>CM065430.1:16804500-18225500 GCA_033030585.1 Hippophae rhamnoides
TATAGTTTCTTAAACTATGAGGAACTCAGAATAGGTAGCCACTAAGAATTTTACTCAATATTGGTTCTCTGAAATTACATCATAGCAAAACAAGTAAGAGGCACTAGCGTTTTTTACTGTCATGCTGATTTCTAAGAATTATTCTTGCCCTGCTTATTTTCAAAACATGCATATACATATAATTAGCATTTTCTAACAAACGTCCTTAAGTGGCATGTTGTGTCATTCAATAAACAGTGTTTTCCTGGGAAAATTTGATGTTGTATTTTTTCGTAAACTTGAAGACTAGAGTTCTTTCAAATTTCAACATGGATGGTATTCTGCTGTAATAAACTTGAAAAAATTGGCATTTTTCTCATATCTCCTCAAGAGTTTTTTTTTTTTTTTTGAATGACTTAAACTTGCTTGTATTATTATTTAACATTTTCTGGTTTTCCATTTGTCCCATTTCCTTCCCTTGATGCAGTTCACCTGCGATTGAAGATTTAAAACAGTGTCTTGAATACACTGGTCAGCACTCGAAGCTGGTTGAGTCATTTATATCTGCACTTCGATATCGCTTGCTTACTGCAGGTGCCTCCACCAATGACATATTGCATCAATATGTTTCAACTATCAAAGCACTCAGAACTATAGATCCAGCAGGAGTATTCCTTGAAGCAGTTGGCGAACCAATAAGAGACTATCTTAGGGGTAGGAAAGACACCATAAAATGTATAGTCACCATGCTTACAGATGGGACTGGTGGGAATCCGAATGTATCTGGAAATACTGGAGATAGCCTTCTTGAAGAACTAAATAGAGATGAAGAAAGTCAAGAAAATGGTGGTCTTGATGACGATTTCCACACTGATGACAGACAAGCATGGATAAATACCATGCGGTATGTCTATGCTATTATAACCATGGTTAAAATGTACTCTATTGTTTAAACATTGTGAGAATATCTCAAAACTTCTTAATTGACAAGATGTGGTAATTTCCTTTACTTGTTTTGTATCTCATTTATTTACTCTATGGGCTGTTCCTCTAGCTGGGAGCCTGATCCCGTGGAAGCAGACCCTTTGAAAGGTAGCAGGAGTCGGAGGAAGGTTGACATACTTGGGATGATAGTTGGCATCATTGGATCAAAAGATCAACTAGTTAATGAATATCGCGTTATGCTGGCAGAAAAACTTCTGAATAAATCTGATTATGACATTGACACAGAGATACGTACTCTTGAACTTCTAAAGGCAGGTGTTCCTTAATAAGGCTTCTGGTTTTTATTCTTTTGAGTAGGAATACCGGTTGAAGATGATATTGCCAAAGTTCCAAATCATGCTGTCCTTAATGAGTATTGCTATGCGATTTTTCTTTTCAGATACATTTTGGAGAGAGCAGCATGCAGAAGTGTGAAATAATGCTAAATGACTTGATTGGTTCAAAGAGAACAAATTCCAACATCAAAGCCACCATAAAACAGACATCTAACACTGGTAATTTATAATTTTCTCAGTTTTTTCTCTTTATGAATATTTTTTTTGCTATTATTACAATAATCGAAGAGCTTTTTAATTAGCTCGTTTTGCTGTATATTTTAAGACACTGATCAAGGAGATCCTGCCTTACCCATGGATATTCTTGATGCTACAATCATATCTTCAAATTTCTGGCCTCCAATTCAGGTAGCTAGTTCTTGCCTTTGTTACTGTCATAGAAGCATTACACGAGGAGCATATTGATTTTCATAGATATGTTGCAGTCTAATTAGCCTTAAAATAATTTTCAGGATGAGTCCCTCATTGTGCCTCAGCCTGTTGAACAGCTTCTCTCTGATTATGCAAAGAGGTTTCATGAAATCAAGACCCCTCGAAAGCTACTATGGAAGAAAAACCTTGGTGCAGTCAAGGTTTGATGCTTCAAAACGGTTGAAATATGTTTTGGATGTCCTCTAATTGGCAGGAGAGCATTCTAAGTTTGATATTCAATGTCCACAATATGCGGTTGAAATATGTTTTTGATGTCCTCTAATTGGCTGGGAGAGCATTCAAAGTTTTGATATTCAATGTCCTCAATATGGAGGATTTTGACTGCTTTACCTTTTATGTGGCTCTTCTGAATGATTCAAGTAACATTAACATCCCACTTTTTCATTGCTGTCCTATTTTAGCTGGAGTTGCAATTTGAAGACAGAGCAGTGCAGTTCACAGTAGCTCCCACACATGCAGTAATAATTATGCAATTTCAAAGCCAAAAAAGGTAACTGGGTGTCTCCTTATGCTGTTCCTCATTAAGTAGCAAAGTTAATTTCTTCTACTTTCAGTTGGACATCCAAGAGTCTTGCAGCTGCAGTTGGGATTCCCATGGATGTGCTAAACCGCAGGATAAATTTTTGGCTAACTAAGGTGTGGTTCACAAACTCTTTTCATTTCTCACCCATGATTGCTAGCCTTTGTGCAGGCGAACACTTTATTACCTAGAGAATGAATCAAACTTGATCCTTTAATGGATACTCTGAGGTGATCTTTGATTATTGAAAATGGAAACATACTAGAATATGATCAATAAGCTTAGTCTAATTTTACTAGAATAAGAAGTGTTTCTTATAATAGATTTGCAACATAATTGTATGCATATAGGCCTTGCTTTTATTTACCCCTTGCCCTGGGTACAAGTTTTTTTTGGTCATAACCCTGGATATGAGTTTGAGTTTGATAGTTTTCAACATTTTCTTAAGTTCTATTGTCAACTTTTTTCATGAGGAATTTGGTCATAACTCTGGATATGAGTTTGAGTTTGATAGTTTTCAACATTTTGTTAAGTTCTATTGTCAACACTTCTCATGAGGAATGCTAAGGACACATAAATTTGCACCTAGTTTTTACATCCACACCAGTTATGTTATGACACATGTTAATATTATCTAGAAAAATGAATCACTTTTTCAATTTTCAAAATAATTCTAACACATGGCACAATATAAAATGTATGGGTACAAAAGTAGGTGATATTAGCATTTCTCCTCTTTTCACTATTGTTTTTGTTTTAAATATTTGATCATATCAAATCTCTGATTTAATTAACCCAATTAAAATTGTAGGGATTCAATATCATGAGGAAAATTGATCGACTCTTGTTTTCTGCAGGGGATTCTTTCAGAATCACATGGAACAGACTCTACTGATCATGTGTTTACCCTGGTGGAAGGCATTATTGATCCTAATAAAAATGGTGCCAACAGTGGGAGCAGCGAAGATCTTGTAGGTGATGAGGAGGGAGAAAAATCGGTGGCTTCTGCTGAGGATCAACTACACAAAGAAATGACAGTATATGAGGTATATGATGCACTTGACGTTTCTTGACATGCTATCAAATTTCATTGTAACAAGTACAGTGTTTCTAAAGAATTATGTTAATCCATTCTTGTTTAGAATTAGAAGCAATCACAGCATTGAAATACAGTTGTCCTATTCCTCTCAGCAACAAAAAAAAAAGTAAATGATAATAAACACTTGTCCTATCCCCTGCTCAACAGGAAAACTTTTGCACAGTTTGGCCATTGTTGGGCCAAAGAAGTTATTTTGCCTATTTGGAGTTGATGGTGTTTCGTTTGAGATATATTTTTTTAATCTTTCATGTTGCATTTGTTGAAAACCCCCAAAAAAAATAGTTTGTTTAAGTGCAGGTGTGATCCTTTCTTGTAAGAGTTTCATTTTTAATCCTAAACACATGTTCATGAAAGTGTTGAACACCTTTTCATATTTATGGAACATTGCCTGAGGTTACTTTTAAAATGGAACCTAAATATTATTATTTTGAAAAGGGAAAAGAAGCTGCTTCAATGATGCTTGGAAAAACTGTTGCTGCAACAGATTCTTCGGTCAAACACCAAACTAGAGAAACAATCCAATGTATTGCTGTTCTTTGATCTGACTTTCTGAATTGCATTTTTGTTGCAGAAATTCATTGTGGGGATGCTTACAAATTTTGGAAGTATGGCATTAGATCGAATTCATAACACCCTTAAGGTAAGTAAGACTTGGTTTGCCTTCAAACAAGTTGTTAACAAACACATATTATGGATTTTATTTAACAAAATGCTGCAGATGTTCTGCATAGCCGATCCTCCGTATGACAAAACTATCCAACAGCTGCAGAGCTTCTTATCTGGTCTAGTTTCTGAAGAAAAGCTAGAACTAAGAGATGGAATGTATTTCTTGAAAAAGTAATGAGCCATTAGAGTTTCATGCTCTTCTAGTTTATCAGATGTCTCTCAAGGGCTCTATCACATTACTGCTATAGGTAAAAGGATAGATCAATCTCTGTTGAAGTCGTCTTTAATTAGTTACTGAAGTTGTAAAATCATGAACTCTCTTTTACAGTGAGCTCTTTTCTTAGGCAAGTTGCAAATGATTGCTTAAAAATAGGAGTAATCGATGGCTTAGGAAGCATCAATAGTGCACGACATAGGGGCACTTTAATTGTGTGTATTCGACCCAAATGGTTGCATGTGTGAGTGAACAACTCTTAGTAAAAAGGATAGTCCAACCTAGATATTTTTAACGAAATTATATTTTAGTTCCTTATTTATAAGATGTGATAATACAAATATGCTATTTTTATATAAATAATAGTAAAAGTTTATTTTGCAAATGTAATAGATTTGTGTTACTCTATTTTATTCATATTTTTTTTATAAAATTAGAATAATATAAATTCGTTATCTTTACAAAATAAATTTCTATGCTATTTTTGTAAGTAATAGATTTGGGTTAACTTATGTGATTTAAAATGTACTTTCGTCATATATAATGGATTTAGGTGATCAATAGTTGTCTTTTAAACATATATGAAAGAAAGAAAAATCTTTTTAATTTGTTGGTAAGGGAATTAAATCTTCTTATGCTATAGGATAATAATGGATTACTAATTAAGTTAAAAATGTTTAGTTAATTTTTCTATATTTGTTTCTCATTATCAAATAAATTATAAATATGTTGTTAAAATTAATCAAAAAATCAAAATAATTCATATTGAAGACCCATCACTGTAACTAACTTTATTAAATGTTAATACAAAGGTTTGAGATTGGGTTGAAAATACCTCCTCATACGCTTACCACGAAAATTTTGAACGGAGAATCCAACCTCAATTTTTACCCCCTAAAAACTTTTAACCCCATTATACTGGTACTTTACTAATATTTTTTTGTTGGCTAAAATTGTTATTTTGATATTTATTATTGTCAAAGTTTACTAGTAGTATTTTAAAATTACCTAATTTTTTTTTTAAAAAAATTCTCCTTTGATCAAAAATAACTTTTATAATAAAGATAAGAGATAATTAGTCCTTTTAATTTTTTATTATTATTTTCTTTCTTCTTTTTTTCTTACTCTTCTCTCTTTTTCACAATTTCCTCTATTTAAATAAAATTCATTTGTTTCTTTTTTCACTAAATTTTAAACCTTAAACTTAAGAATAAACTCTAAACCCATAAAAACTAAACATTAAATCTTAAATCTTAATTTTTTTTTCAAACGTTAAATTGATAAATCTATAAAAGTATTATTTAATTATTTTATGTACACATCAAATTATTTTTATCACATTTAAATAATTAAACTATTATTTTTTTATTTATATTATTTTATTAATATTTATTTAATAACATAACATGTCACTTATATATTTAAAATAACACAAATAGTTTAATAATATATGTGACATAGTTAGATTGAGACTAACGTAATGATTTATAAAAAATAAAAAATAATTAAATAATATAAATATAATAATTTAATAATATTTTTATTAATTTATTTATAAATAAATAACTCTTTTTTGTAATTATTTTTTAAATGGTAATACAATAACTTAGTAAAGAATGAAAAATTACTCATATTTTTTATAACATGTGTTAATTGTATGCTTATTTTTGATTATATGTTTAGTTTTAAAGAGAATGCATGACAATATTGTTGTCAATTTTCCCACCATGGTGGAGAAATTAATGAAAAAAATATATTTGAGAAAATTAAAGGGAGAAAATATCTTTATGAGATAGTTTAAAGAATCATATTCCATCAAATCATCCTACTTAAATTTTTTATTATTTTATATATTTATTTAAAAATATAATATTTTTATTGAAATATATTTTATTTTGATTTCTTAACAAATATCAAAATATATAATTTAATTATATATATTAAATATAATTTTAAATTTATTTTATTTTTAAATATAAATTTTATTAATCTATAACATTAAATTTATAATTAAATATATATTATTAGTTAACGAAAAATAACCAATCTTCACATATTCTCCAAATTTTGGATGAAAAATATCCACCCTATCCCTCCAAAAATTAGCATAGAGATTAAATATCAAACTTGATCCCGTCCCGCTTTATTAACAATAACTTATACTGTCTTGTACTCTTTTTAATATATATAAAAAGCCTCAATAAAGCTTTATTTTTGGTCGTTCATTAACGTTTACTTTTTTATTTAGTTTTCTTTATTAAAAATAAATATCAAAATATTTATATAATAAAATATTATTCTTTTATGTTAATAAAAATCAATATACATGTATATATTAATATATTTTTATAAATAATTATTTTCTTATAATTAATTATTATATATTTAATGACTATTTTATCAATGCATTTATAATATCTTTATATATAAAAGTTATAATGTTTGTTAGATAATTATTTTTTAATTTTTTACATCAATAAATACCAAAAAATTCATATATTAAATACATATTTTATGTGTTATTTTATTATATTTAAAATCATTCATATATAATCACGTATTAAGTTTACATGTATTATTTTATTATATTTGATTTATTTATTAAATAAATATGATTTATATTTGGATTGTGTATTATTATTACAAAATATTATATCTATTATTCATAAAATAATAATTATTGTATATATTTATTTCTTAAAGTAATAAATTAATTAACTTTTTGTTAATAAAATAATTCTTGTTGTATATTTATTTTTTGAATAAATAATAAATTAATTAACTATTATTTTAAAAATATTTTTTTAAAACTTTATATAAAATTTTAACATTAATTTTTTATCTTATCATAATTAAAAAAAATTATGTTGTTTTATTTTTTAATATAATTTTTTTAAATCATAATAATTATTACGTATCACTTAATATTATTATATATGCATTTGCACGTATCCTAATTATTTTTAAAAAATAAAAAATCTCAAATCCAAAACCCTTCGGCATCCAGTTCTAGTATTCTCGAAACAGGCATAGAACCCGTTCGACGGCTCGAGAAAAGCCCGTAAATTTGGCCCCAAAAGAATATCCAACCACCAGTCTAAGCTAATTAGCTAAATCACATCGGAGATCGATTTTCTGAACCTGTGATCTCGTATTTGCAACACTTGGAATAACGATCACGCCATGAGTATCAGAAGAGCCTCTACTCTCTACCGAACTCTGCCCACCTTCCGTGTTATCTCTTCTGCTTCCACAACTGCCGGCGCCAATCACCGGTTTATGCAGGTTGCGTTCTACGCCAGCAATAGCACAGGAGGCTTTTGTCACTCCCGCCGCGTTGGTTGGCACCCTTCCTTCTCTTTCGGTGGCTCAGCTCGGACTTTGTCGATTGGTGTCGCCGGAGCCGTAGTCTCCTTTGCCGCTGGCATGGCTCTGTCCCAGGAGGAGGTTTACGCCAAAGAAATGCCTCCTCCTGAACTTGTTCCCAAAGAGGTTGTTCTTTACCAGTACGAAGCTTGTCCTTTTTGCAACAAAGTTAAAGGTGCTCTAATTGCTCTTCTTCTTCTTCTTCTTTTGTATTTTTGTTGAATGTTCTTTATATTGTTTGTGGTGTTTAGTGCATTGAAATTTAAGCAAACTCGTTCAGGCTTCTTAAAAAATATTTTTTTCTTCCAAAAAAACTGGTGCCCAATCGTGCCCATAATTATTAAACAAATAGTCAAATTATACATAATATTAGTTCCTTTCTGCTAACGTTTTTCAAATTTTCCGTAAAAAAGTTAAAAAGAAAAGAAAAAAAATAAAGAAGAAGGATTGAACTGAATTGATTTTTTTCTCTTCTCCCTGTTGGAAAAAAAAAATCCTAAAAGCTCAAGACTTGAGATTGTTTACCATTCTTCATTGCAATAAAGCCAGAAAACAAGTTTTTTTTGCTGCAAAGTGCAAAGTGGGAGCTATTTAGAGTTTATTTATAGGAAATAAACATTCTATAACAAGAGAAAAACTTATATCAAATCTCCTTATTATCATTTCAAAGCGGTTATAAGAGCATTCACGTATGTGTTGCATTAAGTGTTGGACCGGATTTTTGATTATTTTATTTCATCAAAAGAAAATTTTCATGTGTCATTTAAGAATTTGGAATACGTTATAGTGATTTGGCGTGCTCTTAACCAGCTTAGCATACAGATTGGTATCCCTGTTTTCACTTATAGTGTTCATATTGTAAATGCCCTTGTAGTGCTTTGAATTAATGATCTTCGAGCTCTCATGCTGATTTATTATGTCTGCCTATAATTTTATGATATGTTGTTCATGTTGCAGCATTCTTGGACTACTATGATATACCCTACAAAGTTGTGGAGGTCAACCCAATTAGTAAGAAAGAAATCAAATGGTCTGACTATAAGAAGGTGCCCATTTTGATGGTTGATGGTGAGCAGCTGGTTGATTCATCAGGTTGTTGTTCTTGTGGCACTTAACAGATGGTTCAGATTTCTTGCTTTTAGAGTTCAGTACTGATAGTTTGACTTCACACTGATTTTTCTTTTCTTCAGTTAAATCCAATAACTAAATGTTTTGATTTTTCATCATTTTAATTCCTTAATTTGAATAAAATAATTGTGCTCTTTTTGCAGCAATAATTATTCAATTGGGTTCGAAAATTCATCCTGAGAGAGTAGCTAAATCAACCTCGGATAACGAAGAGAAAATGTGGTGCCAGTATGTTGCTTTCCTTTTGTTGGTTATTGTGTTGAACTTTCTTAAATGTATCGGCAGAAAAAGGAAAAAGGTGTATCAGTGGATTAGAGTAATAGATGTAGACAATGGTTGCTTTTTTAAGCTATATGCTGGGACCATGGTTTCTGCTGCCCAACTCTCAGTCTCAAGGCTTTGAAATACATTTATTTCTGAAGTTTATCTACGAGTGTTGTTATTAGGCCCCATGGTATGAAACGATAGTTTTCATTGTCATTTGATCTAGATAGTAGGTACTTATTCTCAACACTGCATAGCTTCAGGCTTTAGGGTTGAAAAAGTATATGGATGTCTTATGTACGGAGAACTAAGTTCTGTATTCTGATATGCATATATCATATACATTCATGATTCATGAAGACATGGAGCTCCTGCTTGGGGATGCAAGAAATATAGATATAATTGTTGTGCATTGCTTGGACTATTGGAGAAATGGAATACTCGCCTGCATATTGGTTTATATAGATTATGCTTGTTCTTTTCAAAATGAATGGATCTTAAGTAGATGGTATTATGTTCCTGATTTATGCTTCTCAGTAATCTCACGCTTGCTCCTAGCTTCTACAAGGATTACATACTTTTTAGGCTTTGTTGAGGCTATGAGGCTATGATTTTTCTTATTTGGGATTGTAAATAAATTAGGTATTTATTAACCTTGTGTGGTTTTGTTGTGTAGGTGGGTTGATAATCATTTGGTTCATGTCTTATCCCCAAACATATACCGAAATCCTACAGAGGCCCTCGAGTCATTTGACTATATCACCAGCAACGGTAAGATGTGTGGATTATGTCATATATGATTTGCAAGTCTGAGTAAAAAAAAGTAGGAAAAACAACAAAAATAACAGCTTAAAACTTGTAATTATAAAAATAATACTCCTATATGTCTAGGTTCCTGGTCATGTGTTTAGAACACCTATTGTCAAGATACCAAGCTATAATTGATTTGGCTTTAAAGGCTAAGTGGGCTACAAAACAGTGTAATTTTGACTTAGCCCATCTTTTTTTAATTTTAGAAACCATAGGTGAAGAGGGCATAGAAGTTGGAGCCTCGAGTTTTTATGAGCCTCTTTTGATTTGTTTCTATTAATAAAAGATTTACATTTGTAAATGTTTTGAGGTATTGAGATATTTGCACACAGACATAATCGTGGATATAGAGCAATCTGCAATAATGTCCCATTCTGCCACAGTGGTGACATATAGGAACAAACAAATTCTTTTTAGAAGAATAAGATGCAGATTTTATCTTTTCCTATTGGAGGGGCAACGGGTTTTCCACAAATTGAGTCATGAATGATGTACGTGGCTTTCCATAGTCTAAGATTTTGTTCAACTTTTCAGCACCTTTGGTCAATTTCCTCACTCTCTTTAGCAACAGAAAGTTCTTGTCTAAGGTTATTGTTCTTTTGTTACGTTCCTACAAGACTCAAATTCAAAACATTAATATATTTAGACAATTCTTTCTTTTCTCTCTCTAAGATAGATGAATTTGATTTATTAATACTATTCATGTCATTCAGTTTAGTTACTTGAGTAAGAAGTATCTCTCTCTTTCTTAACACTTAGGAAATCCAAGAATAATTTGAGAAAGCTTAATACATTAAATTTCGTTAATAAAAGGGAAGAGTTTACTCCCTCATTTCTTTCATCTGAACTAGAGTCGGTGTCATTAGAGTTTGCATTTTTAGTTGTAATGAAGGCATGATAATTGGTTTCACTATCTTCTGATTTATTTACATTTTCCTACTCAGTCTCTATATTACTGAGTGTAATATTGAAAGCACTTCAACTTATTGTTGTTTACACACTTTGCAAAAATATGATCAAAACCATTACAAGTAAAACATTAGTGGGCTTATATTTCTTATCATTTCAACTCGAGGGATTGAGTTCTTTTGATTTTATATCCTTGACGTGAGTAGGTTATTCCTAACTAGATTCGTTATCTTGATTATTTTTCCTTAGGAATGTTTGAATTTTTGTGCAAGTAGACTAGAGACTCATCATCATCATCATTCACATCCTTATAACTATTAGTAACTCTTTTTTAGTACTCTTGAAAACGACATTCTTGTTCTTCTTAAGAGACTCAAATGTGAGCCCATGAGTTTGTATTGATCTAACAAGCTCATCAATATTTAGAGTATCAACATTCTTACTTTCCTCTACAATAGTGACCTTCATTTTGAAAGATTCAGTCAAAGATTCAAACAAGCATTAACAATATCACAAAATCTAGCATAAAATTCATTAAATGTCATAGTTTCAGTTATTTTAAAAGACTTAAACTGAGTCGTGAGAAGTCTATTTTGTTTGCTTTACTTGGGAAGTACCCCATGTGCAAGGGCTAGAGTATCCCAAGCTCTTTTAGCAACCTCATAGTCAAAAATGCAATGAAATTCGTCCATTGATACTATAGCAAATAATGAGCTTAAAGCCTATTGGTTTGCACCATTAAGGGTACTTTCTTTAGTGGATCATGATTTTCTTTTCTTTATGTTTATTACACAATCTTTTGTTACCAATTGTGGTTCCCTAGCATTTCAAATTTTTTATCTTATTAGAGATAGCTTTGCATGCGAGTCTTTTAGTAAGTGTAGTTGTCCCATCAAAGATCGAGGGTCTAATAGATAACCCATCTTTTTTCATTTCATCCATAGGTGTGTGTACCTATAGTTCCAAATCATCGTGCTTAGTATAGGCTCTAATATCAATTGAAAGTTCTCAATCGGACCAAATGAAAACAATTTTAAGTTCAATACAACACAACAGTCGACATGCAATATCAAATAGATAACAAGTGTGTGAATTAAAACAACAGAGATTTTTAGGTGAAAATAAATTAGGTTATCACAATGATCTAAGATGTGGTTCTACCGGTCGAATGGATCACCTAATGTGCACTTGATAATTTAATGTTTTAAGTATAAATTCGATCTTATACTCTCCTTACACGAATATGTTTCAATATACTTTACTTACGAGTTTCTGCTCTATTTTCACAATCTTCAAGACTAATGCTTTAATTCAATACAAACTCGGTCTTATACTACTTTTACATAGATAATACTCTAATGTACCTACTTACAAGCCCTTGTTCACAGTCTCAAGATTAGTGCAAGCAGATCCTAACTCGATTAGCTCATTACCAATTAGACATTTTCACGGAACAACTTGCAAGAAGGGTTAGCACAAAAACGCAAATGGTCGTCGTGTATCTTCTAGATTGATTTCAACAATGAATAAATCCTAAACCTATTTCAAATATCAACAAACACATAATTAAGAATTTTAGAATAGATACCAAAACAACATACCTAGGTAGTGATTAATCTAGCAACACTCACAATTTATTAGAGATTCAGAAAGATAATAGATATTTCCTAGATATGAAATCAACAAAAGAAGATAACGAAGGTGAAGCACAAGAAGAATATGACGACTCTTAACAAATGGATACAACTTGTGTGAGTGATGAAAAAATGAGCAATAAGTTTGTATTTGTCGGAAAAATTTAAAATGTAGACCTAGATCATTGTAAAAGATACAATACCCTTAACAAGATTTGAAACAATCATTTAAGAAATGAGTATGTAGTAAATTCATTAATTGGTTTGAGTTAAAATATAGATTTTAAAGTTGAAAATCCCAAGCTTAATCAATCAATCTAACAAAAATAAGCCAAATAGGAAATTTCAACTCAAGAGAACTTGATCGATTTAATCATAGGTCGATCGATCGACTTGATCGAGTCCCTTAATTTGACAAATCGAGAGAACCTAGACAGAAGTAGATAGATCTTTGATCGATCTAACCCCTCGATTGATCGAAATTTCTAATCGATCGATCGAGCAACGTTAATTTGACACCACAAAAAAATTGTGTTGTGATATGTGTTATTGAAAGCATGTATGCGATTCTAAGTAATGGTATTAAGATGTATTCTTGAAGTGCAACTCTCCGAAACTCAGGTGTTTTTTGGGCTTTACTTGAAAAATTATAGAACAACGAGCCTAGAGACTAGTTTATATAGAAATGTTTTGTCTACAAAAATTGCAATCTTACAATACCTCCTTATATCTAAAGATTCTAAGCATATTGCACTTTGAATTTTAAACAAATAAATATCTCTTAATAAGGAAACATTCTTGATGTTTCAGCATGCTGCTGTATACTAGCTTAAGCATCAGAGTAATTTTCCTGTAACTGCAGGTAATTTCAGTTTCACAGAAAAAATTACAGTAAAATATGCTGGGGCTGTGGCTATGTACTTTGTCTCCAAGAAACTGAAGAAGAAATATAACATAACGAATGAACGTGCATCTCTCTATGAAGCAGCAGAAACATGGGTAGATGCTTTGAACGGGCGGGATTTTCTTGGTATGCCCTTAAATTTTGCTAGCATGCAATTTTTCATGTTATTTATTTCCATTGTTTGCATTCATTTGATTACCCTTGCAATCATAGGCATGAATTGGATGGAGAAATTTTTATACACTGAAATGATGAGATAACCCTTGATTGCTGAATGCTCTGCCACGAAGTATAACGTTACTATAAGTTTGGGAAGTAATGTAAATGAAATATACACCTTGCATTTGTATTCAATTGACTCAATTCTCTAGTTAGCTTGTCCGAGCTGCCGCTACAATTATAAGCATGTTAGAATACAGTATTGTTGACTTAATCGAAGGTGCTTTTATTTTTCTTATGCTTCCATCAAGTTCTCGTAGGTTGTGAATATTCTTTAAAAAAAACTTTGTTTGCACGGTTTTTACTGTCATTCATATATGTATAGTAATACGACTATAATTGCAACATCTTGACAAGTGGTATCATACAATTGTTGGTATATTCCTCCACGTGCTTAGATATCTAATTGTCATAACATGTGCATCTTAATCTCGTTATTCTATTGTGTTTGTGACCGATGTCTCCTATGTATATTTCTTGTGGCAGGGGGCTCCAAGCCTAATTTGGCTGACCTTGCTGTTTTTGGGGTGTTGAGACCAATTCGTCATTTGAGTTCAGGTAAAGACATGGTGGAGCACACTCGGATTGGAGAATGGTATTCAAAAATGGAGAATGTTGTTGGAGACTCTGCAAGAGTAAAAGCCTAACCGTATATGATGTGGAGTTGAGAGATGGATAGACCCATTTTAATATGCAAATTTTGCTACTAAAGTTTAATTATTTGGCATAGTAAAATCATTCATTACCACTACAGTAATAAAGAAATTGATGTTCACCAAACTAAATCGGTTAAATTGTATGATTAAATTGAATGATAACCAAGATTTGTTCATAGGTAATCTATCCCTTCTCCTGCTTAGGAGGTTTAAGGTTTAGGTCCCAACCTCTTATCCATTGGCTTAAAAATAGAATTTCATGAATGTTATGTGATTTTATTTTATTTTTTTTGTTTTATTAAATTATCAATTCAAGATGTGAGAGCTTGTTACTTATAAAAGGGCACTTTTTCATTGATGAAGTCTATATATGGTTTGACTTGACTTGAAATGAGACATGAATGGTATTAGGTGATTGTGTGTGAATGTGAGATGCAATGGGGCAATTAATCATCATCGTCTCAACCTAAAAGAGCTATACCATTCTTTAACACAATGGCTTCTCCCGGTTCATTATTATTGGTGCTTTCTTGAAAAATTTACTACGGCATGAATATGTGCTCCAATTTAACGGTGTAATTTATTTGTCGATAATAAATTTACATGTATTAATTACTATTACGTTTTTCACATTTTGAATGTTTACTTCATTTAATTGTAGTAATGTATGTTAACCCAATTGAAGATAATCGTGTGTGAGAGAGACGCTTACAAAAGACAACATCACAAGGACATGGACTTTGATGAATAGATTGCAGTTGATAAACATGTAATTTATTTAAACCTATATGGAGGTAATATGCTTCAATTATGTCTTTTACGAGGGTTTTTGATATATAAAAATTGAATTTTTATTTAAGCTGAAGTTATTGGTATAAGTAATAAAAAAATTATCTACTAATATCCCCGGGATATCAATAATTTAATTATACAGTAAGTAGATTAGAATCATATCATTGTAACAAGAAAACTATAATTGAAATCTTCAGATTTTGCAAGGCTTGTCTACCAAAGGTGATGAACATAACATATAAACATTATTGTAATTTTTAAATTGATAAAAAATAATTCTAGTTTTCCAACTATAACTTTTAATGCGTAATCAATATGTTCTCCAAAAACACCACCAACCATTCGAGAAACAATTTTTGTTTTCACAAAAGTGTTTGAATAATTTTATATCTTATAAAATTCTCTCAATTGAGCCTAAAAAATCACTAATTTTCTAATGAATTGGTCAACTACCATGGAGAATTGAGTGTTTAAATGATGTATAAGCCTAATACAAGTTGATTAGAAATAAAATTTATGTTTTCACTCAACTTGAAGAGTCACCCACACAATCAAATTATATTCTATTAGGAATCTCATTCTAATACTATTTTCTTCTCGTTTCCATGACACATGGAAATGTATTATTCTTATTTATGTGTTCACCAAAATGTCCTTACTTATACCATAAGTTTTTAAATACCTATCAAATATTTAAATTGATATTTTAATTTCACAATTAATTTACATAATTATTTAGTCTAATTAAATAAATATATAACTATTTAATTAATTACTATTTTACATTTACATTTATGACCCTTATAAAATGTCACGTGAATAAATATGCATTTTGATTATTAGCAATATTGTTTGATGTTGTTGTGAAACAGACTCAATAAAAACTTCATACGTTAATAATTCTTTGATTAAGTATCAATCTTTATTAATTCTCGAGTTATTTCACTGTAAATTTGAAACTGAACTCTCGAATATAAAAAATGGTTTCTATCCAATTCAATATATAGCTCGAGTAATTTATTAATATAACCATTAGATACAATCCAATCCTCTACAATGAGTTCGTAAATCATAAAGGCCATTAAGTTTGTTTTACCTCCTATATTATATCTTGTATTAGAGTACTCGCGATGCGTATGAATAATTATTTGTAATCATATTATAGATCATGCGTAGTTATTCAAGCTCTAGATTACTAAACAAGAAAACTTATATCTAACATATGTGAACATATAATGAATTTTACATATTGTGAGATAACCTCCCAACCCAGTATAAACATCAAGACACTAAGATACAAGGCATATTGGTCCACCAATATGGGCATTGTTAGGTAAGTCAAATGCCAGGGTGTTATAACAAGGGGTCAACTAAATCACTCAAGATTAAGATCGTCCTGTACATGATTATCGAGTGATATATAATAACATTTTTAGGTAAGCAAATATTAACATTGTTTCTAATATGTCTAGTTCAATCCTATATAATCAACTTTTACAAAAATAATCCCTAATTAGATGTCTCCATATCAATTATCTTATATTAGGGTTGAAAAAGTGACATTTCGTGCACAACTATAGCAAGGAGATACAAACTCCTTAGGACTCGCCCCAATCTCACTAATAGCAGAAATATGAAACAAATAAAATAATATAGAGTAAATAATCTAGGATAATTGTGAGGATAAATGTTATAAAACCTAGTTGGTTACCAAGCTGCCCACCTTGTTAACCATAATAATAACCACCTCAACGAAGGCCTCAGTGGACTCTTAAAAACTTGTTTTTGTTTGAAAAATTTGCTAAGTAATTTTTCACAAATATTCACAAACTAATGCAAAATAAATCAATGTATAAACATAACTTAACATACATTTCTAACCCTCAGTGGTGTGTGTAACATGCAAACATACAAAGTGTTTTGACTATGTGAGTATGTGATAATGTATTTGAAGATTCTCATCATATGAATAATTATATGAAGGTCAGTTATTCTTTCAACTCAAATAGGTAATGGGGACCTAGATAAGGGATGAAAATACCAACACATGGAATCTTTTTCCAAGCTCTATATCAATTCAGTCAAGCAAGCCTCACAACATGAATTAAGTTATTAGCTTAATGAAAGTATAAAATAACATGCTCAATTCAACACACAATAAAACAACAAAAACAAAAAATTACATAATGCACACTAATGACGGTGCCTCATAGGCTCTTATCTAGATTAGCAATATGCATACATGACATATGTTTGGAAAGAATTTCTTATGTTAGGGATTTTAGTGATTTTTAGAAAGAAGTGAGAAATTAGATATCTGAATTAAATTATGTATTCAACGACATGGTTACATGGTAATTACATGATACATGGTTTAATAAACATTACATTTAAACTAACAAGCAGAAAATAGGTCGTCATAGGCGTTTACATAAGTAGGCCGCTACATACAGATCGTTCCAGGTTCCCAAGTAGATTTCCCAGATCGTCAACATAAGGTGAGGACCGAGGTCATGTTAGGACCTTATAATTACACTGAATCTTGTTCTCTGAAACCTCGTTGTGGAATAACGAGGTACTTTAATTGGCTACGATGTATGTTTTATTGAGCTCGTCAAATTCGGGTCATCGTTAAGTCATCCCTATAACCTCATTGTGGAATAACGAGGTGCTTTAATTGGCTATGATGTACGTTTTATTGAGCTCATTAGATCCAGGTCATCGTTAAGTCATCCTTATAACCTCGACGTATCATAGTGGGGTACCAACATTTATTAGGTCGCATAAATGTTACATATTTAATACCAAACAACATACAATAGATAGCTTGTGATATATGCATACATACCGAAAAGCTAAAAAGATTTTAATCACTTCAAGATCTTGTAAATGATGATTGTACTTTCACAGCATACAATCAAATATATAAAGCAAACCCTAATAAAGAGTTTGACACTTAGTACACTTCCAAGTTAAGAAGATATAGACTCATTAAAAACTCACATCAAACTGACACGTAGATAAAAAAATAGGTACTAACCTACAATATAATCATGCATGACAACAATGAAGAAGTCCAAGACTTAATACACAATCATGTTAAGGAGATACTGCCTCCTTAAGAACTCAACCCAAATAGGAAAATAATAGAGAGATAAACTCCTAATAAATAATCACAACTGTGGTAAAAATAATCGCAGATAAACAGTATACGCAGAAGTAATATTCAAGAGTTAGAAAGCTGCAATAAATAATAAAAGTTTTCTAATCAAAGTTTAAACTTCGTTATGTAGGAACATACACTATTTAAACTCTAATTGTACTAACTACACATTAGAGCATGTACAACACCATATATAATGAGGTAAATCCACATAGAGACCCTATTCTTAAGTGGTAACATCCCCGGGTTACTTAATGAAAACTTTTATTTCAAAAGTTTTAATATTTTAAAATATGAAATGATAAAATAAAAATTAATCATCTATGTGAGGTATTTGTGTAAAATAATAATTTCTTGTTATATATTTAACTAATTTAAGTAGTTTCTGATTCTAGGATTTTAAAAGTGACCGTCATAATAGGAAACATTATTTTGATTCAAATTTCAATTCTTTATAATTTTGATTTATTTTATATTTTAAACATTACATAAATTTGAATGGTATTTTAATAAAGTTCAATAAACCTTTGATTTTCTCATATCCTTTTGCTTTTAGGAGTACTAATTTTAGGGTACGAGCAAAGTGTATCCCTTAAAATTATTTTGTGGTAATAATAATGAGACTACTTAAATTTACCATTAAGCTTTTCATATTATTTTTCAAGAACAATATATCAAGAAAAGTATTATTAATGTTGTTAAAGTATATACTAATTATGAGCTAAAATAAATTTTAATACACCTTAAAAAAATAAAAATAAAGTATATCTATTTCATGTTTTTACTTTAGTAAACAAAAATTACACACATAAATATCATCAACATACAATTGGAGTGAATCTTTTACTAGATTAGACATGAAAACTAAGATATATATATTGTTGGTCAAACTTACATAAACCAAATGGAGCAATAAATGATAATAAAATAAAAAAGTAGTTATCAAGCTAACAACCCAAGAAAATTGAATAGACGATGCATTGTTTTTTTTTTTAAAAGGAAAATTAATTAAGAATTAGTTGGAAAAACATGTAGGGGGTTTCTGTATCTATAAATAGAACACTCCAATAAGTACTTTGAATTATCCAATTTAGAGAAAAAAGCTTTAATGATAGAAAATTTAAAGCACTTTTCTTGGGTATAATTGGGTTGTGAGTTATGAGGGTTGTAAAAACTTTATATAATTTCTCATTTTTTAGTAAAAAGATTTGCAACATGTCTTGAGACTTAGGCAAAATTGGTCGAACTCCGATATCATATTTGTGTCATTTTGTTTATTTTTGCTTCTCATAAATCTGGCTTATCGAAAATTTGTGTTTATTTCTCAATAACTGGTATCAGAGCATTTTGTGGTGATTTCTGTCAATTTTCTACAAGATTACTATTCACATGAATAATGAATTACGTGAATGGTAAAATTTTATCGGTGATATTGGTTTGTTGACGAAGGTGTTCTAATACACGGTGGTTTGTAGGAATAGTTAGAAACGATCCGAAATAAGTCAAATTTGAGTGGGAGCAATGGCCACAGGTGAAGAAAAGGTGAAACTTGAAAATTTTGATGGCATAGATTTTAGGTTTTGGAAAATGTAGATAGAGGATTATCTGTATCAACCTTTCTCAAGGAAGAAGATTGGAATCTTTTAGACAAGCCTTCAGAGTTATTTGATTGACACTATCCCACAATGTTGCTTTTAATATAGCAAAGGAAAAGACCATGGCGGGTCTTACGGAAACTCTCTCCAATATGTATGAGAAGTCATCGGCCTCAAACAAAGTGCACCTAATGAGATGTTTGTTCAATTTGCGAATGACAGAATGTGCATCGATAGCTCAACATCTCAATGAACTCAACACAGTCATAACCTAGTTAAGTTCAGTTGGAATTGATATCGATGAAGAAGTATGAGCATTGATACTTTTGTCTTCTCTACCAAAAAGCTGGAATGCTATTGTCACGGATATGAGTAGCTCATCAGGAAGCAATAAGTTAAAATTTGACGATGTTCGTAATTTGGTTCTCAATGAAGATCCGACATAAAGAGTCAGATGAATCATCAATCTTTTTATTTTTGCATACAGATTCAAGAGGAAGAAATTCAACTAGAGGAAATGGACGTGGTAGAACAAACTACCGAGGTAGATCAAAGGACAAAAGGTCCAAATTCAGGAATCACTATAATTCTCATAGCTCGAAGACTATTGAGTGTTGGAAATATGGGAGAACTGGACACTACAAAAATTAGTATAAGATTGCACCAAAGGACCAAGAAATGAAGGAAGAGGTAAATGTTACTTCCTCCTCAGGAGAAGATGATGCATTGATATACTCTTTGGAGAGCAAGGAAGAATCTTAGGTGTTAGACTCTGGAGCATCGTTCCATGCTACTTTATAGAAATAATTCTTCAAGAAATATGTCCCTGGAAACCTTGGAAAGGTATATCTTGGTAATGATTAACAGTATGATATTATTGGCAAATGTGTAGTGAAGATTAAGTTGAATAGATCTGTTTGGGAGTTGAAAGATGTCAAGCATATTCTTGACCTAAGAAAGAACTTAATCTCAGTAGGGAAGTTGGTTAATGAAGGCTACATTATGATCTTCCATGGTGATGATTGGAAGATTTCAAAAGGTGCAATGACGGTTATACCAAATCTGTGGCACTAGAGATTAGGCCACGTGAGTGAGAAGGGGATAAAGATTATGCACTCAAAGGGAAAACTTTCAGGTCTATAGTTAGTGGAGATAGATATGTGCGAAGATTGTATACTTAGAAAGCAAAAGAGAGTCAGATTTCAAACAAGTGGCAGAACCCCAAAGAAGAAAAGGCTAAAGCTTATTCACTCTAATGTTTGGGGACCAATGACCGTTGCATCCATTGGTGAAAAATACTAATTCGTGACTTTCATCAATGATCACTCTCGGAAGGTATGACTTTACTTTCTAAAGCATAAATTTGAAATGTTTGAGGCTTTCAGGAGATGGAAAGTTATGGTTGAAAATAAGACAAGTTTGAAGATCAAAAAGCTCATAACCGATAATGGTAGTGAATATGAAGACACCAAATTCAAAATTTTTTACTATGAGCACGGGATCAGAATAGAGAGAATTGTGCCAAGCACGTCTCAACACAATGGTGTAGTTGAGCGTATAAATTGAATGTTGACAAAAAAGAGCCAGATGCATTCATATACAGTCAGGTCTACCAAAGTAGTTATGGGCAGAAGTAGTCAACATAGAAGCTTACTAAATCAATTGAGGCCTATCTATTCTATTAGAGAACATAATACCATAAGAGAAATGGAGCAAATAAGAGGTAAAACTATCACATCTAAAAGTTTTTGGTTGTGTTGAATTTATGTATATCAGTGATCAAGGCAGGAATAAGCTTGATCCTAAGTCAAAGAAATACACCTTCATTGGCTATGGTGAAGATGAGTTTGGCTACCACATTTGGGATGAAGAAAACAAGAAAGTGATCCGTAGTAAATATGTGTTTTTAAACAAAAGGGTGATGTATAAGGACATGTATAAAACAGACGCCAACGACTCAAAGAAGAATGAGTTAATATTTGTAGATGCAGATGATGTCCTAGATAGTCCCTTGATGAAACCAATTGTAACAAATCCTCAACTAAAGGAACTTGTTGGACAGAGCAGTGCGCAACAGTCTGACACAGCATAACCTCCTACTCGAGCTTCTGTATTGAGAAAGTCTTCTCGACCTCATGTGACTAACAAGAGATACATGTATTATATGTTGCTAACTGATGGAGGGGAGCTTGAATACACTACTATAAAAGGGGTATTTAAGTCGATATGTAAAGTCGGTTTTTGAAAAAAAAAAGACTTATAATGAATTTAAAGTTGGTTCGGTGTAGAACTAATGATATCCATGTAGGACGTAGCGTCGGTTGACATGATGAACCGACGCTATCCACGTAACGTAGCGTCGGTTGACACGTGGAACCGACGCTACACACGTGGATAAATTCTTTTCTTTTCTTTTTTCCTTAGACATAAACTATTCCAAGCGTTGCATAACTCTCAAAAACCCAAAACTTCCTCTACTCTTTCTCATTTTCCGGCCACCTACGACTACCAATTCCAGCACCAGTTAGTGAGTTTTCTTTCTTTCTAACTAATCTTTTAGATCCCCTATTTTTTTGTGCAAAATACTCAAATTTTTATACCCATTTCTCATTTACAAAACACTATTTTTTCTTCATTTCCTTCATTTACTCTCGTAAGTATTTCTATTAATTCTACACACTTATTATTCATATTTTTTTCCTGTTATTATGTGTATAATTTTTTGTATTATATATGTAGGTTTGTATTATAACATCAGGAGAAGAATATGATGATCTTGAATAACATAGAACAACACCATGGTAATTATTTTACTATTAATTAATATTTTATTTTTCAATTATTTGTATTATTTAAGCTATTTGTTAAACTGATTTTTTTTCTGCTATTATTTAGTGATCGAATACAGGTTTTAATTTGAGTATAATAGAAAATGAGTAAATTTTGTAAAAAAAAAATTAAAGTCGGTTCACCTAAACGTAAAGTTGGTTCATCGCGTGAACCGATTTTAAATTTTAAGTTATTTCATTTAAAATTGGTTTTTAACCGACTTTAATACCCGTTTTTGTAGTAGTGATACTATGATGAAGCTTGTTAGACTCGAGATTCCAGCAAATGAAAGCTTGCCATGAAAGAATTAATGAAATCTCCCATCTCCAACTAGACATAGGAACTAGTTGAGTTATCCATGGGAAAGAAGAAACTTCACAACAAATAGGTGTACTAGGTGAAAGAGGAGCATGGTGGTTCTAAAAGATACAAAGTCTTACTACTTGTCAAAGGATTTCAACAGAAGAAAGGAGTTGACTACACCAACATTTTTGCTCTCATTGTGAAACTCAATACCATCATATCAATGTTGAATATTATAGCCATTGAAGATCTTCATCTTGAACAGTTGTATATTAAGACTACATTCCTTCATGGAGACTAAGATAAGGAGATATACATGTACCAACTAGAAGGTTTTTTAGAAAAAGGGAAGAAGAACATGGTGTGCAAACTTAAGAATAGTTTGTATGACCTGAAACAAGCTCCAAGATAGTAGTACAAACAGTTTAACAGCTTCATGCATAATTAATCGAACTCCGTTATAAAATTTGTGTATTATTTTATCTATTTTTATTTTCTCATAAATCTGACTCATTGAGAATTTGCGTTATTTCCTAATATATATTTTATATGCTCTGTAAGTTTACGATTTTGTACCATTTTTGTTTTTTTACAATTTGTTGCATTTATCATGACTTTTCAACTTTTTTTAACAAATATATAAAATTGTAAATAAGTAAGAAATAAATCCCAATGACTCCTTTTGTTTGATTACATTTGGATTAATTCTCATGTTTAAAGTTTGAGTATCTCACACACTTTGGTGTCCTTTAATGCCTTCTCCCTATCTTCTTAAAAGTATGCTTGACATTTCAATCGTTTGAAAAAAAAATTGCAAATAAGTAGAAAAGAAATGTTACTATCCCTTTAGCACAGTTGATTAAATGATATATGAGTTAATTCTTATGTTTACAGTTTGAGTCTTGTCGCACACATTGTGATGATCTTTAATCCTTTCCCTCTATCTCATATAAAGAGAATGATAGAGATTTCAATTGTTCCAAAAAAAAATTACATAAGAAATATCAAAAATCAATAATAAAAAAAGTTAAACAAAATTAGAATTTAAAAATTGTATACTCACAAAATTTGGAGCAACTCTTCTCAAACAAAGTAGCAATAAAGTTTCTGACATTTTTTTTCTTTCGGACTTCATTATGTTAAAAATTTACCTCTTATTCTTATCACCATACCTCTATCCATTACTTTACCTTTCTCTTCTTTTTTTTCTTTTTTTTTCTCACTATTTTTTTTTTGTCTATCTAATGAAAACAAAATGTAATAAAAGGAATCAAATCTATTAAATAAAGTTCTTGTCAAATAAATCCCAAAGAACTTTCTCTTTAATATAAGAGTATACATATAGATAAAGGAGCAACCTTTTAATAAATAAAAAATAAAAAAAAGACAACCTCATCACAAAATAAAAGCATAAAGGCTATGTTTGTCAAGCAGTACTAATGCACCGTTTAGGACACATTCAGGTGAATCCATTGTTTGGTGTTGCCATTAGACCGGGTTCAATAATCCATTTACATAAAAATTGCCCGCTTATAGACGCACACTTGCAACCCAAGGGGAACACGGTTCTAGTTCGTACAGGTTAAAAGGAATAAAGAATGATAGATAAATAAAAAATAATTTAATTTTTAAATAAAATTAAAGTATTTTGAAATATATAAAAATAAAATTATTGTAAAAATATTAAGTTACTTGTATTTTAAATTTTATAAAAATATATAATCTAATTAATTAATACAAATTATAACAAATACTTTACAAGTTCTACTATTTTTATTCCAGCACCAAACATTGTATTAAATAAAAATTATATTGTTCAATACAATATAATTTAATATGATTATAATTATCTTATATGATATTTATACCAGGATTGTATTTAAGATAATCCAACCATCCATTTAATTTTTCTCTCATCTTAAAAAATCTAATAATTTTTTTTGTTTATTATTTATTTATTTATTTTAATTTTGCTCCCTTTCCAACACCCTTAAAACAAAGAAAAAAACCATTTATCTATATGATAGAAAAATGTTAACTAAATTATTCTAATTATGTCTTGGTATATGTTTAGTTTCTAAATAGTAGAAATTATATATTTTAATCTTATAATTTTGAAAAATATAATCTATTAAGGATGAATATTCTTATTTTTTCGATGAAGTATTAAAATACTATTAAAATTCAAGCTTTATAAGGGGTGAAATAACAATTAATTTAAAATTTGTTTAACAAAATATTTATTTTCTTATTCACTGATTGACACATTTTTAATTTTTTTATGACAAAACATATATTTTAATAACTAGAAGAAATGAAGATTAAGATATAATAATTATAATATAACAATATAAAAGTTGAGAAAAGAATAGATTAAAATTAATCTTATGTTATTTTTTATTATTGTTGTGTTAAATGCAATATCAAAGTTCCTATTATATAATACAAATCTTAAAATACAAGATAAGATAAAGGTTAAATCTACATTGAAATACAAATCAATGACATGATAAAGATCAAATCTCTATTTGAAATATCAAATAAAATAATAATGATAAGATATATTACTTGAGTTATTATATATGATATTTGACATCTATATCATAACACTCAATCATTTGATATTAACCACTTGAAAAAATATGTCTAATTGAAAACCTTGTTTGAAACACCCAGTGGGACAAAACCTAACGAAAGATAAAAAAAAATAGCATTCTCATGTGCACGCTATACCTGTCTCGTTAAAACCTTAAAAAAACTTAATGGGATAAAACCTTGGCAAATGATAGTGTGTAGGTGAATTACTCCCCTGAATACTAAAAAGCATTTAATATAATATATCTTTAAATTATTACCTTCAATATTAATGTGTCGTTCTCTCTATTGTTAAAGTGAATGATATTGATTTATAGTTAATCTTCCAATAGATGACAAAAGTTATCCAATGTCAATTATACATGAATTCACATTTTAGGTATAAAATGTCAGCCCTTCGATAATTGAAATGAAAGTGATGAATTCAAAATTTATAATATTTTAAGCTAATTTTTTTTAAATCAACACCTACATGTTTTAATATTTGAATGTCCATTTAATAAGTACATAAGCGTCAATTGACTCATTTTAAAATATCATTTCTATAAATATCACAATTGAGTATATTTTTTTATCATAACCATTTATAATAACAAGTTAGTGATTTGCATGATATAACTTTAATACTCTATATTCACAAAATGTCATAATAATAATAATAATAACAACATATATAAGGTAACTTTTTATACACCTAATTGGTTACAATATAATTTCTATAAGAATAAAATAAATTTATTCTTCAATAAGAATCTATAAAATAAGCTCGTGATTTCATCACTATTAAATATATCTTATTTATTTATTTTGAATGAAATATTTTAAGTGATAAACCTTAAATGTATACAAAGACATCCCAACTAATTGGTAACTCTGTAGTACCCTTACTCATATAGGCCATCTATCATGCTAGTTATTAACACATGCAATATTCAATAAACATTAATCAAATTACCTTTTTATAATACTTTAATATCGTATCAATAAATATTAATCCTATTGTCTTTTATGATAATTTATGATTATATCAAGAGCAATAATTCCCTACCTCAAGTAATAAAATAAGAATTATATATAAATATGTTGTTCGCTATCTTAGTAATACCACAATTTTACTTTTAATATTATCTTTATCCATATTTTTGAGATAACAACTTAGTAGTACCTCTATTTAAAAATGTACTAATGTAGTGTAATTTATCATTTAATTGGATATGTGTAGTAATATATGTAATAATAGATTAATTAAACGATACTCAAAAGGTATTTTGAGATAATAAATTATTGTACATGTAAAAAATTTTCAAATAAATGACAAATTGTACCAAATTAGTCCATTTTTTTAAATGAGGGTATCACTAAGGTACCACCTCAAAAATTGGGTAAAAACAGATATTAAAATTAAAATCGTTGCATTATTAAGATAACAAAACCTAAAAAACCTTCAACTAAATGATAAATTTTATCAAATTGATATTTTTTTAAATTAAGGGTACCACTAAAGTATCACATAAAAAATATGGATAAAAATATTACCAAAAGTAAAATTATGGTATTACTAAAGCAATAAATCCTATATGGTCTACATAATAATATTAATTTATAAATAATAGATCTTGTATCAATTATCTATGTAATATATCAATTTGTAAAATAATAGATCATTATCATTAATCTATATAACAATCAAAATAATTGTTCTTTATAACAATATTATAATTTGTAGTCACATAATTATAATTAAAATAAAATCATATAATATCTTTTATTTTGTTATTTCGTAAAAAAATTATTAAATAAATCGTCGTTGAAAAAAACTAAGAAAATATAATAACAATTAATATTGTATATGTAGTTATAAAAAATAATAAATATATAAAAAATGATAATTATCAATATTTTGAACGAAAGATTGCAATTGATAGACTTGAGAGATGTACTAGGACATCCCAACTAGGTTAATACTTTCGTAACACCCTTATTCATCTAGTTCATCAACTATGAGTATTATTAAAATGATAAAAATTATAATACGAATCAATTACTCAGTAAAATCTATATTACATTACCATCACCATGTCACTGTGTTGGTATTGCATACCCTAAAGTTTATATAATTAACTACAACGGTGCCCTCCCTAAGAATATAAGAATAGTAAAAATTTATCTAAGCAATCTTTTTTAAAAAGTCAACTATAGGAGAGTAACATCTCTATGTAACCTGAATCTGACCCTAATCAAAGCATTTGACATCCAAAAGTGGTGGCATACAATATTGCATGAATAGTTACCATTAACTTTGCCGCAAAAGCACATATAACCCCGAATAGAATACAGAAATAATCTTTGACAAAAAATATTGATGTTTGAAATATCCCTATATAACCTGCTAGATCAGTTGATTAAAAAATAACACCATCGATGTTGATCTTTATCTTTCTCAAAGACAACGATCTCCAAATTATCTTTATAATTTGTGATGCTCGTTGTGAAGTTTCTTATGCTCGTAATCTTTAAAAGAGTAATAATTTAAATTTGAAATCAAAAAAATTAATTCTCTTTTATAATACTAATACAATATAAAATAAATTCATTATAAACCATAAAATATCAAAAATTATCAATATTATGACAAAAAGATTTGTATAATCAAATAATATTATGATAATATAGATGGCCTGCATAAATATATAAACAACATTTTATGAGTACTAATATATATGCATAAGAAGTATCCTAAAATATATGACTAACATTTGCATTTTATTATATTATGTATAGGTTATATTTTTAAATTTTATTATCTCATCAAGGACTTAACAAATATATTATATAATTGCTCAAATAAATTTTTATTTTATAAATTTAAAAAGGAAAACAAATCGGGTTATATATATATATATATATATGTGTGATCAAAATAAATATATTATTATATAAATGATCAAAATAAGTATATTATTGTATAAATGATCAAAATAAATATATTATTTTTATAACAAAAAAATCAATATTATTATATATAACCTAATTATATATAGATAGATAGATATAATAAATTATGGTATTATCTTATAAAATAAAAACAAAACATCAAGTTAGTGTCATATTTGAGTACCAATCACAACATGAATTGATATGATAGTATTAATATCAAATCTATACATATATACATATATACACTATATATATATATGTTTGTGTGACTTTGAAAATTATGGTATTATCTTATAAAATAAAAACAAAATATAAGTTAGTGTCATATTTTAGTACTAATCACAACATCAATTGATATGATAGTATCAATATCAAATCTATTTATATATATATAATTTTGAAGAACACAAAAGCAATACATAATTAAGACTCAAAATTATAAATTTAAAACGATAGTTTAATTACACTATTATCTAAATCCTAACATATATCATGTTGAATTATGATTTTAGTTATACCATTAGGTTGATTAGCACTATAACCATTATATTAGTACATTGAAAAGTATAATAAAGTTAAAAGCTCATTATTTCTAATGATCTTCATATTACATAAATAGAATCATTTTGTTCACTTATAAAATCATAAACTTTAAAGGAGAATTCCTAAACTTTAAAAGAGTTACATTGCTAATAACATATTAATAACTAAAATAAAAGAATTGAATTAAAAAAATAAAAGAGAAGAAGAATATAATATAATAATACAAAAAGTAGAGAAAATAAGAGAGGATAAATCTATAAATATATTGTTAAACTATTGTGTTCGTATCTTTTATATCACAAAACTAATTTCACCCAATTTCTATCATCAAATTATGAAAATATTTCATTCATATCAATTAGTTACTTTTTTACCCATTAGATCGTTACAAATTAAAAAAATATAAAATTTATTGTTCATTGTCTTCATCACTGGCAAGTTCTTCAATATATAACCCTCGTATCGGTAATTTCTAACCTACCTTTCTAGCATTTTTCCTACCCAAAATGAAAATAAAAAAGAATTGCAAGTACATTAGGAGTAGATAATGCAAGCCTAGCCAAAAGAACATCGGTTGATGCATATGTTCTTCCATTCAAATTGTCTTGATGGCCTAACAAAGTTTATCTCGATATTTTCCTACGTCAACTTAGCAAATTGGATGGCTTTGCTACAAGGTCTTCAATGAATTTATCTTGTTAACAATTTGTAGTAGTTGTTCCCTATTATACAAAGATGAGTATTGATATATTTATCCTCATTTTTTTCTTAATTATAATTTGAAGTATGTAGACTTAACGACCTAATGGACGAAAAATTAACAGAATGATATGAATGAAACATTATTATAATTCGATAGTATAAATTAGACGAAATTTAGTTCAAATAAAAGAAATAATACAAACATAATAATTTATTAGTATATTTATAGGTTACCTTTCTTATTATTGTTGTGTGCTAAATATAATGACATAATTCCTATTTATAGGCTCACAAGATACGTTACAAATCTCAAAATACAATATAACATGAAGATCAAATATTCATTCGAAAATAAATCCATGATATAGTAGAGATCAAATCTATATTTGAAACATTAAATAAAATTAACAATGATAAGATATATTATTTAAATTATTATATATATTATTAATTTTTCTTAAATAATTTCATATAAATTTCAGTCTTACACTTGCTAATAATTTATGTTTTAATTGAATTTAATTACTTAACATCAAAAAGATATTTTCATAAAAAATTAATAAAATTATATTACTTATCCTTAATCTTTTCATTAGGAAACTATTTTTTTTACCTTTTACGATAAAAAAATTAAATAATACCAACTTCAAAATTTAAGGGACTAGAATGATATCATTCTCCCTTTTATTTTTTCATTTATTATATTTTATTAAAATACAAAGGATAATTACGTTTATGGCACGTGATATAATGATATTCTCAACAAGAAAAATCTTTTATAATACCATTATATCACCAAATATTACATATTTTTGTATTTAACAAAATCTAATCAATGACAAAAAGTTTGTCTACTTAATTGGCTTTGATTAGAGATGGGAAAAAAACTTAACTAACCCACACAACCAATTGAAACAAACCCTAACATCACAAGTTAGTTCAATTCATATAACAAAAAACTCGATATAATATGGTTGAATTTAAGTGTTAAAAATTATAAATTGTGGAACCCAATCCAAGTCCCATACATAAATTTAAAATTATTTTTTTTAAAAAATCAATTTTATATAGAGAGTTAATCATACTTCATCATAACTAGTTTGAAATTATACATAGTAATTAACATTCATAATATTTGTTTAATAAATTGTATAATATTGATTTTGTAAATCTCGTTGTACTCATGTTTTTGTGTTAGCTTATCTTGTACAAAACATAATGTCTATTTATTTTACTTGTGTATTTATTTTCCTCTACGTAAGGTTGATTATTACGGATCAATAATATGCGCACATAGTTAAAAACATTTTTGTATGTGAGCATGTTTAAATGGTATATGTTTTACATAATAAAGTTTTTTACTATGATTAGAAAGCTTTTATTATTTATAACATGCTTTTTGTTTATTGATTATATGTATTACTGTTATTATTATCAGTTATGTGTTTATCTGTTGGATGTTATGCATAATCAGATTACGTGTTAGTCTAATCTAAATGCCTATCTTGGATGAACCAACGTAATGGACGTAGATTCTTATGAGAAAACATATTCATTATATGTTGTCGCATGCATTATTTTAATATATTGCTATCATTCTTTTTTTTTAAATCTCAAATTTTTTTTAAAATAATAATTATTTTAAAGAAATAATAAAAAAATATTATATGTAATCTTTAAACATGTTTATTTAATATAATTTTTTTTAATTTAAGCAGATGAACTTAGTCAAATCCAATTAGTGTATAATGGGTTGAATTGAATTAAATTGAGATATATATTAATAGATTTTGATATAATATTGAAACTTTTGTGTATTTCGACCCAACATACTCATGAATACTCCTAATTTTAATGACTCCTCATTGCTACATACAATTATGGTGTGGCTTATGATTTTTTTGTTTGTTTGTAAAATATAGGATATGATGTGAACAAGATTTTAATACTTAAGTTGTATTTATTTATTTTAATTTGAAATAGTGATTGTTATTAAATTAAATTGTTTTTTAAGATATTAGATAGTTTTATATTTGAATATAACTTTTTTAAAACATTGAAAATAACATTTAGTTCTTTAAATAAATACATAAATAAATATTTTCAAAATTTATTAAAAATTGTAATAAAAAATGGGAAGATTAGCCTGGTGCCACGAGGGCCAGGTAGCAGGGGGCAAAAAAAAAAAAAAAATGATAATTCGGTCATTGCCCTTTCGTTTTGTATTTTCCAAAGGCCTAGGTTTTAGGCGCAGAGCTGGTGAAACTGTATTATCTTCTTTCATTCCTTGTTCACTCTTCTCTTCTCTTATCTTCTTATATCGTGTAATTAAAGGGTTTTTGGGATATCAAAGACCAATATAAGAGACTCATGGCGTCTCATTCAGCCAATCTCTGGGTTCTCTTGGGCTTGGGTTTGGCTGGAATTTTACTGGTAACGAGGAAGTTTAAGAAAGCCATTAGAGAAGACTTTGGCGCTTTTGTCCAGAAGCTTCAGCTCCTCCCTCCTCCTCAGCCCGCTCCTCCTAAAGCTCCTCATCCTCTCACTGGCCTCACTTTTACTGTTTCCGACGTGTATGCTCTTTGTCACCTCTTTTCCCTGGTTCCTTTTCTTTTTATTTCCAGAAAAAAACAAGAAGGGAAACTTATTATATGTATGTATGTTGATTATATCTGTGAGCCTCTTATGTTGTTTGTACTCTTTCTGGTCATTAAGGGGACTTTAACAACTCTTCTTACCTTATTCCTTTATTTGGCTGCTAAAGATAGGAATAATCAATAATCAAATTCTAGTTTTGGCTTGAAGGAAATAGTACTTGAATTGGGATATGAACAAGGCTATAGAAATACTAAGGTTGTTCTTTCTGTACTAGGTTTTTTTTCATTAGGGTAGAATACCAGGATTTTGATTAATCAAATTTACCTTCATAGTTTCATACTGTGCTTTGGGGATTGGGGTAGTAATTATAGGTAGTAATTATAAAAACTTTGCAGAGCAATGGCAATTGTTAATTATAACTAAATGGAGCACCTTGAAGGTCAGGAATTTAGGTGGTTTGTTTTACCAGTTACTGTGTTATGGTGCTAAACATTGACCAGTTGTAGAGCAGGATTTTATAAAATTGGAAACTTTAGGGTGATAATATCTTGGAAATATTTGCAGAACATTATATGAAAGTAGCAACTGAATAGGACCCCATGTAAAATACACGTTGTTCTTTCCATTACCTTTTTGACGTGTTTCAACCTGCTCTATTTGATGGGCTCCTATAAGAGTTATTTTTTGTCTCCTTCAAAATTTTCTCTTTGTAGCTGAAAAGAAATTAAATATTTTCTATTATTACATTTTTTATTTTTTATTTTCTTTTTTGGCCTCTACATTGATCTTATTAAATTTAAGACATTCATACTAATTAAATCATGTTAGGTGTTCTATACCCTAAATTTAAGACAATCGCAAAGTTTAACTTTTTTTATTATATAATATATAAGCAATATTTTTCACTTTTTTATTGCGTCTTATTGATCAATTTTGTTGTATAATTGCCAGGTTTGACATCGAAGGATATGTGACTGGGTTCGGCCATCCAGACTGGGCTAGAACACATGATGCAGCTTCTAAAACATCCCCTGTGGTTTCCACTCTTGTTGAAGGAGGTGCAACTTGCATCGGCAAAACTATTGTGGATGAATTAGCATACGGGTACATATTATGGGTTTAAGATTGTAAATTTATATTGTGCCAAATGAGATGCTGGTAGATGTCATTTTAATTTATTGAATTTCAAAGTGATAGCATTTTGATTATCAATATGGGACTAGAATTTATGTTTCAGTAGAACATGAAGCAAATTAGAAGGTTATCATGCAGGGCGAAAACTAGTTTATTTTAAGAATTCTATACAAATGAAGGGGACCGAAGTTTTCGTCTTAGAAAAGTTAGGGGACTTTTGTAGTTACTTTTCCTTTATTTTAATCTTGATTCTTTTCCACGGTTGTGCACTTTAAGGTGACCTTCTGATGTCTCCAACTTTAGCTGTGTTAAACTTAAATATTTGCTTCTTACCTTCAGTATTAGTGGAGAAAATAAGCATTATGGTACTCCAACCAATCCTGCAGCAACATCAAGAGTACCTGGTGGGTCTTCCAGTGGAGCTGCTGTGGCTGTAGCTGCTAATCTTGTTGATTTTTCGTTGGGTGAGCTTATTCATTTCCTTTTTCTCTTTTATCTTTGCACAACTTATACTGTAAGGTTTTGTACATGTGTTTGCAATCCTGACAAAAACACCAAGGCATTTGTGTCCATAATCTATTTGATTGGTATTAGGAATGAGTTCCTTCACTTTTGGCCTTAATATTAGGATTTGATGTACTCATCATATTTTCATACATTTTTTTACAAGTAAATTTAGTTCACTATTGTTGTTTTATGAAAGTGAAATAATTGTAGAGCTCATGCGTGTGCAGATGGGATTGGTCAACGGTTTTTAATTGAACGTCTATGTTTCTGTCAAAAATCATTCGTCTTTTGCTTTTAGTAATTCAAAAACATCACGGTATGTTATAAGGACATGGACCATCTCTGATTGGCATTGTACCCTGAAGATATGATAAAAGCCAGAAATTCCAATGGTAGCATTTTCGTAAAATGTCAACTTATCAAGTATATATGAAAAATTCTATATATTTGTTTGGATGACCTTTTTGAAGCTTTTATTTTCTCTAAGAATTTGATTTTAGTATAATTTTATTAACACGAGATACTCTTTCTTGATAGGATTCTGTTTTCTTTTCTTTTCTTTATATTTCAAAATTTAATTTATTCTCTCTCTATATTTTTAAGAATAAGCAAGGAAACATTTCTTATCTTGGAATTTTCATCTCACGTTAACACTTTGGTGTAGGTATTGATAATGTTGGTGGTGTGAGAATACCTGCTGCATTTTGCGGCATTTTAGGATTCCGGCTATCTCATGGAACTGTTGCTAGCATGGGAAGTGTATCTTGTTCGTCAAGTCTTGACACTGTTGGTATGTATGTGTGCAATACATTTATTGCCTTTTTTTTAGCTTTATATGTTTATTCCTATAATTTATTTGGAAGATATGATTTTGTGCATTTATAGACACATGTGCACACACATTATATGCTGTGCTTCTTTTGAAATCACTGCCTAGGACCGTTTTTTTTGTTTATGCTCGTAAAAATGTGATTTATGTCCTGGACTAGCAAAATTTCAATTTTTTTCACAAAGGTAACTATAATATTAGTTCTATTTGTTCTCAGGAAGTTAAATCTACATGCAAATATGAAAATAGATGTTTGTTCACACTAGTTAAACTTATGGAGCCATTATCCTTTTAAGTTTTGGGACTTTCAAAAGATAATTATTTTTTGCTAAGTCAAAAGATAATAGTTCTTTAAATATTTGGTCACTGACATGTTCATTTATCCCCCTAATTTCGCTGGTGGTCAAATGTTTAATGCCTGTCTATTTCATGAATTTGTTAAACTGATCAAATACATGGTCTGGTTCCATCTTATGCAACTTATTTTGATTGCTTGTTAAATTACTGGTGCAGGATGGTTTGCCAAGGATCATAATACACTACGACGAGTTGGACATGTTCTGTTGCAAGCTTCATATGCAGTTCAACGCACTCCAAGGAAAGTCATAATAGCTGATGATTGCTTTCAAGTAGGAAAATCTCCAGTTAATAGGATTGTTCAAGTGGTTACTAAATCCACTGAGAAGACTTTTGGAAGTAAGACTCTTGCTGCATGCATTATGTATATCATAATTGGTATTGTTTTCGTATTGCTGGTATATTTGCCTTTATTGTTACTCTTAACCTGCTTTCTCGGTAGAGAATTCTAAAGTTTTGAACTTGCAAGTGTTTTTATTTTTTTATTTTTTTGATAGGAACTCAATGAAAAAAGAAGCTGTTAGTACTGCTTTTGATGTAAATTTATGCATGCAATCATTATTGTTGATATTATATGAAAGTAATAAAGTGTGTTTTGACGAATGTGGATATTTGATGGAAATTAAACAGTTAAAAGCTAATGTTACAGGACAAGTATTAAAGCATGAAGATCTTGACAACTTTTTGAGTTCTAGAGTTCCAAGCCTAACGAAGTTCCAAAGCAGGATGATAAATGGTCAGTTGAAAACTTCAACAGTGAGATTGCTTGCAAATGTTATGCTGTTTCTTCAAAGGTGAGCTAGCTTGTTTATAAAATTTACACCCTAGTTTTTGATATGATTTTCGTAGAGGAAAGAGATAAGGATTCGTAATCAGTCAATATTCTCTTAGTGATTAGTGTGTATATGTGTTCTTTTTGAGGATATTCTTTTTGAGGATAACTGCCTGATGAAATTGCAATCCTATTAGTTTTCTTTTGCTCATTCTACATTTTCATCACAGAGATCTCTTGTGTTCTTTCACTCTTGTTACTTGGGTTGTACTTCTATTTTTGTGTGTATTTTTTTTCTGAAATAAACATCTAATTGATATATTTAACTCTTGGAGAACCGAGTACCATATAAACGACAAACATAATTATAACCTGCATATGATAGTTACTGCTATAATGTTATCAGCTGTGTTATATGGGACCCATGGAACATACTGTACAATGTAGCAAACTAAGAAGTAAGATCAACAATTCAGATTCTTGTGATATCTAAATTATGAGGGATCATTATTGACCAAAAATATATGGATATGAAATTACAGATTAGATAATTGTCTGTCACTTCCTTCTGATAATTCTGAGAAAAGATTCCATGATTGAGGTGATACAATATTACTCCCAGCTTTGCGATAGGCTGATAGCTTTAGTAGGCAAAGGACATGTAACATTCTAATAATTTCGATAAGTTACATTTATTGATAATACTTAGGAGTACCAAAATCCATATTGAATCTTTAATCACCATATAAAGAAAGCAAGTTTCAAACTCACTACTGAGTCATTATAATTATAAGCAAAACCTAGAAGAAGAAAAAAAGTAGAAAATTTCCTAAGTGCCAAATCCTCCTCACAAGTTTTCTAAAAAATGGTAAATAATTGTTGCGTGAGTGATACCATTTAGTAAACAAACTTGATCATATAAGAAATAGTAAGCATTGACGAACACATCATTTTATTAATATGTTTCATTTGGTAGTATATTTGAGTACTCAATGAGAGTGAATATGCAGTGCATGGTTGTGAATCAATCAAAAACTTTTTTTGAATTTCTTTTTCATAGTGTCATGACTTTTCGTAGTAATAATAATGGAGCTAATACATTATGTCACTCATTGGTGACCTAATACAATAAATCATCCGTAGATGAAGGGGTAAGTGCAAGTGAGCCATAATAATCGTTAGGACAAAAGTGGAATTCCATAACAATTTTTCCATGCAAAAATATGTCTAAACCAAATGGTAAGGATTAAGATGCCCCCAGGTACCCAAGTAGATTAGGGACACCTCTCCCGTACGACCCAATTCAGTAGTTCAATACAATATAATAATGCTACCAATCAGAGTCCAATCATAACGATCATCAAAAGCACTCTATCAAACTAATTCCATAAATATTGATTGCTTTTAAAAATTAAGGTATATCCTTTGGAAACACGTTCATGCATGCAAATTGCACATGCCCAACATATGGTTATGCAAAGTGTAATGATCTGCTTAATTACACTTGAATCATTAGACACTTGCTAAGCCAGTAAGGAAAAAAGTTAGTGTGGTTAGCACATGCTACCTTGGTTGCTACACCTTGCAAACACAAAGAAGCTAGGGGATAGTCACAAGTCAATGATTGAGGTGACACGCTACAATACAATAAGCACATATTGAAAGCATACAAACACAACAAGCAACAATTGAGGCATTGAAGAACATCAAACCAAGAAAATATAAAACAATCATAAATAAAAGATTATGGCACACAAGTTGTGTATGAAATTTATCTATTTATTCTCACTGATGTGGTTGCGCAAGTACACGACTATGCCTAACAATCCAACGGCATGACCTTTTCTTGGGTCACCTTACCACCTCACCCAATAGAGCTCTTAATGCCATTTTCTCAATTTCCAAAGGAAATATTACTTTGCTTAAGGAGACATAAGCGTTGGAAAATACAAAAATACATAATTTGTCAATTACAAAAATACCCCCAAACAATTAGTCACACAAAAGCATGCGGTCATAGGTTTTACTAATGACCTTGGACAAGCACAGATGTGGTATTTACATGTAAATCCTAGTATTCTCCCTCACTTGAGTTGTTGGCATCCTTAATGATTTGGTTGGTTTTGAAGTCTTCAATCATCTGCTTGAACTGTTCCTAGTGCTATGATTGCTCCTAGTTGGTTTCTTTGACTCTCAAGCTCTTCCACTCCACTAAGTACTTGTGTAACTATTGACGTCTCACCTTCACGACCTATTATACCAAAATCTCTTCTGGCTCTTTGGTTGTCAATAGTTTGGTGTCAATTTTGGCTCTGATTGGTTGGTTGAGTTCTTCATCTTCGACATCTAGATGGTAGAACTTCGGATTGCTAACATGAGACATAGGATACACCTTCATCCAACTAAGGCTTACAACCTTTTAAGATGCTCTTTCGATCTTGGCATTAATAGGAATTAGACCTTCATATCTTCTGATGAGTCTTCTATCCATGTGTGTAGAGATCGAATCTGTCTGGGTAAAAACTTCACCATTACAAGATCCCTCACTTGAATCTCTGGCGACCTGTGTTGAGTGTCTGTCCATTTCTTCATTCTCTTAGAAGCCTTCTTCAAGTATGCATGAATGATCTCAACATTACTACTCCACTCTTTTGTGAAAGTATAAGGCCCATCCACTGTGAAGGGTAACCGTGGCTGTTGTCCATTGACAATCTCAAAAGCACTCTTATTAATGGAAGAGCTTTTCTGAGCATTGAAACAAAATTAGGTTATCTCGATCGCTCTTAATGTTCTAGGGAACACCCCCAATATTTGACAATGATCTTGAAAAACAAGCAAGTTGTCTCTTTTATGGAGTAGTACTTTTTCACAGGAATGAATGTTGCATACTTTGAAAACCTATCAATCATAACTAAAATTCTTGCTAGATTGCCTACCTTAGGAAAGTTGTTATTGCAGTCCATTAAGACACTCTCATATGGCCTCGTTGGAACTGGCAAGGGTTTCAACAATCGCACTATCTTCTACTTCTCATCTTGTCTTATTGACAGATGAAACAGGTCCTTGTAAGCTGCATCACATCGTCATGCATTTGAGGCCAATAGTACCCCTACTTTGCCACGTCGTACGTTCTGTGCCAACTTAGATAGCCCTTCCACAAGGTGTCATGACACACTTATAAGTGTCTTCCTTAAGTCCCATACTCTCGGAATGAATATACTGCTCCCCTTGTGCATGAGTAAACCATCCTCCTAAAATTGGCATGTCTTCTCTTCACATACCAACTTGAGGATTGTTTGCACCATTAGGTCCTTATCCAGATTCTCTTTGATGTGCTCTTTCAAAGGGGTGTAGCTACAGAATTAGCTGACAACCACAAGCATCCTTAGGGTCGCAAGCTTTGCCTTGCGACTCAAAGCATCTGCTACTTGGTTGGTGTGACCAAGAAATGACTCACTGTTGAGTTATCTGTCTTAACCACAAACTTTGGCCCCAATTCATAGTGCTTTCATGTCCACAAGCAATGAATGACTACAAGTTGCTTCCTCTCTTGAGCCGTATATCTTCTTTCTATATTTGATAACTTACAAATCTCATATGCTATTGGATGTCTTTCTTAAAGCAAGGCCCCTTTTAAAGCAAAGTCAAAGGCATCTGTTTGCACCTCAAATGGCTTGTTCATGTCCAGTGGGGCAAGAACTAGATCATTCATCATCGCTTCCTTTATATCTTTGAAGGGTTTCTAACATTGGAGTAGTTCTCTTGGAGTAAGTCTCTACAAGTCTTCTATAATAATTGGCCAACTCAAGAAATGCCCTCAATTCCTTCACACTGGTGGGAACCTTTCACTCTTGGATGGATCTCACCTTTCTCCATGTCCAATCGCACATGATCACATTCAATGATCTAGCCAAGGAACATGATTGTCTTCCAAGCAAAGGAGTACTTATCCTTTTTCACATACAACTGATGATTCCTCAACTTCTGAAAAACCAGTAATAAATGCTTCGCATGTTCATCAAGACTAGAGCTGTAAACCACAATGTTATCAAGATAGACCACCATAAATTTGTTGAGATATTCATGGAAGACTTAGTTCACTAGTGTGCAGAACATGATTGGAGCATTGGTCAACCAAAAAGGCATCACGTAGAACTCAAAGGCTCCATATCTAGTAACATGTTATCTTCAATTTGTCCTTCTTTGCTATTCTGACTTGGTAGTATCCCAACTTTATATCTAACTTGGTGAAATATTTGGTTCCACTAAATTGATTAAACAAATCAGCCATCAAAGAAATGGGATAAGTGTTTTGTACTGTAACCTTATTGAGAGCCCGATAATCAACACATCGTATGAGGCTTTTGAGGCCTAATAAAGTTTGCTTCCAGTAACTCATTCAATTGTTTCCGAAGGTCCATGAGCTGTGGTGGCGACATTCTATAAGGCACCTTTACAGGTGGCTTGGCTCTAAGTAGGAGCTCAATTTGGTGGTCTATATTTCTCCTTGGTGGTAGTCTTTGGAAGCTTATCAGGAATGATATCTTCATTAGACTTCATCAATTACGCAATTTGGAAAGGAACTTCCTTTCTGTCACTCCCTTTCTTCTTTTGTGGCATAAGGATGGCCACGAAAGATGGGTTACCCTTCTTCAAACCTTTCTTGAATTGTAAAGTAGATATGGTGCCCCAATTTGTCACATCTTTCCATGCACAACATTTGGGTTGTCTCCCATGATTAAGAGACTTTATAGTTGGAGCAAGAATGGCCTTTTGTCCCATCATGAATTCCATCCCCAAGATAACATCAAAGGCATCCATAGAGACGATCAAGAAATCAACACGTTCTTTCCATTCTCCAAGTTTAACCTTTATATGGGTAGCTCCTAAATCTACCGTTATATTCTTTGAATTTTTTCCATTTAGAATACCTTTCAGAAACAAAAGTCCTTTATTAATGACCTTCTTTGGGTTCTTCATTTGATTTTTCAGGGCTCCTAAAAAACGTAGTGGACCCATGCGCCCAATCTCCTTCTTGCATTTTGTCTCTTCTTCATCTCATTGTTCTTTCACATTCAAGGCAGCTTGTAGTGCAGACAATTGATTGTGGTTTGGGCAATCGACTATGCAATGAGGCCCATTGCACCAAAAGCAAATAGACGAGAGTTTTAGCTTCCAACCTTGATTGTTGGAGTTCTGTGATGAGGTTGTCCCTTCCTATTCTGAGACTTCATGAACACTACTCCCCCATTTTTGTCATTGTTTGGCTTCAAGAACTTCTTGATCCCATTAGAAGTTGGTTGTTTTGATTAGGCTTAGCAGCATAATTTGTGGAGCGCTTTGCAGCAGTTGGGTTTGTACAAGATCCTGAACCCTTTGACTATGCAATTCAATCCTTGTCTATGGCTTCAACCCTTTTAGAAAGAAAAAAACATCTTATCCTTCTTTGACATGTCTTGAATGTCCAACATCAATGTCGAGAATTGCTTCACATCATCTCTCACTTGCCTAACCTATTTGAGGTTGAATAACTTCTTCCGAGCCATGTATTCAACATTTTTAGGAAAGAATTGAGTCCTCAGCTCTCTTCTCAAATCTTTCCAAGAGTTAGTCTGGCATCGTTTCTTTTAAATCTCATCGTACGTTGACCTCCACCACAACTTGGCATTGCCAATCAGATACTTGGTGGCAATGCTGACTTTTGTATCCTTTGAGTTAGTCCCTACTGCCCGAAAGTATTGCTTCATGTCAAAGATGAAATTCTCAAGCTTTATGGCATCTTGTGTCCCTCTGTAAGCTTGAGGTTCTGGCACCTTGACTCTTTCATACCCCGCACCATCAGGGTTAATTGGTTGGTTGGCAACAACATGATAAGTGACATTGAGCTTGGTTTTCATCCCTTAACTCCATCGCGATTGCGTCAATTGTCACGTGCACATTTTCTCTGAGTTCCCCTACCAAGTGTTGTGCTGCATTCATAGACTTTCCACACGTTCATCAGCTGATAATGCACTAGATCTAGAAGTCAACGTAGATTATCCTCCTTTTTTCTCTTAAGGATAACGATTTCTAGCCTTGAAACTTTCAAAAGTAGCCATAAGCCTTCGAACGTCGATTGCTTCAATTACACTCATTCTAGCACCTATTTTATGTAAGAGTTTTGGTAAGTCCACTAGTTCACCCAGTTGTTGATTATATGAATCAAAACGTTGTTGGTTTGCATTTTGCCTTTTCCTTTCATAACCTGAATCTCTAATACCAACTGTAACGATATGCTTCATTAGACTTGAATCGTTCGGCACTTGCTAAACCTATAAGAAAGTAAGTTAGACTGTTTAGTACATGAAACCTTTGTTGCTATACTTTAACATAAAATAAGCAAGGGGTAATTACAAGTTAATCATTGAGGCGTCACAACAACAAACGCACATTGAAAGCATACAAACACAACAAGCGCACAATTGAGGCAAACAAGAACACCGAGGCAAGCACAAATCAAAGATCATGACACACAGATTGTATATGAAATTCATCTTATTTTCATTGATTTTTGAGGGAGTATACTGCTATGCCTAACACGTCCAATGTCACGGCCCTTTTATGTGTCACCTTACCACCTCCCCCTATAGAGCTCTTAGTGCCATTTCCTCAAATTTTCAAGGAAATATCACTTTGTTTGAGGAGACATAAATGTTAGAAAATACAAAAACGCATAATTTGTCAATGACAAAAATACCCCCAACACTTGGTTGCACCTAAGCATGCGACAATAGTCTTTATTAATGGACTTGGATAAGCACACGTGTGACATTTACATGCAAACCCTAACACAAAGTATATAACATTTCATACACAAACCATCATTATGCCTCCAAAGAAAATCATAAGAAAACAAGCTCAATATACAGTCAAGGCATACGATCTGCAATTCAATTTTTTTAACAATTAGGTATCAAATTCATACTAATTCCAATTAGAATTACCTGTGAAATATAAGTAAAAGCTCTACAAATTATTTTGGAACTACCCTAAGAATATAACTGATTTCCCTAATAATCATTAAACCCTAACAATTTTCTTCCATTCATGTTAAGCTCATAGATTTTTATGGACAATAATTTCTAAAAGCTATTCTTAGGGAGTTAAATAGACATATTGATAAATGATAATTCTATAAAAAAAATTCAAATAATTAGAAGACCATTTTCATGGGTAAAACTAGTTTCAAAATGAGTTTAAAAATGTCTGATGGATTTTCAGCAGTGAGCACTAAGTTAAAAATCAATTAAAAATTCATATCTTCTCAAAAAAATCACAATTTAATTACGTTATAATTATCACACAAATAATGTTGCATAAAAGATTTCACATTGTTTTGTCATCTAAAACACACTCAATTAATTCGGTAGTTCCGTTCAACGTTGTGTCAAATTCACTGTTCAGTAGGAAAATCAAAACTTTGACAAACCATAGAAAATTAAATAGTAAGAATTTCTTAATGTTTCAAAAGCCAAAATGTTTCTTATTAGTCTAATTATATACATAAAATAACCATCTTCTAATCATAGTTGTAAGATGTGTAAAAATAACCGAGAACATGAGTTGTTTCAAAACTGACAGAAAGAGAATAGGAACTTGAAAAATTCATAGAATATTCAATATATTGAAGTTTTCAACGAAAAAAAATTAATAGATTCGTTGAGATGTCTAATTTATCATAAAAATAGTTTCGAATTTATTTGAGCAATATAAGATTATGGAAATAATTGCTATAAATTATAATTTCAAGGCATATAATCACTACATTCTCCGCTAATTCTCACCCAAGACTACATTCTCCACTAATTCAAATATGAAAATATTAATTAGAGAAAAATGTCATAGAAGTCTCTTAGATTAAGTTAGTAATGTTTTCAGTCTCTTAGATTAAAAACAGTGTTATTTAGTCCCTTAATTTTGTAAAAAGGAATGATTTTTCTATTAAAATATTATTATTTTCTATCAAGTGATTAAATGCGATTAAAACACAAATATTTAACAATGATAAAGCTACAATTAATTCTCAAAAAATTCGTTTATAATATTTGTTAATTACCACATGTTTTATTTTAATGTTTTATTAAAATAGAAAAATATATTTAAGTAACTTTTTGTTTGAATTTTATTATTATTTATTTTTTTTAAAACTATTTCATATTAAATTTCACTTCTATTCATGTTAAAAGACTAGTATTTTAATTGCGATATAATTATTATTTGACTGAAAATAATAATGTTTTAAATGAAAAATCATTAAAATAATATAATGTCTTTGATTGGGCTTTTTTTACGAAGCCAAGGGATTAAATGAAGCCGTTTATAATCTAAGGGATTAAACTACACAAATAGCCTAATCTAACCCCATTACTTAATCATGGTGTAAGTTAAATATGACATGAAATTTATGAGAAGGAATATGGAGGGATAACCTTTAATGTAAGCCTTTTTCGATCAAAAAGAAAACTTGTTTTAACAAATATCAATGGATTAAAACAAGGTAGTTTGTAGGAGTTCTATTTTTCTATTGGTAAATAAAAATGGAGGCTGTGGGTAAAACGAGGGAGAGTAATTAGGCGGTGTTATTTAAATAACAAAATTCTTATTCAAATATCTTATTTATTTATTTAAATTTTTTTTATTCCTAAGAATATTAGATTGAGATTGGTGGAGGAAGTCTTGGCAACTTCTTCCACTGCCCAACTAACCCCCTTTTTTTTAATTCCTTATTTATTCTTTTTTGTGTGGATATTATGGGACAACCCCAACCTCAAACCCCCGTGGGAGAGATTTGTTGATATTACAGATTTCCCTACAGATTTGTATTATAGGCAAACAGAATTCTTGAGTGGTAACAATGTCATTTTAGTTTTCTTGTGTCATTAAAGGGATTTATTTGTCACAATCAGAAATCTGGACTTGTGTAAGCACTTTCCCTGAACATTAAATTACGTCATGTTAAAGGTCTTTTTATGTCATTTAGGGATCTGTTTATTTTTCAAACCTCTGAAGGGAGCTTATAATTTCACCAACCTCCAGCTCCAGGGGTCTCTGTAAACTTTCCTATTTTTTAACTTTTCCAGAGCTTATGTGTGCATGGGTTTTTCTCTCCTGCATATGTTTGTCCAGTCTTTCTATTGTTGAATCTCCTGCATATGTTTGTCCAGATCATCTGTTTATTGTTTACATATGCTGTTTTCTTTGGAACATTTCCTGGAAATAGTATCAACTGAGGTCTGCCTTGGTACCTTTTGATGCAGATATGAGTTTAAATACAATCATGGGGAGTGGATTCAGTCAGTAGAGCCTGCATTTGATCCTGCTATCTCATTGCAGTTAAATGAAATGCCAGAGGCAGTGGATAATGTGATTGAAATCTGTACATCTATAAGAAGTGAGATGCGTGCTGCAGTGAACACCCTTTTAAAGGTAATAATCTGCGTATTGTTTTGCTATGCTGTTTCCTGATTGTGTTATTAGTAACACTCTAGAGATTGAGTTGATTAAATACTTTTGTGATTCTAATACATTGTCCCAAGATGAGTGAACCAGTGCACTATATAGTTCAATGAAATTCATCTCAATTAATTCATCCTTTTGAAAGGAAATCTTTTAACCATTTACTTTCACTTAGTTATATCTTCATTTGTTTAATATTTATCTCGAGTTTCTGAAGATATTCTAATTGCTTGATATGATGCTTAGGATGATGGCATTTTGGTAATCCCAACAACAGCAGATCCTCCTCCAAAACTTGGTTCGAAGGAAACCCATTCCAAGGATTTCCAGAGCCGTGCATTCAGTCTATTAAGTATTGCTAGCATATCAGGTTGTTGTCAGGTACAGAGCTTTCTCCCTCCCTCTCTTTTGCTTGCAAGCTCACTTCCATGAACGTGCAAACGGATTGACACATACACATACAAAAAGAATGTTACAGTTTGATACAAATGTGTCTATATATCTTGGAAGGAGAGAAAATTGTAGGAGGAAACAAACAGAAAAAGAATAAAAGAAAGGTGGATTATTTATGTATTTTCGTCTTTGATTATAAATTGGACTCTAATGCTGATTATTTATGTATTTTTTTGTTTGATTATAAATTCGACTCTAATGCTGATTATTTATGTATTTTCTTGTTTGATTATAAATTGAATTCTAATGCTGTGTTCAGGTTACAGTACCATTGGGATATCATGACAGAAATCCTTTGTCTGTATCCTTGATAGCTAGACATGGTGGTGATCGCTTTTTGCTAGATATACTAGGAACCTTGTACGAGTCTCTACAAGAGCAGGCTGATTTTGCTGTGAAATCCAAATTACCAAGTAATGCTCTCAGCAAGGAAGAATCTGCTGAACTAGCCAAGGAAAAGGTGAGTAGTCATTACTCAATTTCTTTTGGTTGTTTTGCCCTTTTTTGTTTGTAATTTCTTTTTGTCATGTATAGTTACCAAGCCAGAAAATTCTTATTGCTAATTTTTTTTTCTATTTCTACTTTTTGGTATTAACTATTTACCAATATTAGGGCAACCAAGCGTTTAAAGAGAAACAGTGGCAAAAGGCTATTGGCTTTTATACAGAAGCTATTAAACTTTCTGGCAGCAATGCAACATATTACAGTAACAGAGCTGCAGCATATTTGGAAGTTGGAAGGTACAATTTCTCCCTCATTTTATTGGTGGAAGGTTGGAAGCAGACGTCCAGCTAGTGTATCATCTAAGATTGTTCATAATGTACTGTGGGAACATGGTCGATTATTTTTGCTCGCTTTTTTTCTACTTTTGTTTGTTGCTGTCATGACATACTAGTTATGCTGTTTGATTTATTTTATGATTTCTAAATGTTTTAAAAAAAAATTATCATGATTTCGGTTGTATTATGTTTATACTTTATTTCTTTATCTACAAATATAAAATTAAAAATATGTTCTATACAATTATTAGATTATGGAAGAGTAATGAATTATTTATTTTTATTATACTGTATTCTTTTTTCTAACCAAAAGCATTTGACCCATATCTTTTTGGCATTTTAGTTTTGTTCAAGCTGAGGCAGATTGTAGCAAAGCTATCAACCTTGATAAAAAGGTGACTTATGCTCTCAATAGACTTCATTGGGTTTTTGCATGTTCCTAAATTCATTTTTTTTATTTGATGTAGTTAATTATGGTGGTTGGTTGTATTCCCTTGATTATTTTGTCTTTTTTTTTTGTTTTTTTTTGCCGAAATGTTGAATATACTGTCGATAAACAAGGTGATTTTACTATTCCTGTTTGTGCAAGTAACTTGAGTACAGCTTGGTGCGTGATAGGAAAAAAAATTTTGTATTTGAACTATCGTATAAGACAATTAAAAGCACTTGCTATTTATTCCAGTGTCTTATTTTTCTGATGAACTGTTACTAAATGGTACTGCTGACCGCTTGATATATTTCATTCAGTTGTAGTCTTTCTACAGTATTTGATCACGAAAGAAATATAAGGGGTACCAATATGTATAGGAGTGTACTGTATAAGAATTTTGGTTTGAGATATACGAATGCTTTTGCTGGGACAGTTATCTTATATAAAATAGTGGAGGAAAAGTTGTCCAGATGGTCTGTTTTCTTGTCTATTTCCATTTTTCAAAAAAATTATTTTGTACAAAAAATAGTTGCTATCAGAATTGGTGGCTAAAATCATGTAATCCTTCAGGGTGCGTAAATGACTTGAAAAAGGATAAAAGAATTGCTTTGGTGCTACAGATCTGGACTAAAACCAGAACTTCTGCTAAATTTCATTGAACAAACTTAGCAGAAGCTGTTCACATGCTTAAGTTCTAAACTTCCAATGTGGTACAAAAGAATATTACCTTCAAGATAACTCCTGTAGTTTTGGGTTTTTGTCAATATTGGATTGATGGAAGGATATGTGAGTGCGTGAACTATTGGTGACAAAATCCAAAAACACAAGAACCAAAACTTTTTAAGTTTTTTGGCTAATAATACCAAAGTTTTGCTTGAATATGCCAAATAAAACCCTAAAATACCAAAAATCAGAACTTCCTTGGCAGTGATAAAATTACAAGTCTCTTTCTCCTCAACTTGTCTTTAGATTTCAATATATTTCATGTGAAAGTTTTTGGTGTTGTTTATCAAAATTAGTGTACTTCTAATAAGAAATGCCAATAGTTCCAGTGATTTTTTTTAGTTCTCTTTTAAAAGGTAAGGACTGACCCTTTTTCTTTTGTTTCTCTAGAACATAAAGGCTTATCTACGTCGAGGCACTGCAAGGGAGATGCTTGGCTATTATAAGGAGGCAATTGATGGTCAGCTTACTTTTCATTTCCTTTATCCTGTAAACCATTTTTCTTCCTACTTATCAAATAAAATATTGAAAACAAAAGTTTTCAGCAATCCTACTTTCCTTCAGTCTGAAGACAATTAATCTACTAACCTGCAGATTTTAAATATGCACTTGTTCTTGAGCCAACAAATAAAAGAGCCGCTGTTTCTGCTGAAAGATTAAGGAAGTTATTTATGTAAGAGATGAAGCTATTTTGCTTCTTGAAAACTCGCAAAAGATTTTCACCCTGCGAATTCATCATAGATTTTGTTGTCCTTAAAGAGCATTTAGAAGCGACATCAATATAAACAGTATTGCAGATGAGAAGGGATGTACCTCCAAAGTAAAGCTGAATGCTGTTTCCTCGTATCTAGATTTTGGAAACAAATATTTATCATTCGACTGGATCATTATATTCAAGCTATATTCAAGCGCTGAAAGACTGCTGTACCAAATATTGAGGTAGAGATCAATTTTGTTTGTGTTTTAGTATTTTGTATCCACTTGGAGTTCTTGACTTGTATTGACATATAAAGGTTCCAATCATGATTTAGTAAGGCGTCATATTTTTCTCACAAATGACTCGTTAATTTAGATGAATCATTATTTTATGTGCGTAAATTATTTTAAAAAACAAAAGGCAATCATGATGTATTTTTGTTCTTCTATGGTGTTCAAAAGGCTGGTTAAATCTGATTAATTTGATGCCCAAAGCTTGTGAATTAATTGTTCTTCCCCTTCTCTCCTACAAGGTCCATTTTCGATTTCTAGACGCTCAATTATATTTATCCTATTGATCCAAACTGGGGGAAAGCGTCCTATTAATTTGTAAAATTACTCATTTGTTATTTACGTGATGGTTTACTGGATTTGGTTGGATTGCTCTTTAACTAGACGTGGCTGCATTGGCCTTATATATTATGGAGAGTTTTTACGCCAATGACCCAGGATAGTGTTTTTGTTTGAGATTATTTGATAATGTAGTTTAAGTTGTAGGAAATTCACAATCTAGACTTACCAGTGATGCTAGTGTGGTGCGAAGGAAAAATAATAATTTACACTAGTGTAGAAAACTTACATGGATATGTGAACCATTTTTTACCATTATATGTGTGTAGAAAATCACTATGGTTGTGTAATTTTGGAGATTTGGAAAAAATATTCTTGATCAGTGCATCAAACTACATTTGAAATAGTGGTGGTACCCTCCAAGTCAAAAGTATACCTTTAAATTTTCAACACATTTTGCGGACATAGTGGATTTTTTTATTTTTATTTTTGTTTACGTTATGGTAGTTGAAAGTTTAAAAAGTTAAAAATTGTTTGTCGCTACTGTCCGATGATGAAACACAGTTTCCAAATTGCATGTCATGACTATATTTCAACTAGTTTTAACCTAGATGATTGTAACTCGTTAACAATAGTGAATAGTCTATACAGATTAATATGATTTAGTTTCGCTTTTTAACTTCTAAGGTAATAATAGGTTCATATTTGGAATCAAATTTATTGAATATTTTTCATATTTTTAAGTATTGTGGAGTGATCATTTTGTCTGAGTTGTCACGGCATAAAGTATATAATTTGTATCAGTAAAGTTTGAATGTAAGCAATTTTGTGTGAAAATGTCTAATGAAGTCATGAAAACACGGTGAGCCAAATACAAAGAAGAAAACCCTTGGGTTGTGTTCTTTCCAGTAGAGAGCTTTGCCTTAAAATGAGAGAGTATAGAATTACAGAGTCTATAGTTGATGGAAAAGTATTGTGATGTAGAATGATTGAAAACGTGGTACATTTGGATCCATTAGTCTTAAACTAGTGAGATTTTGCCAAATTATTTGTGATCATTACAAATTTGAGATGAAGAATAATTCTTCGGAAAAATGAACTAAAATATATATATATGTATATATATATATATTTTAGTTATATATATATATATTTTAGTTCATTTTTCCGAAGAATTATTCTTCATCTCAAATTTGTAATGATCAAAATCATTAGAAGGTAAGGCTTATCACAATAATAATAAGTCTTTCTTTAGAATAATTTTGATAAAAAAATAAAATTGTAATAATTAATATGAAAAAATATTTGTTCAATGTGAAAAAATTAATGATAAGTAAAACTTATCACGACACAATAATGTCTTACTACAATAATAGTAAGTCTTACTTCGAAGTAATTTTGATAAAAAATGAAATTCGTAGTAAAACATTGGTTTAATATGAGAAAACATTTACTTAGTGTAGGAAGTTTTACCACTGACCTCCATCACTTACCATAATAAGATAATACTTTATCACAATAACGATAACCTTAAATTTGTGAATGATTTTAGTAAAAAAATAGAATTTAATTCAAATGTCCTACTAGTTTAGTAAATTATTCATTGTTCTTCTTCTATTCAAGAAGTTACAACGTCTAAATAGAACTACGATTTGTCAACTCAGCCTCTCATATATTGTATATAATACATTCCAAATAGAACACAATAATTGTTGTGCTGTTTATATTTTAGGAATCTCCAACTAGTGAGTTATGCAGGCCAAATTGTAGCTGAGTACTTTACAAGCCTTTGGAACCAAGAAGATCAATCCATTGTAGTTGAACTTCGACTTCCCCACATTCTACATTCTTCAGCCTATGGCAGAGATTCTGAACAACCTTGCCGTCTGTACACATAATATGGATTTCGTCGGCAAGACAATTTTGTCGGGATGGTTGTGTTCTCGTGATGATAGTACCACTTGGAATGTCATCCAAGTCCATCCTTAGTGCATCTATTTATGGTTTAATGTCAAATTCTGCTTCTCCCATTTTATCATCTTTGCTAATTGTGTCATGGTCATATACAGTATACAAGAATACAAGAATAAGAGATAACACAATTAGTGAGGTTGCTATTCTTGAAAATCTTAAAAATAATATTATTGAGTAGAAAAGAGTATAAAAGTGAACTTGGGGAAAAACATGGAATGAAATTGATAGGTAAGATGGATTATCTTCTCACAGAAGGGTACAAAGCCAAATCATTAAATGTGGGTCCACAATTCTTTCAAGTGCTTCAAGTTATATACTCAAACACAAATAAAACACTTTTGTCTTTAAAAGCGCTTTTAAGTAGAACATCTAAATGCGCTCTTACTACAGGGAGTCTCTAGTCTTTGGATGACTAGAAACTTAGAGGTAGTGGATTCCTAAAAAAATCATAAATATATATATGTATATATTTTTATGTTTTTGTTGTTTCAATGATGTTAAAAAATTGTCTATGTCCTCATAAAAAGGGGAAGAATTGTGTAACATCATCAGTAGGCATGATTCCCAGAAACAAAGAGATTAATGAGTCTTGCATGAAAAGTATACCAATGATGTTAATTTTTACAAAATTGATTTTAAACTAATTGAACAAAACTTACAAGTTTTACTGGTAGATTTCCACTCAGGATTAACATCATTTTTAATCACCCGTGTCTTCAATCTCTGCATTAATAAATTACACTTGTTTACATAAATTATAAGCAAATAAAATATAAATCTAAACAGAAAAATAAAATAGAAAGGAACTGGCAAGATAATTGATTATCAATAATCACCACCTGATCAAATTACAAGTATTAATTATTGACTCTTTTTCTAAATCTAAATCTTAATTACAACATTTTCATATTATATGGCTCTTATTAATAATGTCATTGATCTCCTCCTCCACTTCTAATACCTTATCTTTTTTTATAAAAATGAAGAGTTAAAAAGATTTTATTTTATCACGGTTTCGTACTCATAATGTATACAAGATTTTTTCCTTTTTTCACCCTTATATCTCTCATCTTACTTCTAATACTTTTAAACCTTGTGTCATTGTTCATTTGCATATAAGGTGAATCATTCTACATGTTCATTAAGGGATACATACCATATTTTAACCTTTAAATTTATTTAATCTAATATGATCTTATAAAAATTTATTTAAAAAAATAACAACTTTCATATTAACCATAAATAACAATATAAGGCAAATAGGAGAAACAATTGCTTTTTTTAACGTTGTATTCATTGTTAATTTGTTTACACAAAAAAATTCACATATCTTGTCTATTATAATAGGAGAAAATATCAAAATTTTAACAATATAAAACAATTAGGTTTATTTTGTAACGGTTTAGTTTACAAATTCTTTATTTTTTTGTTTTTTTAACTAATTTAGAAAAACTGTTGTTTGGTAAAAAAATGTGTTTTCTTTTTTTATTCCATCGTAATTACCAACAAATAAGAAGTAAAATTAGTCAATAAAATGAAAAGTGAATTGGTTTACAAAATCTTGTTTTATGTTTATAAAACAATAAAATGTGTAGAATTAATTACCAAACAACACATAATAAAAACTTACTCAAGAACCAAAACTCTAACACATAATTGGTCAGGACTTGTTTTGTAGTGAAATCTGCTTTCAAGTTCTATTTTTTGGTGTTTGTGCTAGTTTTTTGTTTTCTAATATATTTAGAAAAATAAATAAAAACTTTTTTAATAAAAGGTTTTATTTTTCTTCTTTCATTCGGTCTTAAAATATAATAAAGAAAAATTAAAGTTAATTAATGAAAGAAAAAGTGAACTTCAAATATGTTTTTCAAAAATTTTTCTTTTTAAGTTTCAAAAACAATAAAAAGTGAGTAAAGATAAAATTGAGTTCCAAACTTATTTTGAACTTAAAAATAAAATTAATTATTAAACAACAATCATTTTAAAATTTAGATTTAAAAACTAAAACTTGAAAAAAAATTGACCAAGAAATTACAAGGCATTACAACTGCAAAAATAAGAGAATCAAACTTCTTAGAAAATGGAGATATCAATCTAGAATGCTTAATAATAGAGAAATGATTATGGAGCTACTTATGACCTTTTCTTTATTCATACAAGGTCCTCACGGACCCATATGGGTATGTAAAAGAATACCTCAATACAATTTTTTTCTCTACTTTGACTATCTTTTTCTTTATTTGTACATCACGTCATGAGTAGATTGTTATAAAAAAAATTTATCCAAGAAAAGAAAAATGAACATTTCAACCAATAACACATATATGAAAAAAAGGAGAAAACATATATCAAGTAAACAATGCAACAATACATACAATCCTTCGCAGCACAACATATTTTTGTACTTTAACATTAGCTTAGAAGGTTTTGGGAGAATAGAAAGTAATTATGCTTTATATTCCCCCGTTAAAACAAAACCTATTGAGCTTTAAAGATATTTGTAGCAATTAATATCATATTAAGACCAAAAATGAAAATAATATCAAATATCTCTATATTACATCATGTCTTAAGCTAGAAGCTAATTTTAGAAAGACTCCTTGCATTCTTTTCTGGTTTATATCATACTATCATTAATAAAATTGAATCGTATGTTGTGAAAAATTGAAAGTTTTCTTTTTCTAAACTCTTCATGTTATAGCATGACCGATTAAGGCACCCATGTTTCATAATGATGTTTAGGATCAGTAAGAATTCAAATGGACATCCATTGAAAAATCAAAGGATTCAATTACTAGGAGAAAATATGCCTAGATAATGATGGATAATTTACATCCCAAGTATTTAATGATTATTGCATGTCTCTTGAGATTAATGTTGAACACTACGTTACATGCTGCTACTTTGGTTCGAATTATACAAACAGTTTATCAAAAGCATTATCCATTATAACTTACATAAGGAGAACAACCTAATGTTTCTCACTTATTATGTCCCAATAGCACCACCACAACGCACAACGATGGGCCCTCAAAGAAAGTTAGGAATATACATTGTCTTTGAATCATCATTGATAATTAAATACTTAAAAATATTTTACAAGTGATTTTTTTATTACACAATTTGCATATTGCCATCTTGATGAGGCAACTTTCACGAGATTAAGAGGAGAGAAGTTACAATCAAACGAATGTCATGAAATTTTATATAATACATGAATTACTTGATGCATTTACAAATACAAAGGGACAAACTAAATCTCATATTCCAACTCTAAATGCCACAACTAAAATTGATGTCCCAGAAAGACAATTAGCTAAACTAGCAAATGAATTAGGAGTTCAACAAAAAAATGTGATTGACTTGTCGGTGTAAAAGACAAAAAAAATTCAAAAAAAGAAGATACAAGTTAATGCTCCCAAAGAAGATACGAAAGATGCAATTGAGTTTAGTGATCAATTCAAAATTATGGAGCAAATGGTTCTTGAATAGCCTTTGGTGCCTGAAAATAAAGAGATCTCAATAAGTTATATCAATACAGGAAAAAAGTTCAATAGAAACAAAATTGTTGTTAACAACATTTTTGTATTTAAGATTGGCCAAGATGGAAAGAGGCAATTTAGGCTTATTTAGACTAGCTAGCAAAGCAAAAAGTATTTGGACTGATAATCCAAATACCTGAAAATGATAAACCTAGAGAATACAAATGGGTTTTTATAAGCAAAACATAACGACAAAAATGAAGTTGTACAACATAAAGACTAGTTGCACAAGATTTCTCACAAAGACCTAGCGTTTTATGATGACATTTAGATTTCAAAAAATCTTGATATTCGTCTCATGAATATAGTAACTACCTGTCTATATAGGTTGCTTGATAATGACATATATATGAGACTTTTTAAAGGTTTTAAAGTGCCAGAAGAAAACAATTCAAAACCCTGTAACATATACTCTATTAAACCACAAAGATCATTATATGGGTTGAAGTAGTCTTGACGTATATGGTATAATCATCTTAGTGAATATTTATTAAATGAAGGATTTATAAATAATCCAACATACCCATGTGTTTTAATTAAGAACTCAAGTATACGTTTTGTAATTGTTGCAATGTACGTTGATGACTTAAATCTTATTGGAACTTTGAAAGAGCTCAAAAAGATATATGAATACACAAAGAAAGAATTTGAGATAAAAGATCTTGCACATACCAAATTTTTCTTAGGCATTCAAGTTGAATATTTTCCCAATGAAATTTTATTTCATAAGTCCATATACACTGAGAAAATCTTATAGCGATTTTATATAGATAAGGCACATCCACTACGTTCCCCAATGGTCGTAAGGTCACTTAAGTGAAAAGAGACCCTTTTTGGCCCTTGGGAAAATGAAGAAGACATTCTATATTTAAGTACATTTTGTGCTCTCATGTATCAAGCAAACTATACACATCCTAATATTATCTTTCCTATTAACTAATTAGCAAGATATAGTTCAACACCAACAAAAAGATATTGGAATAGGATCAAGGGCATGGTACATTATCTTCATGGGACAACCAATATGGGTTATTTTATTCAAACGAATCAAACACAAAGTTTGTTGGTTATACAAATGCTGGCTATTTATCAGATCCTCATAATGCTCAATCACAAACTAGGTACATCTTCACACATTAGAATACTACTATACCAAGGTGATCAACAAAACAATCTATGGTCGTCACATTATCAAATCATTCTGATAGTGCATATTGTTCAGGTTCATAATTCAATATATTCATGAGGCTTATAAACTTGCCTAGTCAAGAATAATCATATCATATAATATGAAGACAATATTGTTCGTATTACACAAATCAAATAAGGGTACATAAAAGGGGATCAGACCAAACACATATCACCTAAGTTCTTTTACACACATGAACTCTAAAAAAATGTTGAAATAGATATCCAACAAATTTGATCATGTGAGAACATGGCTGATTTATTTACTAAATAGCTTCCAACTTCAAGAGAAGGTGGTAAAGGAATTATAATGAATCGTATCAGAGGTTTGTCGAGCTAAGATGTTGGCATTAGGGGTAGCATAACCTTATTATATATTGTACTCTTTTTCCTTTGTCAAGGAAAGGTTTAACGAGACATGATTAAACATATATCAAAATAATGTACTATTTTTCTCTTACTAGTTTTTATACCATTGGGTTTTTCAAGTGAGTTTATTTTTTTATTTTTAATGAGGTATGTTCACGTATAATTGACATCTAAGGAAAAGTGTCATAAAACATGGATGTCATTATAGAATGTTTAATCTTAAGGAAATGACCTCATCTGTGTATACAAAAGACAACCTCGATACAATCTCTTCTCTTATTTGACTATCTTCTTTTTTACTTTCATATCAAAACTTCATTTACATAATAAGAAAAAGAAATGTATGATAAAAGAAGAGAAAGGGATATATTACACTATAAACAATGAAGTAGATAACTACCTATCTACCCATCTTTACGATGATGTAAGCATCATTGCTACGAACGTCATGAATAGTAAGATTTACATTGTGTTTAACACGAATTCCTAGAAGTTGCATCAAATTGTCCATTAATGACGATGGTCCACATATATTGTTGCTAGTCTCTCTATCTTTCTACTTCAAATATCAAAAATTCATTTTTTTTGCAATGCAAAACTTCAAAATATCATATTCAATTGGTTCTAGTTTTGACTTTTACCTAAGGTTTATGTTTTTATTTTTTGTTTGTTTGTTGTTTTTGTTATGGATGATAATTATAGTAGAAACTTGTGGTTGAAATTTGTTGTGAGACGCGAATAATGCTATTATTGTTTGAAACATGTAATAATTCTACCTTTTTATAATTTTTATTTATTAAAGGGATTTTTGAACATTTTTTAAATTTTAGAATAATTTAATAAGTATTCGACTTTAATTATTTAATTATCTATTCATATATTTATTTTTTAATGTTTTGAGTAAACAAATTTAACTATCACAATTTTTTTGGTTTTTTTATAAAAATATTATCAAACTTTATTTTATTAGTTCTATAACATTAAACTTTACAAATACTACAAAAACATCAACGAATTTGTTTTCGTTATTTCTATATCATTTAACTTTATAGATGTTATAAAAATATTATCGACGTACGTGTAACTGAATGTTAACTCTCGTTAACTGATTGAGTTCAATTGTATTTTTGTAATATTTGTAAAATTTAATGGTATGAAATTAACAAAAAAGTTTGATTATATTTTTATAACATCTGTAAAGTTTAATGGTATGAAAATAACAAAACATAATTCGATGGTAATTTTGTAAAACCTCTAAAGTTTGGTGGTAAAAAAATCTATTTAATCTAATGTTTTTAATTAAAAATAATTCTTTAGGATAATAAATGAAAATTTCATACTTTGGAACAATTGTACTAATGTCAATTGTTCTTCCATCTCAATAGTCAATCAAAACCTAGATAAAAGATGGAAACGCCAACCTATGAAAACTTTTTGTGAGCTCTATTTCAACTCGATCACATAGCCTCACAACGTGAATTAAGTAGATAACACAATGGACAAACAAAACAACAATCTATGGTAAACACACTACTAACGGTGCATCTCATTGGCTCTTGTCCAAGCTAGCAACATATAAAAGCATAGCAAATATCATATAGTATGCAAATCAATCATACATATTGGAAAAGTTATAAAAGATTACCAATAACTTTAATACCTCACATGTGGAAACATATTTGGTAATGATGATTCTACTATCACGGCATGAAATCATACATAACAAATCATATCGAAAGAAAGGGTCTGACACCCAGTACACAACTAAGATAAGAAGATTTTGATTCCTTAAAGACTCACACGAGACTCTCATGCAGGCATATTAATTTCAATCAATACAAAAAATATTCGAAAAGCTATATGCATGCTACAAGGAAAGAAAAGAAAGCATGCAACAACATAAATTAAAAATCTTGCTAATCATAGTATAAATCTAGTATATTGGTACATACATGATAGAAACTTAATTTATACTAATACAACATCAGATCATCTATAACAATATATATAACGAGGTAAATGCACATATAACCACAACCTATGTGGTAATATTCTCGAGTTTATTATGATAACTACTTGGTAGCAAACAATCCACTAAAAATAATAAAAAGATACAACTCAATAAAAATATAAACACAAATACCTTTATTACTCTACCACAACTATCTATTACTATCATCACTTGTTACCTCCGTAATGATTTGATCCGACACACGGATCTGACTCTCCTCGAGAGCCAACACCACACATAATAATGCAATCAACCAACATAGGAAATCACTCGACCACAATCACCTGCAATCACACAAACAACCAACTAGGGAAATACACTCAACCACAAACAATAAACAACCATTGATTTTGGATATCAACCAATACTACCCATTAACAAACTTTGCCTCGAGTACTCACCACTCAAGAGCACAATTTTTCTTACTTATTCACGGATCACTAATATCGAACAATACTCAATGTAATAGTAATTCAGAATCATAAAAAATGAGATCAATTTGACAGAGAAGAGAAGAGGTATTTATAAACATTACCCAAGCTCACCTCCACCCTTACCAAGGCCTTGTAGAGGGTCTTTGTTGACCATCTCATTGGGTGTTCGACGAGGAGTTTGGCGAGGGATCCATCAAGAGCCTCGTCGAGGTGCACAAAAATACATTTTTTTTGTTTCCAAAAATGCTGAATAATTTTCATAAATATCTGCATACGCAACCCAACAACAATAACATCCTCAACTTGGCATGCATACTACAAAAAACAACCATGAGTGAAACAAGTCCTTAAAAGAACTATGAACATATTGATGAAAGAGAAAAGAAGAATATAAAGCAGTTAAGATCGAGCTAACTCTATGACACGCTACCAACAAATGCAGCATAGTTTCAACATTCTTTTCACACAAAAGGCATGACATATCACAACATATCTCCTATATACAATTGATTGTTTTACTTCCAACGCACCATGCAAACACCGCCAAATAAAGCATTGGACTTTTTGAATTGATTTCCAAACGAGCTTATCCATATCATTCGCTCTTGAACATTCCTTCTAAGCACATTACAGGCCAACAAATGAGCCGAGCTCACAAAAAAGCCTCCATGTAAGGTAAAATGGAAAATAAGCTCATCTTCTAAATGAGTAGCAATCTTGATCTATATTATCTTATTAGCATCATCAAGTCAAACAACTAATTCATAATAGGAATCCTCTAACACGCTTAACCAATGAAGAAATAGAGTGAAAAGTGGACTAGTTAAGGAGCCATAGATCCTCTTAAATATCAATAATTATGCCTTATTTATAGATCATCATACACTACCTAAGAATACAAGATGAGCCTACAGAAAGCCCTTCCAAGCTCAAGAAGGAAAAGATCCAACACCAGTATTAAAGAAAGATTGGACCGAAAATATCAATGCATATTAGTGCATTACCATGTGCTAACATTGTTTAGTAACCATAACTAAATTAAAAGCCTTGAGATCTTTGAATTCTAAACCCGTCATCCTTGAAATCACACTTTTTTGCCAAGCTCATCAGTGAATCTTTCTATTATTGCCAATTGTACCCCACCAAAAATGCAAGGCATTCTCTAAGTCATTACATAACCATATAAGTAAGACAAAACATTACAAGGAAAAGTTGAGCAAGACATAAGCCGTCAACTTTAAAAGAACTTATTTCCCAACCATAAAAAGAAACTTACATGACTAATGTTGGATTTTATCCTAAACACGATCTAAATATAACCAATATGTGCCTTCTTAGATCTACCAAGCAGTGCATAACACTCAAATATTTATCAAATCCATAAATGCAAGGAGTACTCAAACATTGTTGAATCTATTCTCTAATAACAAGGTCAATGTTGGTAATGAAATAAGTACTTGACTTATGATAATTGATAATCTACCTTGACACAGACTCATAAGTCCTCAAAATAGACTGTAAGTGGTTTATTTTCATTAAAGAACTCCAACAGACCAAGGAATCATCAACAAACAAAATATGAGAAGTTGTTAAACTAGTTATGCTTACTATTAAACCAATAAGAGTACCTCATTGTAATTCATTGTGTAAAAGACAAGAAAGCCCTTCAGCATAAAGAAGGAATAAGAATGGTGGAAATGAGTCACCTTGGCCAATATTTATACTTAGACGAAAGAATCCAAATGGATACTCATTTAACGCACAAGAATAAGTAACAATGGAAATGGAAGTCATAATCCAATAAACCCATTATTTACATAATTCTAATCTTCTCATCATGGCTTCCAAAAAACTCCTTTTTATTCGTCATTAGCTTTACTTATATGAAATTTCAAAGCTAAGTGTTGTTGTTTCCCATATCTTATGAACTTGAGAGTATGAAATAGCTCGTGGGCCATCAAAATATTGTCAAAAATTAAACGACGGGGAACAAAAGTACTTCAATTAATATTGATCACCCTTGAGATAATATCCCTTAACCAGTTGGGAAGAATATTTGCATCAACCTTGTAAATCACATTGCACAAGCTAATCATCTTAATTGCAACATATTTTTTGGGGAGTTAACTTTTGGAATCAAAACATTATGTGTAAAGTTAATACTTTTGGGAGAAAAAAGAAAAGAAAAGGATGGCATGTCATAAGGATCCGATGATTTTGAAGTATTTATTTGAAATAAAGCACATTTAATATCTTCAATCGAAACTGGCTTAGTCAAGCTATTGTTTTGTTATATCATAACCTTAGCATCAACACAAGGTAAAACTAGATCAAAGTTTAATGGATTTGAAGACCAAAAATGTTGTTCAAATTAAGTAAGCAATCACCTCAATACCCCAACCATCATCTGAGCACTCTAACCCTAACCTAGTTGACTTTTGCCTTCACTAAGCAATGTTAGCTTGGAAAAAAATGTATTATGATCCCCACACTTAATCTAGTTTGCTCAAAAAAAATTCATCCAATATTTTTCTTCCTCCACACATAATCGTTTTAAAGAAGAGTAAACATCTTAATATTGGTCTAAATCAAACAAAATCTACTCCTCTAACATCAACAACTAGTCTCGTAACTCATAATACTTTTATTGTGTATTGAAACTATTTTTTCTTCTTCAATTAATGAGAGCTTGTCGACTCAGTTCAATTCTTCCCTTTAAATGATACTAAATAGATCTTAAAATTGGAAAATCCCAAGCCTACTTAGCATTCTTCTCACATTCTGGAACGTGCACCCACCTTTCCCTCAAAATGAGCCAAATTCTAAAGGACCTACAACCAAGCTTTGTGATCCAAACTTGTAGCATCTAAATGATGAACAGAAAGTTGAGGAAAAGATCTACATTGTAAAATAGTATCTAAGCATCTATCACTTCTTTGTTGGACATTTGATTCCCCTCCTCTATTATTCCAAGTAATCATATCTCCCAAAAAAAAACCCAAATTCTCAAATTCTGCAAATAGCATCATGAACGAAATCCCAAAAATCAACATGGAGCTTTGCAATCGAATTGAACGAACATTTTTTTCTGCATTTGAAACGATCTCATTGAAATCCCCCCGTAACATAGCTTTATCCCAAAGCATTAGTCTCTGCCAAATGTACTCCAACTGAAAATTCCTTATATCATCATCAGAATTAGAATAGACACCAAATCCTACTCACAACAATCTAGTAGCAGAATTGGTAACTTCTAACTCAATGAAAAAAGTAGAAATCAATCTAATAGAAAGATCAACCTCATCACTCCATAAAAGAAAAATCTCTTTACAAGCACCGTCAGAATCTACATCGGTCATGTTTGAAAGTCTGGTTTCAAAAGTAAGGCTATTCAAACTTTGTAAACTATTTTTAGTCTCTAACAACACCACAATTTTTGGGAAATGTAATTGTACAAATTCCTTAAGCTGTCAAACAATCATGGAGTTCTACACCCCTTGACAATTCCAAACTAGTATCATTATTTGATGTGGAGTCGCTCGGGGTCGGCTTCTTCCACCTAGTCACAAGAAATAGTTTCATCATTACTAGCGTAGCCATAAAAACCAACAGATTGAACATAATTAGGAAACCTACCTCCATGCACTCCGCACTGAGGTTGAGTACCGACGGTACCCCACCCTTTCCAATGGGACACCCATTCTCGCTGAACTGGGACTCAAAAAAATCAAATGCATTACCTCCTATTAGAAAAATGATTGGGCTGATGGAAACCAAATTAGAACCCGTAGCCACCGCAGGAAACACACCCGGAGCTCCATCTATTGCTGCAACTAGGGAACCACCAGGACAGTTAATGGTTCGTCCCAAAGTTGTGCTAACATGCCCTGGTGATCTCATGGTGGTCGGATGTGGTGGGCATCGCCGAGCTACCTTCTTAACATCATTGAAACGTCGCCTATGCGAACTTCATGTCTCGCCTTGCACGAAACCAGCTAAGAAGATGTTGCGTGTTGGGCTTAGTTCACCTTCATTCACCAGGCCCACTCCACCTAAGCCCTCTGAAATAGAAAATGGGTTTATATAGCAACTAATTACTCTATTTAGGCCCAATAATATTAAAATAATTTTCTGATCATACCTCTTATTACTTTTCTTAGGATTATTTTGAGAACTAAAATTAAAATTTTAAAAGAATTATGTTAGGATTATTTAATCACTTTTTTTTATATATAAAATTCAAAAAATTATAGATTGATATTTCTTTAAAATTTTAATATTTTTAAAATTAAATTAATTTTAAAAAATAAAAAAATAAAAAATAATAGATCATAGTAATTTTTCTATCTAACAGATTGTCTTTAAAATAGTTTATTTTCACCTAAAGATAGTATTTTTATATAAAATTACATCTATAATTTAATTTTAAATTTTTGAAATTTTTATTTTGATTAAATTTATCAAGAAGAATGATATAGACGACAGATTTCTCAGAGAAAGACTGTCATATATTTCATATTTGTATTATATGATCCAAATTATTGATCCCATAAAATTTGAAAAGAAAAGAAGACAAAGACGACATAAATATAACACAGCCAAAGGACAAAATAATGCCTGTACAAGAATGAAAGAAGACAAAAGACGACATAATAGGATATTATGTCACTACCTACTGACAAAATAATGCCCGTAGAAAAAATGAAAGAACTTTACAAGTATTGTTGGTTGGTATTTACTCGACATAGAAAAAAGGTTGGGTTAGCGTTACTCTACATTAATTATAAACGGATTTTGTCACGTTACCTCATTTAAAAGACATAATATTGCTTTCACATGTAAATAGTACGTTAAATAAATAAAATAGGATTAATACAATAAAATAAAAAAATTTATAAAATTTTAACAAATAAAATATATTTTTATTTTAATCAAAATGAATTACAATTTTGAGTACTTAATAGTTCTAAAGAAAAAAATAAATTGAAATATGTGAGTTTTATAAGTCCACCAATCACATGCCCTAAATATCTTTAGGCTTTGGATGCGAATAGTAGTAGATTAGCATGACAAATGAGAGAAAACTGTGGTATAAATGAGATTGTCTGCTCCACTCAACAATCTTTTGGTCCACACCACCTAAAGTTTTCTTCTCATCATCCTCTCAAAATTTCACTTTTTTTTTTTTTTTGGCTTTTCCACTCCAAATTAGTGTTATCATTTGAGTTAACTTTTTGCCTCTCACTTTTAAGTTGTTATTACAGCTTTGTATTTTTTTAAATTATTATTTATTACTTTTATATTATATTTTTTTTCTTTAAAAAAATTACAATAATTTTAAATTTTATTAAATTCGAATCATTCGTAATTATATATTTTAAAAATAATAAATAATGAGTTAATTCTTATTCTCGTTTAAATGTCACGGGTTGTGGGTGATGGAACAAGTTTTTTTTTATTAGAGGTTTTAGTTTTTTTTATGGAAATTAGAGCTTCTTTATTAATGATAAATTAAATATTTAATAATTTTTAAATTTATAAATTTATAAATTTATAAATATATTTATTTATTAGGTAATAAATTCAATAAGTTTAAATTTAAATTAAAGTTTGTAAGTATAATTAATTACTTATATTATAAATTCAAATATTATTATAATAATTTAGCTTTCATATATCATAATATTAAATTTTTTATATTTAAAATATTTATTTATTAAAAAAAATTAAGAAAATGAGGTTTTCTTAAATAATCCTGAGAGAAATCCTTAAGATGTCAACAGATTACTCGGAAGACCCTTGTCCATTTTTTTTAAAAGACTCATCATAATCAGTTACATTAAGTTATTATTATTAGTCATAATTTTTATACTATTTATATAATTTTTCTTTTAACTCGCATAAAAGTATATAATTTTTATTATAAAAGACATACATATATATATATATATGTATAAAATACGAAAAATAAAGTTAGTTATATTTTGTTTATTATTTTATTTTTCAATCGTTTGAAGATATTTACATTTATCAACTATTTTTCACTTGCAGTAACCAGTAATAAACGTATAGTTGTTGATTTCTCACCAAATTGTTATAAATTGATAATTAAGTGCCTCTATTAATTTACATTTTGCTATCATTAGTATTTGGTTGATGTATGGGGCGGATCTTTGTAAGAGTGACTGGAGTAGCTTATGCATGCGCTGCCTCACAAAAAGATTTTAGGTATATATATATATATATACATGTACAAAATGAAATCATCTTTTTCTTAAATTTTTACTTTTAAAATTTTATAATTCATTATAATCTAAATAGTTTAAATATATTTATGTTTAAATAAGATATATAAAATATTATTTTTGAATAAAAATCGAACGGTAATTAAAAAATAAATTTATTAATAATATCTTTTTAATATTTACTTGTTGTTTGTTGTGAATTAAAATGTTTGATGACAATTACTTTTAATGTTCGACAATTATTTTTAATATCTTTTTAATGTTCAACGATTATTTATTTATCTAAAAATGGCATGAGTTTAAATCATATCATTCGGTACATATTTAGGTGTCACACATGAAATTATTATTTTAAAAAATAATTATATTTTTTACTATTGAATATAATGAAACTTATTAGATGGAGAGAGAAAGGAAAAGAGAAAGAAAAAAGGATTGAAGGCTGGAAACGAAAATTTTTCATTTTTTCTCTCTTTCAATAGATATCATATCACCTACCGGAGAGGCCGGTAGATTTTTTTTTTTTTTGGGTATTTATCTAGTTTTGTATCTTTAATTTAATTTGTGGTTTGGTATATAATAAGTTTAGGGATTTTGTGTCATTTAAGTCCTTTTTACTAAATAAAAAACATTATTTGATGGAATTCTAATGTATGTTTACGTTACAAATCAATAATTTAATATAATATTTAAATCTTGTTTTATATTTACGTGTGAGTGTTTCTTTTATGTTTAATTTACGTTTGGTTCATAGAATAGAATCGAAATTGGAATCGAAAAGAGAATTAGAATAAAATGTAATGGAATGAAAATGAAACAATTTTGTTTAGTTTGACCACTAGAATCAAATAAGAAATCAATATTACAATATTTAGTTTACAATTAAAATTGAATAAAAATATTTTATATTACTTTAATACTCATATATTCAATAAAGTTTAAAATAATATAATTTAATTATTATTTCTTTGTCAAACAAAATACATTATTAAAAAAAATTAAATAATTATTACTTAAAAATAAAATATATTATTAAAATTAATATTTTTCTAAATATTATTTAGGCTTTTGAGGTTTTTGGTTTTTGGTTTTTGGTTTTGGGATTTAAGGTTTATGGTTTATTGTTATATTTATGGGTTAAAGTCTATGGTTAAAATTATTATTTTTTTCAAATAGAGTTTTGGATTTTAGGATTTAGGATGTAAGATTTGGGGTTTAGGATTTAAGGTTATATTTGTGAGTTATTTAGAGTTAAAATTATTATTTTTCTAAATAGGGTTTTAGGTTTTGGGAATTGTGATTTGGGATTTAAAATTTAGAGTTTAAGGTTTAGCGTTTAGGATTTTTATTTTTCTAAATAGGGTTTAAGATTTAAAGTTTTGGGATTTAGAGTTATATTTGAGGTTGGTTAAAATTGGAATAAAAGTTTTAGATGGAAATGTAATCATGATTCCTTAAGAGGGAGAAGGAATTATAATTTATTCTCTTTTAAGAATCGATTTCATTTTATTCACACTTTTCAACCCAACCAAACGTAAAATTAAAATGAATTAATTATGATTTTATTCAATTATAGTTAACCAAACATGCAATTAGAATTTTGAATACGTGATTCTAAAGTTTTATCTTAACCTCATGAAATTTCTTGGATATTTCAAAATGAAACTTTGAAAATTTCATTAACATATGTACAATGATATGTATTGTAAATTATTCTAATATGAAATTAGAATTAATTTTGCTCAAAAATATTAATTTGTCAACGTATCGTATCAATCACAAGGCTTGTGATAAGAAAAAAAAACTCTTATCAAATACATTTTTGAATGTGAAATATTATAGTTAGAATAAATGATAAACATAAAGAATTTTGAACTGCTAATGAAATAAATGATGGGATAAATAATTAAAAAATCAAATAAGTCCTTTTGGGGATACAAGGACATGAAACCTCACTATTTCTAAAATCGATAAATTTTTCTCTTATTATAAATTTCATTGTTGTCGATATTGACATGAAAAATGAGACTCTATTTTTATTCTCGTTATATTAATCAATTCTTCAAAAAAAATATCAAATTATGATAGAGTAAATTATTTCATCAGTGAATATTTGATTATTTTTTCGTGTAAATTCTAAAATAAACATTCAGATAGTAATTAATTATTTTTAGATAGTATTCAAATACATATATTATATATATATATAGGGTTTTCTTTCTTTGTGTACGTGTCTTTGTGTTGATTTTAGATCCGAAAAAATTTGGCAGTTGCATTCAATTAAATTTAGAATTTTTTTTATACACCTATTAAAGTAACCATAAAAATTGGTGGAGACTATGAAAGACAATCAACAAGAAAAAAAAAACTCTTAATATTGTTGTCTCTTTTACCATAGTTATCTTTCTCCAATGTGACTCGGGCTTAATTATTATTAATATTATTTTCAACTATTTATATTAAAAACAAAAAAAAACACTATTCTACAAGATTCACAAGAAGGCAAAAAACTAAGATTTGAAGTGAAGAGACACTAGTTCACAAAGTGAAATTATTAATTGGTGTAGATAAAGTTAATATGACGTCCAAAATGAGTGAAAATTATGAGATATAATATAAATTTGCATCTTTTCTCTCTCCTTCGCATCTTTTCATCTACTTTCTCTCGCCATTTATACTGAACCAATACATCAACTTAATTCAAGACCATTTAATAATTTCTGGTTCACAAGTTATGGGATGGTTGGAGCATGAACTAATGGTTATTTTATTTTTTAATTATAAATATGGTTTTCAATATGTTAGGAAGTTTTTTCTTTAGAAATCTTAGCTTCGAAGATGGAAATAGCTATAATATTTGACAATTTTTTATTCATTTTTTTATACAAGTTTTTGTTCCCCTTTTTCCTTCAATGTTACAACTTACTCAATTATGATTCAAATACCAGATTTTTAACATATTCAAACATTCATGTTGTTGCCTTTGAATCAAACGTTTGTTGTCCCTTATTTATTAATGTTAGTGAAAAAAAACATATAATTGAAAAAGTATTGTCTTTTACCTGTGTTATCATTGAGTTTGTTTGGATTCCTTCTTTTCCATTGAAATTTAGGATTTTTATGCTATTATAAAATTTTTTGCTTTATTATAATGGATAATTTTAGGCCAATAATTGTTGATTTCATACTAAATTGAGGTAAATTTGTAATTTAACCCTTTAATCACATTTCAGATTTTTAAGTTTGGATAAATCTTGGAGTCACAAAAAGAAGTTTACATAAATCTTCATAAAGTTCTTTTATTGAAGCAATTGTTGTAAATTAAGGGGAAAAAACAATTATTGTAAGAGCAATAACGTTACCTTTTAATGAACAAATCGTTACAAGACAAAACCTAGTATTGGAAGAGGAGAGTCTTTGAAAAGTTTTTAAATACTCATCGAATATTATTGAGGACTGAAACTTAAGAGAAAGACTAGGCACAGTGAACACTCTTAGTACTCCAGATAACATATTAGATGAAGAGGAATTATGTATTAGTTTTAGAATAAATATTTATTTTTGGTTAATTATATTATTTATTATTTTGAATTTATATATTGATTATAACATATTTCAAAAAGAAAATAGTGCAAAAAATATATATGCATTAAATAAACTTGTGATTGGTTTGAAGTGAAATACCATTCAAGAAAAATAAATAATTAGGTTTTAGAATAGAATTTATTAATATTCATAACCAACATTAATTAGACTCTATGTAATTAACAAATTAAGACCAAGTTACACCTCTCAACATGCAAAAGTTTTTATTCTTACATAGAGACATGAATTTCAACTAGAGTACAAGATACGAGTGAGCCTACCATAAAATGTGGGTTCTAAGTTTGAAAATATAGTTCTCCTTAAAAAGGAAAAAGGTTTTATTGTAATTATTAATCACATAATGAGTTTACTTACGTTCATAACTCAATTTAGTATTATCCCAATAATAATTTTATATAATAATAATAATATTAATATGTAATCAACCTAAAATAAAATTTCATATCAATAGCATTTATTTTTTTAAATAATTAATTTCATTTATTTTCAAAAAAGAAAAGTTTTATTATCATGATTCATCATAAAAGTTAGTCAATTGATATATGGATGACCATCTTTATCATAACTCAAATTATTATCATAACAATAATTTATTAACATAACAACACTAATATGTAATAAATAACAATGATAAAATAAACATTTCATATATTTTTCTTGTATCAATAGCATTTCTTTTTTATTTCTTTTTTTTTTAATAATTAATTTCATGTGCTTTTCAAAAAGAGAAGTTTTATTATCATGATTCATCACAAAAAAAATGACTTATTTGATACATGGGTGATGATATTATCACAACTCAAATATCATTATTATAACAATAATTTATTAATGATAACTTTATACAATAACGATGATACTAATGTTTAATGAATAATAAAGATAAACCTAACATTATAAATACCTTTATCACGGGAATAACAATAGTATTTATGTTCTTTTATTTCTTTTTTTTTAAATAACTAATTTCATTTATTCTTTATAGCTAATTAATGTTACTTAAGTGTGATTAAATAATGCGATCATTCTTCCTAAACCAAGAAATGTAAACTGATTTCTCAAATTTGGATATGATTTTATTACTATATCTAATAGTTTGATAAGATTCAGATTAAAAATTATATAATCCGTTCGAATTCAACTCGAATTCAGAGCGACATATTTTGTATTCCCCTATAGTTCAATAAGGACTAAACTACTATTAAAATTATAAATAAATATATATTTTATTTTATAATATGCTATATTAATTATCATATCATAGGATAATTTCATTATGTACTATTTATTTTTTCCTATGAACATTATTTAATGAAAGAGAGTTTTTATCACAAGAATATTCCAAAGAGTGAAATTATAAGGTTTATGAATGTCGTTAATATTCATGAAACAAACATCTAAATATTATTTTTGTTTGTAAGTGTGTCTTTTAAGAATATTGTCAAGCCAAAGAAACTATCAAACTTCTATGAACACATCTTAGGTACATCTTTGTTCTTATGCATATTAGATTTCATATTAGACACATAATAATATTTTAAATTTAGTCTACTCGATTGATCAAGACATTTCTAGATCGATCGAGGTGAGTAGATTGATCAAGGATTAATCTACTAAAATTAAAAAAGTCCAAGAATTAATTTTTCATTTGAGTAGATAGGTCGAGCACTATATCAATAAAAGAATGACTAGGTTTTAAACTTTAACTTATTTTTTAGTCGAACTAAATGTTTCAATTACTATTTTATCTCTATTATTTACTACTCTATGAATTATTTAATGGACAAAAATGTAATTGAACTTTAACCTAGCATTAGGGTTTAAATCTTTCATATATAAAAAACCTAATGTTCCATATTTTATTTAACCACACTTTAATCAACTTTTGCATTCTAAACTTTCTCTCTAAATCTATTTTACGAAAGCTATTCTAATAGGCATTTTCATTAGTTAGTTCATTAAATATTTTGTAATTATATTTTATTGATTTACAAGCCTACAATATTTGTGATATTATGTTTTAACGTATGTTATAGTGTTGCTAGTGATTTTGATTTAACTACTATTTTTTAAATCATCTAGCTATGATTTTTCATGATTGAATCTACTCTAGAACACACCTTACACTTGTGTTATTGTGTTAACTTTTTAGATGTCAACTGAACGGGTTTGATAACTGGTGTGACTCAAGTTTATCGAAATGTTGTCCAGATTCAAACACCTTTCATATGGAGATTGTGAAAGAAAGCAGAGACTTTTAAGTATGTTACTTGGGGGCATTACTTGAATGTGTAGTTTGTGTCTTAGCCTTGTAATCAAATATTATTTTCATAGTAGATAACTACGTGATCTAATGGATTGATGGTTTTTTTATTAGGTCATTGTTATAACCTAGGTTGTTTCTATCTAAAAATCTTATGTGTTATTTTTATTATTATTTTATTTACACTTGATTGTAGGTCTAGTTATTTACAAAAAAAAATAATTATCATAATTCTGCTAATTATCTATTCACTCATCTAACTAATTAGATCTGTAACTAAATAAACTTTCATTAAAATATGCACTAATTTAGAATTAAAATGTTGTATATATTGTACTTTATATATGACAATAATTTATAAATAAATTACAAACTCGATATGATTTTATGTGATCTTAAAAATTGATTTTTTTCAAATTCAGATTGATTTGAATTCATTACTTCATTAAATTAATTTCATGTCAAAAATCTTCAAATCCAATTTAATTGAAGAAAATTATGTATTTTTAATCTACTATTTTTCCTAATTCTTCTCCAGGTATAATCATATTACAATGAGAATGTATGATAGACATGGGAGATGGTTATGCTAATAGCAATCATCGTTGTGCATCAATTTCGAATAGATTTGAGTGATAATCATTTATAAATGGACGGTAATTTTTTTATGATTTAACTCTGCTTATTATTATTTATTATTTATTAAAAAATATATTTAATTTAAAAAATTAAAATATTATCATAATACTTACTCTAATATATTATTTAAAATATTGACATTAATTTTAATTCTTTAATTACTTAATACATGTTTTTATGTAAAATAAAAAAATATATATTGTAAGTATCTTTTTTCATGTATTTATATTTATATAAAAATATAATATTAATATATATTTGATTTCAATTAATTATAATTACATATTCTACCTCATTTATAATTATTTTTATAAGAAAACTACCAAAAATTTTAGGGATAAATAAATTTCAACAGCTAACATAAGCTGTCCTACTAATATATAAAAATGTCTTATTGTCGATAACATTTCAATTAAGGTGATAAAATGTAATTGATTGATAAAAACTAAGTCCAAATTTATCAACTAATTAATGATACCACCTCACTTAAAATGTTATCTCAAATCCAAATAAAAAAAGTGCTCTCAATATATTTCACCAAGCCAAAACTAGAAAACAGGCTTCCTTAAAGTATTTAAAGCTTCACCAAACAAAGACAGGGATTGATATGTGAACCAAAACCGATTTCAGCTTAAAAATTGAAATTTATTGGGGACTAAGTCACCTGATAGGACAGCAGACCTAACCTATTCAAATAGTCATGATGCTCAATTTGTTGTCAACATTAATTGATAAAACTAACAATTATGAGAAGTAAAAAAGTCCAAATGTCGTAATCTATCACGTTAATTGTTGTGGAACCATTACTTTAGATATAAAGCACTATATAAACACAACTAAAAACTTCTCATTTTCAATCCGACACAAATTGGGACCAAAAGCAAATTAATCACCATAGCAACCACCACCATCAACCTAACTACAATACATAAATGAAACACATAATTTACCACCAACAGTATATTAATAACAAATCTGGGGCAAATTTAAAATTTTAAAAAGTACAAGGATGAATTAAAAAAATGACAGTTTGCTCTTAACAGATTACAAGATGAAGGCCATGTTAGAATGCAACAGGAAAAACACACAAAGACTTCACAAACCACAAGAATGGGCACAATAATTATATAATAAAAAAATACATGATAATTCTACATATGAGAAGTCCTTTGTAGCTTTATATTTATTTGCCCAGATCTAAATATCAGCACCGTTAACAAGATCAGGCTGGGGATGGTGATATTCTCTTATGTTAGAATGACAAAGCTCCTCAATGCGCTTTGTTACTTGAGACATTGAAGGGCGCTTATCGGGATACTGAGCTGAACAATCTATTGCAAGCTGTAAGAGTTGGACCATCCCCTCCTCAACATTCTGGTATCTGAGTAGTTCAGGATCAAACACTTCAAAAGTCCACTCTTCTTTGACAATGGATTGAACCCACCTTGGAAGGTCAACCCCTTCCTCATTCAAAAAAGCATGGGTTGGGGGCTTCCCCGTCAGGAGCTCCAAGAGTAGGACTCCGTAGCTGTAGACATCAGCTTTTTGTGATACCTTACGAGGGTCAGTCACCTCTGGTGCTCGGTACCCAGCAACTCGATTAGATGTGGAGGGGGTTCCAACCAGGTGTGCTAGACAAAAATCAGAGACACGAGCTTCGTGAGATTTGGTAAGAAGAATGTTGGATGATTTTATGTTTCCATGGGATACCAAGGGGGATTGAGAATGTAGGTACTCAATGCCAAGAGCAGCACCTAGGGCAATGTTAGACCTCATCTCCCAACTCAATGGAGTCCTGCTAGCACCTTTGTTTCCTGCAGAGAAAGATAATGAGGCATGATAGTTGTCAATGGAATTTGGAGAATACCAAAAGAAATGGTTATGGTTTGTTTGTATTGATATTCTATTTAAACTTTTTACTTTTCGTGAAGTACTAATTCACAAGCTATGCCTACGTGACATGGACATGGTGTGAGTACTTTGACAGTATGATTACACAAGTTTCCTAAAGAATTCATAAGGTTAATCCTACTGCAGATGTTTACTAATAAAAATAGACTTCCAACAGAAATTGTTGACAGTAAAATGAAACAGATCAACCTAATAAAAGACGAAATCCACAGCAGCATTGAATTTTTTTCACATATATCAGATTACCATACGTAATAGCAGATCAAAAGAGAACAAATAACCATGTAAGATATAGTATGGAGATTGGTTAATACAAACCATTTTTAGCTGATGATTGCCATCACTTTAAAGTTGAAAAATGCCCCATGTCCTCAAAAAGAAGAAAAATGTTGTGAACTACGTTCCATGGTCTCTTCATTTTTCATGAAGCGAACACAATATGAATGTAGATATTGGATAGTACAAATTGATGAAAATTTAAAGAAAATTGAAAATATGCATGTCCAACACTCAAATAAGTATCCAAAAATTTAACATTCAAATAAGCAATGTTTAGCATGTTCAAAAATTTAAGACACTCAGATATGCATGCCTAGTATCCAAAAATATGCATGTCCAACACTCAAATAAGTATCCAAAAATTTAACATTCAAATAAGCAATGTTTAGCATGTTCAAAAATTTAAGACACTCAGATATGCATGCCTAGTATCCAAAAATATGCATGTCCAACACTCAAATAAGTATCCAAAAATTTAACATTCAAATAACCATGTTAGATATAGTATGGAGAGTTAATACAAACAATTTTTAGCAAAAGACTGTCATTACTTTAAAGTTAAAAAATGCCCCATGTCGTCAAAAAGGAGAAAAATGTTGTGAAATACAATCCATGGTCTCTTCATTTTTCATGAAACGGACAAGATATGGACATGAGTGTGAATACTCGACGGTACAAATTGATGAAAATTTAAAGAAAATTGAAAAATATGCATGTCCAACACTCAAATAAGTATTCAAAAATTTAATACACTCAGATACATCCAAAAATAGGCTAAAACAAAACTAATTTAAGCAATCCTCCCAAACAAAGATACAACAATTATGAAGCAAAATGGAAAACTATCATCATTCAATCAGAAAAGTAAAAAAAACGCAAAGTAATGAATACAAAATTGAAGAGAAACACAATGCAAGAAACAATAAAGGAGGCAATAGAAAACGAAATGCTCACCATGCAAAAGGGCAGATAAACTTCCCATAGGCATGTAATCATAGACAAGAAGCTTTTCATCTCTGCTATAATAGTAGGCCCTTAAAGGGACTAAATTCTCATGATTCATAGCACCCACAGCTTCAATCTTCTCCTTAAATTCCGTGTCTGAAATGGTTACATCTTTTAACCGCTTCACAGCCACTATAGTACCAACCTCTAAGACTGCCTTATATGCAGTTGCAAATGTCCCTTTGCCTAAAACCTCTGCAGAAGCTCTAAGCAAATCTTCCAAATCAAAGACTCTCGCTGCATTACCAAAGAACACCAGCTTCTTGGCACCACTAGCAACACTATCACCAACACTGTTGGTTTCAGTTCTCCCATTGCTCGCACTTGTAGCTATGGCAGCAGCTGAAACAGAATACCCATCATCTAAGCCACCATTCTCTGCCTCTGAAGGTGGTTTTGCACCATTTAACTCCACCTCTGAATGCTTCACTGTTGACATGTCTCCTATTGATCTTGTCTTCTGGGTACCCTTCTTCCGGCACAAAAAGAACAAAATCAAAAGAGTTAGAAGAAAACCCAGAACAGACCCAATCACAATCCCAGCAATGGCACCACCAGACAACTTCTTTCTCTTTTGAGTGTCATTGATGGTGATATCTTCATTGGATGTATTTCCATTCTCACCAGTACAAAGAGTATGAAGTGGACGCCCACATAATGAGTTACCCAGAAACGAACTCGAAGAAAATGACTGGAAATTAGAAGGAACAGACCCATTTAACATGTTGTTGGAAACATTGAACTGTTCGAGTTTAGGAAGCTTCAAGTCTGGAATGGATCCAGAAAGCTTGTTCCTTTCAAGAGACAATGTTCTCAACCGGGTCAAATTATTGAAAGCCATAGAGATCTCACCGGAGAAATTGTTTGAAGCCAAGCTAAAGCGAACAAGATCCTTAAGCCCAAAGATAAATTCTGGGATTTCACCAGAAAAGAGATTTCCTTGCAAGTAAAGGTTGCGCAGAGCAACACAAGTACCGAGATCTGAAGGCAAAGGACCTCTGAGAGCGTTGAGACGAAGACTGAGAGTACGAAGACCAGTGAGATTGCCAAAAATGCCGGTGGGTATAATGCCAGAGAGAGCCACACCTGGAAGGCGAAGCACAGTGACTCGGTTATTCTCACATTTGACACCAGCCCAAGAGCAAGGTCTCTGAAGGGTCACATTCCAGAGGAGAGTACGGCCACCAACAGCCAAACGCAGGGCCAAAAGTGCTGCTCGATCAGAACCCAGATTTGGTTTCACAAAAGGAAGGACCAAAAGCAAAATGAATATGAAAATGGGTAGCCTTTGAACCTGCATTTTGTTCCAAATCACCCAGTCCCAAGTTGTCTTTCAGAACAAAAATAGTGAAATGGGTTTCGGGGTCTTCTAAGAGTTTTGCTTCTTCTTCAGAGAAAAGGCATGGTTTTGTTTTTGGGTCTAAGAAGTAAGAGCATATGAGGAAGATAATACCATTACAGGGTGGTGGTGTTGTTGTTGAGAAAACTGCATTTTTTTTGTTCTTTTGTTTTCTTTGTTCAGTCTGGAAGGAAAAGACTGAGGTGAGAGTACAGGCTGTGTAAGAATCAAGAAAAGAGGAGAGAGAGCTAAAAGGAACCCAAGGCCAAGCTGTATACAGTGAGAACAACAAGGGGCAGTCAACTAGATAGTTACTGTTAAACCTCAAGCTCTAAACAAATAATCCATCAATTCATATAAATTCATCCGATGCGAGAACGATGAAATTATTATTAAAATTATAAATAAATAAATATTTTATTATATTATAATTATAATTATATTAAATTATTATTTTAATTTAAAAATAAAAATAAATATTAAATATTTATAATAATTTTATAATTATAAAAACATATTTTTTAATTATAACTATAAGTAATAAATTTTAATTGAGATGGGTAAAGTTAGAATTTAATTTTTGTATATATAGTATTCTAAAGGATAATAATTAATAAATAAATTTTAATATCAATCTTATTTTATTTAATTAAAATAATTTATTTTACTTAAATTTTGATTAAAATTAATTAATTATAATATTTTATCGAATTTAAGTTATAAATTTTTAAATCTAATTAGTATAAAATTGAATTTGATTTCGTTAAAAAAATGATGATTTCAATCTATTATTTACTCCTACCTCTTATAGAAAGACGTTTATGATCCAAATTTTTTAAGAAATATTTAAAATCAAACTGAATCATTATATAATTGATAATCAGATTCTTTAAACCAAAACAATTCGAATTGGTTTTTATTTTACATGTTTTTTTTAGATTTTTTTTTAATATTTATTTATATCATAATTTCTGATACAATTACAAATAATGTTATAAAAAATTATTGATTAAAAAAATAAAAATCATATTTCAATTTATAATTAACCGTAACAATAATTATGATAAAGCTACAATTTGTAATAAATATAATTTTTCTTTTATCCCTTCTTCCATAAAATATATGTGATCTAAGTTATCAAATACACGTGTAGCACATTTGAAAAAGAAAGAAAAAAAACATAAACATAAACATTTTGTGTTTATATGTGGAAAATTTTCAAAAAACAAAATTAGATAAATATTAATAAAAAAATCACTACATAAATTTTTGAGTTTTTCTAAAATTATAAAAACATTCTTTAAATTTAAAGAATTAAGAAATGTTATAGTTGATATTTTTAAAAAGAAAATTAAAAGAATATATTTATAATTAAACTAATATTAATTTTATTAAAATATATATAAATAAAAAATGAAAGGTTTGGTTAAACATGAACGGTTCAAAAATTAATCAAATCAAACCGAATTGAATAAGGAACGATTTTGATAAATTCTAAATAGAATAGACTGTTTTATCTATTAAACTGTATGTATAAGTCTGATTTGGTTTTTAAGTTTATTTGGACACCTCTAACTAAATCCCTCTGCTTTTGTCTTTTGCTATTTATTTGCATAGATGGTTTATATACTTAGTGAAAGACAATGGGAATTGTTGATTTAGGTATTAATGTTACATAAAAAAAAATTCATCTATTATTTTTAATATTTTTTGTTTTAATTTATCATTTTTAATATTAAAATATATTTTAATTAATTATTTTGATTAAAAATTAATTAATTTAATTAAAATATTTAAATCGCCTACGACCTGTCAAATTATAAAGGCATATCGAAATATGACAAGAAAGTTATAATTTCACTTATCGTACATATGACTTTAAATTTTCAATCAAATTTGTTAATTTTTTAGTAAAATAGTTTAGTAAAAGATATTTTAAAAATACAAATAGTAAATTAAAACTAATAAATTAAAATTTTCAAATAATATCAAGAGAGTTAAATGTATGTCTATCTAAAGATTAATTATTCATCCATCCTTGACTAATGATCTAGACCAAAACATATCATAATTATAGAAATGATAGAACTAAAAGGGATTTTGGGTATATTTAGTATTGTAATTTTACTTAATTAATATTTTAATTGTGCAACTGTTATGGTATATTCATTTATTCTTGTAATTTTATTTTTATATCAAGTTAGTTCATTTTTTTAGAAATGATATTTTTTAGGAGTAAAATTGAATTTTTTCTAATATTATTCTTGATGCAAATAGGACAACAAGTCTGTGAATTTGGATTATCATTCAGAATCAGAATGTCATTAGACCAATGAGAGCAGCTAGAATAATTAGGTATATTTATTCAGGGTATTATACGAAGTGAGAGAGAGATAGAAGAGAAAAGATGGAGGAAGATAACAAATTGCTTTAACTAAAAAAGAAATTTTAATTTTACTCTTAAAAATAAAATTATAAAACTAAATGAACTATTATAATAATTACATATTTAAAATGTTATTTAAATAAATTTATACGACTAAATGAACCCAAAACCTGAATAAAAAGACCTAAAAAGGGTCACTTTTTCTTCTCTTGTAGTAATTTTATATGACACCAATGTGACAACAGATTTATTGACGTAAATATATATCTACTCATTAATTATTTTTATTTAAAATATATATAACATTATATTTAAACATATATATGGTTATGAGTAAGGTTTAAAAGGCTAAGACTTGAATTTTACAAAATTACTGAAGGTTTTGTCATTATCAATGAAAGCTTTCAAAAAATTCACAAAAACTATAAAAAATGTAGAATTTATTTTATAAAACTTTATAAAGAACCAAAACAATTATTTATTTATATTTCAAACTAATTTTTTATTTAATATATATATATAGACTATTTTGTTAATTAATTAATCAAAAAATTATAGAATAAATAGTTAAAATAGAAAATAAGAAGTTAGGTTGCAATTATAATCACATTATAAATGAATAAATCTTGATTGTATATTGTATAATTTGAGTTATGAAAAACAAAAACTATAAGTAAGACGATTAAAATAAACTTGATAATGGTTGATCAACATATGAATTGTGTTCAATAAATATTTATCGCAACAAGTAATGTAATGATAAGAAAATATCGTTTACAAGGAAATTATGTTATTAGAAATTAATTTTTAAAACTAAAAAATTAAAAATCAATTTTTTTATATTTTAAGAAAGCAAAATTAAAAAGAACTAAAAATAAATAATAATAAATTAGATTAGATTAGATTTGGTAGCTAAAAATATATGTGAGAAAATATCTAAAAATATTTAATTCTTCAATTTTCTAAACATGTAAATCACTAAAATATACTCAATATAATTATCAATTAATTACATGATCAATTAAATCTAACCTAGTATGTATTACTCTCTCAAGTAAACTACAAAATCATATAGTAATTAACTTAATCACACTCTTGTGTCAATTAAATTACATACTACTCATTAAATTTATCAATTATGGATCACATATATAAGAATCATACATATCTACCTAGAAACTATGCATGTTATTTAATCAAGATAAATGATGATTTGCATAATTTGGCATAATTGATCACTTCTTAACTTTAACTTAAGTCTAATTTTATTTATTTTTTATTGATTTTAGACTTAATTATTATTATTTAAATTTTATTACAAATTTGAAGAAAATGAAGATTTATTGAAATCAAATATAAATGAAGACTTGTTGAAACAAAATGAAAGTTAAAGTTAAAAAAATGGGAAAAGAGAAACCGCTGGTGTAGATAAACGCAACGTTGAGGTCCTCGAAACAAAAAAATGGCTTATAAAGCATTAAAGGAAACAGGGGAAAAAGAAAAGTAGATTGAAGCGTAACAGGGAAACGCAAAAGCATATTCTTTTTACGATTCATTTTTCTTTCGATTCTTCTTAGAAAAATTATGGTGAATTCATTTATGTTAAATTTAATTTTTAGCACGAACTAAATTTTCTTTATTCTAGGAAAAAAACGTAATCTAATTCTAAACTATGCTTGATTTTTCATGTTAATTTGAATTATTTCTCTTTATGTTTGTTTGATTTATTACAAATTTATTACTTCTAATAAATTGGTAATTAATTATATAATTGTAATATTATGATTTACCATCGAAAGAGGAAATTATAGGATAGATCTTGAACATTTCGGCATAAGTAAATATAGAGATCGAAAGACTAGTATAAACCTGTAAAGTATTAAAATCATTGGTGTTAATGATTTCTTGTCTTGTTAAATTGCATACTCTTGTATAAATAATTAACAAGAATGTTTCAGATTGACTTTCAAAAGAAGCTTTTGGATGTTCTTTGGATATTGCTAACAAAAGAGAGAATTAAATTCAATTAGTTAGATAAGTAAAATATACTAAAGGATTAGGTGAAATCGATTTCTTAGAAGTTTTCTTCCCAATGATTTGATTTTCTAACAACATCTTTCTTTTCTTTTACGCATTTTTCTTTAAATTGATTTTAGTTTAAATTCTAATTACAACAACTTTAGTAACTTCTTTAGATAAAATTGAGATTAGCTTAATTTTGATATTTGTCAAAAGTAAGTTACTAATCTCTGAGGATGACACTCATCTTATCACTTTACTATAAAACTTTGATATTATGTACTTGTAGTTTTACATTGATCAAGTTTTTGGCGCCATTGCCAGAGATTGATTTCTTCTTACTTTTGCCAATATCGATACAAAGTAATCTTGGTTTTAACTTATAATTCTATTTTATTTCATTTATTTATATTTATATTTTTTTTATTTTTCTCTAAGTGTGTTTTTGACGTTAAATGCACCGTGTTAAAACTCAAAACATTATTTCTTTTGATCCAGAGATTGAAATAACTTTTAGATCATAAAGAAAGAAGAAAATACTAGTCATAGCAAAAGAAGAATAGAATGCACAACCACTCATCTTAAAGGATTATATAAGGCCAATTATGAATGACAATTATACAAGTGTAAGACGTCAGACCATTAATGCTAATAAATTTGAGCTCAAATTGGCATTGATTAGTATGGTGCAACAAGCTCAATTTAACGGATCGCTACTTGATAATCCTAATATTCATTTGACGATGGTTTTAGAGATTTGTAACACTGTAAAGATAAATGGTGTTATTAAAGACATCATTAGATTGAGATTGTTTCTTTTTTATTGAGGGACAAGGCTAGAGGTTGGCTATAATATTTACAAGCGGGAAGCATCACTAGTTGGAAAGACATGGTAGAGAAGTTTCTTGCTAAATTCTTTCCACATGCAAAACCAACCCAACTCAAGAGTGAGATTGGTCAATTTAGGCAAAATGATTTTGAAACATTCTATGAAGCATTGGAACGGTATAAAGATTTGATTCAGCATTGCCTTCAACATGAATTGTTGGATTTGTTACAAGTACAAATGTTCTATAATGGGTTAAATGGGCAAACTAGAACCATAGTTTATGCTACTTCTGGTGGAACTTTGATGTCAAAGATAGCTAAGGGTGCCACTTCTCTTTTGGAAGAAATGGCTTCAAGCAACTATCAATGACCAACTGAAAAATCTATGACTAAGAAAGTTGCTAGGATTCATAAATTGGAGCCGTTTGCTACCCTTTTAGCTCAAGTTGCTTCTCTATCTCATCAGATTTTAGCCTTGACAACCCAAAGAATACCATAAAGTACATAATATGTTACAACTTCAAGTATGACAGTTTTGATAAATGAAGCAAGTCAAGAACATGTTCAATACATCAACAACTGGAACTACAACTATCGTGGTAATCTTATGCCAAATTATTACCTTCTAAGGCTTCGAAATCATAAAAAAAATCTTATGGAAACACAAAGAACGTGTTGCAATCTCCTCCAGGATTTGATAGTCAACAAAGAGAAAAGAAGAGGAAAAGTTATTATGTGTGTTAAGGGAGAATATAACAGCCTTGGATGGACTATCTTTGACATAAAAGGAATGAGTCCAACCATTTATATGCATAAGATTCTAATGAAGGAACTTTACAAACCATACATTGAGCCTCAAAGAAGATTAAATCCAACAATGAAGGAAGTTGTGAGAGTTGAATTTTTAAAGCTTCTCAATGTTGGAATTATTTATGCCATTTTCAGATAAATCATGGGTAAGTCTAATACAGGTTGTACCAAAAACATGACAATAATGAGCTTATTCCCACAAGAATAGTCATGGGTTGGCTTGTATGTATGGATTACCACAAGTTAAACAAAACAATAAGGAAGAATCATTTTCCACTTCCAATCATTGATCAAATATTAGATCGATTGACCGAATATCCCTATTATTGCTTCTTAGATGGTTATTCAGGGTATAACCAGATTTTCATAGTCCCCGAAGATAAAAAAAAACTACATTCACATGCCCATACAGAACATTTACTTTTAAAAGGATGCCCTTTGGATATTGCAATGCCCCAACAACATTTCAATGTTGCATGATGACTATCTTTTCTAATATGGTGGAAGATATAACGAAAAATTTCATGTATGATTTTTAAATTTTTGGTACATCTTTTTATCATTGTTTGCATAATTTAGCTCTTATTTTGTAGAGATGTAAGGATAAAAATATTGTCCTAAATTGGGAGAAGTGTCATTTCATGGTTCAAGAAGGGATCGTGCTTGGCCATAGAGTGTCATATAAAGGAATTAAGGTTGATCGAGCTAAAATTGCAACCATAGAAAAACTACCACCTCCAAAAAATGTGAAGGGAATCATAAGCTTTTAGGGACATGCGGAATTTTATAAAAGATTTTTCTAAATTATCTAAACCTTTATGTAATCTTCTTGAAAAAAATTATGCATTTAACTTTGATGATGTTTGTTTGCAGGCCTTCAATGCAATCAAGGAGAAACTTATTTCCGCACTAGTTATGATTGTACCTGATTGGAATTATAATTTTGAAGTCATGTGTGATGCAAGTGATTTTGCAATTGTAGCAGTGTTAGGATAAAAGCAAGATAAACTGTTTAAGGCATATATTATGCAAGCTAAACGTTGAATGAAGTCCAATTGAATTATACAACAACTAAGAGAGAGATGATTGCTATGGTGTTTACTTGTGACAAATTCCAATCTTACCATATTGGTACAAAGGTAATAGTATTCATCGATCATGCAGTACTTCGTTATTTGTTTGGAAATAATGATGATAAGCCTAGGTTGATTCGTTGGATCATTCTTCTTCAAGAATTTGATTTGGAAGTTCGAATTAAGAAAGGAAGTGAAAATTCAATTGTTGACCATTTCTCTCGATTGGAGCAAAACGAAGTACAACCAGATTTTGAGAACAAAAAAGCATTCCCCAATGAGCAATTGTTTGCATGTGATATCAAACTTTTTTGTTATGTTGATATTGTAAATGATGAGTACTTAAAAAACACTAAAATTGTCATGATTTAATATACTTTAGTTGATTAAATAGATTTATATTTTTACGATTTTATCAAATTTTTATATAAATTTATCTTTTCGGAATCACATATATTTTTATTGTTTTTCAGGTATTTTTGTTAAAAATAATTTAAAGACACAAATAAAAATACTAGAAGCAATATATTACAAATATATTGAGAAAAAGTCAAAAATATGAAGAAAAAAAGGGACAAAACGGTTAAAAATGTCAAAATGGTCGAATTCTCGGGCACAACTACCCATCACGCTAATTCCCGCCTATGCTCGTACTCAACCTCCCATTCCTACCAAGTCCCGCGTGCAGCATCCCATATGCAATGACTTCCCCACACACCAACACCCTCCTCGTTGTGTTCCACGCCCATCTGCCGAGATTTTCACAACCCATATGCATACCAACCTCTCTAAATGTGTCCAAATTCAAATTTTGAAATATTTCCCCCTATTATTTTTGGTATTTTCTTCACCTATAAAATGACCCTCTTCCCATACTGTAAAACACACTTCAAATACATTTTCTTAGCTTTTTCTTTCTTAGTTTTTAATTTTAAAATTCTTCTCTTTTTGAAAAGAAATGCTTATGTTTTTGTAAATTTCTAGCTTTTTTATTCAATAAATGGAAATGCAATAAGTTTAGAGGTTTTCCAGCAACAGAATTAACATCAAAGTCTTATAAGTTTTTACAATTATTTTTTATGTTTTATTCTTATATGTTATATTTAATTTATGTGTGATTAAATTTAACATTATTGATTGTTTGTAAACATAATATAATAATAACATTGTTATCCTTGTGAAGTATTAAATAGGTAAAAATCTCTATAAATTGAATTGATTTTGTTTTTATTCAAATTTTTATATTAAGAATGTTAGAGAGAAATATATTATTTTTCATTAAAAACTTAAATATGAAAATTAGAATTTAAGATTTAATTATCTAGTCTGATTTAGAATAATACTCGTTTATTTGTTGGTACAATTACTTGGTGGTTAAAGTGAAACTCTATTTCAAAAGATTTGATTGTTTTTTGTAAAAATAATAGATTTTTATTATTTTATCTAATAAATATAAATTTAAAATATATTTTTATTAAAAATAACATATTTATACATTCTCGCTAAATTCAACTACTACCAAAACTAATTAAAACAAAACCATAACTAATTATGAAATTGAAAGAAAAATAATTAAAAGGAGTAAACCGTAAATTTATCCATAATTTTAAAAGAATAAAGAACACAATACATTATAACTTTTGGTATATGGTTATTTAAAAATTTTAAACTATAGGAAGAAAGTTTAATATTCTCTTATAATTATTTTATAGTTACTTCACTTATAAATTATAAAAGAATGAATTTATATTTTAATATATAAATAATTATCTTAATTTTAAAAATGATATGTCACGTTTTTATAATGTTTATATAAATATGAATTTATTTTTACATATAACATAAAATAATTATTTAAGTAATAAATATATCAATTTTTGCATTTTTTTAAATTCTAATGAATTGTAAAAATATTATTAATTGTCTTTTGACATTCTACAAAATTTTAATTAATTGTAAAAATATAATTAATTATAACTACACATTGTATGAAATATGTACATCTTTATCCAAAAAGTGAGTATATTTCAACTATCAATGTATTTTCATATATATTATATTCAACTATTAAATATTAAATATAGGAAAAATGTTAATTTAGATACTCCTGTTATATGAAAATTATCCATTTATTGTTTTTATTTTTTTTAATTGTCTACTCGTGCTATTAAAATGTTTTTCAATGAATTTTTTTTATAAAAATTGGCAAATTAAACCAAATAATTTATGTTTTTCAAGTGTTGTGTAAAATACTTAAATATTTAGATTTAATTGATTAGTTTTTGGTCAAAATAATTGATTGATAAGACATTTTAATAACAAAAATAGTTGGATTAAAAAAGTATTAAAAGTAATAAATTATTATTTTATATAATATTAGTTAGTAAATAATATTTATCTAATATATATATATATATACGTATATATGTGTATCTACGTGTAATTGAACTTTGTTTACAGTTAATTATTATATTAGTTTATATATGTATATATATGGATATGTATATATGTGTAACTATTGTTTTTAACTAATTATTATATTAATTTATTACTTTGTTAAGGAAGAAACTTATTAGATAAATACAAGAGGTTCCTTCGTCCATGATTAAAGTTTTTAAAACTCTTATGCTTCTTAAAAGAATTAGTTTAATAATATAAATAATTTTGCATTTGATACTTTTTTTTTAAGTTCACTTATTCATAACTTTTTAAAATTGTGTATTTGTCTCATAATTTTTATTATTTGTTTACCGTATTGTATTAAATATCACTCTTTTATTACAAAGATTATTATAATTTAACACATCTATTTATATTTGAAAATTTATAAGATATTGATCTAATTGAACTAGATGGGTTAAATAGATTATTTTTAATCTTTACCAATTTATAACTTAATATCCTAAACAAAGTGTTCATGCATGCAATCGCGTGTAAAAATAAAGTGTAGAAATAAAATAATAATACATGATATTTTTAGGTGTAAACAATCTAGGCCACATTCATAACTTAAGAGGGAAACCACTTGTCTACCGAACCACCGGACCACCTAACTTTCCACTATGAGAATCAAATGTTCAAGTTCAAACTCGATCTTTTATTACCCTCCTTAAGATACTGTTCCAATGTACTTTAATTACGAACCCTTGTTTTCAAAGTTTTTGAAATTAGTGTGAGTGATTTCTAGACCAACGTTCTAATAAACTTCTTGTTAATCAAATATGTTCACAAATCAACTACAAAAAAGGTTAGCACAAAAACACAAACGTCGATGTGTGTTCTAGAACAAATTTAATAATGAATCATACTAACTAAATGATTCAAAACATGTGTCACTTAATTCAAATAAATTAATAAATTATAGAGCAAAAAGATTAGGCATAAATTAAACAAAAATAGTTTTTTTTTTTAAATTTAATCATCAAATTAAATAATTATGATCACACATAAAATTATTTAATCTAAACATGTAAAAATCTAATTAAGAAAAAGTTATATAAAGATAAAAATATAAAATAAATTTATTAATAAATATATTTGATATAATATCAATTTAAGATTATTCAACCTATTTAATCTTTTTGTTTTAATTAATAAATATTCATTAATTAAATATATATATCAGTTAACTGCCGATTACTTTATATATATATTAATTCATTAAGTCTCCGTAATATATATTAATTATATAATACCTGTACGATGAAGAGCTGCAATTCTTATATGATATACAAGTCTTTTATTTAGGCAATTTACGGCGGTTGATATAAGTAATCTGTATGATGAATAGCTGCAATTCTGATCTGATATACAATTCTTTTATTTAGGCAATTTACGGTGGTTGTTTAAGCAGATTTCGTCAGAATTCGACACATTAAGCAATTTGTTTTATCCGGCAACGACACACATTTTAACACTAATGTATTTATATATATAAATAATAATAATATCGAATATTATTAACTTGAATGTATTTTAGGTTTAATTTTTCAAAACCATTAAAACCTTAATATTATAAAAAAATTATTTTTTAAAATATATCTTAAAAATATTAAAACATATCTAACTATAAATATAATTAATTATAGTTACACATTTAATAAACTATGTGCAATTAAACTTTGTTTTCTACGGTTATATGATTAAAAATTTTAAAACTCTTATACTTTTTAAAAGAATCAAATTTAATAATATAAATAATTTTTTATTCAATAACTAGTTTATTTTTAAGTTTATTTATTCGTAACTTTTTCAAAGTAAGTATTTATCTCATAATTTTAATCATTTATTCATTATATTGCATTAAATATCACTCTTTTATTATAAAGATTATTATACTTCAACACATCTACTTATATTGATCTTATTCTAAATGTATGTGACTACATGTTCATTAGAAAAAAAATATAACGTTATTAAAAGTTTTATTTGCATTTCTTTAATTTTTAAAAAATAATTTATCATAAAATAATTTTTGACTTTTTATTCTAAATTTTATTTGTGTATTTTATTGATTATACTTAATTTAAATTTTAATATTTTAATAATTTTTTTTTATAAAAGTATAAATATCAAACATGATTATTCTACGTATTAATTTACTTATATACTTATATTTTATTAAGATGATAATTTATTTTCTAATCTTTTGCATATATAATAAGTTACTAGTCAAATGCACGTACCTTTCATTTGTCTTATTACATTCTTTTAATATATATACTTTCTCAAAATATACATAAATAAAAAATTATTAATCAAAAACTCTAAAAAATATTTTGATTTTTTATTAAAAATTAAGATAATTTTTTAACGATACCATAGAATATTAATGGAAAAAAATGTTAGATTAGTCTTGAATTTTTGCTTAGAAATATACTTGAATCCTAAAATTGTTGTCTTACACATTACAAGTCCCATTATTTTTACTAATGGGATAAATTAATCCTTAAGTGCTAACGACGTTAGAAAATTCAGATAAAATTTACGAACATCTTGTGGATGATTAAAGTATGAGATAACTAAATAGTATTTATGTCTTTTTGTTTCCTAATTAATAAGTAAAGTATGAGATAACTAAATAGTATTTATGTCTTTTTGTTTCCTAATTAATAAGGCATCAATAAAAGGTATATTTATGTGTAATTTCTTAAAAACCTCCGATAACTTAGAAAATTTCATATCAAATTTTTGTTTAACAAGTCTTTGGGGGTAAAAGGGAGAGTGAGAGTGTAAATAATACCTTTTTTGCCTATGGATGTCTCTTCGTTCGCTTCCTTCTTCTTTTTATTCAGTGCTTAATCATCTTTTTTTTTCTTTTCGATATGCTTCTTTGCCTCCACTTCTTTATTTTCCTCTTGCTCAAGATTATACAAATCAATCTCGACCACAATGCCACTCCTTATTATGATTGCATTGTATTGTTCTTTATCAAGTCTCTTTGTATTCACTTGTGTACTACTTGGAAGATTACCTTTAGGGTTTTTGACTAATAGTTTGACCTAGTTGTCCTATTTGAATTTTTTAAGTTTTGAATAGATGTCTCAGAAGTGGTTTCAATATGGTCTACCTTGGTTGAAAGTTTATAAATTATGGACCTAATTAACCTAGAGGGGGTGAATAGGCTATTTTTATTTTTTACTAATTTATAATTTAATAACCTAAACAAAGCAGCCAGACATGCAATCGTGTGTAAAAATAAGTGCAGAAATAAAATAATAACACATGATATTTTTAGGTGGAAACAACCTAGGCCACAACAATGACCTAAGAGGAAAACCACCGGTCCACTGGACCACCTAACTTTCTACTATGAAAATCAAATGTTCAAGTACAAACTCGGTCTTATGCTACCCTCCCTAGGATACTGCCCCAATGTACTTTACTTACGAGCCCCTACTTTGTTTTCACAGTTTCCAATATTAGCGTGAACGGTTTCCAGACCAACGTTCCAATAAGCTCCCCGCCAATCAGATCGTTCACAAATGAACTGTAAAAAGAAACACAAGTGCTCGTGTGTGTTATAGAATGGATTTAACAATGAACAATCCTAACTAGATGATTTAAAACATATGTCACTTAAATCAAATCAACTAATAAATTCTAGAGTAAAAAGATTTAGCACAAGTTCCATAAAAATGACTTCTTTAAAGATTAATAATCAAATCAAATAACTATGATATGCTAAAAACAATTATTTGATCTAATAATTTAAGAACAAAATTAAAGAAGAAACCATAAAAACATATTATCAAAATATAAAACTTCAACACCTTATAAATTAATTATATTAATTACTTAAGCATATTTCTTATATATTAACCATCTTTATTGCGTCATGATATTGTTCTAATTCCTTTATATATATATATATATATATTAATTACCTGAAAGTTACTATCTCCAAGCAGTCAAGCCGTCAATCTTGTATATTGATTATATTACTCTCAACTTCAATTATATATAAATTCTTGTTGCATTCCTTCTCATGTTCACCCTTCCTCATAATTTCTTTTCTTTTCGGTAGACAATAACATTTGGGAGGCAGATCGACACCTTCAATATTTTTTTAAGGTAGCTTTTTCTATTCTCTAAGCTTCTCCGTCAACCTTAAATGTCTCTCTATTTATAGATAATAATAATACCTAATAATATTAAGTTTAAATGTATTTTGGGCTTAATTTTTTCAAAGCCCATTCAAAGCTTTAATAAAAAATATATTTTTAAATCGCATTTTAAAAAAATATTAAGACACATAAAAAATATTTAAGCATCAAAAGTAATTTTAGATTTATGAACATGTATTATTAAATATATAAATGAAATTCTATGTGTCGTAGTTATAAAAGATATATCTGAAATACGATTATTTGAAACTCGAGTATTTGTTGGGCTTTTCTTGATAGATTTGATAGGAGTCCTACAAACTAGTTTACAAGTAAATATTTTGTCCACGAAAATAGCCAACACTCATAATCCTTACATTGGTGTTCATGGATTGAATAAAATCTTTCATCATTCCTTTCAGGGCACATATGTTATCCTTAACAGTATTTTTCTTTTCTTGATTTTGTAGTTGTTGGAAATATGATGGTGGGAGATGTTAACAATTAAATTAATTATTATATTGATTATTGTTTCATGAAAAATTAAGATAGTTTCTCTAACTTGGATTGTAAGTATTAGAATATGTGTTCCCCTGTCAATTTGGGTTATTAACATAATTCACAACTTCACTTGAATGGGTCTATTTATAATAGTCAAATACATTAAACGGATTTTATACCATGTTTTTTCCCAACTAACCCAATATATAACTTCTTAGACAACCATACAAACTAAGCATTGTTTTGAGCTTGCAATGTTATAAGGATATCCATATCTACTACTCTAACTACTTTCTTTTGGTTTAGTCTATCCATAAGACATTGACGGTTATTGAGAGCCATCTCATCAAGTAAAGCAAAAGCTTCGTATACACTCTTACTTATTAAAGCACTCATAGCGGCAACATCTATTATGATCCTTAGTTTTCATGTTAATCCATTGCAAAATATTTGTACTTGCAACCATGTTGGAAGATTGTGATGTGGGCACTTCCTTAACAAATCCTTAAAACATTCTCATACTTCATAAAAAAAATTCACCATCAAATTGTTGAAAAGATGTGATGTCGTTCTTAAGTTTGGCTTTCTTTAAAGGGGGAAATATTTAGCCAAAAATATTTGAGCTTGTTGCTCCCAAGTAGTAATGGATCCTACTAGTAATGATTGTAACCAAGTCTTAGTTTTATTTCTTAATAAGAAAGGGAATAAACTAAGGCGTATTGCATCATCAAAAACACCATTCATCTTATAGGTTTTTATAAATTTTTTAGAATGAAGCCAAATAAAAATTAAGATCATCATTAACTGGTCCTCCAAATTGATTTACCTGTATATTTGAATGACAACTAACTTGAGTTTAGAGTTGTTTTTGATTGGCATATTGATAGATGACTAAGCCCAATCCACTTATAGGATAATGAAGTTCCTAAATATTTGGGGACTTTAACTACCTGTTTATCAATATTTTATGTTATAATTCATTGTTAACAATTTGATCATCTTTCTCTTTTTAATCTATATAGAGTTATTTATATCTCTAGAGATATTTAAGATTCTCACCTTTTAACTTGGACATATAACAAAAAAATTAAAACAAAAATTAGAAGGCCTAAATTATTGTAGTAATGTATGCTATTGACATCTACAAAGTAATTAAAACTTTTCATAAACATCTAAAATACTCACCACAAGTATATGAGTCATGCAAGTAATATATTATATTTTTAAGTAGAATATCAATTTCATAGAAATTTAATTTCTTTGTAAATGAGTATTAACTGAATATTACTAGACTATTTAGATAGTGAAAAAAATAAGTTGTAGACAATTATTAAACTAATAATTAAAATTATTAAATCAATAAGTAGACATATACCAAAGAAAGATCTTGAATCGTAATTTCTTAATTTTCTATACATTTGAATGACTAAAAATTCATAGTGTAATTACCACACCAATCATAAGATTAATTGTATATAAATTAACAAGTAATTCATCTCTCAAGTAAAATATGTACCATATAGTAAGTAAATATATTACACTCTTATGCTAATCAAATTGTATAGTACTTATATAGCTTACAATTATCGATTACATACATATGAATCATACGTCTGTACCAAGAAACACCATGTATATTATTTAATCATGACAAGTAATCAAAAACTTCTCTCAAATATATCTAATTGTCTCTATAAAATAATTGTTTACCAAATAATTAATAACATAAAAATTAGATTAAATATTCATATAGTAAAAATAATTAAGTTCATAAGACACATAGATATTAAAATATAGCATATACACTTCTTAATCAAATTCATAATATCGATATAGAAGATCATAGAAATTAACAAAATATGTAGAAATAAAAAAATGCAATTAATTTATTTACTTGTATTGGCTTTATCTTCAATCTCATTGCTATGCTTGCTCTAACATGTTGTACTTTTTTTACTCTCATTTTTTTACCTTAGATCTTTATTCTTATTTGTGTCTTGAATTATGGTCTCTATGTAGGGTTTTAAGTAGGTTCAAACTAGCCTAATTGGTTTAGGAAACATGTTACCTTTAATGCAATATATGAGATTGATAGTTGGATGTAAAAACATGGCTAATGTGTCCATCTAAAGGTGTCATCATTCCAACCTAAGAGCACTTGATTGATACTTGATCGATCGAACAACCTCAATTTATCGAGACCATTTTTACACAGATCGAGTAGTTTTGAAATGTTATAATTGGCTCATTTTAGCTCCATTTAAGATCATTTTACCTATATTTATATATTTAAATATAAGATAAATCTTTTTAACATTATTGATCTCAAAATGAGACAAATAACTAGCTTGAAATGATTAAATAATTTTACTTTCTTAGAGTCAATGATCCAGTTAACTTATAGCATTAAATTTGACCGTTCTTATAATTCCTACACATTAAATCTCGAATTATTTGATAGGTACACAATTAGAGCATAAATGAGATTAATTGCTTCTAGGGGTGTCCATAAATCGGAATGGATCGATTTAAACCGAAAAACTAGACCGGTACGGTCTGCATGAAGTAAAACCGATTTTCAAATGGTCTTGTCCGGTTATAAAAATTATAAACTGGTCAGACCGGACCGATTTTCATTAATAATTTTTTTTAAATAACCGTTACCGTATATATGTATATATATATCTTAAGAAATTACATGCCTCCTAACCTAACCCTAATTCATTTTCAGCTTTAGCGGTCGTCTGCGTTTGCGTCTTTGCAAGAGCGACATCGACTCAACGAGACTCAAAACAACCTTAGCCTAAGCCAGTCGTCGTTGCCTCTAGCAGCACCCAACCACCCAGCCATCCTCGCATGGCCTCCACCACCACCCAGCCATCCTCAAATTAGTTTTTGGTAGGATTTTTTTTTAGTTTATGATATGGGTTTTTTGAGTTCCTGATAGAATTTTTTTGAGTTTCTTAAATGAGTTTCTGATATGATTTTTTTTAGTTTATGATACGGTTTTTTTGAGATTCTGATAGGATTTTTTTTTAGTTTATGATACAGTTTTTTTGAGTTTCTGAAATGCTTCCTCAAATGATTTTCTGATAGTATTTTGTTGAGTTTATGAAATGCATCCTCAAATGAGTTTCCGATAAGATTTTTTTTAGTTTATGATACGGTTTTTTGAGTTTCTGATAGGATTTTTTTTAGTTTATGATACAGTTTTTTTGAGTTTCTGATAAGATTTTTTTGAGTTTGTGAAATGCCTCCTCAAATGAGTTTTTGATAAGATTTTTGGACACCCCCAAATTTTGTTTCTCTCCTTCACTAACCGTGTATGCCAAAATTATCATTACATTGTGTTTGTCTGTTTATGATATTGTTTTGAATTATTAGTTTCAATCATTTTATTAAAAATGATAATAAATATCATTTTCAATTTCAATGTAAATTACATATTCTCAACATTACTAATATTTTATTCATTCTTTAAGCATCAATCGTGATTGTGATTAAAATAACATGTTCTTTTCATGTTTTTCCCCTCATTTCTAATAAAAAATCAAGCAAAAAAAGTCATGTGATTTTTGATTTCAGCTAGTATTAACATACATGTTCTTTACTAGCAGAAAATATAATGTGTTATTTAAGCTACAGAATTGCATATAATTACATTTGTTTCGATCTGTTTATAATTAAATGGATAATGTTTTGTCTTATTTATATTATAATATATCTGTCTTCATCTAATTAGTATGGATTGGCCTCATATAATTAGTATGCAAAATATTTGGGATTTAAATTTCAGTATAAATGGACATCCAACCATATTGTTTATAACTAAGATCATTTAGTTATTTTAGTTTTGAAATGATTTTTGATTAAGTACAAAAGTTAATATTTTAATATATTAGGAATATGTACTAATCTATATTCTATATATAGGTGATGATGATTTACATGAGTTTATTGGACCAATTCAATTTCTAGACTTTAATATGCTTATGATTGAAGACATTGAACCTGAAATTCACCTAAAGGAAATGGAAAATCCACTACAGAATTTAAATGATTCATCTTCAAAAAGAGGAATAGAAGTAAGTAATGTTCATTGTCGCCTTAAGATGATGACCTAAAGATTTATGAAGATATTGATTTAGGTAATTGCAATACTTAAAATTATTCCTAATTTTATTTTTTAAATATTATTATCTAATGGTGTATGATTATATTTTATTGTAGATTTCATTAAAGACATTACATTAATCATTAATGATTAATAATGGGTAAGAATTCTATGTAAATGAGATATTGAGACTTTATTTCCTCATGTCTAATATGTTGTACTTTTGGATTTCAATAATAATTTATGTATTTATTTTTGTATTTTTGTATTTAACAATAATATTTATTTATGTATGATGATAGATGAGCATCAAATTTGACTTTATACTATTAGATTATATCATATTAAACTTTATCGTATTTATGTATTATTAAGCGTTAATCAAACTGGACCAAACTGTTCGGTTACAAAATTTTGGATAGCCAAACGGTCCGGTTCGATCCGGTTTGAGTATTATGAACGATTCAGTTTGGTTAAAAAAAATTTACTCAAAACCAGATCGGACCACGGACACCCCTAATTACTTCTACACACAAGTATATATACTATTTTTTCACGTTTTATACTATTGAAACAAGTAATATTTTATTATTTATGATTCATAAAATTAACAAATTGTAGTCAAGTTGTGCTTTTGTAGCAGAACCTTATAAAAATGGAGCTTGAAAACCATGGATTGATCAATATAGGAAAAAAGAAGAAAAAGAATGGAACAAATTAATCTATTAATAAACATGTGATAACAATGCAAGAATTAATAGGTTCCATTTAGTATCTAAATAGATACCATAGCTGTGTTAAGGATTAAGCTTGTTTATTCAATTTTCCTTTTCCATTTTTACTTGCGAGTATATGTTATGTTTATAAAAAAAATTGTATATTTAAATTAGGAGTTATAATTTACATCTCAACTTGATCGTGTGAATCGAACACGAAAGACAACACAACATAACACATCTCAAATAACCATTTTGATAATAAGGTTAAATACAATGAGACACTACTTACATTTAACGAAAAAATACGAATAACACTTTAATTAATAATTTAATTGTATTTTATGAACATTTGTTAGAAAATTAGTGTATTTTTGCTAACTTATTTCACAATAGTGACTTGATTGCATGATAAGGACTTACATATTGCACACATCATATAACTACCTAAAATATACTAACACAATATTATATATAAAAAGGAGGAAGGGTCATTTATGTCTGTTATATTTAACGAAATATATTTTAGATCTATACCTATTAGTTGAAGTAGCACAAACTAATTATCTTTACAAAAAGGTCGCAAAAGTCAATTTTATAAATGTAATGGACTTGTTCTTTCTCATTCTTTTTTTTTTCAAAAGTAAGACATCACAAGTCTATTATATTTTAAAAAAATAGACTTTTGTGACCCTTTTTGTACAGAAAACAAACATGTCATGCCCCAATTAATAAGTAATGGATTAAAAATGCATTATCGTTAAAGATTATAGGTTTAAAACACCATTTTTCCTATAAAAAATATTAACGCAACATATATACTTATTTGAGTTAGCCTAATCTAAAATTCATTCATTAAAAAATTAAATTAAATTCAATAAAAATATTAATTTGATAGAAGACTTCGATTAAAAGAGAAGAAAAATCATTGTATAAAGAAATGATTAAATACTAAGCATGTTTACGCAAGAAGAAGGAAAATCAATCAAAATCAAACTGATAATGAATCAAAATTAGAATAAATTAAAATCATTACATTATTATTTTTGATGTTATTTATTAACTTTTTTTTATATCAAAATAAGTTGAAAATAAATTAGTTTTAAAAATGAATTAAACATGATTAATGTGAATGAAAGCCATTACTTTATTAAATTACCTTTTAATTATAAACTATTTATTTTTTAAAAGAAAATTATATTTAAAATTATGTAAAAGTCATCATTAACAAAAGTATGTGTAGAGGATTATAATTAAGTAAAATTTAAAGCATTAATAATACTAATCATTGATAAGTAGGCTAAAAATATATTAATATCATATTTACGAAAAAAATCAAATACACAAATTTAACAATTTATTCAAATGATAGTTATCACTATATAAATAATAGATTACAAAGAAATACACACGAAAGGAAAGAGGAAGAAAAAAAAGAAAAAAATCAATAAAAAGCACATGCTTTATTGAAATAATTCTCAATAAAAGCAGGAAAGTGAAACATAAATGCTTACCTAAAGTTTTATTATAGTTATTTTGATATTTTTTTAATATTAAGAGAGAAATTTTGCCATCATATGAAATGAGAAAAAAGAAAAGAAAATATAATGTTTTGCTCTAAAAAGAGAATTAATAAGAACTTATTCGACACGAAAGAAAATGACCTATTTTCTAATATGAAAATAATATTTTTGGAATTTGGAGTGTATCCTATTTCCTTTCCCAACCATAAGAAGTGAAGTAATTTACTGTTTCCTTATTTTCATTCATTACACGTAAACATGCTTTTACTTTTTTCTATTTCATGCATTTGCCTTGAAAATCCTTAAAGGGAAAAGTTCAATCATGATTCGTTTAGTGGTCTGGTAATAAGACTCAACCCACTTTCATTTCAAGTCACATGCTCAAATTACACAAAATTATCGTTTAATAAAAAAAAGATAAAAGTTCAATTGAGATAGAAGTGATAATTTAAGATAAAATCTGTTAACATGACTCAAAAAAGCAACTTGAACATGACTCGTAACGTGTTTAGGTCATCATCAGGACAACCTATTTTGACCCATTAAAATAAGATCAAGTTTAAGTTATTTTTGAGTGATCCAAGTGACCTATTAAGTTTTTTTTGAATCCTATGCCAATAAATAATAAAACCTCATTAATCATGTTCATTTTCCAAGTTTCCAACTTCTCATTTCCCATCGACATATAACATCCCAATACCTATGTCCCAGTATCCTACAACCAGAAAGTACAACCTTTCCACTCTTAATTCCTTTATTATAAATAAGTAAATAACCATAATTTTCTTAATCGACTAATAGGAACAAATACCCTAATTGAGTAATCGATTAATCACATTCTTCACAATATAGTAAATTCATCCCTTTCGATGACACCTATACATTCAAGTTACCGCATCAACAAAGTCACAAACCCATAAATTCAAAATTCCATCCAATATTCTTTACTCCTTATACTCCTTTCACAATAATTTTAATATAAATTAGAAGAAAAAACTATAAATTATGCCTTTCAAACATGTTAAATACATATTGAATTTAGGTCACGATGGGTTAATGTATAATTTTATCAACCAATTATGACATCAACTAAATGATTTTATATCGTGTCAACCCATTTAGTAGTGATTCGTGTTTGGGTTGGTAAAATTTTACACATATTGTTAAAGTGTCGTGTTGACCAAATCATGACTCAAATGACATGATTTGCCACACCTAAATTGAGGACCCCACAATGTTATTTTGTGTGTTAAATATGAATTTCCAACCAATTGTTACACATGGTTGAAATATTCTTATAATTAAAACATAATTGACTATTTAAAGAAAATAATTGCATATCTTTTAGGGTAGTCCTATATTCCTTCAATTCTTTATTTGCATTCTTGTGTGCAAAATACAGAGTCTATTTATTTTACTTAATGTATTTGTCTTCCTTTATGTAAGATTGGTTCTTTTTGATATCCTTCTTGTTTTATTATAAATATTTTTTTGAACAACGTGATACAAGAGTATATTATTTTTGGTATATACAATCGGCTAAATGATAACTCATGTTATATTATTTTCCTTGAATGACACAGTGAATGGGAGGAGCTAGTACCTTTAATGAAATTAACAAAAAGATGGGATATCTCAAACACATTAATGTCATTATTAGAATATAAGAGACAAAGATATACATACTATATCTAAATATCACAATTAATTACAACTTTGAGAATAATAGTTGGGATTCATTATTACGTACATATTGTTATGCCTAAACCACCATACATTTTTTTATTCTAATACATACAATCTAGACTACCAAACATTCTTAAAAAACCTCGATGTTTACAATATGTATACAAATATATATATGTTTGTATATAGCAACATCATTGGCGTTAGGTGATCATAGATACTACTATGCAAATAATTTAATAACATCATGACAAAATAACTTCAAACTTTCTATCATTATAGATTCTCTTATTTTAATGTACACCACATGCTAACATTTGAAAATACAATTGATATTTTTTACAAACTAGATAAACCAAGTTTACCGATACTATCCTTTCCTTAGGTAAAATATTTGTCATGAACTATACAACATTAAAAATGCATAAGAATAAATCTCTAACTATTTGAAATCGATGACGAAACATTAAATCATTAAATGTTAGATTTTTGATGAAGTAACCATTAAAGAGATTACGATTAGCATTTTCCTTTTCATTATTGATCATTATATGACCAGGATTTAAGCCTAAATGAATTATTTGGTTGTTTTATTCATTGAGATAGTGAGTGATGATATTATTGTTATTAGCATTCATGCAAACTGTAATATATTTTTCTTCATCAAACACATCATTATAATTATCACCTTTGGAATTTGTAAATGATGAAGAATATGATAAATGAGATAAACCTCTACTATTAAAGTTCATTTTTCATTTATATAATTTGATTGAGTTTTTGCAAACATTAGCATAAGTTATTTATAAAGGTTGAAGATAAGATTTCATATAAATTAATACTTAAAATATAAAGGTAGAAAATCTAAGATATTTGATGCATAACCATTAGATGGATTTGATCATCATCTCAACTATTGGATCAATTTAAAAAATCGTATATTATCTTCACTCATTGCAAAATATAAAGATATAAAATTCAAGATATTTAAAACATAATCATTAGATGGATTTTATCATCTCAACTATTGCATCAATTTAGAAAGTATTATCTTATCTTCACTTTTTTCAAAATATAAAGATAAAAAACCAATAATATTTGGAGCATAATCATTAGAAAGATTTTATCATCATTTCAACCATTGTATCTATTTATAAAAATCTTATACTATCTTCACTCTTTTCAAAGATATTTGTATCATAACCATTGGATGTATTTTATCATCTCAAACATTAGATCTATTAGCAAATCTTATCTAACTTTTACTCTTTTCAAAATGTAAATATAATAAATTAAAGATATTTGGAGCATAACCATTAGGTGAATTTTATTAATATCTCAACCGTTGGATCCATTTAAAAAATCTTATCTTGTCTTCGCTCTTTTTTCTCCATAAAATAGCATGCAACACTCTAAAGTAAACACATCTTTTCGACTATCTATTTTCACCATTTCTCTTCGGCCATATCTATTTACAACAATGACTTCAACATATATAATTGCATCATACACGAATGAATAAGATATACACAAACAAAAAGATATATTTTTGTCAATATTTTAATAATATTAGAACATCTGTAAATGATTTACTTGATTATTAAATATCTGTTTTAGTTTATATTATATTTTTAGCTCTATATTATATTAATAATTTTTTTTTACTAATTTTGTATCAAATACTTCATTTTAATTTATTATACATAATAAAAAAACTAACAATATTTTTAGATTTTTCAAAAAAAAAGGACAACATGAACAGTAATGATGTGATGAAAAATATCGCACTAAATTTGATACAAAATTGTTCATCACATCAAATTTAGTACATTGTTAGAGTAAATCTACATTAAAGTATTACACTAAATTTAATGTTTTGATGTGTGATGATATATACTATAAAGAAATGAGTGGACTATAAAGGTGAGAATTTTGAGGAGTTTCTTACGGTAAAGGATGAAAATGTTTACAATATTATTACGACAATGTCTCTTTTTTACATACCTTAATATTGAAATGTGATATATATATATATATATATCTTTTGGTCAAATTATCGGTTGATAATGTCGTTAAAATATCGCTTAAATGTCGTTTCAATATTTTTTTGGCTAATATGTCCTAAATGTTATTTATATTGTCGCTAAAATATTATTAAAATATCAACAGAATATCAAAAATATCATTCTTGATTTTTTTATTTTTTCCTTCTTTTTTGAGTAATTAATTTAATTTAATTTTTTCACTTTTGAAGAAGATAATATATTATTTTTATTGTTTGTATCATATTTTCTACACATATAAAATGAATACGTAAAAAAAAATATATCTTATATTATTTTGTTTAGTGAGCAGTTCGAGTGAATAACTTACATCCAATCAAATTATCAAGTATAAAATTAACATACATGTTTTATTTTATATTAATGTTATAATACGTAGATCGCATTAAAGGTTAAGACTAATTATGTTTCACTAACTATGAAACAAATAATGAATAAAATTTATTTACATATTATTGAGATTTATCTATTTAAGTTAATTAATACAGTTATATAATCAACTTAATTATTTCAAACATTTTAAATATTTATTGTAAAATATTTAGTAAAAAAGAATATATATTTTATCATTGTATATTCTAATTAATTTATTAATTTATTGAGTAATATAAATATTTTAAGTATTTAAAAATACACGTATTAAATAAAAATTAACTTAAAATATAAGTAATTAATTATTTTAATTTTTTATGATTTTTTTTCATATTTTTGATAAAATTTTCGTAATTTTCTTAATTTTTTTTAAAATTTTTGCCAATAATAATACCTTTAATATTTTAATAAAAATTATATTTTTACATTTCAGTTTACCAAATTACAAAGTAACTCATTCTGATAATAAAACACCAACTGATTTTAATGATGACTTAATATAACATTAATCAACATCACACAATTTAATTTATATAAGTAATAATATAATTATTTTACCATTTTACATTTTTAAATATATATTTAATTAAAAATAATACATCATCTAATTTATACAATAACATAATAGATATAATACTATTCAAAAACCAAGGATTTTAAATAACAGTTTTCCAATTTTAGCGTCTTTAAAATTTTTCTTACATTTCGGGATGTCTGTCTCTCACTTACACGTTCAGATTCATTTTAATTTTCAACTTTTATTATCTTCTTTCGAATTCAATCTTGAGTAATACTAACTTGCATGATATCAAAGATGTAATTGCGAAAACATAGCGTCATTTGTCGTCAACCCCAACGCCTTAAATTTCACTCAGAAAATAGAGAAAAAATAATTTTCAACTTTGTTTCTCTAGTCTCTCTCTTCTTCCACTTATCCTTTGCTTTTTTTACTTTCGCTGCTTCCTTTTCAATTTGTACTTTTCTAAGCAGCCCTATTATGCTAGGGCTGCTCCAATTTGGCAAACCCTAATATTTCCAAAGCTCACAAACAACTTCAACAACAAGACGAAAAATGGTGTTCAAGGGCAGGTTCTTCTCCTCCAAGAAGTCTTCAGATTCCTCCGCCAACAACAGCCCAGATGGGTCCACCAACAGTCCTCGATCCGTAGGCTCCAATTCTCCACTCAGATCAGATAAGAAGAAGTCCAGATCGTCACCCAAGGGCGACCCTCAGCTTAGTAGTGGGAGCTCATTTTGGCAGACTACTACCAAGGCCAACAAAGATGGGGCAAACAAGAAGGATGTGAAGAACAAAGAGAGACAAGATCAGTCAAATTCCAGCTTGGATTCTCTACCGAAGATGCCTACTACTACCATGGCCGCTGCGGCGGATGTAAAAGACGTTCGGTTGTCACCGATTCTTGCGTCGTCTCTTGGATTGAATAAGATTAAAACGAGATCGGGGCCGTTGCCACAGGAGAGCTTTTTTGGGTTTAGGAGTGATAAGGGGTCGGCACAGGGAGCTAGGAACCTATCGAGGCCTGGAGCCAGTGACGGTAGCGGAGGGAGTTCGGATTTGAGCTGTGGTGGGAAGAAGAAGGAAGTGGGAGGTCAGAGTAGGTTGGGTTCGTTGAACAGTGGTATAGGTGGGAATGGGGTTGGTAATGTGAGTAATTCAGATAGTGTATCAAGTGATAGTGCATGGATTAGTAACCAAAGTCTAAATGTGCTTGCTCATTCGAAGCTGCAGAAAGGTGGCGAATCATCATCAGAAACGGGTACGAGGTTTAAGCATTACTTTTTTCTTCTTTGTTGAATTATTGGTACTTGTTATTCTATGTATTGTTTTTACTATGATTTTGCTATTTTGTGTAAGACAGACCCTAGAGGAATTTTTCCTTTAAATCCATTACACTACTTTAAATAATTATCTACGGGATTACTGATGTTTGAAGCTGGTGGAAGTTGTTTTAACTTGTAAGGATAGGACTAGGATGATCCTAATAGTAATGTCTTAGCCTTTGAGTACTACGATATTGAAATGATGCTTGTATGCATTACTGGGTGAATTAATCGAATTCTTACTGGTCGGTTTAAGAAATGAGGTATGATTTGAAACAATGTTCTAAAAGACTATTTTAAGTAATGAGGCATTTTTAAGTGAAGTGAGGCTTAAGCCTTGAGGTAGTCCGAAGCGTAAGCCTTATACTTTAAAAAACCTTTGAAATATAATAAAGTCAATATTTAATCCAATAAGCAATAAATATTTATGGAAAGTAACTCAAATTTTAACTTTAAATAATATTAAAATATTAATATAAGTAATTAATCATGAAAATAACAATAATATATACAAAGTAAATAATATAAGTTGTGGCTCTATTGCTAAAATATTAATTTGAAGTAGAAAAAAAATACAAATACAAATAGTCAAATAATGGGATAATGTAACTTGCAATGTTGTAACTTAATGATTGACTAAATTTAGAGTTGTTGGAGCCAGACAAAGGAAAAGAAAGGTGAGACGCTAATATCCCCTTTTGATCTAGCAACCTCTATACCTAGAAAGTAACACATTTGTCCAAGTCCCTTACTTCAAACTTAGGGGCCATAGTTTTCTTCAATCTTTTAATTTCAGCTAAATTATCCCCTGTTAGGATTATATCATCAACATACATAATCAAAATTGTCTTCAATTCATTTCTAGAATGTTGGAAAAACATGGTGTGATTTGACTGTTTTTGTTGATATCCTTGATTCTTCATCATCTTTGTAAACCTATCAAACCATGCTTTAGACGACTGTATGGGACCATAGAAAGACTTGTTTATAGAAACTTGGTGGTAGTGTCATGGAAATATCTTGATCTAACTCACCATTGAGAAATGCATTCTTTGTGTCAAGTTGTTGAAGATTTCAGTCTAGGTTTGTTGCTAATGATAATAAAACCCGAATTGTATTTAATTTTGCTATTGGTGCAAATGTCTTTGTATAGTTGATACCATAGGTTTGGGTGAAGACCCATTTATAGTCAACAAGTTTGTTCCTCTTGGTAAGTCCTATACATCCAAAGTTTCGTTTTCTTTTAAAGTCTATTGTTTTTCCATTACTACTTCTTTCTACTCGGGAACCTCCCAAGCTTCTTGAATTTTCTTTGGACTTTTTATCTTATCAAGATTATAAGTAAGCATGGAATTTGTGGGAAAAAGTATTATATGACACAAATTTTGAGATAGGATGAAGAGTACAAGATCAAGTTTTTTTTGAGAACAATAGGTAAATCATTAATAGAAAGCTTGTGTTGGGTTTGGAATTAAGGATATTTAGAGCTATTATCGGGTCCGACTCTCTTAGCGTTTCAAATGTGAGATTCTTGTTGTACTTCGAGTTAGGCCTTCTTGAATAAATATCTTTTTGTCTTTTTATGTATCAATATCTCCATGAGTTAAAGTTGCTTTCTTTAAATGATATATTAGAATTATATGGTGTGGTAGGTTCAAGGTTATTGTTTGGAATATTAACCTTTTTGATAGCCTCATTAAAGGAAAGATCAAAGTTAAAAAACTGAGTTTCAATTAAATTCTCCCCCTGAAGCTAGGGTGTTTGGACATATGGTGTGCTTTCAAAAAATGTGTCATTAAGACTAATGAAGACCTTTTTAGTAGATGGATCATAACACTTGTAGCCTTTTTGAGTGAGAGAATATTAAAAACTTATTTCAGAGCTCTCAGATCCAATTTACTGAGATTATGAGTGAATATGCATAAAAGCAATGCAACCAAACACTTTAAGAGGTAGATCGGAAATAAGACAAGAAGTAGAGAAATCAATTTTGAGTTTTTGGAGAGGGGTTTCAAAAGAAGAAACTCGACTAGGCATTTGATTTTTGAGGTAGGCAGATGTCAAAATTGCATCTCCCTAGAAGATTTTTTTTCACATTTGAGGTGAACATTAGGGCACAGATAACTTTTAGAAGGTGTTTATTTTTCCGTTCGGCAACTCTATTTTGTTAAGGAGTGTCAACACAAGAACTTTAGTGAATTATCACATTGTTTTGAAGATAATATCCCAAAGTGGCATTGAAATATTCAGTACTATTATTAGTGTGCAAAATTTGAATTTGTGTTTGGAATTGTATTTGAATTAGGGAGTGAAAATTGATAAACACAGTACGAATATCAGTTTTGTTTTTTAATAAATAAACCCAATACACTCGAGTATGATCATCAATAAACGTTAGAAACCATTTTTTTATTGATATGATTCAAAATTCGAGAAGGACCCCACAAATCCCTGTTATAGTGAATGGTTGAGATAGTTTATACTTGAGTTTTGGGAATGAGGTAAGATGATGTTTCGAAAGTTCACATCGAAAATCAGACGTTTTCTTTGAAGTAATAAAAGGAAACAAATGTTTTAAATTTTGAAAGTTTGGGTAACCCATTCTAAAATGCTATAACAAAATTTCATTATCCCTAAGAACAGACATATAACCACAATTGACAATTTACACTGTTCATTCACATCGACTTCCTCAAATTTGTAGAGTCCTTTACATTATTTAGTATTGTCAATTGTCTTCCCCTGTAATAGGTCCTGAAATATACAAAGTGAAGGAAAAAAAATTGTAGAACAATTAAAATCTTTTGTTAACTGAATAATAGACAATGAATTGCATACAATTTTGGAACATGAAGAATCAGATTCAAGAATTTTAGAATAAAAAATTTTGATACTTGCTTTTTCCCTTTATAGATAAGAGTGTCATATGCAACTTTTATTTTAAGATTTCCAGCACAAGTTAATACGACGAAAAAAGGTGATAATCATTAGTCATACGATCTGAGGCATTGAGTTTATAATTTTAAGAGTTTTAATCCAAGAGTGGTACGTGGCGTTTTTAAAAATTTACCTTTATGGGTTAGTGAACCAGAAGGAACATATTTGGATTGACTTGATATTTGAAAACTCGAGAACATTTTATAGAGTTGTTCCATTTGCTTAGAGTTGTTAGAGTTGAAAGTTCCATTTGAAGTGGGTTTGCTCCCTTGAATTTTTTCGGTCTAAATTAGTAACAGCTTGATAACCTTGATTTCTATTATTTTGTCTTGGTTTTCAATTCAAAGGTTTTTCGTGTATTTCCCAACAAGTATCTTTTGTGTGTTCATTTTGTGACAATTTTCACACCTAGGATGTTATTTTTGTTGATTTGGACCAATAATTTGTTGAGACCCACTAGACAAAAACGCATCAGGCCTATCTGAACCATGTTTAATAGAAGTCCCATTTGAAACAGGCTATTAGGGTGCTCAAATCAACCCCATTCAAATAAGCTCTCGTCTCCCTCAGCATAATCCTGCAGCATGAAAATACTTCCCTGCGCTGACAAAATAGGTCGTTGGTTGAGGACCCTTCCTTTAATGTCGTAAAGCTCAAGGTTGATTTTGGCGAGGAACTCGAATACCCTTTCGCTTTCCAATTTCTTTTTATACTTCACGCTATCGACTGTAAACTCCTACTCCTCTTAAAAACTCAAATCCAATTCTTGCCATAATGCTACCATTTCTATGTAGTACATGGGTGATTTCTCTGTTTCCTTGCTTCATTTGCCATATCTGCGTTTTGTGTTTGAAAATTTGTGAGAAGTTTTTCGAGTTAGAGTTAGAGTAGGTTTTGCAGATAGCATTCCAGACATCCTTCATTGTCGGCAAAAATAAATATGTCTTCCCAATGGAAGGTTTCATAGAATGCCCTAACCAAGCCGTTATCATAGGATTCTTTGACTTCTATTTTTGGAGGCTGACTAAATTGGTTGGGGATGGCTCCTTTGTCTTGCCTTTAGGGTAACCTACTCTTCTCTTGCCATCAATTACCAGTTTGATAGATTGTGCATACTCGCGGTAATTCTTTCCGTTGATTTTTTCGAATGTGAATTGAATGGATGAGTTATCGAATCTTCCAAAACTCATGGTTGGCATATCTTCTGTTTCTTTTTTAGAGGAAACAAATTTTCTGTTATTGTTATTGGTTTTAGTCATTGGTGGCAAGATTGGATAAATCCTTCTCTGATATCATGAAGAATGAATTGAAAATGTATATTTTCTGATATATATTTCATATTTACCGGGTATGTATTTATAATTCAAAATGATAACTGAAATTGAAACAACAAATCTAAATATCCCTAACAATCAGGAAATAATTTAAATTGTAGCCAATCTGTAGCTAAAACAATATAGCTAATCTTTGACTCCTTTTATCCTTTATGATATTCTTTGGTTGTTAGATTTCGGCAACGTTTAATGTTGAACTCTATCTAATTCAAAACCGTTCAATATTATTTGGGTGTTAGTTTTTGTTACTATAATTTTTAGGATTTTTATTTTATTTTAAGTCCCTTCTGTTTTTCATTTCAGTGCCAAATGTAGTTAGTATTTTGTTTGGGAAATATGTCGAAGTGGTGTTGAGTTGATCTAATTCAACTTTTTCCTTGACAGAAGCCTAGTAAACTGCTTGCAATGTTATTCAGATTAATTGGACTTACAACTCCTGTAACTTCTTAAAATTTTGTCCTTAATCAATGTTGCAATAAACTTTTAACTTAAATGCTTGCATTATTCTATACACTTGTTTTGGTGGATCAGGAGCCTCTCTTGAAAGTGGTTGTTAGATCACTGTTATGAACTATTTTTTCTCTACCATGTCATTATTTTGTCGTTACTCCAACTCAGGACTTCAGGAGTCTTTTGTCCTGCATATATGTTTTGGCTGTTTTCTGTCTTCTGTTGCATCTTATGCTCATTGAACTGAAAAGCAGTACCTGTATTATGATGTTTTCTATAAAAAATGAGAAAGAGATGTGTATTAGAATGTTTGATGCTTCTATTTTTTGAACTTTCGTCAAACTATGGATGGATATTTTGTGTGCCTGCCATGCAATTTTCTTTACTTTTTCTATGAATTATTTTTATTCCCCAAATCAACATGGACAGGGCTATATGAATCATCAAATGGTCCTCCAATAGAGATGAAGAGTTCAGATACTTGCACGCCAGAGGTACTGGTAAAAATATTTGCATTGAGCCATTTATTTTGTTTTTTTTTTAAATTCACTGCTCTACCTTGTATTACTATCACACTGATTAAGAAGGTGAAAACCTGATTTTACAGACATCATATGATTGTGATAACCCAAAGGAGTCTGAATCTCCTCGTTTCCAAGCTATACTCCGTTTAACAAGTGCACCGAGAAAAAGGTTTCCTGCTGATGTCAAAAGCTTTTCCCATGAACTGAATTCTAAAGGTGTATGGCCTTTCCCGTTTTGGAAGCATAGAGGTGTAAGTAACCTGGAGGTACGGTAGTTTCTGTCTGTCTATATTTTTTTGATCTTGTTGACTGTGCTTTGGCAAGTTTCATTTTTCATAGGCACCTCATTGTCTTATGTAGGAGATTTTGGTGGTTATTCGAGCAAAATTTGACAAAGCAAAGGAAGAAGTGAACTCTGATCTTGCTATATTTGCCGCAGACTTGGTTGGGATTCTTGAAAAAAATGCAGATAATCATCCTGAGTGGCAGGAAACTATTGAGGACTTATTGGTTTTGGCTCGACGCTGTGCAGTGTCTTCACCTGGGGAGTTTTGGCTTCAGTGTGAAGGCATAGTTCAGGAACTTGATGATAGACGCCAAGAACATCCTCCTGGGATGCTGAAGCAGCTTCATACTAGAATGCTTTTCATTCTTACAAGGTGTACTAGGCTGTTGCAGTTTCACAAAGAGACTGGATTGGCTGAGGATGAACATGTTATTCATCTTCGCCAATCTAGAATCTTGCATTCAGCAGATAAATTAAATCCTTCAGGTTTTGGAAAGGATGTGAAAATTTCAAATGCTGCGAGGGCTTCAAAACAAGCTTCAGCACGGAAATCTTATAGTCAGGAGCAACATAATCGTACTATGCAGCCTGGAAATATATTTTCATCTCAAGCTGATGACACCTTAAAGAATCAGGAGTCTCCTTCTAGTAGGAATAGGATGGCATCTTGGAAAAAGTTTCCATCTCCGGTAGGAAAAAGAACGAAAGAAGCTACTCCTTTGAAGGAGCAGAGTGATGACAAGGTTGAACATATAAAAACAGCAAGTAAAATGAGGGGGAATTCTAATGTAGATTTAACTGCTAAGCTGTCTGAGCCTCAAGCAGAAGATTCTCATAAACATTCATCCAAGCACCATCATAAAGTTTCTTGGGGTTATTGGGGAGATCACCCAAATATATCTGATGAGAGTTCAATGATTTGTCGTATTTGTGAGGAACATGTGCCAACATCAAATGTCGAAGATCATTCAATAATTTGTACTATTGCTGATCGATGTGACCAAAAAGGACTAAGCGTCAATGAGCGTCTTGCCCGCATTGCTGAAACCCTTGAAAAGTTGATAGAGTTGTTGGGACAAAAGGACGTTCAACATATGGTTGGAAGTCCAGATGCTGCTAAATCAAACTCAATTGTGATTGAAGAATCTGATGCTACCTCTCCAAAACTTAGTGATTGGTCCCATAGGGGCTCAGAGGACATGCTTGATTGTTTTCCTGAAGCTGAAAATTATGCTTTTATGGATGATTTGAAGGGTTTGCCATCTATGTCGTGTAAAACTCGATTTGGTCCAAAGTCTGATCAAGGAATGACCGCATCATCTGCTGGTAGTATGACACCTAGGTCTCCATTATTGACTCCAAGGACCAGTCAAATTGACTTGCTTTTGGCAGGCAAGAGTTCTTTCTCTGAGCAAGATGATCTACCCTTGGTAACTTCTCTCTCTCTCTCTCAATTGTAATTTTCCTTTTCTCTATCTCCACCTCTTATATGTGTTTTTTGTTTTTAAGTGTTAGAGGTGGGGAACGAGTGGGCGAGGACTAGGTTTTGTTTGGGTATTAGGATATTATTTATGAACGTTTTAAAAGGCTTGTTCTAGCCTCAATGGGTATCCCTTCTATTGAGGCGAGGCGTAAGTGAAGAATGAATTGAAAATATATATTTTTTGATGTAATTTTTGTATTTACCGGCTTTGCATTCATAATACAAAATGATAACTGAAATTGGAATAATAAATCGAAATATCCCTAATAATCAATAAATAATTTAAATTATAGCTTAATGAATAATTGAAACAAAAGTTGTTCTTTGTCTCTTTCTACTCTTTGAGATATTCTTTGGTTGTTGGTATTTCAACATTGCTTCTCAAGTTGGATTATAAATATTGATTATGTCTATCAATTTCTACATGTTTGGTTCGGTCATGTTAAGCTGGATTGAGTGAAATGTTGATGACAATTTTGTTGTCACAATAGATTTTGTACATAATATATGTTTTGATCCGTAATTCTTCTTTAGCCATAATACTTCGTATATTCTTTGTGTAACTGCTTAAACTTCAGTTTCATTATTACTTCTCGTCGCTATATTTTGTTTATTACATCTTCACGTCACTAGATTTCTCTAGACAAACGTACAATATCCAGTATTAGATCTTCTATCATTCGTTGAACTTGCCTTATCTGTCTTTGTAAAAACTTCTCTATCTTCACTTTTCTTAAAACATAGCCTTTTTTTCAAGGGAGTTTGAGATATCTAAGAATTATGTATACAATCTTTAGATGGTTTTTTTTTTTGGTGATTGCATATGTTGGCTTATCCAACTAGCTACAAGTACAATGTTAGGTCGTGTGTGAAAAGTATATCAGCTTTCTAACTAGTCTTTGATATTTGTTTTTAACAACTAGTTGTCTATTATCTACTGCTTTATTTTCTGATTCAACTGGAGTGTCACTTAGTTTGATCTAGCAACCTCCATACCCAGAATGTAATGCTAATTTAATTTTGCTTTTAAGCCCACAATTTTTCTTTTCTTGGCAAGAAACAGAAGCTATAAAGCCTCAATAGCCTCACTTCCTAGCATCAATGCTTGAAAAAAGACTTAAGCCTTAAGGGTAAAAGGCGTATGAAATTTTTAGCACTCAATAAGCTAGCCTCAAAGCTACCCAGGTGAAAAAAACGCTCTGATATTAGCTTTGAGGCTAGCCTCAAAATGTATTTTGAAACCATGAATCCGAAGGATCCACAAGTTATCATATTTCTTTAAGAATTTTTTTTGAATATTTAGTGTTGCTTTTTCTATTCCACATATAAGCTTTTCTCAGCTTTCATAATAAGTTAGAGAGAAAGCTGCTTTTTAGGAGGCTGAAAACTGCTTTAAGGTCTACTGTCTAACCAAGCCTGAGCTGCTTGTTGAATTCTAGAGTTATTGTAGAATAACAGCTCTATTATATCTTTCTGAAGCTCTGAGGTCCGATTGGGTAACATATGTGGGTGGCCATATTTATTCTCTTAAAATACAGACAAAAAAGAGGGAGAGAGGACACGACACAATAGAATTTTTGGGTTACAGATAAAAAATACTGCATTGATACTATATTTAGTTTCTTTATCAGTGTAGGAGTCATATTAGGATTAAGGTTTGTGTCACATTGTCCTATAAATATTGGGAGTACTCTTCTATTAATATTAAAGAGAATAAGAATGAATTTATTTGATTCTCTTGTTCTACTATCATATTATTTCACATTTGGGGGTAGATAAGTGATATAAAGGAATAATGGCTGATATCATTTTCCTTTAGTAAATGCGGTAAGCATGGTATTGTGTCCGGCATCTTGTGGTTGATTATGTAATGTTAACATAGTTGTTTATGACACCACTAAAGTTGACTAAATTTTTTTTTGTAAAGAGTTATTGAAGTTGAATAAAGAATTTGATGAATGTATAAAAGTATTTTTGACTCTTTTCTCATTAACTTAAGTTTTTGGGAAAGTTGGTTTCCCAACAAGTTTTAACATGATATCAGAATAGTAAGGTTTTGAGATCGAATCTCTGTGACAACTCTCAGAATAATTAAAATTCTCAAATTTGATGGACTTTGTAAAAAGACAAGAAAACTCACCCTTGTAGAAAGTTCAAGTGATGGGATTTCGCAAAGCTTGTTTATTCTACTTTCCTTTTCCATTTCTACTTGCGAGTATATGTTATGTTTATAAAAAAAATTATGTTTAAATTAGGAGTTATAATTTATATCTCAACTTGATTGTATGAATCGAATACGAAAGACAACACAACATAACACATCTCAAATAACCATTTTGTTAATAAGGTTAAATACAAAGAGACTACATACATTTAACGAAAAAAATACGAATAACACTTTAATTAATAATTTGATTGTATTTTATGAACATTTGTTAGAAAATTAGTGTATTTTAGTTAGTTATTTTTGCTAACTTATTTCACATTAATGATTTGATTGCATGATAAAGGCTTGACATATTGTACACATCATATGACTACCTAAAATATACTAACACAATATTATATATAAAAAGGAGGAAGTGTCATTTAAGTCTGTTATATTTAACAAAAATATATTTTAGATCCATACCTATTAGTTGAAGTAGCACAAACCAATTATCTTTACAAAAAGGTCGCAAAAGTCCATTTCATAAATGTAATGGACTTGTTCTGTCCCACTTTTTTTTTGCAAAAGTAGGACATCACAAGTCTATTATCTTTAAAAAATGGATTTTTGTGACCTTTTTGTTTTTCTTCCTTCCGCGGGAGCTTTCCTTCTCTTTTCTATTTATGCGTTTCTGCTCCTCTTTTTTCTTGTACTCTCCCGCCTTCTCTCTCGCAGCCCTTTTTTTCCTATCTATCTATCAATATATATATATATATATATTAACCTATCCCATCCTATGTTTTATGCAGCTCTTGTCGTGATCTATATATTAATTTAAATCTTGTTTAAATAAAGCATAATTTAAATTTGAGAGTCCTTAGATGATATGCTTATAAAATTTTGTATCTTCATTATCTTCAAATCTGTAATAAAATTTAAATAATAACAATGAAATCTAAAATCAATAAAAATTAGATTAAAGTTTAAAATTGAGAAGTGATAAATTATGTTAAATTATGCAAGTCATTCCTCCTTTTACAGGTGGGGTAGACAAAAGAAAAAAGAAACGGGCATTGCAAAAATAAAAAAACAACAGTGACTCATCTAGAATATAAAAACAGAAATGAGCATGAGGTAAAAACAAAAAAGAAGAAGAAAAGAAATGGGTATTGCAAAAATAAAAAAAGAACAATGACTCATTTAGAATATAAAAATGTAAATGAGCATGTGGTAAGAAACGAAAAAAAGAAATGGTAATTGCAAAAATAAAAAAAGAACAGTGACTCATCTAGAATATAAAAACACAAATGAGCATTACTATCTTGAGGTGACCTTTAGGATTGAAAATCTCATGGTTTTTATAGACTTTAACATGGTATCAGAGTTACATCCTGTATTCAAGACTCGTTAATCCCAATTGTTGAATTGCAAGTGTTTAACATGCATGGTGCATAGAGCCAACACTTGTGGGGAAGTGATAAATGTATAAAAGTATTATTGATCTTTTTCGTACTAGCTTAAGTTTTTGGAAGAATTAGTTTTCAAACAACTCTAACATAATGATGGAAAAAGTGCATTTACTTTTATGTTCCTAGCCTCCAAGATTCCATGTAACATGATATTAATTTTATATATTGCAATGTCTCATATAGAGATATATCTTTAGTTCTTTACTTTCTGACCGAAACTGTCTGGACTGGACATTCAGGTGAATGAGCTTGCTGATATTGCACGATGTGCAGCGAATATACCTTCGCATAGTGATGGTTCTACTTATTTGATAACTTGTCTCGAGGATTTGAGAGTTGTTATTAATCGCAGAAAGTTCGATTCATTTACAGTGGAGACTTTTGGGGCTCGCATTGAGAAGTTGATCCGGTGAGTATTTTTATTGTTTCCTGTGTTGCATGATGTGCAACTTGAAAAACCAGTGACTTCAATATTTTTCTTCGTACTAATACTTATTTCTCCAACTTGTTTCACTTGAAAATTTTTTATTTTGATTTTCTCTCTATTTAAATTTTAGGATGTATTATGCAATATGATAAGTTGCGTTTCTTCAGGGAGAAGTATTTGCAGCTTTGTGAGCTTGTTGATGATGAGAATGTTGATATGGCTAGTACAGTAATCGATGAGGAGGGTCCTTTGGAAGATGATGTAGTTCGTAGCTTGAGAACAAGTCCTATACATTCTTCAAAGGATCGTACTACCATAGATGACTTTGAAATTATAAAGCCAATCAGCCGTGGGGCATTTGGACGGGTTTTTTTGGCTAAAAAGAGAACAACAGGAGATCTTTTTGCTATAAAGGTATCCATAATGATGTCTCCTATACATGCTGCATCAACTGAGATTATGATTTCATGCTGACTCTTTTTGCCTGGTTATAATACTGGTTTATCATGTGCTTTGTCCTATTTAGGGTGCTTCTCTCTTTCTCTCTCTCCTTCCTTAAACCATTTTATGCTAAGAAATTATCTTGATATTGAATAAATAATTAGATTAGTATTGAGTAACATAAAACTTGCAAACTTCTCTTCTTATAATTGAAATTAAATTACATGGGTAACAGGAAAGCTCAATATACTGATATTTTACAACTTATAAACAATTTCCAACATCTAAGAGATTGATTCAATAAAGAAATGAAATCAAACTTTATTAATAAAATGTATCATAGGATTCAGTTAGTCTAAGATGCCATCGAATTCTATACAAATAACCTAATAGTTATATTTGTTGCTCTTTTCACTTGCCTACAAGGCTATGACAAAGGAGATGGTGAGAAGAGAAAATACTAAGATAGAAGAAGGGGATTTTAGATTATAAAAGAACTTAAGAGTAAGACAGATGAAGTTTCAGGAAAAGAAAAAAGTACTCTGTGGTCCCTAAATTTATGTCTTTAGGATACAATTGGTAATTTTAGTCCCTATATTTTAATAGTTTGGGTTGCCATGTACAAGAAAGGGACACTTTTTGTATCTAAATTTTACTAAAATACGATACTTAGTCTCTAAAATCTTAAAGTTTAGGGACTAAAATGTGCGTTTTTTCTTTTAAGTAGGAGCTTCCATCAGCTCTTTTCTTCATATTGAACTGGATTGCATCAAAGCATAGATCGCATTTGTTCTTAGCAGTCAACATGAGGCTTGTGTTGTTTTGTTCGGATATTTCCCTTCTTCCATTTCAAATCTGTTTGTCCAAGTGGAGCTTCTTTTGTGTGGACCACTTTCGTTCTCCATGTATTGTTTTATTAAGTCAATTTTCATGTGGGGAATTTTGTCTCATTGGGGATGCATTTTATGTTGTATTGAAACAGGTTCTTAAAAAGGCTGACATGATTCGTAAAAATGCTGTTGAAAGTATATTAGCAGAACGTGACATTTTGATTTCAGTCCGCAATCCTTTTGTGGTGAGCAGGTCTAGCTAGTAAACTGTTTTACCAATCTATTGAGAAGGTAATTATTATCATTCTAATATGTACTGTATCAGGTTCGCTTCTTCTATTCATTTACTTGTCGTGAAAATTTATACCTTGTTATGGAGTATTTGAATGGGGGAGATTTGTATTCATTATTGAGAAATTTAGGCTGCTTGGATGAAGATGTTGCTCGTGTATATATAGCAGAAGTGGTAAATACTCTATCCTTTGCATTCTTTAAGTGCTTACTTATGGTATAAATGTATAATTGAGGGCTTGTTCTCTATGTGTCAGGTGCTTGCTTTGGAGTATCTACATTCACTTAATGTGGTTCACCGTGATTTGAAGCCTGATAATTTGTTAATTGCCCATGATGGTCACATTAAGGTAAATATGTATTTAAGTTTTTAAATAATGTTCTTGAGTAGGTTCATGAAGTAGAAAGTTCACAAAATATTGCAAGAGATTGAGAATAATCTTTAAACTCTTTTGAAACCGAAGCCCATAATGAAACTAATAATAAAACTTTCGCCATAATAGATTGCTATAATTTTCAATTTTCTCAAAAATTCTAATTCCTCTCAATCCATAACATCGATAGAATTCCTCTATACCATAACTACCATGACTCATTGATCCATATCCTTGTATAAATTACTATTAACTCTCACAGTTACTCATTCCAAAAGCTTACATCAAACTTACAAAATCAATTTTCCAATCATTTAAGAATCTTCTAAATTTGAGATACCAACATTCTGGCGAACATATATACATTTTGTTCCTTTGTGGGGACATAAGTCATACATATAGTCTCATCTTCAATCTTTTCTTTAATGAAATATCTATTCACTTTTACATAGTTGGTCTTGTCATGTTGAATTAGATTCATAGAGATGTGGTAGTGCCTTTATTGTCACAGTAAAGTTTAATTAGAGATTTTACTGTAACTTGAAGTTCATTTAAGAGTTTCTTTAGTCATAAGGTTTTACAAATTCCTTGCGCAATTACTCTAAATTTTGCATTTGGCCACTACATTCTGCTTCTTACTTCTCCAAGTTGAGTAAAAAAAAAGAGGATAAAATATCCTGTAGTGAACCTTCTATGTTCTACTGATCCAGTCTAATCTGCATGAGTAGATATACTTTTGTTTCACTCCTCTTGAAGAATAATTCTTTGCCTGATGACTCTTTATGATATTTGAAAATTTTATAAACAGCTTTCAAGTAGACTTTCTTTGGAGATTGCATGTGTTGACTTGCAATACTGATTGTAAATGTGATGTCAGGCTTGGTATAAGATAAACATATCAATTTCCCTACTAATCTTTTATATCTATTTGTGTCTACTGGTTTTCCCAAATCTACTTTATTTTTCCTAGCTTCTATCAGAGTGTCACTTGATTTACATATAAGTATGTTATTTTTAGTAAAGAGATTGAGGATGTGTTTTTGTTGAGACACTAATTTCTTTTACTGATTTTTTAACTTTTATGCCTAAGAAATACTTCATTTGTTCTACCTCCTTGACCTCGAATATTGTGGACAAGGGCATCTTCAATCTCTTAATTTTATCCTGATTATCTCCAGTCATGATTATATCATCAACGTACATTATCAAAATTGTTTTCTTCTCAGTTTCTGTGTCGAAAGAACATGATATAATCTGCTTGTCCTTGATGATACCCTTGTTTTTTCATCACCTTTGCAAATATATCAAACTAAGCTCTAGGTGATTGTTTAAGACTATACTGTCATAGATTGATTCTTTTAGTGTACACAATATTTTCTCCTTTGTAGAATCCTGGAGATATGGTCATGAAAACTTGTTTTAAATATCCATTAAAGAATGCATGTTTTATGTCTAGTTGATGAAGTGACTAATCCAAATTTGCTGATAGGGATAAAACTCTGACTGTATTCAATTTGTCTACTGGTGCTAATGTTTTAATGTAGTCAATCCTTGTTGCGTAGATTTGTGTAAATACTTCTGCAACTAAGCAGGCTTTGTATCATTCTATTGTTTCGTCAAATTTATATTTTATTGTGAAATCCACTTACATCTAATTGGAACTTTTCCTTTTGATAGTTTTGTCACATTCCCTGTTCTATTCCATTACAACTTATTTCCACTATGAGATTTCCAAGGCCTCATGCATATTCTTTGGTATTTTTGTTTTGTAAAGATTAGTGGTTAAAAGCATGAAATCTAGATGATTGATTTAAGTGAAACAAATCTAGAAATTGATGGATAGTACATGACCCTCTTTTCTAAATTTAATAGGTAACTTAGGAGACTTAGAGAATTCATAGTTACATGGATTCGATGTAGACTAATGAATATTAAGATCTATTATAGGTTCTGACTTTTGTTTCTCTGTTTCTCCCCCTGAGTTCAAGCTTCTTTCTGCATATGGCATAATAGTATAGCAAGGAGTTTTTGGCTTGGACTCTCTGTTTGAGTTATGTCTCTATACATGAGGAATATTGGGTTAAGTGAGTTTAAGAGGAGTGAGGCTAAGGCCTAAGTATTGGTTAAAAGTTCTATCCTCTCTTATACCATTCTCCCCTTAAGGATAAGGATTTTGTTAGTTATCTTCAAGGAACGTGACATCGAGAGTGACAAAGTTTGCCCTTTTTTCCAGCATTTAGGACCAAGTATTTTGAGGTTACCATTCCAGGGCCACAAGTGAGCATTGCGAGAAAGGAGAACACCATCCATGCCGCAAGGATCCTTATTGAGCTTGACCTCTCGTTGACTTTCTTCTCGTCTGATGTTGGCCAACACTTCTTTGATAGACATAAATGGTCTTTGGTTGAGTATCCTACCACGGATGTTGTCGGGTTCTCGGTTTAAACTTTCTAGAAATTCCAAACGTGTCGGATTCAACCTTTTTCCTATAACGAGTGTTGTTGCTTTAGGATGGAGTATTTTGAGATTACCATTCCAGAGCCACAAGTGAGGGCATCGCAAGAGAGAGGAGCACTATCCATGCCGTGAGGAGCCTCATCGAGCATGACCTCTCGTTGACTTTCATCTCATCTGACGTTGGCCAACATTTCTTTGACAAACATAAGTGGTCTTTGGCTGAGTATCCTCCCACAGACGTCGTCGAGTTCTTGGTTTAAACTTTCTAGAAATTCCAAATGTGTCAGATTCAATAGCTCTTTTTTCTCCCTGTTTCATTTGTCATGGTTGAGTTTTTAATGTGATTAATCCTCACCATCTGAGTAGGTTTCCTTGACAATTTACCAAACATCCTTTGCTATTAGTAAAAATAGATAAGCTTTTTTGATCGTCAGTAGCATGGAATTGACAAGCCACACAATCACCATTTAGTTATTAGAACTCCACCATTGTATCGCACTGTTGTTGGTGGAAGTGGGTTTCTTTGTTTCCTTTGTCAGGTATCCCATCTTTTCTTTCCCGTTTATAAAAACTTTATAGATTGAGTCCATTCGCTTAATTTTTCAATAGTGAATTGGAGAGAGGAATTATCCAATACAGTGGAATTCATGGTGGATATGGATTCTGTTTTCATATGGGTATTTTTAGGTATTTTTTTGAATTTTTATTTGGGTTTGAATTAGATATAGTTAAGTTTTAACCTTACTCTAATACCATGTAAAAAATCCTTTGGATAGATTTAGATTCTAATTGATATAGAAAGTTGTATTTTCTGGCATATAATTTGTACAAATATAAACTCTAATTTGTAATACAAGTAGAAGAGTGAAAAGGAAAGTTAATACAAAATTTTTCCGTAATCAATTCCTAGTGATATTCTAATCAAATCTTAATCATTAGAATATTTTCACTTACCATAATTGTAAGATTTGATTCACTTTAGTTCATAGATTTCAACAATATTTCTAATGCCTAACTCCTTTTTTTCTTTGATCTTTGTATCATCTCCCAATTTACTAAGTTGCTTTTACTTCCTTCACGGAGAAAATCCTTCATTAGTTTCTTTATTCTCTTTGCAGCTCCCACTGAAAATTTGAAAATTAATAGGTAGTAAGATCGAAAGACTTGACAATATTGAATTTATCAAAATTAACTATTATAACTGGTGACCAAAATTATGCAACTCTTAAATTACTTCCAAAAAGTATACCCAAATATTTCCATGATCATGTCCCAACTTCACACCCCCAAAGAGTTGCCTAAACAAACCACTTTGTCTTTTGGCTCAATGGATAGCTAAGGTATAACTTTTGGTCATAATTAAGTGCAAATCAGATATATAGTAGAACAACTCAATCACCTTAATCAAATTAGCAACTTTTCTTCATCTCTAGAGAAGAAAATAGTTTCGTTTGCATATTAGAGGTGAGACTTGTATTAGTGTATAAAAAGATAGTCTCATATTGATTTAAGAAAGATATTTTTGTAGTGTTTATAAGTAGTATAAGACTTATTTTTTTAAGGTTAATTTTTGAATATTAGATGTTTCATGTTACTCGTACACTATACAAAATATACATGATATCAAAGCTTTAGTAGATCAATGGACTAAGAAAAAAACTAATGTGGCCTCTCACTAAAAAAAATAAAAATAAAATTCGTGGACCTTATAAAAAAAATGAAAAACAAGTGACTCAAATAAAATTAATATAACAAAAAATAGGTTAAAATTACAAAGTGTTGGGTCAAACAACTCACACTTTGATGAGTGATGTTAATGTATAAAAAGATGGTTTCACCTTGATTAAGAAATATATTAGTGTAATATTTATTAATAGTATGAAACTTACCTTCTTTTTAACCTTTTAGGATTAGATGTCTCATTTTATATATTATATCATGTAAATTTTGTATAGTGTATGAGGAACATAAGTCATCAAATCTTAAAATGTTAACATCATAAGTCTCATACTACGTATAAGTATTACATTAATATCTTTTTTAATTAATGTGAGACTCTTTTTATACACTAATGACTCCCTTGAAGTGTGGCTCTTTTGATCCAATACTTTATATTTTTAACCTATTTTTGTATATTTTATTTTTATTTGAGTCGCTTCTTTTTTTTTTTTTGCAAGGCCAATGTATTGTTTTTTGTGTGGGGGCTCATTAATTTTTTCTTGGTCCATTGATCGATTAGCTAAAGTATCATGTGAATTTTCTATAGTGTATAAGCAACATTAGATATCTAATCTTAAAAGGTTAGCATTAAAAGAATGTTAATCTCATACTACTTATAGACAATACACTAGTATCACTTTCTTTCTATATACTAACAACTTAGACACTATTTGCCCCAACGTGCAAAACTTCCAAATTAAACCTGTTTTCTCTTTCCATTAATCAACTCAGCCCTTATCAACTGAATTAATGAAAGGAAATTTTTGAATGCCTGGACAATAAAAGAATGAAACATAAGAATCCAGGTGCAAATATTAAAATATCTAAATTATAAGCTTGCTTTTTCTTCATGGATTAAACTTTGAAATGAACGACATCGAAATTAGATATTATATATAACGAAAAATGCATTTGTTAAATGCATGCCAAATTAAGTATTGCTAACTTAGTAGTTTCAAGTTACAACAATTAAAAATGTTTGGAAAAATAGATTTATATTTAACAAAATGCTTGGAATATCTTTTCCCATGGTACAAAGAAAAAAACTTCAATTTAAAAATGACAAAATTTAAAGATATTTAACATTTTTTGGGTGCCAAAATAAATAAAATCCGTCAAATATCTTTGAAAGAGAAGATAATGCGCCTCTGGCATGTATTTTCAATCATATTTGAACGGAAATTATGATTTAGACTTATTTGGCTCTTTTTTAAATATTTTGGAACAAAATAGGCCTAACTAAAAAATAACCGAAATGAACTGCTTATTTTCAAAATTAATGGGACTAATCAAGGCCCCCACCCATGTTATTTGTGCCCCTATATTACTTTATAACTTGGACTAAACACATGCACAATTAGGTGATCAATATTTTCCATCTTCTTTTACAAATTACACGCCAATTAGTTGAATGGAAAAACTTGGAAAGCTTTGACTGAACTCCATCATTTGTGTTCACCTTATTAAGAAAAATTAATCACTTCAACATATTTGAGTAGGGCACTTCTACAATGAAGCATAATAATCAAATCTTGTATATCTTCCACGATAACTTCAAAGTAAGATTTATATGAGAAACTTACTTTTACTCTTCCAACCCTGACAACATGCTTGAAAATTCATCATTTCTCAATTGTTCAAATTTCTTCTAAATATGATTCCTACCCTTGGCAGAGACAACGTGCTTATCTGGGCATTCTTATCCAAGCATCTTAACTCTTTTATACATTATAAGTCACCATCATCTTCTTCTTCTTAGTCCTGTTGTAATTTCAGTTTCACTTGTCTGGTTCAGGTCAAATGAATTTACTTTTCCAAAAGTAGTAGATCTCATTTCTTGTGATTTGATAATCTTAGGTAGTCCTCTTGCGCTGCTTTACTTTACCACTTGATCTTTGTTTTTTTTTGGAGTAGTCTCCTTGCTATGACATGCCAGTATATGTATCAGGCAAAAGAAGTGGTCATGTGCTTTCCTGTTACAATAAATTTTAGTGTCTAGAATATGATTGATGTTTATGTCATCTCTGTAGTCATTCGGTTTCTATTTCATTTGAACAGTTGACAGACTTTGGGCTCTCCAAGGTTGGTCTGATTAACAGTACCGATGATTTATCTGGCCCAGCAGTTAGTGGGACATCACTACTTGTAGAGGAAGAATCTCAATTACCTGCACCTGAGGAACAGAAAGAAAGACGTAAACGATCTGCCGTGGGTACCCCTGACTATTTGGCACCAGAGATACTTTTAGGAACAGGACATGGTTTGTATAGCATGTTTTTCAATTAATACCCAACAGTTTCGTTTGGTTTATTTCTGTTAATTTTTTTATAAGAAACATCATATATTTATATAAAAAAATAGTTATAAAAATACAAAATGTGGACAAGCAATCCACTCAAAATAAAAATATAACTATAAGATAGCTTATTTTTACGAATCCCATCACATATTCTTAAGAGCTATCCAATAGTTTATAAGAAAATGAGAATAACCTTTAAATTCTTTTGAAACTAAGGTTGAAAAAAAAAATTCAGTACCTAAAAGAAATATTGTATTATTTTTTGGAAGATACACATATTGGATCCAAATTTCTACATCTGCTGCATTTGATGCTTTAGTTGCTGTTAATTCTTCTTCTTCTTCTTGTTTTCGTTTTAACTCAGTTTCCCAAAAAAAAAGCAAATAAATGAATAAATAGATACAAGATGCAGTCAATTCTTGGTTGCCATTTAACTGGAGTAACTTTAGTGTTTCAAGGGCAATCATTTTTGTAAGGAAGGAAATATTTGTTTTGCCAGTGCAATCAATTCTAAATTTATAATTGATTTTGGCTTTTTTAACTAGAAAGATATCTTTTCTGTGTTGATTAGTTAATCAAGAAATTTGTTAAAAGTGTTTGTTCCATTGCGTACAGGTTACACTGCTGATTGGTGGTCTGTTGGTGTCATTTTGTTTGAAATGATTGTTAGTGTTCCACCCTTCAATGCAGAGCATCCTCAGGTCAAAATATTGGTTTACCATATCTTTGTTTTCCCCTCGTTTTCCTTTTTATTGTATGTCTGTAACAAATGAAATTATTGAAATGACCTTCAATCATTTACTGAATGTTAAACCACTCCCTAACTTTACAGATTTTGATTATCCTGGTTTTCTTGCCTTGGTCTTATTAATAATATTTGGGTTCAAAATAAGTTATTCTAGACGGATAGCTGCTAAGAAATCAGATATCTTGTTTCCCATGAAAAGTGACTCGCGAGTGCTAAGTCTTTATGTTCCATAAGAAATTTTGCTTTCACTTTCTTAACATTTCCTTTTTCTTCTTACAATAATCTATTGACAAGATAAAAATTTCCGTTCAGTTGCTATAAAGTGTACTTCAAACGTAGAATTTTCTCTCATTGGTGAAGATTTTAGTATATGCTTGTCTTGTAATGGATGATTAATATTCATTGCACAACTTATTGATTAGGGGAACATTTGATAATGTACATCAGAAGGTGCTTGATGAAGCAAAAGTTTTATTAAATTAGATATTGGGTAAACCAACAAAAATATCACTGAATTATTGGGTTTGTTATGAATGTATACCATTGAACTATTAAAAAGTTGGAAATGTACTATTCCGTCAGCAACATTAATTTTTCGCAAAAAGAGAAAAATTGAAAAAGATTACTTGCATGTGATCTTCTTCCATCGTCCCAGAAATTGTGAACCATAAACAACCCTCTCCCCCCCAAACCCATTACTTCAATGTGGCTCTGCTAAAGAACCACCAAATGGGATGATGGGTTGCTTTTCGTATTCGGTGTTAGGTTTACAACATAAGCAAGAATGATTTTTGCAACACTGTTCTGCAGCCGACTGGTTCCCCATCGCAAGAGCCATTGCCTAGGCCTCCTCAGAACCGTCCCAAACCCCAGAGCATGCACTTGAAGAGGATTCAACCCCCTTTAACTCCCATTCATCGATGACCTGTTATACCTCCCCCTGCCCCATTTACTCAGGTTGGCCCTCCACCAGTTCTGTGCAAGAATAGCTTAAATAAGCCTGCTCAGTGTGGACCATCATCACCGACCAATGCAACAAGTAACACCTGGGAATTCAGTTCGGCTCCATACTGTCAACAACCAGTAATTTTTTTAATTTTTGACGACAAAGTAACGCAACACTACATTTATAACTTTTTAATAATTCGATGGTACATTTGTAACGAAAATTTATATTAGTAACAATCGCAATAGTTCGGTGGTATTTTTGTAGATACTCTTGGATATTTTTTGAGAAATCTTAAATCTCTAACTTATAGAATGTAACTGATGAGAACAGGTTCACTGGTTGAAATTAATCTTATTATTTTTTATTTGCATGATATTGAATAGATTTCACGTGTAGATGTAGTAAAGGTACTTCCCCCCATTCTTGTGGTAGAACTTGTTCTGTCTTAAAATGCATATTGATTTACAAAGATTTGTAAAACTAGTGTGGTGATTTATTTGAAGCATTCTCCGTCTCCACACCTAATAGGACTTCAAAACTATAAGCATTAGAAAATAGAAAAGAAAAAAGAACATGATTTAGATTTGCAAGTTTTACATTTGATGATTTTGTAGTTTTGTTGATTGGTGTTCAAGCGTCACTATTGAACACTGTACCAATGATCTAATTTTCAGAGGTAGTAGGATGTTGTCAATATCCATAAAAATTAAGCAGCATGAAATTGAGAAGGTGACCGTGCAATGAACCGTCCCTTGTGCTTGCAAGTCTCTTTGTTATTGGAAGTATTTAGTGGTTGTTGGAATGGTATACTGGATTGCAGTCGTAGGAATAAATTGGGATATCATCATATCATTAGACAAAGAATGATTGCAATTTTGTTAAGGGAGAAAGTGTTCCTGTGAAAAAAATTTGGATGTGATTGAACATCACAATTCACAGCTTTTGAATGCTTACAGCTTTTCATAAGATTGTCTAATTTCGTTTTTGTATTGATTTCTAGGGTGGCCTTTGTGTTTTTGTTCCACTTCCGATGTATTTGTGGGTTATGATTCTTTGTGTTATTTTCTTCACTGAATGTGTTTATTCTTTTATGCTTAATATTTTTGGAAATTATCTAATATTGACATGAGTTTGCAACAGCTTCTCAAATGTATGATGGGATATTTTAATTTTGCAATTCAATAACTTTAACTTGGTTACACACGGACACATCTATGTAACTGAGTTTCAAAGATGTGTAACTCGGATACAAGTTGTTGCATTGCAAAATTTAAATATCCCACCCTGCATTGTGAATTTGTTGCAAACTCATGCCTACATTGCAGTTTCTTAAAATTTATTGGGTAATATTTGGTGGAAAACCTGTTACTTTTTGTACTTTGTTTTATTTATAAGGTTCAGTTGTATCTTATCCAAAAAAAAAAAGAAAAAAAGATAAAGACCAAGTTTTAGTTGACGTTGAGAAAAATCTTATTAAATTGGTTGTCACTTCTCAGTCTGGTTCTTAGTTTAGTTTTGAAGAATTTCTGGGAAAAAAACTTTATTGTTGGTCATGAATGTATCTAAAAGCTTGTTAAACGTTTCCTCTAGTATAAAACCAATAGAAGCCTATATCGTCAAATAATTAATGTTTCATTTAAACTAAGTTATCATAAGAGTTCAAGGGATGTGACCCAATTTGGGGAATTATTAGGTTGGGGGTGCGAACTTCTTGGGTTTGTTAGTTATGGGTAATAACAAGAAGAAAAATCTCGGAGGAGTTTTTTAATTGGCAATTTACTTGGATCTTGCATTGCCCATAGAATTTTTTTTTTGTTTGGGCTAATGAATTGTTCTATCTATTACTTTACTTTATGTGGTTGAGATTTCAATAAATTGCTGCTTGTAACTCTTTCTGCTTTTCTTTCAGATGATTTTTGATAATATTCTCAATCGTAAAGTACCGTGGCCTCGTGTACCTGAAGAGATGAGTCCTGAAGCACAAGATCTGATTGATCGGTGAGTGGATTGAGATTATAATTTTATATGCCTTTTTTTTATAGGACTGTGGTACTTTATACATTTTTTTTTATAGGACTGTGGTACTTTATACATTTTTTTTGGTCCATTAGTTTAAACTTAAATACCAATATCATCACAAGTACCTAGAGAAAGCCTGCTATAGTACTATACTATACCAAAACATATAATAAAAAAATAATAAATTCAGCGAGTCCTGAGCTCACCCAAGGGCTGAGGGAAATAGTCTGTTTTGACTTGCTCCCTTACCATCATCATATTTTAATTTTTTTTTAAATATGATGAATTAATTTGGGAGTAGATGAGTAGATTGAGATTATAATTTTATATGCCTTTTAACATAACAGATCCATAAGTAATAGGAGGTCCATGGGCTGTGGAAACCCACTATGGAAAGGTCCACACTTAGACCCACGGGTATTAAGGGCTAATCCAATAGGTGAATCCCCCACCCTTAGCATCACAACTTATCGTCCTTCTTCGTGACGGACTTTTGAAAAAACCTTGCGAGTGTATAGCAATGGTCGTCGGCCGAGGATTCTACCTCTCACGTTGTAGAGTTCGCGGTTGAGTCCAGCGAGAAACTCGCTCTTTCACTCTCCAACTTTGATTTGTACCGAATAGCATCACCTTTGCATTCCTAGCTTTCATATGAGCTTGAATCAAGCTCTTGCCACAATGTCAACATCTCTATATAGTACTTTGTCACACCTGTATTCCCTTGTTTCATCTACCACAATTGGGTTTTGATTTCAAATATCTAAGAGAAATTTTTCGTGTCGGAGTACGTCTCACAAACAAGGTCTTATATGTCCTTCGTCATGGACAGAAAGAGATGTTTTCCTAATCGGAGGCTGTCAGAAACAAGTCAAGAATATTGTATGAAAATGACCGAATGATTTGGTCTTATGATTTCTTTCTATTTATAGACTTTATAAAATACAACAAACCTACAAAATACATCAAAGCTATCTATGAACAGTTGTGGATAGCTGTGAATAACTATTTATGGACAGTTTGTGGACAGCCATGGATTGTTGTCTATGGACAGCTATGAACAGCTGTTTATGGACAATTATTTACAGCTAAATAGATTATGGATAGTAGCTGTGTACAACTAAATGAATATGGACAACAAATTACAGCAAAACTGTTATGTAGCTGTCCATGGAATATAGCAAAGCTGTTATGGACATCTAAGCTGTCCATTGACACCTCCCTCAAATTGATGCGGGTTGATCAATAAGCATCAATTTGTGACTTAGGAAGCAATGTCGATGACGAGTGAGAGACTTGGTGAAGATATCAGCAATTTGTAGTTCAGTAGAAATATGTAGAAGAGTGATAACACGAGCTTAAAAGGCTTCACGGATAGAGTGACAATCGACTTCAATATGTTTTTTGCGCTCATGATAGACCGGATTGGCCGTAATCTGAATAGCACTTGTATTATCGGCATGTAAAGGTGTAGGATCGATTTCAGAGAAGTCTAACTCAGCTAGCAAACCTCGAAGCCAAATAATTTCGGAACAAGCAAGAGACATTGGTCGATACTCAGATTCTATAGATGACTTAGAAACTCTGTCTTGTTTCTTACTCTTCCAGGAGATCAATGTATCACCTAAGAACATGCAACAACCAGTGATGAAGTGACGTGTATCAGTACAGTCAACCCAATCAGCATCGCTATAAGCAACAAGACGAAGAGAATTGCCTGAAGGAAAGAATAAGCCACGGGCAAAAGTGCCATGAACATAGCGTATGATCCGAAGATGACAACAACCACATTGTAAAATTAATCTTGTTGTACTACAAAAGAAATATTTGGTCTAGTGATAGTGAGATAGACAAGGCTACCTACCAATTTCCGATATAAGCTGGGATCAACAAGTAAGTTATCTTACTCTTTGCGAAGCTTGACATTTAATTCCATGGGAGTATCAACAGAGGTAACTTCATGTAATTTAGCTGTAGTCACAAAATCACTAGCATATTTGTGTTGATCGAGGGAAATACCAATGGGGCTACGATGCATCTCAAGACCAAAAAAATATGTAAGAGATCCAAGATCCTTCGTATGAAAAGATTGTGAGAGATGGGTCTTGAGCTGGACAAGTAAAGTAGAATCAGAACCAGTGATCACAATATCAAAATAAACCAAAAAGACAATAATGCCCATGTCTGATTTTCGAAGAAACAATGAAGTGTCATACTTGCTCTGCATGAAAGAAAATTGTAATAAAGTGGTTCAAAATTTTTCAAACCACTCCTGTGGAGCTTGTTTAAGACCATAAAGAGAAAGACGAAGTTTACACACATTGGATGTCGGAGAGGAAAACAACCTTGGAGGTGGCTTCATATAAATACATTCTTTAAGATTGGCTTCATATAAATACATTCTTTAAGATCTCCATGAAGGAAAGCATTCTTAACATCCATTTGATGTAGTGGCCAATCATTGGAAGCAACAAGAGCTATTATCGTTCGAACAATAGTCATTTTAGTCACAGGAGCAAAGGTCTCCTCATAATGAACATCATATTCCTATTTGTTCCCAAGGACAACAAGTCGAGCTTTATAACGATCCAAACTTCCATCAGAGCGAACCTTGACTGAGTAAACCCATTTGCAAACCAGAGGAACTATACTGGAAGGAAAAGACTCAATGTCCCAGGTGTGATTGGCCTCAAGAGCAGCAATTTCTTCCTGCATAGCTTGGCACCAACAATCAGGGGGTACAGACACTCGAGAAGAGCGACGTACCAAATGCTCTGGAGGTGCTACAACTGACTGACTTTGGTGGATGTTAGGATCAGATATCGGGTGAGCCACCAGAAGAGACTGTGGGTGGGATTGTCTTGTATATACCATTCCTGGTTTGAAGCGAGAACTGTTTTGAGGAAGAGCTAAGAACTGGTGCTCAAAGGAGGGAAGGACTACAGTAGAAGAAGAGGGCATAAAAGACAGGAAAAAATGTTGATTTTCAAAGAAAATAACATTCTTAGAAATACGTGTACGATGTTATGTAGGATCATAGCAAACAAATCCCTTTTGACACACATTATATCCTAAAAATGCACATCTAATAGATTGAGCAAATAATTTATTTCGCTCAGGATGTGGTAAATGAACAAAACATACACAACCAAAGATACGAAGATTATCATAATTAGGTTGCTTAGTAAACAAACAAAAATAGGGAGATTCCATGTGCAAAACTTGGGGAGGTAAACGATTAATCAAGTGAGTAGTAGTCTTTAGAGCCTCAACCCAAAACATGGATGGAACATAAGATTCTAACAAGAGAGTACGTACCATATCAAGAAGATGACGATTTTTGCGTTCAGCTACTCCATTTTGTTGAGTAGCAGGACATGAACGTTGATGGATGATACCTTTAGAAGCCAAAAATACCTGAAACTCAGTGGACAAATATTCACCACCAGAATCTGTGCGAAATGTCTTAATATTTGCAGAAAATTGATTTTCAACATATGCTAAAAACTCGGTGAAAGTACGAAATCCTCAGATTTGGAGCGAAGGAAATAAACCCAAGTGAATCTGCTATGATCATCAATGAAAGCGACGAGCATCATTATTTTGATGATAAACTTTCTTCAAATAATTCCACATGGAGTGAGCAGAGCGATGAGCCATCAAGTTGGTGACGATATGTGGTTCCACCGAACTAAGAAGCCAAGACATGATTCGAGCATCAAGCACAACCCAAGAAGGAGAAGACACTACTTCCTTAGAGTTGACAGTATCAGATGTTGGTGTAACATCTGTGCCATCAATATGGCTCCAAAGGTCTTTTCCCTGGAAGAAAAGTTCAAACTGGAAAACCCAGGTAGAGTAATTTTTTCCCGTAAACTTAACACACACTGGTGCAGTCTCCATTGCAAGTAAATTTAACCTGAGAAATATTCAAACAAATTAAAAAAATAAAACAAGATACGGACCTTAAATAGAGATTGCCAAAAAAACTTGTTTGGCAAAAAAAACGCTAGAAAGTATCAATGAAGATTTCCTTAGAAATATAATGTTGAAATTATAGTAACCGAGAAAATGATTTTAAATAGAGATTGCCAAAGAACACTTGTTTAGCAACAAACGCTAAAAAAATATCAATGAAGATTTCCTCAGAAATAGAAAACTGATTTTTTTTTTCTCAAAGAAGCTCTGATACCATGTCAGAAACAAGTCAAGAATGTTGTATGAAAATGACCGAATGATTTGGTCTTATGATTTCTTTCTATTTATAGACTTTACAAAATACAACAAACCTACAAAATACATCAAAGCTGTCTATGAACAGTTGTGGACAGCTGTTTATGGACAATTATTTACAGCTAAATATACTATGGACAGCAGCTGTGTACAACTAAATGAATATGGACAACAAATTACAGCAAAACTGTTATGGACAGCAAAGCTGTCAATGGAACATAGCAAAGTTGTTATGGACAGCTAAGCTGTCCATTGACAGAGGCAACATGGAGTATACAAGTCAAGTCATTACCATCGAATTTTCCTACTTCCATTTCGATGGTTGATGGGTTGGGTAGACGTTGGCTCCTTTGTCTCGCCATTGAGATAACTCAATTTCCCTTTGCCATCGATTACCAACTTAATAGAGTGTGCCCACTTGGTAATTTTTTATCATTGAGCTTTTCGACTGTGAGTTGAATGAACGAATTATAGAGTCCTGAACTCGTGGTGGATATTTCTTCTATTTCTTTATGAGATGAGATATATTATGTGTTGTTATTATTGACTTTAATCATTGGTGGTCGGATTAGAGCAATCCTGCTCTGAAATCATATAAAGTGAATGAATGAGAACATATTTCTTATTTCTTGTATGAAAACTATACATGACCTCTTCTTTTATAGTACAATATTGATACTAAGGAAATAAAATAAAATCAGAATAAATAGCTAATCTCTATTTTAACTATGCAACTTAATCACTAAATAATAGGAAAGAATCCCAAAGAATTCAGGATTTCACATTTTTGGTCTTTTGATATTCACATATATGTGAACACTTTCTGCCTTATGGGCAGTTTTCCTTTATGACCCTACTTTTATACTAACATGAATTCAAAAAAGAAACTCATTTGGTCACGTGTTCAAGTTTTGGACCGTGAATACTACACATGTTTTAAAAAGAAACTCATTTGATCACGTGTTCAAAAATGAATTCATTTGATACATGTTCAAGATTCACGGTTCAAAACTTTTGCCGTCCATGTTGGAGCTCTGGGGACATTGTGCTTTTGAACTTGTGTACAAAAAGAAAATATTTCTAAACATATGTTTAAAAGTAATGAGGTGTTAAAAATGAAAGCAACTGTTAAGGGGATTATCTCATACAATATTATATTTTTATATCCATAACAAGGAGTCTTGGTTCTTTATGTGCTTGATCAGCTTCAGATGTCTGTTGGTATGACTGACTGCTGTTTGTTGTGAATGGTTTGGTGCCGCCCTACACTTGTGTCTGTTTTCAAGTTTTTGTCATAAAGTCCATATTATCAGAACACTGATAATGATAATTGAAATATTGAGAATGATTATGATTAACCTTCTCGTTCACAAGGATCACAACCATACAAATCCAAATGTTGTTTATCACATTGGAAATGTTTTGCATTTCCAATAATTTAGGTGATTAATTTATTTGGTCTTTCTGCCTAAACATTATAAATTGATATTTTCTATTCTAGCCTTTTTATGTTTTGGGGTATTGTGTTGGTATTTTGATTACATTTGAAGGAAAAGTGAAATTAAGTTACACAGCAGGCATTTTATAACATAACTTGTTAGAAACTTTTCTCCCAAATTTTATTATTTATGGTTAGATGTTAGTTTCTTGTATTTTGAAGTGATTATGTGAATTGATTTCCTGTTCTGTAACATATCACATGGTTCTCCCTCTTCTGTTGTGAATTACGAAGATTCCTGACACAGGTATTCCCAGATAACAAGGAGATCTGGTTTAGGATTATACACGGATAGAGTTAGGGTTATGATTCAATTTGAGTTTAATGATAGCTTTTAATTTCAATTATTATGAAATAACCTTGTGCTTAATTTCTAGATTGTTGGTAATAATTATTAGCTGTAATTATGTTATGAAAATAATTAGGAGATTTGAGGTTTATTAGAAGATTCCATTTATGATTTATTTTGTTTTACTTATGATATTTTGTTTTCTTATTTGCATGCTAGTTTTTCCTATAAATTTGTATGTAATACAATGGTGAAAATACACGGAAAAAATATAATATCTCAATTTCCCACTTTCCCACTTTCTTTATCGGTTAATCTTAAATATTGTTATCTTATTCCAAAGAAGACCCAGAAATAAAGACATTTTGTGCAATAGCACTTCCCATGGTCCCATGGTCCCATGGTCCCATGGTCCTGAACTGATTTTACATATGATCTCAAATTCATATCTAATTATATTAGTATCTCGAATTGATTTATTCTGTGTAATTTTATGTATGATCTCAAATTCAAATTCAATTGTTTTAGGCAATAGCGCTTGTAGTTGATTACAATTGATTGTTACATAAATAGATGCTCGTTGATACATTGATTTTTCAGTTTACTGACGGAAGATCCTAATCAGAGACTTGGCACCAGAGGAGCCTCAGAGGTAGACTTGGTTTAAAGGAAGCCAAAATTGAGTCTTATCTGTTACTTTTTGCAATGCAATGATTTTGTTCCTTAAAAAATTGAAATGATAAATCTCTGATCATAATCCAGGTAAAGCAACATGTATTTTTTAAAGATATCAACTGGGACACGCTTGCTCGTCAGAAGGTGCGAAATAGTGAAAATACTTTCTGCAAATCACATACAAGTGATGTATTGTTTTTTATATTAACTGACTGCATGGATTGTTTTCTTCTATAGGCTGCGTTTGTGCCCTCTTCTGAGAGTATGCTAGATACAAGTTACTTTACAAGCCGTTATTCATGGAATACTTCAGATGGTAATTTTTATCCACAAAGTGAAGTTGAGGATTCCAGTGATGGTGATAGCTTAAGTGGCAGCAGCAGTTGCCCTAGCAATCGCCATGATGAAGTGGTATGTTTTTCCTATGAACGCGTTGTGTTTTTTCATTGCAAGGCTTTAGAATCTGTTTTTTTTTATTGTTTAAGAAACATTATATTATATTACATATATATATATATAACAAAAATACTAGATGTGGACTACTAAATCTTGGGTTTGGTACTTTTGAAATATCGCTATTCTTGTTTTGATACTTTTTCTAATCCCTATTTGCAACTTGGATACATCAAATATCCTTATTTAGGTTATTGATACTCATCTTGATCAATTTTAATAGTGATTGATACTTCTGAGTTATCCCAATTTATTGAGATTATTGTTGAATTTGAGAAAAAAGTGTATTTATTTGTTTCAATTGAGAATATATGTGAAAAAAAGGTACCAATTCCACTAAATCCACTCAAAAGAGAACGTCTAACTTTAAGATAATCTATTTTTTACAAATCTTCATCCCCTATAGTTTAGGATATACAATCTCCCCAATTATAGTTAGAAACTGGTGCCATAATTAAGCCAAGAACAAAAATTTCCTGTACTAAGATTACTGTCATTCTCTATATCCTCAAACATTCTACTATTTTTCTCCATCCACAATGCCCAAAAACTTTGCGCCAATTCCACAACACTTTGGCCTTCTTCTCATGCGTGTGATAATTTTGGAGCAATAAAGATTTACATGATTTTGGAATAGCCCATATGTACCCCACATTTCATTGTGCCTTGGACAAAAGACAATGTTCAATTGGGCAATGTAGAAATAATCGGTCAATGTCTTTCAAATTTCTCTTAAAATGTAAACCAATTTGGAAAAAGGTAAAACTAGAATTTTTTTGATTGTATCTGATCATTTGTATTCAACTTACCAAGTATAGATAGCCATTTCAACACCATAACTTGGACTAATGCACTTTCACGCTGAAATATAGTAATAAAAAACTTTTATCATAGGATCATCAACAATAACCTCGTAGTAAGATCTTGAGAAGGATTCAAATCAAATGAATCCTGATCCAGTTCCTTCTATCACTTCTATTGGCTCTAATAATTACTCTATTCAATCTTGACATCTTGCTTGAAAATTCATCAAATCATTCAAGTTTTTTTCTAAATATGAGATTCTGACCTTGGGTGAAAACAATATGTTTGTTGGGGAATTCTTATCCAAACACAAACTATACTAGGTTGGATATCTTATTGAAATAGAAACTCCATCCAACCAAGAGTCCTCTCAAGTTTCCTTTTTTACTCTGAGGGTCAAGACTCAACCTTCTATTCACAAAGTTAATGCCTTAATGCCTTATTACAAAGCCTGTTGATCCCCCCACATTTGAGGTCAATTTAGTATTTATTTCAATTTCATTTAAGTTTTTTCTTATGTTCATTTGTTCACAAGAGAAGTTATTTGAAGCATCAACTTTGGTTCTTCACATTCTACTCCTCAATCCCACTAGTACAAGTCTTCCGTAGTTTGTACTAGTAAGCTTACTTGCTCATTTGGAACCAATTTTTTCCCCTTCTAAAGGCTTAATAAATCCTTCATTTTTTCTTAGTAATGCTATGAGTCTTTCTCCTCCTAGCATACATGAATCCATCACTGTTTAAGATTTCCTTCAAAACCCTAGATGAGACTAAGAAAAACTTTCTAGCCATTACCCATTAGCTTGTAAATGTTGTCATTGAAACTAGTTCAAGGAAGACTTGAAAAATTCAGCTATACTTCTTTTAACTTGTATCTTTACATACAACAAAAAGGGTGGTTTTTCTTCTATCTATTTTCAACAGTCCTAACAAATCTCCATTTATTTGAAATATTCTCCCTTCCCACAAATAAATAGGCAAGCCTTCTTTGGCCATTCAATAGTTAAGCTCCACAAATATATCCTCTGAAAGCACACTCCTCTCTCCAATATTCTAAGATCACAGTCAAATTCTTTTCCAAGTATTAATGTCAAATACTTCCTCAAAGCATTGAGAACCACCATCAACTTACAAAGACAATAGGATTTTATCTACTATAAAACGCATGGAAGTAAGCCTACAATTGAAACTATCCTTTAACTTGTTTTTTTTAATATACGACCAACTATGTCTGATATTATCCCTACAACACACTAGAGACAAATTCCAATATCTTCCTCTTAACTTAGGCCCACCAAATATCCTTCTTGTCCATCCTTCCTTTGTTAATCTTCTAGTAACGTTTATCTACTCAATTGACACCTGGTAGTTTTTCACCAAATCCTCCTGGTAGAGATGTTAGTTGTGTATTAGGTGTCTATCACTAGTTGAATATATTAGTTGTGTATTAGGTGTCTTGGTTGTATATTAGGTGTATGTCACCTAAGAGTGTCCATAGTTTTGTATATAAATGTAGTGTCTTTGAATGAAAATGAAAACGAATGAATTCTGAGTTTTACATGGTATCAGAGCATTTGGGTCACCAGACGAGCCACGAGTGAGCCACACACGCTACCACGACTTTCTATCATCTTTCCACGCGGTAGCGCGTTCGTGCAACAGTCTTCTCTGGTTGACCTCGTGTTGCTCTCCGGTGTTTCCCTGCGTCATCTGTGGTGGTTTGTCACTCATCGCTTGTGATTGTTCAGGTTTGGGTTTTTTTAATTTTGTGTTCTTGATCGCTGCGTGTTTGGTCGTTGTTCTCGTTTGTAGGAGTTATGGTTGAAAAGAAATCTAATGTTGTGATGGATATGGTGCTTGTGATGTCTAAAATCAAGGCATAAGCTAAATGGCTCGAATTATATGGCTTTGAGTAAGGCCATTCGAATTTATTTGAGAAGTATCGACAAAGATACTCATTTGACTAATGATCCTCCTAAAGATGAATCAAAGCAGACATGGCTTAGAGAAGATGCCCGCTTATTTCTGCAGATTTGAAATTCTATTGAGAGCAATGTAATTGACTTGATCAATCATTGTGAATTCGTTAAGGAATTGATGGATTATTTGGATTTCTTATATTCTAGAAAAGGAAATCTTTGTCGTATGTATGAGGTGTTCAATGCATTTTAACGTGTATATAAACAAGATCAGATCAACACGAATTATTTTATGGAATTTAAAATGACTTATGAGGAACTCGATAGTTTGATGCCTTTTAGCACGATATGAAGGTTCACAAAGCTTGATAGGAACAAATGACGGTCGTGAGTTTTCTTGCTTGGGTCTTCGCTTTGCTTTTGAGGCTATTTAAGTTCGAGTTCTTTCGGTTCGAGATCTCTCTTTCTGAGAGTGTTTGTCAGTACTTAAATGCAGAAGGCATTCCACCTCCACCTCCACCTGTTCAATTAAATGGTGCTTTGGTTAGCCAAAATAATAATTATGAGCATGGACGGTCAACTTATATGAATAGAAACAAAAGAGACGGCTTGCAAGGGTTTGAAACTTAACCACAGGACCTAGGAGGTATTGTGTGTCACCATTGTCACAAACCAGGACATACGAAACATGACTGTAGAAAGCTTCAGTACAAGCATCATAAAGGTCACTTGGCTCATATTGCATCCACTTATTATACTTCTGAAAAATCGGTTCTTATCTCTGCAGATGAATTTACCAAGTTCTCACAGTATCAAGAATCACTAAGGTCTTCTCACCTTCTGTGACTGCTATTGCAAATGTGTGTCTCTTTTCCTTATCTTCCAAATGGGTTATTGATTCTGGTGTCACAGATCATATGACAAGTAATTCTAGTCTCTTTTCTACTCTTCAGTCACACACTTCCACCTCTATTGTTACCTTAGCCGATGGGTCACTATCTCGTGTTTTTGGATCTGGCACAATTACTCCTACTCCTTTGCTTCCTTTGTCATCTGTTTTACATATATCTAGCTTATCCTTTAATTTGATCTCTGTAAGTCAGCTTACTCGCAATCTTAATTGTTGTATCTCATTTTTTCCTAATCGTTGTTTATTTCAGGATCTTATGACGAAGAAGACTATTGGTAAAAGACATGAGTCTGGAGGCCTCTATATTCTTGACACACCAATACCGAAAAATGTTGCTTGCTCTGGTGTAACCTCTCCCTTCGAGGCACATTATAGACTGGGTCATCCATCTTTTCCTTTATTTCGGAAACTTTGTCCTTAGTTTAGTAAGGTGTCTTCATTAGATTGTGAGTCTTGTCAATGTACAAAACATCATCGTCTTAGTTCAAATCCAAGAGTTAATAAACGTGCTAGTGTTCCTTTTGAATTAGTTCATTTTGATGTTTGGGGTCCTTGTCCTATTTTGTCTAAACTTAGATTTAAGTATTTTGTTACTTTTGTGGATGATTATTCTCGTGTAACTTGGTTATATTTAATGAAGAGTTGTTCTGAATTGTTTTCTATTTTTTGCGCATTTTGTGTTGAGATTAAAACTCAATTTAATGTTTCAATTCGTACTTTGCGAAGTGATAATGCTAAAGAATATACATCAGCTTTGTTTCAATCTTATATGGTTCGAAATGGCATGTTTCATGAAACTTCGTGTGTTGATACTCCATCTCAAAATGGAGTGGCCGAACGTAAGAACAAACATCTTCTCGAAACTGCACGTGTCTTATTATTTCAAATGAATGTTTCTAAACCTTTTTGGATCGATGTAGTTTCAACATGTTTTCTTATTAATCGCATGCCCTCATCTATTCTTCATGATGCGATTCCTTACAAAATCTTGTTTCCTAATAAGTCACTATTTTTGGTTGACCCTAGGATATTTGGTAGCACTTGTTTTGTTCGGGATGTTCGTCCGCATGTTACTAAATTAGATCCCAAGTCTTTGAAGTGTATCTTCCTTGGTTATTCTCGTCTCCAGAAAGGTTATAGATGTTATTGTCTTAGTCTTAACAAATATCTTGTCTCAATTGATGTTACCTTCATGGAAGACACATCCTATTTTTTGTCTTCTCTTCCTCCTGCACGTTAGGGGGAGGATGATGATTTGTTAGTCTATTCTATCACATCATTTGAACACGTCTCACGATCTAGTTCTGTTACGCTCACCCATAACTCAAGTCTCCCAGAACGTAGACCTTGATTCATGGCTTTTTGTTCCTTCGTCATCAGATCCAGTCCTGAACGATGATCTTTCTATTGTTATTTCTATCCCTAAAATTGTTAACGAAGCTATATCTCATCCTGATTGGCATCATGCAATGATCGAGGAAATGAATGCGTTGGATAACAATGGTACTTGGGACTTGGTTGATTTACCTTCAGTCAAACGGGCTATCGGATGCAAATGGGTGTTCACATTTAAGGTTAATCCGGATGGGTCAATTGCTTGATTAAAGGTCCATCTTATTGCTAAGGGATATGCTCAAACCTATGGAGTGGACTATTCTGACACTTTCTCTCTTGTTGCTAAATTGACCTTTGTTCGGTTGTTTATTTCTATGGTAGTTACTCACCATTGGCCTTTGCATCAACTAGATATCAAGAATGTTTTTCTTCATGGTGATCTTCAAGAGGAGTTGTTTATCGAGCAACCTCCTGGTTTTGTTGCTCATGGGGAGTCTAGGCAAGTTTGTCGTCTCTGCAAATCTTTGTATGGTTTGAAATAGAGTCCTTGTGCTTGGTTTGGAAAATTTAGTCAAGCTATAGAAACGTTTGGTATGATGAAAAGCAAGTTTGATCATTCTGTGTTCTACAAACAATCAGAAGTTGGTATCATACTGGAAGTGATACTACGAGAATTTCATCTCTTAAGTCTTTCCAACATACTCAGTTTCACACGAAGGATTTGGAGATGCTAAAGTATTTTTGGGTGTTGAAGTCACAAGGAGTAAAAAAAGTATCTTTCTATCTCAGAGAAAATATGTCCTAGACTTATTAACTGAGACAGGAAAATTATGAGCAAAACCTTGTAGTACTTGAAAGGAGCACCTAGATATGGTATCTTGTATGCAAATCATGGACACACTCATATTGAATGTTTTTCAGATGCAGATTGGGTAGGTTCCAAAGTAGATAGAAGATCCACATCAGGCTATTGTATTTTCATTGGAGGAAATTTGGTCTCATGGAAAAGCAAGAAGCAGAATGTTGTGTTACGATTGAGTGTAGAGTCAGAATATAGGGCTATGACACAATCTGTGTCTGAGATAATATAGATATATCGGCTCTTGGATGAAGTAGGTCTTAAAACTTCAATACCATCGAAATTGTGGTGTGATAACCAAGCTGCTCTTCATATTGCTTCTAACCATGTGTTTCATGAGCGAACTAAACACATTGAAATTGATTGTCATTTTGTTCGCGAGAAAATTCAGCAAGGTTTGATTTCTACAGGATATATGAAGACTGGAGAACAATTAAGAGATATTTTCACGAAAGCTTTAAGTGGGGTTCGGGTTGATTATCTTTGTAACAAATTGGGCATGATTAATATCTATGCTCCAACTTGAGGTGAGTGTTAGAGATATTAGTTGTGTATTAGGTGTCTATCACTAGTTGAATATACTAGTTGTGTATTAGGTGTATGTCACCTAAGAGTGTCCCTAGTTTTGTATATAGATATGTAGTGTCTTTGAATGAAAATGAAAAAGAGTGAATTCTGACTTTTATACCTCCAAAGCTCTCCACCCTATTTTCTCCATATCTGGAGGAATAGTGATGATATCTCCTTTTTCATTCAAAAGTTGGACAAAATTGGGAAGTATCCCCCATTATTTTTTTTAATGCAATGCTTAACCAATAAATATCAAATCTTTCTTTAAAGAAGCTCATATATTCCTTCAAATTAAAGAAGCTCATGTCTTTAAATAATCAACAGTCCATCTCAAACCACCCAGAGGACATCTCTAAGTATGGCTTGAGAATCTTGTTCTCTCAGTCAAATAGACCATAGAGCAAAAAGAGGATTCCTCAACTTAAAGAGAAGATAACTTTCGCAGAATTTGCACCTTTCTTGTTAAATGGCTATATATTTTTCTTCCTAGAAAGACTTATTTCTACCCGAAAACAAGAAAAGAGGGGCTAACATGGCTGAAAGCAAATAAGGAAAGGATTAGCTAGGATATGACTCATAAAAGCAATGGGGGAATTTTGGCGGTAAAAGGAATGAGTGAACCACTGATAGAGAGGTGGGTAGTAAAGAAGGAAAGGTCAGCAATGTGGCTTCAGAAATAGAAGGGGGGGGGAAATACAGTCAAAAAGGTTGCCGGTAACAGATATAGCAGCCATTGGACAGAGGTAGTAAGAGTCGTTGACGACTGAGGGAAGATGGCTTCTAGACTGGAGGGGCTAATGTGGTTAGTGGAATAAATTAGGGTTTGGGCCATTTTTCAAATATTTCAAGATGGATGGCTGGTAAGATTTATGGCAGAGTTATGGCAGAATTGCAGTTGGAAAATTTGATAGTTTAGATGGGTAGTAGTGATTAGGGTGGTGATCGGTGTTTGGATGGTTGTTGGGTAGATAAAAGGGCCGCTCTGTATTTTAGACGACCGGTAGGGTATTCTGGCCGAAGGGTAATGGAGGTGATCACAAAAATTTAGTGGTTGAGGTGGGTGTGATGCCGGTGGTGGGCGGCTGTCCATTAGGTTTGAGTGGGTGATGAATCATTAAATTTAAGTTAACTACCGGATAGACTGACGGTTGGTAGTGTATTCTGGATGGCAGATCTAGTGGCTGTCATCCGAAATGTTGTGTCAGGTGGGTGCTGGTGTTTGGGGGGTGGGTGGGTGCTGGTGTTGACTTACCTGAATCTATTGCAAGAGAAAGGTTTTAGTTTAACTTGTCAAATTTGTTTCCACCTTTTAGAATCTGTTATAGTTATAAAATAAATAAAAATGAAAAATCTGTTAGAGTTGAACATATAATATGCAGAATTCTTGATGTTTTGGTAACAATTATTAGCAGGGTGATGAATGCGGAGGTCTTGCTGAATTTGAGTTTGGCTCATCTGTCAATTATTCCTTCAGTAATTTTTCATTTAAGGTATGTCTGAAGTCTCAACTGGCTATGCTGAATTAATGTAATTGATCTTTGATTTGACCGTTGAAAGTCTCGAAATGCTAAGCAAGCCTGTTAAATGCTTTTTTTTTAAATGGAGTAGAATCATACAAGTCCCTTATTTTAGGTAATCGATGTCGTTAGAAGATATGTCACTTAGTTCCATTGTCTTATACGAAATAGATCACTTAAAGATAAAATATATTATTTAAATATTTTTTATTAAAATATTTTATTTTCTCATGTGATTAAAACACGAGTTTTTAATAAGGATAAATGTTAAATTTAATATAAAAATATTTAAGAAAAAAACAACAATAATAATAGTCTAACAAAACATTATTTAAATATATTTTAAATTTTTTTAAAAAATCAAAATTCCATAAGATATTAGAATAAAATAGTGAAAATCATAAAATATTAAAATAAATATTTTTTGAATTTTTTTTAATATTAATTATTTACCTAAACATTAACAAAGACTCGTGCTTTAACGTGTTTTAATTAAAAATGTAATATTTTAATATTAAAAACATTAAAATAATGTAGTTTCTACTTAATTTAATTGTCCCCTTTGTTTAAAGTTAAAAGACTAAATTATATCATTTATAATCTAAAAGTCCAAATAACATAAATGGTGTAATCTAAGAGAACTCTCTTATACTTTTTTCTTTTTAAAATGAAAATTTGACAGAGCAAGCTACTTTATATCTACTGAACTAAATTTAGGTTAGAAGCAAAGCCAACTAAGTTTATATCTGCTTCATCTCCTTATTTTCAAATGGTCCCAGTCCCAACTGTTCCACCTTAAACAAGGGAAAGCCTGGCAGATTTGATTCTCTAGTACTATGTTTTCAATGAGTCCTATTTCAATTGCCTTATTAATGAAAAAATCAATTATAATTATGTATTACATAAAGGCAAGAAGAATTGCCTAATCAAATTTCAATTAAGAAATAGATAATCAATATATTACTAATGGAAATATTAAAAAGTCTTTAATTAAAATTTAAAATTTCATTATGGGCCATGGCTTATTTCTTAGAGATGAAGGATATCTAATATCATGACAAATCTCACAAGAGTTGCTACTACAAAGCAAATGGGAGCAATTTTGTGCCGAAATTTGAAAAATCTAGCTGTTACAAATTGTTTTGCAATGACACGAGAAACATAGTTCGATGCACTGATTTAAATATTCAATTACATTTTTGGATTGGCCTTTTCCCATGGGAGAGGGGAAGGGTTTTTTTTTTAATTGTTTCATTTTGTTTGCATATAGAAAGCTCCTTTTCATTTACTTTTTTTGGTTGAATGAAAGGAGTACTTTAAGCCAATTTTAACCCAAAACTTTATTTTAGTGCAAAGTTGCAACAAAATAGTGCAATTTTCATTATATACCAACTATACTAAATATCACGCTATTTTTTTGCACTATAATTGAAACAAATTTAAGTGAAAGATATATAATTAGGATAAATAGAAATTAAAGAAATATTTTGTATTTTATATCGTTTATTATTATTGTTTAAAAAAGAAGAAAAAAATAGCCCAATGAACAATGCTTTGTGCCAAATTTAATGCAATAGTGTTCATTACATTAAAATAATGCAATATTTTAGTGCCTCTTTGGAGCATGATTTAGTGCAAAAGTTGCACTAATATAGAGTTTTAAAGCCTCTTTGGAATGATTCTTACGAGTTGTAAATTTTGGGCTTATATTGAGCCGTATAGGTCCTTTAGTTTAAGTTGTTAGTGTTGTTTGGCCGCTTGATTAGGAGTGGTGTATTTTAGTTTTTGTAGTTTCGACAATTATGTTAAAGGTAAATTACATTATTTAAATTTTTTCTATGAAAATTCTTTTTTCTATCACTCGATTAAAAATTGATTAAAACAACGAAGGGTAAAGGTGGCAAGCAATATGAAATTATTTAAAGAAATAATAAGAAAATTAATATTTTATTAAGCATGAGGTGTTATAAAGGTCCTTTACATTAGAAATTTTGTGTCAGCATTTTGTAAAAGGTACTAAATGACACATTTTATTATTCACTCAATATTTAATAGTTTTATTATAAAAATTAACTATTCATTCAATATTTTAATAGTTTTTGTGATGAAATAACATAGTAAAAAATCATTTTTATCCTTTCCGTATTTATTAATAAAATAAAGTATTAAGAAAATAATATTATTTTATTTAAAATATTAATAAAAATCATTTTTGTCCTTCTTTAGCCTTTTGTTTACAAAATTAAAAGATCAAATGATATTTGTTTTCTAAATGACCCCTTTAACTTAATGTAAATGATCTGTGCAACATTTTTCCTTTTTATTACAATATTATTAAAATGAAAAAATGGCAATAGCCATTCTATCAAAAGAAATTTTTCCCAAAGTAATTTCATATTAATTGTCATTTTTATCCTTGTTAAAAGACACTTGTTTTAATCACAACACTAGCTACCTAATTTAGAACACTTTTCCCTATTATATAAGGGTAAAAGGTGTCAGGGGTCACATAGTTTACACAAGTAGAGTTCATAAATACAATTTCTTTTTAGTGGACCACATAGGTCGTATTACTTTCATAAAATTAATACTACAGTCGTACTTTTGATCGTTGACTACAAAATTAAGTCAAATTCTATCATTTGTTAGTCATATAACTAAATTTGTAAGATTATTTATAATCATTTATCATTATCATAATAATCTCAATAAAATTATTATCCGAGAGATATCTTCACAAATTTGTTAACATGACGTGTAAGGGATAGCGTCTGGTTCAATTTTCCATTCAATAGTTAAAGCATGACTCTAGTGTTAATTATATGCAAGTAACAGGATCGAACTACGTGGTCTACTAAAATACTATGGGATTTATGTGCTCTACTTGTGTAAGTTATAGGACCTATGATGCCCTTCGCTCATCCTTGGGTAAAAAAACATGAGATTTGATTATTTTATCACTATGTTTCTTTTAAAAAAAGTCTATTTACCAATTATGTATCACATAATAACAGGTTAAGAACAAGTGGGCCTAACTGTCTTAACTAACAGAGAGCTGCCACAACAATTGTTGTTTTATGACAACTTGTTACAAAAAGAAATGCCCCTTTTTATCCATGCTCCAAATCATGTCATTGTATGTCTTATTAATCAAAACTTTTCAAACAACTTTTTGATGCCTTCTCTTCATTCATGGTTCAGAATCTCTCCCAGCTTGCATCAATCAATTATGACTTGCTTTCCAAGGGTTGGAAGGATGATCCCCCGTCAAATTCTAATGCCTAGTCGGTGCAATATGAAGAGGAATTGTATTTTTGACGATGGAATATTAGGGGGCCTGACGACCATTGTCATTTTACCTGTAAATGTATGATATATTTCTTTTATATCTTTTGTTTTCGTGTTTTAATTGTTATATATTATGTGGTTCACAATATGAATATGGATTTGCATTATTGCAGAGATTGAAGAGTAGCAAGGACGTCAAAACTGATTCCTGGTATGCTTTTCTTAAGTGAGATATCAATAACACAGGTGTTTGTAATTTGTTGTAATGTTGCGATAGAAGTTGCTGTATCTTATTTATGTGTCCTTGCCATGTCCTAGAAATTGGGCAAGGCGCACATATCACGAGATGTTCTTCCATAGCAATGAGTAAAAAAGTCCTCTTTTTACACACTTGATTGGAAGTTTCTCTAAAACAAAAAATGCTGCAGTCAGAATGATAAAAAAAATGAAATTGTCGTTATCAGAGAAATATCGTGATAGAAAATCAATTTTTGGTGACATGAAATGGCCTGGGAATAACTGCCTTCTAGACAGTTGGGCAATTTCTCAGATTCGGGCTCTACTGACTGATACAGTGATACCTTTATTCATTTAGGTTTTTATTGCATGGCATAATCTCCATTTATAGAAAAAGTTTTATTTTTTAACCCCCTTATACAGTTCATAGATTTATTTTTCTAATCTTATATCTTATAACTATTTTAAAGGATTGAGTTTGCACTAAAGTAGGGACAATACCATTTCTCCCCAAACATTTAGACCAATTAGCCCTTTAAAATATGACATTTCTTAAATTGATTGGTTATATTTATTGTTTTTTATTAAAAATATTTTTGTTGGAATTAATGGCTATAAAAAACCAAATTAATATTTTTGTTGGAGTTAATGTCTCAAAAAATTATTGAAAAAGTTTTGATTTCAATGTAACAATTGGAAAGCCAAAAGTTAGAAATAATTTGCTAACAAGGATTTTAGTTTTGTGCGTTGGCTGAAGAATATTATATAGGTAATCAAAACTCTAAATGATATATTTTAGTTATTGTACTTTTTTAGAGAAGATAATGAAGTGAATGCCATATTATTATTAAGGTGAAAATTAAATTGTATTAAACTTCATTTGTATAATAATTATCTTTAAAAAAATTAATAATTTAATATAATGAATAATAATGGTTATGCTTATCAAACAGAAGACTTAAAGAATGCTCCATGTTAAACCTGAAAGTAGTGCGATTGAGAAAAATCCATGATGGTTAAACTATTTTGAATTTGAGTTTAGCATTCAAGTTTTTCATTTTCTATTTTGTTTAAAATTTGTCTTTTGTGTACTCTAAAGGTTCATTTTATCTTAGATTTACGATATATATATATATTATAAAATTATCATTTTTGTTAATTTCTACAAAATTACTTATTAGCTTAAAATTATTATTTCTTCATTTTAAACATACTTAAATACTTAATTGATTTTCAATTATCTTATAATTATTATAAGGTTACAAGACTTACATGTCATATCGTAATTAATGAAATTTATTATAAATATCGATGTATTTTTATATTTAACGTAATACATATTAAATATATTATACTTTTGTCATTTTTTAAAATTTTAATGTTTTTAATTAAAATTAAATATTTTTGAATAATAAATTATAAAGCCAATGGCTTAATTAGAAATTAAAAACTATATTTGGAAAGAATTTACTTATAGAATTATTTAACAATCATTTCTTAATAATTTTTTATAAAAACCAAAAAAGTTACAAATTATTTATAATTATTTTGGTAACATTTATTCAAAATTTAATATTTTTTAACTAAAATTAATTCTTTTTAGAATAATAAATAATAAGTAATATGAATTATTAAAAATTAAAAACTAATATTTTTAGATTTGAATTATTTAACCATCCTTTTATGTAAAATATTTTTTATAATAATAAATAATTGATATAATGATTTTATTAAGAATTAAAAACTAAAATTTTAAAATATTTCAATTTAAATTATTTAATCAACCATTTATAATTTTATTTTTTATAAAATAATATTTATATATTGCATGTAATTATTTTGTTCATATTTATTCAAAACTTTAATGTTAATTGAAATTAGTTTTTTTTTAATAATAAATAATAAATATAATGACTTAATTAAGAATTAAATTTAGAATTTCAGAATTCTTTAGTTACGATTATTTAATCATTATTTTTAATTTTTTTATAAAATTTAGAAAAGAGAGATTTCATATAATTATTTTAGTTATACATATTCAAAATTTAATTTTTTTTAATTAAAATTAATCATTTTTAGTATAATAAATAAAAATAATTAAAATCTAGAATTTTAAAATACTTCAATTTTGATTATTTAATTACGATTTCATAATATTCTTTTATATATTAAAATATTTATATATTATATATATTTATTTCAATAAAAATTCTTCAATGTTATTAATTATTTGTAGAATAATAAATAACTTGCATAATCACTTGGTTAAAATTAAAGAATTAGAATTATAAAAGTCTTAGTTTTAATTATTAAATCAAAACTTATATTTATTTATAAAATTAAAATAGTTATATATCACGTATAGTTATGTTGATACATCTTTACTACTTCTAACTTAACATTAACAATTATTATATATCTAGTTTATTAGACAATATGATAATAATTATTTCTAAAATTTATTGTGAGTATTTGATATTTTTTTATAATAAATGATATTTGATATGATTATGATTTAAATACGTGAGTTGAGATAAATAAGAGAATTTATTCAAGAGAACAAAAAAAAGTGTGAAAAATAGCATTAGTATGTTTGACCCCAAATTTTTTTATTCTATTATTTTTCTTTTACCTTAAAATGTATAACTTTAATGTTGCAAATTGTAAGAAATTATCTCATGAATACTTCATATATATTTTATATATTTTTTAAGTCCTTTTATGAATCATTGATTAAGATAAATATCATATTTATTTATTGTATTTGATTTTTTATAATATTATTTTCAAATACTCAAATAAAGTAATAAATTATCACTATTAAAAGTAAACTACATATTAATATTTATAAAATTAATAATTGTTTTTACAATTTAGTTAAAATATTATAATAAATAAAAATATTTATCTATTTGAATTATAAGTATAAATTTTGACATGCAACGGAAGTAACGATAACTAGTAATGTAAAAAACATAATTTGTATTGTAAGTTAAAAGTGAAACAAGTTAAATGCATAAGCTATAAGATATTAGTTATTGCTTATGAAGCATAAAATGATATAATATTTTATGTAAATAAAATTCAAGATTATTGTAATTTTTTTTTAAAAAATAAATATTAAGGTGACGAAATAAATGCTAGTAGAAGTGAATAACACCTGACAAGGCCATATAGGTTCATTTGTGGACATCCTTTGGTTCTCATATTATTAATTTTTAGTAAATTAGTTCCCTATTTAACGGCCAGTTTTATTGAGTTAAAATTGAATAGTAAACCCATTCAATTTGTGAATACCACCTCACTAGGCCATTGACACTTGAACTAATGAAGGGAAAAAGGTTGTGATATTTTATTTGCTATCATCATTCATAAGATACCAAATTACTCATACAAGGGTCACTAATCCGCAAATAAAATGATGCAATTCAATTTGGGCTAATTAGGAATTATTTGTTGAACATGGATATTAAGTTGTACCAAATTACTTCACATAATGAACTAACTTATTGGATGATGGACATTTTTCCTTTTTGGTAACTTAGCTTTTAACTATCAAAATTATAGTCTTTTTGTAAAATATTTTATGCTCTTTTTTTTGGTATATTTTCCATTATTTCATTTTTAACTCACATAATTACATATTTATAAAATTCCTATAACTTGAAATTAAAAATTATTACGGTTTAGGGTTCTATGTATTTTTATTTTTTACTACAATAAAATTCTTAATCCATAAATTTCACATTGAAAATTGTTTAAATTAAATTTTAAACAATTAGATTCCATTTAATATTATTTTTGTTATAAATTTTAAAATTTATTTTATGTAACTTTTCAAAAACATGTTAACTTTTTTGTAGCTATGTTTTATTTTTTGGGATATTACATAAAATAACATCCCTAATACTTGTAACAAAAAATAATATTAATCGGGATCGAATGGAATAAAGTTTAACATTTAACGATTTAAATTATTTCAGTTTAATTTAAATAGCATTTATAAAATAATAAGTAAACTTTCTTTAAATAGTAAAATATATGAGTTGATTATAAAAATTGGTATTTTTATAATTATAAATTTTAAGCATATTTTTTTTTATTTTTTTTATATGATTAATTTTTATTTTCTCCTAGATGTTTTAATTTTTACAAACTCACGGTTAATATATTTTGCAAAAATAACACTTTGATACTATGGTCAATTTAACTACAAGAAGGAAGATGACCATAGAAAAATAAGAGAATTAAATTTTTTTCTTTTTCTTAAATAACATCTATTTTGATAAATTTAATAATTTTTTAATTTATAATAATTTATCTTGAAATTTATAATTTTAAATAAAAATATTTAAAAAAATAAACTAAAATATTCTTATTTTATAATTTCAATCAAACGTGAGTATAATATTCCACGCTTAGAAATATATATAACATTTTATATTCAAAATTTCTACAAATCTTTATCATCCTTGCATATCAACCAACATTCTACCATTTTACTTTCTTATGCTCCAAAATTTGTTCGAACACCATCATATACTCTTCTAACTTCTAGAGCATTTTAATTTTGAATAGCAAAATGCAACATTATCATTTGAATCGCAAGTGCATGTAAGCATGTACATACTCTCTATCTCTCAGAGACCTTATCTGTTTTCATTACTAGTCAGAAACGAAAGGGAAGGATGCAGACATGATTGAGAAATAGCTAGAAGACGTAGAAAAAAGGATAGTTCCTTGCCGGAGTCAAACGTCAAAAAAATTACTAAGAGAATTAAAAAGTTGCCGAGAGATGAGAGATTTGAGAGAGAGACTTTTGAAGGTGAAAATTGCTTGTGATATTCACCGGCTCTCTTCACGGGCATTGAACTGGAACCGAGCAGATGTCTACGAAATGAAGAAGAGTGTGAGGGAGAGATGATGACAAAAAAGGGATCAATGAATACGAGATGTTTAAAGAAATGACAAAGAATGAAAAATATTCTATTATATTATCCTAATTCAATTATTATTACCTTTTCTATCTTTTTTTTAACATTAACTAAATTTTTTTAAACCAAAATACTATTTTCGCATCTTTACTAAGGATTTTTTTTTTATTTTTGACAATTAATTAGACTAAAAAAAAGTCAAAAATTTTGTTAATTTTTAAAAGTTCTTTAATAATACAAATAATTTTAATTAACTATTTACGAAAAATATTTTTATCTCATTCTAATAAAATTATTTGAATGTTGTTGTTAGAAACTCAGGTCTAACTCAAACCAATAAAATCTCGTTAAGTTAAGGGTTGTTCAAGCTTGTAAACAGTTTTGCTACTTTGTTCCTAGTCAATGTGGAAGAAGGATACTTAACACCTACTCCACACGGCAGATAAATGTGGACATTAGCGTCACAGCGAGACTATGGTAGAACCTAAGGTCTAAACACATAGAGATCAGATCCAGCTCTAATACTATGTTAGAAACTCAGGTCTAACTTAACCCAACAAGATCTCATTAAATTAAGGGTTTCTCAAGCTTATAATCATTTTTGCTACTTTATTCCTAGTCGATGTGAGATAAGAATACTTAACAACCTCTCCACACAGCAAATAAAGGTGTACATTAGCGTCACAGTGAGACTGTGATAGAGCCCAAGGTCCAAGCATATAGAGACTAGGTCCAAGCATATAGAGACTAGGTCCAACTCTGATGTCATGTTAGAAACGGAGACCTAACTCAACCCAATAAGATTTCGTTAAGTTAAGGGTTGTTCAAATTTATAAGCAGTTTTGTTGTTTTGTTACTAGTCGATGTGGGACAAAAATACTTATTTGTTATGATTTTAAATATTTATTTATATTATTTTCATTTTAAAGCATAACTTTAATAATTTTAATTTTTTTATTAACTTTTAGTAAGAAGTATTTAACCCAATCTTTAACAAAAAAAAATTATTTTTTCAACTTTAGTTAATTTTCATGAAGACAAAAACAAAAACCTTTTACTAAGAAACCAAAACTGTATTTTGGGTATAAAAAATTAGTTAACATTGAAAAGATAAAAGAATTTATCAATAATTAAACGGAGATATTAAAACAAAATCTATAAATAACATGAAATATTTAAGTTAACTATGTATTATGTATTAATTAGTGTACCTCCATTTTCGCAAAAAGCTATAATGGCAACACAGAAACACAATCGTATTGCTACATTGATAAAAACGATCATTCCTTCCCTCTCTTTTATTAATTGCTTCTTTTGTTGGATATTCCAACTTGCCTCAGAGTATATAGCTAATATCTAATTCACAGATTTAAAACAAAGTTATCTAATTTATTAATTGATAAATTTTCTTATTCAATTTACTATAGAGGGGGTTTCTTCAGGTTAAATTTACATTGTACCAGAAAATTATTTAAAAAATATGGGTAAAAATAAATACCAATATCTCTAATAGAAATATCACAAATATATCAAACCCCAACCATTAACTCTTAGGAAATATATATTTTTATATGTATGATTATTTTAATTTTTGTTAATGTAAACATATTATTTTTATATTTTTGATGATGGATATAAATACACCTTATATTAGTACTATACTCTTAAATAAATAAGCTAACTTCCATTTTAATTATGAATGTATATTTGGGCTATTGCAAAGATGTAAATTTGAGAGATGTGTCAAAACTATGATGCAAAAATAATACTTTTACAGCATACGCTACACTTGATAATATTATATCAGATAATACAAAACTTATTTCAATAACCTCGATCAAACTAATTCATTTTACATTTGAGAGCAAAATATTAGTTTGAGTGTTAGCCATGACCTCTACATCATCTTTGAGCAGTTTCATTTCCTTCATTTTCCTTTTTTTTTTTTTTCCTTGTACCTTCTTTCTGATCATAGCTCGCCTTAAGGACCAATTGGTGGTTTAGAGAGAACATGATCCATTAGAATTGACAGAGACAACAAAACCATCTCCTACCGGAGTTCTGCGATTCGGGGAGGTCTTCCTGACATTATACGGTGATGAATTGGTTGCCCTACATGTACAGAAATATCATATTTCAGCTCCTACACTTCCAAGCTAACACACTTTATGATACATATCTGATTTATGTAATATTTATATCTAAATGAACATTATATAAATATAACGTATGTAAATATCATGTATAACTGATATATTATTTTGTTACAAATTCGATATTACGTATAATCTATACATATTATTTAAGCCCCAAAGAAATACCATATTCACTGCATACGTGTTTGTCCTTGTAAGTAAGCAAATTATGAAAATATAGAAGCAGCAAAGTGCACATACAATGTTGCAGTTGTTGGTCAAACATTCATCAACCTCACTTCTCTAAGTTAAATTAAAAGCAAAAGCTATGACGAACAGCTGCATTAATTGATATATTCTAACTTCTAAAGAAAATAAATGACGTGTATTTTTTCATACAACTAAAAAAAAATATAGATTGATATTTATCTAATTGATACCCCCAAAATGCAAGTCAATTGGAAGCCCAAAGCTTTTTCCAAAGAGAGGTCAGAAGAACAAGACACATAAACAGCCAAAACTATGTGAGGTTTGAGTGATAATTTAAACCATATTTGATATCGATTATCATTTCTAATTTCTAATTAAATAATCAATTTTTGATTCGTAATTCTTTTGTAAAAATAATTATTAATGTTGTTTGATACTAATTTTTACTTAATAATTTTTGAAAGAAGAAAAAAAACAAGGATTAATCTCGAGCATGTTAAAAAGATCCAAGCTTTTCAGGGATATAATTAATTACTAGAATAGAAAATAAAGAAGAGAAAGATTTTGATATACGTCTAATATCAACTTCTTCTTCTTTTCTCTGCTCTTTAGTCTTTTGTAACAGTTTTATAGTTAGAAATGTTCTTCAAAGTTGTTAATTAGCTTAAAAGAACTAGAAGCATCAAGAAGATAGAAGACCAGTTTTATACCTTTCCTTTCGCTTCTCTAGGAACCGTGCCAAGGATGCTTTACGAGCCTGAGGCACAGCTACTGCAAAAGAAACAAATGTGTTATTTATAACTTTTTGGACAATGCCAATGATTAAAGAAGGATACAATCGTATACGTAACATTCCTGAATATTGTTGATATTTTATAACTATTTTGGTGGAGGGAAAAGAGACAAAAATAATTTTTTTTTACTAATCAAACACTCTTTTTATTTCTTTCTTCTACTTTCTTACAACATAATACAACTCTATTTATAGACCTAAACAAAACTCTTAAAATTCGTATTAAAAAAAAATCAGCTTTAAACAGAACAGTAAATTCTGACCCTTCCTTGCTAAAACTTCCATAACTTATTGTAGGTAATACCAAATGACCTGAAACCTTCACCATTAAAAACTAGACTTAAAAACACACGAAGTAGACTCTTCATTTGCTCAAAATGATCTGGAATTGCCCCTTCAATTCCTCATTCAATACTGTCTTAAAATCTGTCCGTTTTTAGTAAATTCTGAGTTTATTTTCCACAAATTCCTCCCTTAAACTCAAATTTCTTCCATCCTTCATGCCTACTGCCATCTTGCATTTATCCAAAGAAACCGTGGGTAACGGCTTTGTGAACATGTCGGCTGCTTAATCATGACTCGCTTCATGATTCAACTTCACACTCGCTTCCCGGGTTTGTTCACGAATGAAATGAAATTTAACATCGATATGCTTGCTCCTTTCGTGATGTACTGGATTCTTTGCGAGTTCAATTGCCGACCTGCTATCAACTCGGATCTCGGTTGCTTCTTCTTGTCTGAGATTCAACTCGCTTAAAAGTTTCCTTAGCCAAACTGCATGTCGCACACACCATGATGCTGCAACATATTCTGCTTCGCATGTCGAGAGTGTCACGAGGGGTTGTTTTTTCGACATCCATGTGAACGCTGTGTCTCCCATAAAGAATACATATCCCGATGTACTCTTTCGATCATCTATGTCTCCGCACCAGTCACTATCAGAGTATCCCACCAGTTTATACTCTTCTGTTCTCGAGAAAAATAACATGAGTGATTCTGTACTTCGAATATATCGCAAAATTCTCTTCAACGCTTTCCAATGTGTATAGAATGGTTCTTCCATGAACCGACTTACCACTCCAACACTGTAAGATATGTCTGATCTCGTGCATGCGAGATAACGCAGACTTTCCACCAAACTTCGGTATTTGGTCGCATCTACTCGTTCTCCACCGTCAAACTTAGAAAGTTTAGCCCAGGTTCCATTGGTGTCAATACCGGGTTGCACTCCTCCATTTTGTTCCTTTTTAGAATTTCTTTTGCATATGTTTCTTGTGATACAAAAATCCCAGTATTTTCTTGTCTAACCTCCAGACCAAGGAAATATTTCATCAAACCCAAATCTGTCATTTCGAACTCCCGAGTCATTGCCTCTTTAAAATCTTTTATCATCTCCTCATTATTCCCTATGAATATAAGATCATCAACATAAAGAGCTACAAACAACAAATTACCTTCTTCTTTCTTCACGTACAAAGCATGTTCATATGGACATTGAGTAAACCCGTTCTTCTTGAAGTAAGTGTCGATGTGGGTATTCCAAGCTCGAGGTGCTTGCTTTAGTCCATAAAGTGCCTTCTTCAATTTCAGCACCTTCTTTTCTTCCCCAATTTTTGTGTACCCGGGTGGTTGCTCTACATACACCTCTTCTTCTAGCACACCATTCAAAAAAGCTGACTTGACATCCATTTGAAAAATTTTCCATTTGAATTGAGCTGCTTGAGCAATGAGAAGGCAAATCGTCTCCATTCTCAGAATCGGGGCAAAGACTTCATCATAGTCTATCCCCGCCTTTTGTCGATAGCCCTTTGCAACTAACCTTGCCTTGTACCGCTCTATCTCGCCTTGAGCATTCATCTTCTTTTTGTATACCCATTTTACTCCTATAGGCTGACATCCTTTTGGCAATTCAACCAACTCCCAAGTTCGGTTTCGCTCAATTGCTTTTATTTCTTCATCCATGGCTTCTTGCCACTTCTCATTCCGTACCGCTTTTTCAAATGTAATTATTTCGGCATCCGCCAAAAGACAAATTAAATGTACCTCACTTGTTGAGTCGTACAAATCTTGCATGCTTTGCATTTTTGGTTGTCTTGGCTCTTCCTCATTATCAGTTGTTTGAGGGCTTCTTGCTATCTCGATCTTGAGGTTTGTTGTTGATGTGGTTGATGATTCTCCCCTTTCTACTATCACCTCGGAAGAGTTTTTCCAATCCCACTCGCTTGCTTCATTCACCTTAACATCTCGGCTTATTATTATCTTCTTGTTTATTGGATCGAGAAGCTTGAAACCTTTAGTCTTCTCGTCATAACCAATGAACACAAATTTCTTGCTCTTATCTTCTAGCTGTGTTCTTCGCTAATCCGGTACGTGTGCATAAGCCACACTACCGAATATTCTCAAGTGTGAGACCGGTCTCTTTCTACCACTCCCAATTTCTTGTGAGTTTTATCTTCTAAACTCGCACGTGGACATCTGGCTTTTGCACATAAATTGCACGTTACAACTTCCGCCCAAAATTCTTTTGGCAACTTCTTACTTTTCAACATTGATCGAACCATGTCGAGAATGGTCCGATTCTTTCTCTCGCCACACCATTTTGTCGAGGAGAGTACGGTGCGGTTAGGAACCTTCTTATTCCATGTTCTCGCGGTATCTCGCAAATTGGCCGAGTTGTATTCGCCACCTCGATCGAACGCAGCTCTAATAAACTTGCCGATTGCCTTCTCTACCATTACTTTGAACTTTTAAACACTTCGAATGCTTCGCATTTTTCTTTCGGGAAATAAACCCAAGTCTTTTCTCTGGAATAGTCATCGATAAAAGTAATGAAATATTTTTTACCGCTAAATGACTCAGGAGTGATTGGCCCACAAATGTCGGTATGTATTAATGTGAGATGATCTGTTGTTCGGTATTTTGCCTTCTTCTGAAATGAGTGTCTCGAGTGCTTCCCGAGTACACTCCTCGCAAAACTTCTCGATGTAGTCAATCTCGGGTAACCCATGTACCATTCCTTTCTTCGACAATTTTTGTAAACCACCATAGTAAATGGACCATATCGCAAATGCCACAGAACGCCTTGTCTTCTACATTAACTCGCATGAACACCTTTCTCGCACATAACACGGGTTGATTTTGTACATTCGATTCTTCGCCATCTCAACTTGTGCTATTACCGCTTCTTTCTTGTCTTTCGCCTGTAATACTCGATTTTTCATAAACACCGAGTATCCTTTCTCCAATGAGTTGTCCCACGTACTCGTGGATGTTTCTCTTGAGATCGTACATAATAAACATTCTCAATTAATCCCTTTAAACCATTCTTTTGCAAATATGATATTGTACCTTGACCTTTCACTTGAATCTTTGACGCATCTCCAAATGACACGTGCCCATCCTCTATCTCTCGCATCTCCCAATAAAGAGGTGTTTGTGCCCGCACATATGATTACTAGCGCCGGTATCGAGATACCACACCGTGTCGCCGTTTCTGAATGGTATTTTTGTAGGCCACCGCGAGAACACCATCTTCTCGTCTCTTCTTCCGCGACTAGATTCGCGTTTTCTTCTACCTTTTCTCGAATAGCACTCCTTTGCATAAGGCCCGTACGCTTGCCACAATTATAGCATTTGATATTTGATTTGCACTCTTTTGCGTAGGCCCATGCTGCCACGGTTGTAGCACTCAACATTTGAATGATTTAACCGGCCGCCTCTCCACGACCACGTCCTCTACCTCGCCAATTTTGTTGGCTTGACTCGCCCCTTCTCCTCATAGTGTGCATCTCGACCGCGGCCTCCACCACCGCGACCATTACCGCGACACTCACGCGCTCTCTACCACGAAAGTTTTCGAGCATGAGTACCTTTTCATCTTTGATAGATACCTTGGCTTGCGGTTTCCTCGGCGACTCGTTCTTCTTTCTTCTTTCTTCTTCTTCCGTTGTTCACGCGCCTCAAGAGAACCATGAGATCATCAACCGTCGTCATCTCCCGCATTTTCGACTCTCACCGCACAAACGACATTCTCAAAATTCTCGGTTAACGACCGCAAAATTTTCTCCACCACTCTTGCATCGCTAGAATTTCTCCATTTCGTTTTAGTTGATTCACCACTTGTTTGCACACGCGAGATGTAGTCGGATACACCTTCCGACATCTTCATCTTCATACTCTCCACCCGCCGCGTAGAGTTTGGAGTCTTACTTGTTTTACTCGGTCGGCTCCTTTGAACACTTTTTTCTAAATGTCCCACTCTCTTCTTTGAAGTAGTTGCCTCGGTAATCTTCTCAAAGCCCGACTCACAACGGCTCGAACAACATGTATAGTGCCGCCTTATCCTTCGATCGCTCCTCTTTCAACGCCTTGTTTTGAGCCGCCGTATATCCCGTGGTATTTGTTGGTTCTTTGAAACCTTCTTCGACCACCTCCCGCGCATCTTGTGATCCGAGAAGAGCTTTCATTTGAATGCTCTAGTTCTCGTAGTTCGCCTTCGTTAGTCGTGGTAGCGACATTTGTCCCATCACATTTGCCATCGGCTCTGATACCAATTTGTTGATATTTTATAACTATTTTGGTTGAGGGAAAAGAGACAAAAACAATTTTTTTTACTAATCAAACACTCTTTTTATTTCTCTCTTCTACTTTCTTACAACATAATACAACTCTATTTATAGACCTAAACAAAACTCTTAAAATTCGTATTAAAAAAAATCAGCTTTAAACAGAACAGTAAATTCTGACCCTTCCTTGCTAAAACTTCCATAACTTATTGTAGGTAATACCAAATGACCTGAAACCTTCACCATTAAAAACTAGACTTAAAAACACACGAAGTAGACTCTTCATTTGCTCAAAATGATCTGGAATTGCCCCTTCAATTCCTCATTCAATACTGTCTTAAAATCTGTCCGTTTTTAGTAAATTCTGAGTTTATTTTCCACAAATATTGCATGAGAAAATCTCCTCCAAGGGTTGCTTTCAAATTTTACCCTCTCCTTACTTTTTAACATATGTTTAGAAATATTTTCTTTTAATATATGCGTTCAAAATTACAAAGGTTATTGGAGTTGAACTCCATTAACGGACAATCACTGGAGCATTGACAAACCATGCTATGCCTTTAAGAAAAATGTTGGACCGTATATAATACTCTTGAACATGTGTTCAAATGAGCTTCATTTTTGAACACTTCTTCAACTTTGAGTATGTATTGACTAAGGTCAAAAACGAAAATTACTGTACAGAGGAATCAAAAAGGGAAACTAATCACATTTTAATAAGAAACAAATTACTCAGTAAAAGAGGACCAGGTTATACCAGTTGGAATTGGAGAAGATCCTACCGAACTGATTACTTTAGAAGGCTCTCTGTGGTTACTAGAAGACATGAAAGCTACTGGTTTTACTATTGCTAATTCATTGACACAAGTAGATCCTCCTCCACACTGAGAACCAGAATGTGGTGTTGGAGAAAGAGAGCTTGGAACAGCTGTAAAAGGTGATGTTAAATTGGAGAAGTTCATAATAAAATCATCAGTGCGAGAAGTGGACTTTGGTGCCTGCTCTTGAGCCATGGAGAGCTGCTTATTAGCAGTAGGAGAAGATTCATTTCCAGCAAGTAACATAATAGCATTAACCTGAATAAAAAAACAAACCAAAGAGTAAAGTGACATTAGAAAATGGTGCAAATATCAACTTTTAGTACCTGAGCTGCAAGTTTATCCATATTAAACTTCAAGTACTTAAAAAACTCTGAACTCACTGTTTATGTTACAGCTATAATACTAACGTCGACATTGTTATATTTTTTAAGAAAAGACATCACATAACCTGCACGAGGCATACACATATTAAAGCCTTTTATTCTCAATTTGATCAGGATTTCATATATTGAAGAATGTTTATCTAGTATATGGTCATAACCTGTTATTATTGTTGGGTACATGGAAACAAAAAACTTAAGCTAATCCACCTAATAGATTGACTTTTTGGATGGAACCAAGTTCCTTACAATTATTGGCCAGTTTTCCAAGTACAATGTAATTGTAAGGAGTTATTTGGCATGAGTAAGGGGTGATTTGGCAAAAATAGGGTTATATATTTATTGTTATTTTTTCCATAAAAATGGTCCATATCAAGATTACAATGTAAGGAATTTGAGTTTTCATTCTAAAAGGTTAACCTTTTAGGTAGAGTAGCCTCGTATGAGATTTTGTTCGCACATTCCCAACATAATGATTTGTCTTAATGGTAAGGACATAACTATAGTTAAGGACAAAAACACCCTTTATACAGTTCAAAGATTATCCACTGCTTAACATTTGAAAAGAAGAAGTTCATACCTTTTCAGGAGATACATCATCATAGACATTCACAGTGCCAGCGTAGAAGATTGTCAATTGAACTGGTCCTCCTGAGGACTTAGGAGCACTCCTATAAAAAATTGAACAGAAAATTAATTGATTTTCTTGTTAGCAGCTCGATCGTTGCATTAACCTCTCATTTGGTATAAATCATGAGAAACATTTGAAATACAACAGTTTTAGTTACCTAAAATCAGTGGTACCGACCATGGAACTTGCAGAGGAAAAAGCAGAAGTAGGGATAACAAATGGAACAGCTCCAAAAGACTGAGGTTTCATGGTAGACATAGCTATGTTGTGTCCAGTAGAAACAATGTGGGAATGGACAATGGGTGTGATGACTTGATTAGTTTGGTTGAGTGCGGAGGGAAAGATCGGGCGATGGACATTGTGTGCATTAATATGCTGCACTGGATAGGCTTTCATTGCATGGTGATTTCCAGCATGTTTATTTTGAATCAATTTTTTCTACATAAAATTAAAGAAGAATAACAAGTTAATTGATTGATACATGGCCATCCTAAAAGAACCAAAAATGAAAAAGTTAAATAGTTTCTAAGATCATAAACTTTGGTGGAATGTTTCACAAAAATGTCCACAAATTAAAAAATTTAATACTTTGGTCCCTAAACTCTTATACTGAATCAAAAGTTTAGTGACCTGACAAAATATGTCACCCTTAAGTCTCCAAACTTAACATAAAAATGATTTAGGTGTAACATTCAATAAGTTTGAGAACCAAAGTGCTAGGTTTTTTTTAGTTTTGGTAAATGAGTCCGGAACTTTAATTAGAAGCTGTTTGGTCAAATAAAAAAGGGACAAATGAATCAACATACATTGGAAAATGTCTTCTGGTCTTTGTCAAAAGCATCAGTTCTTGATAAGGTCATGAAAGGTGATGTCAATGGATTAGTGACGGTCTTGTTTGGCATCATGTCTTCTTGAACAGTCTTGAAAGATAGAAATTGAGGAAGTGCTTTAACCTTATTTGAAAATGACCACTGCATTGTTGAACCTCTTAATACTGCTTCAAAATCAACAGTAATGGAGTTTGATAAATTTCTTACTTTGTTTGAGTTTTGGAATTTAGTTGATGACAATCAACTTAGTACTATTACCATTCTTTGCAAACATTGTTAAGAAATAACTTTTGAGCACATTTGAAAGCAAATGTTTAACAAACTAAAATTGAGGTTTAAAAAACAACAAAAGATTAATAAATTGCTCTATTAAACATGCCAACAAATCAATGTGTGTGCACATACTTACAAATATATATAAATATATAAAGTTGGAAAGATTATCAAGACGTTGTTATTCACAGCTGTCAAAGTGAAATGAATATATATAATATTCTTTACAAAATTCTATTTATCACAAATTACATGATATAATATTATTTATAAATATAATAAAAAAATTACATATTAATTATCATTATAACATAATTGTAATATATAGTTGTTAATAATCTTATGGTTTTTAGTAGAATGATAAATATAACTTGAGTACTGTAAAAATTGAGGGTGTGAACATCTTCATTGTGTGTATGCGTTGATAAGTAACTATTTTTTAATGATAGACCAAAAATGGGAAATATAATAATGCATAAAATAGTAATATTATATTGTTTGTTTGTTAAAGAACTATATATCTTCATCTAATTTGTTTAGAACAATTAAGCTACAGTTTCCATGACGAGGAGCCCTAGATCTCAAATTACTTTTTAAATGTAATATTAAACTTTATCACATGAGATTGTCTAGCCAGTATATTATAATATAAATGGAACTAGCAATTGGGAAGGCACTATAATTAAGAAAGGAAGGAAAATTTTACTATCACAAATTGACAATATAATAGAAAAAATACGGCATGAAATTCTCTTATTTCTTTATTTTTAATAGTATATATATATATATATATTAATGGGTTTAAATTGATGTTCTAACTATAACCATAAAATATATATATCATTACAATATAAAATAATTGATCTCATAAATCCCTTTTTTCATGTTGTTTTCAAAGAAGAAGAATTCAATTAGATGATTAAAGATTACACATTATCAAAATAATATTTTTTCTAAAGTGTACATAGTAGGTAGGTTAATTTGTACGTGTGTTATACATATTTGTATAGTTTCTTATCATGTGTATTCAAATTTATTTTTTTAAATTCCAATTTACATATTTTTAATTATTATAAAAAATTAAATGATTTTTAATGAATTTAATTATTTATAGTGTTAATAAAACTCAATATCTTTATAAATAAATAATAATAATATTTAATTATTAATTAAAAAATAATTCATATGTTATTATATTCGTATTTTAAGTTGTAGCTAATATTTTCACTACACGACCGATGATCCTATAATATAATGGTAAAAGAATAACAAAGTCCTGTATTGTCATTTTCCCAATGCCGTTCGTCGTTTTATACTCTATTATCAGTTGGGGTACGAGCAGCAACATTTTATCTAATAAATAAAAGGTAAACTCACGTAAATAAATTTCTGCTATATTAATATTCTATGTATAAATAATTTTATTTTTAATTTTTTTAATAAAAAATATATTTTATTTTCTTATAATATTAAATATACTTAACATTATAAACTATAAAAATCAATTAAAATCCAAGATGAAAGATAAAATATCCTAAACATTTAACTCACGGTATAAACTAAGTTGAATAACAGTTTGAATCTTAAGTAAGATAGAACCCAACAACAATACGAACAAACTCATCTTTATCCTTAACTTATTATACTTTATGTTAATTATGTCTCTTTGATACATAATTATGTGTATACATGTATAAATATATTATAAATAGATGGACAACTTATAAAGATATATACTGTATAATTAAACATATTGATATTTATAATTTATTTTAAATTAATTAATATTATAATTTGTTTTCATATTAACATTATTATTCACAATGTTTTAATATTTGCCTCCATAACTTTTATATGATTATTGACAAATTTTATACATTATGTATTGTAACTTGTGTTATTATTATTATTTTCTGTTTAGATACTTGAAAATTATAACTAAATTCACCCAATTTAAAAGCCTTTATGTATTTTACCCAGACTCGACGGTGATTTTGATATAAAAATAGTATACGTGTCATAATTATAATTCAAATTTATTTATGTTGTTTGAACTAATCGGTTATATATATATATATATATATTAATTACTAGCAGCTGGCAGACTCTTATTTAAGAATATAGCAGATTGTTTATGACATGTAAAACAACGTGACAATATATTTTATTTTGTGAACAGATCATGCGCATGTTAGAAGGAAAAAATAAAATATTATCTGATAGAACCCAATGAATTAAAAATATAAATGCTCAAAATTAAAAAATTAACAACTTATAAAGGACAAATAAGCCCATGCTTCTACGGCAAACTCTTCGTTTTCCAAGTCAGAAAAAAAATATTAATATCATATCATATATAAGAATTATTTTAAAAATTAAAAAACTAATTTATTTTTTAAAAAATTATTAACACCTGACGTAAGAGACAAAGATGCAAAAGTTGGTGGAGTGTAGCTATATGTTGATTAACATTAATTTATATATCTAATTAATATTAATGATTATTATTTTTTTTAAGTAAATTATATTTTAATCTTAGATTATTTTAATTTATAAAGATTCTTTATTATAAAATAATATTTTTCATTGATTATTATTATAACATTTTTCTTTGCAAAAAGATTTAAATAATTATATCTATAAATTTTATATAATATATAATTATGAATAAAATAATAAAAATGATTTGTCTTATATTAAAAATATCGATTATATATAATCGTAATTATTAAATAAGTATAAATTATATTTATAATAGTTTTTTATTTTTTATACAATTTAATTAATACATTTATATATAAAATTTCGTCTCTAAACTTTTAATATGTTAAAATAATATTTATATTATTCAATTAAAATTCGTTATAAGTTTTATATTAATATTTGTTACTCTAAAACAAGTAAAACTTAGATCCGTCAAAGAAGTTTCCTAATTGTATCACTAAGTATAAATTTATGCATCATAATTAGTATTTTTCTATAAATATAAAGGCAAAACTCACAAATTATATTTAATTTATATCCATATTTACTATCTAATTTAAATTATATATATATATATATATATTATACTTCTTAGCACCATTCGTGTTTCTTTTCTTTTCTTTTTTCAGTTGCAAATTTTCAGTGTACATATATAAAGATAAAATTTTGGATACATATTATAATAAATTTAATTTCTTCTGGGATGTGCAAATTTATTTATTTATTTTTCTTTCCATGCGTTAAACTTTTTTTTTTCTTTTTTATGAATTTCCTATAACTTAAATTACATTGTGAAATATTCTAGAGAATATTGTGGTTTTTTTTTTTCTTTCTTTAAGACAATGGATACAATCTAGCTTGAAATACATATTTATTAAATAATTGTTTTAAATTATAGGAGTATTAAATTCAAACCCGTATACAATAGAATATGATTCACAACACCTTTACCACTATGCTCAAACCACTCGTAACCCATTGAAGTAACAAGTGATTCCATTATAAACAAACTATTCAACCCTTAAAAATGCATGAGAAATTCAAAGTAGTTGTGAAACAGACCATGAAATTTTCACCCAAATAAGTTTTCTACCAGAAACAAAACAAACAAAAAAATTGAAGCAATAAAAAGATTGGGTTTCAACGAGTCGTAAAATATAAAACTTCAAAAGACCATAATAGCTGACTAAACTTCGGTTTGGCTGCTGAGAAACTGAGAAAAGTAAATACAATGCTAATTTTCCTTTCGTGTTCTTCAAAATTCCAAAAATAAAAGTCATAACGAAACAAGGAATCAAGGAACTAAAGCAAACCTTATGTCATGTTTGTGTAAGAAATAAAATTATTTTATTGAAACTAGAAATATATATATTATATATATAATATTTAAATAATATATAATTTTAATAAAAATAATAATAATCGAATTATCTGTATCACACAATATTTTTAAAATAATTTTTTCGTTGATTACGAGTGTACGAAAACAATAAAAATTTATCTACTAGAATATAACGATTCCATAATAATAAATTTACAACATAATTTATTATTTAAAGAATTTAAAAATGTAATAACTTTATTAAAAAAACTTAACTTTAGATTAAAATAATAATAATAATAATAAATTTTTTCTCTCCTTTTTTTCTTCAGCTGTAAATTTTTTTTTCTTTCCCCTTTCTCATCTTTTCTTCTTCTCTTCTTCCTTTCTTTTCCCGTCTATCTCTCTTTTTGTCTTTTATTTTATTTTATAAGGAGCAGCAGAGAAGACATAAAAGCAAAAGCCCAAACGGACAAAACATCTTTAAAAGTAAATAACCATTTTTAATAAACGGACGAGGAAGAGAAAAAAGCTGATAATGATATTTAATCAAGAATTGAAACGAAAGATAATAATGGAGAAAAAAAACTGAAAATTAATTGAAATAAAATGTAACTTAAAATAATTCAAGAATTTCTAGAAATCCAACACATGAATAAAAATTAACATATATTTTAAATCAAATTTTGATACGAAAATAGAGTTCAACGGATCTAAACTTGCATAAGATAAGTAGGTGTTACCCTTTGAACCTTCATTTATGAAAATATATTTACCTTACTAATTAACCAATAGACGTGATGTCTTTGAATTATTCTGTCGTTTATGTAAGCGATGATATACTTCACACAAGAATCTTTCCTGACATAAGTTAGTTCTCACTGTTATGTTCATTTTGGCCATGAACATATGTCTAGTTTTGTGAAAGTCTTTAAAAAATTGAGTCATATATATACAATTCTTTTTCGCAGCAACCCCACTTCTCTATCACATAAGTGATTTCTTATCTTTAAAAATAATCCACAAAGAGTACCCCATATACTATGCTTGATATTCTCTTCATATCTTCATAAGAATCATCAAAAGTCTTAACTTATCTTGTATCTTACGGGTATCATTTGTTCATCATAGGAATGGACTTGAGGGTAAACCTACACAGTGATCTCACTAATTCTTTACAATTAGGTTGTTTCTTTGAACCTAGATCTTGAGATTTCTAGTCAAATAGGTTGTGTTTTCTTTGCAAATCCTTATTCATTCATGGGCTTCAGTCTCATTTCTCTCAATGATTTATCAACTAACTCTTGATTTAACCATTTAGTTAAGGGATCAACTATGTTATCTTTTGACTTTACATAGTCAATAAAGATAACCCCAGTTGAGAGTAATTGTCTAATGGTATTATGTCTACGACGTATATGTCAAGACTTATCATTATACATATTTCTCTATGCCCTACCGATAGCAGATTGACTATTACAATGAATGCATATTGTAGGTACAAGCTTCACTCACTTAGGAATATCATCTACAAAATTGTGTAGCCATTCGACTTCTTTGACATATTTATCCAAAGCGATGAACTCAGATTCTATAGTGGATATATCAATACATGTATATTTAGAAGACTTCCAAGAAACAGTTGCACCACCTAGTATGAATACATATCCACTAGTATACTTGGAGTCTTTCATATCAGATATCCAATTGTCATCATTATATCCTTCTAATACAGTTCGACATCTTGTGTAGTTCAATTCATAACTACATGTATATCTTAAGTATCTAAGTAGTCTTGTAATACATTTCTAGTGATCAGATCCTAAATTACTAGTATATCTGCTTAGTTTACTTACAACGTAAGTTATGTCTGGTCTCGTATAACCCATCAAGTACATAAGACTTCATATCACTCTAGAATATTCTAGTTGAGACACACTCTCACTTTTATTCTTAGATAGGTATAGATTTACATCTACTGGTGTTCTTACAATTTCAGAATTACTCTTGTTGAATTTCTCAAGTATTTTGTCAACATAATGACATTGACTTAGAATGAGATCATTTGATATCCTTGATATCTTAATTCCCAGAATTACATCAGCAAGTCTCATGTCTTTCATATCAAACCTTGAATTCAACATAGACTTAGTAGATTTGATCATTTGATCTTTACTATCCACAATTAGCATGTCATCAACGTAAAGACACAAGATAACATAATCATCTTCTTTGTCCTTGATATATACACATTTGTCACATTCGTTGATTTTAAAGCCATTTGTCCTGATAACATTATCAAACTTTTCATTTCATTGTTTTGGTGCTTGTTTCAAGCCATATAAAGACTTTACAAATTTATAGATCTTTTCTTCTTTCCTTAGGCATGAAAAACCCTTGGGTTTGTTCATGTAGATTTTTTCATCTAACTCTCCATCTAGAAAGGCTGTCTTTACATCCATTTGATGTATTTCAAGATTTCGTAGAGCTGCGATAGCAATTATCATCCTTATAGGTGTTATTCTCATCACAAGAGAATAAGTATCAAAGTAATCAAGGTTATGTCATTGTTTATATCCCTTAATTACAAACCTAATCTTGTACTTATCAATTGATCCATCTGGTTACGTTTTCTTGTGACAATCCACTTAGACCCTAGCATTTTACTACTTTGAGGTAAATCATCTAGTTCCCAAGTGTGATTTTGCATAATGGGCTCAATTTCTCTATTTATGGCTTCTTGTCATTGAGGACCTTCAGAAGAATTCATAACCTCTTCGTAGGTTTGAGGTTCACTTTCTAACAAATAGGTCAAAAAAATTGGACCATAAGACGTTTTTGTCCTAGCCCTCTTGCTACGTCTGAGTTCAACCTTATCCTCAACCTCTTATTCATGTTCTTTGTTTTGACTATCTTCATTCATAGTCTCATATGTTTATTTAGACGAACTTGATTCTCCTTAAGATTTGCATGGAAATACATTTTCAAAGAACAATGCATTCCTTGATTCCATTATTGTGTTCTTGTATATATCTGGGATCTTTGACTCATTTATAAGAAATCGATAATCATTACTATTATCTGCATATCCAATAAAGATGCAATTTATTATTTTTGGACTTATCTTCACCTTCTTAGGTATAGGTACAACCACTTTTGCAAGACATTCTCACACTCGTAAATATTTATAGAAAGATATCCTTCTTTTATATAATTCATACGGTGTTTTATGTGTCTTTTTCCTAAGGACCTTATTTAAAAAGTAATTAGTTGACAAAATAGCTTCCCTTAAGTTTTATGGCAACCCAGAACTTAATAACATTACATTCATCATTTATTTCGAGGTACGATTCTTACGTTTATCTAGAATTCATGCTCTTCAAGCAACAAACCTCTCAAGGTTCTTCCGAATCTCTAGCATGTACAGTACATTATTTAGAATTATCTCTCTTTCAGATGTCATCTTTAAGATCACTTTGTCTCACCATCGTTGATAGAGGTTAGAAAGTTCCTCATTCACAACTTCTCTTCATTCTCAAATGGTTTGGAGAAAGTGAATAACTCATTATTTGAACATATGTGTCTAATAGTACCAGTGTCGATCCATTACTCTTTTGAGTTAGACCTGACGAATTCATATCAGAAAACAATTGCCAACATAGCAATGTCGTCCATCACATTTGTTGTCATCTCAAAAACAAATTCACGTTTTTAAATTCATTTATATAAAAAAAATCAAAATTATATTTTAGAATACAAAAAATAATTTCGAGATTTTAATTTAATACAATTAATCTAAAATTAATTTTCTTAACACTAAAAATTTAAGAACTTAATTTCGATTCGTAATTCAATAAAATTAAATATTTTAAAATCAATGATACAAAATTCATTATTTTGAAAATACAATATTTACTTCTTTTGTTAAATCAATTTATTTCGTAAATGTAAAATTTAACTAAAGTGAAAACATCATTTAATAAATATCCTTGATGCAAAATTTATTTATTTTGAAATTCGAAATCAAATGCAAAATTTCATTATTTTACACATATAAATTTATATTATTTCACCCAATTATGAAATTATAATATTTTGTCAATTGCGAAACTATAATTTGTAAAATATGAATTACATCAAAATATTCTTAATCATTTTATTATATATCAATATACTTCCTATATAAACCAATACAAAGTTTGTATAGGCAAAATAAACTAAAAACATCCGATTTCTAGAAAAAATAATTTCCTTGCAAATTTTAGAAAAGTCACCTTTGCATAATCATATTTGATTATAACATGTAATAAGCTTATAAACTAGATTATATAAAACTGATTCAATTGACATTAAATATATAATAAATTATGATATGTATAATTCAAAATGGATGTAACACAATTTTCAAAAAAAATAATAATAATAATAACAGCCTAAAAAATAAACAAATTAAAATAGTTAAACAATATAAAACTCTACTACGGATGACACAATTAGTATCACATATAATTCCAATATACTAGGTATCAAGAACTTGGAAGCAAAAAATAAAAAAAAAAAGTGCATTAAATTTTCACTTTATCCACTTTACCTTCTTTTGAAAGCAAAGTTCTCAAAGTGATGACACAGGAGAACTTGAAAAACCCATACTCGCCTATCTTGAATAAAATACTGCAAAAATTGATTAGTAAAGTATTTAAATTAAGTAAAAAGAAACGTAAAATCAAAGCAGTAAGAAGAAATATAACTTGTTTGTCCAAAATTAACATAGTAGAGAATTACTATAAAAAATAAATGTGTTGTAGTTAAAAATAAATAAATACAATCTAAACAAAAAAAAAAACAAGCATAAGTTCATTCTAATATAATAGCATCAGATCAGTGAATCCATGAAATCAACAGGGAAAACAAGAATTGGGTTTTATATTTTTTAATTTTTTTTTCTTTCTATCTAACAGAGGTGAGATGATGATGGAAGATTGTTTCCCTATTTGTTTGATTGACGTGATGATGGCACAATTAGTATTAGCTCTAATTGAAAAAAAAAATTATATAATTGTTGAAATGTATCAACTGTAATGGGCATAAAAGTAGCAGTAGAAAAAAAAATGCAATCAGAAAAATAAAAATTAGATAGTAATATTGATGACATAAATCATTAACAGAACAAAAATTGTATATAAAAAAGTATAAATAATTATCGGTACACATATTTTAATAGTACAAAGATTGATAAAAATATAATATTAACGTCCAAATAAATAATAATATCAACGTAACGAAAAATAAAGATATAAACATTAATTTTTAAAAATAAAACTAAATTTGTAAAAATGTCTATATAAAATAAAATTGAGGAAAAATTATCTTAAGATTGTAAGAAATAATATATGTACAAATAATTTAAGAATAAAATAATAATAATCGAGATATATGTATCATACAGTTTTCTTAAGATAATTTTTTCGATCATTATGACCGTACAAGAACAGCGAAAACTTATCTCCTAAGATACAACGATTACACGATAATAAATTTACACCTAGATTATTACTCAACGAATTTACAAATGTCTAAACTTTGTTAAATAAATCTAACTCTAGATTAAAAATAATAATAATAATAAATTTTTTTTCTCCTTTTTCTCTTCTTCTTTTCTTCTCTTCTTTCTTTCTTTCTTTTCCCGTCTCTCTCTCTTTTTGTCTTTTCTTTTCTTTTATAAGGAGCAGCAGAGAAGACATAAAAGCAAAAGCCCAAACGGGCGAAACAACATTAAAAGTAAAAAATCATTTTTAATAAGCGGATGAGGAAGAGAAAAAAACTGATAATGATATTTAATCAAGAATTGAAACGGAATATAATAATGGAGAAAAAAAAACTGAAAATTAATTGAAATAAAATATAATTGAAAATTATTTTTATTCAAGAATTTCTAATAGTTTGTTATATAATAATTTGTATACAATCGTATATCTGGTTTTAAAGTTAGATTATAGTTCACAAAATAAAAATTACACATGTAGAAATTTAATAAGTGTCAGTTTAAACTATACATGATATTTTAAATTATTTAATCTATTTAAAATTTTAATTTTAGAATTATGTGTTTTGATTTCTTCTTTAATCTTAAATTACAAATAATTTTTATTTAAAAATATAAAAATAAATTAAATATTAATTTAAATAAATTTTTATAATAAAATTATTTTAATAAGTTAGAAAACTATATAAAATAAATTAAATATTATTTTAAATATAAATTATTTTATAAAAAAATTTATAATAAATTTTATTTAATTAATTATATAAATTTTTACCTAATATTATATTATATATAATTCAATACAATTAATTTTATTAAAATTATAGTAAACCTATACAATCTACTGTTACATCTATCCATGCCTTAAAAGTGGTATAAATTTCTTTAGAATTTTTTTTAATTATTTGTGACCATTTCACGGAAACCAATGAGATTAAAATCAAAACCTCGTATACAATAATTGAATTCTTTGGTATATTTAATTGGTTGGAATAAAACGAAATTAGAATTAATTCATTTTAATTTAATGTTTAGTTATATTGAAAAATATGAATAAAATATAATTGATTTTTAAAAAAGAAAGAATCACAATTATTTTTCCCTTTTAAGAATCATGATTCAATTCTTATTTCAATTTTTTTTCTAATTTTATCATAATCTTAAATCCTAAAATCTAAAATTTTATTTTAAAAAATAAATGGTAAGATAAAAAATTCTTTTACAAACTAAACAGAAAAAAAAATTGTAAACTCAATTTAAAATCAAAAACAAAAACCTCAAGAAGGTTAAGGGGAATAGATGAATAAATTCTTGAGTTTTTGTCTACAATAGTCATATTTCATTCAAAAGTTAAAAAAAAAAAGCTCTTTGTTAATTTAGTTAAAAAATGCTCTTTTTAACCTCTCAATCAAATAGCAATTTATTTTTTTTCTCTTTCTTCTTTCAATTATATCTTAATTTTTTTCGTTTTTCTCTCTCCTTCAATTCTCAGCTAAGTTTTTTTTTTCTCTTCTTATTTTAAAAACAAGACAAAAAAATATTTTAATTACCCTTTTTAACTTTAAAATAGCGAATACAAAATTTATAAATTTTTAATAAATAAATTTTTAAGTGAATAAAAAATAATAAAAATAATTTATATTTATAAAATACAAAAATATATTTAATAATAAATATATAATTTTTTATAATAAATAACTTATCAAAATTTTATTATAAATTAACTTAAAATAATAATAATAAATTATAAAATAATTACAAAATTAATAATAATAATTATTATAAAATAAATTATAAAAATTGGGTTAATAATTATAATAATATTATATTAGATAATATTTTCACACAAATTTTACGATATAATGTGTTATGTTTGTATTGTACATTGTAAAGAGTTGGATATAGAGGTTTTACAATTTTTTTTAATAATTTAATAATTTTTATTAATATTATTTTTTATATCATAATTATAATTAATAATAATAATAATATATTATATTATTTATAAATTATCAAAATATTTAGCATATGATTTTCAATATATGTATAAATTTATATTTATTTTATTGTAAAATAAATTATTTTTTATTTTTTAAAATAAATTTTTTAATATATAATATGATAAAAAATATTTATGTACTTAAAATTAATTATAAATTTATAAGATGTTAATATTTTTTTATGTTTACAATAATTATTCTTTTGTAAAATAGAATTAACATATCTTTTTTTAAAATAAAATTGATTAAAAATTTTGCTTTCAAATTTAAGGTAAGATTTTACTTATTTTTTTATAAAATTCAACTTGCGACTATTTTTAAACTAATGTCCAAAAATTGATTATTATAGACAAAATCCCTAAATTCTTCTTTGACGACTCTGGATCTTGGAGAGAGCAAAGCAGAAGAAGAACTACGTACAACGGTTTTTACAGCACAAGGGAGAGGGTTATAAAAAATTAACCAATAACATCATAAGTAACTTTTTTTAATAAATACATTATTTCAATCACTATATTTTTCAGTGATTTACTCTGAATTATTTTATTTTTAAAAATAAATAAATTCAATTTAATTTATATAATTATATTTAAATTATAAAAAATATTGTTAAAAATCAATTAATTTATTTTATTTTCTTTCAGTTTTCTTTAAACAATATTTTTAATATAAAAATCTCGTGCTCACAAATATATCATATTATATGCAAATTTTTTTAACAAAAAACAAATTTTACAAAACTATATGGATCTGTGTAAAAAATATTAAAAAATGATCTTACAAAAAATGAAAAGGATTAGTAAATTTTCAACAATATCTCTTATCATTTAAGTATTTTTTTTAATTTAAATATAATAATATAAATTGAAGTAAAGTTGATAATTTTTTTTAAAAAAAGTGACTACATTAGCCACTAAAAAGTAACATAAATAAATTGATCTATTTAAAAAAAAACTTACTTGTAGAAAACTTCAAATGGATCACAAATTGAAAATATTATTGGCTTTACTCTAAATTTATACATTTAAGTAGTCACGAGTGACACTATAAAATAATAAAAATATTTCTTTCTCATTTTTAAATAAAGATTTCATATGCATCTTATTTGAGTCTAAATGTATTTAAATTATTTAGTTTATAAAGAAATTTTAAGTCAAAAAAACCTAAAATTTAAAATACATGAGAGACATTTATATTTTATGTATGAATTTATTTATAATTATATATATTAAGAAAGTCTATTACCCGATAACCGATTAGAATAAGGAGTCAAGGACTCTTGGAGACTTGCCCCCACCTCATAAGAAATAGAAGAATTATAGTTTAGAAAACATTTAAGATAATAACACAATATGGTGTAGTATAGTAAATTAATCAAAAAAGTAAACAGATTAATTCAACTAGGAAAAAGAAAATAGATGAAAAAAATCTAATCATAATAAGATTAGCATATGTTGGTGTTTGTGAGTTTTTGGTGTAGCTTGTGAACGAAACATGTCTTATTTTCTAAGCTTCCCTCAAGGTTTAGAGTGAATCCTAAAGAATATGGGTTAGAAACTTAAGCTCAACCTCAGAATCTGAGCCCCACAGTGAGTGTCAAAATGTTTAGGGTTAATCTGATTTACAAAGAGAGAACTTAGAGAGAAGTCAAAATATTTGGCTAAATGTGTAGATTTCATAAGAGGTCCATCTATTTATAAAATATTACATGTACAGGTGTCAATTATATAATGTATACACATATATGGTATTAGAGGGATACAATTGGTATAAAGTACAACATTTTATGGATTGAGGTTGACTCTAACTCGAACTAGTGGTCAACCTTACATGAGGAGTGGTTCCTTGGGACCAACCTCCTACTTGCTAATGCATTTCAAGTGTGTAGTTCAAGTACGCCATTCATAATATTCCGTCTTACGGCTTAAACTGCTCACTTCGAATCATGTTGTACTATAAGTTAATCCATATGTCCAAATATCTAGTCCCCCTACTCTTTCAACTCGAGCTTTGGATTGAGGTGGAAGATAACTCCCAAGCAACAGATACAAAACTATTCAACTCCTTTAATAAATGTATGTTAGTTTATTGGAGAGAGAAAATGGGTGCTTCTATATAAAGGGGTGCTTGGGCAGGGACTTATCATCATTTCCTACACAACAGACAAATAGTAAAGAAAAATGCTTTATCGTATCAACTTGAGCTATCAAAGGTTTTTTAGTTTGGTGGTAATAATTCAGCTCAAACTATAGTTCTATTTGTTTGAGTTTTTAAAGTATGAGTTTAATGCTTTTTTACTTTCTTTTCTAGTCAGTTTTTAAAGAATCACTTCTTTTAATTTTCAAACTCGACCCTAGGTAACCCCTTATTCTCACACCTTACCCATCATTTTTTATGTTTTGTGGTTTTTTACAGGTAATGGCATAGGTAGAGAAGAGACCTCAAGCTCAGGCTTCTGGGAAAGCCTTAAATACCCCAACACTAGTGATAACTCAGGGTCTTCTAGATCGGAATCTTTTAGCGAGGCGAGTCAATCTTTACCTTAGACCTTTACTTATACCACTCACCTTTAAGCTACTCTAACCATTAAGTTGAGGGTGCACAGACTCAAATATCAGTGGCTAGGATGTGGAGGAAGAAAACGAGGAACATAGGGTATAAGGAACTAACAGGTCGTACCAAGGGTTAGTCAGCCACGATTAAGACTAGTGGGCTGGTGCCCCAAGATGAGGAAAGGTTAAGAAAAACCCACAACATCTCTTAGGTTCAGATGATGATTCCACCGTAGGGATCCTGTGCCCTGTGACAGCGACCAACCTTTATATGAGTGGACTATCTTTCATGAAAAGGCGTTATGGTTGGGGGTGAGGTTTTCCCTATTCCCTTTCATAAGGAGATTTTTGGTTAGGACTCAGCTCATTTTAGGATAGTTGATACCTAACGGGTGGAGGTATCCACTCTACCTGACATTGATATGTCAAGAACTAGGGGTGGATTTAAAGATGGTTGAGTTTAATAAAGCTTACGTCTTGAAGTAGAACCCTATAGAACTAAGAAGGGTATACATGTTTGTGAAACATGACCGGGGTATGAATATGTCTCTATATGAGAATGAGAAAAATTGGAAGGAATACTTCTTCTATGTCTTAGGTCAGTAGGAATCATCTACTAGCGACACAAGATTGATAAGGAGTGTTTGGAACGACACTAAGGTTATGATAAGGAATATATGTTCCTTTATAACGACCTTGAGTCTAGAAGCAAAGTAACGCCTGGTTGATATCCAAAACTATATTCTTGAGAATTGGAGGCATTTGCTGAACACCCCACATTTTATTGTATGAAAGTTAATAAGACATGGTTCGGTGAAGCCCCCCTTAGGATTATTCGTAAACCCCAAGCTCCTCTTAGCCGTTGAATCCCTCCCACAAAATTTAGGGGACGGTTCGAGGTGGTTATTGATAATGGTGAACTAGTTCTGAGACTTATTCCTTTTTTTGTGGCATGACCTAACGATAATAACACCCTTTCTCTTTGTTTTATAGGTCCTATGGAGTTTACTGCCACTCAAATCTTGGCTCATTTATAGAGTAAGGTTTCTTCGTTAGGGGAAAGTTCCTAAAAAAGTACACCTCTTTTTCTTGGGAGGGACTCTTTGAAAGGTAAGAAGAAAGGTAAATCTTCTAGTCAAGAAGGTTGCCCTATGCCATTAAAAAAGAAGAAGAAAGTGACTATCGGTGAGCCCGTGCTCAACTCAGAGCCATTGAAGGTATTTAAGCCTCTATCCATATCGCAAGAGCAACATGGTATTGTACCTCCTTGCTCGAGGAAAGGAAAGGGGTTCCTTAATGACCTTACCATTGATATGGATGGGATAGATTTATATCGGGGTATGACCCTAGAGCAACTCGATCATTACCTGATCCATATTCCTACTAAAGTGCACGAAAAGCAATTTGAGGCCATCTGTGAGGATACGGGCTCTGATGATGTCATCTGTCACCATCTGTATTAGGTATGTTACCTCGTATTTTGTGTTTATGATAATTATTTTTACAAGTTTAACCTCGTGAAATATTGTTTGGCCTTACACCCTTTCTTTCAATTGTAGTTGCTCTATGATTTCGACATGGCTTAAAGTGTAGGACATTTGAAGGATGAACTGGTATAGGAGAAACATGGTCATGCATCTACTTAGTCTAAGTATGTTACGTTGATGGCGAGGTCTAACAAGTGGGAAGGCGAGGCCATTGATAAAGAGGATAAATTGAATTAGGCTGCCATCGAGCTAAAAGAGTATGCTAAGCACATCACCAAGCTCGAAGAGGCTCAGAGGTAGATGGTGGTGAGATCAAAGATATTCAAAAAAAGAGCAGATGTTGTAATTGAGGAGGCTCAGAAGGCAAAGGTTGAGCTTAATGCCATGGCCAATCAGCCTAATTCAAGCGTAGAGAAGAGGTAAGAGTTGACCATGTAATCCTTTAAGATGAAGGCCAAGAAGAGGGACCTGGGCGAGTACTATTATTGCATTCTGAATATCCGAATCACTCTTCCATATTTACCTACTCCTTCTCAAGAGGGGGTAGAAGAGTAAGGGTCGGGCTCTGATGAAACAAAATCAGCATCAAGTTAGCAATACAGAGTTTTTAAATACTTTAGTTTTATATTTATAAAACTCTCGCAAATGTACGAATCATTTTATAGAAAATAACAAGTATACTCCCAAGGTCAATCTAAGGAAGGAATATACGTGGTTTTTAATTTATTATTCAAACTTTTAAAAACGAAATTAAATCCTAAACATCATGTATTTTGATTTTTTTTTTGTTTTCTAAAAAAATAAATATAGATATGGATTTAATAAATAATTATGAAAAGTTTTATTATTCATAACAGTGGAGTATTTATGAATATAATAATTAAGTTAATTATGCTTACTCATATTATTTAGGTTATTAAATATATAAATTGATATTTATTGATTCTTTTTTTATATAAATATCACATTTGGTAGAGTCATATATTTTTTGCTAATTAAACAAAATAATTAATACCTATGGGTGAGATCGATAATCAATTTGATTAATTAAATTAATTCCTTTTTTCTAAGAGATTGAAAATGAACCATTTAAATGCCACATTTGGTGGGGTTAGACATTTAAACTATATTCAAGGTGTTCAAATTAAACCTAAGAATTTAATTATCCGAGTACTAACTTTCAAGTTTTAAAAATATGTTGTCAATGCATTTTCGAATAATAGTTCTTATAAAACTTTTGAAAGAGTTTTACTGTAACTATTGGGTGATTATACCAATAAATAAAAGAGCATTACTCTAAATCAGACTGGATAATTAAATCTTAAAGTCTAATTTTTAAATTTAAGTTTGATAATAAAAAATAATATATTTTTCTCTAACATCCTTAATATAAAATCTTGAATAAAAACAAAATCAATTTATTTTAAATAAATATTTTACTTATTTAATATTTCACAAGCATAAAAACGTTATTATTATATCATATTTACACACAACTAGTCATGTTAAATTTAATCTCAGACAAATTAAATATAACATATAAGAACAAAACATAAAAATATTTGAAAAGAATTCATTTTAAAATTATACCTTAAAATTATCTAGTTCCGTTTCTAGAAAACCTCCAAACGGATTTGCAACGTTTATGCTAGTTCCGTTTATTGAATCAAAAACTAAAAATTTACAAAAGCATAAAAACTATGAAAGCTTTCTAGAGAGAGAAATGTTTGATTTGAGAGATCCTAAGGGATAATTTTTATAATGGGAAAGATGGTCCTTTTATAGGTGAAGAAAATGTTAAAAAAGTGAAAAAAATATCTTAAAAATTGGCGTTGGACGCATTTAAGGCAAGCTAGCACACGTGTGAGAAAAAGGTGCGTACGGTTGGGTGCTAATGCCGATAAATGGGCGTAAATAGGGGCATGGATCTCGCTGTGATATGCGTGGGACATGCTAGGCATGCACGTGACTGGACTGTTTTGTCCATTTTTTCATTTGACTTTTTCTCATTTTCTTTCTCATTTATTTGTATAATAAATGAATATTACACTTTAAATATTTTGATATATTGTTTCCAGTATTTTTCTTCGAGTTTGCAAATTATTTTTGAAGCAAAAATACCTAAAAAACAATATAAATAACCATGATTTCAAAAATATAAATTTATATAAAATATGATGAAATCATACAAATATAAAATCTATTTAATCAGTTAGTACATTAAATCATGATAATTTTAGTATTTTTTAAGCACTTACATAAGTTTTTTTTTACTCTTTAGCAAATTGAGAAAACATATTGTCTATAACTTTTCATGATAATGAGTCTATAGGATGCCCCAATATCCATTCATTGGATGCACACTTCCACTTTAAATTCTTACATATCAAACAATCATATGTATTTTCATATATTTTTGGTAAAGTATGTAATCATTTAGACATGTATCTATCTTTACATAAGTCATACCATACAAACTTATGCTCTTTTTAACCTCATACATTGACGAAGGCAATTCGTTACAAGGAGAGATCATTTGTCCAATAAAATTCAATATTTGGTTGAAATATTTACGCGTTCCTCATTTTTTAAGTTGTACAAAATTATTATCGTAGACATTCTGGTAAAGTCTTTACAACTCTCATAAAGCGACTTCTTTGTAACTTTTGAATTCACTAAGATCTTTGTTAAATTCATTTTATATTGTATGAACCATCTCCATAAGTATTCATATAATCAATCCTTATAAAATTTTCGTGAAACATTATCTGTGAAGGACTAACATTTTCCTTATCAATGATTTTTTTATGAAAATCCAATTTTTTTAGCATGTCAACTCAATTTCAATAACATGTTATCTTATCCAATTCCTATATTATTTCTCCCAGGTCATCTATCTCACTCATATTTTTGCCTCATGTTTTACTTCAGTTTGGTATCATAAGTAACAAATATTTTGTTTTTTGAACAAAATTATTTGCCAATTCTTATTAAAAAAACATTAAAATCTAATATCTTGAAACCAACGTCTTCCCAAAGCTACCACTTTTCCATAAGTTCACCATTGTCGTCATATATTAACAACATACCACCCTTTGTACTAAAACCTCAATGCCGCCTAACCCACTCATCAATTTATCATTATTGGCACTAACACTATCGTGAAAAGAGAGTTTTGATCAAAAACCTTATTCAATCGCTACCTATCTCTACATCATTCTTACATAACACCATCATGTGTAAGTTTTTCAGTCTTTAACTAGTCAATTTTGAATGGTCCCATCACTTAAATCTGTCAAAAACATCGTTCACTCCCCATTATAATTCTGCTAAATCTTTTAAGAATCAATCTAATATTGTCATCATTGACACTAAAAATTGTCATAACCAAAAGACTCCTTTCATCATGGACTACTGAATGACACCCCTTCCACCACTATATACTACCATCTGCATCGGTCAAAATGATCAACTTTGTTAAACTTTAACAAAAAAGGTCAACATCAATAAATTGTAATCAATATTAATTTTATTTTGTTTTGTAAGTTGATGACTTTTATCTTACTAATATAAAAGTTCAAAAACATCTTGCCATTAAATCACTAGTGAAAAATGTGGAATCAAATTTAACTCAATCGTGTTTAAAGTAATAGGACATAATTATGAATCAAATAAGGAAGATTTTTAAATCAATATTACTTTTTTTTTTCTTTTAGCAAAATTCATCCTAAACAAACCAAAACAAAACTTAAAAACCATCAAATAATCATGTATAGCCCAAAACATTAATGAAATCCCACATTTCAAGTTGAAAGTTGTCAATATGACCTTATGTCTAAACTAAATGTCTTTGCTCATGGAAGCAACAACCTCCCTCGAGAAATGTCTTGAACAAAGAAAATACTCTTATTTGACAATTATAGTGTCCCTCATAAGTATCATTCCCTTAATACATCTGTCCAAGAATCATAACTCATACTTGCTCACTCACCCAAGTTACCTAAATGTGTTAAAATCTTTTGAATTATGCCTAACATTTCATTTTGGTATTAATACTTCAATCTCTTCATAATAGGTTGCGAGTGTGTTTAAAGTTTTGATTTGTATTCTATGGTTCTAACTCTTAAGGAGTTAAATTTTCATCACCAAGAGAATTATGTAGAATAAATAAAAGAATTAGTTATTTTATAATTATCTAATTTGTTAATTTAATCTTATAAGTAGAATATAATATTGTATTTATTTCTTAGATAGAAATGAATCGAAATACAATTTATTAGTTTTTGTCTGATTATATATCTATTTATCTCTCATATATTTATTATTTATCTAAGTCTTTAACATTAATTTTAACACTTTTAGTCTATTTCTCTATCCTATTTTTACAATATATTTGAAAAATTAAATAAATTTTAAGTTTTTAAATTAATACTGAAAATAAACTTATCAAAGATAACGAGTTTTTAAACCAATATAGGTTCTTTGTTGTAAAAAGTTTTAACAAAAAGCATGCAAGCATATAAAAAATAAATATGATAAGCATCGGGTAAAATCTCTGAGTGTTGAAACAGTGTTTAATAATTTTTTTTAATAAATTATAAAAAAACATAAGATGAGATATATATTAAAAGAATAGACTTCTCAATATTATAAAAATCTTACTATTTGGTGTTGATCTTAAATTATTTTTCAAATTTTGGAATAAAATATAAACGTTAATGTCATTATTTTAAAATACTCAAAATGAATATATATATTAATTTTTTTTATCTTTATTTAATTTACATAATTGAAATTTATATGATATAATGATAAATAAATAAATAAATAATAAAATAAAGTTAATTATAAGATTTTGAGTTAATTATAATTTGTATATCGAAAATAAATATGATAAATGCTGTTAATTAAACTTTGTCAATTTGAAAAATATTAATAATTAAAAAATAAAATAAAATATATAAAATCTTTATTAGGAAAGTTGGGGGTTTGGTTTAATAAGTTAAAAAAATGAGATATCTATTAGGATATTAGACGATATTAAAAAAGTATTTTCAATTAAGTTGATTAACTTAATTTTTGATGAAATTTAAATTAAAATATAAAAGATAATGTATGTCTTTAGTTTAAAATATAATGATATATATTTTTAAATAATTTTAAACATGATTTAAATTTTTATATATGATATATAAGGTCATTTTTGTCTAAAATTATATTAGATATGATTTAGATTTTTTATATATAATATAATATGTATTTAGATTATGAAAATAAAATTACTTCCAATTAATTTATTCATTTATAATTTTAAGAAAATTTAATATATTTATAAATATAAAATAAATAATAATTATCTAACTAAAAATAATATAAGTTATGTTTTGAATTGTGAACTAAATTAAAGCCATATTTTTTATATAATTAATTTGGCAGTAGAATGAAGTATATATAAAATTACTTACTAAGATGTTTTTGTTCTAGTTTTTGAACAATTTTCAAAATGAGTATCAGGCGATAATAAATTCCACTTTTAGTTTTAAAATTGGGTTGAAATTTAATTTAATTTTTACACATATTTTTATTAGTTTTAAAACTTAAAAAAGTTAAAAATTTGTAAAAAATAACAATTCTAAAACTTATAATAATAAAAATAATATCCAAATAATATCAAATAGTGTTTGAGATTCAATTAATTGGTATTCAATTGATCGAGTTTTATTAGAATTTAAATAATTATAATTTAATTTAAAAATATTTAATAAAAATAATGTGATAATTTTTTTTAATAATAAAATATACGAGGTGAATATAATAAGTATTATTTTTATATTTATAATTTTTAAATATGTTATTTTTTTTATTTTATTTTAAATATTTTAAAATTATATTCTAAATTTACTTTTACTTTATTTAGTTAATTTCATTTATTATTTGTTATGATTTAAAAAGAACGAATAAAGAAAACAAAAAAAAAAAATTGAGAGCGGAGAGTTATCCTAATTAATAAATTGTTATATCAAATATTTTATATTATTATCTTAATTTAAGTATTGATATCATTTTTATTCTTTTTAAATAATAATCAATTTTTTTTTACATAAAATGACTTTTTGGATATGAATTTTTATTTTTTTATTTATGAAAATTAACTAAAATTGAAAATGATTTATATTAAAGATTTGATTCAATACTTTCAACTAAAAATTATAAAATTATAAAAAATCAAAATTATTAAATTTTTATTTTTAAAAAATAAATAATATAGATAAGAACTAAGAATCATGATACAATTTTATTGGGATAAGATGAAAATATTTTTTATTATTAATTGACTGAGATAACGACGAAAATATTTTTTATTATTAATTGATAGAGATAATAATGAAAATATCTTTTATCAACAATTAATTAAAAATATTTGTGTTATTAATGCTATCATAACAAAAAAAATTATGAAAATTAACAAGTTTTTATATTTTTTAACTATAGTTAATCGTCAAAAATAATCCGTTATTGTAAAAATGTTAAAATGGTATTTTTGGTAAAAAAAAATTAATTATTATTTTTAAAAAATACCAATACTTGGGTACTAATTTCACAACCTAATATTTTATTTATTTAAATTTAAATAAAGAAAAAGATATACCCTGGTTGCTAAAACCCCTTGGTCTGGCCAAAACCAGAGGAAAGAACCACAACAAAGCCAAATCCACATGATCACGACATTCTGCAACCTGCCTCCTGCAACTCCTTTTCGACCACGTTCCTTTCTCTTCTCAAATGGAAGCTTGGGCTTCAATTCCACTGCCTCCCATTTCTTCGGTGCTATTTTCCGAACATCAAACACATCTTTGTATCTTCACCAAAAGCCCCCACGCAAATCTCTTGCTATCAGAGCAGCTGGGACCGATTACTATAGCACTCTGAAAGTCGGTAGAAATGCAACATTGCAAGAGATTAAGAGTTCGTATCGGAAACTTGCTCGTAAGGTACGTTTTGCGTTGATGCCAATTTGTTTGTTTCCCTGGATGGGCAAAGTAAAGAAAATAGTCCATTATTGTCATTTTCTTGCCGGTGATTTGGATAAGATTTCTTCATTTGTACGATGAAAAGTGTATATGGTTGTTTTAGTGGTAAATATAAGATTTTGTGGAACTTCTATTAATTTTTGTATACTGTGATAAATGTTGAAATTGCTTCAAATGCTATTTCCTTCTATCATTAACTCATTCGCTGATTGTTACAATTAGAATTAGAATTTGACCAAAGGTTACGTCATCAAGCTTTCATTTTTGCGATTTTGGATACTATGGAATGAATAAAACAATATGTTTTATTGTTTTCCGAATTGATATCAAATATGTACGCTTCTAGTATTTATATAATATATGTAGAGAAACCAAATAAGAATAAAAAATCTAAACTATTATTTATAGTTGATATTTCCCTCTAACCGATTTATTCTCTATTATTTGAACTTTAAATCCTTGATAATTCGGGATTTACACACTCCCTCCTAAGTTGGATCATAAATGTTAATCATGTTCAACTAGTTTATAAAATCATCGAAACTTTGACATGGAAGTCCTTTGGTGAAGATATCTTCCGTTTGTTCTTGTGTGGGTATGTAGGTCGTGCAAATGATGCCGTTTTCAAATTTTTTTTTAATAAAATGTCTATTCATTTCAATATGTTTGATTTAATCATGTTGAATTGGATTGAGAGAAATATTGATGGTAGTTTTTTTTATCACAATAGACTTTGATTGGAATTTTGGTTTTTACTTGTAATTTTTCTAGGAGTTTCTTCGACCATAGTCCTTCACAAATCTTCTGTGCAACTGCTCGAAATTTAGCTTCAACGCTACTCTTGGCTAATACATTTTATTTTTTGCTTCTTCATGTTACTACGTTTCCCCAAACGAAGGTGCATTACCTAGTAGTGGATCTCCTCTCTTTAATTGAACCTGCCCAATCGGTATTTGAAAAAACTTCTATTTTTCTTTCTCTTGTTTTTCTAAAGAGTCCCTTTCCCAGAGAGCCTTTGAGGCACTTGAGAATTCTATGCACACCTTCTAGATGAACTTATTTCGAAGAGTGCATATGTTGACTCATTACACTAATCACAAATGCAATGTTGGGTCTTGTATGTGATAGGTAGATAAGTTTTTCCCCCAGTCTCTGATATCTTTCTTTTGCTACTGATTTTTCATTACTCTCCATTTTCTTTCTTGTCTCAATTGGGGTGTCGTGGTTTGCTCCCAAGTATACCAGTCTCCTTTAGAAGATCAAGAACATATTTTTGTTAGGAGACATTTATACCTTTCTTTGACCTAGCAATTTCCGTCCCAAGAAATGTGGCATTTTCCCCAAGTCTCTCATTTCAAACTCAGTAGTAAGAACTTTTTTAATCTTTCAATTTTGGTCACATGATCTCTTGTAAGTATTATGTCATCTAAATATACAATTAAGATTGTTTTCAACCCATTTGACTAATAGCTTTGGTTCTTTATCACCTTCGCAAATATGTCAAATTATGCTATAGGTGATTGTTTAAATTTGTAGAGGGATTTGTTTAGTTTGCATGCCACATTCTGTTTGTTCTTTTCACAAAAACCTAATGGTAATGTCAGTAGTACTTGAATAGTACTGGAGCAAATGTCTCAGTGTATTCAATTCCATAGGTCTGAATAGACCCTTTAGCAATTAGGCGAGCTTTGTACCATTCAACCGTTCCATTGGCCAATCCAAGCACCAAGAATGACCTTAACTCCTCGAGCGACTCCATGCAATGGTAGTGTTCTTGGGAGTTAGCACTTTCGAGAGATCCACTCAGTTGACAAGCCACAATGGGGTCTCTTTGCTTCTCCCTGCGAAACAAAGTTGTGAGATGCACCTGTGTCCACAGCTTTGGCAACCTTTAAGATTAATGGTGGCATCTCGTCATCCGAGCCATGAAGTGCTTTGAAGGGGCTGTGATGCAAAGTAGGCGAAAGAACCACGTCTTTGCAGCCCGTCCAGAGCTAAATGCTCCATGCTTGATCATGAGTGGAACGACCCAAGGCACTCGAGGCCTTCCTTTTCGGACATTCCGTGCCCCGATGCGGTCAGTTGCAAATGAAGCACGTCACACGGGAGCTTTGAGGCACCACGATCCTCCTTTTCCTTCCCGCTTGTCCCGAGTGGTTTGAATGAGGAGTTGTCTTTATGATTCTTAGGTCACGACATTTGCAGTGGCTTCCCGGCTCTTTCCTCAGACAAACTTCTTATTTGTGGATTTTGAGCTTTCCTTATTTGTGGAGTAGTCAATAAAGCTTTACTGTGATCGCGATAGCCGAAGGAGTCTTGGACACCACGTCACAGGCTCGAGTTAGCCCGCGATTGGAGACCATCCAGCGAGCAGAATAGGGCATCCTTGTCGATGTGTCGGGAACTTCCCGGCCAACGGGGTTGTGAACTCGCCCAATGTAGTCCGCATACTACCCGTTTGCTTTACTTGAATCGCAATCGACCTCTTGCCTCGCTTTTCGGCATTTACGGGAAGAAGCGCATTTTGAACTCCGCACCAGAAATCTTCAAAGATTTCAATCGTCTGAAACCCCTCGTTGCACATCTCCCGTACCTCGTCTCCCGCATGACGTAGCAGGTGTTGAATGAATACATGGCGATGGATTCGAGATCTTTGTTGGCGTGGTCGGTTATGCAGTAGCCTCGAAGTATTGTTCCGGCCACATTAGGAAGTTCTCCGAGCTTCCACAGCATTCCTAACACCGTTGAAGGTCTTAGGTTTGGGAACATCCAACTCTCTTAGCCTCGATGACGGTGGTTTTGCTAATTCACTGTGACGTAGCCACATTTACGTAGAGCTAGATCACCACCCATATCCTCAACTCTAAGCAAGACATTAGCAAGTTCTCTTTGGACGAGATCTCTTACCTTGGCAAGTTCAGCTTTTAACCCATCAATCTCTTGCCTTATCTCGCCGTCTAGTTCATTGAGGGACATCTTAATCGCTGCGTGGATCTCCACATCCTCGGCCTCTAAGCCATTGCAACGTTCTTCTAAGTTGTCCACCCTGTCGAACAGCTCCCCTAAGCTGTCCTGCGCACTCCTCACTCCTCACTCGTGCTTCTAAGCTAGAAAGTATGTCCTTTGACTTGGCTCGAGATTCTTTTGATGGTTTCTGGGTTTCCTCACGGCCACGTTCCCTAGGTGGAACATCGACGCTTGGTGTAGATGGAGCAACGTTCTTCATTATGCCAAAGGTAGAAATGCTTCAACCGAAGGCTTTGATACCAACTGTCACGACCTTATTTTTTAAGTAGCGATCGTGCGGTACTTAGCACCGTCCGTTGCACTAAGCTTGCCTTTGAACCCGAATGAAACTCCAAAGAGACTAGTAAGAGAGTTTGTAAAGAATGCTTTGTATTGCTCTAGAGAGAGTTTATGTTACAAGATGTTAAGAATTCCCGTGATTTCCCAAGATAGTTGAGAGTTTCCAAGATGATTACAAATGGAGACCAATGGGTCTATTTATAGTGTGGCTTCAAGCTTAAGGCTATGCCACATCTTTCTAGATTATTCTAGCTCTAGAATGTACAAGAGTCTTCTAGTGTTATGTACAATATGTCACAAGGTTCTAGGACCTTCTAGCCAACTCTAGAGTCTTTTAGGAGTGTCTAGCTTCTTCATGCAAGTTCTAGGATGTTCCGTAAGCTTCCAACGGCTTCTACATCCTTCAAGAACCCTCCACCACGTTCTAGAATCTTCTAGTCCATTCTAGCACCCTCTAGCGTGCTCTAGAACATTCTAGGGTCTTCAAGGCTTGAGTTGAGTCCATTCAACTCTAGCTTATTCTAGACATCTCTAGGCCACTCTAGAACCTTCTCATGTAGAAAAGCCTAGATCCTTTAGGCAAGCACCATTTCTTTGGATTTTGTGGGACAATTTGAGCTGGACGTGACAATAGGCTAACTATGCTTAACAAAACTCCAATCCCTTTACTTACTAGATTCTCCTCGAATAAAACTTATACGGAATAGGGAATAATCTTTTAGCTCTTCACTAACTGAAGATTATATTACGAGAGATGATTGAGATAAACTAGAGTATATTCTTCTTCTTTTTTCTCTATTAATTCTGATGATATTACAACACTATAAATAGGAATAAAAAACTAGACAAATGTCCACTAATCTATGAGCTGAAATCAATAATTAAATTACAGCTTGATTTATACTAGTTTTACAACTTGTACAACACTAATAATATTCTCTGAAAGTCTACACCTCAAGTTGGGTAATAGATATTAATCATTTCCAACTTGTAACTCAATTCTTCGAAGATTGTTCGAGGTAACGCTTTGGTAAGGATATCTACAATTTGATGATTAGTAGATGTATATAATAGGTCCATAATTTTTCCATCTAACTTTTCTTTAATGAAATGACGATCAATTTCTACATGTTTGGTTCGGTTATGATGAACTAGATTTTTCGCAATTCTTATTGCAGCTTGATTGTCACAATGCATGTTGATAGGTTCAAGAGTTGTGAAGTCAAGTTCATTAAGTAGTCTTCTTAACCACATTCCTTCACAAATCCCATGAGCCATAGCTCTAAATTCAGCTTCTGCACTACTTCGAGCGACTACTGATTGTTTCTTACTTCGCCAAGTTACAAGATTTTCTTATACGAATGTACAATATCCAGTGGTAGATCTGCGATCTACTACAGAGCCTGCCCAGTCAGCATCTGCAAAGACTTTAATTTTTCTAGTGAGATTCTTACTGAAATATAATCATTTTCCTAATGTCATCTTGAGATACCTGAGTATATGATAGACTGCTTCCATGCGTTCTTCAGTGAGACTGTTCATAAATTGACTTACAACACTTACTGAAAAACCAATATCTGGTCTAGTGTGGGATAAGTAAATGAGTTTTTCCACTAATCTTTGATAACGACCTTTGTCCACAGGTGTACTACTTTCTTTGATTCCGAGTTTTACTGTAAAATCCATCGGAGTTTTTGCTGGTTTACACCCCATCATTCCAGTTTCCTTTAGAAGATCAAGTACATATTTTCTTTGAGATATAGATATGCCCTTTTGTGTTCGTGCTACTTCCATTCCTAGAAAATATTTAAGATTGCTTAGATCTTTGATCTCAAATTCTTTGGCAAAGAATTCTTTGAGTTTATTCATCTCAATTGTAGAATTATCTGTTAGGACAATATCATCTACGTATACAATTAGGATAACTATTCTGTCATTGGAGAAGTGTTTGACGAATAATGTGTGATCTGATTGGCATTAATTGTACCTATATTTCTTCAGAACTTTAGAGAACCTATCAAACCAGGCACGTGGAGACTGTTTCAATCCATATAAGGATTTCTTAAGTTTGTAGACTTTATTGGTTGGAACAGGGGATTCAATTCCAGTTGGAATGTTCATGTAGACTTTTTCTTCGAGATCACCATTAAGGAATGCATTCTTGACATCTAATTGGTAGAGAGGCCAATCCAAGTTAGATGCTAGGGAGAGAAGAACACAAATAGTGTTGAGCTTTGCTACAGGTACAAAAGTCTCTTGATAGTCAATCCCATATGTCTGAGTGAATCCCCTAGCCACAAGGCGAGCTTTGAGTCTTTCTCTACTGCCGTCTGCTTTGTCTTTGATTGTAAAGATCCATTTACACCCAACAACTTGTTTTCCCGATGATAGTTCTGTGATCTCTCAAGTCTTGTTTTTCTCTAAGGCACTGAGTTCTTCACGAATAGCTGTCTTCCATTCAGGTACCTGAAATGCTTCATGAATGGAATTTGGAACCTGTATCTGATGAAGGTTGCTGATAAATGCCTTATAATTTGGTGAGAGATTTTTATAGGAAACAAAGTTGTAGATGGGGTGGTTTATAATCAGTTGGTTTTCCATGAATTTTCCAGCAGGTTTCCTTAGTGTGACCAGGTCTACCGCAGTGATCACACCAAGGTCTTCCTCTACGAGGACGGTTGTCTACAGTATGAGAGTGCTGGTGTCCTCGAATAGCAAGTGCAGATCCCTCTCTAATCACGGAAATGGTAGATTGATGACCTATCATCACCTTTTTACGACTCTCCTCTTGACAAACTTTAGAGAAGGTATCATGAATGTTGGGCAAGGGTTTTGTTCATAGAATTCTACCGCGCACATCATCATGATCTTTATTGAGCCCCAGTAAAAATTTGAAAACCCGCTTCTTGTCAATAATCTGTTTGTACAAGATGCTGTCTACTGGACATGTCCATTCATGAACCTCAAAGAGGTCTAATTGTTGCCAACATCGAGTGAGAAAGTTAAAGTATTGGGTAACTGATAACTCTTCTTGATGAAAATCATGGAGGATGCTTTCGATCTCAAATAGTTTAGACATATTATCAGAACTGGAATAAGTGTCTCTGGCGGCATCCCATATTCCTTTGGTAGTTTTGTAGAGAAGAAAGTTCTCTCCAATCTCGTTTGTCATGGAATTTATCAACCAAGATATCACCATATTATTTTCAGATTTTCATGTTCTGTATTGCGGATCGTCTTTGTTTGGGATTACTGCATCTCCAGTGAGATAGTCATATTTCATCTTGTCATATATAAACATCATGACGGATTGGGACCATTGAAGATAATTGTGCCCATTTAATTTGTGACTAGTGATGCGCAGAAGATTGTTTTCTTTGGAACCAGTAATTACAGGTTTTCCTTTAGCCATTAGTGTTATTTTAAGTGGAGTTTATATGGGGGTTGATTTGGGCCTACCAATGTGAGCTTGATATGGGCTGAAATTGTTATTAGATTAGTTGGGTTGAAATTTGTGATTGGGCTGGGTTGGGATGAAATTTATTACTAGACTAGGCTGAAATTTGTTATTGTGCCAGGTTGGGCTAAAATTTGTTACTGGGTTGAGTTGGGTTGGGTTGAAATTTGTTACTGGGTTGGGTTGGGCTGAATGGACTGGGTTAGGTTAAATCACAAATATAGAAATAGAATGCAGTGCGTATTGGAAACAGAATGCAAATATAGGAACAAATTTTGGAACTGGGATTTGTGGGACTTACTGACCGAACCAGATGGCGATGACGATGAACCAGATGATCGATGATAATGGACAGGTGGTCGGCGACGACGATGAACAGATGGTCTGATGGTGTACGACGATGGACAGATGGTCTGATGGTGTCTCGCGAGATTGGATGACTGATGTCTCGTGATTTTGGGTGGTCGACGAGCTATGGGTAATGGCTCGCGAAGATGGTTGGTCTGAGCAGAGATGAAACTCGCGATGACTGGGCTGAGAACTAAAAAACCCAAACAGAAGATGCTTTGTTGATGTTGCAAAATCCTAGTTTCTAGGAATGCTTGCATTGCTCTTGGATACAGATTTGAGCTCAACTCAGAGAGTGAGTTTCAGAAAAAACAAAAAGCTTCCTCGGACAGAATTGGTGAGAAAACAAAATTGGATTTCAGAAATGCTCTGATACCATGCAGATTATATTACGAGAGATGATGGAGATAAACTGGAGTATATTCTTCCTCTTTTTTCTCTATTAATTCTGATGATATTATAACACTATAAATAGGAATAAAAAACAAGACAAATGTCCACTAATATATGAGCTGAAATCAACAATTAAATTACAGCTTGATTTATACTAGTTTTAAAGCCTATACAACACTAATAATATTCTCTGAAAGTCTACACTAACTATGTCTATGGTGAAACCAAGAAGAAAACTTTCTTTCACACAATTGCTATCATTTTCAATATCATCAAAAATTCTATTATTCCTCTTTCGCCCATAAATCCCAAAGCATTACTTCAAACACCCTCACATTCCTAGCCCTTGTTCCTTTATTATTCCTCCCGAGTTTAAAATATTTTCAATGTAATAGTCATATCCCCGTGTTCCTTTATAAGTTGGACCAAAGAAGCTACCTGATTTGGTAGTGAAGAATTAAATAATCACTGTTCCAAATTATTTCTGCAAAACACACACCAATCATATGTAGGGCAAAATTTGAAAAACCTGAATTAATTCAATTTGTGTTCCCTTTACCAACAATAAACCACTTCAACACCTTAGTTTTATTTATATAGTTCAAAAACTTGTATAATAGGATCACCCACTAGAACCTCATAGAAAGTTTTGCACAAAAAGCATTGAGATGAATCCTTAATAATCCATACTCTCCTTTTATTGCTATTGGCTTTAACAGAGACTCCTTCCAAGCACAACATCATGCTTTAGAATTCATCAATTTCGCAATAATTCAAGTTTATTGTAAATTTGAAATTCCAACCCTCATGTGAAGAAAACATACTAAGGTAACATTCTATTCCAAATAGAACTTGTACAACTTGGAAATGTTGTTGAACGAAATCACCATCCAACGAAGAGTCCTCCCAAGGCTTACCTCCATTTTACAATTTGTTTATGAAAGTATCTTAAATTAGAGCAGAATAAATTTGTCTTTAACAATTGGGGGGCTACGTGCAACACATTGTGACCATGACCCACATCTCTTGCAAAACCTTTAAAGCCACTTGAGTAATAGAGCTTTGCTTTTTTTGCTGTTATTACCAATGCCTAACCCTTTTGTATTCGGTCTTTTAGCTATCTCCAAATGAACCAAGTGTCAATAATACCTTCATACAAAGAGTTCCTCGTTACTTTATGTAGTCTCTGTCAAACCAACCATACTTTGAAAATTGTCTCAACAATTTGAACTTATCAGAGTTAATCTGTCTGCTTCTCTAGAACCACTATCTTTCATGTTGCCAATATTTTTTCAAATCTTCCCGTGACCAAAATTTTACTATCTATGGATTGCCTCTGCATGGCAAACCCAAATATTTTAATTATCAATTCCCAACTTCACAGCCCAAAGCTAAAGGTACTACCTTTATCTTTGGCACAATTGATACCAAGATGAACCTCTGGTATCGATTTATTTGGAATCCTAACACATAATAAAAGAATTCAATCACGGTAATCAAATTTGAAAATCCTTTTTCAGGTTATACTTTTTGTTTCTGGAACCTTAGAGGACTCATCTTCTTTATTGAATATAGTTGGTCATGTATTCCTTTTCAAGATTTCCAACTAGAATCAGATAAAACATCTTGATCCTTAATTCTTCGAGTTCTCTCTCTCTCTTTATTTATATGAAACGTCATAATATATTTATATACAAAAGTAGTTTCAAAATTACAAAAATGTGTACAAGCAATCCACTCAAAAGAAAATCTAACTATAAGATAGTCTATTCTTAACACATCCCATCATATAACCAAGAAAGGCAAGATTCTCAATTATAGCTTGTAAGGAAGTGAGAATAATATTTAAATTTTTTTGAAACTGAAGCGAACAAAGAGGCCAAAATAAAACTTTCTCCCTTGATAGATTGATATCATTTTCAGTTTTCTAAAAAATTATATCGTTCCTCTCGATTCATAACATCCAAAGGTTGTTTCTCATTCAAATTCTTTATCATGTAAATTGTCTTTCAATATTTGACCGGTGACTCATATCCTTTATTTTTTCTAAGTCTTTCATTTGGAATTCTTCGGTCTCCTCAAAGGTTATTTTGATTTACTGTCTCATGAAAATTACATACTACTAATTTGTTTCATAGAAGAAGACCATGCTCTAAGCTATCTTTTCATTGGTGTATTTTGTGCAAAAACAAGAGAGAATCATCAAACTCATGCTTTCTTAAATTGTCATCATCATACTCATGCATTATTGTGGGTTAGATAATTGTCTTCTGGAGGGTAGTCCAGGGGATGCCTATGACAGTTTCTTAATCGTGTTCAGTAGATTTTGGAGGTCTAAGAAATTTTGCTTTTGGAGAAGTTCATTTTTTGTCTTCACTTTGGGTTATAGAAACAGAGAGAATTTTTTTTTTATTATAAGGAGGAGATAGTTGAAGAGCTGTAGAGTAAATAGAAATGCCAAGAACACACATTTTTGCATCCACATATGCACCCACATGACTTATATCGTGATACGTGGTTATATTATTTTGAAAAATAGAGAAATTATTTTTGACAAAAGTGGGTGCAAATTCGTGTAACTGTAGCATTCCTCATTGGGTAAATATATAATGACTTTTTAGTTGGTATTTGTATGCATCTATGTTTAACTTTGGATTACATTTTACTAAATGTGTGATGTCTGGCTGTTTGGGTCAGTACCATCCGGATGTCAACAGGGATACTGGAGGAGAGGAGAAGTTCAAAGAAATTAGTGCTGCATATGAGGTAATTATTGTTCCCCATAATTCTTGCCTTAACATCCTTTTGTTTTTTCCCTTCGTCTCTCTCACTCTCTCTCTATGGAGATTTGTTTTCTTAGGTCATACTCACTCTTTTTCCTGTTTTTTCCTTTCTTGTCGTGCTTCAGATTTGAATAGGTGATGCAGAAAGTTTGAGTTATTTTGTGAAATAATAATAAAAGTCTAAGAGTCTTGTGAGTCTACAGCCATCCATTGGAATTAAAATCAGTCCAATGAATAATCAAGTATTGTTTTATGTGTATCAGCATTGGAAAGTTAAAAGGGTCAATTTAATAAAGTTTAGAAAATACTGAGTATCAATAAATGTATTCTAGAAACTGTCAATTAGGTCTTGATGACCGAGTCTATAAAAGGGCAATAGCCTTTTCTGTAAGAGTCCAAGTTTATGCATAAAAGAGAGAACATTTAGTCTATCTAATTTTATCTCGTTTCGTAAAACTTTTCTCATATTTTCTAAGAAATCTTGGCTTCAAAATCACTTTGGAGTATTTTTGCTTTAATTTCCTCTGTTAACCATTTACATCAAGTGATATTGGAGCTTAGGTTCAATTTTCTTTACTAAGAAAATTGCCCTCTATTTTCTCTCCTAATATTCTATAATCTAATTTCATCCCACACATATTGGCTTCAAAATCAGTTTGGAGTATTTTTGTTTTAATTTCCTCACTTAACCAAGTGGTATCAAAACTTAGGTTCATTTTTCTTTACTAAGATCCTTTTGAACAATGTCTTCCTGTAAATATCCTATTTACTTGAAGGGTAGAACTTACTCCCCCCGTTTTTGATGGAAAAGTAAAATCTCATGTTCTCTTAGATTGGTTTGATAATATGGAATATATACTTGACTATTATGGCTTCATTGGTAGGGAATGTGTGTTTTATGCCAAGAATTACTTGGGTGTGTTTGATAAAGATTTGATTCTTAATTTTTGATTTTTTTCAAGAGTTTTTTTTTTCAATCAGATATGTTTGATAGCGATTTTTTATTTCAATTTTCACATTTTTAAGAAATTATTACCAAAATATGGGATGATCCATAAATCTTAAAATTTTTTTTCAATCAAATGTATGATTTATGATTTTTTTTCATTTTTATCAAACATTTTTCTAGAGAATAAATCAAATCTTATGACTTTTGTATGTATAAGTATTGTAAGAAAATGATTAAAAACTTAAAATTTGTAAATAATAATCAAAACTTTTCTTTATTTTTTAAGTTTTTGAAAGAAAAAAATCAAAAAATAAAAAACATTATCAAACAACTTGTAGGTGATTTTTTATTTTTTCCTAAAATCAATAAGTAAAAATTGCTATTAAACACATTAGTAATTATTTTTACAAAAGTATCAAAAGTTGCATAATTAATTATATAATAAATAATAAATTAGAATCATTATCAAAATAGCTTTAGTTAGGCTTGCATGGGATTTTTAGTATAGGATTCAAAATGATGATAAAAGGCCAAGTAGAACTTGGTCTAGAATGAAGTCTATATTGGTGGAAAGATTTTTCTATTCCTTTTATAAGTACACAACTGAACCAAAATTGGAAAAGATTTTACAATCAATGTCCTATAACTCCTATTTGCCTTGCTATGATTCTAAACCCACTTTGAGTGAAGAGTCAAGAGATAAACAATTTAGAGAGCAACCAAAGTTTGACTATGGTTATCTTAGTGAGCCAAAATTTGTTTCTCCCTCCATTTCAAACAAAGGGTCAATTACTAACTACCATAAAGGGTCAACAAAACCAGCCACTTATATGGATATTTGTGTACCCATCATGCTAATGAGCCTATGTTTAAGAATGCATCAAGTACCAAATGTTCCAAAGACTCACTAGAAAACCCAACTCCAATTTCAAAGAAGACTAATGAGCCTACCAAAGAGTGTGAGAATGTTGAGAAATTAGAGAGAAAACTTTATAAAAATTTTGTCGAAGTGGTGTCATGTCTTAACCCACTCAAAATTACTAAGGTTGAATCTCCTCCAATATTATTCCAAGAGCTCCTTGATCAACCAAGCTTCAACCTAATGTTGAGAAAAGCCTTCTTGAATCAAACCCTAGATCAATCCCTCCACCTCCACCTCCACCACCACCATTTACAATCATCTTTGGTCCTCCAAAGAAGCGTACAATTAAAAGATTGTTTCTCTTCCATTCCTCTTACTCGTATATCAAGTGTCCTGCTAGAAACATGGTTTCAAAAGACGTTTTGAGGCTAGCCTCGAGGCTCACATTAGAGCTTTTTTTTTCCCATACCTAGGTGCCTTAAGGCTAGCTTATTAGGAGTTGAAAAAATTATTTGCCTTGGGGTTAAGGCTAGCTTATGCATGATTGTACTCATCTTTTGTTAGTCCTCATGCACCTTCCAAGGTGGTTGAAGAAATTCCTATTTTTTCGCCTCTTGTTTTATTGAATTTGTTGAGTAAAAAAAAGATTAGACCCTATAATTTCTCAAGTAAATTGGACGTAATGCATACAAGGTTGATTTTCCAAAACACATGGAAATTGACCTCACATTCAATATCTCTGACTTATACCCTTATTATAGGGTCAAAATTGAGGAAGTTTCTAGCCTCGAGGATGAGTCTCTTCCAAGGAGGGGAGGAATGATGCAAGAAATTTGAGTTATATTTTTTGAATAATAATAATTCTAGTTGTTATCACTGTAAGAGTCATGTGAGTCTAGACTCATCCATTGGAATTAAAACCAGTCCAATGAATAGTCGAGTATTGTTTTTTGTGTGTTAGCATTGGAATGTTAAAAGGGCAATTTAATAGAGTCTAGAAAATACAAGTATCAGTAAATTTATTATAGGAAGTGTCAATTAGGCCTTAATGGCTGAGTCTATAAGAAGGCAATAGACTTTTCTGTAGCAAAGCAGTTTATGCATCAAAGAGAAAATAATTGGTCTGTCTCATTTCATAATTTTTTTCTACATATTTCCTTAAGAAATCTTGGCTCCAATTTTTTTTTTGCTACATATCTTGGCTCCAAAATTAGTTTGGAGAATTTTGTAATTTCTTTTTTTGGTTTTGGGTTTTTAATCACTCCGTCCTTTTCTTATCTTTTCCTTTCATTTTTAATTTTTTTTGGTTCTTTAGCCATGTTTCAGATTTGAATAGGGGATTTTCTTGGCTATATAAGTTTGTTTATTATGGAAGTTGTGCATCTTAATAATATATTTTTTAAGAAATTAAATTTATTTAAAGAAATAAGTTTATTAAAAACATGGAAGCAATGGAGAAAATAACCTTGCTAAACATTTGATAAAAATAAATGCAAAACTTAGGTAATCAAGTTACTATATATCACTCTCCAAAACATTTGAAATAGATGTTCTAGACATTCCTTTAACCAAAGAATAGTTATAACACCACAAAGCAGCATCTTATACATATCTATTCCAGAGGCTTCAAAACTTCAAATCTCTCCTTATTGTTAAAAAATTGTTTTTTGTTTTTTTCATCATCATTTTTTATTAGCTTTTCAGTTTTATTTTTCCAATCATATGGTAATGACACAGTTATGTAGGTCCTATCAGATGACAAAAAAAGATCTTTATATGATCGCTTTGGTGAGGCAGGTCTACAGGGAGAATATGGTGGATCAGGCAATGGTTCAACAGGGGTGAGAATCTTTCCACAATTTGATTGTGCTTGCGCTTTCTTGCATTTTTCTTCTTTGTTATTGATTTGGTGAATTTTGTTCTGCTAGTTGAAGCATTTCTAATTTGGTCTTTATGCTTATATATTGTTTAAATTTCATAGGTAGACCCATTTGAAGTTTTTGATACATTCTTCGGAGGATCAGATGGGTTTTTTGGAGGAATGAATGATCCAGGAAATTTCAGTTTCAGTTTTAGAAACAAGGGCAATCAGAGTCTTGATATCAGGTAACCATCTGTCTCTCAACTATTGTTAATTTCTTATAATTCTATTACCATATCCAGACATGAAAGGTGTCATACTGGTTAAGTGTCTCCTTTAATGATTTGCATGAAAGTAAAAGGAATCATGTAAAACAAACATCCCCGGAATTGTTTAGGCATCTTCATAGAGAACGTTAATGCTCGGGTACATTTAGAACTTTATTGGGGAATGTGAACACAATAATTTTGGTATACTATCCCATGTTTTTGAAGATAGTTCCTGGATATATTATTGAAATATTTTGTCCCATTATCAGTTCGCAGGATTTGGATTTGGATTTGTGATAGGAATTGTGTTTGAATCATTAAATGAAATTAATGAAAACATTATGAACCTAACTTTTTTCTTTCAACAAATAGATTGACAAATTCAAGTATTATCATCAATAAATGTAACAAACCACTTGGTATGAATGTCGTTAAGGAAACGAGAATGTTCCATAAATCATTATGTATTAGAGTAATCCATAGTAAATGGTTTAGATGATCTATATTGAACTTTGGAAAAAGAAGGGCGTTGATGTTTTGCAAACTAATAAATTTTACATTGAAAGTTGATTGTTTTTTTGAAAAAATAGACGAAAATAATTGTTTTAAGTACTGAAAATTGGGATGACTTATTTTATAATGCCATAGCAGTATTTCACCATCCCTAAAAGCAGATGTAAAATCACACATTTTAATATGATGATGCTCTTACATTGGGGTCTTTAAAGTAGTAAAACCCTTCACACACTTTAACAATACCAATCACCTTCCTCGATGGTAGGTTCTAAAAAACACAATAAGATGGAAGAAATTTAGCAGAACAATGTGAGCCTTTAATAAATTGACTAATTGATATCAGATTACAAGATCAAATTGGGACATGTAGGATAGATTTGAGCACAATAGAGTGAGAGATTTGATACTCCATTTTCTCACAACGAATGAGAGAGATTCATTTGTTATTTTAACTTAGTCATATGATCAGACGTACTTGAGTCAATATTCTAAGGATTGACTCATGAGGTAATGACTATGGTACTCAAATAATTACCTTTGTATGCTAGTGAAGTCGAGGAGACATTTGTGGGTGACATTTCCATTAATCTTGTTGGCTCATCGGAGAAATAACAAAGTTGTGGAGGGGATAATTGAATAACAAAAGTTCTCAAAAATCAATATTATAATTAAATATATAAAAGCCTATAAATTTAAAATAAAATACTATCCAAATTCTACGAGGAGTTAAACTCTAATAAATCTTATCATAATTCAATAATAAATCCTAATATACTAACAATTATGATAAAAATAAAACTTTAAAATATAGAATATTAATTATTTTGAAATTCTAATAAATTATTAATTTTGTCCTATATTATAGATTCATTGGTTGAGAAGAAACTCATCCTCGAGTTTGACTTGAGTTTGCAAATTATTTCTTGAACACATTCATGAAACCTTTTAATGACTCTAGAAACCTTGTATCTATCTCCAATAAACTTTAAAAACTATGAGTAAATAATAGGCATATTGAATTGAAAAGAATTATGAAACTTGCTCGTGGAAAATCTTTTTCTTGTCCATAAAAAGAGTCAATTTCTTCTAGCCATTCAATTTTATTGTGCTCATCTTCTTCGTTGAGAATCAAGAATTCTTCATCTTCTTTGTTGAAAATTAGTAATTCTTCATTGTATATGAGTGAGCACGAACTGTCAAAATACTTGCTATCAATTTGTGGTCATCAAAGATTGGATGTTTTGAGTCATCAAAATACTCATATTTGATTTCTCTTTTGGGTAAGAAAATATCAAGGGATGTTATTTTTCTTAAAACTATGACAAATTTTGTATTGTTTTCACGTAAACAGTTATAAAATACTTGAAAGAAGATGATCTAATTTTGTTTAAGAAAACAAAATCAAGAAGCTTTGATACTATCTGACGTAGGCCAAAAAGCGTAGAAGGGATAATTGATGAACAAAAGTTATTAAAAATCAATATTATAATTCAATGAATAAAAATCTACAAATTTAATGTAAATAAAGCTATTTATGGTGAATAAAATATTATCTTAATTTTATAAGGACTCTAATTCTAATTAATCTTATCCTAATCCAATAATAAATCCTAGTCTATTAACAATTATAATAAAAATAAAACACTAAAATTTATAACCCTAATTATTCTAAAATTCTAATAAAATACTAATTTTTTCCTTCATCACTACTTTATGGATTGATACCATTCTCGGTGGTTTTTATCATTGAGCTTCAGTCATAGCAAGCTAGGTTAGGATTAACCTTGTTCTGATATCATAAAGACTTGCTATGTACTGATATGATTTGAAATTGCAGAATTGTGGGTTACATATTTATGGTAAAAGAAAATGATATAATATGAAAACCTAATAATTACAAAATAAAACCCATTCATAAAATCTCCTAATTTAAGCAAAATTAAATCCTTAATTATTTATGCATTTAATCCCTGATCAAATCCCCGTAAATTCGGGATTTCAGAATTTAAAATGGGATTTCAACAGTAAGCACAGTTTTGTACCTAAACATTACAAATTTTGATCAGAGGATTCAAATTTCAAACTAATTTTAAATATTTGATCTTAGCATTCACCTTCTTTTGCTATCACCATCACTGCGGACCATGTTCCTTGGTTGGTGAATCACAGAGAGAAAGGCTAGGCTTAGAAGGGTATAAGGTTTTTGATATAACAAGGGTAGTTTGGTCACTTTAGGTAAGGGTGTTTAAAACGCTTGATACAAGTTTCTTGGTAAATTAGTTTTACTTTTCACCGCAATAGTTTATCTTATGTTACAAGTTTCAAATAATCATGAAAGTGCCAAGAGATTCCCTTAATAGACTTAACAGAGTGGCTTTCTTGACATTTTCAAGGCCTTAATGGTTGTTAGTGATGTAATGTCAAAATCAGGGGTGTTTTTAATATTACTCATAAGTTTATACACTTTTGTTTTATAGAACATAATCAAATTTATTAATAACGGGAAAAAGATAGAACACAAACAATTTTATGCCTAAGTTTTTATTTACTAGTTAAACATATTTGATTTTCTTTTCGAGTTTGGATGTTGAATTATAATGCTATAATTCAACTCCCAACTCTTTAGGCAGTTGATTATGCGTGTTAACAATCTGTTCAATGACAACGTTTATGTTTTTTTTTTTTAATATCTCCTTATAGCGTTATTATATATTATTTCATAGTATTTTTTGAAGCTAAGCTGACAGAAAACTTACCTCAAGTGAGGATATGTATCTGAAATATCCTATTGGCATCCCATGCAGGATATATATTTTAGAGTAGTCAAATATCACGGCATCCATTACAGATGATATTTATAGTAAGTTGTGAAACATTCCATGTGAATGATGGTATGGTCATATGAAAAATTGTTTTATGGAAAATAAAAGAAAAATTGAAAAAAGCGTATTTATAAAATATTATGTGTAGTTTGGTTATAATAAAAAGTGTTTCTGACATCAGCTTCTTACCTTTGTAGGAGAGAGTATTACTTCAGTCTGGTAAATTTGGATCTACCTCTTTCTAGCTTGCAGTAGAGTGAAACAAATTAACCTAGTTGTAGAGAGATTATAAGATATTTTCTTGCATCTGAATAATACATCTTCATTTATGAGTTCATGTGATTCGTTTGTCTTGGCTTGTTGGTGTGACCTTAAGCATCAAATGACATCTTAACGAAAAGAGGTTTTGGTAATATGAGCTTGAGATAAGTCCATCTAAGATAAGAAATTACTCTATGTTGTTTTCCTTTACGGAATATTACCTGCTTAAGCTTTGAAATCTGAATAGGTTAACAGAGATAGGTTGCTTATGTTTTCATTTTTTATCAACAATATTTGAGGTTGGGGGATTCAAATCAGGGCTGCTAAAACTATTGAGTTTGTGTAAAGTTCATAAGTATCATGGGTGCCAATCCAAAAGATTAATCCGGCTAGATCATTTATGTATTGCTTATAATTGGGTTCTACTCTATATCACAGATATGACCTGCATTTGAGCTTTGAAGAATCAGTTTTTGGAGGAGAGCGGGAAATTGAGATTTCTTGTTTTGAGAGGTGTGATAGTTGTGATGGAACTGGTGCTAAATCTAGCAGCTGCATAAATTCATGTACTACTTGTGGAGGTAGAGGAGGGGTGTCGAGAACGGAGAGAACTCCATTTGGAGTGATGTCACAGGTTTTTTTACCCTTTTAAATATGACCTTCACTCTGATATGCATTATTGTTGACTCTGATGCCTTCATAGGAATCATAACATCGAAAGATATTGCTAACATTGTTTAGAAATATAATAAGTGTATGAAAAATTTAATTTTCCATTACATGTCTTAATTAAGGTAAGACAATAAATGCTAAGTATTCACAGCATTATATAAATAATAATATATACATAATTTAACTCTCTTCCTCAAGTTCGAACATAAATATCACATATACTCAACTTAGATAGTAAAATGTGAAAAGATCTTCTAGTAACATCATGAGTTATAATGTCAGCTAATTGATCACCACTCTTGATGTATGGAATTCTAATGACACCCCTCATCCATAATGTCTTTGATGTAGTTTATGTTAAGTTCAATGTGTTTAGTTCAATCATGTTGAATTATATTATTAACAAGTTTAATTGTTGAAGCATTATCACATAATAAGGTCGTAGATTCTTTAGGACCAAAACCAAACCCATCCAACAAAATCTTTAACGAAACAAGTTTTGTAATACTATGGTGAAGAGAGAGATATTCAGCCTTTGCACTAGATAATGATACCACGTTCTATTTCTTACTCCAACTTACCAAATTTTCTCCGACGAATAGAAGCTACTTGAAATAGATTTTCTATCCATCTTGGAATCCACAAAGTCAGAATTGGTATAACCTATGATGTTTAGGTGTCTATGTTTGAGAACAAAATTCCTTCGTCTAGAGAGTACTTCAAATAGGCCATGATCCGATTCATAACATCCATGTGTTGCTCACTCGGATTATGTATGAATTGACTTATCATACTAATGTCATAAGATAAATCAGATTGAGTTATGAGTCAGATAAATCTATTCTCCTATCAATCTTCGATATCTTTCTTTAGTTGGATTTTGATCAGGATATATCGCCAAATCATGATTCACCTCAATAGGTGTGTCTGCAGGGGAGCAAAACGAATTATCAGTTTCAGCCAATAGGTCTAAGATATACTACCATTGGGATAGGAAGATTCATTGTTAAGACTGAGAGATTTCAATACCTAAGAAATATTTCAAATTTCCTAAGTCCATTTAAAATTCCTTTGTCAAGTAACCGTGCTTTTCTATCTCACTGCCATTACTACCTGTAATAGTCATTTCATCAACATACATCAAAAGTAAGGTAATATCACCATCATTCTTTTTATAGAAAATAGTGTGATCTATTTGGGTTTGTTTGAAACTATATTCCTTCATTGAGCAACTCAACCTATCAAACCATGCTTTGGGTGACTGTTTCAATCTGTATAAAGCTTTCAACCTGCACATCTTTCCACTTTCAGTTGGGAACCTCGGGGGGCTTTATATACACCTTCTCTGTCAATTCTCCATGAAGAAATGTGTTTTTGATATCGAATCGAAGTAATGGCTAGGCTAGACTCACTACCATAGAAAGTAACTCGAATAGTATTTATCTTGGTTATCGATGTAAATGTCTCTTGATAGCCAATACCATGAGTTTGAGCATATCCCTTGGCCACTACTTTGGCTTTATTCCTCTCCCATGTTCCATCATAATGAAGCTTCATATTAAACACCTACTTGCAACCCACAGTCTTCTTCCCTTTAGGTAACTCAATCAACTCCCAAGTACAGTTCTTTTGGAGAGCATTCATTTGTTCTATCATGGTAGCTCTCAACTTGGGATCTTTAAGGCTTCTTGAAAATGACTAGGAATAGATATAAAAGAAGGCTTAGAGAAGCCTAACCTATTAGGTTGTTTACAATCTCAAAGAAGATACCTTTAATTATCTTGATCACTAATTAAAAGATCCAAAAAAGTAAGTTCTGGCATTACAGGATCAGTTGACATGCTAGAAGTAGAAATAGTAGGAATTAAAGGAGAGAATTGTACTTCAAAATTAATCTTGGAAGAATCATTTGAAGGCATGGTAGTATCATCAAGAGGAGCATCTGAATCATCATTAGAGGATGGAAGCACGTGGATCAAATTTATCACTATAAAGTGCATGTACATGAAGTAACACACACAACCAAAGACTTTAGGACACAAATTAAGGGCGGAAGGTAGAGAGTGAAAAAGAGAATTTCTATAATGGAGTTTGATAGTCAATAATATAGTCATGCATATGATTATTAAGAAAAACAGCAGTCATGACAACCCTAACCTAGAAATGTTTAAGAACACGCATATTGAAGTATAAGGCACACACTACCTCAAGGTGATGATTCTTACGTTATGCTACGCTATTATGTAGTGGCATATAAGCGCACGTGACTTGGTGGAGAAGGACACGAGTTTTGAAAAATCAATAAGGGATTGATTTACAAACTCTCAATCATTATAAGAGTGAAAATCCTTAACCTACACATGAAATTATGTAACAATCATAGTATAAAATTGAAGAATAACATGAAGTACATTATTCTTAGACTTCAATAGATAAATCCTAATGACTCTAGTGTAATTATCAATAAAGGAAACAAAATATTTATGACCAGAAGTAGTAGGAATAGAGAAAGGACCCCACACATTAGTAAAAACACAAACAAAAGGAACAAAACTTTTATTAGTACTAGTTTTGAAAGAAACACAATGGTTCTTAGCAAAAATGTATTATTCACGTATCAAGCTAGAAACATAAATATTAGAAATAATTTAGGAATCAAATGTTCCTAAATGACAATGCCTCTGTGCTTTCTCAATCTCTCTATCCACTTAAAAATCATAACTATGATTACCAGCCCCCTTCCCAAATTAGTAATTAGTAAAGACCTCTCTTCCTACTAGTTAATCATCATTTTCATTTGATTGTCCTAAAACACACAATGACTAGACTAGAACGTTATAGAACAATCAAGATTTTTGGTAAGTTAACTAATGACAAGAGGTCAGTTTTAATAGTTGGTGCAAGTAAAACAGAAGATATCGAAAATGTAGGTGAAACTAAGACTTGAAATTGACATTGGTGTCTTATGGGCAACCTATATAGACTTAATAAAAGATAATGTTAGAAAGTCAAGAAGGGAAGGATTACTAGTCATATGGTTAGTAGCTCTTGAATCAATAAGTCAAGTGTCAGAAACAGAGGAAATAAATACTGATCCAAAATTACCTTCTTAAGTAGTTACTTGAGACACCTAAGAAGTAGAAGATAAAGAATTGACGATAGTAGCGACTGTGGGAGATTCTTTTTTCTTTCAACTTGCTTGAGTTTGTACCACTCTGGATAGCCATGCTTCTTCCGAAAAACATCAACAATACGCATAGCAATATTGTAGTAGGTGCAAAATTGAGAACTAGAATCAACAGAAGGAATATTCAAACGTGGTCGATTTCTTTGAACAATGGCGGAGGTTTTAGGATGGTCCTCAATGCTTATGGTGGCCTGTTTCTGTACTTCACGACAGACTTGAGAATAGGCTTCCTCAAGACTTGGCAAAGGAGAAGTAGCCAACACTCGATTACTAATTTGATCCAAACTCTGATCTAGCCTAGCAAGGAACATATAAACCTGAGCCTTAACAGTACGCTTATTGAGTTTCTCAATGTCAGTAACACATGCCATATTATTAGGTCTGTGGTAATCTAATTCCATAAAAGTAGAGTTCAATTCGTTATAATACTCAGAAAGAGATCGACCACCTTGACGAAGTTGAAAAGACTTCTTCATTAACTCGTACACCTATGAAGAGTCAGAAACATCGAGGTAACTCTTTCTCACTGCATCCCAAACGTCTTTCGCTGTTTCACATGGGACAAAATAAGAAATCGACTTATCAGTCATGGAGTGAATGAACCAAGATTTAACTAGGGCATCATCAGCCTCCCATTCACCATAAGTGGGTTCATCTTTGTTTGGAGCATGTTTTTTTTTGGTAATGTAACTTTTCTTTTTCTTACCAACAATATACATCTCCAAAATTTTGGATCAAATACGGTAATTGGTACCATTCAATTTGATATTAATTAGAGGATCCATCATATATAGTGGTAGTAGAGAAATTATTTTTCTATCAGATGGTGATTCAGTTACTGAGGATGAATCTGAATCCTTATTAATAGACATGACCAAAATAGTTAATAATAAACAGATATGAAAGAACTTCCAATTCTTGAGAAATAAGAACAGTCCCGAAACGAAAAACCAGAACAGATCAGCCCAAGATGAAATTGAAAACAGATAACAATAACAGAGTAATAGAGACTAGGGAAAAATAAACTTTCCTGCTGAAAAAAAAGATCCACCAAAAAAAGGATAACCCACAGCACTAGCAGACAAATACTATCGGCGATGGGTGGTCTAAGCAACGGTGAGAGAGTGGCTGTCCCGCAAGATGGAGGTTGAGGTCGCACGAGAGTGAGAGACAGGTGATGTTAGGGTTTACACTGTTCTCTATTCAACAGACCAAAAACAGCGATTTTTTTTAAAGTTTTGCTATGATGTCAGAATAAAATAAGTGTATGAAAAAGCTTAATTTTCCAACAACTCTAATTGGATATTTATACACTAAGACATGTCCTAATTAAGGTAAGATAATAAATGTTAAATATTCACAGAATAATACAAATAATAATACATACACAATTTAACTTTTAGTGACAATTTGAAAGAATGGGGTGCTCAACTTGATACTCAAAGGCCTGCTGTTTTCTCTGTTTTTCTGCCTCACTATTCGTAGCTATTTATTTGACATACAGCACATCAATATAATATTAGGTGTCTACCTGTGCAAAATGTCGGGGTGATGGAAAGATAGTCACTGATTATTGTCAAAAGTGTGGGGGTGGTGGACAAATACAGTCAAAGCGAAGGATGATTCTGGCCATACCAGCTGGTGTTAATGATGGAGCTACAATGCAAATGCAAGGGGAAGGGAATTTTGATAATAAAAGGTGTGCACTATAATGAAGGTTCTCTCCTCCTCTCTTATCGTTTTGTTTATATACAATTTTGCTTGTGGCATGGAACACTTATTTTCATGCACTTTTATTGTGTTTGAAATTTTAAAGCTTGGCTAAAGCTAAGTTAGACTAAAAGACCCAAATACATTCTCGAACATGAACCTAAAAGAGAGCTTTTTTTGAAAGGAAAAAAAATTAACTTAATACTCATGGGGTTACATACTTGATATTCCTTAAAAGACCCAAATTCGTTCTCCAACATGCAACTGCCACTAAACTCAAGTTTTCAAACTACAAAAATCTGCTTTTGCTAATTGCAAATTTGTTTTCACAAAATAAAGAATACAGAGGCAGATTGAAGTTTGAGGTCATGAGATTGCTCCTTCGTGTCTATCTTCCCCTCCAAAAAATAAAGTAAATGTAAGGAGGTTACTTCTTCATCATCTCCATCTCCCTCTGATGTAAATCAAGAAGGGGAAGGAGATAGCAGAATAGAATTTGGGGAAGAACTGGTTAGGAATCGAAGAATAGACATACAATTGGAAAAAGAGACAAAATAATGGGAGAAATAAAATGCCAAATTTAATATTCCCGTTTTGAATCTAAATGTACAATAATATGCCCTATTTATGGCTGAATTACACAAATAGTCCATAAACTTTAACATTCTACAAGTTGGTATATTTTAAAATTTTCTTATAATTTGATCCCTTTGCCTTTTAATTTTCGTACTTTGGTCCCCTCTTTTTTCACTATTGAAATTTAATTTCAAACTGGAACTTTGGTAAAATAAGAAATCATAAAAAAGTAATTGGAACTTTGGTAAAATAAGAAAAAGAATTTAGAGATCATTTATGTATTTTAATGCACATTTATAGGACTTCCTTAACAAGATAAGTTTATTCAAATTTAAAAGACAATAGACTTAAATTCATAATGAGATCATAAGGGATATTAATAATTTCAATATAGACAAATAATGAAAACATTGCAACCACCAACCACCACATAATAGATAAGGGTGATAACCCATCGAACACTAAACTATTAACTGATTCACAAAACAACAAAGCTTTATTTACCATAAAGGCACAAAGCAGGGATTGTACTTGAAATGTTTCTTCATGCTTTTCTTTTAATATAAAACCAACTATAATTGAGGCTCTCCCTATAACACTATTGAAATATCATGAATTCAAGGCACAAAGATTTAATTTTGATTGTATATTGTTTAGGAACATTATTAAGAATATTGTCAATTCATTATGCAATATTCTTTTCCTTGTTTGGCTTAGTCAGAATTAGGAATATTATCACAATAACAATTAGGAGATGAAATTTTCTTTTGTAGTACTAATCTTTTTCGATAAATTGTAAGTAAGCCAAATTACAAATATATAATTTCAATATTCAGAAATACATTTCCAAAAAATACAAATCTTCATGGTATCAAAGCTAGGTTTATAGAAATCAAGCTATGGTTGATTTGACTCTGAATCAAGAGTCAAAAATAGTATCAGAGAACACTAATCTAGAAATAGAGTCCATATCCACCATGAATTCTAGTGGATTGGATCGTTCTCTATATTTTACAATTAAATAACTCAATAGTAAAAATTACAGACAATGTGCTTAGTCGATAAAAGGTAAAATTACAAATAACAGAGAAGGTAAAATGAGATACTTGATAGGGGGGAGGAACGAAGAAATCGGACTCATCCAAAGTCGATGCACTACAACGGTGGAGTTTAGAAAACTCTATGGTGACAACGTGGCTTGTCAATTTCATGAAAAACATATTTCTAACAATAGCCAAAGAGGTATGGGAAGCTGAGGGAGACGCATACTGATGGTGAGAATTCCTCATAGATATTCGAATAAAAAACTCAATTGTGGGGAACGAAGCAAAGGGAAAAGAAGTTAGGAAGTATTATATGGAGATGCTTACACACTGGTAGTAGCTTGATTTGATTTCAGAGGATGAAGGGAATGCATCGATGACTCAACTTGTTATCATAAAAGGTTGAAAAGGATTAAGTTTTTGAGTTTCTCGTTGCTTGAATCGCGACCTCGATGATGTTCAGGGGTGAGTTCTTGAACGGCAACCATTACCTTGTTTTAGAGAAGTATTTTCCAAAGTAAGGAGGGAAGAAACTTGGCACCAAGTGATGTTGAACAATGGCGTGTGAGGCAGCAGTGTTAAAAGTCTCTCCTCCACAAGTAGTGGTGGCTCTAAGTACTCTGCCCTAATTCTTGCAAAATGGAAAAATGAAACTGAAGCATCGCATGGGAGGCAAGATAGGAGGGATTTGGTTTTAGGCTTACACAGGATGTGTGTGACAATGGGCTTAGGAAATCAAAATGGGTCTGGTCTAGCCCAATCTCATGAAATGGGGCCTCACATAGAATTTGGACTTGGATTGAGTTTAAATAATGGGCCCTCAATTTTATACATGGAAACCGAATTGGCCCAAATTCATAGCAAAAAAGATTTTTTTTGCAATCATTATCTCATGGTAAATCAATTGATTGGAAGCCAAGATAGAATAGGGCTCAAAGTTATCAAATTTCAACTAATCAACAATCCTAGAATGACTCAAGCACAGGGGAAGCATTTAATTCAAAACAATTGGATCAATTTTATTGAATATTATCTAGTATGCAAAATTCTGATCAATCATTCTCAAATATTTTTTCAGCTTTCTTTGCCTATAAAGATAATTACTTAAATGCCCTAGTTATCATCTCACGATCTAAAACTTCTTGGATTATTGACTCTGGTACATCTGATCACATGATTAATGCCCATTACTTGTTCATATCTTACTCACCATGTGTTTGTAATCTTAAAATCAAAGTGGTAAATGGTACTCTAAGCTTTAACTGGGGAGCTTGTATATCATAGTTAGGTTTTTGTATTTGGGCTTCTAGTTTTCTTCGGTATAAATTGGTGCTTGTTTTCGTAAGTGGATTATTGATCCACTTTGTATTTTTGTACCCATTACATTTTTTCATATGATATAATTTTCTTATAAAAAAAAGAAGAAAGAAAAGAAAAAAAAAGAAAAGGAAAAGAAAGCAAGAAAGATTTTATTGGAGATCTTAAGAATCTTGTTAAGTTGTATTGGTCTTCGCACAACTTAAACTGATGGAAGATTCACTAACATTTTCACTTATACTATTTTGTGTAATACTCCTCTCAAGTTAGCCCACTTTTTCCACTTTTAAACCCATCACTTGAAATTCACTTATAAGAGTCAGATCACACAATCTAACATTTCATTGTATTATGTTAAACTGTGTTGGTTACCACTCCTCCCAAAAGAAAAAGGACCAACATTGTATTATTTTTCTTACAAATATTTTGCTTGTTATTTAGTATGTTTTCTCTATGGATTTAACTTGGCAGGGGCATAGCTGGTAACCTCTTTATAGTGCTTCATATAGATGAAAAACAAGGAATTTGGAGGAAAGGCCTCAATCTTTATTCAAAGGTTAATTTAGATTACACCGAGGCTATATTAGGCACAACTATAAAGGTAAATTTCTCTTTGCAATGTTATATTAGATGGGTGTTAGATATTGGGTCTTGTTTCTTTCTTTAAATAGATGGTTGTTTTATGAGCAACCAGATTCAAAAGTTTCGTCATTAAAGTGGTTGAGGGATTTTTGGGAGCATTGTTGTGGGTAGTGAATATTGAGCCCTAAAGATGTAAATTAGGTAAAGTAGCATAGTTGTCACTAACCATGTGAATATTCCTTCCTATGTTTGGGGATTATGTGTATGAGTTGTTTGACCAAGAAAACAAAGAACAATTCTCAATAAGTAAAAAAGAAAAAAATGAATATTCCTTCCTGTGTTTGGGGATTATGTGTATGAGTTGTTTGACCCAGAAAACAAGAACAATTCTCAATAAGTAAAAAAGAAAAAAAATTTCTCAATAAGTAACTGCAGGTGGAAACTGTTGAAGGCTTGAGCGATCTCTGTATTCCTTCTGGCACTCAGCCTGGAGAAACAATTAAGCTTCCACATCTTGGCGTCCCAGACATCAATAAACCTTCTGTTCGAGGAGATCATCACTTTATTGTGAATGTTCTAATCCCCAAAAGAATCAGGTTAATGCTGCTCTTTTTATTTTTCTATTTTATGTAATTTCAAATTTTTAATGTATTAGTTCAAGTGACATGAGCTCAACTGACATAGATCAACACACTTGCAATACGAGCTAAATGGCTCCAAAACACCCTATGCCTACAGAGTGGAATTAGCATGTTAATAATAGGAGCTAAATAGCTCCAAAACACCCTATGCTTGTAGAGTGGCACTAGCCTGTTGCAACTGTGGAGGATGAATCTTGCATTCATTCAGACCATCACTAATGACATTTTCAAACTTCCAGTTGCTCTCACTTGACGCCATGATTGTGACATTAGTTTCATGTAATTTATACATTAAATTATCTTTAGTGCAATATATCGTACGCCGTGAATCTAAATAATTCAATTAAAAGGGCAGGGATGGAAGTACAATGCATACTGAAAAGCTTCCATCTTTATTTTTTTAGTTGGGGTATTTACTGGAGAATTTAGCCTATTAACTAGTGACTAAAAGTTGGTTAGTATTTACCATTTCATCAATATGTTTTTTTGTTATTTGGTCTGAAGCAATTCTCCATATTTTTGTTAACATCCAAGCCCTTTGTGCATTATGTTATAATTTTATAAGATTCATGAGCTTGTAGCTGCTAATTTTATGTTTAGTTTTCCCAATGTCGAAACATTCTATATTGTCAGTATTTATGTGGTAATTTAATTTGACGAATTACTGAATGAGCATTTATGTTTCTTGTTTTCAGCAGTTGTCAACCATAGAAAAAGTGTTTTTTGCAATTCTATGTCTCTGTGCACTTCCAAGTTTTAAGAGTCAGTCTTTATTTTCATTTGATTCATGAGGTTTATAGGTTTCATTTGATTCTAAAGCATTGTTTGCTCACTTGCAATTATACTGTTTTTAGTTTTCACTCAAACTTCAGAGAAATCTTTAAAAACTGCAGTTTTCATTAATATTGACAATTGTGATTTATATTACGATAGTGATTCCGAACGTGCACTTGTCAAGGAGTTGGCTTCATTCAAGACTTCGAACAAAGGCTATTCCTTATCTTCTATTGATACTGGTAAGATTATATACTTCTTTATGTACTTATTAAGATAAAGGCAAGTGAGCATTATTGTACTCATATCATTCATTTGTTTCTGCTTTTACCATTCTAGGAATGTCCAAAGGTAGCTCTCACAAGCACAAAAGAGGAGAACAAGAAAATTATGGCTCCACTCATGTAATAAAAGATTCTACATCTCTATGGAAAAGAATCAAGCGCTTTTTGAGGTATATTTTGATAACATAGTTCTTTGACATGGATCCCGCGTTTCAGTCTCTTCCCGATATGCCTTTATCGACTAAAAAATATAAAAATCAATGTAAAAAAAATTAAGGGTGATATTAGGGATGTTATTTTGTGAAGAACAATCGGTTAGTTTACTAGGTGCTATTTGGTGAAGAAAAATCAGTTAGTTTAACTATGTGCTCAAGTTATTGAAGCCCAAAATATATCAATTTTCAAACAATCACAAGTGTGGAGTGGTTCCCCTGCGGCCACGTTTTCCTCCCTCTCTAATACTACCTAGATACTTGATATCAGAGGATATTGATGCTTTGCTAACTGAGAGGCTTATTGTCTGCCTTGCAATACCCTATGTTTATCATATTTCAAACCAGATTTCAGTTCCCAGCTGAAGTTTCATAGCTTTTTTTTAGCTAGAAGGCTCCATGTATTGAATACTAAGGAGGCCACTACTTATTAAGGCATCACCAAGTTTTTTCGGATTTAAAAGCAACCCAATAACAATTCCAAATTATTGTTGGGTTGGATTCAAGTACTAACGTGGAGTGCAGAACTTTGTCTAAACCAATGTGGGAAAACTTGTTTTGTACTTTCCCTTCAGCTTGCTGGAAAATAAACATTTTTATTCTATTTAGTTTCTTATGTGTTTAGGTGTCCCATTAGAATTGTATCACTAGTGTTTCCCTGATTTAATCTCCTATAAATATGAGATGTACTCTTCAATATTATCGATAAAAATATAAAGCGGAAGCAAGTTAGAGGATCGAAACATGTGGAGAGGAGAACAAAAAGATAAATAATGTCATTCTTATTCTTCGATCATTCATAATATTGAAAGATTGCATGTATAGTTATAGAGACAATGAGGCCTAAAACATAATCCTAATCTTGCCATTGGACTAACCATAAATAATGAATTGTTACACTTAGTTAAGGACATTACATGTAGTAGAAAGACCGAAAAACCAAGTATACACAGAAAGTAGCAAAAGATGTCATGGTGTAGGCTAAACAGCGGCACAAAAACCACACACAGAAAAGGGTTTTTTGGAAATTTTGATAGTCAGTTTTATAGTCGACTAAGGAGTAGTAGTGCAAATAGCAATTACACCAATTAAATAAAGATTGAGGAGTAAGCAACTTTGAGAAACTTTAGCTGTGGCAGATATATTCTACTTTTTGTTATGTACTTTGTAATTGTAAGTTGAATCTATAAATGTTTAGCTTGAGAAAGAGAATTGGAATATTAGTTATTGAATATTTAGTTTTCTTATTATTTTTGGACAACTTTTAGTGGTAGAATATTAGATAGTTATTATTATGTTTATTTATTGGTTTAGGAGTCTTATTTAGAGTCCTATTAAGATTAGGGTTTTAGGTCTTATTATATTTATATACGATATAATCTCTTATCATTATTGATGAATGAGAATTATAATGTTTCTCTTTGAATATTTGGTTTTCTTCTCGACCTATTTTGATTCCATAAATAAACCTATTTCATTTCTACTTTATCGATGGGAACAATATGAGTATTTTCAATTTCTCATTCTTTTCTCTACTTTTAACGATTTCTCAACATAGTATTAGAACAAGTTTGACCTAAACCCTAAAAAAATTAATTTTTCCTAGTCCTATCTCCCCATTATTAGTTCATCGTGTGAACAAATGTAGATTAAAAAATAGAGAATACCGGGGCCACCAAAAAAGTTGCATTCGTACATCCATCAATGTCGGCGTCTAACCCAACCACCACCGTGACCCACAGACCGCCATCGTACATCCATCTTGCTTCCTTCACATCACTGTTAGATCTCTTCTTCAAGATGGTGTCATATTTTCCAAGCCAAATGTGAGATTCATCTGTCAAAATTGTCAGCAATCCTCCTTGCCTCTCTGATTCGTGGCTGTACGATCTGAGTTCTCATCACCTACACCAGCGAGATTGTGAATCTGATCGTCAGATTGCAGGTGGTTTGTGGGCCTCCTGGTAACATTTTGTTCATTGGACTGACATTGTGATTAGTTATTTTGGCTGTTCATTGTTTGACTCTGGATTGGTTTTTGGCCACGTTGTGTGTTTGAAACCTTATGGGTACTGGTTATATCATCCTCTTAAAGTTAAGGACCTATAAAATAATTTCTAATTTCTATGCTTCTCAGATAAAAGAGGAATGGTATCTAATTGGCTCTTACTCTCTCTTATTCGGTTAAAATCAATTCTTGGATTGTCTATTCATACAGATTGTGAAGTATTATGGTTTCCATCTGATTATTCTTTTTAATTCTCAGTATTTCTCTATTGCGTTGTCAGTTATAGACAAATGGTAGAATCCTAGATGTCTGCTGATCTGGAATATGGACTACTAAATTGATTATTAGGATAGTGTTATGAGATACTTGATGGCATTAGAATTGTGCCAATTACTAAATTGATTATTGGGTTACTATTATTTTCTACTCGATGAAATTTGAGTTCGACGTACCTTATTTTAAAGGGATTCTTTGTGTCTGTCTTACATTGTTATGAGCTTTACTGTGTCTCCCTTACATTCTTACAGACTTAATTATGTCTCCCTTAAACCCGTAGGGACTTTATTGTGTTACCCTAAACTTCTTAGAGATTTTACTGTCTCCTCTACACTCTTAAGGAATTAATTGAGTCTCCTCTATACTCCTAGGGACTTTATTAAGCTGCTCTATACTATTAATGACTTCAATTAACAATAACACCCTCAACAAAGTGGCTTCACTCAGCCCAAACTCAATTGTGACCGATTATTCATTTCTTTTGGTCATTATTTAGTCTTTGTTTTATTTTTTTTGGAATTGTACAAGCTGAACCGGAGTATTTTATTCAGCTTGAGGGAACTCGAGGGAGAGTGTTGGAAAATAAATATTATTATTCTATTTAGCATCTTTGTGTGTGTAGGTGTTACGTTAGGGTTTTGTGTCAATAGGGTTTCATTGACATCATCTTTTACAAATATGAGATGCACTAGGCAATATGAATGAGAATAATGTGTACTTTTTACTCTCTTTCTTCTCTCTACTTTTAATGATTTCTCAACTCAATTTACTTGAAACTGGATCTTATTTTTAGCTAATATCAGCTTGCTTTCCGTTAAATGCTTTTTCAATTAAAAATTAGTTTTTCAGACCTTATGGTTGATGTTAAAATAATGAATTTTAAATATATGTTTGTTTTGCTTTTCTACAAAACCATATTCAAAGTTACGAGAATCATTAAGCTCCTATTGATTTGACAGAAAAAAAGTAGGTTCTTTGTATATTCTTTTTATAGAGAATGATAATTATGAATTTTGGCTTTTCTGCTGACCTTCCTTTTAGCTGGAAATTTGTTGGCGAGACCTTTTTATTTTCTGCTGGGAAATTGTTTGGTGGCAACCCTATGGTATCATCTGAGAATTGTCCGTATCCAAGGGAACTTTGCATTTGTTGGGGAAGGTCTTGAGCATTCTATATGTTCACATATTAACCTTTTAATTGAAATTTGAATTCTATTGAGTATTTCCAAAGGTGGCAGTGATCATGAGTACTTTGTCCTTGCATTTGGGCATTTATGAATTACAAAGAAAAAAGTCGGACTTCTCTCTAAAGATTGTTTTGGATTTGCACTAAACTCTTACCTTCTTCAAATAAATTTATCCCATTTCGCAGGGTAAAGCAATCTCGAGATGGATTTGCAGCTGTCAGTGTGGATACATCACAACTATATTTGAAAGCAAAGAAACCTGATTCCTCAGTGATGCTATCAATCATTACAGCTTTTGTAGTAACTTGCATTTGTATATTGATGGGCAAGACAGCTTTTATCAAATTTCTACAGCACAAAAATAGTCCTCGTGCTAGTAGTAGACCAAACGAACAACGATAAAGAAAAGTTTCTAGGGCTAGAGAGAATATGAAATCATCTCTACTCCATACCTTCATAGGCACATACAGAAAACATATTATTTGCCATGGAATTATTCCATGGCTGTGGCCCGTGGCACTGCACTTCTCATGGTTTTATTTATTTATTTTTGTTCGTCTTTCTTCTTCTTTCTTCTTCTATCAATATTGGCTATCTTCTGATATTGGTTGTGATTTTTTTTTGAGGAGCGCTACTAATAATGATGGTGGGCTGTAAAACAAATGACAATCTAAAATGGAAATCGGTTCTGAAGCTCAAGGTTTCTTGTAAACGACGAATGTAATGAATCCCATAATAGCATGTACATGTATACATTATACATAACGTTTATATTCATTTGAATATAAAGTATACATGAAATATGTATATATGTGCATCTTATGTACACTTAACATTTTATTTTAGAGTAAATTCAATTGTAGATTTAGATCAGGGAAAAGTACTTATTCTTTTCATTAACCCATATTTATACAAATATATTAATCTTATTCAAGGAAAGATAATAAATATAATCATAAATACAAATATTTGTAAAATAATAATAATAAATGAATAAATATCCTAAAATAATTCTAAGAATAAATGTACATTTTAACTCCCTTTATGTTGGAGCATATATATCACACATGTTCAACTTGTATAGTGGTGTATGAAGATAGCTTTATATAACTTCAAGAGTTATAATATTAATTAATTGAACACTCTTGATGCATGTGACTTTAATGACATCATGATAAAGTGCATTGTATTTGGCCTTTGCATTGGAAAATAATAATATGTTTTATTTTTTATTCTTTCAAGTTATCAAATTTTCTTTAATAAATGTATGGAACCCTGAAGTTGATTTTCTATTCATCTTAGAACCCGTAAAGTTAGAATTATTATAGCCTATAATGTCTAGATATCTATGTTATGAGAACAAAATATCCTTTTATGGAGAGAACTTCAAATAGACTAAATCTATTTTATAGTTTTCATGTGCAAGCTATTTGGATTATGTATAAATTAACTTATCACACTCATTGCATAAAATAAATTAGGTCGAGTATAAGTCAAGTAAATCAATTTTCTTACTAATTTTTGATCTCTCCTCATTAACTAGAATTTGATAAGGATAAATAGATAAACGATGATTCACCTCAATAGGTGCATCTACGTGAGTACAAGTAGAATTATTAGTTTCAATTAAGAGATTTAGTATATATTTTCATTGAGAGAAAAAGAGTCATTAGTTATATTTAAAAACATCAATACCTAAGAAATCTTTTAGATTGCCTATATCTTTCATTTCAAATTCTTTGGTTAAGTAAGTACGTAATCTTTTTATCTCACCAATACTACTACTTCTAATGATTATATCATCAACATAAACCAGAAGTAAGGTAATATTATCACCATTTTTTTTATAAAAAAGAGTGTGATATGTTTGGGCATGTTTAAAACCGTATTATTTCATTGACCAACTCAACTTGAACAGACTTAACATGGAGGATGTTAAAGAATCAAAAACAGAAGGGTTACTAGTCATATAATCGGTGATTCTTGAATTAATAAGCCAAGTGTCAGAAGCAGAAGAAATAAATGTGGAACCAAAATTACTTTCTTGAGTAGTTAATCAATAAACATGAGAGACAAATGCAGCAACTTGAGAAAATTTATTTTTTTGCTCAGCTTGCTTAAGTTTATACTACTATAGATAGTCGTGTTTCTTCCAACAAACATCAACAACATAATTGGAATAATTGCAATAGGTGAAAAATCAAGAACTAGAGTTAGTAGATGAAGGATATGAACTTGGCCTATTTCTTTAGATAATAAGGGCTAGTGGTTTGAGGTGGTCCTCAGTACCCATCGTGACCTACCTATGTACTTCATGACAGACCAGACAATATACTTCTTCTAGGTATGACAAAGGTGAATTAGCCAAAACCCGATTGCTAACTAGATCCAAACTCTGATTTAAACCAACCATAAACACATAAACCCAACCCTTAACAATACATTTTCTTAGTGTAAGGATTATAAGTGTTGGTTATTTTCGTAGATAAAATATTTATATTTAAACTTGCTTTTAAGCTCGCTATCAAGTTTATCAAGTAAAGTCGAAAAACATTAGATTTTCAGATAATCGTAGGTCAGGTATATATGTTATAATTATGACATATAGGATTACACTCATGCATTTAGTAGCATATGTTCATAAATTTAGAATTATTTTTGCTGCTAAAATATTTTTTAAACTTAAATCAATTTATGAAATTACCACTTAGCCTATTCTTTAATGTGTTTCATTGTTTTGAATATATATTCAAATTTTAGGCTGAAATATTGGATAAGATACACTCTAAAATATAGAATAAGATATATGCTAAAATATTAAATAATATATATCTTAAACTATAGGCTAAATCTTAGCCTAAAAGATAACCTAAAATCTACTTTAAAAAGAACTCTTCTTTAAATAAGTGTCTTCTTGATTAGTGAATTACTTTAAAATAACTCTTCTTTAAATATGAGTATTTTTGATTAATGAGTAATATTAATCTTATTTGTAATAGAAAAGATATTTATCAATTACATAGAATTAAAAGGGTTTTAATTTTTCCTATAAATAAAACTCATTGCTCATTGTTTGAATTAACCATACAAGAGCATTATTCTCTTCTTTTTAATCTCTCTCTCTTGTTTTGAAAATATAAGATTAGGATTCTTTATTTAGTTAGTCTATCAAACATTGGAGATTATGTTTGATTGATTAATGAACTTAATTAGTTTATGATATTATGATCATATGTTCTTATAGCTTCTTCTTTATTTTTGTTTTTGAATTCTTAGATCAAATAATTATGTGTATCGTATTATAATTATTTGATTTAATTATTAATCTTTAAATAAGTTATCATTAATAAACTTGTACTTAAATTGATTGTTCTAAGGTTGATAGTTGATTTTGATTTATTTGATATAGTTATTAAATAATTTATTTATGGTTATTCATTATTAAATATGTTCTAGAACACACATGGACACTTGTTTTTTATACTAATGTTTTTGCAGTTGATTCGTGAGTGGGAAGCTTATTAGATAGTTCATTTGAATACCGCTCACGCTAATATTAAAAACTATGAAAATATAGCAGAGACTCATAAATAAGGTATATTAGGGTAGTATCTAATGGAGGGTAGCATAAGAATGAGTTTGTACTTGAACATTTTCTTTTTATAGTGGAAACTTAAGTGGCCTGGTAGATCGATGGTTTTTTTCTTAGGTTATGATCGTGGCCTATTTTATTTCCACCTAAAAATATTGTATGTTATTCTTTCATTTTCGCACTTTATTCTTACACGCGATTGCATGCCTGGCCACTTTGTTTAGCTTATTAGGTTATAAATTAATAATAAATTGAAAATAATCTATTAACCCCTTCTAGGTTAATTAGGTCTATATTATATAAAATTTCAATTGGTATTAAGGCAAACACTAGACACACACTCCTACTTATGGACCAAATGAAAGAAGGTGAGTCATTTGTTAAACCCCTACTCTCCTACTCTTTGATGGGTATAATTACCATTAATGGAAGGCTCGCATGCAAGCCTTTTAGACAAGATGAAAAAGTATGGGATGTTATTCTTAATGGTTAGAAACCACCTTCGATAATGAAAGATTTTGTAACCATCATAAAGCCAAGAAGAGATTGGAATACTGAAGAACGCACCCTTAGTGGGGCAAACCAAAAAGGTGTAAGCTTAATCTTTGCTGCAATGTCAATGGATGAATTCGGTTACATCTCCAACTATGAGACTGCTAAAGATGCATGAAATACACTTTTTCTTGCTCCTGAAGGAGCTTACTAAGTGAAACAAACAAAATGGAGATTACTAACATCTTAGTTTGATTCCATTGAAATGAGCAATACTGAAACTTTGATCAATTATATGCTTTCTTTTGTGTATCACTAATGCTTTTTCTAACATTGGTGAGAAAATTCCACAACCTACACAAATACTCAAACTCCTAAGCTCAATAACAGTAGAGTACAAGATGAAAGTTACAACGATAGAGGAAAGAAAGAGTATGGACACACCAAATATTAATGACCTTGTCGGGTCAATCCAAACCTATGAGCTTACTCTTTATCCACCCAAGAAAAACAAAGATGTGGCATTCAAAAGATCCAAAAAGTACATCTTTGATTATGATAAGGATATGAATGATGAGTCACTAGACTTGTTAGCACAAAAAATTAAGAAGTTCCTGAAAAAGAAAGGTCAACAAAATAATCAATCTAACAAGGGACAATCCAATCATTCGAGGGACCGAAAGTCAAGGGAATGGTAAAAAAATAAGCCCACTAGTCCTTAATGCTTTACTTATGGAGCCTTTGGTCATATTTCTATAGAATGTCAGAAAAATAAGAAGAAAGTTGGAAAATCCTTTAATGCTACACTCAATGACACAAAAAGTGAGCAGGAAAATGCTAGTAACTTAGCGGATGATGAAAATGAGGGAGTAAACCTTTCTCTCATACTATCTAAGTTTAATGTATCGAATTATGATGAATTATTAATGGATTTTCTAGGTACCAAGAAAGAGAGATAAAATACTTGTTAAAGTAATTAAACTTAATGATATTGATGAGCAAAATTGGGATCGCCGTTCTTGCCAATACTTTGGTTTTATATTTATAAAACTCTCGCAAGTGCACGAATCATTTCGTAGAAAAATGATATGTATACTCCAAAGGTCGATCTAAGGAAGGAATATATGTGGTTTTTAATTTATTATTCAAATTTTTAAAACGAAATTAAATCCTAAACATCCTGTCATGATATTTGGGTTTTGTGTTTCTAACCTAATAACATAAAAATAAACATAGATACATATTCAATAAACATTGATGCAAATTTTATCATTTATAAGAGTGGAGTATTTATGGATATAATAACTAAGTAATTATACTTGCTCATATTATTTAGGTTATTAAAGATATAAATTGATATTTATTGATTCTCCCTTTTTTGTATAAATACCACCTTTGGTGGGGTTAGATATTCTTTGTTAACTAAACAAATCAATTAACACCTATGTGTGGGTTTGATAACTAATTTGGTTAATTAAATTAATTCCTTTTTCTAAGAGATTGAAAATGAACCATTTAAATGCCACATTTGATGGGATTAGACAGTTTAAACTTTATTCAAGGTGTCCAAATTAAACCTAAGAATTTAATTATCCCATTACTAACTTTCAAATATTAAAACCACCACTGAAAACATGTTGTCAATACATTTTAAGATAATAATTCTTATAAAAACTTTTGAAATAGAGTTTCACTCTAACTACCGGGCGATTGTACCAACAAATAAAAGGACACTACTCTAAATCAGACCGGATAACTAAACCTTAAAATCTAATTTTCATATTTAAGTTTGTAATGAAAAATAATATATTTCTCTCTAACATTCTTAATATAAAATCTTGAATAAAAATAAAATAAATTCATTTTAGAGATTTTTACCTATTTAATATTTCGCAAGCATAACAATGTTATTATTTTATCATGTTTACAAACAGCCAGCAAAGTTAAATTTAATCACAGACAAATTAAATATAACATGTAAGAATAAAGCATAAAAAATAACTGTAAAGAAAATAAAATCCTTACAATACTTCAATGCTATTCCCGTTGCTGAAAAATCTCCAAACAGAATTTGCACTCTCATTTATTGAATCAAAAAGGCAAATAAATTACAAAAACATAACTAGTTCTTCTCAAAAAGAGAAGAACTCTAAAACTAAGAAAAACTAACTAAGAAAAGCTAAAAACTAAGAAAAATCTTAAAAACTAATAAATGAGAGAAAGAAATAGAAGAGAAGATGTGTTTTGAGGTGTGTTTAGTTGTGAAGAGAATGTGGGTATTTATAGGTGAGGATGGGAAGAAAAAATGGGTGAAAAAATGATAAAAAATGGTGGAAATGCAGAGTGGTGAATGATGATGTCGTTTGATGATATCAGCATGACGTGTGGGCCACTCTGTGTGGATTGGGACTCAGATGGCAGCGGCGCGCATGGGATTAGGCGACTGCTCGGCGCGGCTGGGCAGCGTAGTGGCGCGATTTTCTCATTTTTGACCCTTTTGACCCATTTTGTCCAATTTTTCCATATTTGTTGACCTTTCCTCATTTATTTATTAATATATTTATGATGTATTGACTCCAGTATTCCTCTTTGAGTCTTTAAATTATGTTTTTAAGCGAAAATACCTGAAAAAAAATTAAAATACCCGTGATTCCGAAAAAGATAAATTTATATAAATATATGATAAAATCATATAAATAGATATATTTTTAATTAATTAATGTGCATAAAATCATGGTAATTTTAGTGCTTTTTGAGCATTCATCAGATATCATCATTGTTCATTAAATAAATTCCTATAGTCTAGAGAAAGATAAAAATAAATTTTCTCAACATATTAATGCCTCGAATTTGAGTCTTTCAGAAACCAATCAGGAAAACAAAAACTTAAGCAAGAACTTAGTATTGCTAAAGAGACGGTAAGGAATTTAACCATAGGTGCTAAAAAATTGACCAAAATCCTAGAATATAGAAAGCTGCATGGAGATAAGAGAGGTCTTGGATACATAGATGAACAGTCAACATCTTCATCATCCAAAACTCAATTTGTAAAATCCATCGTTGCTTTGGTAGGGAAGGTAATTTTTTCACCTTATCACTTTGAGAAAATTCAATGTATTTCCATCTGTCATCATTGTGATAGGAAATGATGCATTATACCTAAATGTAGATTGTTTTATATCTATGATTCTGTCATGAATACAAATGTTTCTAGGACACCTCAAAAATTTTCCAAACGTAAAGTTTTTCTTGCAAGAACTACACAAAAAGAGGAACCTAAGAAAAAACTTTCAAAATTAAAAAGGATGGGTTAAGAAGTTTGAGTTGCACTACTTTATGACCCACATATCATTTACAGCTAAATCAAATACCACCTGGTATTTTGATAGGGGATGCTCTTGACATATGATTGGGAACCATTCTTTGTTTAAAACCTTTGAAGAATACAATGAAGGGACAATTACTTTTGGTGATGGTAAAACATCTAAAATTATTAGGAAAGGCTCCATACAAATAGAGGGTATCCCCAAGTTTGATGAAGTCTTATATGTGGAAGGATTGAAGGAAAACTTGATTAGAATAAGTCAAATATATGACAATGATTTCAATGTGCAATTTACGAACAATCACTACATTGTAATAGATCGAAAGGGTGAGTATATGATTAAGGGAATTAGATCACATGAAAATTGTTATTACATTGACACATCACCCACAATAACATGTAACCTAGTAAGAAATTATTCTACTACCTTATGTCACAAAAATCTAGCTCATATGAATTTTAAGGATCTGGTTAGATTAAGTAAAACTGAGACTGTCTGTAGTCTACCTATTCTCTTAAAAATTGAAACATCTATATGTGGAACATGTCAATTGGGTAAACAAACTAGGATCATTCGTAAGAAGATTAAGAGTATCAATACAAACAAAGTATTGGAATTGATATATATTGACCTCATGGGTCTTACGAGAACCAATGTATTGGAGGTAAGAAATATATAGTAATTGCAGTAGATGACTTTTCTCACTATACTTGGGTAAACTTTCTTAAATATAAGTTAGATGCTTTTGAATTTTTCATCTCATATTGTACAAGAGTGCTGTTTGAAACAAGTGACAAAATAGTAATCATCAAGAGATTGAGAATAGACCATGGAAAAGAGTTTGAAAATACCAAGTATGCTAACTTCTGCAAAGAACATGGTATCTTTCATGAATTCTCTTCTCCTGTCACACCTCAAAAAAATGGAGTAGTTGAAATGAAAAATAGGATATTTCAAAAGATGGCATGAGTAATACTGCATGCCAAGTGAGTATCTAAAAGGTGTTAGGCTAAAGCTATAAAAACTGCATGCCATGTTATAAATCATGTATATCTTCGCCCAGGTAAAAATCAAACTCCATATGAGATATGGAGAGGTAAAAAACCCAATTTGAAACTCGTGCATGTTTTTGAAAGTAAATGCTACATACTTAGGGATCAAGAATAGTTGGGTAAGTTTGATTCAATAAATGATGAAGGTATATTTCTTGGTTATTCCCTAAATAGTATAGCCTACAAAATCTTCAACTGTAGAACTAATGTTGTTATGGAATCCATAAATATTGTTATAGATGATGTAGATAAGTAGATTACAAGTGAAGGAGTTGATAATGAAGTAAATTTTACAACATCTCAATTAACAATAACCAGTAACACAAATGAAACAAAAGAAGATGAGCTTGAGAAAAGAGAAGAAAAGAAGGAAGAAAAATCAACCCTATCAATGATAAATCCTACTCGTACTTTAAAAAATAATTGGAGATCCTAATGCAAGTATGATAATAACCCATATTTCTCATGTTGAACCAAAAAATATGAATGAAGCCCTTAGGGATGAATTTTGGATTAACGCCAAGCAGGATAACTTTGCTCAATTTGAAAGAAATCGTGTTTGGATATTAGTACCTAAGCCAAAAACAAAAAAAAATTATTGGAATTAAATGGGTGTTCAAAAATAAATATGATGAACATGCCATTATTGTTAAAAATAAAGATAAATTGGTAGCTCAAGGCTACACGCAAGTAGAAGGAATTGACTTTGATTAAACATTAGTACTTTTAACTAGGTTAGAGTCAATTATGAGTTTACTTTCCATTTCTTGTCATATGAAGTTCAAATTATATCAAATGTATGTTAAGTCTGTCTTTTTAAATGGATTTCTGAATGATGAGGTATACTTGGAACAACCAAAATGATTTATTGATCTAAAATTTTCAAATCATGTATACAAACTCAACAAAGCTCTTTATGGTTTGAAACAAGCTCCTCGAGGATGGTATGAGAGACTTACAAACTATCTCTTAAACAAGGGAATTTTTCAAAGGGGAGTTGATAAGACTTTATTTATCAAAGGGAGTAATGATAAAATCTTCATTACTTAAATTTATGTAGATGACATAGTTTTTTTATCTACCTTTAATACACTAGTGGATGATTTTGTGCATGTTATGACAAATGAATTTGAAATTTCCATGGTAGGTGAAATGAATTTCTTTCTTGGTTTGCAAATCAAACAATCTCATGATAATATATTTATTTCTCAAACCAAGTACGCTTACAACCTTGTTAAACAATTTGGTCTTGAAACTAGTAGGCCTTCAAAAAAACTACATTAGAGCATAAAAATTACAAAGGACACTCAAGGTAAAAATGTTGATCAAGCCCTTTATAGGAGTATGATAGATAGTTTACTTTACCTCACTACAAGTAGGCCTGACATATGTTTTAGTGTTGATATGTATACCCGTTATCAAGCTGGCCTTAAGGAATCATGCTTAGAAAATGTAAAAATAATCATTAGGTATATTTCATAAACAAATAATTATGGTCTATATTTTACTACTGATACTACTTGTAAAGTAAGTGGTTATACAGATGTCGACTAGGAAAACAACCAGGATGATAGGAAGAGCACATCAGCTAATTGCTTCTACATTGGGAACAACTTAGTATCCTGGCACAATAAAAAATAGAAATCTATCTCACTCTTTATAGTTTAGGTGGAATACATTGTTGCAGGAAGCTCTTGCATACAAATGCTTTGGATGAAAGACATGCTTAAGGATTACGATTAACCACGAGGTATGTTACCCTTATATTGTGATAACTTTAGGGCTATATGTATTTCTAAGATCCTAGTTCAATATCCTGGAACTAATCATATTGAGATTAGACATCATTTTATTCGAGAATTAGTTGAAGAGAAAGTAATGATACTTGAGTTTATACCTATTGAGAGACAACTAGATGATATATTCACCAAAGCTATGAAAACTCAAAGATTTGAGTATCTTAAGACTACCTTGGAATTCTCTCCCTCAAATTGAATTCCAAAAAGAGAGAGAAAGAGAAAGAAAAGTAGAATTCTTGTCTGGCCAATACCATATTGGACATATTTAACACTTAAATATATATAACTTTGGTTTTAGTGACTTAACTCATTTTGATATTTATTAAAGTGATACTTGAGTTTATACCTATTGAGAGACAACTAGATGATATATTCACCAAAGCTATGAACACTCAAAGATTTGAGTATCTTAAGACTACCTTGGAATTCTCTCCCTTAAATTGAATTCCAAAAAGAGAGAGAAAGAGAAAGAACAGTAGAATTTTTATCTGGCCAACACCATATTGGACATATTTAACACTTAAATATATATAACTTTGGTTTTAGTGACTTAACTCATTTTGATATTTATTAAATTATTCTACAATTTTTACTTATGCATACATATTTTTGTACATGTGATAATTATGTTGACATGAACTTATTCATACACTTCTAAACATACACTCCCGAACATACATATATGTTATGTTTGAAGTTTATAAATTCTCTTAAAAGACTCTATGACTTCAACTAATCTTGACTATGAAATTGTTTTGAGTTATATTTCTTGCTTTTTAAAATTTTAACGTATAGAGGCACATAGTATTGAAAGGACTATCTAATGTGATGTGTGAAGTTATTGTAGTAAGCGGAGATGGCTACCTTACAACTAATGTAAAAGTCATCATGCTAGGTTTATGGCTCGTGCAAAAAAAAATATTGTGCAAAAAGTAATTGGTTATAAAATTTGTACTTAGAATACACAAAAATAAAGGGACAATAGAGGTTAAAAATATAAAAAAAAATCATGTGTCTCATTTATAAAATAAAGATAAAAAAATTTAAGTTCTTGTTTGGTAGGTATATTTTATTTTGTGAGATTAATGATTCAATTATAATTTTACATGATATGTGATATTTTTTTCTTTTGAGTCTTTTTTCATTAATCATAAATTATTTAATTGGCATATTTGTGGAGTTTAAACATATATATTGCTATTAAGTAAATATCAATATGTCATTATATATGCAAGTGTGCATGTGTACCTCTTCTACTCTACTTGGTGATTAAATGAGTTTAATATCTTATGTGGCTATTTACGAAGAAAAATAGATATTTTTATTCATTTGCATATTCTTATTTATTAGCTTTTTAATTGGTTTTTAAGTTAAGGAGTCCTAGAATTTAGAGGGAATTTAGCTCCATTGCTTTATCCAATACTTTGTTCTTCTCGTATGTCAAAAACGGAGATAGTGTGTTTCACTTTCATGTTTTATTTTGTTATGCACATAAAGGGAGAATAAATTTAGGGTAAGAATGATTTCTATAATTTTGTCATATTTTAAGCTTGATTGGTATGAATGCATGCACTATATGATTATTCTTTACACTTTGTCTATGTCATTTTAATTACTTACAAGCTTGTCAAGTTGCAACAAAGATAGATTCACCATATCATAGAATAGTTCTACTATGGAGTCTAGGACACCATTGTATTTTTATCTTATTCCTATAAGGGTTATATAGTGAGAGAGAGTTTTTCCTACACGAAAATACCAAGGGGGGAGTTTGTAAGGATTATAAGTGTTGGCTATTTTGTGGATACAATATTTGCATATAAACTTGTTTTTAAGCTCGCAATAAAGTCTATCAAGAAAAGTCGTAGAAACATTAAAATTTCATATAGTCATACTTTAGGTATATCTGTTATAACTATAACACTTAGGATTGCACTCATGCATTTAATAACATAGATTCATGAATTTAGAATTGTTTTTGCTACTTAAATATTTATTCAAATTTGAATCAATTTATGAAATTACTACCTAGCCAATTATTTAATATATTTCATTGTTTTGAATATATATCCTTAATTTTAGGTTAAAATGTAGAATAAGATATATACTAAAATATAGAATAAGATATAACCTAAATTATAGGCTAAATCTTAGTATAAAAGATACTCTAAAATCTACTTTAAAAAGAATTCTTCTTTAAATAAGAGTCTTATTGATTAATGAGTTTACTTTAAAAAATCTTCTTTAAATAGGAGTTTTCTTGATTAATGAGTATTACTGATTCTATTTGTAATAAAAAAATATTTTTCGATTACATAGGATTAATGGTTTTAATTTTTTCTATAAATAAAACTCATTATTTTAATTAACCACACTAAAATATTATTCTCTTCTTATTAATCTATATCTTATTTTACAAATATAATATCATAATTCTTTACGCTTATTTATTTGGTCAATCTATCAAACATTGGTTGTTGTGTTTGATTAATCAATAAGCTTAATTAGTTTATGATATTTTGATCATATGTTCTTATAGCTTCTTCTTTATTTTTGTTCTTGAATTTTTAGATAAAATAATTGTGTGTGTCATATCATAATTATTTGGTTTGATTATTAATCTTTAGAGAAGCTATCATTAATGAATTTATGCTTAAATTGATTGTTCTATGACTGATAATTATTTTGATTTATCTGATATAGTTATTATATCATCTATTTATGGCTATTCATTATTAAATATGTTCTAAAACACACACAAATATTTGTGCTTTTGTACTAACCCTTTTGCAGTTGATTCTTGAACGCATCTGATTAGCTAGAAACTTATTGGAACGTTGGTCTAGATAATGCTCATGCTAATATTAGAAACTGTGAAAACATACGAGGGACTCGTAAGTAAGATACATTTTGGAAATATCCTATGGAGGATAGTATAAGACCGAGTTTCTACTTGAACATTTGTTTTTCATAATGAAAAGTTAGGTGATCCGGTAGATCGGTGGTTTTTCTCTTAGATCATGGTTGTGGCCTAAGTTGTTTCCATGTAAAAATATCATGTGTTATTCTTTCCTTTCCGTACTTTATTTTTACACCCGATTGCATACCTGATCAATTTGTTTATGTTATTAAATTATAAATTAATAAAAATTAAAAATAAATTATTTAGCCTCATCTAAATTAATTAGGTCAGTATTTTATAAACTTTTACTTGATTTTTCAATATCAATTGCACATGACATATCATTAGGTTTATGATAATCCAACTCCATGAAGATTGAGTTCATCACATTGTAATATTTTGCAAGAGATCAATCACCCTAATGGAGTTGAAATGACCTTTTTACTCCCTCATAAACTGATGAAGAGTCAGAAACATCTAGGTAGCTTTTTCTCACTACATCTCACCCTTCCTTTGTAGTTCCACACTAAACAAAGTGAGACATGAACATGTATGTTATGAAGTTGATAAGCTATGATTTTACTAAAACATCTTCAGCTTTTCATTTATCATAAGTTGGATCATCATTGCTTAGGGTGACTTTCGTACCTGTGATATAACATTTTCTCTCTCTACTAGAAATATACATTTCAAAAATATTGGACAAAATAGGATAGTTGGTACTATCCAATTTAATATTAATAGAGGATGAACTATCTGGAATGGTAATAGAAATAACTTTACTATTGAATGGGCCTGAATGTTCGTAAGTGAGTCTATTTAATCCTTAGACATAATAGTGACAATAATATAATACTGTTGAATTACTTTTTTTAGGTAAAAACAAATATGAACCCTTTTTTTTCTTTCTTTCTTTTTTTAAACCAGATCAAGATTTGTGAGAAAAAAATAAGAAAAAAAAAGATAAATAAATAAATCTGAAAATGAAACAAACAAAATTAATTCAAAATGACACTAAGACTATATGGTCTCGAATAGTAGGGGACGACAATAACGGTGATGGTTAAGGAACCCAACGATGGTTATGGGAAAAGAACCAAGAAGTGGAAATTTCAATAGCGAGAGACCTAACAATGCAGAGAAAAAATATCGTTGTGTCTGTTGTACGAATTGGTAGGTAAGATGTTGTCGAAGCTAATAAGGGCATTAGTAGGGCTTTCATTTTTTTTATTTTTTTTCTTCCTATTATATCAAATTAGATTATAATATCAAATTAGATTTAGAAGAGTGAGAAGTGTTTAATCTTTTCATTAACTCTATTACAATATTTATACAAATATGTTAATTATATTTAAAGATAATAAATATAACCATAAATACAAATAATAATAATAATAATAATAATAATAAATATACTTAGAATAATTGTAAGAATAAATATACATATCAATTGTATGGTTTTTAACATATTTCACAAATGATCGGTATAAATTTCCAATGACCATGTACAAAGTGAAGTTAAATTGGTATAGAATTTTCAAACTCTATTGGAAATTTCGTACAACTTATAACATGTTACATGTTTGCATGAAATTTTTGCAGAACAACTGTGTGTGAGAGTAAAAAATTAGGGAATGAACAGTTAAATAAATTGTTAAATAAAATCAACTTAATTTGTATCGTGAATATTAATATAAGTTTTCCCTTGTATTTATTTTGACTTGGTAAAGTTGGATGAGAATTAAGGATAGCAATCATGTAATATTAACTGTATTTGTGTTATTTTATCATAATTAGTGTTAATTGATTGTATTTATGTGTTAATTAACATATTAAAAAAAATTATTTGATATTTTTTTTCATGTTTCAAAAACTTACTAACATAGCTGATGTCAGTTGTATATCAACCCACAGCCATGACATTTCTGTTGCTTAAAACACCTCCCAACTTCCGAATAAAAAAATAAAAAAAAAATAGTAGAACTAACCTGTTACACTCAATTTTGTGAACCCATTCATACCTTTTATAATGTTTATCATTTCAAAAACTCGAACTCTATATTGCGATTTTCATGGAAATTCAAAAATAAGGAGATTTTGAAATACTTACATAAGTGAATAATATAGAAGATTTGGAATCTAAAATAGTATTATTTATATACCATACACAATCCAATATTTGTTTGTACACATATGGGTACATATGTACATATCTTAATCACTCTTCACATAGATGAATATCACTAATTGATATGTTATTTTAAGATTAATTCAATAATGTATCTCATGTAAATGCTATTTTTGCCTCAGACTTTAATCTACAGCACAAAGAAATGCCTATGCTGGGCAAGGAAACAGTTTTATTAGGGGGGTGGGGGGAAGAAGAAAACTCATTTGAGCTGAAAGAATGAATTGAATTCTGTACATCTACAGCATGTTCTCCCTATCAGCATTTCGACTACAAGATTTTTCATAATAAAGAAAAACAAATTTGAAGACCGGAAAGCAAAATAGTAGCAAATATCACCAAAAACTGCGAAGCAAGAACTTGTTTCCGGCCACCTGTCTCAGTCCAAGATTGAGCTTTCATTTCTTTTGCTCTTCAATTTCTGACTGACTTTACAGCCATTCGCAGTTTCTACATACAAGTTGTTTCGCGCCTCTCTTCATTTGCGTCTGTCTATCAATTAATAAATCTAAGGCTTCCTTCATCCACCAATGCTGACACATTTCTCTAGCTTCACCAACACTCACCTACACAAACAGTAAAATAAACAAGAATTTTAAGGTAAAATTATCACACAAAGTGACACAATGCTTGGAGCCTCCAACTAATAATTTTGAAATCTAGATGACCTGAAATTTTTACATTTAACAGTTATAAATATGAGTTACTATAGGTATGATTGAGACTTGAGATCCAATTGTGATTGATTTTACTAAAATGTAGGTGCCTGACTCGCCATGCATTACAACCCAACCAACACTTCTTGAAATGTTCTACTTACACTAGTTTTTTTTAGATCAGATCAACCGATATTTTTGTATAATTCGAACCTGTGACTTGAAACGGGAAGAAGTGATTCGAATCTATGACTTAAAATATTCTACTTACACTATTTAACTTAATAACTGTTAAATTAAAAAAAAAATCATAGCAATAACTGGAACACTCTATCAACAAACTTTCATCATCTACACATTATTTTAGCACAATGTTGCACAGTGTATAGTAGCAAAAAAAAAAAATTGATGAGAATATTGAAGTTAAACATACCCATTTTCTTTCCCTGTTGTTCTTTTCCGGCCAAAGGTCCAGCTGCTTCTGGACAAGCATGGGGAACATGTAACCCTCGTGCGTGGTGCCGTGGCTTCTGCTCTTATAACGCCATTTACCCAATCTACACTGCAAAAACACCAAAACAACAAATATGAGAAAGTTGTAAACTTAACATTTCATTTCGGGGTGAAAAGACTCTGCAGATACTAACCTCAACATTGCCAACTACTCCAGCTTCCTCTAAAGTCTCTCTTGAAGCTGCCTCTTCAATGGATTCATCAATTTCCCAACCACCCTAAAAACACAATGCAAAGAAATACAATGTTAGTGAATTTCAATAAATGATAAGCATTTGTTCACCAAAAAAAAAAAAAGCAGTTGGTAAGGGACAACTGAAAATTGAAAGTACCTTTGGGAACAACATTCCTTTGCCTCTCTGTGAACTAATTACAAGCACTTCTAATTCATGAGTAGAGCATTGTTTATTGTCCCTATATCTGTATGGAATGCATCTGCATAATTTAAAAAAGTAAATAAAGGAAAATTAGTTTAAAAAACCCAGAAAAAAAAATTAAAAAAAAATTGAATTTTCGGCAATTACATAATAAAGACCAAAGACTTCAACAATTTAACAAAAACCCAGTTGAAATTTTTTATCAATTCTAGTTTAAAACTACATATTTTTATGAAAAATCAAAAAGGGGAAAAAATCCAAAAAGAAAGGAAAGCATACCCTACTACTTGGCGATAACCTTGTTTATCATAACGCTGTAAATGTCTTCCCGTTCGGGAGACCAAAGAAACCATATTCCCAATCGGCAAAGGCATGAGCTTCCCACGAAATTCCCTTGACGAATTAAAAGTAGAGACAAGGAAATTTGCAATATTTTTGGAAACAAAGATACCCATTTTTTCCGTTTGTTTTCTTTATCCAAACAGAACCCAAATTAGGATTGATAAGAAATTGAAATATGGAAGTGAAAAATATGAGGAAACAAAGATAAGGAGCGTATGTAGTGGTTAAAGAGAAAGATGAAAAAAAAAATCCGTTGGAGACACACTTTAAAATGGTTAACTTGTGTGTGTCTGAACTATGAAGTGAACCTTCTGTTAAGGTCATTTATATAAGGCTCTCTTTGCTCTGATTCTGAGGTGGACAAAGCCAAACGAGATATTTACTTGGTTATGCTTCATAGCCAGCCACTTAACGCGCTTATTTTGCTGCCAGTTGCCTCGCTTCACTAGTTTCTTTTTCCTAATAAGTGTAATTTTAGTCCATTGTTTTGTTTTTCTTTTTTTCTTTTTCTAAAAATCATGGAATAATAACAAATAATATTTTAATATTAATGTTAATAAGGTTATTTTTTCTTTTCTCCAATTTTTTCGCTTCATAGTAAATGAAAAACAACCCAAATGACTCCATTTGTTTTAAAAAAAATATGTTAAGTTTAATTCCACCAAATCATCTCATTTTATAATAATAATGTTTTTTTTACTTAATATATTAAAATAATAATTTATATTTTTAATTAACATTTTTTATAAAATAAAAAAAATAAATGATATTAATTACAAATAAATTGATTAAATCACATTAATTACTAGCTTATTTCTAATGTAATTCGATGACACTTTTCTTAAATTATTATTATTATTATTATTATTATTATTATTATTATTATTAATAATAATAATTTTTTAATTTTTCTTTTCATTTTATTTCAAAGTCAAGATAAATCTAATGTGCAAAGTAACAGTATAATTTTTTATTGAAACCAAAATCATTTGAATCATTTGAATATGTGGTAATTTATCTTAATTAATTATGTATTTATCGTATTACTTTTACAATAATTTTTCTATGTTCAAGTAATATTTTAATAGATAAACATTTTTTAATATTTATTTCATTCTTAATTATATATATATATATAATAAATATTTCATTTTTTTCCTTATAAATTTGAAGAATACATAAATTTAGTAAATATTAGATAAATTTACTTAACTTTCAAAAATTATATACTTAGCTTAAAAAATAAAGTCCAATCCATTTTTTAAAGTGGAGATGTTCGAATTCTTAACCAATAAATTTTATTAAACAAATATATATCTAAAAAAAATTATAATTTCCTTCTATTTTCTTTATATTTATCTTTAGCATTTATAATTAATATAAAAATTGATACTGCCCAATAATATCAGGTCACATGTATTTATTATAAAAATTTAAGCATATTTCATTGAATAAAAATATTACAAGTACATTTCTCAATGCATGTGAGATAGAAGTATAATTGACATTAGATAATGCAAGTCAAAATAAATATAACAAACCTGGACCCCAAAAAAAAAAAAAAGTGTACTACAAACACTTCTTTAACAAAAATAAATAAATAAATCAATAACAAGCAATGCTGTATCATGAAAGATTTTTTAATTTTTTCCTTGAATTATCATATGATAGAGTTGATATACATACTGCAGGACGTTCCAACTGAAACATGTAGCTTATTTTCTTATTATTGTTATTTTTAATTTTTAATTTTTTTTTTTAACTATAAGCATGTGCAACTTGATTATCACATTTAATAAGTAATAATTTATGAATAGTTTTAGAATATAAGTAAAGTCAAAATCGACCCAATATTCCTTAATCATTTTATTTTAATACCATAAAATAATTAAATAAGTAATTAATGTCCTATTCTTTTTAAAAAATATAAATGATTTGTTTAAAAAACTAAAGAAGGAAAAGACATTAGAAGAATTTAAATATATATATATATATATCTCATAGGTTGTTAAAAATGTTTTATTTAGATTATTTAATTATTTAGTTTTGTTACGAGACACATAGTTCACTAAAAATTTAAATTATAACATTTTAATCAAATAATTTTATAGTTATATGATTAAAATATTCATTTTTTATAATTAAATATTAAAATATCATTATTTAGTATAAAAATAAAAAATTTAATCAAATAATTATAAAATTATACGATAAAAATACCAAAATTTAAAAATTATAATGACCTAGTATCCAATATAAAAATTACTTAATAATTTCAATGATATAAAATAAATAACTTCAATAACTAATAAACTTTTATATATATATATATATATATATATATATATTCTAGGTAGGATACAACATCTTAATTTCTTAATCATTCTTTGCCCGACAAAATTTGTCTTTTTCATAGTTTCTTATTTGATTGGTTGAACTGTTTTTATAAGTAGATTTATCTTCACAAGTAATTAAGTTCGTGTACAAATTATCATGAGATTTAAATATTATACATGAGTGAAGTAGTTATAATATAATATGTGAATTATATATAAATGCGTGGATAATTTAAATAAATATATATTTATTTATGTATAAAATTTACATATTATATATATATGATTACTTATTTTAAGTGTCTATCTCATTATTAAAATTTTGACTCATTATTTTAAAAAGTAAATATCATATCTATACTACAAAATAATATTTAGATATTTAAATTATGCTTTTTAACAGTGATTTAAATTAGGAATTCTTTTAACTTAAAATGTATAATGCTTTTAAAATTCTATTAAGAAAAATAAATAAATAAAAGGCTATAGAAAATATAATGTTATGTAAAATATGGCTAGTAAATATAAAATGTTGATCAAATTTGCAAAGAATACAACTTAATAGAAACTTTGACTGCACAATTATTTTGACAATGATATTAGAAAGAGAGTCAAAAGAACGCGCTTGGACGAGAGTGTAAAAGATTTTCCGACTTTGAATATTTATAATAAAATAATAATATTAACTGAGTATTTTCATTTTGACATGATTGGATTTGAAGGGAGCTTAGAACTGAAGAAATGAAAAGGAAAAGGAGACAAAAAAAAATTGGACGATTGTGCGCGTAAGCATGGTCATAACAAAGAACGTGTACACCATGTGTTTCAACTTTCAAGTACCGGTACTACTCGGTGTCCAACCTACTCCTTAGTGCTTGACACGTTTTTTTTTTCATTTTATTATTATACTTGTAAAATATATATTAATTTTTTAATGATCGAATCAAAAGTATTAATTTTTATAGTTTAAAATATAATATTTTAATTATTAATATTAAAACTTTATTTATTTGTTAAAATTTTACCATTATTTTTTAAATAAATGTAATTCATAAAACTTCAAATAAATATAATTATTATAATAATAAAACTATAATTAATCATAATCGTATATATTAATATTATTTATATATATATATATATATATATATATATATAATTAAATTAAAAAATAAAATAATTTACATATTTAGATTTAATTTAATTTATTTTTATTTTTATATTTTATTTATAATTACATGATAAATAGTTAAAAGATAAAAATTAATATAATAAAGTAAAATTTATATCAATATTTAATTTTTATTAAATATTTTTTTAAATATTTTTTTAAATAAATATTAAAAAATAAAAAACATAATTAAATCATAAAAAAATTGTTATTCATATTTATAATTGATAATTATTATTTGGATATATCCAAAATTAATGCAAGATGATTATGATTATTAATATAATCTTCTCCACTTAATTGATATTCCATTCTTAATTACCATTGAAATATTAACTTTAGACATTAAAATTAAAAGAATTAACATATGATTATAGTATATTTTATAGGAAATAATTGAGATGAATAACATATGGATTAAATAATACACATATAAATATATATGTTAAATTTTAGTATATTAATATAAATTAAATTAAATTTTATAAAATTATAAGATTTATATGACTTAAAAAAATTTAGAATTAAAGTTATTAAATTTTAAAAATAAAATATCTATTAATATCCTTCAATTTTTTGAGTGGAGCAAGAATTTTTAAGCTTACACTAATTCTTTGTAGCAACATTAAAATTAAAATTACAAATGATTATTAATTAAATTTTAAAAATATTACACGTAATTGTTTGATGAATGAATAATACATAAGTGGTATTAAATTATTTAAAGGCTCCCCCCAAGCATTTTTCGAGAAGTTATTCGTCTTTGATGCTATGTTATTTTTTATAAATAAAATATAAAATTAGTATAATTATTTTTTTAAAATTTAATCATAATATAATTATTTTTTATAATATCGGTATATAATATTAATTAAAAATAAATAATATAATTGATAAAAATATCAATTATTTATTCTAAAAGTAATCAATAAATTAAATAAGTTAAGAATCAACAAGTAAAATACCTTTCAGAATAAGTGATAATGGTAAGGATAATATGATACTTTAAATTAATAAAATGTAATATTTTTTTCAAAAATATAAATGATTAATAAAAAAATAAATAATATAATTAATTATGAATATATTCCAAACATAATAAATCACATCCCTTTAAATAACTAGCTTACATAAAACTACATTTTGTCAGACTCTTTTCATTTTTCCACTAAGTATAACACATATTCAAATTAATTAAATATTTTTCCTTAGCATAACTAACAAAAGAAAAACAACATTAATAATAATAATAATTTATATTATATATAAAAATCTAAATCACACCTTTACAAATTTTGGATAAAAATTCTCTAATACTTATAGATAATGATATCTTTTTTTATTTATATTTTATTTTAAGTTTTTAAAAAAATTCAAGCTAATTGGTTTAAATAAAAATACTCATCTAATATAAAAGAGTTTACTTTTCTATTTGATATATTAAAGATAAACACATTAGATAAAAGATATATATAATATTAGAAAATTTACTTTTTTTTTATAATTTAATTAACTATATATAATGTTCTACTTAACCCAAAACCTTATGGTTATTTTTTATTTATTTATTTATCATTGTATCACATAATATTAATTAGAACATTTTATAAAATTAAATAATGATAAAAAAATAAAAAATATTACAATTTACAAACATGTGTCTTTAAGTATTATGTACTGTGATGAGGAAGATGACGATGATGATAATAAAAGTTAGTTTAAGAGGATAGGGAAAATGAATTCCTAAAATTAATACAGTGAGACAAATTATAAAAACGCCTCTAACTAAAATTCACAACATTAAAATTATCATAATTCAAAGTTATAATTATATTTGGAATCCAAATGTTCTATCATAATCATAGTTAGAACTCCAATGATATTGGTATCCTATGTTCCAATAAAGTTATCAAGTCCATAATTATTAATTTCCTAAATTCCTTATAACAATAGCAACTTGTCGTGCAACCCTCCCTACCAAGGCTGTGACATTACATTTATTAACTTGTGTTGATAAAGATAACTTATTTATACATATATTCAAAATATGTGAAACAATGAAAAGGATCAAAGTTGAATACGATTGTGGATAGCTATATAATACAATTTTCTCAAAGAAATAGTCCTACATTCCAAAAGTGTTCGAACTTTCATTTTTACAAAGCTACAATTTAGGCTTAATATTGATATGATTCACACCCAACTGATTTTTCAAAAAAGTGTGATTTAATCATTTAAGTTATGTAAAGTTTGACAATTGTTCTATAAGTTAAAGGTGTGTTGAAGAGAATGTTACGTAGTACTTTTTGATTAATCCATCTTATTATTGATCGGTCAAAAAAGATGTAATCAATACATTATCAAACACACTTTTAATAAATAGATTTGAATTTGATTAAAAGTCATATTTCTTGTAAAATATTATTTAAATTAATTAATAAAGATAATATATGATATTATAGGATTTGACACTCTCGATGTCATTCATTCCGAGTGTTCATTTGTCCTTTTTAAGATTAGGTTTGTAGGAACATAATGAATGCAAAAATTACCTTTAACATTTGGCGTAGTTCGTGAGAAATAAAATTTGGTGTTCTAATTAATTTGAGTTTAGGAACAATCCAAGAACATTTGTGTTCTTTGCGGTATTCGTCTCGTTTATTACGTTTATCACTCATTTTCTCCAAAAAAACATCACTTGATTTGTCAAGCCCCTCAAATGGATTCTCAACAAAGTTTTGAAGACTAACATCCCATTCCATATGCGCAAGAATACACCGACACTCAAATGACTCAGCCTACGCCATCAAATAGGACTAGGAAGTAAAAGAGGGTTAGAAAGCCCAAGAAGTTGACAATGGAAGCACTACTACAAAAAGGGGTATTTAAGTCGCTATGTAAAGTAAGTTTTTGGCAAAAACTAACTTTTAATTAATTTAAAATTGTTTTGGTGTAAAACTGACACTATCCACATAAGATGAAGTATCGGTTGACGTGACAAACCGACGCTATCCTATCTTAAGATAGGATGGGGTGTCTGGAAGGTATGCTAAAGCAACTGATGTAGCTTCATATATAGTCTTGAGAACATTTAAGAGTGACAACTAACATTCCCCAAGCTCTAAACGAAGTTGGGAAACAGGCCCCGAAAGATTGACATCTAGTTCCTAATGTTAGCAACAATTTTGACAAAAGTAGGGCATCGCGCCCTACCTAAAGCAGGTTAGGACATCGAGTTCAAAAGCTCCCCTTAGCAATATATCATAATGCCATCAACAATGAGAATCATTGTGCACAACTTTTAGCTCACCTAATAATCATTGTCCATGTCGTCAAGAGCTAACTAAACTAAGAGCATTTACACACTAGTCATTTGATCTTAAGGGAGCATTTTAAGATAAGGTATCATGCTAGCTTTGACTAAGATAAATTCACAGAGGATGTCACAAATTCTGGCCACAACAATCGAGAGGTGTTGATAGTAAGAGACCTAGTAGGAAACATTCATTTAATTGAGGACCTAGAACATCGACTCTAGAAGATATAGTTAAGACTTAAGGAAGAAAAACATTAATTGGACTATAGAGTCCACCCAAGCCTCTTTCACATTAAAAGTGATATCTACTGGGGAAGAAGTTCAAGTTACCAATTGTTGAAACTTACAATGGATCTATGAACCCCCAAGATCACTTAGAATCTTTTAGGGATTGAATGAACCTTTATGCTGATAGTAATGCTATCAGCTATAAGGATATACCAATGACATTAACTGGGCAAGCTTAAGTTTGATACATAACTTTGAATCTGGGAATTATCAAAAACTTTTCAAAGTTTGCAAAGTCATTCCTTACTCACTTTTTAGGCAAAAAGAGATTGTCAAAAACTTTCACTCACTTGATGTGATTGGCATAAAAAGATAATGTACCCCTTAAGGACTTTGACTATTTCAATAATGAAAAGATTCAAGTTTAGGACTACTATGATTCACTAGTAGTTAATGTCTTTCTTCATGCTCTTCACTTGGGGCTCTTATGGAATAGGTTGGCAAAGAAGTTCATTGGATTAACCTGTAAGGAGATGACCAAGATTGTGGAAATGGTTATTAATATGGAGGATATGGCCATCCATCATTAGAGCGAGTTGAAGAATCGCTCCGCTACCAAAAGTACAAGGTTGATAAAGAACCTAAATGCCAAGAATTTAAGAAGTTTATATCTAGACAAAAGGGTAATGGGCGCCTAAGAGAATTAATAACTATTACCCTAGAGCAAAGTTCAAAAACTTTGTTCCCTTGAGCACTACTTGGGGACATATAATGATGCTGGTCTAAATCTTGGGCTCTTTAAGGAACCAAAAAAATTGAAAAGTGCCCGCTCTGACTTAGATTATTTCATAAAAGGATGTCATAGATTCTGGCCACATTAATCGAGAGGTGGTAACAACATGCAATAAAAGAGAAACTCTCATCTAATTGGGGACCCAGAATATCGACTCCAAAATATGAAGTTAAAACTTAATGAAGAGAAACATTACTTGGACTACACCAAGTCCACACAAGCTTTTTTCACATCAAAAGTGATGCCTACTTCCTTGGCAAATAAGTTCAAGTTACCAATTGTTGAAACTTACAGTGAATCCATGGACCCTCTAGATCACCTAGGATCCATTAGGGTTTGGGTTAACCTTTATGTGGATATTAACACCATCAGTTATAAGGATTTCCCAATAACATTGATTAGATAAGCCCGAGTTTGGTACAAAACTTTGAAGTCGAGAACCATCGAAAACTTTTCAAAGTTTGCATAGTAGTTCCTTATTCACTTCTTAGGTAAAAAAGTCTGCCAAAAACTTTTGCACATTTGATGGGATTGGCACAAAAAAATATAACTAATCCTTTAATGACTTATATTACTTTAGTAATGAGAATATGTAGATTGAAGACTACCCCGATTCACTAGTAGTTAATGCCTTTCTCCATGCCCTTTGAAGAATCTCATACGTAGAAACAATTGTATGAAGGTAAATTATTCTTCCAATTCAAATAGGTAAGTGGGACCTAGATAAGGGACGAAAGTGACAACTTATGAAATCTTTTCACAAGCTCTATACCAATTTGGCCAAGCAGGCCTCACAAATGTAAATTAAGAAAATTATATAGTGAAAGTACAAAACAACATGCACAATTCAATATATAACAAAAACAATCAACAATAAGAAGGAACAAAGTATGATAAACACACTAATGATGTTGTACCTCGCAGGCTTCTATTTAGGCTAGCAACATGTATAAACATATCAAACATCATATAGCATGCTAAACAGTCATATATACTGAAAATTCATAAAGGATTTCGAATCATTTTAAGATCTCATATGTGAGAACATATTTGGTAAATAATTATTGTATTATTACAAAATACAAACAAACATACATAAAAAATCATAATAAAGAGTTCTACACCTGGTATACTTCTAGGGTAAAGAGATACAAACTCCATAAAGACTCACACTAAACTTCATGCAAATAAAAAAGCATAAGCAATATAAATTAATCAAGAGGTAGGATGATTAATTTACTACAACAAAAGCAAAGAATAGAAAGCTATAAGCATGCAACACAGAAAGAAAAGAAAGCATGTAACAACATATAAATAAAAAGCTTTCTAATCAGTCTACATCTAGTATGTTAAGACATATATGATAGAACCTCAAATTATACTAACATGTAGATTGATCATGCATACCTACAAAGAAGAAGTCCAAGACTTGATGTACAATCAAGTTAAAGAGATAATGATTTTTTAAGGACTCGTCCCAAATATGCAAACATTAGTAAGTAAAACACTTAACGAAAAGAAATTAATGCAATAAACATTAATCATAGACATGTAGTAACAAGGAGCGGATCTATGTTATACAATAATAAGAAAGCAAATGATAAATATTAAAAGCTTTCTAATCAAAGTTTAAACTTCAGTATATAAAAACATACATCATTTATACTTTAATTGTACTAGTCATATATTAAAGCATGCATAACATCAAATATAATGAGGTAAATCACAAAGAAACTCTATCTATATAGTAACATTCTCGGGTTGCTTATGACAGCCACTCAGCAGCAAACAAATCCACTAAACAATAAAACAATTACAACCTTGACAAAAATAAAAACCCCATTACCTATATCAATCAAGACCTCTACATGAACTTCTTATTATCACCCTCTCTTATTGTATCCGTAATAACCTGGTTTAACACACGAACTTGGCTCACCTCAAAGCCAATACCACCCAATGTGGTGGGATCGATAACTGCAGATCAATAACATGTAAAGTGAACAAAAAATAGAACCATTATTAAACACGAACACCCAATAATTATTGTGGAATCACTTTCCACCTCAACCCATAAATCATCTACGAGTTATACACAATCTACATCATACTGTACATAGCCAACAATGTGAGTAACACGAACAACTACTAATTACACATAACCAAAGTAGATCACATAATCAATCTTTTATTGCTCACAACAAGAGATAATGATAACATTAACAAACCAGTTCAACCCACTCATATAGAGTTATTCTCACAAATAAAAAGTTGCATCCAAGCAATTACTAGCCGACACATAGCTCATTGCCACACAGGCTCCTTACCTAACACCAACTCGTAAACACTACCTCAAGTAGTCATCACTCAAGAGTACGATTTTGCACACTCAATCATGAATCACTAATATAGAACAACACTCAAGGTAATAGTGATCCAGAAATAGAAAAGGCGAGATGTCAATCTAACAGAGCTCTACTACATTTTTTTGGATAAGAAAGAAGAAAAGATTGGGTATTTATGAAATTTACCCAATGGTTGGATTATCTCACCATGTTCCTCATTGTTCTCCTTATCAACCACTTTGTCATGGCCTTGTTGAGGGGTATGGTAAGGTGCCAAAAAGATTTTTTTGTTCCAAGAATTATCGAGAAATTTTTATAAATAGTTACACCAAAATCGAGTTAAAAAAATGAGTAACAACATCAGATCACTCGTCAAAAATCACAATATTTGACCTAGCATGCATACTATGAAAATCAAACTTATGGTGTGTATTAACATGCTTTTAATCATAGTGTTTCTAACTAAGTACGTGTGTGCATTATTGTTCACCAATAACCAACTTTACATAATATAAGACAAAACATTGAGTAAAATAAATAGACTCTATATTTTGCATACAAACACGAAGGACTACAAGACTTAAACCTTTCACTTAGGGCCCTTATGGAATAGGTTGGAAAAAAACTCCTTGGATTGATCTATAAGAGATGACCAGGACTATGGCTATGGCTATCAATGTGGAGAACATGGCCAACCACCACTAGAGTGAGTTGAAGAATCACTCCCAAAAGTGTAAGGTTGAGGAAGAACCTAAGCCTTAAGAATTAAGAAGTTCATACCAAAACAGAAGGGTGGTGAGACACTTAAGAGAATTGATAACTCTCCCATGTTAGAGTTCAAAAAATTTGTTCCCTTGAAGACTACTCAGGAACATATATTGATACAAGTCTAGAGCTCAGGGTTCTTCAAGGGACCAAGGAAATTGAAAGGTGCCCCCAACAACAGAAACCAATGTAAATTCTACAAGTATTATCATGACTTCGAACAATCCATTGAAGACTATTATGACCTGAGAGGGGATATAAAATACTTGATCTATAATGGTATGCTAAAGGACTTTGTTTTGAAAAAAGGACCCTCAGTCCCAACAAACCTAGGAAACCAAACAAGGGTAAATGCATTGTTTTTTTTTAATATTTTGGCAATAAATCTAATTTTTATCAATAAAAATTACAAAAGTAATTTATATTGGGCAACAAAATTCTGCCTAATAAAAATATTATAGAATTAATAATTTAATTACAATAAAGTAGAACAAGAAACATACATTCATAACATGTAATTTTTGAAATCTTTAGGTTTTCAAGTATTGTCTCCCAACGAACAAGAATGAAATTGGTAAAAATCCTTGCAATTTTCAACTAGAAACTCCTATGTGTGATTAGTAATTTGTTGAAGAACAATTTGTTTCTTAAGAACACATTCTTGAAACTCTATGGCTTATAGTTGAATCTTTTTCTCACAAAATTCCCTTAATTAAGCACTAGAAAAATTCTCTAATTTTCCTTTAAATGGCCCTCATGAGTGAGAGGAAGAGAGTAATTAAGTAGTCTTCAATTTGGTTAAAAGTTGGTGTAAAATATAATTTTTAATTGTAATTTCATTAAGAGTCCATTATAAAATCAAATTATATGCTCTAATAGAATCTAATTCTCTTTATCTTGGCCCCTTTCATTCGGGACAAGAAGTTCCACCCATTGTAATGTGCTATAATTTAATTTTAAATTAAATTATATAATTTGTCCAAAATCAAATCCAATTTGATAATTATTAAAATACCATTCTTGTCCATAAATAACTACTAAATATTTAAATTTAACATTTTAACATTTTAATTAATTTAAATAAATATTTATTCTTGTTAAATAATATTTAATTAATTAATTGAGTTTATTTGATTACGTTAAATTACTATTTTATCTTTATATATTTATTTGAAATTTATGACCATTAAAAATTATCCAAATAAATAAATATGCATGCTCGAGGACAGATGGAACTACAAATTCAAACTTAAATAAAGTATTGAAATATTAATTAATCTCTTAACTAATTATTAATCTTTGTTAATACTAGAGTTACTCCACTATAAACCACGAACTAAAAACTCTTGAATATCATAGTTGGTATTTACTTAACACAATATATATAAGTAATTATTGGTATAACCATTAGGTGCACGATAATTGTCTACCATCAGATAATAATACTAATAAAATCATTAAGTTTGTTTTATCTCCTTTATTTTATCTTTTTTTTGAGTAAATGCGATACGTACAAATAACTATCTATAATCATATCATAGAATGTGTACAATATTAAACTTAAAATACTATAAAAAAATATTCAATCAAAAAAATATGTCCAACCAAAAATAGATTTAGTCAAAAATTTATCAAATGAAATGTTCATTTGAGCTCATGAGCTAAGTGAGTGGGCGTTTTTAGCTTATGAGTTCATTTAGCCAACTTTAAATGATAAGTTAGAATGAACAGTTAATTTGAAATCTCTATTTGAATGAAAACTTTCATAAAAGACAAAACAAATTACAAATAAGATAACAAAAAGTTATATATATACAAATAGTTTCATATTAAAACGTATTTAAGTTTTATAAATACTCATAACTTAATAGAAATAAGATTCATATTCATAGAAATAAATAAAAACAAATGATGTAATAATGTTTTATATTTATTTAATATTAGTAATAATAAAATAAATATTCAGAGCATATTAACAAAAATAAATATATCTTAATGAAAATCTACCAACACTTGATATATTTGAAAACATAAGAGCATATTTTTATTACATGAACTTTTTTTTGGAACAAAATTATGAAAACTTTAACATATCCATTTTATAAAAAATTTGTTAACTTTATTATCATAAAAATAATTATTAAAAAATTCATCAAAAATAAATAAATAAATATATATTTTTCTCTTCTTTGGTGATACATATCTAGGTTTTCAAATTCTATCTAATTAACGTTACAAAATTTTATTAGTTTAAATGGAAAGTAATGATATAGATTATAAAAAATATTATTTTTCGTACTTCATGGAATATTATCATTTATTTTTATTACTTCTTTATTTCTTGATCAATATTTAAGCTTATATTAATTCAATAAAACTTTTAACTTTCAAACATAATTTAAAAAAAACGTCAATACTTGCTTTAACTATCACATATACCTATGTAGTAAAAAATGCATATATATATTTTAGAATGAACAATTTTAATAAAATAAATTAAAAAATTATAATACTTAGTTAAATTTGTAGTTAATAAATTAAGATTAAATGTAATCACATAGTTATTGATAAATGATTTATGTGTAATTAACTTTTGCACCACTTTTAAATAAAATATATTATTTTATTCACATATTTACTTTATACATATTAATAAAGTATAAATAGAACATGTGTGCAATTTGAGACAAAAAAATTTTTTTGAATAAAAATGAGATTATTGATTATTTTCCACATTATTTTATTTATGTAAAATAAAATCATAGATTATAACACTTACATGATTAATATGAACAAAATAATGACCAAATTGTTGAAAATATTAAAATAAATTATTTAGAATTTTAAAAATAATAAATTTTTTAGTGTTTGTAAAAGTTTTCTTCAAACAATATCCATCTAAAGGTAAACAAATTAAATAAAAGGCTATTGTGCAACATTAACTTAAACTTTAACTAAATTCACGCATAGCTTTTCAAACTTTTATAACTTATAAATTGATCCCTAAACTTTTAAAACTTTACGTATATGTTCCTAAATTTTTAAGTTTTATAATTTAGTCTACAAATTTTTAAAATTGTACAGATAAGTTCTTAAATTTCGATTCATAAATATTTAATTTAGTAGCAAAGCAAGAAAATATGTATTAATTTTTAAAAATTTAGGTACTAAATTGTTAGATTTAAAAGTTTGGGTACCTACTAGTAAAGTTTTAAAATTTTGAGTACTAAAACGCATGTGTTTAAAGTTTAGAGATATGTGTGAATTTTAGTTAAAGTTTGAAGATGAACGTTGCACTTTAAACTAAATAAAAAACAAGAATAGTAAAACAAAAAAATGCAATACATAAAATATATGAAAAATTGTAAAAGATAATTATATTCTCGTAAAAATTTGTAAAATTTTGAGATAAATAAAAAAATCAATTTTATTTAATAAAAAAGTATTTATTTATCTAATATTTAAAGGAATATATATTTTCTATGAGTTATCATGAGTTGAAACTATATTATTGTAAAAAATGAAGCCTATTGGTATTTTCTTCTAAATTTTTTTTTGTTGATAATTATACATTTAAAAAATGAAGCAAAAGAAAAAGACACTTGATAAATAAGAGAAAAGAAAAAACTTGGTAAAATATAAGAAAAGATTATAAGAGTTTTATTTATAAAAGAAATCACATACGAGATACAAATTAAATGTGATACTTTATATATGTTGTGCATGTATGTATTTTACTATTCAAATTCACTTATTTTTAATGTTATTTTAAAATTAAATTATTTTTAACAAATTTATTTATTTATAATAATAAAAAATTCATTCTTTATAAGTATAAAAATTTAATTAAAAATAATTTGTGTTGAATTTGTATTTTGGATCGTAGTTCGATTATTTACTTTTAGATAAAAATATATGATTTGATTTTTCTTTTATATTTTTTAATAATAATAAGAATACATGTAATTAAAATAAAAAAGTTATTAAAAATAAAAAAAATATACATAAATAAATATATATAAGAATATATAAGTTTAAGATAATGTTATTATATAATTGTATAGTGACTTGAAAATTTTAATTTGGTACGAGCTCATAATTTGGCAAAGGTATTAAAGGTTTTTGTGATAGAATGTCATGTCACCACTTCCTAGTGGATTCCGACCTCCCTAAAACACTACTAAAAAAATCTATATAAATATTATCAAAATGTATACAACACTTTTACATATTTAGAGAATATTTCATATTATTTAATTAATAATTATTTATAATATTATAAAATTTATATTTTAGTATAACTTATAAGATAAATAAATAATAAAAATAATTATATGAATATATTAAAATAAAAATAATTAATTAAAATGTTTATAAGTTTCTATTAAACAAGAGAGAATGACCTAGTAAAATTTCCTGTACAAGCAACTTCTTCGTCTAACCAGAATTGGACCAACCAGAGTAGGGCTCGGTGGATTCCAGCCTCTGTAAATCGATTTTTCTTTACCAGAATTAAAGGTTCGTTAATTTTATTTTTTCCATACGTATATGCTTGTTCTGAGATTTGTTTGATTTGTGCCGGAAATTCGATGAAAGTACTAATTATTGGTAACGCCGAGGAACTGGTCCAGCGATTTGAGCTAAATTCATTTAATTTGACAGCATAGAATATTTCTAAATCTGAAGGTATATTTCATTTCTATTTATCAGTTCGTTTATTCATATGTTTATGTAATTGTTTAGGGTTTAATTTTTTTTTTGTTATGGACATTTCACTTTTAGTTTAGTTATTTGACATTTTCCAAGTATTACACCTCATGTTTATTATTGATATAAAGAAAACTTGTTAATAATTTATCCCCAAGGAAAAAAACAGTTTAGGTTTTGAAATTTGAAGTTAGAACAACGGGCAGTGACATGTAGAATCATTTGTTTACTTGATACAGATGAGCTTCCGAAGCAGCTAGACGCTTATTGCATTTTTTTTTCTTAATCTTCCAACAATTTTTGCCCGAAATTTTACAGCTTAGATTTTTAGCCGAGACAGATTGAGTCATTTGTTATAACAGTGGAACTTGGCAGGTTGAGTCATTTGTTTAGCAGAGACAGATGAAAAGCCAAAGTAGCTATGTACCACCCCGTTATATTCCCTTGGGGCAGTCTGATGCCGAAACAGACATTGTTTCTGGTGATAATGAAGATCTTACTGTTTTTCAGTGCATGGGCAGTGGATCACCACAGTGGTCGTCCGGAATCTGCGCATGCTGCGATGATATGCAGAGCTGTATGCTACTTTCTGCCCTGTGACCTTGATTTATCAGAAGCAAAAATTATGAAGGTGCCTCTTTTTTAAGAAGGTTACTATGATAGTTTAACTCTTCTATCAGGCATACATTGTGATTAATAAAATAGTTTAAAGGTCACTAGAATAGGCATCGAGCAGAGAAGAGGCTCCTTTAGTCTGAAGCCTACTGGATGGATTTTTGAATGAGTGAAAATCATATGCTGGATAATAGTAAATTATCTGGGCTTCAGCTACAATTATAGTCAGTCAGCTAGCGTGTCACTGATATAGAACTTAGCTCTATTGATAAATATGATTTTAGTTGGATAGTAGTTAATCAATGTGTTAATATGGTAGAAACTCAGTTGTTGAGTTTGGTCTCTGTGTCTTAAACCTATGAGACTTTTGAGATTGAGTGATTAAGAGTATATGTCAAGTTGTTGCTTAGTGGAAACTGGTGGAAATTGTTTAAAGTCAACTAATGTAATTTCTGGTATTGTGCTTGTAGTTGTGAGGCTTGTGGACATTTATGTTTTTGGTGGAAGCAAAGAGGAGTATTAAGAGTGGATTAGGATCCTCTGCTTGTTTGTGCTTATTTTTAAATATCAACCATCTGTTTTTACGTTCAATGCATGTAGTAATTTGAAGCTATTAATAGAAAGTAATATTTTAACCCATATCAATAATATATGCATTAGATCTGACAAGTAAAAGCAAGGACAAGTAGAGAATCATATTCAACTAAGAGTAGATTGGGTTCTGTTCTGGTTTTAGTGTGCATTGGATGGATTGACTGAAGAAGTACACAAGGTAAAAAAGATGGAACCCTGGCTGATTGCTCCTGCAGAAAGATCTACATTGTGTGTGTGTGTGTGTGTTTTTTTTTTTAAAATAAGAAACTTAAGTTTATGTAGTATTGAGGCATTAAGAGGTATCTTTCCATCTTCTCATCATAGTTGATAAGTGTTTTTTTCAAAAGTAATATTCATGTTTAATAAGACCGTTATTAACTGTTATCAAAATTACCAAAAACCACAAGTAACAGCAAAACCAAGTAAGTTTTCAAGCCTTCTAAAGAGTATTTTTTAGGCTTTCAAGAGAAGTCAGGTTAATCATTGCTAAGAAAAAGACACGTATAGGTCAAAGTTGTGGTTGGATGTATAACACAAACAATAAAGTACATGGAAGAAAAATATGAGCTTGTGCATTGCTGAACAAGTAAATAATATGTTCCACTTTTGAGGATTTTCTGGCATTCAAGTTTTTTCTTTATTTCTTTTTAGTATGATATAGAAGAAGAATATTTGTTCTTAGGCCTGCTGCTTCCAAACTTTTAAGGGGTAGTTCCTCATAATTGCAACATTTATTGAAATTTTGAAAATTAAAGTTATAAGTCTTGAAATTCAGTTTTGATATTGACTTAGAGTTTCAGATTTGGCCATAATTTTGAAATATAGTTTCAAAATTTTAAATTTTAAAATAAGTCATTTTTGCAACAAACAAAACATTTATTTCATATAGGAGATATAACTACATTTGTGGCCCAGAGATGCAATTGAAGGTGGTAATTCATAATGATTAATAGAAGAAAAATAGATGTACTAGTAGCCAGTGCAAGGGAATACCTTGACAAAATTCTGAAATTTTAGTAGAATGTCAATCGTACCAATGCTTTTAACTTTCAAAATTAATAAATTACTGAATTATCGGCTAATAGTCTTGCCAAGAAGAGAAGGATTATGGGCTAATAGCAGTTTGTTGCATTGTTCAGGTTGCATAGGACTATTATTCCCTTGCTATTTGTTTGGAAAGAATGCAGAATTTTTGGGTTCTGGTTCATTTTTAGGATCATGCATGTCTTATTTTGTTTTGTGGGGACTTGCCAATACTCTCTGCTGCCTGCTAACTGATGGCATCCTGTTGGGTTTCCCTGGATGCTTTGTTGCATGTTATGCCTGTGGCTATCGCAGAGCTCTACGATCTAAGTATAATCTCCAGGTATGACATGAACGGATTTTGCTAAATATTATGTCATAATGAAAATATGTCTTTCTATGAATTCACTCATAGATTTTTAAAACCAATAGATCATTGGCTAGTGCAGTATTGAGATTTTTTATCAGATCAGAGTGATAAATATTGAAACTGCTTTGGCAATAAACACTTCATAGTGAGCCCTCTTGATAATTAAAATTGTGAGTAGCTCAGTAGCTATCTATGTTCAATAGACTCTTTTAGGACACCGGGTGTCGGACACAGATTTTAAATGTCGAGTACTTATATCCCATGTTCACGTCATGTCGCTTTAGACACGGGTATCTCGTGAAAAACAAAGTCTATGTAACATAGATAGCTATAGGTGTGTGCTTGTTCAGTTCTTGACTTTACCCGAGGTCTTCAATTGCCTGAAAACAGTCAATTTAGTTACTTCTAGTTGTGTTGAAAGTATGAGTTTAACAGAGTTAAGGTTTTGATGTTACTTAGCTATTTATCTTCCTGCCATATGCAGGAAGTGCCTTGTGGAGATTTGGCTACTCATTTTTTCTGCCACCTGTGTGCAATTTGTCAAGAGTACAGGGAGATTCGAGAAAGATGTGGCGGCTCTGATCCTTCTGGGGCCAATCTGGCCGTTGTTACAGCTCCACCAGTCCAAACAATGGAATCAAGTTCCACTGATAATGTTAGTACTACTTAGATACTCTTTATCAACATTAAGTAGCATTTGGCTTTTGATAGAGCTATGCTTCTCAATGTCTTATGTCTCATGTCAACATCGATCGCTCTCTTTCTCTTGCTGAATCTGTCACATGTTAACTCGGTCAGTATAAATATGGTGATATGATTTTTTATTGTATTTCTATTTGCTGAATCTGCCACATGGTAAATCTGCTCTGTATTGAAGTTTTAACCATTAACATTATTTTTTGCTGAGGGGAAGGGAATGACATAAAGTGGAACTCCATTATATAATTCAAAGTATAAACTAACAAATATATCACTTACATAAGTGATATAAATATATCATCCGTCAAATTTTAACAGAAAGTGTTAACGTGCAAATCATGTGACCTTTAAAAATTCATTTTTAAACAAAATATTATTAAAATATGAGAAAAAGAAAAGGAAAACCAAACTCAGAACATATATCCCACCACAACCCTTGCCATCGCTACCACCCATAACCACAGCAGCATGCCTCTGGCACCCTCACCAGGAGACGGCTCCACAGGCAGGACAAAATCCAACAGTCGAAATCAATTGATATCCAATATATCACATTTGCATTAGGCATTTCATCGAGCAACTTTTGTGCATCGCCCAAACAATCGCATTTATTGTAAATCCCTCGAATCAATGGTGGATCTGCAACAAACACCACTCGCTCTTTCAAAAGCAAAATGTTTAGCGTGTATATGTGAACAGTTACACCATTTATTGAAAACGGAAAAGGCCAATCAAAAGATTCAATCTTTCGTCTCATAAACTAGGTAATGAAATAATCAAAGGAGTTAATCGTTGATAATTTTGGATTTTGTAATGCTCGTGGGTCGTCTGTTTGTGAGGATGACAGAGGTGTGTTGTGGTAGTTAAGGGTGGCGGCGGTGACAGGTGGAGTGGCTTTGGATTTGGCCGATGGAATGGGGACTTTCAGTTTTTTTCCCCTTTTATTTTTCTAATATTTTGAAAAAAATAAATGAAAAATGTGATTTGCACATAATTTTGTTAAAATTTGAGGGATGATATATTTGTATCACTTAGTAAATTTCATGGTAGTTTTACGACGAAACATAATTAGTTAATATATTTGTTTTTCATATTTTAAAAAGCTAAGTTGTTTTTTTTTTTTTTTTTTGAAGCAAGAAAGATCTTTTAAACAAGTAAATCGTATATTAGTAATGTGGGGAATTCCCTAGAGACATTGACAGGAGTATCCTATTGCTTTTTCACAAATAAGTGGAAGGACAGAGAGAGAAGGGAACTCTATCACACACTCCATGGCTAACTTTTGGAGGCACAAATGATCTTCAGTGCTCTCTCAATTATTAACATTATAATAATAGGAGCTACCATTTGTTAATAAAATTACAGGGTTCAGAAACGGAAAGATTTATTCTAATCTAGCGGGTACTCAATTTTTTTTAATTCCCTATTATTGCAATCTATATCTATATTTTATATCATATATAACAGTTTATATTTTTAAGGACAAAAATAACTTTAATTTTTAAGATAATGTAACATTTTGCCTTTATTTTTTATGTTAGATTCCCCGTGGAATCAAGGAGTTTAATTATCTTAAATTAGAAAATGATTTTAAATATCTAAGTATTTTAAAGAGTTCAATTTCACACACATCTGGTATTATGATACATCATTGAAGAATAAACAACACCAACTTTAAAATCATCTCGTATTATGATACATTATTGAAGAATAAACAACACCAACTTTAAAATCTAGAAGACTTTTACAACCATTTTTCTTAAATTTTGAAATTTTATATATCAGAACAACTACACATAAGTGAATTGAACTTTCAATCTAATCTTTTCACGAGCTATATTTTAGCTTGATAAAATAATCCTAAAAACGTTAATTAAGTAGATATCATAGTAGGATATACAATAATGATAACATATTTAATTGAACACACCATGAAGACAATTAGTAGATAAGAAGAAAACACACGTAGTAAATACATTAGTGACAATGTGCATCATAAGTTTTTGTCCAAGCTAGCAACATATATTAAACAAGGTAAGCAACACATAACATGTGAATCATGTAAACATATGGTGAAAATTATAAAGTATTTTCAATCACTTCAATGTTTTTTATGTATAAATATATTCGATAAATAATTATTATATTCGCAATATTAAAATATACATAACACGATTTGTAATGTAGTAAACCCACGTAGAATTCAACTCTTATGTGGTAACATATACAGACTGTTTAGGACAACCACTCAACAATAAGCAATTTACTATAATAATTAAATCAACATTCATCACTAAAGAAATATAAGCTTATAATTTTATCATTTGGAGCACCATGTAACCTTACAACATCCATTTGACATATGTCAACCAACATTGAGATATATCACCATGTAAGCTTCTCACTTATGGAATCATTGTAAACTTGCAACATTGAGTCGACATACGACACACCAACTTTGAGAGCTTGTCACCAAATGGGATCCTCACCTATAAAAATTATTATGTCCTTGCAACTACCAGTAGACACATAACAAACTCTTACTAAGGACCACATTGGCTCCTCATCTATGAGTATTGTAGTGACCTCGCAACACCCAATCAACACGGTGAAACCAACTTAGAGAGAAATTTCTCAAAGAGATGTGGCTCTTTATTAGCCAACTATACATTTTATCTCTCAACAAATCCTCACTCAATCTTCTATTTTTATAATCACCTTGTTATTGAAAATATGAAAGAAACTCTTATTTGAAGTTCTATATCTTACAGATGAACACATTGTTTATAGGACCCATAACTCATAAGGAAAATGGATCAAGAAAGGATTGGGAAAGTCTTGAGCTAAATGGGTAGAGTTGCCTCCTCAAATTCTAGCCAAGAAAGTAAGAGAAGAAGACTTCAATTTATTGAAAAAATTTTACCTCCACGAGTCTTCCTGACCATTCACCAACCTCGACGAGGGTAAACATTGCCAAAAGCTTGTTTACCACTCCATGAGCTCTCATAAAGCTCACTGAAAACACAAAGAAAGGTGATTTAGAGCAAAACAATTACCCATTTCATAATGTGACAACACCATACCAAAGAACCACCTAATCATGCACTAGGGGCGACCTTAACACAAAGAAAGGTTATTTAGAGCAAAAAAATTGCCCATTTCATAATGGGACAACACCATACCAAACAACCACTCAATCATGCATTAGGGGTGAACTCAACCCATAAAATGTTATACTTTTACCAATTGTAATACTTATTGACAGATACATATGTATACTTTCTGTGATCGACATTTATACTTGTAATGTTTTATAAATAGGTGAATTTTTTATAGAATCTACAACTTCAATCAATTATTTTGATTTCTCTCTATAAATTATATCAATCCTAAACATATATATTATTTTCAATATCTAAAATACATGTACGAAATCTTTATATTGTAATGATACTTAGCATCATGTATAGACCAACTTGGTACTAGTATAGTAGTTTACTGAGTAGATACAAATAACAAATAACATGTTAATTATATTGTATGTACATGTTAAGTTAGTTATAAATATGTTCAAAATATTTAATTAATTATAATTATATTAATAACGTAAGATTAATAATAAAAACATGTTCAAAGTTAGACATGTATTTATAGATACTTATACGTTGTGAGCATGATTGTAAATTTAAACATAATTAACATTGAACATGTTTTTATCGTTATTTATGTATTATAGGTATTATTATAACTAAATAAGTTACAACTAATCTCGTACGTTATGTACATAGAACATAATTAATTTTATAAATTATTTGGAAAAAAAATTACAATAGTTGGTTTATTGACTAAATAAAATGGTCTAATACCTCTTTTTTTTTAATCATTTTTTCCATAGTAAATTTGAGATTTAAACATAGCTAAAAAGCGAGTCCTAATTTTTCCTATACCGTTCTAACTTAGCAGATGTCAACGAAGGAATAAACACAATTTAAAGCCACATAGCACTAAATGAAAGAAAAATGCTTAGTTATTTAGAAGTAATTCTCTTTTACAGATGTATATTTTAACATTATAATCTAGTGATAATTGACCACCCAAATGAGATTAGCTCCTTCAAAGCATTAAAACAATTTGCTTTTTCCTTTCCATTTGTAGCTGTTTTGTGAGATCACTAGCAAGTACTTTAGAAGAATGCAGCCACAATATTTAGAGTCAGAAAGCAAGCAACGAATCCAAAAGAAGATCCACCAAAAGGAGACATCCAACGAATTGCGGCACTCTTTTTTGAATTATTGTCCGTAGGACTGTTGCTTGAAGACGAATCTGTATGGAGTAATTTACACACAAAAAGTCAACTCTTTTTTTTTTCTTTTTTTTTTAAAGCAGGAAAGTTATAATAAATTAAAAATCTACTTAAAAAAAATTAATAGCATTTGCACACCTACACATCTACCTACACATATATACTGGTTAGGTTTAAACTCACTTATTTAAGTATACACACTAAGTATATACAATGACATTATAAGGCAACTGGTGGAACTTCTTATGTATATAGCTCTTCTCAATGTGCTTGTTGCTACCTTCCTATAATGTTTTATGTTTTTTTTTAATGGCACCTATCTTAATTTTATTTTTTTGTTATATTTCTGGGTGAGAGAAAATAAAAAAAAAACTATGGGATGAGAGAAGTATGTAAGGGTGTTCGTGGTTCGATTTAGTTTAATTTTGAGTAAAAAAATTAACCGGATCGAACCGTTTATATTGTTCAAATCAGATCGGATCGAACCGTTTGATTATTAAAAATATCGTAATTGAACGATAATCCAATTTGTTTAACAGTTTTTAACGATTTGATTCGATTTTTTTTTATTTAATTTAATTAAGTAGGTTTTTGTACAGAGTTAATATGTTAATTTTATAATAAAAAGAAAATTAAGAAAGTCACTGTACGTCTTATAACACAAAAGCATGACATTCGCTTATTGTGCAAAATTAGAGTGAATATATAATAGTTTATTTTTTAAAAAATATAAACATAAAATTTGGGAAGTTTTTATCACCCGGTGTCGTTGAATTAGTAGTAGGAGGTGTTGAAGAAATGGTTGCTGGAGCAGCGGCCGGCGCTCCTGCATCTATAAGACAAAAAAAAAAATAGGTGTAAGCAAATGAACAAAGTAGCATTAACATAATTTAAATTCTTATACAAATTAGGATCAATATTTTATTTATATAGAAAAACATTTTTTATTGGAAAAAGCTAAGCAAGTATACATACTTAAAAATATAAAGATTAATCATCCAAAATAAACTAATTAAGATTTAAGATGATATATTAGATTCTAATTAAAAGTTGTGAAATTAAAAACAAGTTTATAAAGGGTTGTCCCGATGACGACTTCAAGGTAATTAAAATTAATTATGTACTTCAACTAATTTATTTATAGCAGAAAATAATTACAATATAAATATATATAAAAGGTTTGAAAACAAAAAGATATATAAGATGATATTTTAAATTAATAATAAAGATGTTATTATATTTTAAAATCTAAATTTAATGAATAATTATTAAATCAAGAAAAAAAAACGAAAAGATATATATTCACAGTTAAATAATCGAGAATAATTTATTAAAATTATTTGTAAGAAAATATATCACCAAATATATATTTAGGTATATATACCCTTGTTGCAAACATTAAGGTCAATAGTGGCACCACAAGCCGTAGTAAGTTTGACAGCAATTTGTTGAGTGACATTGAATTGTTTCAAGAGATCAACATTGTTGAAGAGATCACAAAGACATTTGATATCTTTGGTAACAATCTCTTTCACCGGATCGCAACAGATCGAAGGAGGAGTCGTTGGAGAAGTGAAGAATTGTTTGCAAGGAATGATCTTTTGCATACAAGTCAATGTATCAGTTGGATCTCCTAAATTTCTGTCAACAATACTATCAACGTTTATATTTCGAGAATAGCCAATGTTAAACATACCAAATAACAATAATATTGGAACCATTGTTAAGAGATAATGTAGTATCCTCAACTTTTAAGGTAAGGAATAAAGGATTTAATTTAATTTATGTTTAATTAATGATTTGGTGATAAATATAGAAGAAGAATATATAAGTTAAGAGTTTTGAAGTATTTATAGATTGGGTTTTGGTAAGGGATCAAATTGTACTTCCTTCTTTAACTCAACTGCATGTAAAACAGTTTTTCTAGGCAGTTTTTTCTTATTAGAAATTTTTACTAGGTAGCTTTCGTTTCTATTCCTAAACGCTTGGAGATATATATTTTCTCTCTATTACCATTTCAACTTGTTTTTCTTTTTCTATTACTTCTACTTTCTTTTGTTCCACCTATTATTTGTTAAAAGAAATTATACATTATTCGTAGATCAATGTTAATATGCCGTTCCAAGCTAAGGTTAATATAATATATAACATAAATTTAAATGTGTAAAAGAAAGAAAAAATTAAATTATTTTTAAATCTTTTTATTCTCTTTCCTCCATGATTAGGTCATTTTATCGGATTGAATTCTATTTTTACATGTAATTATAGGTAGTTTTATAATTCATTGTAACCAATATATTATTCAAGTTAATATCATAATCATAAAATTTAAATTGATTTTTCTTCTTAATTATAACCTCAATATTACATGATGATGGTGATCGATAAACGGATGTAACATGTAGGATCTGTTTATTATATATTACTTAACGTGGAAACTGAGAATATCACACCATCGCATACCCTAGAGAATATCACACCATCGCATACCCTACTATCTATAAATAGATACTTCAAGTCAAAGAGAAACACAAAAAAACAACGTAACAAAGAGATAATCACTTACTAACGGAGGTCTAAATTAAAAGATAAGAAAAACTTCACACTTGAAGTACTAAATGAGTCTGAACCTATGATAGATCCAGATATCAATTATGAGTCTACTTTTAATCCAAGTAAATCTAAATCCTTTGAGTCTTCTAATTTTCTTATTTCTCTTAGAAAAAAAACTTGAACTTGTACTCTCCATCTATATTTAGTTTGTTTCGTACAAAACTTTGTCTTCTAATTTTAATATTTTTACTACTGATCTTGACAAAAACAAATTCCAAGAAACATTCATGAGGCCTTACAAGTTCTAAAATGAAGAGAAACTGTCATGGAAGAAATAAGATTACTTGAAAAAATGGAACATGTGATATTACATATCTATCAAAAGGAAATACTCGAGTTGGGTGTAAATGGATTTTTTTCAATAAAGTATAAGGCTGATGGAATAAAAGAAAGGTACAAAGATCATTTTATTGCAAAAGGTTTTACCCAAATCTATGAAATTGATTATACCGAGATTTTGTACTTGTGGCTAAATTGAATACAATTTTTGTTCTTCTAACCCTCGCATCAAATTTTAAATGGCCTCTCCTCCAATTGACATAAAAAATGATTTCCTAAATGGAGAATTAGAAGAAGAAGTCTTCACGACCATGTCACCAGGGTTTTGTAAAGGAGAAATATTGTATGTACACTAAGAAAATCACTCCATGGTCTCAAACAATCGTTGAGAGCGTGGTTTGATAGCAAGTATAATCATGCAATGTTCTTTCAACACTTTGAAAATGGGAGAATTTTTTTTTTTTTTTTGATAATATATGTTGATGATTTAATTATTATTGGAGACAATCTTCAAGAAATAGAGAAATTGAAAAGAAAGGCTATAGAGTTTGAAGTTAAAAACTTGGGACAACTACGATGCTGCTTAGGCATGGACGTTTCGAGATCGAAGAATGGGATAAATGTTTCTCATGGGAAATATATTCTCGATCTTCTCATTGATACTGGTATGATTGGATGTGAACTAAGTAACAACCCAATAGAAATGGGAAAGAAGAATGAAGAAGTGGAGAAACTAGTGGACAAAGACAAACATAAAAGATTAGTGGGAAAACTAATCTATGTGTCACAAACCAAGCATGTTATTACATTTGTAGTTAGTGTTGTAAGTCAACACATGCACTCTTTAAAGGAAGTATACTTAGAAATTGTTTATAAAATTCTCAAGTATCTTAAAAAATTCCCAGGTAGAAGATCTTTTTTTAAGAACAATGAAAACAAAGAGATAGAAGTTTTTAATATAGAATATTGTACCTATGTATTTGGAAATTTAGTAACTTGAAGGAGTAAAAACAAAATGTAGATGTCAGAAGTAGTACTGAAGTTGAGTTTAGAGCAGTTGCAAAGGAAATTTGTGAAGTTTTATGGTTGAGAAAATTATTGAAAGAACTTCAAGTTGTGATAAAATTTCTAATTACACTTTATTGTGGTAACAAAGCAGTCATTAATATATCTCTTAATCCAAATCAACATGATAGAACAAAATATATTGAAGTAGATAGATATTTTATCAAAGAGAAAGTTGAAGATTGTATTATTTGCATGATTTATGTTCCCATAAAGAGCAAACAACAGATATATTTATTAAAAGGCTTTTTCAATGACATTTCAATGATTTCATTGGTAAGTTAGATATGACCAATTTTTATTATCTAACTTGAGGGAGAATGATACTTATTCTTTTGTGAGGCTTCTGAGCAAAAGTGTAAGAGCATGATGGGATGTTATGCAAATAAACCTACTCTAGAATGTGGGAAGCTATATTGGCCTTCCAACTGATCGGGGAACCTCTAAGTCAAATCTACATGGATTGCTTCTGAAACGAATGGGGGGTAGGATTGCAAGGAGGAATTCTAAGTTGCTTTCTATTGAGATTTTATTAAAATTTTCTATTCAAGCTATACATAGTTATGTTATGGTGTCTTCAACTTCCTAAAAAGGTTTGCAAGAGGCTTATGTTTGTAATTACTCAATTTTGGCGAGCTGAGAATGAAGAAACGAAGGGTATTAATACATGTTTAAAAGAAAAGCTATCCACAAGGAAGGAACATGGGGTCTCGGGTTTAAGGATCAAGAAATCTTCAATTTAGCCATGTTAACCAAGCAGGCATGAAACCTACTTGTAAAGCCTAGTAGTCTTTATGCTAAGATTCTTAAAATTCTGTACTATCATCATGTCAGTTGATTAATGCTAAATGTTCTTTTGTTGCTTCATGGTCTTGAAAGAGTGTTTTTTAAGGGTTTGGAGGTGCTAAGATCTAACCGTATATGGAGCAATGGTGATGGTCACATGGTTAATATTTGGAATGATTTATGGTTGCCTATTGCACGGTGTTTAGCTAGCTAGAAGATTGATGGGTTTGAACATGTCTGGGAGTTAATCAACCAGTAGAAGTGTTGTTGGAGGAATGAGATTGTGTTGGGATTATTTTCCCCATGGATTGTTGAAGAAATACTCTCAATTCCTATGTCAAAGTTGCTTCTAAGGCAAAAACAAATTTGCTCAAGAATATCATTTGGCACAGGATTCTGCTTAAGTAGGGAGTGCTGGTTGTTCTTCACATTGTTCAAAGTGGTCTCCTCCTGAAGTAGGGTGCCCTAAATTGAACTGTGATACTTCGTTCAAAAAGGTGACCCCCATGGTGATGTGAGTGTAGCGTGCGTGATCACACATGGCATATAGTTCAAAATCTGGATTGTTGGATGTTGTTTTCTATTTCTATACAATTGTCTATATATTTGCCCACATCGCATAATTCCATACTGGTTAGTTTGATTTCATTGATTAGCTATATAGCTACTCATCTTCTGTTCTATAAAGGTGTGAACTTCGTATATTAACAAAGGAATTATATGAGGTCCAGGATGTAAGGATGGAAGTTTTCAGTAGCAAAATACTTCAAAACAAAAATAATAAAAATGGTTGTTGCAAATTATATATACCAGAAATATTTGTGTATATGAAGATCAATTTTCTATCACTAGTTCTCTCTTAATCTTTACTCAAACACAAATAACTCTAATCCCCTTGTATTGTACAGAAACTGCTACAAATGCTGGAGTAGAATATATCAAGGAGTCATTTACAAAAATTATAATATCACAATAACAATGTTTTCGGTACTTCAACAAAGTATCTCTAGAAATATTCAGTCACTACAAGTAAATACAACTGACAGCAGTTCAAAGAACTATCCCACAAAACTTCAACTCCCTTTGAGGAATCTATTTCAAGAATCACCACCTTTAGTCCAATCTCAGAAGCTAACATTGTCCCATACTTTAATGCCTGAAAGCTCTGCCGTTAAGATTTACCTTTCTTAAACATGAGAATTTTATTTTGTATGAATAACTTGGAATTTCTCTTTTGGTACCATAGGCCCTGAAACGATGGAAACATAAAAACATTTTCCAAATCTAAACTGCCTCCACAAATTTGTATTCCAAAAAGAAAATACTTCACTTTTTAACCTAAAATGTCAGCAAAAACAGCCTTTCATGGTTTTCAAATCAAGTGGTGTCTTTAGTTGGGTGCAGCTGCAGCAAGCTCATTGGGTTGTTGAGCTGCCCTGTCGACTGCAGGAGGTGGAACAGCGTGCCTGCGATGTCGCTCACGAAGATAGAGAACAGTAAGGAGACAAATAAAAAGAGTTAGTATTGTCGCATTTCCTTCTTCCAGAAGTACCTCCTCTACCCACACTTCTACTTTTGGATATACTTCGGGAAGAGAATCAATCAAATGGACCTGTATATGCCAAAAGAAACCCAATCACTGCAGATTCCAGACAGCTGAATGGTGAGACAGGTATATATATATAAATTTAAACTCATCCGTATAGGATAAGTTCAAAAGTCAATCATGCCTTCAAAAGCAAAAGTGTATTGATTGCCATTATAATCATTTTAGAACCAGTTCATATAAAAAATGCACTTAGTAGTAGATTGGCAACAATGTGGAAATTATGAGGTTTCAGTAAACTCTTTTCTTATACTTTCTCCAGCAGATGACTAAGGGGTATCAAAAGTAAAATACAGTTAAAAGAAGTTCGTACAATCAGAAATTTCTTCTTCCTCAGCCCATATGAACACAACACGATATGGAGCCAAATTGTTTTTTGCTATGAATGGTGCCAATTCTTTTAATCTCAAAGAAACAAGACTAAACAGCTTCTAATGTCTCCAAACTTAGAATGCTTCACAGAAAAATTCCCAAACTAAAAACCTAACACCTTGGTCCTCAAACTTATTGAGTGTTACACTAAGTCCCCAAACTTGGTTAAGTTCAGGACTTTAGTCACATTTAAACCCCAAACTTTTAATTTAGAACTTTTCTGTTAAAAGTTTGTGCAAACAGAAATTTCTTCCTCCTTAAACCATACTAGTATGAACAGAGCAGAAGATGGAGCCACTTCTTTTAATCTCAAAGACCAAACTTTAGAATGCTTCACATTCCCCCAAACTTAAAAAACCTAACATTTTGGACCTCAAGCTTATTTGACTGTTACACTTAAGTCCCAAACTTGTTAAGTAGTCAAATTTAGGACCCAAACTTTTTTTTAGGGGACATTTGTGTGAGGCATTCCAAAGTTTGAAACATTAGAACCTATTTAAACAATAAACAAATTGTACGGTTAAAATTATCCAACCAAGGGCAAGGTAACCTCTCCAGAATTAGGTACTGCAAATTGAACAATATTGTTAGACCCAATTTCGTTTTCATTCTCTAATCTTCTTCAACGCAAAAAAAGAAGATTATTTTCGTTCTCTCTACACACAATTTCCAACCCAGTGGTGACAATGATATATGGGCAAACCACAGGAGATGAAAAATATGCTAATATCACTGCCAAATATTTGTTTTTAACCAAAGAAATCATCCCCTAAAAATCCATTTCCATTTCCCATAATTAATCATCTCAAACTTGACGTGGCAACCCCCCTCCCACTTCAATCATTATTCTCTTAAGCAACTCAAATATTGAGAGGAATGAGGAGCCATGGAATTATCCGTGCAGACAATTTCTTCACTGTGATAATTCTTGTCTTTCTTCAGACCAAAAAATAAATAAAAGATAATTCTAGTTCTGGCTCTAATATGAATGGGTTTTTAAACACTGAACTAACCATTCCTGCTATCAGAATATTGGCAGGTAAAACTGTTAATGTTGATAAAACCAGTAAGCCCCAACTAGTAAATATGCATAAGAAACCTCTTATGAGGAACACTTTGGAATAGATCAAAGAATGCAGGACCACACAGGAACTCACCAGGAAACTGTCGGGATAATTTTTTCGAATCCACAAGCTCAGAATTGCCAGGGTCACTGGTAACTTTGCAGCAGAATCATACTCTAGAGCTTGGTCATAGTAGCGCTTGGCAAGATGAAGATCAAAAGGTAAACCTTGTCCATGCTCGTACATGTAACCAAGGTTGAACATAGCTTGTGCATTAACTTGAGATCTGGCATGCATATAAGCGTCTGCTGCACGCTCATAATCCCTGTCCGTACCCTAACAAGAAGAAAGGAAAAATAGGAAGATCCAATCAATAGAAGAAGTTGCGCATAATAGCACCCATAAAACTGTGTCAACTAAAGAAACATACCCGACCATAATAATATGCATCACCAATCAGCAAAGCAGCATGCTCATTACCCTGTTCAGATGCGTGCCACCATAAAGAATGTACAAGTTGATGCCTCTCTGCAGCTGTGCAAGAACCAGATTCCCCCAAGCACATGCTCTGTTCTCCATATTTGTCAAGAATCCATGCTGCATTACTCTGCGCTACCTCATAGCCTAATTCGGCCATCCTTGAGTACAAGAAGAATGCCTTGCCAATATCACCTTTCAAGTATGCTTCTAGTGCCCATCTTGACAAGGAACTCCAAGGTCCCCGCTCTGCAACTAGTTTATATAATGCAGTAGCCTGAAAACAAGTAATTATTTCCGGTTGGTCCTTCATGCTCAAGTACATTTAGAAAAAACTTTAGATTTGACAGAAATCTAGAAATGTTTCAGCATCTTTCTTAGAAAAGAAAGAGGGTATTATTATAAGTAATAGAGCTCCCTTGTTGGACTAATTATAAATGAGGAAACAACTCCGGAGGAAAAAGCATTTTTAGATTAGTATCAATTTTCAGAAAGTTGCCAACTGCATTGCCATATGTTCACAAGTTTGGTATACGAGTTGAAATTTTGGTTTAAGGTCATTTGCAAACAAAAAAATCCCTGTGATATTATTTAAAATACTTCAACACAGGGTTAATCTTCCATGTGTTTTTAAGAGGAAATCAAACCAAATGCTCACTTTTCACAGCCATTCCATCACACCTGAGCACACCATCCTAGCTTTTAAAACATGCCATTAAAATTAATCCATATTAAACTAACCTTCCTGCTAAGGCCTTCAAATTAACCCACATCACAGGTGTTAACAATCAGATATTAATTGTAGGATGATCATAAAAAAAAGTAGATAGAAGTAACTAAAAACTATTCCATAAAGAGAAACTCGTTCAGACAAATTAAACAAATTAAATAAGTGTACCATAGGGAGATTTTTCTTCAGACCCACACCAGTTTGAAACATCTTTGCTAGCTGAAAAAATGCCTTTGGTTGACCAGCATTAGCTGCAACTAAGAAGTGTTCGCTTGCACGGTGAATATCTCTTTTTACCCCAATACCTTTGATATAAATTACACCTAGGTTATAGTGCCCGCCGGCTTCCTTATTATCAGCAGCCTTCTCAAAATACTCTCTTGCCTATCATTTAGGTGTAGAGTATATTAGAGCCCAAAACAAGATATGAATATCACTTAAGAGACCAACAGGAAGATATGAAAAGATATTATGTTCAAAATAAATTATGTTTATACATATTAATCAAACGCAAATTCAGGATATATATGAGAACATCTGCCAATAGTATGACCTTTTCTCAATATTATCATGACACTTATGTCTTGCCACGATTAAAAGGAAGCTAAGGCCTAAAACGTATCTTTGTGTTAAATAGTTTCTGCATCAAAAGTACCTTCATAACAAATAATTCCAGCAAAAAAAAAAGAGTAGTCACATACCAAATAAAGAACCCAAATATTTTAACAATGTTCTCAAAAAAAAAAAGATTATGATTGAGACACAAGACAAGTGTATTCCAAGTGGACCAAAGTAATTTCAGCACATAACAGCAGTGCGTGGAAATGTCAAGTTCCATACCATGCAGGAATCTCTCTTGATTGGTGTGTATGGTCCTTAGTGCAATTGATTATGAAATGACTAATAGCAGATTGCGTAAGAGAAATGAACTCGGCCATATCATACTAGCAGTAGCGATTCCTAATGCAGTAATGCACATTATACAATAAGGCAGGTCAAGCAAATCATTCGTCACCTGGAAGCTATCAGAAACACATAGAAGCAAAGAACCAAAAGGTATTCTTACTTTGGTATAGTTCTTCTTTTCAACTCCATAGCCTTTGACATGCAAATACCCCATTCCATTATAAGCAGAATAAAGCTGCTGCTTAGATGCAAGTGTGAGCCATTCCAATGCTTTGGTATAGTTCCTCTCGACCCCAGCTCCCCTAGCATAAATTTCTCCAAGAAGCTCCATCGACCTCGGCTCACCCTTATCCACAGCCTTCAAGAACCATGACAAGGCCTTGGCATGGTCACGTCGCAAACCCCTCAACCCAAAATAGTAAAACAGTCCAATCCTATACATAGCCCCAGCATTCCCCTTCTGTGCCTGGTACTCCAATATCTGAAAGTCTTCATCCTCTTCGCCTCTAGACTTCCTCAACGCATCCTTATTCTCCTCAGCTCCATTGTGAATCCTCACTGGTTCAATCACAGGCGAATCCTTTGAAATCAAAAAGCTATTAACAGCTACTTCAGCCAGTTCTGAGTAAAGTTTGGCAGCTTTATCATACATCTGAAACCCAAAAAAATTGCGGTCATTCTAAAAACATCCAACATTTTGTTTAGCTCTTCATCAAAAAGATACAAAATTCAATAAAACAAATATTAAATTTCAGATCGGACTGTTAAAATCTCATCAATACTTAAGAGCAAAGGGAACCATACATCTTGTTTGGAGTAAGTATAAGCAAGAGCCATCTTTGATTGCATACTACCACTCTGAGCAGCGAAATAATGATACAAAAAAGCTTTGGCTTTGCTCCTTTCTCTCACGAACCCCATGTCGTGAAGAAACCCTAGCAAAGACCTCGAGTGCGAATGTCCGTCAGTGGAAGCGGCTTCAATTTCAGCAGCGGCCTCCTCCATGAGTACTACATCTCCGGAGCTGGAAGCCGTCACCATCTTCGACACGGCCGAGTAGTAAAAATCGTTGGACTCCGACTTCTTTCGTTCATTAACAGAAACGGAAGAGGAGTCTGGTTCGAAAATCGGGCGCCAAGAGCCAGGGTCGAGCTCCTCATCGGACTTGAGATTGTCGGAGTCGCCAAACTCGTCCCAATTGGCCAAGTCATGAGGAATCGGATCAGAAGAAGACGACGAATCGTCGCCGGAGGATACCTCTTTAATATCGTCCTGAGAAAGGACGAGGACGAACCGGCGAGCAGAGACAGAAAAAAAGATAGAGAACAAAGAGAGGATTAAGAGAGACCGTACGATTACGAATCTGTGTTGAATTGAGAGTCGCATTTGGCTTCGGATCTGTGTTGTTCTTGGAGTGATTGTATATTTATGTTCCTCTTTCGAGAGAGAATGCAAGATTGATGAGATTGAGAAGAGAAGAACGACTTTTTATTTAATTTTTTTTTCTCCCTTTTTAAAATATTTTATTTTATATAAATGTCTTTTTGCCACGTCAAAGTTGGTATGAACAGCCAATAACAGTTCGCCGTGTCATCTACTCATTTTTGTTAGTAAGAGAAATTATTCATTTAAATCAGTATAATTTAAAATCAATATAAATTTTTATTTTACAAAAACAGTAATTTAATTAAAAATAAATATACTCTAAAAATAATTACCAACAATCATTTGAGAAGTCATCAACACGGGAAAATGGATTAAATACGTCCTCACAGATCATCCGATTAATTATTCTTAATTAAATTTTATTAAATTATAAAAATTATTAAATTTATTATACATAAGTGATAAATAATATAATTATAATATAAAATAATTTCCCTTACACTTATATCCCATTTGGCATCCGTTTTTATTAGTGAATTTGCATATTCTGTATTGATTTAAATTTAACTAAAATCAAAATATAATTAATAAATTCAATTTTTAAAAAATACTAATGATTGGATCTAATAAATAATATAAAATCAATTTAAATCAAATTCTTTAAATTGTGTTGAGTAATCAGTTTTCTTTTGTAGTCAACCATCAATGTTTTTTAAATAAATTGAAATAACTCTAATAGAATAATACAAATGTATAATTATTATTTAATGAAATTATTATATATAATTTAAAAATAAAATACAATAATATTTGTATTGATTGGATTATTTCCTATAAAAAAATTAATATTAATAATAGATCAATCTATCTTAGATTAGTTTTTTAAATTTTAAATTGGAACGATATCAATAAATAAATGATAAAAAAAATTAACAACTTAATTAGTTTGATTCAAATAAGATGGATTAATTTATAAATAAATTTTGAACACCCTTTATATTCATCGTATCAAAAAATTCATATTTTTATTTTTATTATTATTAGATTAGAGCTTAAAGAATCATATAAGTTTATCTTTTAAGAAAAAATGATATATTAATATTTTTGCTTTGACATAAATAACCATTCGATTCTTTTAAAATTAAAAAGATCACATTTAGTTAGAATTAAAAAATAGATCTTTGAGACCCTAATCCAGAAAACCCCTAAATACCTATTTTTCAAAGATTATAAGAGGATTAAAAAACATATTTAAAGCTAATGAATTAAGAGACGTTTTTTCAATACAACACTAGGATTTATTGGCGACTTTATCTGAAAATAATGAACTTTGGATTACCATAAACTAGCGGTTGGCGTAGTAACCAATTAAATAAGTTAGGTTTTAATTTAGAAATGTAAAAAACCCTACTTGTATTGGATTGGTAAAGATTTTAAAGTTATGAACGAACACCTCATTGAATTTAATCAAACCAATCTATTTGATAATGTATATATTTATTTATTTATTAATTTTATATATTTTTACATACATCATAAATATTTATAATGATTTAATTTTATTAAAACATTTATATAAAATACGAAACAATCGATATTATACTAGTGTTCATTTTTATAAATATTCACTAGATAAAAGAACTAAATTAATTTTTGTTCTCAAATTCTTAATACTTTACTCATTCTCTGCTTGCAAATTTGTGCATAATTATAATTGAAATGCTATTACGTAGATTTTTTGAATTTAATTAATTATTGATTAAGCATTGCTTCTTATTTAATCATTTAACATTAATTCCCTACATCTAAACTATAAATCAAACCTATATAAATAATTGATCCAATGTTCACTAACCGTCGTTACATTGATCGACTTCAGTTGTTGATATAGTGAACCGAAATAGGTCAGTTAGGTTATATTGACCCACACCTAACTATATAGTTGCCAATATGTACATGCATTACAATTCAAATTTAGTTTTTTCAAAACATATTATAAATATACAGTCAGAGTTTTTAATAAACTGAAAAATATAACAAAGATAGAAAAACATAAGCTGCAGATAGAAATGAATGATTTAAATATTAAAAAATTATTTAATTAAAAAAATGGCCATATTGCTAGACCATAAAAGATTAATGCCATAGACAATTTTATGCAAAACTTTAAATCTACTCTGAAATTTCTCTCTTTTCCCCTATGAAAAAAAAAATCAGTAAATAATAGTTCAGATACGATATAAGTATAAAAGTTCAGAGGCAAGAGGCAATTTTGATACGCTAACAAGTTCCTTTAAGATGGGCTCAGTGTGCTTATTTAAATGCCGTCAAAAAACTTGACAAAAGATGTACTGAAGTAAATAAATTAATATCGTCACGATGCTATATAAATCTAACAAAACAGTCAAACAAAGCTTGAGTGTCGCGATACGGAAAAGGAGACTAAATGGGTGTTCCTTTGATCTAAAGGACAAGGAGGGTAATTTCACCCTTTATTATATGTCCCCGTAAGAAGTGTGAAAACCATTCGAAAGAGAGAGTATGATTTACCCAAGAATTAGGATGATGTTCTAATATTTGAATAATAACTTTCATGCCTTCCCTGCCGAACCAAATAGACGCATTTTTTCTGATATCACAGCTTTCATGGCTTCCTTGGCAGATGTCATAACATGGACTAGATCTTTCTTAGGGCTGCTTAGTGAATCCATGTATGCCCTTCGCACCTCAGTGTTTACGTTGAATTTTCTCACACCGTGTTCTATACATTTCTGTACAAGGTTACCAATAAGACTCATCATATTGATTTCTTTGCAACTATTATTATTAGACTGTTCTTGACAGAAAATAATGTCTACGTACGAAACGTTGTTGAAATTTTCTAGCTTGTAGTGTAGGGGATATTCCAGTCTCAAGAATTTCAAATGCTTTGGAGATACTATAACAAATTTACCTTGATAAGTTCCTCACACAACCCAGAAGCTCCATGAAGCACCAAAAATACTCCTTTTTCCGAACTCAAAGCATGCAAATCCTTGACCCAAAGAAATTTTAGAATCAATAACTCAACAGTGATGATAACCATAAAGACAATTTAGAGTACTAATTCCCAACAGGTTGAATGAGCACATACAACCACAGCTTACATAATATCGAAATGTGTTATATGTTTCAATATTAATTCATTATAATGAGTAACAAATATGTGCATGATAACATAAATTCAAATAAAATTGATTAGGACACAAGATTTTGACCCAAACATTTGATTCATCATATGCTACATATGTTACTTTCAGTCTATCATGGTAAGAACATCATCAAATAAAAAACATTGTATCATGCATTGTGTAAGGAGAACAGGGCATCCTTAAGGATTCCAAGATATAACTGGCAGTCAACTATATCCTGTCAAGTGTCAACAATTGATATGGCTAAAATTATGCCTCCTATTTCAATAGATAAGTAGCTTTGACTTCAACACTTGAAAATTAGAGATTATGAACTTCACCTTGAGCAAATCAAGTCTTAAATTTGGGCCACTGGCAGGATATTTCCCGTGGACGTTTCCAATACACACTGCCAAAGCATCTATGCCAGTCTCATCAATGAACTGTCGAGCCTGCAATTCATGATGTAATAAGCTATAGAAACACAAAGCAGTATAAATTGGGATCAGATCCAATTCTAGAAATCAAACGAAAATTATCCACCTGATTTGCATCGGTCATCCTTGCATCAAATTCATCAACGGTCAAGTCATCTTCTGTACCTGACAATCTTCCCAATTCAGCTTCCACTAGCATCCCTTTTGCATGAGCCAAAGGAGATACAAACTTAGTGAATAAAACATTGTCCGCAAAGGAAAGATGTGATCCGTCCACCATTAATGAATCAAATCCCTGTAAATGTTGGATTTGAATAATACCATAGGGTTAGATTAAACTTCGAAACGAAGAAGAAAGATTTACAACTGAAAATCCTACACCTGATAGTCATCCAAAACCAAAGGGTACAAATTGATAACTTACCAACTCAAGAGCTTCCACAAGTTCTTGCTTTGAACTTCCGTGATCAAAGTGAACGACAATGGGAACCTGCAAGCACATATTTATGCATTGTAAACTTAAGATATTCAAAATTTCAAATATAATTCTAAATTTGTCACCTTTCCCTTTTATATTCGTTTGTGATAAAATAGCCTTTACATGGTGGTTTATGTGAGAAGAGGTGGAGGAGGAGCACGAAAGAAGAGAGAAGGGAGGGAGAGAGAAAAACAAAATTTGCAATAGAGATAGAGGTGGACCCTAAGTTCAACCAGACTAAAGTGAAGGAACATTTTGCTTAAAAGGCACCACTAGGCTCAAAATAAATACCTCAGTTTACAACTGGTAGTATGAGAATTCAATGGAGAAACAATTCAACTACCTCATCAGATGGCAGATCTAAAGTTTTTTAATATTGTAAATGTTACATAAGCTCAAGAACTAACTCAATCCAATAAGATCTCATTGAGGTAAGGATTGCCCACACTTAATAACTGCACTACAGCCGAACGCCTAATCGATGTGGGACAATACAATCCTTCAACACCCCCCCCTCACATCGGACAGGGGCAACGAAGGCCACAAACCACGATGAAATCAGGGCCTAGCTCTGATACCATGTGACATAAGCCCAAGACCTAACTCAACCCAATAAGATCTCATTGAGTTAAGGATTGCCCACACTTATTAAGTGCACTATAGCCAAACGCCTAGTCGATGTGAGACAATACAATCCTTCAACAGTAAAATTATAATTGACTATGGAAGCTGAAGCAATTAAGGTTCAAAGAGCTATAGAAATGGACTTTTTCTTTTTTAATTCAACTCATTTTACATAAAACAATAATTTTAGCTGTTATTTTTTACAGAAAAATACATCTAGTCTTTTATTTATTGTAAAAATAACACTTAGGTCCTCTATTTATTTTTTGTAACAGTTCACTCATATTCTAATGAAAAAAATAATCACATAAAGACAAATGTAATTTTTATTTATTTTATTTTTTAATTTTTTCAATTACATTAGATACAAACTGTTATAATTTAAATAAACTATAATTTGAAGAATTAAAATAAAAATAAAAAATAATTATTTATCTTTTTGCAGTCACTTTTTCATAACAATAGAAACAAATTGTTACATAAAATAATTATAGGATCTAAGTACCACTTTTAAAATAAGCATAAGACCTTTAGAGTCACATTCCCTATTTCTTAAAAGGTAAAACTTTTTTTATTCACATATAATAATGCAATTAAATTGCTAAAATAAATTACAATGCTTCAAGAGTTTCTTTGGTGCCAGCAATGAAACAAGTTTGCATCCAGTAGAAACTTTGGTTTTTTAAAAATCATGACTTGCTTTCAAACTAATTCAACATAATATTTGTAGAGAAAGGTCATGACAAGTATACGAAAGATGTAGATATACATAAAAGGTCAATTAGAATCTTTATCCAACCTAATGCTTACCCGATCTTGATCTATTCAAGATGTATTCGCAAACAATAATCTTAACTCATTTTCAACCAGATTTTTCTCCATATTTCATCAAAGCTCATACTTATTGGTTAGCCTGGTTAGGCTATGTGATTTGAAATGTACATAGAAAGAGTTTTAACCAAATATGGAGTTTGGGATCCCAAAGGTTAGTCACATCAGTACTCCAAACACTTTTCTGATGCAAAATAAACTTGTTACTTTGATGAGTTCTGTTGTACTAAGAAATTGAACACTATAATTATATTACTTTTCACGAATTACGAGACATCCATGATTATGTTCTGAACTGGGAAAAGTTAGCTGACACACCCCCCTCCCCCCAAAAAAAAATACTTCGCTAAGAAATCTTGATAAATGAACACTGAATTATAAAAAGCCAGCTCTGAACTCCATCATCTCAATGCCTTGGAAGCTTACACCCTAGAAATTTGGATAATAAGTCCAGCAGTTTCCTTTGTTCCTTTTGATATTTTTGTTCCTTTCATGATGCAGGAGCACTCTAACCTCCTTTAGTTAAGTAAAACTCAGAATTCACTCTTATTCTTTCATTCAAAGACACTACCTATTTATATACAAAGTTAGAGACAATCTTAGGTGACATACACCTAAACACAACTAAGACAACTAATACACAACTAATATATTCACCTAGTGTTAGACACCTAATACACACACAACTAATCATCTTTAACACTCCCCCTCAAGTTGGAGCATAGATATTAATAATGTCCAACTTGTTATAAAGATAATCAACCCGAACCCCACTTAAAGCTTTCGTGAAGATATCTCATAGTTGTTCTCCAGTCTTCATATATCCTGTAGAAATCAAACCTTGCTGAATTTTCTCGCGAACAAAATGACAATCAATTTCAATGTGTTTAGTTCGCTCATGAAACACATGGTTAGAAACAATATGAAGAGCAGCTTGGTTATCACACCACAATTTCGATGGTATTGAAGTTTTAAGACCTACTTCATCCAAGAGCCGATATATCTATATTATCTCAGACACAGATTGTGTCATAGCCGACTCTACACTCGATCGTGACACAACATTCTGCTTCTTACTTTTCCATGAGACCAAATTTCCTCCAATGAAAATACAATAGCCTGATGTGGATCTTCTATCCACTTTGAAACCTGCCCAATCTGGATCTGAAAAACATTCAATATGAGTATGTCCATGATTTGCATACAAGATGCCACGTCCAGGTGCTCCTTTCAAGTAACACAAAATTTGCTCTAACGCTGCCCAATGATGAACTGTTAGGGATGACATAAATTGGCTAATAACACTGACTGAATATGCAATATCTGGACGAGTCACGGTAAGGTAATTCAGCTTTCCAACCACCCTTCGATATCTCTCAGAATCTTTAAAGAGTTCTCAATCTCCTATAAGATGGGTGTTCGGAGTCATTGGAGCACTACAAGGTTTTGCTCCTAATTTTCCTGTCTCCGTTAATAAGTCCAGGACATATTTTCTTTGAGATAGAAAGATACCTTTTTTACTCCTTGTGACTTCAACACCCAAGAAATACTTTAGTATCCCCAAATCCTTCGTGTGAAACTGAGTATGTAAGAAAGACTTAAGAGATGAAATTCCCGTAGTATCACTTCCAGTAATAACAATGTCATCTACATACACAACTAAAAGAATGATACCAACTTCTGATTGTTTGTAGAACACAGAATGGTCAGACTTGCTTTTCATCATACCAAATGTTTCTATAGCTTGACTAAATTTTCCAAACCAAGCACGAGGACTCTGTTTCAAACCATACAAAGATTTACGGAGACGACAAACATGCCTAGACTCCCCCTGAGCAACAAAACTAGGAGGTTGCTCCATAAACACCTCCTCTTGAAGATCACCATGAAAAAAAGCACTCTTGATATCTAGTTGATGCAAAGGCCAATGGTGAGTAGCTACCATAGAAATAAACAACCAAACAGATGTCAATTTAGCAACAGGAGAGAAAATCTCAGAATAGTCCACTCCATAGATTTGAGCATATCCCTTAGCAACAAGACGGGCCTTTAATCGAGCAACTGACCCATCTAGATTAACCTTAACTGTGAAAACCCATTTGCATCCGATAGCCCGTTTCCCTGAAGGTAAATCAACCAAGTCCCAAGTACCATTGTCATCCAATGCATTCATTTCCTCGATCATTGCATGATGCCAACCAGGATGAGATATAGCTTCATGAACAGTTTTAGGGATAGAAATAGAATCAAGGGAAGCAATAAAAGAGCAAGAGGAAGACGACAAGCAATTATACGAAACAAAAGAAGAAATAGGATAAGTACATTGACGTTTACCTTTGCATAATGCAATAGAAAGATCATCGTTCAGGACTGGATCTGATGACGAAGGAGCAGGTGCAGGACATGAATCAGAAGGTCTATGTCTGGAGTAGACTTGAGTTATAGGAGGCCTAATAGGAACTAGGTCAGAGACGGGTTCAGATAATGTGATAGAATAGACTAACAAATCGTCATCCTCCCCCTGACATGCAAGAGGAGGAGAAGACGAAAAATAGGGTGTGTCTTCCATGAAGGTAACATCAATTGAGACAAGATATTTGTTAAGACTAGGACAATAACATCTATAACCTTTTTGGAGACGAGAATAACCAAGGAAGATACACTTCAAAGACTTGAGATCTAATTTAGTAACATGCGGACGAACATCCCGAACAAAACAAGTGCTACCAAATATCCTAGGGTCAATCGAAAATAGTGACTTATTTGGAAACAAAATTTTGTAAAGAATCTCACCATGAAGAACAGATGAGGGCATGCGATTAATAAGAAAACATGTTGTTGACACTGCATCGGCCCAAAAAGGTTTAGAAACATTCATTTGAAATAATAAGGCACGTGCAGTTTTGAGAAGATGTCTGTTCTTACGTTCGGCCACTCCATTTTGAGATGGAGTATCAACACACAAAGTTTCATGAAGTATGCCATTTTGAACCATATAAGATTGAAACAAAGCTGATGTATATTCTTTGGCATTATCACTTCGTAAAGTACGAATTGAAACATTAAATTGAGTTTTAATCTCAACACAGAATGCGCAAAAAATAGAAAACAATTCAGAACGACTCTTCATTAAATATAACCAAGTTATACGAGAATAATCATCCACAAAAGTAACAAAATACTTAAATCCAGGTTACTTAAATCCAGGTTTAGACAAAATAGGACAAGGACCCCAAACATCAAAATGAACTAATTCAAAAGGAACACTAGCACGTTTATTAACTCTTGGATTTGAACTAAGACGATGTTTTGCAAATTGACAAGACTCACAATCTAATGAAGACACCTTACTAAACTGAGGACAAAGTTTCTTCAGTGAAGGAAGAGATGGATGACCCAGTCTACAATGTGCCTCGAAGGGAGAGGTTACACTAGAGCAAGCGACAGATTTCGGTATTGGTGTGTCAAGAATATAGAGGCCTCCAGACTCATGTCCTTTACCAATAGTCTTCTTCGTCATAAGATCCTGAAATAAGCAACGATCAGGAAAAAATGAGATGCAACAGTTAAGATTGCGAGTAAGCTGACTTACAGAGATCAAATTAAAGGATAAGCTAGGTAAATGTAAGACAGACGACAAAGGAAGCAAAGGAGTGGGAGTAATGGTGCCAGACCCAAGAACACGAGATGGTGACCCATCGGCTAAGGTAACAGTAGAGGTAGAAGTGTGTGACTGAAGAGTAGAAAAGAGACTAGAATTACCTGTCATATGATCTGTGGCACCAGAATCAATAACCCATTTGGAAGATGAGGAAATGAGACACGCATTTGATTTACCTGAATCAGCAATAGCAGTGACAGAGGGTGATGAAGACCTTAGTGATTCTTGATACTGTGAGAACTTGGTAAATTCATCTGCAGAGATAAGAACCGATTTTTCAGAAGTATCAGAAGTGGATGCAATATGAGCCAAGTGACCTTTCTGATGCTTGTACTGAAGCTTTCTACATTCATGTTTCGTATGTCCTGGTTTGTGACAATAGTGACATACAATACCTCCGAGGTCCTGTGGTCGAGTTTCAAACCCGTGCGAGCCGCCTCCTTTGTTTCTGTTCATATAAGTTGACCGTCAATGCTCATAATTATTATTTCAGCTAACCAAAGCACCATTTAATTGAGCAGGTGGAGGTAGGGTGCCTTCTGTACAAAGTACTCGACTAAACACCTCTTGCAAAGAGGAGATCTCAGAACCAGAAAGAACCTGGGACTTAGCAGTCTCAAAAGTAGAGGGAAGACCGGCAAGAAAACTCATGACCGCCATTTGTTCACGTTGGCTTTGTTGAACCTTGACATCAAGGCTAAAAGGCATCAAACTATTGAGCTTGTCCTTTTAAATTCCATAAAATAATTTGTGAGTGACTGATCTTGTTTGTCTGCACGGTAAAATGCTTTGCATACCTCATATATGCGAGAAAGATTTCCCTTACCAGAATATAAGAAATCCAAATAATCCATCAATTCCTTAACGAATTCACAATAATTGATCAAGTCAATTACATTGATGTCAATAGAATTCCAAATCTGTAGAAATAAGCGAGCACCATCTCTAAGCCATGTCTGCTTTGAATCATCTTTAGGAGGATCATTAGTCAAATGAGTATCTTTTTCGATACTTCTCAAATAAATTCGAATGGTCTTGTTCCAAGCCAAATAATTCGAACCATTAAGCTTATGGTCCGTGATTTTAGACATCACAGGCACCATATCCGTTACAACATTAGCTTTCTTTTCATCCATAATTCTTACAAACGACAAGATAGCGAGCAAACGAACAAACAAAATCCAAACACGCAGCGAACAAGAACACAAAATTGGAAGAACCCAAACTTGAACAATCACAAGCAATGAGTACCGAACAACCACAAATGACGCAGGGGAACGGCGGAGAGCGACACGAGGTCAACCGGAAAAGAATTCTGCACGGACGCGCTGTCACGCGCCGATGCGTGGAAATCTGGTAGAAAGTCACGGTGGCACGTGTGGCCCACTCGCGGCTCGTCTGGTGACCGGACGTCGGGGTTTGGCTAGTCGGTGGCTGTTCTTCCTCCCTGTGCCGGCGGTGAGAAAAAAATGCACTCCAAAAGGGTGTTCCGAGTTGTAACTCAAAAATGCACTAAATCCTAATTTGTGTTTACACAAAATCAGCCCCCAATTTGAACGGAAAAAAAAATTCTAAAATTTTGTAACCCAAATGCTCTGATACCATGTAAAACTCAGAATTCACTCTTATTCTTTCATTCAAAGACACTACCTATTTATATACAAAGTTAGAGACAATCTTAGGTAACATACACCTAATACACAACTAATATATTCACCTAGTGTTAGACACCTAATACACACACAACTAATCATCTTTAACAAGTTATTTTTATTTAGTTTTACATTATTAGCCTCAGAATGTCGTTTGCTTATTATTATTGTAGTTTGTCTATCAAATTGTTTAGTTTTATTCTCTTATTGTCATTATGTGTAAGGTGATATTGAGGTTGTTATATTTTCCTTATGTAAATCTCACACCACTCCCCCTTAGACATATTTTGCATTATCACTTTTGTAATTGTCTCTCAAAAACTAGTTTTCCTTTAATGAAATAGAGGTTTCAATCGATGAATTAATTCTCAACTTCTGAAGCTATTTTGATTTGCCCATTGTTTTAAGAAAACAAACTCAATCTTGTACTCTTCATCCTACATCTAGATTTGTTTTATACAAAAATTTGTCTACCAGTTTTAATGCTTTTATCTCTAATCTTGGTAGAATAGAAATTCCAAAAAAATATCCATTAAGCTCTAAAAACTCTGGAGAGAGCATATTATGGAAGAAATAAATACACTTAAAAAAAATAAAACTTAGAATGTAACCAAAAGAAGAAGTATTAGTTGGTTACAAATAGGTATTTACAATAAAGTACAAAACTGATGGAAATATATAACGGTACAAAGTTTGTCTAGTTGCAAAGGGATTCACATGAACCTATGAAATTAATTATACAGAAAAATTTAAACCTCTGACAAAACTAAATACTATAAGAGTGCTTCTTTCATTAATAGTCAATCTAGACCAGCCACTACAACAACTTAACATAAAAAATGTTTTTCTCCATGGAGTATTAAAAAAAATCTTTATGACCATGCCACATGGATTCGGCAAAGAATGACCAAATAACAATACGCAAGTTAAAAAAATCATTGATCACCTAGAGCATAGTTTGATAGATTTGTTAAATGAGGAAACAAAGATACCAAACGACAATCAGACCATACCTTATTTTTTAAACAAAACGCAAATGAGAAGAGAACAATTATGATAGTATATGTTGATGCTATAATCTTGAATGGTGACAACTTAGAAGAAATTGAGAGACTAAAGAAAAACTTGGCTCCTAAGTTTGAATTCAAAGACCTAGGACGAATGCGATACTTCTTAGGAATGAAAGTTGCAAGATCAAAAAGGAAGGATTAGTCTCACAACGTAAATATGTCCTTGATCATCTCATCGAAACAAGCATGCTTGGTTATAAACCAAGTGACACTCCAATTGAGGTTGGAAATAAATATAAAACGTAAGTAAAACAATAAACAGAGAAAGATATCAAAGTCTTCTAAGAAAACTGATATACTTCTTTCACACTAGACCTATTATTATATGTGCAAGCAGTGTAGTTAGTCAACATATGCATTTTTCAAAGGAAGCTCACCTTGAAGTAGTTTACATAATTCTCAAATGCCTCAAAGGGTCAACTGGTAGAAGATTATTCTTCCACCAAAAAAAAACATGAAGCCATAAACTTAGAGGTCCACACTAAAACAGATTAGGTTGGTTCGGTAAAGGAAAGACGATCCACCACTAGATGTTCAAATTTTGTTTTTGGAATCTTCGTGACTTGGAAAAGCATAAAAGCAAAACGTAATAGCCAAGAGTATTGTCCAAGCATAATTCAAAGAAGTTGTACAAAGAATCTGTAAGGTAGCTATCATGTGACAAGAAAGTGCTATCAGCATTTCTCCTAATCCAGTTCAACATGACAGAACAAAATATGTGAAAATTGATAGACACTTTATTAAAGAGAAAGTTGAAGATGAAATAAATTGCATGACTTATGTTCCAACAAAAGAACAAATTGCTAATATCTTCACCAAAGGACTTTACCGACAATTATTTGGTGATCTTATTTGGAAGTTAGATATGATCAATATTTAAAGGCACAAAGATTTGGTTCTAATTGTAAATTGTAAATTGATTAGGGGCATTATTAAGAATATTGTAAATTCATTAGGCAATATTTTTTTCCTTGTTTAGCTAAGTCAAAATTAGAAATATTATCACAGCATTAATTAAAAGATTTCTTTTCTTTTCTAGTCCTAATCCTTTTCCATAAATTGTAAGTAAGCTTTGTACAAAATATGATCCAAAATTTAGAAATACATTTCACAAAATACAAAGTCTTCAATATCTCACCTATGGTTACAAAACCAAATTCAACGCAACGAGAAAATTATAACTGGTGTGTCTAGTCCAGTTTACTTACTATAGCATGGAATTTAAGACTAGAAATAAACTCTTACTTTCTATCGTCTGCATCCAAACTCTAAAGTATGTTGTTGATTTGTTTGAGCTTGTCATTTGCAAGAAAAATAGTGTTGATGTTGTACTTGGTCAATTTCGTATAATTCATGAAGTAATGAAGCATAAGAGGGAAAGTGTATTTGAAGAATGGGTTAAGGTGAAAGCTCCTTTGAACCTACAGAGAACACCATGTAAAGTAATTGATCTTTCACCATATTTGAGGATTTTTGCCATTTTCACTTGGCTAGTTCTTAAGAGTGCTAACTTCATGCTGCTAATTCCTCATATCATGGAATTTATAATTCCAATTGAATCTGTTTTCTTTGATAATTTCATGGTTTGCTGCAACAAGAGCTATGAAGTCCAATTACTTGAATGTTGAGACTCAATCTTTGAAACCCTGTGATACAAGAAGCAACCGTATATTCTTATTAATGAGATTATTTGGTTTGAAAATTGGTGCAGATGGATTCTCAATTGATAAAATTCTCAAGTGGTTGATATTCATAAGTACACTTTTCAGAGGCTTAACTTTCTTTCCAATCTCCAAATGTCTCAAGTGGTTGATATTCATAAGTACACTTTTCAGAGGCTTAACTTTCTTTCCAATCTCCAAATGGCTCATCCTTATTAGCACAATATTTCGATCAAAATGGCTCAAGCACCTCATAAGAATTCAGAGTTAAATTCTTTTCAAGAAGAGGACTTTGTTGCAGAGCATTCTAAACTCCTTTAGCTATTTTTATTAAGTTATACGATATTAGCCTTAGAATGTTGTTTGCTTATTATTATTGTTGTTTGTCTATTATGTTGTTTAGTTTCATTCTTTTATTTTGTCATTATGTGTGAGGTGGCATTGAGGTTGCCATATTTTCCCCATATAAATCTCGCACCACTTACCCTTACATACCTTTTGCATGATCACTTTTGTAATTCTCTTTAGACTTGGTTTCCTTTAATGAAATAGAGGTTTTAATTAAAACATTGCTACTCAACCTCAAAAACTATTTTGGCTCAGAGTTTATTAAAAGACCTCCTACGTCATAACATGTTTACAACCTAGAACAAATTCTCTATTTAATCAAGCTCATGAGATGAGAGAGAAGATGGACACAATTAGAAAAAGACGAAAACAAAATAGTACAAATTTGACATAAATATCTTTAAGTATAGGAAACAATAAGAATTCATATTAAGTGTCACTTACACTAGCTTGCTCTGCAGCAGAGATGCTGCAAGCAACCAAAGGAATGCCTCCCTGTTTTAGAGCACCGGGATGTATCTGGAGAAAAACAACATAACTGATAAACTATCCAATATCATCATCCTTGAAAATGAAAATAAAGTGCAATGCAATCTATCTACTTGAACACAATACATCATGAGTGCTAAATTATGTAAATATCCTTACTCCTAAAAGCTCTAATAACAGTTAAGAATGCATATTGAATTCACAAAGACACACCATAACAGGATAATTTGTTGATAAGCAACACATAAAGCTTAACACAAAGGTACCCAAATTTATTTTTTCCATTTGCAATAATTACAAAAGTTACGCAACTCCAAAAGAACCAAAGGCAGCAGGACTTTCACAGTGAACATCCACAAGCTCCAGAATCAGACTCTCAGGATAACACGTGCAGCAGAACTGTCCCCTAATTTTCACGGTCCCAACAGGACCGCAGCAGGACTGCCCAATTATAGGCAACATGCTTGCCTACTAACAGGCAACAAGCTTACCTAATGACATGCAACAAATACTAATATATGTCAAGCTTGAGTGAGAGTGTTGAAGAATTCATTATTAATTTAGGAGTCATATTAAGGGTCATATCAGGATTAGGGTTTTAATGTCACATTGTCTCCATAAATACTAATACACTCTTCTATTATTATTAATGAATAAAAATGTCTCATTCTCTTCTCAACCTATTTTGCTTAACAGAGAAGCGGAATATCTTTACCTATTTCGATTTATCAACAAGTTTAATTTACAAAATAATTATATGCAACTATGTTTTAGAAAGTTCTAACCTGTAATATTGCAGGACTTTGTTCTTCTTCTGCTGCAGCAATAAGTGCCTGTACTCCTTCCAAATTATACACGTTAAAAGCTCCAATAGCATATCCACCTTTTTCTGCATTCTTTTGTAAAATCAAAATATTCAATAAGCAAGACAGAAATCCTTGAAAACAAGCATAACTTAATGATCCTTACCAAAAGAAGGTCCTTTGTTGATGATAGTCGGACTGGACGAGCCCATGATTTGACTATCTCTGCTAATGCTCCACTATCACCAACATTACCTAATAACCAAACCTCATAATAAGATTATTACAAATATATCAACCAAAAAATCACATTAGAAACATAAAAATGTCATGTACCAGGAAAAACTATGTATGGAACTCCTGGATGTCTGCTTTCAGGACCTAGCTTCCATAAAGGAACGCCAGCCATAGCTTGTCCCACTATTTTGGCACATTTTGCTCCAAGGGCTTTTGTAGCTAGGTCTGAAGAGGTGATTCCCCCCTATTACAGAGAAATATACTCAATATCTTGTACGAAATCTCAAAGCACGACAAATATTGCCAACATTCATCTTATGAACGAGCTCTGATTTCCAGACCATACATTGTTTGCATTCCTTATTTCTTTTACGTACAAACTATATGTTATTGTATAAACACAAAAGCATATTTACTGACCTTTATTACTTCAAAATCAAAAACCGTATTTTATTTCGGGTTATTTCTCATGTAAATTCTTCTTCAATTTTTTTGATAAAGAACTCATCACTTCTTTTATTTGTTCCGAAGTCTTTCATTTGGAAAGCTTCAGTCCTTAATTTACTTGACCTCTAGCTCATGGAAAAGTAAAATCTAATGGATTAATTTCTGTAGAAAATATAAGTAAAACAAAAATATTTGTCTTCTGTTTCATAAGAAATTTTTATCTTTATATTTATAAGGGTATTTTGTAATATCAATCATATTCAGTCATCTATATATTTGTAAGGGCACTTTTTATAGGCAGGCTCTAACTCTGTTACATGGACTCAGCATTTTCGGCAGGCATATTGGTGTTAACACAACACAAGGACATTGGTACAAAATCTGTATTGGGCGCAACAAAAAACTTAAAACTCTACCGTTCTGAATTTTCACAGTTGTTGAAACAAAGCATTAGGTCTGAAGTGGAGATGGAAGAATAAGAAAGAGAAAGCATGGGAAACAATACTGCAGAGTCACACAGGTGCATTGATATGAAAAAAGGGCCCAAAAAGAGGAAAAAAGTACAGTAAATCAATTGAGTTTAAAAGCTATGGTGTGATAGGTATTAGGCTGAATGGGCTGTTCAGACACAGAAAGAAATGGGTTTATGGGCCAAGCTGGACTTTATAAAGTACACATCTGTTGTTAAGTTAAAAACGTGATATTCTTTTTTTTTTTTTAAAGTGCACACTTTTTTTCCACATATGCCCAATTGTAACTTAACAACTAGTTGTGCAGTTGTACGTAAAGTTGGCATCTTGTTGGTGTTGGTGGGGGGTTATTCTTTGCTAAAAAGTGGGTATATAGGGTAATTTCATCTTTAAAAATATTAATCGGTTTCAATGATATAAACCTAATAAAAATCAATATCTTGAGACATACTCATGTCCATTTTAGTAACTATGCACATCTACAGAAACTTATTATTGTACTTTACCAAGCACTTAACTTTAATCACAACACTGTTACTAGAAAACATACGAAACACCAAGTAGATTTTTCTTATGGCATATTTTTTTTTTAGCACATAACTGCTGTTTTCTAAAAATGCCACAGCAATCCTATATCCTGCCCTATGCCTATAAATAGGCCCTTTAATCATTGTTTTGACAATTTTTTATTGTTGAAAATTTAATAGCCTATTTTCTCTTCTTTTATCTCTCTCTTTCATTTCTATCATTTCTCAGTCTTGTAATCTACATCACGTAATTCTTGACAGAGAGAAGCAACTAAGAAACATGGAACTATTTCACATTTCCATTAGAAGAAGTGGGGGAAAAGAACAATTCAAAACAAAAGAAATAAATACCTTCGCAAGAATGTACCGAGGTTTGGTTGTTATCTTCTTAACAATTTCTACCAATGCAGAGCTTACTTTGAAGTTGATTTCCAGACTCTCAGAGGGAGCTGCAAATGTACAATAAATTGCTATTTTCAGGAAAAATAAGGATATAGAGAAACACTCACAATTAGAATATAAACGGACTACTTTCATTGTTATTTTTGCCTAGGGAATAAGAAGCATTGTTGATGATGGCTATCATGGAAGAAAAAACTGATGTTCAGGCAAGTCAAAGGAGGCAACAACTAAACTAATAGTAGTATTCTTCTCTTGCATATGATGTACAAAATCGATTAAAGGATAAAACTTACTTTTTCCAGTGATAAGCTCCCGACTGGTCATTATAAGGGTGTCCTTACGAGCCATAAGGAAAATATCGGCCATCTCAGCTGCTCTACTGATTTCCTTGGCTCTCTCTTCTGTCGGTCCCATGGCAAGTTTAGCAACGGACACCTATTACAAAATGAACAAGGCATCTCAGATTGCCAATCTTTTGAAAAGAATAATACAAGGACGCCTGTTTCCAATAAAGTGAATTTGATGAACTAAAAAGAGTAGAGATTTGTGATAATATACAAAATTACCAGTAAGATTTAGAAAGGAAATCAATATGCAGTTCGAATGAAATGTTGGCCCAACTTCCATTTAGCTTAACTTCAGCAAGAATTGGTGACAAATCAAATTTTAGGCCCCGCAATTTTTTGAGAAAACAAAAAAAATAACACCCCTTAGAACTTGTAATCATAAAAACTAACACCCTTTATGTCTAATTCGTATATTTATACTATTGAAAAAAATCCAGCCCATCATTTCACATTGAACACTGTCAAGTTGGACACCTTTCAAGTTAAATTATGACTATTTAGACCTATTCAATGTTGAACACCATTCAATATTACTGGTGTGTTATCTTTGTTATTATAAGTTTTAAAGATGTTATTTTATGTAATTTTCCAAACTTCTTCACATGATTTAATTCTCAAGCTATTAAAATTTCACAAATAAATCCTAAATTTCCAATTCATATCTAAATCTCAAAATCAGTTTGCCACATTAACTAATTAACACGTAAATAGCACCAAATTACATGGTTAAATTAAAACCGATGAGAGAAATTAGGTGTTAATTAACTTAGGTTGCAAATAGATTTGTAAGATTTAGACTTTATTTGCAAAATTAAGACTAATGAGTAACGGTTTAAAAAATTTGAAGACTAAACATGTGAAAAAAAGGGTCATAATTGGGGACCAATAAGTAGTTAAGCTGCAACTTTAACATGATACCATAACCGGAGGTCTTGTATTCAAATAAAAGTTGTGACAGAGTGCTAAACATTATAAAACAAGTTTTCATTCATACCCCATCAGCTTAAGCTTAAATTGTTAATCAGTAGAACTTTAACAAAATCCAATACTCTACAGTTCATTTTCTATGGATATATTAGCAATTCACATAAATTATACATACTGGATACTATCAGCTAAATAAATGTGTGACTTATTCTTGGAATTATTCTTCTAACATCAGAATTTTCAATTCTTATCCTAAAATTAGTTTCATATTAACTTCAAAGCAACAGTATACTAGCACCTCAGCATCCCCAGTTTTTTCGTTTAAATTAGTTTTTACTTCAGAATTTATTTTCCAAATTAGATAGATAATTTTAAACATGGTGGAAGTTGCTTTACCCATAGATACCTACAGCTATGGATAAAAAGAACTCTGATGAGAAATGAAACATTTAAGAAATCACTTCAGAGCTTATGCATAAGACATCTATACAACAGTAACTGAGGCTGGTGTTTTAAACTCTGAGATTCATTTTAACATCCTGCATTTTTTTGCTTGGAAACAATTTAATGAAAATGGAGAGAATGATTTGTAAAAGCTTAAAGCTATTTTGAGAGACTTGAGCGTCAAGTTTTAATGGAAATACCTCAGGATTGAATCAAAGTGTTTCAATTCCTGATTTTATTCAAATTGAAGTGTCTACACTAGATCTTTTTCTAATTGGTCAAACTAATCAGATTGAGCTACAGATTCTCACAGGAAGATCACTGTCAGATCCTAAGAAATGGAATCAGAATAAGTTTTTTCTTGATTTAAAAAAACATTTATATTTAGACAAAAGTTTACATACAGAAAAATAAGAAGACATGGTCCCAAGGATAAAAAATCAACACATCACAATTGCAAGAATCTAAAAGCAACATGGTGGACTACAAGAATTTTGGGATTCAAAATAATTATTCAAAAAAGAAGTAACTACAGGCAGAATTGTTATCAAATCTCAACCAAGACAGGATATGACTACTCATGCAGTCATCTCTAATTATATGGTACAGAAGACTAAATTTTCGCAAAATTTTCTGTAACTCGTTCAGGAAAGAGCAATATCAAAAAAGTTTACAACTAGAAGAAAATACTTAGAGCTCAGATTACCTCAATGCCTCTTAGAATCTGGCTGCATTGTGATTTAAGCTCTTCAACCTGAGAGTTATGAGAGTGAAATATTTAAAATTTAAATCTAGGACACTCATGTACAAAGCAAATATAATGATAACTAGTTTGTTTGAAAATACAAGACAAGAAGATTGCACAATTTCAATAAAAATAACTAGTTTGAAAGAGAGATCAAGGGAGAAAGGTTACAACAATTTTATCTCAATATGATTAGACTTCGCAAGCATGTAATAAAGCATACAATTAAAACTACAATAATACCCTTAAATACTGATACTTCCCTTAAGTTGGATACTAGTAATTATTGAGTGATGGTATTTCAAGAGATTTTATAACTTAAGAAAAATGAATGTAGTCAATAGAGTCGTATCATAGTCAATAGAGTAGTATCAGAAATGAGTGCTAGTGAATAATCAACTTTTTAAGTTCATAATGTTACTAAAAAGTTTTGGACTACACATTTAAAAATGCATCCCTAAACTATCTTAACTTCTATTTTTGGGGTCTATCTTCCAACACTCATACCCACACTCTTTCTCTTCAAAATATATTTGGGTCTATCAACACTTCTCAATAAATGCTAAAGACTTTTTAGTTATAAGGTGATTTTAACTACACATTTCACTAACAACATTAATTTTTCTTAAGTTAAAAAATATCTTCAAACTTCAATAGTTTTGTATCGTTGCTTTAAATTAAGTATATTTATTGTTTCCAACTTCTAATTTTCATTTACTTATCTTTTGGCACCTTTATTATTTTTAAGAATTTCTTATTTTTTGTGTAAGGTAAACAATATTTGTTATTGCATTTGCAATTACACACGTGCAAAGCACGTATTGAATGCTAGTCCTTGAAAAAGAAAAAGTTAACCAAAAAGTTATTCAAACCTGCCCAAACACCATGTAGAATATGAGAAAAGGAAGAAAAACAGAAACAAGAAGTTCCTGAACTCCTTTATTAATCAGTAAATAGCACATGAGCGCATAGAGCTACTATAACACCCTCAGTTTCATAGCTTTACCTGTTTTGTTGATTTTGGAACGTATGACCCCACAACTATCAGACCACCACTCCTTTCTTTTTTTATTCCTAGATCCTTAGGCAAAATAGGAGCTTTTGGAACTATTCCAATATGAGCCGAGACAAAACTAGCTGCGGTGCGAAACAAGTAACGTTTTCCGCTTATTTCTGCCTGCACACAAAAAGCACGTTCTCAAGAGGGGGGAAAAAGGAGGAAAAGAACTCTCAGCATTTCAGCAAAATATGCCAGAGGATATTTTTAAAAAAAATAGGAAAAGAAACTTAAAGGGACGGCTAGATATAGGCACAGAGACTCTGTATAAAAACATCAAGGTATTTTGCCTTAATCATTCCAGCAGCAAAGACAGCAACGTCTCTATCACTAGCTGCATTAACTATGCATGTCGACCCCTGTTTCATTGAATAAATTATCATGGTGAGTAAATATGATAAGGAAAAAAAGTAGTTTAAAATTAATCTGGTACTACAAATATATGCAATAAGAACTAATATGATTACTACAGCAGCAAGAAGGGTAGCAAAGTTAGCAGCAATATGATTGTTTGTGGCAAAAGAAAATCCCAATGTATATGGCGATGGAGAGGCCTTTAAATAGATGTTTGGAACTTGGCCACAAAGAAAATAAGCTCAATTACATAGTAACTATAAATCTAATTAGAATATTCATAAACATAAAATGATATAAATTTTCTAATAAAAAAATGATATAAAATTCAAAATATCACAGGTTTCCATAACTAATACAAATCTCGTCTAATTCTCCATCACATTAATTCTCAGGACACTTTTTGAAACCATGCTATTAACTCTTCAAACAATGACACATCTGGTAGTCTTTCTCACAAATCCAAATCAGATTCCATACCCGGGTCCATACCATGTTGTGTCGACATGAGTGTGCGAAAGTATCAAGTTCAAGTAACAAAGGTTGTTAGATTGACACAAGAACCCAAAGGTATGATGACCATTTATTAGCATATCAAGGCAAGAAAAATACTTGAAAACTTGAAGAGATAAAGTGATTAAATATTTTATCACTCATGTTGTAAATATTTATGGTTGTGGACGCATATCAGAGCCCAAAGTCTATGAAATTAAAGTATGTTAACACTCCATACCTTCTGTAAGCTACACAGGTGCTCGCAAACAGCATCTGGCCCACCTTTTCTTAGAAGTTCAATAGAGACAGAATTAACATTATCGGCCCGTATGCGGCCCTTTGTTTTCTCCTCCACCCACTATAATTAAGATATTAAAGTCACATAATTTCTAGGTAAACCCAAAAACATAGAACAATAAATGAAATATGTGCATTTCAAGAAGGTAGTATGAGTTAGACCTCACGAAGATTTGAAGATGTGTAACCAAAGGCAGCATCTTTAGCAAACTCTGTTTCTGCAGCAGGAACAAGCCTATAGACACCACAACCCATAAAAGATGTTAATATATATTTATATATAACTATAAATTATCCTTACACATACATGCACGCTCACAACAGGAACAGGTTATTACTTGTCAGAATCTGCAACATAGTGTACATCTCCAATAGTATAACGGCCTCCTTGAAGAAAAAAGGGACAAATAATCCAGGCATCCATCTCGCCTAATACTGAAATAGCAGCATCAGCTTCCTGAAAGAATCAGATGTCCTCATATAATGGTTAGCTAAAATGATCAATCTCAGTAATGGTGTGGAATATGAATATCATTAAAGTTCAAACATAATATATTTGTTTACTACAAATATCACTATTAGATAGGTATATTAATTGAACTTGCCTCTGGAAAATGGCCACGTAAGGTTGAATCACCTCTCAGAACAACTGTATAATCAGCATTATTGACTGATTTAGCTGCAGTTTGTAGGTTTGTGCAGATATCTTTAATTAAAGCACTGGCCTGTACAGTTTATGACAATTATCATGAATATGATACTAAAACAGTTACAAGAATGAAGACACTCCTTATAGTAGAAAAATAACTTTTGCATGAGGAATTCTTTGATTTTTTTTAAATAGAAAAGATTCAGAACTAAAAAAAATATCTGTAAAAAAGATCTCACCTTCTCAGAACTCAGTGACCTGGAGTTCGTTAAAATAAAAAAACATTTAGGAGTTTTTCTGAATTGCTGAATGAGTGAATCAACGGTCCTGCAAAAAGCAATGAGTTAGAATAATAGGAACTCACTGTAAGGTAGGTTTACATCCAGAATATCGTCAAATATAACTAAGGATTTCTTTTAAAAGAGAAAATCTCCAATGACTTGAAGTACAGTTAAGGAAAACACGAAACCAAAGAAACACCAACAAAAGTTCTGCAGTAAAACAAAGCAACCAAACTTTGCAGTAATTTTTTTCTTTTTAATAAAAAATGCTTTGCAATAGTACACCACATCCAATAAGGTCTTGAACATATGATTCAGAGATCATAAACGAACACTAGATGGCAGCAACACTTACCACTCAGTTAGTACCTCAATATCATGCACAGTTTGGGTTCCAGTTGGATCGTCATCGAGAACCACCAAAGTCTTCAAAGTCTTTTGGTTTAATCTCTGTATATCATGAATGGGATCTACTGGCCACTCAGATGGTAAAGATTGCAAGATACCATCTTTCTTAAGAACTGGAAGTTTTCCCTCAACCCTGACACCTGTGAGTGTCTCATAAACCTGCAGAGGTAAAAGAGAACTGCTAACTGCAAAGATCTATCAGAAATATGCTTGTCCCTAGTAGTCCTTTCTTCCCCCCACCCCACCCCCTCCTCTCTTCTCCTCTTTCCTCCCTCTCCTCATAAGGTCTCTAGTAGTACTTCCCCACTATCTCAAAATTCTTAGGACACTTAATCAACACAAATGCACCAGAAAGGAGTACAATGACCAGCAAACCCCACTACCTCCTCCCGAAAATGGAATGACCTATTTAGGCCATAAACCCCACCTAACTCAACCCAAAAATGAACAACAATCTATTTCCCACATGCTTAAGCTTTTAAGGTTTTATGGAAAAGTGGCAAACAAAGAAAGAAATATCAACAATTTCAATAGCAATTCCTTTCAGGACACTTTTGTCCAAAAATCTGTTATACTTTAACATACAAGTCTAAAATTAGAAATTTGGTGACTAAAGAATGACTAATATGTCACACTTAGGCTCCCCTACTTGTTAATTTTTGGAAGATAAGTGTAATAAATAATAATAATTTGGGGACCTAAGTGTAATATACAAGACTTAAATGTGACATTAAATAACTTTGGGGACAAAAAAGATTTTGAGCTTGGGGACCTTTTTGTCAATGATGGCATAGTTTGGGGACCAACGAAGTCCTCCATCCTTCTTCATCCTTTCAATACATTCTAAGGCGAGGGATTCAAACTAGTGAACTCCCTAGAGAAATTCAAAGTATTTATCTATTGTACTAGAAGATGGCTAGTCATGTCTAGTTCATACCTTAACTACACCAGCATCATCTAGCCAACTCCTAGTGAACTCCCTAGAGAAATACAAAGTATTTATCTATTGAACAAGATGGCTAATCATGTCTAGTTCATACCTTAACTACACCAGCATCATCTAGCCGACCCCAACCAGCAGCAGAACCTGCTTCAACAGTCATGTCATATGTCAGTTAATCCATTCGAGCTAATTTTTGAAGGTATACAATGATGCAACAAATAAACACAGAGTGAAAGGGGATCGTTTGGTCCTTTTCTTTTTTTATTAATTTTTCCTTTTACTAGATGATGTTGCCTTTCTGAGGATACAGACACATTGATATAAAATAAAATTTACCAAAACCAAAAAATAAAAAAAAAAGATAGAATAATATTGAGTTTACATAAGTAAACACAACTTACACTTGAGAAAGCTATGTATTTACAGAATCAAGTTTGTGGAACATATCATGGTTGTTTAAATAATGCGTAGTGTATCATAAAGATTAGGTCATATTGTGATTATAAACTGTGTAATTAAATAAGAATGAGCATATTTTATTCAGAGGATCTCCGTTTAGATGTTGTCCCTTCCTTTTGTGTTTCTTTCACAGTAGTCATCAGACTATCCATTCCCAACCTCCTCCCACTTTTATATTTCCTCGTCCTTACTTTATAAGCTCAAGAAGAATCCTAAAGTGTGCCTCTACCTCCTTCATGACAATATCCTCCTTGCGTATGGAAGTGTCTTCATGAATAGAAATAGCACCCCTTCACAGATTTCCCAAAGAAATATTGGCCCTAATGGCTTCACATTAATTATAGGCGGCAAAATATGATCTCCTTCACATCAGCCTTCATCATCTTAAGCTACCTTTTAATTTTCTGTTCATTCCTTAAACAGGTAAAATCTCACCAATGCACACAACCAAAATTTGCTTCTATAATTTCCTTTTGTCACATTAATCTGCTATCAATTTTTCCTTAATCAAGAAACATGTATCCCACGTTAAAAAGAAACAATATATAATGAAGACAATGTCCTTGCTATTTAAAAAGAGAATACAGAACCTGAGAGGAATAGTTGATGTGCAATTGTTGAAACAGGAAGTGAAACTTTTCTAGCCAAACATTCACGAGAAACAATGCCCTGTAGATGATTTTAACATGAACATAACAGCCTAACACAGAGTAATTGGATGAATCATTTTAAACAAAATTATGGCATTGGATGGGTATCAGTCTAACCAGATCCTTCACAAATATGTCAAGTGCAGAATATGGTTTATAATCATTGTCCAACATGTGCGGAACACGATTTTCAAACATCCTGAGACAGAATATATATTTTTGAAGTCAGACCTCAATAACAGCAAACTAGCTTCAATTAGAAATAAAAATAATTTATGAAAAAGTTGGGAATTTTATTAAAAAAATAAGTACATAGATTAATGTCCTCAAGGTGCATTAAAGATAGATTCGAAAATGTTTAGTGCAATTGCGTTCACAAGAACAGTCACTAAAATTCATGAAGCTAACAAGTAACATTCAAATGATAATTTTTTTAAGTTATGTCCTTTGAATCATTCATCAGTGTTGGAAGTTGTTGGAAAACCAATTATCCTAAAAGCTTAAACTGTTAGAAGAAAGGACAACAATACTTTATACCCTTATCACTCCTCCCTCAAGTATTGACTCTATGTTCTATATAGGTCAAATACTTGAAATTCAACAATTAGAGTTACTGGAGTTTTACAAGACCTCCAGTTCTGATACTATGTTAAAAGCTATCGAGAAACTAACTATCATAAAAGCTTAAGCAATTAGGAGAAGGACCCACAATAATTTTTCACACTTATCATATAAAAAATGAATGAATGAACGAACTTTTTTTCTTACCAACAGACAATTTCTTATACAAACTCTCAAAAGTAATAAAATAATACAGGATCAAATGGGGAAAAAACCTAGAGCTATCAAAGGGCTTTATAAATTACTGAACAAATTATCAAAATCATCAAGGAAAGCTGACAACTACATCAATAGAGTGAAGAAACAAACCAAGAAGTTCCCTTGCTATTTGTGATAACATCAAACAGCATTCTAGTGTTAAGACCTAAACGAGCTCCTAGTGCTATTGCCTCAGCTCCGGCTGCTATATGAACTCCAGCAAGCAACTGATTAACCATCTTTACGGAACTAGAGAACAAAACAAAGTAATGATAATAGGAATTGAAATTCTACTAAGGCAGAACAATTGAAATATCAAGATCAAAATATGATGCATACATTAAATAACCAAGGCCATATAACTGTTAAAAAAAAGTCCCTATAACTAATTCCATAAAAATATGCTTTTGTTGGAAAATGTCATGTCAAATTAATTGACAAATATGTGAACAGTAAAAATATTAACTTTGGCATACCTTGCAGCCCCACAGCCCCCTTTGATCACATATAGTTTCTCACTTAACGCTGTCCATGACAAATATTCACGTCAGGCATAAAGTTCTTCTCAAATTCTTGATATTGAGAAAGAAAAATTCCTTGTTAAACATTACACTACCCAGTACCTGCTAGAACTGAACCAGTGCTCTTAAGAGCTTCATCAGTGCCAGATGCCATTATCTGGAAATGACAAGTTTTGAAGTATTTTCATTTAAGCAAATACGCAAGAGCTATTCTGGTTAAAGAAAAGGTCATGTATGCAAACCGTAAGTGTTCCCATAGAAGCTCTCTTAGAACCACCAGAAACAGGTGCATCCACCAATTTCAAATTTTTTCCTTCATCTATAAAATTTGCAGATTGACTAATATCATGTAATTTCAATTAAAAAATTAAAAAAGTCATATCACATAAAAACAATACTCTATGATCATCATATATATTTGACGATTCTTAGAAAACTTCATGCTAAAATCTAAAGTTGAGAAGCTACAAGCTTAAAATCATTTTAATAATGATTGTATAATTATGATGTTGATAAGTATCTGTTAAGAATATTTATTAGAAATGGAAAAGGAAATATAAAGTTGCGGCCAATTAGATTCAAAAAGGTAGTTGCATTTCATACAGCAAAGCAAGTATAGAAACAAGATATAGGACATACTCTGAAGTCGATGCTCTAATTGGCTGATGAATCCAGGAGAAACAGTAGATGAAAGAATAATAGACGCTCCAGCAGGAAGAGCTACAGTAGATAGAATACAGAGTCAACTGCTGATCATATCCTAGATACTGGGTTTAAAATGCATTTGCATACCTGAAACAGCACCACCTTCTCCATATAAAGCATTTTCAGCTTGAGCTTCATTTGTGACCATGATTACAAGCACATCAATATCTGTCAAAGAATATAAGAAATGAAGACATTATTATATCAGAAGACTCGTATGAAAAACCATTTCCAGTTAATATTCAACAACATAACATCTCTACTTTATTGTTTGTCTATCCACTGATTTCTACATACCAAGTCCCAACGGTACTGTTAATACAAAATGTAGAAAACGACTCCAGGCACAACATTGATATGACCACAATTCATAAGAAAATCCCTTGAGAGCAAGTATAATTAACCTCCAAATGGTACAAACTTAACTCAATTCTAATTTTATAAGTATCAAAAAACGATGCATATGCACCTGCAAGCACACAGATTACCCGTGGTGACATCTTATAAAATCCTAATTTATCTATTATCAATCGTAGACGGTGGGCAATCAATTCATCACTTATTATTGGGCATAGTGAAAGCGAAAAAAAATAAACAAGAAAATTAAGGTGGTTCAATAAATTAGCCTAATTCACACCCAAAGTCAAATAAACCCGCTAATTTTTTGATATAAGAGTTTTAACCTAATACCCAATACACCCTATATTCCAAGAATAATCTTAGGAATCCGAAAAATAAAACTCAAACCCAAAGCTTTATACCTAAATTTCACAAAGAGAGATCCAAAAATAAGGAACCCAATATACCAATTATGTTCTTTACTTTTGAATGTGGATCGTCTCATACACAAAAAAGAGAACCAATTTTCCCTTCTTTGCCGTGGGTATATCTATATGCTTTTAATATGACTCACTTTATCCAGCAATAAAAAAACCTTATAGTTTTCACTTATGTAAAAACGTATCATGCAATTATTAAGCCCACATTGATTTCATATTTAATCAATTTACTTGCCTTCAAACAAACCAATCTCTTAACTTTCCAAAATGTTTTGGTTTTCGAGCTTCAACCAAAATGTTTGTGGTTTTTGAGCCAATTTCCTAACATTGATTTTACTGGTTAATAACTTAATACATTTGCTTTTTGCTATCGATATTAGCGCTTCCAATGTACATTTACCTTTACACACTTCTGCTGGTGAGTTTCCAACCAAACCACCAGCATTGGTAAATGCAGTTAGCGTTGGTTTATACACCTACATCACAGGTGCAAAAATATTAGCATTTATTTGAATTATTAACTGGGTCAATCTGCAATGAAACTTATAGATTTGTGAAACATACATGTAACTGTAAATGCTGTTATACAGAAAGATCTAACTATGAACTCCAATATCCAGATACATTTAGCTTTCTGAAAGTATGCATGAGCATATAATAGAGGACTTCCAGGTGTGGAATAAACTAAAGGAAAAGGCACCAACTTTCCAGTTGTATCATAATGGTCCAAAATGGACCATAGTTCTGTAAGTGTGTCTGACAAGTTTGTGCTAGAAAAATTGACCATACTAAAAGTAACAATAATGAAAAAAATAATAACTACTAAAAGAGTAAAAACAGCAGCAACCACAGTAGCAGCTATACTAATAAACACTTACAGACAGACAAATTAAGCCTAAACAGAAGAAGATTTATATCTTTTAATAGTTTTTTCATCTGTTCTAAAAATAGTTATTTTTAGTAAAATAATTTTAACAATCTATGTACCCAACAAACTCAAGAAAATGTGTCAAAAGACAGACCTTGCAAGGCCAACACACTTTCCTGCTTTCATGAGTAATAGACCGATTTTTATTTTTAACTATAATAGAAAAAATAAATTTCCAACATCATTCAACTTGGAGTTGTCATCAAGTATTCATTTTCCTTTTGTTATACAATGTTTCAGATTATGCTTCATGGAAAATGAGACACTAAGTTGTCCAAAAATATGTGCCAAGAGTGCTAAATTAAAAATATCAATCTTCTTTTCCAACCAAAGAACTAGCAAACAATGAGATCTAAAGCATAGTAGTTACATCATAACCAAGAACCAAAAGGTTTGATTTGAGAAGGTGAGTTGCCATGCCAAACCCCATTGCTCCAAGACCAACAAAACCAATTCGGTTCACAGCATTGGATCTTGCAGTTATCTGACTGGCTAGCTGTTCAGGGCTGTACGTTTCTGCATTTGCTGCATGGGAAATATTCACCCCAAGAACTCCTTCCCAAACCTGCATAATATAAAATAATACATGGCAAAGAATAATGTGACAGAAAAATAAAGCATTTTTATGGAACAATATTATTTACAACAAATGTGAACTCGACCTACAAAAAACTGTGTCAATTTCTTAATGAAAATCCATAATAAATCACCTTGATTAATGAGGCATCTTTATCATATTTGTGACCATGCGAAGACCCTGACCGTGGAATAATAGTGCAATAAAGGTAAGCTAAGCCAGGTTGCTATCAAAGATCAAGAATAAATATTAGAACCAATATACTGGATCAAAATGACACTATTTTGGGCTATACCGAGAAGAAGAAGTTGATGAGCAGCAGCCAAAAGTGGAAGAGGGAACGGAAGTGTCTTGGATAGATCCAGAACAGCAGCCTAGAATAAGGAGAATTCCGTGAATCTTCTAATGTAACAAGAGAGAGCAAGCAAGGATCCAAGTAAAAAAGTAAGTATGGATTTTTCAAAATTCAAAACCAACTCAAAAGGAAATAGAAACTAAAATGTGATTCACCTGATGAAGTATTTAAAGAGTTAAAAGACGATATCCCCAAAAAGGAAACCAATTATTTTTCTCTTTTATCTCTTGTTTCTGATTTCTAATCCCTAACCGTATTTAAAGAGTTAAAAGACGATATCCCCAAAAAGGAAACCAATTATTTTTCTCTCTTATCTCTTGTTTCTGATTTCTAATCCCTAACCCTTATTCTCGTAGGTTCTTCCCCTTCTTTTTTATCTCTTATCCTCTTCTTGGTGCTCATGGTTATATTTCTCAATCTAACAAAGTCAAATCTTCTCTCATTATCTACGGTCTCATTCTGTATAGAATGAGACCCAAATAGATTTTTTCATAAACCGATAAACACTGCATGGCCCTTAAACAGGAAGAGGAATTATCACGGGGATAAAGTTGTTCATTTCTTTCCTTGAGTTTTTTTTTCCTGACTCGACTTTAGTTAATACCTTTAGGGGAACTTATATTAACCAATTATCCTTATTAACCTTAATATTCTCTAGCACACCCACTGTGTTGTGATTTATATAGAGAAGTTTTCAAACCATAATGAGGATAAGAAAACAAGGACATTGAGATTGATTAAACAACCAATTTATGCATAAATGAAGAGATAACCAATTCAAATTATGACTGCAAACTGATAAATGAAAACATTTTTTTATGACAAAAAGGGTTTCTTCATTAGAAGAGTGCAGTAACATTTACAGAGTAGAAAAACTAAGATTAGTAAACAAGAAGTCAGTGCCAGAAATAACAGATTAACATGTCTTTGAGGGATGACTTCAAAATACCAAACCTGAACCACATATGACTGCAAGATATCTTACCAATTCTTGAACCATATAACCCAGGTAATGACTCTTGGTTTCACCTGTTAATAACTTGGGAACTAGATTCTTGAAGACCCTGCACCCACAAAAATAATGCCCCAGATAGAGAGGGTTATCATATGAATGCTAAATGCTTCAAAAGCATGCATTAAAAGTAATATTACTTTTGAGCTTTTAAAAGGTCAGATCTACTATTGAAGTTATATAATAAGACCAAAAACATTTATTGTTTATAACAAAAACAAAATTTTAACCGTAAACATCATAAAAGTACAACTTAAGAAAAGTGAACAAGCTACTCACCTCAACAACACAACAACAAACACACATTTTGCATCTACCAACAAAAAAAAACAACAATAATAACAACTCAATCTTTTGAAATAATTGGCTTTGGCGCATGATAAGCCAACTAATGAAAAAATAAAATTAGAGAATTATTAAAATTCTATATTTTAAAGCTTTATTTTTATCGCAATTATTATCATATTATGATTTATTATTGGATTTGATAAGAATTAGTAGAGTTTGAGTCCTATGAAATTAGGATAGCCTTTTATTTTTTCTATAAATAGGCTTATTTGTAATGTTGATAATAATTATTGATTATTGAAAATTTGTTCGTCAATAATCCCCTCCACAACTTTTAGCCTACGTCAGTTACTATTAAAACTTGTTGACTTTGTTTTCTTAAACAAAATCAAATCCTCTTCTCTAAAATATTTGCTTACTGTTTACATGAAAGCAATACAAAACTTGTCACATTTTTGAAAAAATAATACTCTTGATATTTTCTTACTCGAAAGAGAAATCAAATATAAATATTTTGATAATTCAAAATTACCTATATTTGATGACAAACTAGAAATTATTAAGGATGATTATTTCGATGGTTTCAAAACCTCCCATCTAATATGAAGAGCCAAAAATTGATAGCAAGTATTATGACAATTGGTGTTCACCTATATATGATAAAGAACTACAAATTCTAAACAAAGATGATGAAGAATTCTTCATTCAGAATGAGGAAAATAAGTACAACAGAATTGAATGGCTAGAAGAAATTGACTTCATTTTTGGACAAAAGAAAGATTTTTCACAACCAAGTTTGATGATTGCTTTCAGTTTAATTTTTCGTCATTTACCTATAGTCACCATAGTTTTAACTTTTAAAAAAGATGCAGATGCATTCAAGAATTCTAAAGCTATCAAAATGATCCATGAATGTTTTGAAGAAACAATTTGCAACAAGAATTTCAAGCATAAATTAAATGCATAGCAAATTTGTCAAGCTTGAGCAAAACTCAAGAATAAGTTTTTTTCTTAAACGAGGAATCTGATGTAGGATAAAATTAGAAAATTATTAGAATTTTAAAATAATTAAGATTCTATATTTTAGAGTTTTATTCTTATCACAATTGTTATTAGATTAAAATTTATTATTGGATTATGATAAGATTTAGTAGAGTTTGAATAATTACAAAATTAGGATAGTCTTTCATGTTACCTGCAAATAGGCTTATTTGAATTATAATGGTACACTTTAATTGATTTTAATTATAATTATTGATTATTGAGAACTTTTTCTTCGATTATTCCCCCGTCTTCTGGCCTACATCACTAATGGTCTTCATGCTTTGATGATCAAACAGCTACACATAATGCTAGTCATCCAATATCACATGGGGAGTGCAAATGACATTGAAATATACTGTCAATTGTTCATGAGGTTTAAGATTCTTTATGTCAAGTCAAAAGACCAGCTTGATATATTCAAGAAGCATCTATGGAAAGGAGCCTTCAGTAGTTTGTCTTTGAGCTGACAGTTTTGATACATAGGCCATAGCTTGAGAGGTAGTGTAGGAAATATTAATAGCGTTGACAGTTATTGATATATGGGGTGATTTTCATTGAATATTCTCTGCATGCATCAAACCAAAGAACAATGCCTACCTCCACCAAACCGCATGCAAGTAAAAGCCCTTACTACTACCATCTCACTGTAGCATAAGCAGAGGCAAAGAATTACGAATTAACTCTTGCAAAAGAGACATGAACATGAAAACAAAAGCATAACACCAAAAACTAAGGGCTTGTTTGATAACGATTCTAATTCTGAATTTCTAATTTTTTTCAAGTGATTTTTCAATCAAGTATGTTTGGTAGAGATTTTTTATTTTGATTTTCACTTTTTTAAGGAATCACTCCTAAAATACATGATGATTCATAAATCTTTGAAAAGAAGATTTTTGAATTAGATTTCTTATTTATGATTCTTTTCATTTTCACCAAACATTTTTTTTAGAGTGTAAATCAAGTCTTATAATTTTTGTATTTATAAATATTGGAAGAAAATGATTAAAAACATAAAATTTCTAAATAATAACAAAAAAACTTTTTTATTTGTTAAGATTTCGAAAAAAAAAATTATATAAAACATTACCAAACAACTTGTAAGTAATTTTTTATTTTTTTTTCTTGAAAATTATAAGTAAAATTATTACCAAACATATTGACAATTATTTTTACAAAAAATCATAAATCACAAAACCAACTATTTAATCATAAATCATAAATTAAAATTGTTATCAAATAAAGCCTACAAAAATAAAATACATCAATCTAGAACAAGGCTTATAGTGGAAATATGGAAGCAATTTAGATAATAGAAGTGAGTTGAGAGAAAAAGGAGAAAACCAAATAAATTCATTCTAATTCCCTATTCATAATACTTATGAGAAAGCACATGTATATTTATGGGATAATAAGAATGGAGCACAGATCCTAATAAGACTCTTAATATCACTCTCAAAATGAAAAAGAAACATATATTTAATATTAAATATTCCAACACTAATAAATTAATATTAGTTATATAAATTCCAACACTCTTCTCGAGCTGAATATTGATAAGCCTAGCTTCGATATTTACAAATAAAAAATCAAAATAGTAGATAAACAAAAAGGCAGTAATGGATCCACCATAGATTGAACATCAAAATTGCTTGCAACAGTCTTACCAAGAGTATAAAAGTAATCAACCAACCAAAAATAACTAAAAATATTGGATTATGCCACTTTTTTTTTAGACATTAACCTTAATTGAAGTCGTAGGCCTCATATACTTAAAAGTCTCTTAGAATGTCTAGTAACACAGAAAGCAATAGAGGTTATGGTGGTGTAAAGTAAAGAGCAGCGTAAAACCACACGAGAAAGGCAAGTGGTGCATAGACTAATACAGTGGTACAAAACCACACAAACAAGAGCTTTCTGGAAGCTGAGGGATATAGCAACGTCATAAAGTTGGCGGCAACTAAGAGTAATAGTGCAGATAGCAAGAACGCCAAACAAACAATGGCTGGCATAAGTGGTTGTTGGCACAAGTAAAAAAGCAAGACACATTCTAACTATCCCATCAATTTGGAGCATAAATATCAAATAGGCCCAACTTAAATGATGAAGTGTGAAATGATTCTTCCTGTGACAAGGAATGATTACCCTTTTAAGGGAAACAGTGGTAGAATTCGAATTTTATCAAGTAAAGAATAATAAGAACTCAATAATCGGGCTGACAAAAATCATGTAACCAAGGATCTTCAATAAATCAAAGAACCTCAACTAGAACAAATAACCCACAAAGCAGCTATATAAAAGCACCCAAATATTGACCACATAGCAATAGTAGAAACAAGAAATTCAACGATCAAACCATAGAAATAGAAGCCAATAGAAACTTAGAACATGTGGTTGGTGGTAGACAACGATGCGAAAAAACACTCCCAGTTGTTTACAATTTGTGTCAACTCAGAAATAACAACCAACACATATTTAAAAAAAAAACAAATGTCAAAATACTAGTTTAACAATACAGTGTTGAAAAAAAAAACCCTCAAGAAAACCCAAAACATTTGCAGTGTTAAATGTCAAAATACTAGTTTAATCAAAGGGCATATGCTGCCCAACGATGAACAAATGATTAACACCCAACCTAATTTCCCATGTAAACGAGGCATTAAACAAGCAAACAAGGAAGGCATAAGTTTCTCTCTTCTTCTTCGTCTTCTTTTCCTTTTTCTTTACCACAAAAGGACACAAACACACAAGTATACCGATCAGTGTATAAAAACACCATTGCTATACACAAAAAACCATCAGATTTGAGAGAGGAAAAGATCCCAACACACGAACTAAGAAAGGATGGCTAGTATTGCCGAGACAACAACTAGAGGAAAGGAATCAACGCATAAAGCAAAGGTAAAACATAGGTTGTTGGCAGGAGCTTAGCAAGGGAAGGCAATGACATAAATCAAGCAGGATGGCGTAGAAGTTGTCGACGTAGGTGGGTGGGCTCTCAAAGCCAGCAATGAAGGGATGATGATGCATGACAAAATTAGTATTTTATTGAATTTTAGAATAATTAGGATTTAGATTTTAGATTTTATTTTTATCATAATTGTGATAGATTATGATTTATTATAGGATTAGAATAAGATTTAGTAGAGCTTGAGTCCTTATAGAATTGAGATAGTCTTTTATATTACCTATAAAAATGCTATCAAAGCTTGTTTATTTTGTTTTATTAAGCAAAATCGGATTTTCTTCTCTAAAATATTTTGTTACTGTTAAATGAAAACAGTACACAATTTGTTACAGTTTTGAGAAAAATAATGTCCCTTGATATTTTTCTTACTCAAAAGAGAAATCAAATGACTATTTTGATTATTCAAAACCTCCTATCTTTGATAAAAACCCACAAATTGATAGCGAGTATTTTGATAATTTGTGTTCACCCATGTATGACGAAGAAATCTCAATTTTCAACAAAGTCGATGAAGAATTTTCAATTCTCAATGAAATAGATAAGCATAATAGAATTGAATGGCTAGAAGCGATTGACTCTGTTTTTGGACAAGAAAAGAACTTTCCACAACGAAGTTTGATAATTCTTGTTAGTTCAATTTTACAATTTTCACTTAATTTACTCAGTCATTGTAATTTCAAATAAGATGCATTCAAGAATTCTAAAGCAAGAACATTCTATGAATTCATGTGTGTTTAAGAAATAACTTGCAATCATCACAAATATGAGGATGAGATTTTTCTCATTCGAGGAGTCTAATACACAACAAAATTAGTATTTTATTATAATTTTAAAATAATTAGGATTATATATTTTAGAGTTTTATTTCTATCATAATTGTTATTAGATTATAATTTATTAGTGGATTAGGATAAGATTTAGTAGAGTTTGACTCCTTATTGAATTATAAGTATTTTATTTTACCTATAAATAGACTTATATACACTAAAATTGTAGAATTTTATTCAAATATAATACTAATTTTTGAGAACTTTTTTTCTTTAGTTATCCCCTCCACACCTTTTGACCTACCTCATATGATGAACTGCATGTGTGCAATAGAAGAGAAAAAAAAGGTAGTACTCATAGACTCCAACAATGACTTTGAGTCACAACCCAAAAATCACTCAAATCTATGCGTATGCTTATTAACGGCTAATGCAATGCCCCTCGAATCAGACTTCATCGTTCCTCAAACCAACGCAACTTCTAGAGGAAGGGTTGTTTATTTCTGTAACACTTGTTCGACGGTTTTTTAGGGTGGATTAGTGAGACTAATTGTATTTTTTAATATACAAACACATCAAGAGAGACAAACACGATAAAGGGAGTTTAAAAGGATAAAGAATAAACTTTTTAGGGTTTAGAAAAGTGATAGTGTTTGGGATCGAACACAACTTTGATATTAAGTAGAACTATACACTAGATAAATGCAGAAGCAATTTAGAAAATAAAAATAAGCTGAGAGAAGAATGAGAAAGCCGAATAAATTCAATCTAATTCCCTATTCGTAACAATAATGAGAGTATAGGCATATTTATAGAGATAATACGATTGAAACCCTAATCCTAATAAGACTCTTAAAACTAAGGTTGAACAGCGGATTAAAAAGGCTTGTTTTTTCATCAATTAGAATCTAATGCAATTGAATTTGAAGATTTTCATTCTAAATTGATCCGATGAAGTAATCAATCTGAACCAATCCGAATAACAATAGACGATTCCACTCAGCGCAAAAATGGTATCTCCACAATGAGAGAATATCATAAGTAACTACTTATAGTTTAGATTCCTATATATGGAGAATAAAGAGCTTTGAAAATAGAAAGTAAATTATTAAGTATGCCCTAATTTTGACTTTAAGCACATAACAATTATGAAGAGAAGAATATCCTTAAAGCATACTACTCACCATGAGTTTCCCGCTGCATTTGAAATTATATCATAAATCATCCATGGATGAATGCCACATTTAACCCCAAGAGAGATGGCCTCCAAAGAAGCAACAAAATGAATTCCCTCAAGCAGGTCATTGACAATTTTAATTTTACTGAATATGAAAGAAAAGGTATATCAAATTGTAGCATAAGTGGGTTAGATTTCAGAACAAAAATATCAAAGAACTAAAGCATCATCTTGTGAAGTTACATTTATCATATTTAACTTTTTTTTAACACAGGAACACGTGGGGAAAAAGCATACCTTCCAGCACCCACTTCACCCTCAAAAATATAAAGCTTTTGGCACATTGCTGTAAACCAAAAATAAAATAGAGTAAAACAAAAATAAAATACTGGAAACATTGATTTGGGAAAGAAATGTCTAACATGTCATATTTGAAAATTTCAGCTCATGAAAACAGTTACCAGAGAGAATAGGCTTTGCCAGTGCAATGGCATGCGATTTCCCTGAGGAAGCAACCTATCCAGCAAAAAGATCATAAGCAAACTATCCAGTATTAGATGAGCAAGTAACAAGAAGAAATTTAACCACATTCACCACTACAAAAAACATAGGGTATTAGGGTTACCATTATTTTCCCATTTAATACTTCAGACAGTCCTTTGTTGACGTATATATCCACAAAAGAAGATATTTTATAGTCATCTGTTAGACAAATACAAATGAGTCTCAGCTGAAGCTTCACTGTTAATGTTGGATGTCTAGAAAGAATTATTATTGCCACACTAGCTAAATCCCTTTTCTTTTCTTTTTCTTTTTTTAATAAGAAACACTAGCTAAATGGTTGAACATGCACATTAGGACTCTTAGATAATTCAACCAAAAGTCAAATTCCAAGTCCTGTCTCAATAAAATGCCACTTCAACTTTGAAACTGAAATATTCAGGCCAATAGCATGCTGTAATGATGAGGGAGAGACTAATAAAAAGTTCTCTTCACATATTCTTGCATGCCAGAATGAAGGGATGATGTTAATAAGAGAATCACTCATTAATGAGATAACCGTTGGCAGTAAGGATACTATATACATATATAATAAAATATGAAGAAATTGTTCTTACTTAAATCACAAGCATGGATGCATACTGTATTTTATACCGAACAAAAAATAATTATGCCAATTGCTGCTGACTATCAGATTTAATAAAATTAGTTCTTTTGCTCCAATTTAATAAAAATGGTTGGTAGAAACAGAAAGTCAGATCTCCAGCAGTTCTCTAAGCATTTGAGGTTTTGAGCTGCTGTAGTATTAATGGAGAAAATAAAAAGACAAATGCTTTGCTGATTTTATACAAGATTATTTTACAGCAAACACAAAGGTAAAAATTGCCTGCGAAAAGCTTCTCCACGTTCTGGATATAAGATGGCAATATGGTTGATCGTAGAATGAACACAGCATCCTTGTGAAATTCTGCATATCCACAAAACAATAAATTTCAAACATCAAACAATTTTTAAAATGGATATAGATATGGCAGGAAGAAGCTCCATATGACCTTTTAAGGCACCCTCGTCACCAAATATGATGTCCTTAACTTGATCTGGGTGAGATATTAACACAATTAAAGCCAAAACATCTGCAAGAGAGAACAAATATCAGTAAGAAAATACTTTGTTTTCATTCTAAGAAGATAGATTCAGTACTCCAACACAAGTAACTGAAACAAGGGAGAAAATTCCATTAAATGCTTAAAAAAGAGTGCTTTCCAGGGTAAAGAAAGATATGCATTGTTCATCCAAAAGCAAGTTCACAGTTGTCATTTCTTAATTACTAAATGTTGAGATGTCAAAATAGGTAGAGAGAAGAATAAATTAAAATACTCCCTTAATTCTCCATTATATATAAACACTTCCATTCAATAATGAGCCAATACATGGAAAACCGTTTTAATTGAAAAAATAATTTTATTAATCAACACAGAATGAGCAAAGAAAACGGAAAGTGGACAAGGAATCCATAAATACACAAATGCATCTAGACCGTCACTAGAAAAATATACAATACCAGACCGAAATGAGGATAGAAGGGATAACATTCAAACAAATTACTGAATGCAAGCCTCCACTCTTCCAAGTAAGAAATTGAAAAAAGCTTAAAGTATATAGTTTTTGCTTCCATAATAACATCAAGAATAACATGTTTTCCCACTCTACTCTTGCCCACCAAAGATCCTTGTGTTTCTTTTTTATTTCTGACAAATTTTAAAGAAAAATTTTGGACAACTTAATCCCAAGTCAAATAGTTTTAATTTAGATCCACTTTCCAAAACTCCTCGTCATGCGAAGTATTTGTATTGTAATGTCTCTTTCCAACTTTTCTTTTATCTTCTAGAATCCTACCATTTCTTCCCATCCATGCTACCCATCTTTGCTCTCTTACTCTTCCAACACCCACAAAGCATTTCCAACAACAATGACATAAAGGGAAAGGGACAGTCGGCCGTGTTACTATCTTCCTCAAAAGCTAAACTGTATATAGAAAAGAACAGGGCAATTCCAAAATAAAACACCTAAGCCTTTTTAGTTCTTGCATGTCAAACACGAATACAAGGATAAATAAGCCTTTTTAGTTCTCTATCACATTCACATGACATTTATTTAGATTTAGAAGAACAACCAATACATTTAAAACCTTTGCTGCCAAACCAAAGTAGGAAGATAGGAGAATATGAAAAGTAAAATTTCCACTATATTTTTCATCACAAATTTATAGAGAATCAAGACAATTAACCTTAGTACAGCTTAAGAGGACTCCTAAGTCCTAACTCAGTATGGACACTCTAGCCTTATATCCAATATCATAAGTTAAGTTAAATCGACTTTACTTTTCTAACAATCATTACTTGACGTAATATTTCAAAGAAATAAACAGAAATTAAGACACAGAACAAGACATGAAGATTAAATTGAAAAATTTAATTGTGGGGTCCCATTTTGAATTTAAGCAATAGAAATGTCAAGCTCAATGGAACATAGAAATATTCAACTCGTCATTAATTTGACCATTACAAGTAGATGAAAATGGTGGACAGCTCGAGATTATTACTAAAGCCCCACCCCCACTATCCTAAAAGAGGGTGTTATTCCAGCGTAAAACATTGTAATGGGTAATAATATAGACTCTTAAGAGAGCGAGGTATATTGCTTTACCTTTCCCTGCTTCAATCAGGCTGGCACAACTAAATCCTCCTAACTTCAAAAATTTACCAATCAAAGATTCAAGAATCTGCGGATGGAGGAGATATTTAATAATCAAGTTAACAAAAACTTTATATGAGACTATTACAAAAACTATAGGAATGCACAGAGTAACAATACATCAGATAAAGTTAAAAGAAACGAAATCAACATTATATCTGTTATGAAGATCATTAATTATTAGTAATAAAAAAATCATCCATAAACTTGCACGTTAGGATCAATACAAAAATGCATTGGATACTTCATTTCATCATTTCTATTGTTTTTCCACCTTTTCTAGGAGGTTTAGATGATATTCAACTTTTACTCTCATCTTTCATCTTTTCCCCTAAACTTTTCCGGAAACCAAACAGACCTTAGAAAAGGTAAAAGAAAAAACAAAGATAGTAGCCAAAGATGATACAGAAAACAGTAACCTCAAATGCTTTGACTTTATAGCCACGACTAATAAGCAAAGCAGCCATTTCCAAGCTCAAGTCATCTAATCCAACGAAGCCAACAGTTCCTTGAGACGCCATTGAAGTCAAGTCACCAAAACCATCCACCGACTAATCTTTCTCCGCTTTGCTCTGATTTTACTCAGTTTCGAACTTGATCTAATTTGAAAGAGTAGATAAGACGAAGAACACGTCTGATATAAACTAAAATAATCTGTTGCCAAGTAATTAATAATTAGTAGGCTCTTGTACGCCACGTTATTTCTGCTACAAAATAATAGGATCCAACGTTGCCCTTGCGACTTTCATATAAAATAAATTATTGGAAAGATAAAAGCGTTTTCCTTATAAAAATGCTAATTTAATGTTAGTTTACCTAAATTTAATATTAAATTTAGAAAAATTATCGAAAAAAATCACTACAAGATATCTACTTAATTAAAAAATGATTTTAGTATACAGAAATAATAAATATGCCTTTACATTCTTAAACAAAAATAAGACAACCAACCTACCAAATTTCTCTCTATTTTCACTTATACAAGACACGCTTCTCTTCAAAATACTTAACACATCTACTTTCTTCTCATTTTTTTCTATCTATCTAGTCATCACCGAACACACACAAATCTTAATATTTTTATACTTAAAATAATTTAAATACTAAAAATAAATGAGAGACATACCAAACATATGAAAGAAGAAAATCCCAAAAAATTCGAGTAAAAAATCAATTAAAATAAACATTTGTGATTTTTTTCTACAAATCACACTTAAGTTCTTTAAGGATCTAACGAATATTTATAAAAGTTTTAATTACTTCTACTAGATCTATTAAAAATATATACAAATTGGTTAGTTAAGAATCACCTAATATTTATGGTATGTTTGGTAGGGATTCTAATATGTTTCCATGAAATTTTTTAATTAAAATAAATGATAAATTTTAAATCATAGATGTAGATTAAAGGAGACCTAACTCTATTTTATCCCGTTAACAATCTTATTTTTATGTAATTTAATACAATTAATTAATGAATATGTATTGTGAATTTTAACATGAATGTTATAATCACTTAATAAAAGTATATTATCTTTCCATTCATTTCAAAACTTAAATTATACCTTCTTGAATAAAAAAAAAAATTGCTTGAAATTTGATAGTTATCCTATTTGTTTTTTTACTTGTTGTACAGGAAAATGAATAATTTAAAATTGAATCAATGTAATCATAAGTATAAAATAGACCGAAAAAAATTGAAAACAAAAATATATGTTCCTTCAATTTTTTTATAATAATATAATGTTTGAATTTTTTTTTAAAATCCAATAACACACGAACATGACAAGCACGTGCAATTCATCGCCCCATTCCATTTTGGAGGGTGTGCACTAAACGAAAGGCGACGAGTTTCCTACTAACTAAAAACGAAGGCTTCACAACCTCTTTTTCTTTCTTCCCTCTTTTTTTAAATAAATAATGCTACTCGAACCCGCATTATTTCAAGTTTTATCAATTGGTTCATACCTAAGGAAATGACAGATTTAAAACCCAAATCACTTTGCTTTTGAATGTGTTATCTTCTTTTTGTATCTCTCTCTCTCTCTAAGTCTAGCTTGGTACAAGTGTAGTGCATGTTACATGTAGTATGCAAATAAACTCATGATTTTTAGGAGCAAATAGTTTGATAAATAAAAATAGGTTCTCGATCAACCAGTGACCAAGTCCTATGGGTAGTTAGCACAATTTTAGCATTGTGCAAAGGCAATTTCATTGCTTACTTTTATGTTTTCTTGTAATGTCTATAAAATAGAAGATTTCCAGTTTTAATATTAAGTAGATTAATTCAATTGTTTCTCTAATATCTAAAAATTGGTATCAGAGCCCTTAACATGACCTATGTGTGAAGAATAAAGTAAAACCAAAAGTGATTGAGCTATGCAAAATGTCAGAAGGTAACAGTAGCTATATTCCCAAGTTTGTTAGGCATTATGATCATTGGGTTAAACTAATGGAAAACCCATTTCGTTTGGAATGTTGTCAATCATGGAGTGATCGTGAATGTAGCAGGAGAAATAATATTTTTTCTTCTATGGTAGCTGAAAAGGGACAACTCACAAACACTCAACGCAAAACGTATGAAAAAGACAAGTTGAAGGACTTGAAGGCTAAAAACCTTCTCTATCAGGCAATTGACAGAGATGTTCTAGAAATTATTCTCGATAAAATCTCATCCAAGTCAATTTGGGATTCCATTAAACAAAAATTTCAAGGCTTAACGAGAGTCAAGAGGGTACAACTACAATTATTGCGTTGCGATTTCGAAACTCTTAGTATGAAGGAAGACAAAATTGTGAACACATATTTTGCGTGTGTTCTGTCTACAGCCAACAAAATGAAAACGCATGGAGAAAATATGAATGAAACAATAATCACATAAAAAGATTATACGTTCAATGGTATCCAAATTCATTTATGTAGTGTGCTCAATTGAGGAATCAAACAATATGACCACAATGACTATTGATGAACTTCAAAGCAGTCTTATTGTGCATAGCAAAGAAGGAAGGGACAAAGTGAGGAAGAACAAGTTCTTAAGATCACTCGTGAACACAAAATAGGAAGAGGAAATGGACGCAGTACTATACGAGGTGGACGTAGAAGAGGAAGACAAAGCTTTAACAAGGAAATTGTAGAGTGCTACAAATGCCATAAACTAAGACACTTCCAAAATGAGTGTCCCAATTGGGAGAAAAATGTCAATTATTTTGAGATGAATGAGGAGGATGGGCTTTTCTAATGGCCTATGCTGAGCACAAGTTGACAAAGAAAGATGGAGTGTGGTTTCTAGACTTAGGATGCTCCAACCACATGTCAGGAAATAAAGACTGGTTTGTGGAATTTGATGAACAATTCAGACATTCAATAAATTTGGGAAATGATGCAAGGATGATGGTGATGGGTAAAGGAAGCATAAAACTTGAAATGGAAGGTTTAACTCAAGTGGTCAGAGATATATTTTACATATCTGATCTCAAGAACAACTTATTGAGCATAGGGCAACTTCAAGATCGAGGGTTAGCCATTGTTATTAAAGATGAAACTTGCAAAATATATCATCATACAAGAGGTCTCATTATGCAAACTCTAATGTCAGCCAACAGAATGTTCATTTTACTAGCTAAGGTGGTTTCTCACAAGTGTCTAATAGCAACTAAAGATGCCATAACAGACTTGTGACATCGACGGTATAGCCATATGAATAACAAAAGTCTCGAACATTACTAATGACAGTTTGTGAAAGAATTTACCTCGACTAATGATAAAGAAGAATGCACAATTTGTCACCTTGTAAAACAACACAAGGTTGTCATACTAAAGAAAAGTCAATGGAGGGCTTCAAACAAACTTTAGCTAGTTAGTGTTGATTTGTGTGGTCCAATCACCCCAACTTCAAGCAGCCTTAAGAGGTATATTTTATGTTTCATTGATGACTTCGGTAGGAAAGCATGGATTTACTTCTTAGCTGAGTAGAGTGAAACCTTATCTATGTTTAAAGTTTTCAAAAATCAGATTGAAAAGGAGCAAAGATGTAGTATATGGTGTTTAAGAACAAATAGGGAATGAGAGTTCACGTCTAAGGAATTTAATTAGTTTTGTGTTGACCATGGAATTAAAAGACAATTGAATGCTGCCTATACTCCTCAACCAAATAGAGTGGTAGAACATAAGATTATAACTATATTAAACATGGTTCGATGCCTACTTTTAGAAAAGGAGATGCCCAAACTCTTACGTGCAGTAGTTAGATGAAACGCTTCACATGTCTTGAGCAAACGAGTCCAAGCCCATATGAGTGAAAGGAAAGACTCATGAAGAATGTTGGAGTGGAGAAAAACTAAATGTCAAGTACTTTAGGATTTTTGGGTGCATTGCTAATGTACATATTCCTGATAAAGGGAGGACAAAACTAGATGATAAAAGCCATAAATGTATATTCCTTAGTATCAGTAAGGAATCAAAGGCATATCGGTTGTATAATAATTTAACTAAAAAGGTGATTATTAGTAGGGATGTAGTGTTTGAAGAAAACAAAGGCTAGAATTTGAGAAGAAGTGAGGAGGACACAAGCATGATGTCTTTACTTGGATAGACAATGAAGATGTAAAGGAACCAATAGAGGAAGCTGATGTGGAAACAGAAGCTCCTATCACCACACCAGAAGTATGAATCAGAAGAGCACCACGATGGATTAAAGACTATGTTATTGGTTCTGATCTCTGTGAGGAGTTACATTTGGCTTATTTCATGATACACGATAATCTTATGTGCTTCAATAAAGTAGTGAAAGAAAATAAATCGAGGGAAGCAATGGATTTGGAAATAGAGGCTATAGAAAAGAATGAGACATGGGAGCTTGTAAGCCTACCAAAAGGAATAAGCAATATTGGTGTTAGGTGGATCTTCAAAACAAAACTAAATGAAAAGGGTGAAGTAGATAAGTGCAAAGCACGACTAGGGGTCAAGGATTATGCACAGAGGCATGGGATTGATTATAGTGAGGTTTTTGCACTAGTGACTCGCTTGGACACCATAAGACTGATCTTAGCTTTAGCTGCACAAAAGGGTTGGACTGTCTTCCAACTAGATGTCAAAAGTGCTTTCCTTCATGAAATTTTGGAAGAAGTAGTGTATGTGGAGTAGCCAGAAGGCTATGTTTGCAAAGGAGAGGAGCATAAAGTTCTAAGGCTCAAGAAAGCTCTTTACGGATTGAAACAAGCTCCAAGGCTTGGTTTAGTAGAATCAAGAGGTATTTTTTGAAAGAAGGGTTTAAGAAATGCAATCATGAGCACACTTGGTTCCTGAAAAATGAAGATAAAGGTAAAATTCTAATCGTCAACCTATATGTGGATGATCTAATATACACAGAGAATGATGATGAATTATGCAAAAGGTTCAAGGAATCAATGCTATTAGAATTTGACATGAGTGACTTTGGAAAAATGAAATACTTCCTAGGAGTTGAGGTCCAGCAGAGCTATAAAGGGATACACTTAAGCCAGAGGAGATATGCCAATAACATTCTCAAAAGATTTGGAATGAAAGATTACAATCCGGTAAAAAATCCCATTATTTCAGGCACAAAAGTAATGAGACATAACCAAGAAACCAGTGTAGACTCAACCATGTTTAAACAACTGGTTGGTAGCCTAATGTATCTAATGACTACAAGACCATATATTATGTTTGTTGTATGTCTCATAAGTAGGTATATGTCATACCCAAAAACATTTCACATGGCAGCAACAAAACGGGCTCTCATATATGTGAATGGGACTATAAATTTAGGTATATTCTATAGCAAAAGTACTTAGATTCTGGGAGTACCCTAAAAGGAAAATTCAGAAGAAATTTTTAGAGCCTATATTGACAGTGATTATGTCGGAGATATAGAATACAAAAGAAGCACTTCTGGTTATGTGTTTCTCCTAAGTGGTGATGCAGTAACATGGAGCTCAAGGAAGCAACCAGTGGTGACACTCTTCACAACTAAAGTAGAATATGTTGCTGCAACAGCATGTGCATGTCAAAGCATTTGGATGAAGAGAATTCTTAACAACCTCGGTGTTCTTTCATATCAATATGTGAAGAATTCATGTGGCAACAGTTCATCCACCAAATTATCCAAAAATCCAATTCTACATGGAAGAACTAAATACATTGATATAAGATTTCATTTCTTACGTGATTTTGTCAAAGAAGGTGCAGTGGAATTGGTCCACTGTGGAACAAATTAGCAGCTAGCAAATATCATGACAAAGCCATTGAAGTTATAGACTTTTTTAAAGATGTATGATCAGCTATGTGTTCTAAGCATTGAAGATTAAATTGCCTTATTTTCAGTAAGTGTAGTTTAGGGGAGGAATTGTTACATGTAGTGTGCAAATAAACTCCTGGTTTTCATAAGCAAACAGTTTGATAAATAAAAAAAGGTTCTCGATCAACTAGTGGCCGAATCCTATGGGTAGTTAGCACAATTTTAACATTGTGTAGAGGCATTTTCATTGCTTATTTTTCTATTTTCTTGTAATATCTATAAAAGGGTATATTTTCAATTTTAATATTAAGTAGATTGATTCAATTCTTTCTCTAATATATAAGAGTGCAATGGAGATAATGACGGTGGTACTCATTGCCTTGTTGGCTTATGTTTGTGGTGTTGATCAAGATAGATCTCATTCATCGAATCACCAATACAAAGAAGAGGAATAATGCCTTTGTATGCCAATAAGGTTGGATCGTTTCACAATCCCAAGTCAGTTACTGTGATTACCGTTTGATCTGATATTGCCTTTTTTATATTGTTCTTTTGAATTTTGGTTTCTAGGTTTGAGAAATATGGTTAGATTTGGTCTTACTGAAGGTGGATCTGAGTTAACATTGTTGGTTTAGTTTGTGTTTTAAGTTATCAAATAAATTCTAAATAATATGTTCTGGGTCATAACTTATGACTACTTAGTACGAGCGTATTAATTTTTTTATTTTATTATTATTACTTTTACTTTTATTGATGAATGATGTATTCATATTGAGAAAACTTATTAATAATAAGAACAATGAAGTGTTAAATAAATAGGTTGTTTTGATAATAAGTGTTTTGGCTAAGATTTGGAAGAAGTCCATATCCAAGGTAATAGTTGGAAAAAAAATTATTTGTATTTTAATTTAAAAATAGATAAAATTTAACTTTAAATTTGAAAATCTATTTTTTAGTCGGTTCTATTTTTATAAAAATAAAAAAAGATGTCAATTACATTATTGCAAAACATAGATATTATTAACATAAAAAAATATTAACATCTAAGAAATTTATAATTAATTTTAAATCCAAAAATATCTTTTATTATATCATATATTAAAAATTTTATTTTAAAAAATAAAAAATAATTTAGTTTATAATAAAATGATATGCATTTTGATAATTCATAAATAATATAATACATTATTATTATTATTAAATATAATTATAATTACGATATAGAAAATAATATTCATAAAAATAATTAAATAATTAAAAATAATTAAGAAGCCTCTTGATCCAACTTTGTACAAGATACAATAAAAACATAAAATATTATATCACAAATTTTGCGTAAAAATATGATCTAATATAATATTATTATAATTATTTTTATTATTAATATAATAAAATATATCTAATTAATTATATTTTAATTAATATTATAATAATATTAGAGATATGTGTTATAATGTAATCTAATTTTGATTTCTACAAATACTGTATGATATTAATTAAATATCACGATATATTATGATTTGAAGTTTTTTATAATTTTAAAAATTATTATAAAATTGTTAAATTATAGACAATAATCGAAACAATTAATAGAATAAAGAATGAAATATAATATCTATATTTTATAATATAAATCAAAATAATAATAAAAATTAAATTTATGTCATATTAATAAATATATAATTTATTTATATTTAAAAATTATAAACAATAATATTTTAAATTCAGATTAATTTTAATTTTTTTTAAATATCAATAATTTTTTAAAAAATATATTGTAATTATTTAATAAAGTTTTTAATAATTTAAAATTTTAGAAGTATTTTATAATTTATTATTATTATTATTTTAAATTAATTTATAATAAAATTTTGAGAAGTTATTTGTTATAAAAAATTATATATTTATTATCATATAAGTATAAATTATTTTTTATTAACTTAAAATTTTATTTTTATTTATTATATATTAAAGTTTTTACAATTTTTTCATTTATAATAAAAATAAATTTTTAAATTTTTTTTCTTAATAAGTGTTCATTAAAAGCTTCTGATTGAGGATATTTTTTTTTTTTGTCTTTTTTTAAAAAGTAAGGAGTGAGAGGAAGAAAACGAGAGATAAATTAAAAAAGAAGAGGGAAGAAAAAAATGGGATCTTGAGTTAGAAAAAGAGAATAAAAAATGAATTTTATTGAGAACTTGTTCAGTAAATTATAATTTGAATATTACTAAACTAAACTATTATATCGAATGATGCCTAGACAAAATCCCTGGGAAGAAGATATCTGTCTTGCAAGTTATTTAAAAAATGACAAACTCTATAAGTGGGTATTTTATTAAACAAGGGGTTTTTAATGGTTTGCCACCGTTAATGGAGGAAAAAAAGAGGGAAGATAAGGCCGAGCGCCAGAAACCCTCAGAATTCCACCCTTGAGCATGAAACCCCAATCACAAGAAAACAAGCTGAGCGAGAAAACAACTTTGCCATTTTCTCGTGTGTTTAGCTTTGAGTATTGAACGAGTATTATCGTGAAAGAACCTCCATAGACGTGCGAGAGGCAAACCAGAGAACCTATCTGACCACCGTTGAGCATACAATCTGAGCAAGAAAGTTCACTTTGCCATTTTCGCGTGTAATTGAGCGAGGGTTATTACGAAGGAGAAAAGAAATTGGAACCCCCATCTCCTAAAATGGAAAATAGTACGCTTGTGGTATCAGTGACTCTTATTTTCTTCTTTACCTAATATTGTTTTCATGATGTATGATTCACAAAAATGGTTATACGAAGTCAGCAATATGATTACCAATTATTTTCATCCACTCGATATTTTAGAAGATTGATTATGAAAATAGCAGAATAATAACGATGAAAGACGTTTATTACATCTTGTTTGCCACAATGATCTTGTTCTTGAAGGTAACCAGAATTTCCAAAAAATCAGTATGTGTATGACTAAGATACATGTTTGCTTTAGTTTAATAGGTGACCTAGGGATAAGGAATATAATTTTTATTAACAACTATGAAGATTCATACCTGATAAACTAATGTGTAAAAAGCAATAACCTATTAAAATATCATTTATAAACGTTTGAAAAGGTTATTAAGCCTAAGCTAAGAGATATTACTCAAAGTAAACACACAAAGATTACCACTTTAACACAACCTAAGCTTTATTGAAATAAATAACCCTTATTGGAATCCATATCAATAGTTTATAGATAATTAGAAGTAGGTTCTAACTATTATTGATCATACAAGATGCTGATAAAGCCTTGAACTAGAATTGAACAATATGATATGATGTCATGGTTGCGCACAACAAATGATCTTAGCTGACTACCAGTGGTTTCATAATCCTTATCTGACAATTGTTCACTCTTTGTTCTATAAAATACATTGGTCTTTGTTGCTGCTGAACTGATTTGGCTTGAGTCCTTATTACAAGTTTTACAGGTTTTTGTTTTGAAGCCTCCTTTGATTTGGTGTGACAATGTTGGTGCTCAAAGTCTTGAAACACATCGCACACACTAAACACATTGAAATTGATTATTATTTTGTAAGAGATTAGGTTGTTAAAGTTCAATTGGTTGTGCAACATGTGTGTTCTAAGGTGCAGTTAGCTTATGTATTTACAAAGCCTTTATCTTCTCAAGATTTATTGGCTATTCTTATCAAGTTGATGGTTTTGCCCAAGTCATCTGTTTGATGGGGATATTGGAGTTAATAGAGATTGTTAGTCTGTTACATTTAGTTACAAATGATGTACACATGTACTGTTCTCGTTAGTATTATACTATTATAAATACTCTAAACTGTTATTAGTAGCGCACTGAAGTAAGTCAATTGAATAATGCAAGTGTTTTTCTTTTTCATTTTCTCTAAAAGTCTATTCAGTCTTAAAGTGATGTATTGAAGAATCGCGTAGCAAGGGCTTATGTGAGGAAACGAGTAAAGGGGCAATTTGTCAAAGTTGGTGATGTTTATGATTATGATTCGATGAACCAAACCAGAAGCTACTAAGTAAATTTTTTATCCATTATATATAAGGAAAGACACGTGCAATGCTTAATTGATAAAATCAGTTACACAATGTATGAAATTATGCTTTATTTTATTCCTGTAATGACAAGCAATGACATGCTTTATTCACATTAACATTTGAATTTGTTTCATTTGAGTTTGACTACCTATTACTACAATGAACAGTCCTTATGAAGATGAAAATAACAAATACTAATCATCATGCAAGCAAATTTTCTCCCATGGGTTATATCAGCAAATATCTGACTTAAGTGTGTTATAATCAGTTTTATTCCACATTGAAGCCATACCTTTCCGTTTGCAAAAATCACAGAAGGATTGAGTCATGCTCGACTTAAAGCGCGTTGTTGTGGCTTTGTTGAGGGTTGGTTTTCCTCTTGCACGTCTATGGAGGTTATTGCTTTGATTGGCTCTAAAAATTGATAAGAGAATGAAAGGTTAAGGTTGGGCGTCGGGGGCTTTCGGGTAATCTCTGAGCATTCACATGTATAATTCTAGTTTGTGGCTGGTCGTGGAGGATAAGGGTGGTTGTGGTCGTTAATGGAGGAGTAGGTGACAGTTGTTCAGATTGTGAGAGAATTTTGGAGACCCTAAACACTCTCTACCTTATTTGTTAGTGTATGTTGGTTTCTGGACTAATAATGGGCAAGTGTTTTCAAAATCTCAACGTTGAGAAGTGATGGAAAAGAGATTACGTTTTTCTCTGATTAAGGCATTCGGCGTTTGATGTTTGTTCCATTATCAATTACATGTTAATTTTTTTTCTAATTTAATAATTGTGCATCAAATAAAATAAAATATTTTTTAATAAAAAACCCACTTAGGGTTCCATTTTGTAATTTCGTTAGACCTTTTTTTTGTCTTTTTATTAATAAAATATAAATAAGAGAAATCCCATTTTTCATCTAAAAAATTATAATTTCTTTTTATATTTAGATATAATTAATTAGGGGTGAGCAAAATATCCGATCAATCCGAAAAATCTGATCAAATCCGATAAAATTAAGTGGTTTCAATCCGATGTCGGATCGGATTCAGATTTGATATTATCAATCCGCTCGGATTTGGATTAGAAATATTCAAATCCGTATAATCCGATATGATCCGATATATTTAACATATTATTTAAATATATATATATATATATATATATATAATTATTTAACCTAACCTAAAGAGCTGCCGTATATCTAAAATTCTAAATCTTAACCAAAAACCTAATATATTTTTCTGCAGCCTCCATCTCTCTCCCTGCCTACCAGCCTCCATTGTTAAGTGCTTCTCTGCTGCTGCTGCTCTACTTCTCTGCTTCGCAGTTGCTTCTGCTTCTATATTTTTCTGCTTCACAACTGGTTCTGCTTCTCTACTTCGCAGCTGCTTCTGCTTCTCTGATTCTCTGTTTTGCTTCTCTGCTTCGCAACTGCTTCTGCTTCTACTTCTCAGATTGCACCGCTTCTACTTCTTTGTTTCACTTCGCTTCGCTGGCTACCGCGCTGCCAGGTTTTCGTTGCCATTACTCTGCCGCTGCCACCGCTATTGCTCACCGTCTGGCCATTGCCTGCTATCGCCGTGCTTCTACTCACTCGCCATTCGCTACTTCTTTCTATCACATACATTGCTCGTTTTTCTTCATCATCTTTAACAAGAAAGTTATATTTTTTGATGACATTATAAGAAAACTGAACGATCATAACTTTGTGTTGTGAGGTCTGTTTTGGACGAATTTTTTTATGATTCCATATAACTTTTCGATATCTAGGCACACAAAACTGTTAAAAGTCAGTTTTTCCAAAAAAAAATTCCCCAAAAATGCAGTTTTTCCCCAAAACGCAATTTTTCTCCAAAAATGATGTTTTCATGCTTTAATTGAGCTATACCAATTTTTAAACTACTTTTAAAATATTGAGATCTATCATGGCTTGGTGGAACAAATTTCAGCATTGTAGTACATCATGGTTATTTACATAATTATAAAAATCAATATCATAAAACATTGTTTTATAAATGGTGCATGTTAATTGAACATTTCATTCGTATTATTAAAGTTTTAGTTATATTATATATAAATGTTCAATACATATTTTAAATCACATGCAATTAAACATGTCCAACATCACCCCACGTCTATGTGCACATTTTTACAATTATTTATTGCAAATGTCTAATATTTTTTTCTACAACTATACAGATGGTTTTAGATAAAGATAATGATATACTTTATGTGATTGAAGAAGTAAATAAAGATGAAAGTGCAACACAACCAACTCAAGAAGAAGATTCTGTAAGTACTCCAATTCCTGACCTATGCATTGCTTCTAAAGAAGAATGTAAAAAAGTTTCCTCTAGATCTAGTAGTGAAGCATGAGCTCATTTTACTATAGAAGGGGTAGGGCAACATCGCAAAGCTATATGCAAATATTGTAAGAAACAATATAAGTATGTGTCAAGCAAATCTGGCACGTCAAATTTGCTTGCACACATTTCCATTGGATGTGATAAGTTTCCCGGTAGAGTTCTTAAGAAACAAAAAACTTTAGCTTTCCATAAGGAAGGAAGTCTTGTACCTCATAGTTTTAATGTTGAAAGATGTAGAGAAAAATTGGTAAGGATGATAATAAAAGATGAATTTCCATTTATTATCGTAGAAGGTGAAGGATTTAAGGAGTTTATTGAAGAGTTACAACCTTTGTTTAAAATCCCTTCTTGGTGGACTATTGCAAGAGATTGCTTGAATTTGTGCGTTACTGAAAGAGTAAAATTAAAAGAGTTGTTGAATAAAACTAGTAAAAGAATATGTCTTACCACTGATACATGGACATCTTGTCAGAATTTATGTTATATGTGTTTAACTACTCATTTTGTTGATAATTGTTGGAATTTACAAAAGAGAGTCTTGAACTTTTGTCAAGTTCCAAATCATAAAGGTGATACACTTGGTAGATCGATTGAAGCATGTTTGTTAGATTGGGGCATTGATAGGATATTATGTATTACAGTTGATAATGCAAGTTCTAATGATACTGCACTTACTTATTTGAAAAAATGCGTTAATGGTTGGGGTAATGCAATTTTAGAATCAAAACATTTGCACATACAATGTGGTGCACATATTCTGAATTTAATTGTTGAGCAGGGTTTGAAAGAGTATAACATATCAATAAATAGGATTCGTGCTATTGTAAGATACGTGAGAGGATCACCAATTAGACTACAAAAATTTAAGAGTGCTGCTGAAATGAAAAAACTCTCTACTCAAAAACACGTTTGTTTAGATGTTACGACAATGTGGAATTCAACTTATTTGATGTTGGATTCGGCAACTTATTTTCAAAAAGCATTTGAAAGGTTAAAGAACACTGATTTGGGATACTATCAAGAGTTTTGTCGAGGTGAAATTAAACAAGCTCCGACTATAATGGATTGGGATAATGCTAGACATTTTGTCCAATTTTTGAAAGTTTTTTATGAAGCTACATTAATGTTTTCTGGATCTTTATATGTGACTTCTAATTTATTCTTGGATCATATTTGTTTTATTCATGATCAACTTGATATGTGGAGTAAATGCGAGGATTGTATTATGATGAAGATGGCTAGTGATATGAAGGTAAAGTTTGACAAATATTGGGGAGGAATATCTAAAATGAATATGATGTTATTTGTATCTATTTTACTTGATCCTAGGCATAAAGAGTGTTCTTTACATCTAAGTTTGTTAGAATTGTGTAATGTGGATGAGATTGAGGCTTCAATGAGTTCTAAAAGGGTAAAAAAAAAACTTTGGAAGATATGTACGAGGAGTATCATAAAGCGTATTTTCTTTCAAACATAGAAGAATCTTCTCAACCTTTAGAAATGGGTACAGAAGGTTTTGGTTTAGAAACAGATGCATTCCAACTTTATGTTTCTCATAAGAGAAAGCATTTAAAAGAAGTTCATACTATGGAAAACAAATCTGAAGTGGAAAAATACTTACAAGAAGCATTGGTTGATATGGATGATGAGAAATTTGATCTTTTAAGTTGGTAGAATGTTCATTCCTCGAGATTTAAGATTTTGTCTTTGATAGCTCGAGATGTATTGGCCATACCGGTATCTACCGTAGCATCTGAATCTACATTCTCTACTGGTGGTCGTACAATTAGTCCATATAGGAGTTCCTTATCTTCTAAAACTGTACAATATTTGATTTGCACTCAAAATTGGATTCGTTCATCTCCAATCATTAATATCAAAGAGTCACTTGATGAAATTGAATCTCTAGAATCATGTATATTTCATAAAACTTTCAAATATATATAGATTTATTTGTTATCAAATATATATTATTATGTTTATTAGCTCATTATTTATGTATATTTTTAACTTTTTAATTTTTCATTGTGTAGATATTCTTGATGGTATTGGTGACTTAAACCTTGAATGATTATCAAAAAGAGTTCTTGTTATTAATGTTCGTAGAGTGAAGTTAATTTATGTAATTGCTATTTAATTTTTTGGAGTTAAATTATTACCATGTATATTTGGAGTTAAATTATGTAATTAATGTTTATTTTTTTCTTTTTGATTATTTTTGTTGAATTATTTTTAATCATGTTGTCACTTACTTTTTTTAATTTGTATGAAAAATATTTTTATTTTATATTTTTTTATTATATGTAATTTTTTTAATAGATTTAAATTAAAATTTCGGATTTAATAATTTTCGAATTGGATCGGATTCGGATTGACTTACAATTAGCAAATTCAGATTTGTTCGGATTGACATGTACAACGGATTAGTTTCGGATTGAATAATTTTTGGTTTAAATAATTTTCGGATCGGATCGGATAGGATTCGGATTGACTTAAAATTAGCGGTTTCGGATTTGTTCGGATTGACATGTACATTGGATCGGATTCGAATTGAATAATTCATAATTTGCTTCAGATCGGATCGGATCAGATTATAATTGACCTAAAATTTACGGTTTCGAACCAATGCTCACCCCTATAATTAATCATATTTTAAATTATAATTAAATAATATTATGTTAATAACTATACTAAGGAAATGTTAATTATATTAGTTACAAACTTCCAATATATGAATCACTTGAAATCTTATCCTATCACTACTTGCAAGAAGTAAGCGGTAAGTATTATTTTCGTAACGACAATTATGAAAATTATGCAAAGATAGGAAAATATGGTATTTTCAAACTCTTTTCTTGGGTATTTTAGACAATTTGTTCAAATTCTCCCATAACAAATATGATACCCCATCTTAGCTTAGCGCGAAACGGTGCTTAATTTTCGCGCCCTTTCTAAATCTACTAAAAAACGAATTTCCGCTATAACAATCCACCCAAAACTCAAACACTCACAAAATTGATTGAGCGACTGAGAGTGAAAGAAATAAATAAAGTTATAGAAAATGAGTAGTAGCAGTAGTAGTTCAACGAGAAAGAAAGTGCAAAAGAAATTCAAAATAAGAGGCTATACCCTCAAAATCGACGCCCTTGATGAGATCCTTTCCTTCGTCTCTCGCTTCAACGAATCCAACGCCGACGAAGCCATCGATCTCCTCCTCGATCAACTCCATGACCAACCTCGTATTCCTTTTCTACCCTTTCCGCTTCTTCTAATTTATGTTCGTATTTTTCTTTTTCCTTTTTACTGGAAAATTTCTAACAAGGTTGTTGGGAAAATTTTGTAGTGAAATCGTCGATAATTGACAAGGAGGCGGTTCATTGTGTGGTTAGCCTTCTTTTAGAAGCCGAAGCAGCTGCTGGTGAGAGCTCCAGTGGTGCGGCGTCAGCGTCTTCGAACAGTTCCTTTCGAGTTATTGATGCCTTCTTGGTCCCTAAGCTTCGCTACGATCCTATTAAGAAGATCTTCTACGAGTATGTGTTAAAGGGTTTTGATAAATAGCACTATTACGTATCACAATTACAACTGATGGGTTTCCAAGATTATGCACATCATTTGTGATTCATCTCAAATTTTCCTTTGATAAGTTATTGTGTATTTGCAAAAATTTAGGTTTTGTGCTATTTTTCTCTCATTATAATCATTGTTTCTTAATTTTGACAATATAATTTTTGTAAATGCTGGATATAGTTTGGAATTGTGTGTTTTTGAAGTTGTGATTTCTTATACTGTTTTTAGTCGAGGGGCTGAAATAATTGGTTTTGTAGAATACTAAATTAAGGGAATTGGAAGCTTAATATCTGTTTTGGAGGGTCCTCTATCGGTGCTTAGGTGTTTGTTGAACTTTGGATATTAGGTATACTGGGAGAATGCCCATTCATGGTGATGCCTCGGCGAAGGCAGCTTTGTACAGAGATAGGTTTCTCTTACTCTCTCAGAGGCTCTATCGTGACCAGCATTTTTCTAAACCTGTGTTTCATACTGAAAGGTCGCATTCTGGAAGCTGTGAGGTACTTTCTGGGTTCGATAGTATCCGTATTAACAACCTACATTTGTCAAAATTAGACGTGTTACTTTTGGTAAATGAGAGGATCAGTGGACTACTAAAGGCTTTTTGTTTAATAAAAGTACCAAACCCTACCTTCTCATACCTACTATTCTAATATTTATTCATATTTGTATTGTTTTATATAAATTTCTTCAGCTTCGCTATCTAAAGTTTTCATTTTAAATTTTCCTTTTAACACAACATTTCTAAATTCAAACCGAACTGAGAGGGTTCTTGTACTTATGATATTTCGGCAGATTTCACCTATTCAGTCTCTAATTGGGCAAACAGGGAGAAAATGGGTCATGGGTGTCATATCTCAGTTGGAGGACGGTCACTTTTATCTGGAAGACCTGACTGCATCAGTGGAGATCAATTTATCTAATGCAATATCCTTTCAAATTTTATCTTTATTTTATAGAGTCCAATAAGAGCATATACACTTTTTTTGGAAAATTAGATACATTTCTGTACTGCTTCTGATAAATAGTCCTTTTTCATATCATACTTATGAGTGCATCCTAGTAGGTAAGTCTTATAAATGGTCCCTCAGCTTCCAATTAGGAACAGTGGAAGTGCAAGTAACACCAAAAAGCAACAAACCAATGCGGAAGCAAAAATAACAAGAACACAAGAAATTAATGTTGTTAGACAATTTACCTAGTTCACACCCAAATCCCAAAAAATCAACTAATATTAATTCTTGAATACATTTTTTAACCCAATACCCATTACATAATATATCTCTCAAATCCAAAGCCCTAATATACTTATAATCTCTCACACATACATACCCAAAACAAAAAAACCCAAAATTACATAATAGGAGAGAATTTAATAAAAACAACACAACCACATAACCAAGAAAATATTTTCTAGTTGTTGCGTTACAATATTGTACTTTTGCTTCTAGTAGAACCCCATAGACAGTAAATTCCCTTAATATTGCTTACTGTGCATTATTGTATCTTCAATCGTGCAGCATATTACTTAATCAATCATCAATGTTTTTGCTGCACACTTATATTCTAATATGACCAATATATATAGGAGCAAATTATCAACTAATTAACCTTGTGCGTAAATATACTTAATTATCATTACCTTAATTCTCCTTAGAAATAGGTTACCTACAACTCTTTGTATTACCATCATGTAACTTCTAAATCAAATTGAAGTTAATACACCACAATATACCTTTCCACTTCCCCTTCATATTGTTTTATTTAATTAATTGTGTGGATTTTGATCAAGATTAGGGTTCAAATGGTTCTATAACTCTTGCATAAGAACACTTTAGTCATGTTTCTTTTAAGTTGGGTAGATTTAATTCATTAATTTTTAAATAAAGTCAATTAACTCTAGTTTTTAAAAAAATGATAATTTTTCAAAGGTAAAATTGAGTTTCTCTTAAAAATAAAAATAAAAACCAAAACCTATCTCTCATATCCAAAAACTATAATTTTTCTCTTTCATCTCAATTTATCTCATTTTCTTTCCTCTTAGTCTCTCTCTATCATCTCTCTTTCATTTTATTCTATTTGTGTACTCTAATTAATTTCAATAAACATTATAAATTTTATTTTAATCTATGAAGTTATTTGAATTTATAAAATATAAGAGAAAAAAATAGTATTTTTAATGAAGAATAATAGAGAGACCGGGAGATACTCAAATGAAAGAGAAATTATTTATATTTAGGAATAAAAGTAGGAAAAATGTATCTTTTTGGGTTTTTAATATTTTTAAGAGTATTATAAATAAAATGTTATTTTAAATAAAAATATAATTTTACCCTTTAAAAAATATCATTTAAATTTTTTTTGACTAAATTGACTATGTCTAAAAATTATACTACTAAACCTACCTAACTTAAAGAAAAATGACTAAAGTGATTTTGTCAAAAAGTTATAGGTCTATTATGACCCTACTGCTTTGGAACAACGTAATACAACTCAGCCCTCATCTTTAAACGAGACATTCACCACCCTCTTGACTTGCAGTAGTGGTTTAAAAGGGTTTAAAAGTTTATTTTCTGTCAAAAAGTTCTCACGGAATCGATCATGCAGCATGTAGTTGATATTTCCAATGCTAAGCATGTTGTTAATTCCTTTAGAGCCTTAAAGAAGCTAAATTTTAAGCTACTTCAGGAAATTTCATTAGGAAATTTTTTTTGTTAAATAAAATTTTCTACTCTTTTTTTTTTGCTTGTTGTTGTTGTTGGTGTTAAGTCAAAAGCAATAGCATTAAATTCTTTTTTTAGAAAATGAGGGATCTAATTAAGGGTTTGCTGAAAGTTGGATATTTGTTGGTGAAATTCTGTCTATGCTATTTGTTAATTTTGAGTTATGCTAGACCATTGCAGGAGCTTTCTATAGTACTGTTTCACTCTGCTTGTTAGTTTGTATGTCAATATGTTAAATATCCTTGGGGCTTCTTTGGTCACTCCTATTAGTTCAACACACTAGGTTTAGGTAGGACCCTTTTAACAAATGAAACGTGCAGGCTCAATTGATGTGGCTTTTGATTTTGATTATAGCATTTATCTTGCATATGATGTGGCATTCTGTCACTTTCTTAATTTGGTCATTATTATAGGGAAGGAATTGGAGGATAGCAATTAATATTTCTGTTCTTAAGGCCATGGGGTGTCTGATTTGTAGGGGATACTGATAGCACTTAGGTATTTGATTCCTTATTTTGATGAAACATTGAAATCTAAATTATGGATTCATAACTGCTTAAAAGCTAGAATTTACTTTCTGTCACATCGGAAATATTGGATCTTCAGTTTCTTTGACCAGCATTACAAGATAACTACTGGTTTTTTCTCAGAGAACACAATAGTAGTTGCAGAAGGTGAGATGCGCTTAGAGGGCACCTTTCAGGTTAGCAGCATGCCACTGCTTCAAGAAAATGTTATAAGTTATGTAATATTTTAACATTAGCAAATATGTTATATTTTTGAAAGTTCATGTTCTTTTGCTATGACTGTTTGGGAAATATCTGAGTCTTGTATTTCTCTCGTTTGGCTGAAACTACACCTCTGTGCTAATTTCTCTGCTCTAGGGATTTATATTCTTCTTTCTCGGTTCACATTTTCCTCATCTATTTTGAAATTAATGTTTGTTCAAAATTTGCAATCTGAAGTGCAAGTTTGTGTGGTGTGTGTGAGAGAGAATCACTTATGCTGATTATGTTTCTTTTCTTGAGACTTAAATAACCTTCATATAAATTCTACATCTAGAGCCTGTGTATGAGAGAGGGATAGAGAATATATTAAACTTTCTTGACTACAAGTCTTCTTTAATTAGATTTAGATTTTTGAAATTGTAAGTTTTTCAAACTCTAACTACCCTGATTTCAATTTGTGTTTGTTACTCCAATACTAATAATTTATTGCTCCATTCTATTTGTTGTGTCACGTGAAGGCTTGAGTTGATTATTTAATGCTGAGTTTCTGAGAAAGCCTAATGCTTAATTTTACTTGAAGGTCATTACCTGTGGATTTCCACCATTAGAGGACAGAGAAAAATCACTTAAAATGCTTGCAGGGTATGACTTTTTTGGTGGTGGCTCGCTAACAAAAGAGGAGACTGTATCCTAAAAGCCAACCTTACCAATTAGTAGTGTTAAAAACAATTTTTTGTTTTTCTGAGTTATTGAGTTTTTGAAAAACTATATTGGACTTGTAGTGGCTCCTTTACATACACCATTAGCTTAGACTTGCAGAATTAGAAAAGAAAGCAGTTAATGACATGTTTGTTATTATCTCGGACTTGTGGCTGGACAATGAAGAGGTGATTCTTTGTCTCTGTCTATCTCTATGAAACTATCAAATGTTTATTTCTGAATAGGTTGGCATAACTTTCTTACTGTACTTCCCGTATAAAAGGCTATGGGAAAACTAGCAACTGTCCTCGATGTTTTTGAGAATCAGGAGGTGGTTCCTTCCCTATTTGTATTCATGGGAAATTTTAGTTCTCATCCGTGCAATTTATCTTTTCCTTCCTTTTCAAGTCTCAGGTGAGTAAAAGATTAAAAAGATCACTCTTGTTCATATTGACTTGAGGCAATTTTTACACAGCTGAAATAATAACAAGGATCTTTGATCTGCAGATCACAATTTGGAAAACTAGGGAAAATGATTGGAACCCATTCACGGCTAAAAGAGCATAGTCGGTTTTTATTTATTCCAGGCCCTGATGATGCAGGTAATTTCCACATAGCAACCTTCTTTTACGGTTTTCATATATTGATTCACTTACTCAAGGGAATGCTGTGTTTTGAAATTTCAGGGCCTTCAACAGTTCTACCTAGATGTGCCTTGCCAAAATATTTAGTTGAAGAGCTTCAGAATCACATTCCAAATGCCATATTTTCAAGCAATCCTTGCAGGTTAATAGCTCGTTTTGTTTTGGTTATGGCCACTTTCTAAGTTACAGTTTCTTAGTTCTTTGGTCCAAATATATTTTATCTGTTTTATATCATATGTTGGGTAAACCTAAGAACTACCTGAGAATGTAAGTGAATATATTCATCACTTAGGTTGAAGCAAACTATCCATGTTATTACTTTGCATGATTGCACTTATTGATGTCTATTAAGATATTTTATTGCTCAAATGTCTTCTATATTTGAACAGAGTCAAATTCTACACCCAGGAAATTGTTTTTTTTCGTCAGGATCTTCTCTATAGGATGAGACGTTCGTGTTTGGTGCCCCCTTCTTCTGAAGAGACTGATGATCCTTTTGAGCATGTGATCATTTCTTCCTTTCTCAGTCCTTTAATATTTTGAGTATCTTTTGTACTGATCTTAACAGTTATGCATATTGCTTTGTGGAGCTAATACATCTCATGTTACAATTGCAGCTTGTTGCTACCATAACCCATCAAAGTCATCTTTGTCCTCTTCCTCTCAGCATACAACCCATCATCTGGAACTATGATCACTCTCTTTATCTTTATCCAACTCCACACGCGGTAATACTAGCATCTCAATTTACTAATATCTTGAGCTGTTTTAGCTTTCTGATACTTGATGGCAAGGATGTAAATTCCAGTGGTATCTTGATCAATATTGCTGAGATACCAATAAGTCCAATGATTCAATGGAGTATTGAGTGAAAATCAGCTACTGTCAAAATTACTTGAGTTGTTATAAGAACTCTTTGTGCAAAAATTGGAATTTTATCAAGTGCATTTGAAACTCTGTTGATTTTGGTATTGAAACCAAAAGGTTTAGGTGCATCTTGTATTAAACCTCCTGTGCTTCATATTGAGATTTATTTTATCATTCGTTTAATTGTTTACATGTATGAATACCATGTTTAGTTTGGAGCTTCCGTTGACATATTAATGAAATATAGTTCTGTACTATTGAAAATTCGTCTTTATATTACTTGTCACGTTACTCCTAAAAGTGTCTTATAATGATTCTATGTTATTATTGAGAAAACAATATAAATGATGTTTTTATTATTGTTTTAGCTGATATGAATGATCCATTTTTATGATTTCATTTTTGGTCGATGAAATAATTAAAAATAAAATGTGATTTAGTCAGATAAAATAGACTGGTTAACTCTCTTGATTGATCTTTTGGCTGATTATGTACTAGTTGAAGATAGTGGTCAATCTGTATGTTGATTTTAGTGCCAGACATCTTTGCTTAATTAGTGAACGTGATTTGGTGTATTGTATATACATTGCCTATAGAATAAGGGAACCAAACAGTTGCTTTTAAAATGAGATTCTACACAAGTTTAGGACTACTTCTGCTGGAACATCTGATAAAACTTGCCTAATTATTATTATTTCTAATTTTTTTGGGTCTTGTGCAGATAGTATTGGGAGACGGAAGCAAACAGAAAGCTTTCAAGTACATTGGCATTACTTGTTTCAATCCTGGCTCTTTCTCAAGCGATGGTACGTTTGTGGCATATCGTCCTTGCAATCAGGAAGTTGAATTGTCCGCATTGTAATTTGTAAGGATGAAAGCTTCATAAGCAAGCCGCTAAAAGTTTCTGCCTGACTAATTCTAGGCAGGTACTTTTTTTAACAGGAAAATTTTTATTTATTCAAGCTTTCAAGGCTCGGGCTTAGTTGGATTTTTCTTGACTAGTGCTCTATTTTTTAGATGTACCAGGAAGTAGGAACTACCTGAACTAATTACTAGGAGTTTCTGTTCTGTATTATGCTAGGCATTACTAATTTAAGTGGTTCTTTCTTTTCACATGCCTAGAATATATTTGTATCATATAATTGTTTTAATATTCAAAATTCTTTCGACATCATGTTTGCATATGAACTTGGGTGAGTACATGCGGAGGAATTTTCTGCTTAGCTAGGAAATATGGATTGTAGTGTTGTTTTTTTTAAATATATATATAATAGTCATTAATATTAGAGAAAAATGGACCAAGTCCTTGGTTATTTCAATTAGAATCATTTAGAAACTTTGTTGTTTTTTTTAGCAGTTTAATTTTTATTTTTTTATAAAATGTATTTTCTTTTTCAAAAATAGAATAAATAAAAGTAACAAATTAATAAATATGGAATAATATCATCAAATTGGATTTCGTAAGGAATTTTTTTTGTAGATTAGAGTTTATATTAGGGGACAAAAGAGGGACAGACAAAGAAAGTTAACCCTCTTGTTGGTGGTCTGAATTGTTTCATTATTTTTTTCCCTTTCAGAATTTTTTTTTTCAATGAATCAATGGGAAATAAATTAGCAAAATGAACAAAAAAAAAACGTTTCAATGACTACATTATCGTTCTTACTATTTTATTTATAAACCATTAATTTAAGTTGAGTGGTATTTGTTTTTGGGTAAAAATGTGGTTTTGAATTAAATTAGATACGATATTAATGGTTAGAGGACAAATATTTGTATAGGGAATAAATTAGATAGAGTTAAATAATAAGAGGATTAATTGTGCACTTTATCCTAAATATTTTTGTTGATCGTGCACTTTGTTTATACTAATGGTAACAGGGTAAAATATAATCAAAATTATCGTTGGGTCTATTTCGAGGGAAACTATATAAAAACTTTCAAATAATATCACTGACCAAGCAAAAACTTGTTAAATTATTATTAGTGAAATAATCATGTTAATAGTATGTTAAATTAAAATATAAAAAAGTCAAAATATTTTAATGGAATTTATGGTTGGTTTCTGATGTTGTCACGTTTCATGTATTGATATGTCCACGTTGATTAATAAGAACAACACTCTGGTTGTCCGTTGCCTTCTCTAGTTAGAGCAGTAAAAGTGTGATATTATTCTATATCAAAGTGCCTAAGTTCAAATCGTTACATCACACTCAAATTGCTTATTTATTAAAAAAATATTCAATAGCAAGAACTTTTAGTTTAGTGGTGGCACACCCATTCTTAACCAACCATCATTGATATTTTGACTCTAACAACAAAATCAGTAATCCATAAAATAAATAAACATATTCATAGAGAATGTGACGGTTGGTGACACGAATCTGGTTGGGTGCTCGATCAGCTTGGACGGTAGGGATGTGCAAAAAAATTGTTAGTTTGGTTATTTGAATTTACGGTTCGATTTTTATCTGGTAAAATTTGAGGACAGATATAGTTTCGAAAAAACAAACAAACGTAAATCAACGGGTACAATTCAGGTACGGTTATACTAAAAACCGTAACCGTTCGTACTCGAAATTAATTATATTTAATATTGTTAGGAAAATCGAGTATATTTTCCCTATTCTAAGTAGTTACTATTCACTTATGATTTAAATGAATAGAACTTAAACTAACCCGACAAAGTAATGCTATTGGAAGTATAATGCTAAAATAAACTAAAACAGATATTGAAACAGAAATATTAAAGCAGAAAAATAATAACACCAAAAATTTAACGAGTTCGGTATAAATGTTACTTAGGTTCTCGGGCATCATTGACCACTTCCACTATCTTCAAATGAATGAATTTCAAAATTACAACTAATTGGGCAAAATTGAGCTAATCAATTACCCTTACAAAAGAGAGGAAGATTTACAAATTTTTGGATGTTTACAAATGGTGAAGTATGGCTTTATTTATAGCCCCAAAACCAACACCCATCTTCATTCCTAATCAATGTGGGACTTTTCTAATTTTCTTACTAAGGAACAATATATAACAAATATATTAAAATATATATTAGTAGTGTTAGGGTTTTCCAGTATCCCTTCCATATTCCCTAATTTAGCAGAATTAAAATCGCAATTCGTAGCTCTGCCTTCGCTTTTGCCTCTCTCAATCTTTAATCTCTCTGCCAATCTCAGCTCTCAATCTTTGGTCTCTCTGTCGATCTCAGCTCTCAATTGTCTGCCTTCTGCCCTCAACCGCTCTCAGCTCTTTAGCGTTTAGCTCTCTCCCTGGTTAGTCCTCCTCAGCTTCTTACCTTTTTCTTTTTCTCGATGTTATCAACTTCCCTTGGTTATAACTCTCAGCTCTCTGACTCTGTTTTGTCACTTTCTATATGGGTATTCGGCTAATTTTTGTTATCCTTTATAACGAAACAGACTCTTTTTATTGTGTTTTCTCTAATTCATTATCATTACACAACATCATAGGTAGAATAAATCTTTAGATAAAAATAATCCATGATAGCAAAACATATCACTACACAACATCATGTTCGGGAGCAGAGCATGATAATTTTGACGATTTATGTATTTCATGATTATCAGAACATGGATGATACCTAAATACTATGTTACTTGCACTCTTAATTTTTTGTGAAGTACCGAGTCATGGCCATGGGTGTTACACAGACATGGATGAGTATGATTGTCTAATTAAGTTTATTCTTTCATAAACATCAAAAACTTACAAAAATATCAAAATTTTCAAATAAGCAGCATTGGTCACTCATAAAATTAACTAAAACAAACAAATACTACAAAAATAAAAATTGAAAAAACATCAACCAATGGGTGGTATAATATCGGGTATCAAATAGATGTACATGGAATGTAATACAAACAAGGAAATGTCGTAGAAGATGACAACGTTGAGTTAAAAGATTTACGTTATTTATTAATCAATTTTTTATTTTGGTTTATAAAATTGATTTTATATGTTTGATTTTTGCAGGATACTCTTAACATTGAAGAATAATTGAAACATAGAATTTTTTTACTGTACTTAATTTTTTTTAATTTTATATAGTTAAATTTAAATATTTGTATGAGTTTGTAATATTTTATTTATGTGGATAAATTTAATATTGGATTCTATTAAGTTAGAATTTAAATTGTTTATTTTTAATTTGTATCATGTTTAATAGAAATTTAAAAAAAAATTAAGTAGGATGGTTTTTTTAAGTAACCCTCTTGAACCGTTACCCGCGGATAAAATACTGTCCCCAAATCGTCACGATTTTTTGGCAATTTCCGGTACAATTATTATAATTTGATTCGGGGATGGTTATATCAAAAATCGTTCATGTTCGTACCCGTGGTCATCCCTACTAGACAGAGATCGGGCCAATGGTTGATCAAGTAGAATGCGATCGCCAACCAGCTATATCAGGGAATTAGAAAATAGGTTTCACAGTACGGCAATCAATTAGCCAAGCTTGGCGATTGGCTACCCGACGTTAGGAATTTGAAATAGTCCACCAATATTACAAAAAATAATGGGTGGGTGCGGTGGTAAAGCAGATTGAAATTCAGAACACAAATCCAGCATGTTACGAAACAATTTTTTTAATTAGAATTAATTATATTTAATTATAAAGATATTAAGTTTTCTTATAATTATATAAAATTGTCTACAAATAATTTAAAATTTTCATAATATTAAACATTACGTGAATTTAGGTTATAAAACACAAACGAGAACCCGCACAATACGAATAAATACAAAATAAATACGCACAAATTGTCAACCTTAATGGTAAATTTGATTGATTATTGATTTATTTTATAACTTGATTTTACCACGATAGTTTTGAAAAAAGTCAAAACTTTGGTTAACTTATAAACTTTCAAAAATAAGCCTTTATGTTGAATTACAAGGTCGATTTAAGGACGATTTGTTTGACTTTGAACGTTATTTTTTATAAAAAAAATTACAAAAACATAACCTAGAACTAAAAAGAATTCTTAATATGTAATATATTCTTTATATGTTGCTATTTAAAAATATCTATCTTTACTAAAAATTAAATTTGTCTAAGAAAGACTTAAAAATATGCACCATACCTCGATCAATATAAAGTATGACAATAAAAATTATCAAAGTGGCTGAAGTTATAAATAAATAAATAAATCTCACGAAGAACTACTAAGAAAAATTTATTAAAATATTTTTATCTCTCCTTCTAAAAAAATAAAGAACTTTTTTTTTGTTTTGAATGGATATGATAGATTTAGAAATTAAAATTAATGATAAATGATAAATATTTTAATTAATAAGCGTAAACATTATAAATATAATAAAATTAAAATGTATTTATAATAGAAATAGGCTAGTTTGGTTTCTATCAATTTTATAAAACAAAACTTATAACCAATGCAACTATTTTAGTTTATCTAAATTTTAGAACCTACACTAGAGATCAATAACCTATAGAAAAAATGTGGTTTAGTTTAGTGTTTAGTTTGGTCGGTTGGGGGATTTTTACAAAACTATGCCCACCCTTATAGAAAATGACATATATGGTATTTAACAAGTGTAAGTCTTGTAAGTCTTTTTAGTCTTTGTTGATATTTTCATGTGCAAGACATGGAGTCGATTCTTTTTATTTAGTGTTGTATCTTTCTTCTTGTAAGGATAGTTACTAACGAATCAAACACTCACTTAGTTTAAATTTGTATGTTTCCATGTTTACACACACCACTTAGTTTAAAACACTTTGCATGTCGTATGTTAACATTTACTACATGGGTTGGTTTATGTAGTATGCATGTTAGGTCGCATTTTTCGTTACTTTATTTTATGTTATTTTGTTGTATTTGTGAAAAATTAGTTGTCATTTTTTCAAACAAAAAATAATTTTTTTGTGGGCTTGTCTGAGTACTTACCATGCCATCACCACTGTGGCCAATGAATGGTGTAACAATTATTACTCTTGTCATGGGATAGTTATTACCCTCGCCACCTTGGATGATGAGGGCTTTCCATCGTGGGTGTTGAAGGAGTTGGTGAGCCGATGAGGTGCCCTGACCAGTCAAAAATTTTCTATAAATACTTCATTTTTGCAAGTGTTTTTTAAAATTAGAAAATGTGGAAAAACTTTGTTGGTTTTGAAATTCGATTTTTCAAAGTTGAAAATTGTTTCTTTTATGGGTCGCTAATACATTGAGTGTTGTTCAGTATTAGTTATTCGATATTGCATATGCAAATAATATTTTCAAGGTTGGGTTATTATAAAATTGAATTTGTACTCGTGACTTAGATTGCATGTTAGCTTCATATGCATGGATGAATCATACATTTAGGATCACTCTATATTGATCATTGGTGACTGTTCACATCATGTGGTGGTGGGGCTTGGAAAGAGTGTCATATTCAGTTGGGTCAAGTTACTGTGGAGACAACAAGTGAGGGAAGCATAGGCACAGTTAGGGCGGGTGTTCTAACTAGTAGAGATATTTGTGTTTATACTTTTATTGAATTGTATACTATTGATTCATTATAATGAATTTTTAGTTGTAGAGTGGTAATCTTAAGTAACTTCAGTATGTTACCATACATAAAGGATTTCCATTTGGTTTTACCTTATTATACCATAGTGTTTGTATGCTCTATTGTAGCGTTAGTATAATCAGAGTTTAATCTTAATATGTTTGGGCATAGGATGATTTGATTATGATTGGAAAACCTTTTTTTTATCTTTTTACATATTTTATTTTCTGTTATGTCATGCTTCCTTTCTAGTTTCTTATACCATGCCTGTTGCAAAATAATCTGTTAATTGTAAGTCTATGTCTTCCTGTTATGTGCTGTGTTGTTTAGTTGTGTGCTTGTTTCTTTCTTTTTGAGTTTTTGTTTCAGTTGCTTGCAAGTTTGGATATGAGTCCCAAGAAGTTTGTATCTCTTACTCTGGCTGTTTACTGGTATGCTCGAAAACACAAAAGTATACATGATTAAATTGTAATATTGATAAGTAAATTAAGAACAAAGGTTATCGAACCCACAATAATTGTAACAATGACTACCATAAATTATTAGCTTGTTAATAAATTAGCAGATGAGGTTTTAAAAATTGTTTTTAAATAAAAATAAAGCATAAAATAATAAATAAAATATTAAGCACACATATTAAGAGAATCATGTGATTCTTAGATTATCCTCACCATTAGCTTATAATCTAAGTAATTATGTCATGAATCAATATTATAACTATCTTTGAATTCTTAAATTTAGCTTGAAAAATCTAAGCACTTAAGACAATACTTCATATTCCATATTTTATTATTGTTTATTGATAAATGATGCGATCTATTAATCAATCTAAATCTTGAACAACTTAGAGATACAATTACTTGTCAAGATTACAATCATTGATAACCTTCGATGAATGTTTTCAACTCTATTTGCCACAAACATCAACAAGATACCACTTTGAATAATAATATTACCAATTGCATACTAACATATTAAGCTAGACTTAAAGATATTTATGTAATAAATTAGTTAAATATTCTAATTCATACATGCATAGTTTTAGAATTTAAACATAGAGTCAAACACATCAAGAATCAATTGAAACTAAAGATTCATCGTAATATTATATTCATTAAAATCATAATCTGGTGCTTGAAAATTACCCATAATTACATAAATAAATTAACTAGTCATGGATTCTAAACGAATCATAATTAAAATTACAGAAAACTAAGAAAAAAGAATTAGAAGAAGAAGCTAATGATTAATGTCAATAGTTGATTTAAACTCCTTAATTTTCTTTTTGAATTCTTTCACCTTTAATTCTTTTGCAAACATAAGTGTATTTTCTATAAATTTTGTATATATAATTTGTGGCTATTTTATTGTTAATCCTAACTACATATTTATAGTAAAAGAATTAAAATGCAATTAGGATTAGGGTTACAGAGATGTAAAACAAATATAATGCTAATCTAATAACTCTAGAACACTTAGGATATGTATGTGATGAAAATCTTTCGTTTAAGTGCATATCCAAATGTGGAGGCTATAGCCCATGTCGACTCATGCCGCAATGCAATCTTGTTTCCTATTCTATGAAATTTCATCCAAGAAGCATATATCGCGGTGCACATATACTCATATCACAACGTGCCCTTACTTTTTCTAATTTCATATTTTGACCCCTCTTTGATATATTATGTATAAATGTTTGTATTTAGGTCCTCTTATATATGACAATTGTCTCTAATTATGAGGATTTATTTGGTACTTTGTCATTTGCATCTTTTAACGTCTAATATTACATGAAATATATCAAAATAAATCCCGTGATTTCAAAAACACCATTTGTACGTAATATAATTAAGCAAGAAAGTAATATTAAAACTTAATTATTTTAATTAATTTTGATAAATCACAATATATGTGTGCTTTTTAGGCATGCTTCATTTAATGACAAAATCTCTCCGTAGGCACTTCCAAGGTTGAAAATTGATGGGTAACCTTGTATTAATTATTAGGAGGGCATAAATGATCTTGTAATAGGCTAATTAGGGTTTGAAAATGTCATAAATGGAAATAAAGGAGGCTAGATAAAAAGAGAAAGAGTTAAACACCTTTTTTGAGTTATAAATGTGAGAGAACTTGGATTTCTTAGGGGTTATTCCTCTGGACAGTGATTCCTCGTGAGAGAGCGAGATCTTTGTATGTTTAAGAAAATTGATTGTACTTGGTATCATTGGTGCTAATATAACTCACTGAAGTGGTGATGTGTACGTGGGGTTGGCATTAATTATTTATTTTTGATTATTTTATTTGATTTTTTCATGGATATTGATTTATATGGATGCAGGTTTTGGAACTATTGCTTGTTTGGTTATATATTGTGCAATTTCTTACCATTATTCATAACGGAGAGCAAGCTTTCACATACTAACAGACATTTCATGTGTTTCAAAACTCGAGTTTTGTGGGTTACATTGTGGAAAGAGAGAAAAAAAATGTTCAACATTGAATATTTGAAAATTTTCAATTGGGAGTTATTGTGATCATTTTGTTAGTCTATGAATGATGCCATTTTATTGAGTAGTGTTGAAGGTTGCCAATAGCTTTCGATAGGGTTGTTATGAGGATATAAAGTTTTATATCAGTCATATTTGGATGTGACATCTATATGTTAGGATCATGGTGTCTTATAACATTTTGCAGCAATAAAACACTTACTGTTCTAGAAACATTTATTATTTTTTAAATTTAAGTTAATTTCATTAAAAAAATAAAGTTAAAGAATTTGTTAAATAAATATAATAAAGTATAAAATTTCATTAAAAAAATAAGTAATAAAAATAGCGGCTAATTATAAAAGAATACTAAATTATGACGTGCACTTTTGTTATTGAAATATAAATGTATAACTTTTTAATTTAAATTAAGTTAGATTTATATATTTAAGAAAAAAAACTACGAGGAAAACAAATTTAGGATTGTTGAAATAAACTATAGTATTTTTTTAAAAAGAAATTATACTATTATATATCTTTATTTAGGACTAAGTTTCAAACATTTTAAATAATTTATACATTATTTAGTTACAATCTCGTTGAAAATTATAATATTTTATTGTTTTTAACGTCGAAGTAAACTCAGTGGGCCACATCTTTAAAATCTTCCTTTGACTTCTTAGCCTAAAAGTGAAATCCTAATTCTCCAATTACTAAGTTTTGATATAATTCTTTCATTTCCATGGATTGTGATAGACAAACGCTAAATAATCAGAGAATAGCAAAGATCATGAATGAGTGTTGCAAAGAGGATCACTATGTTGAAATTTAAAGTGACAAATTAAGTGAATACATTACCTCACCCTTACAAATATGATAATCATTCTCACCTTTCACTCAATCACTTCTCTTAATTTTTATAGACATAAAACAATACTCATTACCTATACTTAGGCATGGTACTACATTAATTAATACCTAAAATCTTCTAATACGTTGGTAAAAGAAGCCAACTAATTATACACTTAAGATGTTACTTGAATTTTCTAGATTAGAAATCTCTAGAATAATGGAGAGAAAGTTGTTTTTATATTTAACACTCTTCGTTATAAGATTTATGACTGTTTGCGATATTCATTGACAAAACATCTAAATCTAATTTTATTTTATGGGTGTGTCTTTCAAGAATATTTTCAAGTTGATGAAATTATCGAACTCCAAATGAATAGGTCTCAGGTATAACTCTGTTCTTATGCACCTTTAATTTAATATTAGATACATAGAAACATTCTACATTTAGGTTACTCGACTTAGATCGATTGAGTGGCTAAGGTTTCAACTTTAACCTAATTGTTACTCGAGCCAAATTGTTTTATTACTATATTATCCTCGCTTTTTAAAGCTCTTTTAAATGATTTTATAGACATAATAATAATAGGTATTTGACCTAAGGCTTCAACATATTATATTTAAACAAACCTAAGTATACATTTTTCTTAACCACAATTGAATCAATTTTTACAACTTATACTTTCTGTCTGAATTTGTTTTACAAAAATCTTTCTGTTAGGCTTCTATCTATCAAGCATTTTGTGGTTGTGTTAATTGATTAACAAGCCTACAATATTTGTGTTATTGTGCTTAAATTATCTATTCTAGTGTTGTTAGTAATTTTGATGTATCTGTTATTCTTTGAAATCATTTAGCTACGATTTTTCATTGTTTAATTCTCTCTATGACACATATTGTACTTGTATTTTTGTGCTGACATTTTAGGTGCCAACTGAACAAACTCAATAACTCACGTGACTCAAAATTATTAGAACCTTGGTCTAGATCCAAACATCTTCTATGTAGAGACTATGAAAGAAAGTAGGCTTGCAAGTTGGTTAATTAGAGGCATTACCTTAGTGTACAGTTTGAGTCTTAACCTTGTAATTGAACATTATTTTCATAGTGGATAGTTAGATGGTCTAGTGGAGCAGTGATTTTTCTCTTAGGTCATTCTGGTGGTCTAGGTTGTTTTCACCTAAAAATATCATATCTTATTTATCTTTTCGCCTTATTTTATTTTCATGTAATTGCATGTTTGACTATTATGCAAAATTTTAAATTTAGCATATTTTTGTTAATTATCTATTCACAACCCATATAGCTAATTAGATTTGTAACATAAAAACTTTTAGTTGGTATCAGAGTGGGTTAATAAATACACTTAGTATTGCCTAGGATCTTATTATGGATCATTTGAGAGAAAGTTTGTCCACAATCCGTGCACCTTTCTTTGATGGATCTAATTACCCTTATTGGGAAGCTCATATGAGAACCTTTCTACGGTCTATAGATAAGAATATCTAGAATTTTGTTCTTTATGGTTAAGAACCACCTACGGTTACAAAAAATAATGTAGTCATTCTCAAACCTAGGAGTGAATGAACCACTAAATATAAGACTGGTAATAATTGGAATTAAAAATGTATAAATGCTATCTTTAGTTCTATGTCTAACGATAAATTTCATATGATCATTTTATGTTATGATTGAAAATCATGAAAACTTAATTTACAAATAGTTGCTCACATGAGTCAAGTACTCAATGCTTACTAACACATTGAAAAGTTAATTAGCATATATGCTAAATCCCATGTATATATACTAAAACCAATGAGAATTCTTGTCATGAGATATGATAAAATATTTCGTATAATTTTATTTTTTATTTATTAAATGTTTTATCTATTAATTCATTGCTATCATAAAACAATGTGTTATTGTAATTATATGTGATCATATTTATATTTCAAAGATACATAAATACTTATTTTAAATAAGTAAAATAACATCTTCATTTTTTATGTTAAGCATCTTTATATATGCTACAAGAATCTAAATCTTTTTATGAATAACATGTTTATATTTTATTGCTATTTGATTATTTGACATAAGGAATTGTTGCTCTTGTTATGGTCATAAAGGTATCATAGAAGGCAATATGGTTAATGTTTATTGTATTTTGCATGTATTTTTTTTAATCAAAAGTTGCAACTACAAATTAAAGATATTATTTCACTTATTTAATATACATATTTATGGTTAATAACTAGCAACATATATTTAGTAATGATGGGAACAATAGCTTATTTTATTGATTCTTATTGAACAATAAACTTAATTTATTCTTATAGAAAATATATTTTAGTCTATTGGATATATAGAAGATTACTTTACATTTTATTTTTATTCGTATGAAATTTTATGAATGCAAAGCATTAAAGTTATATCATATAAGGTAATAACTATTAACCTACTATTATGGGTGGTTGGAATAAAAAATATACTTCAATATCATGAAATTTATCGAAGTGATATTATGAAAGGAGTTAATTAATGTTTGCATACTTACTAAATGAATTTCAACATATTTCAACATATTTCAACTTATGGGTGTTAATTTACAATCAAAGTATGAGTTCAACATATTATATATTTTGAAGTCATCACTTTCATTTCAACAATTCAAAGGCTATCTTTCTCGAAATAAAATATGAATTCATGTATATTTAACATAAGATAGTTTTTGTTATCAACTTTAAAATTAACTATGAGTCAAGACCTTTCACTTTAACAATTAAAAAATAATACACTAATGTCGAATGTGATAATTAAGTGATGTAATATCTTAGATGCTTGTTAGTATAAGGGGAAGTAACACACCTACACATTGTACTCTTTTTTCTTCACCAAGGTTTTATCTCACTTAGTTTTCCTAGTAAGGTTTTAACGAGTAAAGTCCAACATGCACATAAGAATAATGTACTCTTTGTTTCCTTGACTAGGTTTTTTCCTATTGTGTTTTTTAGCAAGTTTTTTAAAGATATATATTTTTATATATGGTTGACATCAAGGGGGAGTTATTATATGGATGTCAAATATCATATTATAATAACTCAAATAATATAACTTATTATTGTTAGTTTTATTTTATTTTTAAATAGAGATTTGATCTCTACCATATCATAGATTTTATAAACACAACTCTTACGCTAAGTGAATGAATTATACTTGAAGCTATTATTGATTGGAGATGAAAATTGTTGATTATAAAAGTAATTAACTGAGTATTATATATATCTATTTAAAGTATATCTAATATAACAACCTAGAACCATACCTAACCAGCCTTGTAAATGTGTAAAGGAATTATAACGAACTAAGAATGATATACCCAACAACCCCTATTTAAATTGATGGTTTTGGAAGAACCATCAGTTTGGTTTTAAGAGATTGAAATGGCCTAGAGGAAAGTGGTTTTGTAAGTAAGTTTACAAGTTGTTGAGCAAAAGGCACATGTTAAAGTTCAAGTTGATTGTGTAACACTTGGTCCCATACAAAGTGTTGGTCAATCTCAATATGTTTAGCGTATGAATGTAGTATAGGATTACGAGTAAGACTCTAAGCACATTGATTATCACAAAAGAGCATAGGAGGTGTAGGAATAGCCAGATGTAATTCAACAAACAAAGACTTTGACCATTGAAATTTAGCAGTAGCATTGACCATCACATAATACTCAACGATACTAGATCAAGATACAAATTTTTGCTTGGAAATACTTTAAGAAATCAAATTACACCCAAAAAAAATACAATAAGCATTAATAGAGCTCCTGTCATCACAACATGATGACCAATTTGCATCATAGTAAGGAGTGATGGCAAGACATAAGGGTTTAAAGAAAGTAATGCCATGAGATGAAGTTCCACGTAGATACCTAAACAAGTGGTTAATAGTTAGCCAATGAATGTCGGATGGTTGAGACATAAAATGAAAAAAATTATTCACACTAAAAGCAATGTATGGTGTTGGTGTTGTTAATGTACAATATTAAAGGACACCAATAATACTATGATACAAAGCAACATCCTCCAATGCTTGACCATCATGCTTTTCCAGTAGCACCATCTTTTGTTGATTTAAGTGCATGAGATCATGTTAAAATACCCAAAAAATAATTTAGCACTACTAAAACCTTAAGGAGAAATGTAGCTGGCAACTTTATAATCAAATTTTGAATAGTCGAGGGTAAGTTATCAATAAGGAGTATGTCATCCACATACACTAAAACCATTATGTAAAGAGATGAGGTATCTGTAGCAAACAATGAGCTTTTAGATTTAGCAAACATAAATCCCATGTCCAAGAGGCAACAACTCAATTTGGAAACCAAGCTCTTAAAGCTTGTTTTAAACCATAAACAGATTCTTTAAGGTAACACACTAGTCCATTCCCTTTGCTCAAATCCACATGATCATGTACACATCCTTACTAAATTCCCCATTTAGAAATGTATTGTTCATATTAATATGATGAACATCCCACCTTTTAAACAAAGCTAACATTAGTACAACCCTTGTAGTAGTTTGTTTAACAACCAGAGAAAATATCTTAAAGAAATGCACGTATTTCACTTGAAGGCACCCTTGGAAACAAGACACACTTTATATTTATCCAGTGTCTTATCTGCTTTAAGTTTAACTCTGAAAATCCATTTACAACCTATATTTATCCAATTATCTTAAGGTAAACATACCAACTCCTGAGTATTAGCAAAGCATACAACTCACACTGCATTGCATGTTTCCATTCAGGCACTTTTAAAGCATCTTTATATAACTTAGGTTTAGGAAATACAAGTATACTATGAAGGGTAAAAGTAAAAAACTTTTGTTTCACAATACCATATTTTGAATGTGTAAGTATTAAAAGGATTAAAAAAAGGAGTAGGAATAGAAACATTACAAGAAAAAACAGGTTCAGAGGAAATAAAGGGAAGATCAATAAATAACTATAGTGTTTTTGAAAGAGAGGGAGATACATGTACAACTAAGGGTAAGGGAGGAGAAGAAGTGAAACATGAATCATATGATAACTCATTTATGGAAGATACACGAAAAGAACTAGACAAATTAGTTTCATTAAGAAAAGAAGGGATTGGTGAGAAATCGGGTTGATTTGACTTTACATGAGTAGGAAAGTCAAATGGAACACTAGTAGGATATATACATAGGTGCTGAATTATAACTATATGTATAACCAATGGACTATTGTTGGTATTAGTAGGCTTAGATAATGACTGAGATGCTAACAAGTTTGTATTTGTATACTAGTTGAAGACTAAAATGCTAACAAAGGAACATGTGCAAGGTCATGTGGTAAAGAAGAAGGAAATGGGTCATATGCACATGAATTATTGCTAGTAAATGAAAACCATGATGGAACATGCAATAGCATAGTATCACTTGTAGAACTATATGAACAATTAGAATTGGACTATTGAGCATAAGAAAAAATATGTTCATTTAAAATGACTTGTCTACTAATGTAGAATTTAGACTATAGGACATCAAAATAGACAAAACCTTTATGCTTAGAGGCATAACCAATGAAAATACACTCAATAAATTGTTCTTAACATAATCCCTAAATCAATGAAAGCACCGAACAATAAAGATTATCAAAATTGACACATTAAATTACTTTGAAAAAAAATACTCATATAGTGTTTTACCATCTAATGCTTTATATGGAAACTTATTTAATTGAAATACAGCAGTCCTAAAAGCATACTCCCAAAAATGCAAAGGAACTTTGGATTGATAGAGTAAATAAAACTCTTTTTCAATGGTTCTTGTGTCTACACTCAACTACTCCATTTTTTGTAGAGGAATGAGGACATATGATTTTATGTAAAACACCATTTAACTCCAAAGCATGAATAATAGTTTTAAACTCTATCCCACTATCTGTTTGAATGCATTTAAGAGTGCATTTAAGAGTGGTGGGAAATTGTTTCTCAATCATACCTTTACATAGAGAAATATCTCTGAAGTTTTGTCTTTTTAACAAGGAAAAACCACGTGAACCAATAACACTTAAGAAAGTTGACATGTACTACAAAAGACATAATCTTTATTAATATGAGAAAAAGACAAACAACATTTCTTTATGATTGAAATAGTAGTTGCAATAGCAAGTTGACATGTAATACAAAAGATATAATCTTTATTAACATGAGAAACAAATAAACAACATTTCTTTGTGATACCAAAGCTAATATTATTGAAACTATTTTAATATAATAGATGAAGAAGTAGAAGAAACATAAGCATGCATTGAAGAATGGTCATGTACTGTCTCAGTCGCATCACTTATAACATTGTGGATATCATTATCATTCTTGACCTACAAAATGATCTTCTTGGTAATAGCATCTTTAATATAGAACAATGTTTTCTTGTTTTAAACCTACAAGACTTGATTTTAAATTGTTACTACGCTTAGAAAAATCAAGTTTTTTTTTCTTTTTAAGAAAATTATTTCATAGGATTTTAGTTTTTCATTAAGTCTATTTATTTCTACAAACAACCCATTCTTTTCCTTTTTGCATCCTACTAAATCTATGAATGATTCATCAATTTTAATGACATTAAATTTATTAAGTAATAATTTAGAGTCACTTTCCTCATGTCTGAATCAATATCAGACTTATTAAAGTGTCTATTAGTTTTTGCAGTAAATACCATAAAGTTGGTGTCACTATTTTATGATCCAACTAGATTGTCGCTGTCACTTTTAGAGTCGATAAGTGTAGCATTGAAAGCTCTTCCAATTTTTTTTCTTATTTGTATAACCAGCTCCAAAGTGACCATAAGCCATATTTTCAAAACATTAAGGTCCAGTGGGTTTAGATTTCTTACCATCAAAATTCACATATTTGAGTTTTTTTATATTCTAATAATTTTAATGATTTGATTTTCCTTTTCTTTAAGGATTCTTTTTGTTGAAGATCTTTTTCAATCTTCTAGCTATGAGTACCAATTCTTCATCATCATTGTCACAATCTTCAATTGTTGTAGTTTTGAAAGCAATACCTTTGTTCTTTGTAAGATTTCAAAAACTCGTCTTAAAAGTAAGAAGTGAGCCAACTAGCTCATCAATTTTAATGTTTTTCACATCTTGCTTTCATCTATGATAGTGAATTTGGTGTGGAAGGGATATGGTAAAGAGAACAGTGTTTTCTGACAAACCTGAATTCCTTAATTTTCTTGCTAAGATTAGTAGAAGAATTAACAATATTACATAATTTAATATAAAATTTAAAAAATGTTTTAGACTTTTTCATCCTCAAAATTTTAAACCTAGTACTTAGCATGCAAAGTTTTTTTCTTTTAACTTAAATGGTTTCCTCATGAGCAACCTCTAAAGTATTCCACGCATGCATGGCAATTTCAACATTTGATATTCGACAAAATTCATGTGCACACATGGTAGTAAAAATAGCATTTATACCTTTTTAATTCCAGTTGCTATCAATCTTATCTTCAATGGTCCATTAACTCTTAGTTTTGAAAGTAACTACATTAACTTTGATAACTGTAGGTAGTTTCCAACCATAAAGAACACAATTTCAAACATTATCATCTACAGACTGTAGAAAGGCTCTCATACGAGATTTTTCATATGGATAGTTAGATCCATTAAAAAAAGGTGCATGGGTTATTGACGAACCCTCTCTCAAATGATCCCTAACAAGATCCTAGGCAACATTAGAGGTATCTAGTGATTCTCTCTAATACTAATTGAATTTTTTTATATTACAGATCTAATTAGCTAGAAGGGTGAATAGATAATTAGCATAAATATACTGAATTAAAATTTTGCAAAATGACTAGACATGTAATCACGTATAAAATAAAATAAAGTGAAAAGATAAATAACAAACGAGATTTTTAGAAGAAAATAACATAGGCCAAAAAATGACCTAAGAGAAAACCACCCGTTCATTGAACCATCTAACTATCTACTATGAAAATAATGTTTGATTACAAGGCTAAGACTCAAACTACTGGCCAAGATAATATCCCAAGTAACCTACTTAGAAGCCTCCTGCTTTATTTTATAGTCTTCATAAGTAAGGTGTTCAGATCCATACCAACATTCTGATTAACACGAGTCATACAAGTTATCGAATCTATTCATTTGGCACTTGAATGTTAGCACATAAATACAAGAGTAGTAAGTATCTTAGAGTTGATTAAACAATGAAACGCCATATCTAGATGATTTAACATAATAGCATATAAATAAAAAAATTACTAGCAACCCTAGAATAGATATTTAAGTACAATAGCATAAATATTATAGGCTTGTTAACCAATCAAAACACAACCACAAAACATTTGATAGGTTAATCAATGAAAGAAGCCCAATAGAAAGATTTTTGCAAAACGAATTTAGATAGAAAGCATAAGTTGCAAAAGTTGATTCAATTATGATTAAGAAAACTATATGCTTAGGTTTGTTTAAATATAATATTTTGAAGCCCTAGGTCAAAGGTCTATTACTATTTTATCCATAAAATAATTTAAAAGAGCTTTAAAAAGTAAGGATAATATAGTAATAAAACAATTTAGCTCAAGTAAAAATTAGGTTAAAATTAAGACTCTAACTGCTCGATCAATCTAAATCAAGCTCAATTGATCGAGTCATAAATTTCGATTAGTCGAAACCATTTTCAATAAATTCAAACAATGATAAAAAAGATCGATCGATCTAGCCAATTCTCGATCGATATTGGGTATTAAAAAATAAATCCAAAGACTAGGTAGATCGAATTAGATCAATTCTCGATCAATCTAGTCCTCGATCGATCTAACTCATTTAAAAATTAATTCAAGATTTTTTTTTAATTATGGTAGATTGATTCTCGATCGATCTACATGCTGCAATCGATTCTAACATTTCTCGATCAATTGAGTAACCTAAATGTAAAATGTTCATATGTGTCTAATATGAAATATAACATGTATAACATTTGGGTTATACCTAAGATATGTTTATTTGGAGCTCGATATTTTCTTTTGCTTGAAAATGTTCTTGAAAGACACACCTAAAAACTAAATTTATATTTTGATGTTTTGTCCATAAATATCATCAACACTCATAAACCTCACATAATATAACAACCTAACACCATACCTACTAAACCTTGTATATGTGTAAAGGAATTATAAAAAAACTCTATAGCAAACTAAGAAGTATACACCTAATAGATTTGTATTGAAATGAAGGTTTTATATTCATCCTATTTTGTGTTTTGAGATTTGTATTATATACTAAGAGTCCTATAAATAATAAGAAATAACGTAATTTTTTTATCATTTCTTCTTTTTTCTCCTTTTTGTATTATTATATTATACTCTTCTTCTTTTTTAGTTTTATAACAATTTTGCCTATTTTATGTTATATTTTTGAATGGACTTAGAAATGGAAAAGAAGAAAAAAAAGATTAATGCAAACGGAAGAGAGGCGGATGGTGGTATACTTGGTAACTTAAGCAAACCAAACAAAATTAAATAAATACAGATAAAAGGGAATGAAGAGAAGAAGACAAGCATTTTTTTAGCAAATAAGACAGGCAAAAGTATGAAAATATTACCTAATATCGCTTGATTTAGTATAATTTTTTATTATTTATCAAAATTATTTTGAGGTAAGATTTATGACTCTTGTGGTAAAATCCTGGAAAGTTTTACCTTTAAATATTTTTTGATAAAAAAATATAATTCATAGTAAAATATTTACCTAATGTGAGAAGATACTAGCTTAATGTGAGAAAATATTGAGAATACATTTAGTGTTCTAGTAACTCTTACTATGACAAGATAATATCTTATTAAAGTAATGATAAGCTTTACTTATGAACTATTTTGATAAATAATGGATTTGTGAGGAGGCACTAACACGTTAAGAAGACATAGTATGATAATAAAGTTTATTAGTATAATATAATGTCTTATTATAATAGTAATAATTTTTGTTTTAAAAGATTTTGGTAAAAAAAAAAATCTAATTCAAATATTCTATTAGTTAATTTGGAAAATCACCCCAAAAGTTTTGACCGAGAAATAAAGTAATTTATTAACCATGAATTCGGATGTACAAATTGAAGTCTTTCCACGTGCAGTTGTGAGGTTTCTAAGCTAAATTGTTATAAGTTAGGTCCGAAAGGTGATCAAAACCTAAAAAAAGAAGGAAAAAATAAAAACCCCGTAGCACACTAGCTGCTCTAACAACATTACCAACCTCTCATATCTCTTTCTTTCTATTTATACAGTTTCTCTCTCTCTTTCTAGACCACATATAATAATAATAATAATAATAATAATAATAATAATAATAATAATAATAATTTATATTACATATATTACTTGTATCGTAAACTTTTAATTAGTTATAAAAATGAACTTTTGAATCTTAAGATATATTTATCTCTTAATTAATAAATTGAAGTGTACTATATATATATATATATAACATACCTATATATAGCTAGATATGTCTTATCATTAGTTACAAATTAAAGTCAATCATTATAGAAAATTAACAGGATTTAATTAATATTGTTATGATATTAAGAATAATATTATTATATAATTAAATAAAAAAAATTGGAGAAGTTTGTTAAAAGAATGAAGAATAAGTGGACTAGGTGGGTAATGGGTTATAAGTAGTAGACGATGTAGGTTAGAAACTTAGAAAGACGTTGAAAGCAAACCCATACATTTCAACCCCATCAAGCAACCCCTATCTCTCTATCTAATTTCTCTCTCTAACTATATATATATATATATATATAATATTTAATTTTTTCAGTAATTAAGATTTAAATGGAAAATTTTCTATCTACACTCATTTATAAATTTCAATAATTGAGATTAGAGATGTAAAAAATAACGTAATAAATAATATTTATAAATAAAATGGTTTTTAAATGTAATTAGCCAAGATGTTGCATCAGTTGTAAGGTCTGTCCAAACCCCCCCACCTTCTCTAACGGAAAACACAACTCTCTCATCTTTTTATACCCGTTTATGATATTTCTTCTTAATTCTTCTTCTTCTTCTTCTTCTTCTTCTTCTTCTTCTTCTTCTTCAGGAACTCTCCTTAGTTCCTTAATATAATTCTTTTGATTTTCATGTTTATATAACTACTGCCTTTAATAATTTCCACAACTGAGATCACATATTTGATTTGATCAGTTAGCTATATATTTGTACTCTGTGTACGTATATATATATATAAGTATTGATTTTGTACTGTATATATCGACTCTTGGTTTTACTTTTGCAAGTAGTCGATTGTTTAAAATCAATTTATCGTTTTTTTTATAAAAAAAAAAAAAACTAAGATCATGTGCACTAGAGGTCACTGGAGGCCTGCTGAAGATGAAAAATTAAGAGAGTTAGTAGAGCGATATGGACCTCATAACTGGAACGCCATAGCTGAAAAGCTCCATGGAAGATCAGGTAATTTGATTTAATTTATTCACACCAATCCTCTCTCTATCCATGTCTTGATCTTTCTTTTTTTACACCAAACGAAGTTTTGTGTAATTCGAAACTATGATTTAAAGGGGAAATAAGATTACTAGATAAATCATCTCTTAATCCATCTTTTTTAGCTAGTCACGGTTATTAGTTGGGTAGGGTTTTGTGTATATATCAAGAAATATATTTTTTCTTCTACTTCTTAATTTTTTTTTATTTTTTTCATTAATAAATATAATTTAATTCCAATGGTTTAATCCTTTCCAATTTATTTATTTTATTATCTAAAATTCCTATAATTTATGTATCTATATGTTCAAGTATTTTACATTTAAGGAGAAACTGCATCTTGTGCAAATTCCTTACAATTTAAAGAGGGTGTAGAGCAATTGGCATTCCTTAGTTTTTTAAAATATGTATTATAGGTAACTTATTTATTTTAAAGGTATATATATAATTTCATTTTAAATTAATTATTTCAATTTAATTATTATTCAGAAATATAAAAGTTATATGACACCATAAATAATGGGTAAATTTGTCAATATTAAAATATTTATATTTCTTCCAAAAATTAACAACTTTTAATTATTTTTATTAATAATAAATTTATCTCTTATTTAATGTACCACATGATTTTTATATGTCTAAATTGTAAACAAATTGAAATAATTAGTCTAAATAAATTTATAGATGTACCTTAAAAAATAAGTAAGAGACTCATAGTGAGTTTCTTATCCTTTTAAGGATCAATAACTTGAGAATTTTAAATGCTTTTGGAGTCAAACTTTGATGTTCTTTTACCATATATATTAAAGAGTATCAACACTAATTATTTCAAAAAATCAAATTTTTAATAGATGGATCTAAAATTTTATTTATACTTTTTAACATAATTTACCATAACCACGAGGGAGGGGATATTACCATAACCATAATATATGCTTTATTGCTTCGAATTATTACATTAATATATCTCAGTGATTTTTGAAATAGATGGTCTTTTTGAATTGAATAAAGCTTTTTTAAAACCTAAAAATAAACTGCCTCTTTTCTCTGCAGTATATAACCATGAATTAATGATTGAAATATGAAATATGCAGGGAAGAGTTGTAGATTAAGATGGTTCAATCAATTGGATCCAAGAATAAACAAAACACCATTCACAGAGGAAGAAGAAGAGAGGCTTTTAACTTCTCATAGAATTCATGGGAATAGATGGTCTGTTATTGCTAGGCTCTTTCCTGGTCGTACTGATAATTCTATCAAGAACCATTGGCATGTCATTATGGCTCGAAATTTACGACAAAGATCTAAGCTAATTCGCGCAAAAAAGGTTGATCATCATACTTTGAACAATCATGATGGTCATCAGCAACAGAGATCTAATTGTGTCTTCAAACAAGCTGATCATCATAATTATAATAAGCACATTATGAGTGATACTAGAAGTAGTACCCTTTGTTATTCATTTGTTGATGAGTATAGCCAAAAACACAAGTACCCTTTTAAAAATATACTACATGCTTATAATGTTAATCCATTAATTCCTCAAGCTTACTTTCAAGATTCAAGTTCCTCCATCACAATTCACCAAGGTAAGTACATAATAGTAACATGTGTTTCGCCAATTTTAGCTTCATCTTTTTTTCATATATCATGCAATTAAATCTTTGTTAATTTATGGAGGAAATAATGATACCTAAATAAATCGAAATATTTGTTAAATATTTAAAATTATTTATGATAGATGTATAAAAATATTATTATATCTTCTATTAATAGCTTAATTTTTTAAAAAAATTATTATAATTAAAAAAATGTTATTAGGAGGGTTGATTTTTCGACAAATTAAAAATTTGTACCGATATATCACTCATGTTAATGTAGTACTCACTCTTTGTTTGATTGGATTTGAGACCCATAATAACATGTTTTAGAATTTAAGTGAAATTGACATAAAAACATACATTAGTTTTAAGTAAAATTGACTTAGACATGACATGTTTTTGTTTGCGTTTAATTGCAGAGAAATCACAATCAGTTCAATTCTATGATTTTCTCCAAGTAAATACAAAATCAAATGGAAGAGAAGTTATAGACAATGAAAGAAAAGATGATGAAGAGGTCAACCAACTGGAATCTATCGATCAACAAAACAAAGTTGATGTCTCCTTCATTGATTTCTTGTCTATATAGGAAATTCTTAGCAGAGAAAGGAATATGATATTTACCTCTACTAAATACAATGTAACTATGCTACCACTTATCTGGCAAATATAATGACCGAAAGATGTTATTGAAATTTGTGTTATATTTATTGCTTTGTTTGTAGAACATATCGACGTGTTTTAAACAATTACAATTTTACAAGTCATCAATGGTACATGAATATATGTTACTATACTCAAACGAATAGTGACATATATCACTATTGATATGTAAAATTTTAATTGATTAAAAAGTAATTACGTACTACTAAAAAGCAAGCAATAAATATAGTACAAATTTTAATAACATATATTCAATTATCATTATTTAGGGATATGGTAGAGTCAACTGATAAATATAATTTTCCATCTAATTAGTTAGTCAGGGCCCTCTAATTTTGGTGTAGTACATGATTGAAAATTGAGATTTTAAGTACTGCGAACAAAAATCACTTTCTTAGTACTACAACATAACGTAGGTTTGAGAATGTTAGGGATTAAAGTCTGATATAAGTTAAGTTTTAATATTTCTAGCTATAGCTGATATACTGATGTGATTTGAGTAGTTATCAAGTGTACTGAGTTCTAGTACATATATAGTTAAAGGGATTGTTAGAGATTATTAAACTCTGATATTATATTTTCATGTCTTATACAAGGAAGATTTTGATACCGCTGAGCTACAACAGCTCGAGACTTTTGTTTAATTTTCTTTATTTCTCTCACACACTCGAAGTGTTAACAGTATATCAAATTAAGTTAACGATATATATATTCTTATATATACAAATGTATTGAATAATTAAATTCTTCTTATAATATCTTATGCTTCGATCATTTCTCATGTGTGGCTTGGACTCATGAAATGTTAACTAGGCTTGGTCCCCTTTAAACATGACAAGGACAATAGGCTCGTACGGGATCGAGGAGATTGTAACAGAACAGACCAAGTCCCACACTAGTTATGTATTGGGAGAAGTAAGGTACAACTAGGCCATGCATGGTGTTTATCTTAATTTTTCCCCTTAATTAAATCAACCTTATAACCCTAAGTTAGTATTGTCATAATAATGGACTTGGAAATCAAAATGTACCCATCGATGGAAATGTCTAGAATAATCACAATTGGAGTTATATGATGAACAAAAATGGGAATATCTATTTTTTCAAGGTGCTAGTTTTGGATGCACATGCATGCATGATATTGTGTTTAGACCAATTTTTTTTCTTTTTTTTACTTTTAGTAGGTAACTTTACGTGTCATTAATATGATATATATCAACGTGATTGAAAAAGTAAGCGTTTTTAGTGATGTATAAAATGATACAATAAAAGTAAAATAAGGTAATTAATTATTGAGTTATAATTTATAGGAACATACACTAATACGACTCTTACCATTAAATTTATAGAATCCTATACTTGTAAATTTATTACTATCTTTGTTATACTCTTAATAAATATACAATTAGATATATTTCTAACTATAAATTAAAAACTTTATTTTAAAAATATTTTTTTCTTTCTAATTTTACATAAGTTGAAAGATTGAAAAAACAAATGTATAAACAAAATCACAAAATAAAATAAATAACTTAACTAAACTAAAAGAAAGTAATTAATGTGATAGCGTCGTTTTCGAGAATTAATTAAAATGATTTTTTTTTCTAACTATCCGATCAAAAGAAAAAAAAGAGAGTGAGTATTACATCAGAGAAAATTAACCAAGATCATGATGAGAGAGCTTAAAAAAATAAAATAAAAAATTATAAAGTCTCTGTAAATCTTCGAGTAAAGAGTGATTTGAAATATACTAGTAAAAAAGAGAGAAAAAGAATAAAAAAACAAATAAAAAAGGAGAGAGAAAATGAGTTGGGGTATACTTTATTTTTGTGTGTAAAATATGTTTAAAATCCAAAAAAAAAATTAATGTTTAAGTGAATTTTTAAAGTAAATAACATTTTGAATACAACTATATTTTTATAATTTTAAAAAATATTATTTAAATGTACTTAAATTTATAGATTATTACATTTAAATTTGTAAATAATTTTATATTTTTTTAAAAAAAATAAATTATATATCAATCATCCAAACAAAACAGTTAAAACTAAAATGTTGTGGAGGGTCTTAAATGATTCATTATATATACATAATTAATGTGGTACCAGCTTCACCGCACACACGCAACTTCAATCAATTGATCTGTACGTACAATAAGAACTAAAGGTTAACACGCCCAAAAATCAACCAAATTAAAGGCCGTTTATGTTTTTAGTAAAAATAAAAAAAAATAACTAACTCAACAAATCAATTGAAACTGCAATGTTGGGAGCTTTAAATTTTATAAAATCTATTAATACTATTTGAATGCATTTTTATAAGGTTGGTGTTTTAATTTGAATGGAAAAAAAATTAATCTTTTTTTTTTTTAATAATAGCTTAGAAATTTTCATTCAAACAAATATATAACAAGAGTACAAAGAAAATCAATTCTAATTCTTTTAATTATATCAAAGTTTTAAAAGAAAAAAATCAAGATTAATCAATAATTATACTACATGATCTTTTGAGAGAATACTCTTGAGCCTTCCTTATTCATTATGTATTCTTTTATACCTTATAGATCCAACAAAAGAACAACAAACTTATGGCTCAAAATTAAAAAAAAAATCATAAAATCACAAAATGTGTAATTTTAATTATATGTAATATGAAAAGATTGATTAGGAGATTGTGGGGTGTTTTGGATTTAAACATCGGAAAGCGAGATTAGTTTTGTTTTAAAGACTAATATATATTGATTAAATATGAAATCAATGTTTGATTAACGATGATAGGTGTTATTAAAGATAAGCGTTCAAACAACCCGTATAAAGTAATATGATGTTAAGGTACTATTAAATGGTGTACTAGTAAGGAATTGGATGTCCAACTTGATGATCGGTCAATAAAGAGACTCTAACAATGTATCCCTATCATAGATTTTATGCGTCACGTTGAATAGTTATCTTATTCATGAAGTATGATTCACTTTTAAGATATCTTATTATTGAAATGGTAAATAAGCGAGACTTTTGATTTTCTCTGAATTTTTAAGAGATAGTCATTGAATTAATTTTTTTAGTTTAATATCCAATATTATATTTATACATTAAAGAAAAGAAACTAGTCGTTACTAAACTAGCCGTTAGAATTCTAATTATTCTCAGCACTCCTCCTCAAGTGAGGGGTGTAGATATCGGTCAATCCTAACTTGTTTAAATTTTTTTCAAATGATTTCGGATCTAAACCTTTGGTGAAGATGTCCGACAATTGTTTTTCACTTCTCACAAATAGAGTTTCAATTTCCTTTGCTTGAATTTTTTCTCGAATAAAGTGGCAATCCACTTCGATGTGTTTTGTTCTCTAGTGAAACACCAGATTGTATGTTATATATCGCACTACTTGGTTATCGCAAAACATCTTCATTGGTTCTTGAATTTTAATTATGATATCCAAAAGAAGTTGTTTGATCCAAGTTAGCTCGCTTGAGGTTGATGCCATGGCTCGATATTCTCCATCGAGGCTTGATCGTGCCACAACATTTTGTTTCTTGCTTTTCCATGTGACTAAATTTCCACCTACAAACGTACAAAAATTGGTGGTTGATTTTCTATCAAAGCTACCAGCCCAATCTGCATCGGAGTAGCCACACACTTCGTTAGAATTATTACGTTTCATGAGAATTATTTTACTAGGTGTTCCTTTTAAATATTTTAAAATTCTATGTATAGCCTCTAAATGTGGTATTCTATGTGCATGCATAAATTTACTAATTTGGCTTACAGAAAAAGAAATGTTTGGTCGAGCTACCGTTAAATAAATTAATTTTCCTACAAGTCTTTGAAATTGGCTTATGTCTTCTAAAGGTTCATCATACTCAATATTTAATTTGCATTTACTATCTCTTGGTGTAGATGTTGGTTTACACCATAATTTACCAGTTTCTTTCAATAGGTCAAGTGTATATTTTCTTTGTGAAATAAAGAGTCCCTTGGGTGAATGTGCTATTTCTATTCCTAGAAAATATTTTAGTAAACCTAAGTCGTTGATATCAAAATTCTCCTTTAATTTCATTTTCACTTTTTTAATTTCTTCCAAATTATTTCCGGTAATTATTATGTCATCTACATATACTAGAATTATGGTTGTGAAGGTACCATAATTTTTGGAAAATAATGAGTGATCGGCATTACTAATTTTAAAATCACAAGAAATTAAATAAGAGCTTATTTTTTCATACCATGCCCGTGAAGATTGCTTTAGTCCGTAAATAGATTTTTTTAACCTACACATTAGGCTAAAATTGTTTTCTTTTTTATGACCAAGTGGAAGCGTCATATATACCTCTTCTTCAAGCGTTCCTTGGAGAAAAGCATTCTTGACATCCATTTGATGTAAAGTCCAATTTTGGTTTACCACTATAGAAAATAAAATCCTAACGGTATTCATTTTGGCCACAGGTGCAAATGCTTCTTGATAATCTACACCATAGGTTTGAGTGTAACATTTTGCCACATAATCATGCTTTGTACCTTTCAATAGTACCATCCCTATTAAACTTAATCTTATAAATTCATTTGCATCCTACGGGCTTCTTTTCTTCGAGTAGTTGTATGACTACCCATGTTTCATTTTTTTCAAGTGATCTAAGTTCTTCTTCCATTCCTTTACACCATACCAATTGGCCTATTGCTTCCTCATAGTTATTTGGCTCATTTTCTTTAGAAATTGGGGTCAAATAAGTCCTATATTGGGTGTAACATTTTCATAAGATAAATAATTTTGGATAGGATATTTTACCCCATATGTTACAAAATCTCGTAATCTAGTTATAAGTTGTGGAGTTCGATTAGACCTTCTCAATGGTATTATTTTGGTAGTACCATTTTCCCCCTCACTTTGAGAAGTTTCTTCCTCTTCATTCTCATTGATTATTTCATTTTTATTTTCTACTACCATATTTCCTTCTTCAGAATAAAAATATGGAAATGTAAATTCATTTGGCCTCTCTTTGTTATTAGTCTCATTTTCTAGTGTTTTGTAATATGGCTCATTTTCTTGGGATGTCACATCTCTTGAAATGTAATGTTTTTTGTTAATTGAATCATAGCATTTATAACCCTTTTTTGAGATGAATATCCTAAGAAAATAGCTTTGAGATGGCAACTCACCCATAAGAAAAATTTGTGAGCATACCCCCTCATAGCTTGAATCGAGCTTGGCGAGGAAGGTGAAAATTCCATCATGCTCATCTCTTCTTTTGATTTCATCAAGATCGGTTGTAAGAGGTCAGTACACTTTAATCTCGTCCTTCTTTTTTTTTGGATTTGACTGAATAGTTCGGTGACATATTGATTTTGTTGTTGTAACTGTCAAAGTTCTTGCTGAAGTTGATAAATGAGGGAGTAATTTTTCTTTTTTCCAAACATCGTCTCGACTTTAACCCACATATCTCGAGTTATATCTAGATATATCATGAGATTAGAGATATGGGGTTCCATAATTGCTAGTAACCAACTCATGACTAGATTGTCACTCTTTCTCCATTCTGAAATTTCCTTTTTTTCTTCAACTATTCGCTGTGTTGGATCTTTGAATTTTAGTTTTAATTTCTCACCACTGACATGCTCAAATTTGTCTCTGTCGATTAGACCAAAAGTCAATTGGCATGCCAAAGATGGTAATTTTTACCATTTAGTAGCACACCTATAAGTCTCTCTATATGTTGTGACATTTTCTAGATTTCTTGAACTGATACAGTTCTTGTTTGTTTGATTGATTTGAAGCAAGATCAAATCTGCTTTGATACCATGTTGATTTTCTCTGAATTTTTAAGGGATGGTCATTGAATTGATTTTTTGGCTTAATATCCAATGTTATATTTATACATTAAAGAGAAGAAACTAACAATTACTAAGTTAGTTGTTACTAAACTAGTCGTTATTAAACTAGTTATTACTAAATTAGTCATTATTAAACTAACTGTTACTAAATTAGTTGTTATTAAACTAGCCGTTACTAAATTAACCGTTATAATTCTAATTATTCTCAATAGAGACTCAAAATCTCGTGTTAAAGAACTAGAGGTTCGAGTCATTTTCAAGGCATAATATTGAATATTGAGAATGTTCATTAAAATAGAATAAATTCAACTTTGAATCACAAAATCTTTGTGACCTTCTCTATATAATGAACAAGGAATTAATCCACTTTAATGTGATATTAAGGGAATATATATTAAACAGTGGACTAGCAAATGTTTGTATTAGTTTGTTACACTTGAAAGAAGACAGCACAGCAAAAGAAATGAGTTGTGTGTGTATGTGATTTAGTTGCACAAGTTAAATAGAGAAAATGAATTTAATGTATTTAAGTTTCTCTATTTATTGTATTTTGTGTGTGAGATTTAGGTGTAAATAGGGCTTTAGATTTTAGTGTTATTTTGAGTTATTAATACATGATCTATTGAACATTAGGTTAAGACTTTTGAATCAATAAATAATATTAGTGAATTTATTTTTGATATTGAATATAGATTAGGTTGATTTTATCAAACTACGTAAAATCTTTTATATTTTTGTTTTTTTGTTGATTTTCCTCTTCTGCACTTTTATTAATTGTGTTTATTTGTTTCTATTGTGACCAACACATTGCAATATTAGAGTCATCGTCTTTATGATCTCTGAATCCCTTACTTGAGTTTTCATGGAGATTAAGTTTAATATATCAAGACTTTATATTTTAGTAAAAATGGAACAAACAAATAGAGGTTCATGAAATAAGAGCATGTGAGGATACAATTAAGTTAATTTTTTGAAATCACAATCTTATCTTATGCAGAGGAGAGAAGAAATGAGATTAAATAAAAATTTAAAGAGAGAAACTCTCATTCTATCTTCACACCACAATATTTGAGTTGGAAAAATTAATTAAACAAATAGTTTGTGTTAAAACTTACGATAATTATCCACATTGAGATTAAGTGTTACACTTGTTTGGACTCAATATCTTAGAGAGAGATATTATTGCAAAAAATTGAATATGTAGATCCTCATTAGGGGTCTATCTATTTATAATACATTTATAGATACATGTGTCAATTATATAATGTGTACACGTAACTACGTGTTAGGAGGACATAATTAACTTAAAGTTCAATAAGTCAGGGATCCACGTTGAGTTTGCTCATACTGCCATTGGGCTCGGTCTTACTCAGGGCTCGAGCATACCTTTAGACTCAATCTTACTCAAAGCTCGAGCTGTTGTTGTGCTCGATCTATACCATGTGTGGGATATATAAGGTGCTTCATCTTTCGCCTTGGGTTGGACTTGGCTTAGATAGTTTAAAAGGTTTGGTCTTTGGGTTAATCCTACAATCCGGTCTTTAAGTCAGTCCAGATGTCCAAATAATACTATTTTACAATATCATTTAGGTTGTAAGAATTTAATATTAAAAATTTGGTAAAATTATTAGAAGAAAATGTAAGAGGTGTGGGAGAGGAAAAAAATTAATTTACAAAGCCATTGGTGTCTAACGTTAAAAATTTGAAAAGAATAATAAAAAATGAAAAATACACCCAAAAAAATTATAAAATATAGGTAATTCAAATATTCAAATTACATTATGAATGATATAATTTTATTATATTTTGATTGTGGCTTAAAAATTATTTATTCAACTTAAACAATAATACTTAAATTGTTTCAAAAATAATTTAAAATATCATATGTTATAGTGTTCATCGATTTAAAACCGTTAAATTTAAGTTCATTCAATTTAATAAAATTATTTGATAATTCCATACTATTCGTTACCTCACTTGTTTTCATTAGAACTTATATATTCCATTAATTGATTGGATTAGTTTAAATTAATATGTTTTACAATTTATTGTCTTCTTTTATAGGATTTTTTTATAACTATTTATTTTAATATATTTTATTAACAATCATCTTAAATGTAATAATAAAAATATAAATTATTATAATTTGATAATATTTTAATATTAAATTCAAGTTACTTATAAAATTAAATCTAAAATTAAGTAGAAATTTGGATGGACTTAAACTTAAAAACATTAAAATATTTTATTTAACCTACAAGTTAAATAAGTTAAGATATTGTGTAATAAAAATGGAAACAAATATTAGAATAATATTAAATATAATATATTTTTAGTTTTGAAATGTTTATATCAAATTATAATAAATAATAGATAATGTAATTAAAAGAATATCGAAATTTTAACATATTAATAATTTTTCAATTTTATTATATATTCAATTATCAATTAGAAATTACCTAAATTTTAGTGGACTGATTTAAATTTGTTTGATTCGATATTTTCCAAACCTTATTGGCATACCACGCCTTATCTAACAAGGTGGGCCATTCCAAAGTCTCAATGGGTCAATTTATATCATTTCTATGACAAAGAATTTAAAGAGCGACCATAAATTTAAGCGCACAATGCATTTAGTGGACGGTATCTCCTTCTTTCACTCATAAGCTAAATCCTTTGCTTTTATTGTTGGTTATATGGATGGCTTAACTATAAGGTAAATGAGTAAATTGTCTTAGGCCCATTATTTATTAAAGTATTAAATAAAATTTAAAATATTATTATTTTATTAATAATGTTTTTCAATTTTAATAACACTTTTATTTTTTTAATAATTTATTGATATATTAATATTTTTTTTCATAATTTTGAAGAATATATTGATATATTAATATTTTTTAAGATATTGTTTTATATATTTAAATTTCATATTGAAAAATCTCACGCGTAAGAATAATTACTTGAAAGTCAATCATTTTTTTGATTTAAATACGTAAATAAAACCTAGATGAGAGATGAAGATATAAATCTATAAAATCTTTTCACGAGTTCTATATTAATTCGACCAAACTAGCATAAAAAATGTGAACTAAGTAACTTATATAATGAAAATATAAACCAACATGTTTAATCCAATATAACTAAAACACTCAGTAGATATAAAAACAATAATATGCAATAAATATAATAGTAACGATGTTCCTCGCATGCTTCTATCCATACTAGTATTATACATATGTATGAAAAACAATTAATATCGTACGAGACAAGAATAAATACTAAACAACAAATGATTTATAATCAAGAAAAGAAATCATATAACAACATATAACAAGTAAACTTTATAATTAGAGTACACATCTAGTATGTTAGAACATATATTAAAAAAACTCAACATATTTATCGTGCAAGACTTAATACACAATCAAATTAAGGATATACTGATCTCTTAAAGGCTCAACTTAACACATGCAAATCATAAGATAGATAAGTATAACAACATTACATATATTAAAAAACATGCAGTATAATAAGGTAGCATATATAGAATCCATGAAATAGAAATGAGATGATAAATATCAAAAGCTTTTAAATCAAAGTTTAAACTTTAATATGTAAGAACATACATTATTTAAGCTTTAATTATATTAGACACAATGTATAATATATGATATAACGAGATAAACTCACATAAAAACCCTATTTATGTGGTGACATGCTAAGGTTGATTAAGGAAACTATCCAAAAGTAGACAATCCACTAAAAATAATAGATAGATATAACTTGATAGAAAAGTATAAAAGCAAATATTTCTATCGCTTGGGATGCATATCCTAACTACCTGTTGGTGTTCTTGCTTACCACTTCTATAATATTCTAGTTTGACACACAAACTTGGCTATTCTCCGAAATCGACACCACTCAAAATGGTGTGATCAATAACCAACGACCAATAATGTGTAAAGCCAATAAAAAAATGTTGGACAAATGAAACCACCCACTAACATACGGCTCAACCACATATGCTTCTTACATAAGAAAAAGCTACACGATAGAAACTACTAGCCAATACACGGCTCACACAAAACCCACTCAAAAACACCTTATTGAGTATTCACCACTAATAAGCATGATTTTACACACGCAATTACAAATCACTAATACCGAACAATACATAAGATATTAGTAATCTAGGAATAGAAAGATGCGATGTTAATTTGATAGTATTTCACTACCTCTTTTTCGAATCTCAAATAAGAAGAAATATGAGATATTTATAAAGCCTCAAATAGCGAAGTTGGTGGAAAGCTTGGTGTCAAGGTGTTAAAAAATATATTTTTTCGTTTTTAAAAATATCAAGTAAATTTCATAAATATCTGCACCCAAAATAAAACAAAAACGTGTGACAACATTGTCGAGCAAGCATGCTCCACCTATCATGCACATTACAAAAAACAATAATATGGTGTATGTAAATATGCTTATATACAAAATGTTTCTAACTATGTACATGTGTGTATTACTCAGTCATAATAATCAACCTTGTATAGAGGAAAACATAATATCAAATAAAGTAAAACAAACATTATGTTTTATATACGGGAAGTCAACACATGACACAAATACAATGAAAATTACACATATTTTTCATGTTATAAGAAAATATATTATTATTATTATTATTTATTTTATAACCCATTATAATTATTTTTAACTTATATGTTATTTTAAATTTATATAATTTATTAAATATATAAGATTCTTACTGTACCTATATATTTAATACTTCCTTCATTAGTTTATAAAATAAAAAAACATAGATATAAATTAATATTATTTTTATTTATAATTTCATGAATTACGTCAAATTTTTTAACAGGTATGTAATAATTTTTTTATAATTATAAAGCTAAAAATATTACTTATTCATTTAATTAAAAAACATATTTTTAGATAACAGCAGCTTGTGTTTTTTTATATTAAAAATAACAGTTTTTTGTACGTAAATAAAATTGATTTTATTATTTGAGTTAATAATATATGTTATTTTAAAGATTTTTTTAATATTATTATTTTTGGTTATTTTATCATTAAATATAATAATATAAGTTATAGATATTTGAAATCATTATTTTTGATATTAAATGTAATATTATTTGATATGTTTTTATGAAGGTAGCATAATAAATTAGAGATAAATGCAGCCAAATTTTTTTAGTTATTACAAAAATGATATTTAGATTTTATACTTATTTTTTACAATAGTTTAATTCTATTGTTATTAATAAGTGATAACCGTATTAGGTAGTGATTCTTTTAATTTAAATAAATTGTAATTAAAAAATAAAAGAAAAATTAAATAAAAATGGAGTATAAATAAATAAAAATATAAAAAATGAATATTTAGCCTTATATAATCACCTTTTATAAAAATAAGATTAAATTATCACAAAAATATATACATGATCAAAGTATTATTTTTAAAATAAATAAAGAACTTTTTGAGTCATCCTCCCAATAAATTATTGTGTTTGGTTTTTTTATTTTTCAAAAAAGTTTCCTTTTCTATTTATTATTATTTTTAATTTTATCCACCATTTACATTAAAGTCTAATATATTTTGGTTCAGTTTTGATGATAAATGATTTTAAAAAATAACATTTACAAATCATATTGACTTTCGTATGAAAATGTAAAATGATATAGGTGTTAAAAAAGTATAAACTTTAATTAATAAACTATTCTTAAAATCAATAAAATATTTAATTATAATTATAAATAAATATACTATTAGATTGTATTTATTCAAAAGTTGAGATTATTTAGTAAAAATATATATATAAATACATCAAAATCAAATATAATAAAAAATAATTATTGTTAAATATCCATTTTACAATCAAGTTAAAAGAAGAAGAAAATTTATTAATTGTTTGAACAAGTATTTATTTTTATCTTCTAGATTGTGTTTTTTTTTTTGAAAATAGCAGTCAATCTCAGGTGAAAATGTGATCTTATGTGATAGTATTTCATATAATCAAAACTTTTGGCAACCAACCATAGAAACACACCTTATTATAAAAGAAAATAATTTTAAAATGTATATTTCTAACTTTAATAGAAAATTGCAAACATATTTATCAAATAAATAATACTATATTTAATAGACAGTATTTATCAGTTACAATCTTAATGCATTTGTATGAATTTATATTATATTTATTTAATTAATTTTTTTCTAAGAATTCTTATGGTTTAAGTACTAAACTTTTTTTTTAATATTTTGTAAATTTAAAAAAGAGACATTCTAATTAAAATAGAGCAAGCTAGGATGAATTTTTCAAAATTATAAAATTGTGAGTTGTTATTAGTTAAAAAATAGATCTTTACCCCGCTTACGATAAATATTATAATGCCTCAATAGATAATTTTAAAGATTTTAGTTATTAATAATTTTTTCTTAATAAATAAATAATAATATTAAATAAATTATACTATAACTAATTACAATAATAATCATTATTTTAAAATACTTAGATATCTAAAATTATCTATCTATATTTTTACTATATATATAATATAAATATAGATAAATAACAAACGTGAAATTTTTATAAATTATATTTTTATTTCTAAGAAATATAATATGGGTTATAAAATAAAAACAATAAAATTTGTTTGATCAAATATCATTATAATGTAATTCAATTAAATATTTACATGAACATGTATAATAAGTGTATTTTTGTATATGATGAGTGCCTAAAAAAATACTAAAATTACCATAATTTTATGCACATTATTTTATTAAATATATATATATATATATATATATGTTTTATCATATATTTATATAAATTTGTCTTTTTTGAAATCCTTAAAAACGTAACTTAAAGACTCAAAGAGTAATACTGGAAGCAGTACATCACAAATATATTAATAAATAAATGAGTAACGGTCAACAAATATGAAAAAATTGGACAAAATAGGTTAAAAATGAGGAAAACGCACGGAGCGCCCGGCGTCTACCAGCTTCCCTCGCGTCATCTTGACTCATCAATGACATCAGCAATCACCACTTTGCGTTTCCATAATTTTTTAACAAATTTTTACCCACTTTTCTCTCTCTATCCTCCCCTATAAATACCCATTTTCTCTTCACTTCTAAACACACCTCAAATTAAATATAACATGTAAGAATAAAGCATAAAAAAATAAACTATAAATAAAATAAAATCCTTACAATACTTTAATGCTATTCCTGTTGCCGGAAAACCTCCAAACGAAATTTACACTCCCATTTATTGAATCAAAAAGCAAATAAATTACAAAAATATAACTAGTTCTTCTCAAAAAGAGAATAAATCTAAAACTAAGAAAAGCTAAAAATTAAGAAAAACTAGAAAAAAAAACTAAAAAAACTAAAAAATGAGAGAAAGAAAGAGAAGATGTGTTTTGAGGTGTGTTTAGAAGTGAAGAGAGTGAGGATATTTATAGGTGAAGATGTAGAGAAAAAGTGGGTAAAAAAATGTTAAAAAATGGTGGAAACGTGGAGTGGCGATTGCTGACGTCAACATGACTTAGCGATTCTGCTACGCGAAAAATGGGGCGAGATAAGCGGCGGCATGCGAAGCGAGAAGTAGCGGAGTGAGAGGCTACGCCGCGGGCTTCGTGCACGTTTTCCTATTTTTTGATATTTTTGACCCATTTTATCCAATTTTTCCATATTTGTTGATTTTTACTCATTTATTTATTAATATATTTGTGATGTATTGCTTCCATTATTCCTATTTAAGTCTTTAAGTTATGTTTTTAAGCGAAAATATTTGAAAAACAATAAAAATAACCGTGATTCCGAAAAAGATAAATTTATATAAATATATGTTAAAACATATATATATATATATATTTATTTAATCAATTAATGTGCATAAAATCATAGTAATTTTAGTGTTTTTTGAGCACTCATCAGTATAATCTAGACACTTTATAATAATTTGTCATATATTTCATAATGCAATTTATATTGTCAAACACATTCAAAATAGAATATTATTTAGTTTATAGATATTTTAATTTTTTATTTAAATATAATTGTTATATTTCATGATAGCTATAATATACTATAAATTTCTGACTTAATTAATAAGATAAAATAAAATTAATTAAATTTCAATACATTATAAAGTGTTTATTTATATAATCATAGCAAAAAATCAAATTTTTTTAATCAAATAAAACCTTACTCGATAAATAAGAGTAGTAAATAAATTAAAATATACTAAATGCAATAATAATTATTACTTTATTTAAGTTACGTTTATGTTTTGTTGGTTTTCTATGCACAAAACATAGAATTTGTTTATATTTACTTAGTGTATATTTTTTATTTTACGTAAGTTTGGTTACTAATGATCAATAATATACACATACTTTATATGAAAGTAGGTTATATACACATATCACAAGAATGATTTTCTTAATATAAATGTTGGGTTAAGTGTTTTAGTTTTCTTAATATGCATGATCTTTAGCGACGATATTGTTTGTATTTTTTGTTTGATTCATGTGCAGATATTTATAAAAATTATTTAATAATTTTTTGATAAAAACTTATATTGTAGGTTATATTTTTATTTTTAAGAAAATAAAATGAATAGTAGAAATCAAACAATGAAAATTGTATGATCAAAGACCTTGGTGAAAGGCCGGGTAACAGTCAAGTCCATTTAAATCATCCTTTATATAGTAAGAATATCAATTATTAGTTAACAAGAATATGGATTGAGCGGGGAATGTATTTAGTCTTGAACAAATAATTTAATGGACTTAGTTTAGTTATATTACCAAACAGAATTATCACATAATCGATAACCAAAAATTAAAGTTGACAAATAAATCATTTAAATTTTTTTATTTATTATTAATATAATTATAAATAATATTTAAAGTCCCAAAAAATTACATAGAGTTGTATATCCGTCTTTAATAATCAAATAATTTCCGCTTTAAGTTTGAAAAAAATAAGTTTTCAAGTTTCCAAAATTAATACTTAAAATATAATAAGAATACAGTAAAGTTAAAATTTATCAACAAAATAATATAATTTAAATATATGTTTGAGATATAACTATTTTATAATATAACTTATAATTTATATTACATTAATATATAATTAAATTTATAAAATAAAGTAAAGTATTGCAATATAATTAAAATTATATATAGTAAAATAATTTTAATTTAATAAAGGAAATTTTCAAAACTATATTTGGGCAATAATAACAAACGCAATGTATAATCCTTTTAAAAAAACAAGTGTAATAATAGCTACACTTTAATTAAATTTTTTTTTACAGATAAGAGTTAAACTTTAATAACAATAATCATATATTTTTGAAAAAAATTTCAAATACCATAATATTTATCGTTATAAAAACCATCAATTTTCAAAAAATTGTTTTAACATGGTTACATTTTGTTTTTTAAATGATTTATTCTCTACAATCTATTTAAAATTAATCTTTCATCTAAGTTCCTCCAAATTCAACTCAATCATGTCATAAAATATATATATTTAAAATAATATATATTAAAAAAATGTGTTTAAAATGACAAAGTTTTAATATTTTAAAAAATATTTACGTTATTACTTTTTGAATTAATGAGATTATTAGTTAGAATTTTGAAAGTGTCTAGTTTACATTTTGAATTGAGTTGTAATCATTATCTTAGTATGCAATCGATGAACTGATATTTATTAATGATTTAAAAAATGTGTTGTTATCTTTAATTTTAATGATTTTTTTATACTAAAAATATAATATTTGTTAAAATAACATATTTTCATGTCATATATATTTAATTAATAAATAAAATAGATATGTATTTATATTTTTTATAAAAAAAATTTCATATCACTTACAAATATTGTTTACAAACCCATATAAAATTTAAAATAAATATTTATAATATATAAATTTTTTCACCTAAACACAATTATATAGAAAATATATTTGTTATATTTAAAGAAATTTAAAACAGTCATTTATATTTATAAAAAATATATATGTTATAATGATTAGGAAAATAATATAACATTAGGGAATAAACTAGTAAAAATGTTTGAAAAAAAATAGAAAAAAGTTGCAAAAGTAGAAAAATGAAAAAGAGGAAAATATTGGTGGAAAAAAAAATCATATGAAAAGCAAAACCAGAAAAGCCCCCCGTGTATATTGGATTCCACATACCCTAATTTCACTCACCCTATTCCACACCAACGCTGGCGGTCAAGTATCCCCCAACTCTATTGCCGCCGGCAAATCCCGTGAAGTATTGTGCGTGGCTGGCTTTTAGTTTGTAATAGGTATTCTCTTTCTTATCTTTATTTATTGGTTTCAGGGCCTCACAAGCTCTTGGCCGCTACTTGGCTAAGCTCCATTGCCGCCATTCACTAAGCCAATAGTCGCAGGTTGAAAGTCATGCCTACTGTTAGTGTGGGAAGAGATCGTCTGTTTGCAGCCCTAGGGCGGACTTACAGTAAGCTCGTCTGCTTCATTTATTGCTTTGCTTTGTTCGTATATGATTAGATGGCCTTAATGTATAAAGGAATGGACTTTGAGAAATTCTGAATACAAGTTATTTTTCTCTTAATATTTAATTATTGCAGCTCAGGATGAGTTCGAAGAGTTGTGTTTCTCTTTTGGGATCGAGCTCGACGACGTCGTAAGAATTTATGTCATTTCTTCTCAAGCTTTGGTTGTCATTTCTTGAAGAATTATGTATTATTTCCGGTAATTGATTCGTAAAAATTTGCATGTAATTAGACAACTGAGAAAGCAATTATCAGAAAAGAGAAGCATTTGGATGAAGAAGCTACTGAAGATGAAGAAGTTATTTACAAAATTGAAGTTCCTGCAAACAGGTGCCCTTTGATTTATTTATTTATTTTTATAGGGTCATAGAGGATGCAATTTGAGAGCATATATCTTATTTCAACGTATTTGAGAGCTTAAAGTTTGAATTGATGTTTTGTTTTATTTCTTCCTTATGCTCAATTTGGTGTTCATTAATTGGGATGTCATTAGTTTAGTATTTATATCTGAGTTTCAGCTATATTTGATCAACATCAATTGCTTAGTTCTAAAATATATATTTTTAGTTTGCTTGAATAAATCTAGATATTAGAATCACTGGCTAAAAGGTTTGCTCCATGACTTCCCTCATCTAGGCTGCAAAAAAAAGAGGGATGCAGTGTAATATTCATTATGTACCCGCAGGTATGATTTGCTTTGTCTTGAAGGCATTGCGCAATCCCTCTGTGTATTCAATAGACAAGGCGAGATACCTATGTATCGACTGGCTAACATTAGTACAGACTCAATGATTAGAATGCATGTCAAACCAGAGGTACTATCTCAGTGGTGTACAACCTTCATAGATTTATTTTAATTGATACAACTGATTTCATGTTGTTTTATCTCTCTGTTTCAGACATCTTTGGTTCGGCGTTATGTGGTATGTGCTGTATTAAGAGGGATAACTTTTGATGAAGTAAGATATAACAGCTTTATCGATCTCCAAGAAAAACTTCATCAAAATATCTGCCGGTAATGTATTCTGACTTATGGATTTGTTGTCCAAAATATCAATTTGCTATTGTTCACTTTTTTGGTACAAACTGAGAAATAACTTGAACAAGATTGCTGAATTTCTCAATGATTGAATCTTTGATTTAAATTATCTAACTAATTAATTGACTTGTATGGGAAAACTATTTTACTGAATGAAACAGTGCGGTAACATTTGATGTTTTAGAGGGTGGTGAAGTAGCGAAGGAATAACTATTCCATGTATTAGACAGTCCTATATTAAGGTGTTAAAATTTGTAAATGTGTGTTGTTTGCTAGCCTTGAATGAGGTGTGATGTAAGTGATACATTTCGATAACTAGTAAAGAAAACTCATGTTATCTAGACTCGGGTGTGGGATGATAGATACAGGTAGATATCCACAAGTTGAGCTCGTAAGTTTTAAAATTTTAAGACTCTGGAACATGGATAATAAGTGTCCAACACTTAACACCACGCATAATTATATAAATATGATCAACTTATTTCATATCACTCATAAATTTAATTTTTTCATGCATTCAAAAGTACCTTTCATTTATTTATTAGTTTAATAATCCTTTTCAATTCACTTTGTCCAACTACATCCCTTTATTGAGTTAAAAAAACGGCCTATTTAACAGAAGTCCACTCTTGTGTTTGCCAGAGTTATACAAGCCCACTTTGTATAGCTAAAAGTGAGCCCAAATAATCCATGACTCTTGAACAGCCCATACCCTAAGGCCACATCAGTTTTAGATTTCCTCTTTTTTTGACCTATTTTTTAAAAGAAAGTGCTTCTCCTATTCCCATTGCAAAAAAAACCTCTATGTTCCTTTTCTTCATGGTTGCCTCTCCTCTTATCTTCCTTCTCTGATAAGTGCTGGAACTATGTCCAAGAACATCAAAAGTTGAGTCGATGTGTTTTGCCGCACCCGACACATTTCATACCGATGTTGGCATCTTGTTATGTCGACATCACTATCCACCCAAAAGCCCCAAGTCTAGTAACAGAGAAGAAAACATGCTTTCATTTGGACTGATACTTAGCAATTTGCATGCATATTCATCTAATTTTTTAACAACCTATAAAAAAATCAAATTATCATTTGCAAATCAAAATGTCGCGATAACCTAGTAAAAGAAGGTATGCATGCCTATAATTATGGTTATGTCCAACCAAAATAACAAAATAATAAACTTCTATTGATATTGAATTAAGTTACTTATGTTGGAATCTTTTGAGCCCAAGAGGTAATGAAAACCTTGGTTGAGGAACTAAGCAAATATGACGTAGATCATTGACTTCAATAAGCAAGAAAAAGAATTTCAAAGAATTTGTTTATAGAGATGGCAGAAAATGTCTGTTCCTTGACTCAACCTCTACTAATAACTTAAAGTTGTCACTCCAAATTATGTAGTTTTGGGTAACAAACTTGACTCAACAAAATAATAAACATTTAAAGAAAAATAAAGAAATGAAAATAAAAGTACTAAACGACATAAAATGCAAATAACTCTAATAAACTATATCATTATCTTAGCTTTTGTACCATTGCCCTCCTCTTGAGAAACAAACTCTTTTGAGTTTGCCAATTGTGTTGCCCCCTCATCTGGTGGGTAGTATTCATATAAGTCAGCAATGTCAAATGTGGAGGACATTGAGATCATCTGAAAGGTTCAGAATGTATGTATTGTCTCCCAATTTATGCAGCACTCCAAAGGATCCCAACTTCCTGTCTTGAAACGTGGAATAAGTACCAGAAGGGTTTCTTCCTTTCCCAAAGTGTGCCATGACTATATCTCCCACATCAAATTCTTTAAACTTCTTCTTCTTGTCAGCTGCCTTCTTGTCCTTCAGGTTGGCTTCATTCAAATGATTAGTAACTTCAACATAGTTTGAATCTTCAAAGCTGTTTTAGTGGCAGGTGCACCCTTGAAATTAGGCAAAGCAGTGATATCTATGATGAAATTAGGACGCTTAGTATAAATTATTCAAAAAGACTTTTCCCTGTTGACCTATTAGCCATGTCATTAAAGGCAAATTTAGCTTGGGAAAGAGCCAAATCTTACTGTTTTGGTCTGGAAACAGAGAGCACCTAATCAGATTACCAAGGGTCTTGTCTATGGCCTCGGTTTGTCCATTTGTCTATGGGTAACAAGTAAAGCTGAATTGAGGTGAGTGTCAAATCTTTTCCAAAGTTCCTTCCAGAAATGACTTGTAAGTTTCATATCTCTGTTTGAAACAATGGACTTTGGAACTCTATGCAGTATGATTACATCTCTAAGAAACAGTTGAGCCACCAAATTAGCATCTTGTCTTTTTTGCATGCTGTGAAATGAGCCATTTTTGAGAACATGTCTACCATCACCATAACTGAAATCCATGTGCCTAGGAGTCTTAGGTAATCCAAGGTTGAAATCCATGCTGAGGTCTTCCCAAATGTTTTGGGGAATAGGAAGAGGGGACTATAAACCAATGTTGTTGCTAGTTCCTTTGGCAGATTCACAAGTAGGACAATGTTCTACAAACTTGGTTACATCCCTTCCGGGTTTAGGCCACAAATATTTACCTTCTAGAGCTGCAATCATCTTATCCCTGCTTGCATGTCCAGTTTAGCCCCCAATGTGGTGCTCTCTGATCGACATTTCCCTTAATGAAGTCTTGGGAATACACATGTAATTTCTTTTGAACAAACATCCTGATTGAAGTGTATAGTCTTTAAGATACTCTTTGGCCAAGAGTTTCCTCCAAATGTCTCCAAAGTCCATGTCATCTTCATAATGCTCTTTAAGAGGGTCAAAGCTTGTGATCTCATTCCTAACCATAGTCATTAGCATACCTCCCCTACTAAGGGCATCAACTGCAATGTTGTTCTTCCCAGTCCTATGTTTGAACACATAATTGAATTTTTGTGAGAATAGAGCCCACATAGATTGCATCATGCTCAAAGTGTTTTGGGAGTTGATGTACTATAAGGATTGATGGTCACATTGTAAAATGAACTCTCAGGTAGTGTTCCCAATGTTTTAGGGCTCTTATGATTGCATAGAATTCTTGTTCATATGTTGTCCACTTTTGCTTGGCTTCATTGAGTTTCTCACTGAAGTACCCAACGACCTCTCCTTGTAATAGCACAGCTCCTATGCCAACTCCCCATGCACAAGTTTCCACTTCAAAAACCAAATCAAAATTTGGAAGAGCCAACACTAATGCACTAGTAAGTCTTTCTTTAACCACCTCAAAACTGTCATATTGTTCCTGTCTCTAATGGAAATGGCCTTTCTTTATGCAATTGGTGATAGAAGCCACTAAAGTGCTGAAGTGCTTGATGAACCTCTTGTAGAAAGCGACAAACCCACTAACATTCCTAGCATCATGTACATTATGAGGTGTTGGCCAATCAGTCAGAGCTTGCACCTTCTTCTAGTCAACTGAAGTACCCTCAGAGCTGATCACAAATCTCAAGAATACTATCTGATTAATTAAAAAATCACATTTCTTGAGATTAAGGAATAGGCTGTTTTCTTTTAGTACTTCCAGAACTGATCTTAGATGCTTCAAGTGTTCCACTTCACTCTTACTGAATATGAGGATGTCATCAAAATAGACAACCACAAACATCGCAATAAATGGCTTTAAGACTTGGTTCATTAACCTCATAAAGGTACTAAGGGCATTGCACAACCCAAAGGGCATCACTTGTCACTTATAGAGCCCCTCTCTTGTCCTAAAGGCAGTTTTCCATTCATCCTTAGGGTGGTCCCTAATTTGATAGTACCCACTCCTTAGGTCTAGTTTAGAGAATATTTGGGTACCCACCAATTTGTCAAGCTTGTCTTTCAGTCTTGGGATGGGAAAACAATATTTGCCAGTGATTTTATTGATGGGCCTGCTGTCCATATACATCCTATAGCTCCCATCTTTTTTTGGCACAATCATTGCTGGAATGCACATGGGTTGATACTCTTTTTAATCTGCTTCCTTCCCAGTAAATCTTCCACAATGGATTGAAGCCCATCATGCTCTCATGGACTCATTCTATAATGAGGCAAGTTTGGGAATTTTGAACCAGCCACAAATTCTATCTTGTGCTGTATGTTTCTTAAAGGAGGTAGACCTGTTGGTAACTCTTTTGGGCTAATATCCTTGAATTCTTCGAGGAGAGAATTCAATGAAGGATTGTTATTAGGAACAGTGGGGTTACTTTCTTTTAGAATCAAAGCAAACATTGTGGAATGTACCTTCGTAACTCTGGGCCAGTAATACTTGAAACCATCAGAGTTGAGTGACTTCCACTAGTTGTTTCTTCAAATTTCTCTTGTTGGGGGCACTAGAACTATTTTCTTGTTTTTCCACTGGAAATAATAGGTGTTCTTTTTCCCTTTTTGTAATGTGTCCTTTTCAAATTGCCAAGTTCTACCTAGCAAAATTTGGCAAGCATCCATTTCAATTGCATTGCAAGCCACTTCATCTTGGTAATATTTTCCAATGGAGAGAGAAATGGTGCAAATCTCAATCACTTTAGTCTCATACCCTTTTCTAATCCAACCCATTTTTTAAGGTTTAAGATGCTTTTGAGTGCTCAAACCTGTTGTCTTCACTAAGGCCTTTGATACCACATTCCCACTACTTCCTCTAGCCATTATGATATCACACCCCTTGTTGATGGTGCATCTGTTTTGAATATATCATGCCTCTGGGGCTGTTGGAAGACAAAAACAACCTTTAAATGATACAAGTGAACCTCTCTCCTTCATCACCCTCTATGAATTCAATCTTCTCTAAATTATCATTGTCTGCATCTCCAAATCCATTATCCAAATCCTCAATTCCATCCACAATGTTGACAGATCTACTCAGGGGACATTAATTGGACCTATGTCCTGCTTGGTTACATTTAAAATGCTTAGCAATTGTATGCTTGGAGTAAGGGTTTGTTTTAGAGTTGGTAACGGGCTGTTTGGGGTAATTGAGAGGGTCAAAGGAAGGTTTAAAAGCTGATTGGGTAAGGGACGTATTTATATGTTAGGAGAAGGGGGTGGTTTATCTTGATTCATTTCCGGACTTATCTTCTCGAATGAGATTACTCAGAGGATTTGTTGAATTGATTTTCATACTTGGTAGAAAGTGTAATTGGTTCAGGGAAGCTAGAGATGTTCCTCACATCACTTGGATCCTTATGGGTTCACACAAACCAGTGATATATCTCAGCACCTCTTGAGACTCACTTTCCTCTAAGTCATTAAAAGCTCTTAATTCTTGAAATTGTCAGTGTAGGCAGCCACACTTCTCAGACCTTGCTAACAATAGTGATATATAAAATCTGTTGATAGTCAGAAAGTAAAAATTGGTCATACATGAGTTGCTTCATCCATGCCCACGAACTGATTGGGAGTTCACCATGTCTCCTCCTGGTAGATTGCTTATGATCCCACCATGCACTCACAGCCCCTTTCAATTTATCTGCTACCATTTTAACTTGTTTCTCCTCTGGAATTTCCATATATTCAAGGAAATTATCAACAACTTTGATCTAGTCTAAGAACTCTCCAATTATAAGCTGGCCAGCAAAGTAGGGAATTTCATTATTGGCCCTGAGATATGGATTATTCATTAGAACGTGGTCGATAAGATGTGGGTAACTGGATATGATGGGCAGATTCCTCCAATAGGTGATTTCCCAGAGTCTGGGTGTTCTTAAAAGATGGTCGACGAGAAGAGTCGGAGGTTCCACAATATTTGCTACCCCTGTGTGGAGTTAACGAAGGCTGTTCAGGTGAATTCAAGGTTGGGGAATGGGTTGGGCTGATCGAAATTGAATGGGTAACGAAGGTTGTTTTGAGCTGCTGGAGGAAATCGAGCTTGATTCTTTTGACCTTGTTCGTGTAAATAAGCTATTAAAACTTTTGCAATAGGTATATTTGTCCATGCTACGACGACCACCATCACTTGCTTTGCCATCACGAAATGCCAATAGCTCTGATACCAAAATTAATGTAGGAGTCTTTTGAGCACAAAAGGTAATGAAAACCTTTGCTGAAAAATTAAGCAACTATGACTTAGACCAATTTTATTCAATAAGCAAGAAGAAGAATTCCTGATAATTCGTTTACAGAGATGGCAAAAAGCGTGTTCCTTGACGCAGCCTAAATTAATGACAGAAAGTTGTCACTCAAAACTTTGTAGTTTTGGGTAACAAACTTGACTCAGGAAAATAATAACATTTAAAGAAAAATAAAGAAACTACAATAAAAGTAATCAACGACATAAAATGCAAATAACTCTAATAAACTATATCATTGGCTTAGCTCCTGTGCCAATTACATCACTAATTAATGGAGTTACAATTAAAGCTCCGTAGATACATAGAAGTTTGGCACATTATGGCACTTAATAAACTTTGCAAAAAAGAGAATAAAAAATTCAATCCACTCAAAGCTACTAACCCATTGACAAATCTAATTGACACATTTTCCAAAAGTAAAAAGAATAACAAAACTATATATATATATATATATATTTGTGGTTTAATTTGAGAACAAAATGGCATTAAACTAAACTAAATGAAATTGGGTTATGTGTCACTTTTTTAAGTTCTTAATAAACTTGCAAAATAAGAGAATAAAAAATTCAATCCACTCTGTTACTAATCCATTGACAAATCCAATTGAAACATTTTCCAAATGATGTAAATAAAATAAAAAGAATAACAAAACTATATACATACATACATACATACATATATATATATATATATATATATATTTGGGGTTTAATCTGAGAACTAAATGGCATTAAACTAAACTAACTGAAATTGGGCCATGTACCACTTTTTTTAAGTTCTTAATAAACTTGCAAAATAAGAGAACAAAAATTCAATCCACTCAGTGTTACTTATCCATCGACAAATCCAATTGAAACATTTTCCAAAAGTTGTAAACAAAATAAAAAGAATAACAAAATTACATTTTTTTAATCCTAGAACAAAAATGGTATTAAACTAAACTAACTAAAATTGGGTAATGTACATCTTTTTTTGGGCTAAAATGCACCATTAGTCCATAAACTTTAAACAAAATTCACATATTAATCTTCAAATTTTTAAAACGTATGATTTAATTCTGAACTTTTAAAACATAGGATTTGGTCCTCAAATTTTTAAAATGTACGATTTGCTCATTAAATTTTTAAAACTTTACATATAGGTCCTTCAACTTTTAAATCATATTATTTACTCTCTAGATTTTTAAAACTTTATACAAATCTTAAATTTTTGATTCACAAATATATATTTTAGTAGCCAAATTAAGACCTATGTGTTAAATTTAAAAGTTTGGGAACTAAATTATAGGATTTAAAAGTTTAGGGGCATATGTGTGATGTTTTAAAAGTTTGAAGACTAAATTATATTTTTTAAAAGTTTAGGGACTATACATGAATTTAGTTAAAGTTTGAAGAGCAATAGTGTATGTTAGTTTTTTTTTTTAAATGAACTTTCACACACTTTTATAATTGGCTTTAACCTATGCTGCTGAAGTGCCTACAATGTACATGTGTCATTGCACTAGAGGACAATTGGAAAACATTTGACATGCATAAGGACATTATATTTTGAAGTCTTTATAATGATATAATGGTAATATTTCTATCAAATAGGGATATAATCGTCTTAAATTTAGTATTTTTTAAGGTGCATAATACACACATTGACCTCTATATGTAGAGAGAGATTTAATAATGTATAGTGAGCATTGAGTACCAATGGTCACTAAAGATGTATAATGGGACGTTATACTATGGTACAACCCTATAGTTAATAAAGTTTGGTTCATCTTGTATCATTTAGTTTGGTATTGGGCTTGATGTGGGATTGAAATGAGACAAAACGTGCCTGCTCATTTGTATCCCATTTATTCACTTCTACTATTAATTATTGAGTAATTATGTACGTACTAAATTATTGTATGTATTATGTGATGTATTATTTATTTAATTAGAAGTAATTTTATATGGTATTGATGTGGCACAAACAATGTTGTAAAAGGTTATTTTAAGTAATAAGATGTTTTCTTTAAATGAGGCGAGACTTAAGCCTCGAGATAGTCCGAGACGTAAGTCTCAAACTTTAACTTTAAAAAATATTTAAATATAAATAAAAGTAATTTTTAATCCATTAAGCAATAAATATCATGGAAAGTAACTTTAACTTTAATTAATGTTAAAATATTAATATAAACAATTAATTATGAAAATACCATATAATACACAAAGTAAATAATATAAATTGTGGCTCTATTGTTCAAATATCAAGTTGGAGCAGAAGGAAAATTACAAATATAAATAATCAAATAGAGGGGTAATGTGACTTGTAATTTTGCAATTTAATAACTAATAAAATTTGGAAGGCAAAGTAAAAGAAAGATGATAGGTGAAGGAAGATCGAAGAATGTTAAGGAATCACCTCTAATCACGTTTTTTCGTAAAATTATTATATTCTCCTTTTGTTTTTCTTATCTATGATTTTATACTTTTTTTTTATTTTTGTGAAATTGGTCTGGATTTATGGGTAATGCATGCAATAACTTAAAAAATTAACCATTTAAGACTAAAGCCTCAATCACCTTGACGTGTAAGAGCTTTAAGTCGTAAGCCTCAAAACAAAAAAGCGTAAGCTTTAATTTATCTTCTTAGGTTATAGCCTTAGAATTTTTCTTCTTCTTTTTTAAGCGTCAAAATAGCCTTATACAACAACGGGCACAAAACTATTTTGGTCACTTACGTGACAAATAGTGTTTGAATATATGTTATTGAAATTTATTGCATATAAGTCATATACTTTGCTTAATTAAAATCTTGCACAATAATAATTATAATACTTATTTGAATAATGATCCCTAGCATTACTTCACTTATTAAAAAGCATTATTCTTAATTATTAGGCCAGTCCCATTCTCTGATTTTACCCCCTCCTAAGAGACCTGATGAAGCCCAACAGTTGTCCTACATCCCATTTGTGCTCCAACAAATAGGACGTGCTTAAACCGAGATAAATCTCTATTGTGCTTTGAATTCGTATGGGCTATTTTAAATAAAATCGGACGTGCCAGGCTTCCATATTTGACACTTCTAAAGCTCACCTTATAAAGTAAAAAAGTCATGCAAAAATTAGGATAATTTAGTTCAAGTTTAGATTTAGGGTTCAATTTTCACCAGTTAGGGTTCGGAGTTTCAGCACAGAGTAATTTTCCATTGAAGGTATAAATCTGTTGATTTTTGCATGTTTTCATGTTCGATATTTTTAGTATGACCTTTTTGCTCTATGTACATCTATTGATATAAAACGAAAAAAATTATATTTTGTTTTGGATGTTAGTGACAGAACCATGAATTTTGTTTAGCGGGGTGGTCACTGAGTAAATTACTGGTGGGAATTTTTTTTACTTGTACATTACTTGTATGAAATTTGAGGATGATAGAAGAAATAAGAAGTCAAATACAAAAGTTTTGTCAAAGAATGAAAGAAGAAAAAATTGAGGCTAGAACAACTGGATTTAGTATTAAAGAATCCTTTCAGGGCAATAATTTGAATGAAAAGATAGAATGTTGGAGGAAAAAAAAATTAAAAGAAGCGGACTTTATTGTGGAAAAGTATTGCTTTAGATATTGAAGGTAGAACTCAAAATTTAAAAAACCAAAATATAACTTTTTCTTGAAGAATTAAAATAAAAGGTTAATATTTTATATAAAGTCACATGCGGCATTTTTTTATTGGCTCTACATGTAAAAATATAAGATATAAAATGCATGTTTTCATATAAAGTCAATGCAAACTTGTCAAAATTTAAGACAAATCACATGCTTGAAAGGGAAATTATTTTTCATAGGGGCACTGATCAAATTACACAAATATTACTAGTCAAAAGGCATGTGTGCCTCTTGGGCTCCTCGTGCCTCCGTCCCCGGTTTGTGTCCTACCATACAAATAGAATGAGAATGTTAGTTTTATCACTTTACTGATTTACATATGACTGCATAAGAAATGGGCTTTTTATATTTCTTGGTTCTTAAACTTTTAGTCCGATTAATTTTTTGGACGGTCTATGTGTATAGATCTGAGGAGTTTGGTTGAGAGAATTTATTTGAGATCCAATGAAAAGGTTTTGGGAAGAATTGAAGTGTTGATATAGGAGCTAAACCCTTGCAGCTGCATGCAAAATGCTTTCATGTCTTTCCATACGATGAAACAATTCTTGAGGGCAAAAAATAATTTCGTCTATTGATTTTTACTTTTCAATTTTTTGAAATGTTTGTTCCTAGCAATGTTGGCATTTGGTCTCTGCCAGATATTGTAACTTCAAATTTTCTCATGTGCATGGTTAAGGAATTGATAAATTGTTTGATTTTGCTTTTACTTGCATTTGGTATTTCATTTTCATCTTAAAATTATTAACATAAACTATAAATATAAGTTGTTAGAATGATGTTGTCGCTTGGCTAGCACCTTTTAGGCGATGCATACTTCCTTCTAAGGTGGCTCTTCTTTTCTCTATCTTTTATTAGAAAGATATGCAATCAAGTCCGTAGAATAGAAGAGTCTCGCGCTTTCTTAAACTCATTCTAACATAGCTAACCGAAGGAGAGGCAGTTTCAAGTTAAAGGTCGAGGAAACCGAGACCGAGGAAAGCTAGGAAGGCGAGGAACGAGAAACCAAGTAGTAGGCCTGATCACAGCTGATCACATTTTGATTATTATTATTATTAGGTCATGATTAATTTATTTTCTGTTATTGGATGCAGATTATCTATATTCGGTTTTAAATTGTCTTTTTTTTATGGGGTTACCTTTTGCATCATTTCAACTGGTTGCTCAATGATTTCACAAGGTTTCTTAGTCAAAATGCTAACATCTACCATTTCTTTTAGGCGGAGAACCCTTGTTGCAATTGGGACTCATGATTTGGACAAATTGCAAGCCCCCTTTACATATGAGGTGGACTCTTATGACTTTTTTTCCTCTTGCTATTATGCTTATTACATACTTTCTTTTGCATTTAACTTATGTTTATTGTTTCTCGGGAAACTATGGTATGTATATGGAGTTGCTTGGAATCTGTCTCTTGGGTATGATAGGAGGAGGTTAATATGCCCTGAATGTTTATGGATGTCATTTTAACTTTTGAAGAAATGGAATATAAAAAGCATGCTACTGACTTGGAATCATCTATTTTTCACACCACTCATTTGATATGTTGTTGGTTGCTTTTCCACTATTAGAGAATAGTGACGATTTTGGTGATTTTGTATGATTGGGTGTGTTAGATTTATGGTCACTTGTCATATGTGTGCCAGACATGCGATGTCCTGTGTTTATTTTCATCAAGAAATATTCTTTGCTTGAAATTTATTTCTGAACAATCAGTTTGGTTCTGTTTCAGGCTTTACCTCCTTCAAATATAAATTTTGTACCACTGAAACAGGTCATTAATGTCTCTTCCCTTTCTCTCATTCTATTTATGTCTCCATCTATTCAAATCTCTTTCTGTTATATTTTATTTTCTAAAATGGCCTTCTCATCCTACATTTTTGCGACTTGGAAAAGTTATTTATTTTTCTTTTGGCTGATGGAGAATTAATTTTTTGTTGTGTTGATTTTTGTAATTCAGGTGAAGAGCTTCCGAGCAGACGAACTTATGGAATTTTACAAAGTGAGTCCTAGGATAAAATAGTTTATTGATTGGTGTTGCAGTGCAGATGTCTAGACCAAACAGTTATTTTGCTATTGTTTGCTTTCTTATCATCATGCCATTAATAGCTACATGCGTATCCTTTCTGAAAAATTACTGTTCTGAGAAACTAGTATTCTCTGGCTATTTTTAGTTTTCTGTACCGTGTCTTGATCTATACTTGATAACTGTATTTGGCAGTCAGATTTGAAGTTGAAGAAGTTTTTGTACATAATAGAAAATTCACCGGTGTTCCCTGTCATATATGATCGGAACAGGTGAGATGATGTTTCTTATTAACGTCATGACTGTTAATTCTTTAAATAAAGTACATATCTTTTACATCTGGGTAACTGAAAATGTGAGTTTTTCCACAAGTAATTGAGAATCTATATAGTATTATTTTTGAATGAGTTGCCTATTCTTTGCTGCTTTTGTCCACATATTGACTATACAGGTCTTTTAACCTCTGACTGCTGTGAATAGTTTTTAAAATCTTTTCTAGTACCGGTGGGTGATGTTCAATGTGTTTTGGCAGGACTGTTTTGTCTTTGCCACCAATTATCAATGGTGCACATTCAGCAATCACTCTTAAGACGAGGAATGTTTTCATTGAATGTACAGCCACAGATCTGACGAAGGCCAAGATTGTTTTGAACACTATGGTAAGGAAGAAAAATAATCTGCACTTGATAGTCTCTTAAAATCTCTCTTTTATGGGTGATGATGTGATTGGATCATTTTCCCTACAGGCAGCAGCCTTTTCATCATACTGTGAAAGAAAGTTTGAAATTGAACCAGTCCAAGTAATATACTCTGATGGAAACTCCTATATATATCCTGATCTATCAGAATACAAAATGGAAGTTCCTTTGACATATATAAATAATACAATTGGAGTTTCTTTGGAAGCAGAAGAGGTATACAGTTTTTTCGTATACACCTATTTCTAGTTAATTTTTGACACTTTGCTGGTATCCCATTTAAGATAACTGGTCACTAGACATGGTGATAGGATATCTGTATGTACTATATTTTTTTTACCTCCATCTCCTTGTGCTACAATTTGATTCTTGTTTCTTTTATCCATCAACTGCTTGATATTAAACTTCATAATATTGTTTTGGGTTCTTGCTGCATAATAATAATTCATCTATCATGCTAGGCTTGTCGCAAATTCTCTCTTTTGAGTTTCTTTCTTGGCTTTCAGGTTGCTAGTTTGTTAAACCGAATGCAATTGCGATCTGAGCATTCTGTATCGCACAATAAGCAGTGCAACATCAGTGTATCAGTGCCTCCAACTAGAAGTGATGTGCTTCATGCATGTGATATTATGGAGGTTTGATAGCAATGGTGTCTTGAGCTACATATTACTCTTGAGTGTATGTCGTCTGCTTGGCCTTTTGTGCTTCCATTTACTGAGTTTTTCTTTCTTAGGATGTTGCGATTGCTTATGGATATAATAACATTCCGAAGAGAAAGCCTGCATCTTTGAATCTCCTTCCCTTGAATGAATTGAGTGATCTTATCAGGAAAGAGGTAACAAGAGAAATCCTTAATTGTTAACTGAATCTCTTCGATTTTTTTTCCAAAACTTTCCGTATTCATTCTATTATTTATGACTTGTTTCATTTTCTTTTAAAATCTCTTTGTAGATTGCAATGACTGGATATACTGAAGTAATGACCTTTATATTGTGCTCTTGGAGAGAAACTTTTACCATGTTAAATCGTAAAGATGACAAATCAACAGCAGTGATGATTGGAAATCCTCGATCCTCTGATAACGAGGTGGACTAATTGTCACATCAACAGTTTTACTTCTATTTTTTTAATTGTTCTATTGATTATGTTTTTAGCACATATAATTTCTGTTTTATCTTGAAACTTTTCTTTGGTGTATGGATGCATTTTAGCTTCTGTTAGAAAAAATTGTCATGTTTTTCTTACCAAATGAACTTTGTTGCAATGCTGGTTAAATACTTTTTTTATGCTAATTCTGTTTGAAACAGGTTGCTCGAACCAGTTTGATGCCTGGGATACTCAAGACTGTTGGCCACAACAAAGATAATCCCAAGCCTATAAAGGTGTATATGATTTTCCATTTTGTAAGGGGTTCAATGTTGCAGTTCCTGGTCTTTGTTATGCTAGCACTATTTTTCTCTGTTACGCAGCACATTCAAATTTGACAGCATTAGATCATTATGTTCCAAGCTTTGTAATATTCAATGAAATATGATTTATATTTTTTCTGGCATTTTTATTAACAAAAAACAATTTCGGTCTTTTTTATAAGTAGGAATCTTAATCTGAATGTTATTGTGATCTCTTTGCATTCCTTTCTGTTGTATGATTTATGTCTAAAATTCTTAAATGTTATCTCACTTTCTCCTTTGTGTTTCCATATTCTAGATTTTTGAAGTGGGTGATGTGGCAATCCTTGATGATATGAAAGATGTTGGTGCAAAAAATTGTCGTCGACTAGCTGCGTTATATTGTGGTGCTAGCTCAGGTTTTGAGGTAAATACTACTTGCCGTTAAGACTCTTGGTTTAATAATTTTATTTTTGCTAGATGTTCTGGTAAGGTTTGAAAGTTATCTAGTAATATACCTTTAATGTTAAATTTGAATAGGCATGTAAACCTTGAGTACAACTGTGAACCTAGGTAGGGGACTAGGGGCCACATGCATCCTCTCTTTCCTATGCCTTTGTCCTTTTTTTTTCTTTTCTAAAATATTATTTTATATGGTCTTAATAAATATATTTTTGAGTAAAGGGCTCTACTATTATAAATATATCTTATATTAGTCTGTTCACTTTTTACCTGTGCATTTTGGTCCTTTTCTTTACAAAAAGGAGCACATAAAGAGATTTTACCAGTTACATGCCTATGTAATTAAAATTACTCGATATACAACTGAAAGGGAAAATAAATGGCAGATAAGTGAAATTCAAAAGAGCTGTTAAATGAGCATTTCCTTTATACTTAAATATTGTATTTGCGACATTGTAATGTTGGTGTAGGTATGAGTTCTTCACACTTTAATTCTTTGCTTGTTAAAGGGGCTTTCCTATCTTACTGACCCTTCTAGAACATTTGATTTGCAGCTGATTCATGGCCTCGTTGACCGAGTTATGGAAGTGATTGGGGCAACATTTGTTCCACTTAATGACAACAACGGATACTATATAAAACCGTCAAATGTAAGTATTTCCTTATTTTCCTTCTCAGGAATTTTCGAATTTTTGAGGGCTGACTGTATTTATATCTTCTGCAGGAGCCTGAGTATCTCTCAGGTAGACAAGCAAACATATTTTACAAAGGAAAGCTCATTGGTGCATTTGGTATTGTGCACCCTGAGGTAGATATTATAGCCCACCTATTATATTTTTTTTCTTTCCCTTGTCTTCAACTCTCGTTAATTGTGGTATATATTGTATGGTTTGGTTGTTGGCATTGGATGCTTAGATTCGTGGTCTACGTTGGCCACTAGGAGAAGAATACATTTTTAATTGGATAAATTGTTGACCACGTGTTTCATGCTTATGTCATGCAATGCTCTTGAAATAAAACCTAAAATACAACCATATTTTTAGATTTCAATAACTATATCTGTGATTGGCCCTGAACACCACCTCAAACATGCTTCCGGGGCAACCAACCAATAATTCATTTCTGAATGTGACTTTGCGAGAATTGTCTTATTCTTTTAAGTTGGTGCATTTTGTATTTGACATTCTATGTAATTTGATTGAAATTATTTGAATTTTATTGCAGCAGTAGTAAGCAGTAACCACTCACTATTTTTTTGCAGGTCTTGAATAACTTTGACATCCCTGATCCTTGCTCCTTTGTAGAACTTAGCATTGAAGATTTTTTTTAGTGTTTTCAATCTGTTGGTTGCTATGTGAGTTCTTACACACCTAAGTTTTTCGTAGTTTTATCTAAACTTTTAGCAGGTCACACATTTTTTGGATAATGGTATTCACTGTCATTTCTTCTCCCTTCTCCTTTCCTTCGCAACTTGAATGAACATTTCTTGGGTAACCATACCTGTATGCATACTGTGAATGCCATTGCTGTGTATGTTTTGCGATGGTTGAGTTTAAATGGGACTGATGAAGAAATCAACGGAGGTTGCATTGCTCTCTGATTTTGGGCTTGTTAGAAAGCTGAATATTGGATTATTTTTATTTATATTTGTTCAAATTTAGCAAGGACAGTAATCTTGTAATTCATGCAAAATCTGGTTGATCATTGGTTTCGATCCTTCCTACGTTCTTGTACATGGTGGCATTTTAGTTCCAATTTTAGACTCCGATAGTTCTACTATGTTGTAACTTGTAAGATAATTGGATTGCTGTTATATTTATTTAATACGTGAGAATAAAAAACGTGTAGGATGGATAAAAAATAATAAAAAAATACTATAGTTGTACAGATAAAAAGAGCAAGGGCCAAAAAGTAACCTAAAACAAGCAACAAAGTGTCCATCTGAAAAGAATTATTGTTAGCAAGCATTAGCTAGCAGATGATTTCTGATGAATCTAACTTGATTTGATCAATAATATGATGAGAGAAACTGAATCACATGTTCTTGCTCTAATAATACCGTATGGCCTTAAAATGGAAGCCAAGGGAAATTCTTCACAGTATTTAAAAAAACCCCTTACAAGAGATACACAATAAGTATCACTTATCATGTACGTGATTTAAAGTTTTTGATTAAATTTGTTAATTTTTAGATAAAATAATTAATTTAAAAATATTTAAATTAGTTAGTTGAAATAAAAAATATCAATAATTTTATTATAGTTCTGTACTTTTATTATTTTATTAAGAAATTGACTTTGAGTAACGCATGAAACATACATGCATGGCAATTGTTAAAACATGTCTAGTTTACTGAGTAGAAGTGGGCAATACAGTTCTGGAATCTAGCACTCACAAATCACAAAAAGCATGTCATTTTACTAAAGAGGGTCAGAACCTTTTCTTTCCTAGTCATGGTCAATAATTATTATGCATACAAGGGACTTATCTTGTAATAAAGAAATGTGTTTATGAGTTTGCACAACATCATACCACACGTCTCATTATTCGATTGATAAAGGGTCTATTCAAGTATTATATATTTGTTCGTGTAACATAATTTACTTATACATTAAATATAATATAAATATTTTAATATTATTAAAAATTTTAAATTAATTATAAAAATATAATTAATTGTGGTTACACTTTTGCATGAATTATATTTATCCTAACTTAAAAAAGAAATGTTAAAATTTAATTATTGATGTATACTGTTAATATTAATAAATATTATCATGTAAATTAATTCAACTATTAATATATTAAATATGTATAACTCTTAAGATTATCTAAAATTCTAACTAATTGTAAACATATAATTAATTATAGTTATATTATATATGATTTAATTTTAATTCAATTATATTATTAATTATTAATTTATTAATTAACCAACAATTAACTTATAAAATACAAAGGGTCGTTCATTCAAAGTTATAATATTAAAGTTTTTAAAATTCTTCTACTTCTTAAATGCATAATCTATATAAACTACGTTCATAATTTTCTTTTATAAATAATACTTTTATACTTATATATATAATGATACATGTTCTCTCATTGTCCAAAAAACTTATAGTATTGCATTACACACTAATCAATAATGAAATTTTTTTTATTTTTATTATTTGAATAAAAATATCTGATTGCAATTAAAACTTTTAAATGTTAAGCTTAAAAATAATTGATCGTTTAAGTAAAATTATATCATCTGTTCACCTTGTACAAAATATTTAATTTTCTCTTTATTCTCTAATTTGTACGAACTATCCATATTCTCAAATGCGTGTCTACATTTTTTTTAATAATAAAATGCTAATAAATGCAATTAATGGACTCATACCGTTAATTATCGTAGGACAAAACTTTTTACTATTTACATGATAAAGTAATTATATTGTTTCACTGTCCTTTTTATTTTATCTCTAGATTTATCATTTTACGTTTATTTTTATTTTAAAATAAAATAATAAAATATTTATAAAAATCAATCAATGTAATAATCGATATATTTTCACTTCACATTGAAAACATAGTGTTTTCGTAATATTATAATCTTGTAAATTTTTGTATTCTTGTTCAATAAATCAATATTTGAAAAAATAATCAGAAGAAAAAATAAACATTTTCTTTTATATATATTTTCTTAATTTGTATCAGATATTTATATTGTTTATATAAACAAATATCAATTACTATTTCAACAACTACCATGATGGAATTACATGGTTTACAGCTGCTTGGTAGGCACCATGTATATTGAAAAAACGCTTGGTGTCGGTACAGTATTTGTTGAATGAGTTGTAGTGTTTGTTGAATTCAACACTCCCACTCAAGTTGGTGCATAGATGTATTTCATGCCCAACTTGATTAAAACTTTTGTGAATACTCGATATGAGACTGTTTTAGTGAGGATGTCAGCCAATTGATCTTCTGACTTAATTTTTGACAATTCTAATGAATTTTCTTCTAACTTTTCCTTAATAAAGAATCTGGCAACTTCAACATTTTTTGTATGATCGTGTTGAATTGGATTATGAGAAATATCACATGATGTTTTATTGTCACAAAATAACTTAATTGATTCTTTAGCAGGATATCCCAAATCTTTTAAGAGAGATTGTAACCACAAGGCCTCACAGAGCCCAAGTGCCATGCCTCTATATTCAGCCTCTGTGCTTGAACGGGAAACAATATGTTGTTTCTTACTTCTCCATGTTACAAGGTTTCCCCCTACAAAAGTGAAGTAGCCTGATGTAGATCGTCTATCATTTATTGATCCAGCCCACTCACCATCAGTATATACTTCAATTCTAGAAAACTCTAAATTTTTAGTGAACAATACTCCTTTTCCAGGAGCAGACTTTAAATACCTCAAAATATGAATAACTCCATTCATATGTTGTTCTCCAGGATTATGCATAAATTGGCTGACAATACTTAAAGCATAGGCAAGGTCTGGTCTTGTGTGTGCCAAATACATCAACCTTCCAACAAGCCTTTGGTATCTTTCTTTATTTGTTGGAACTTGATCAACCTCGATACATAACTTTAATCATTCCTTTACTGGTGTATTAGCTGGTTGACATGCCGACATACTGGTTTCTTTTAATAAATCTAAGGCATACTTTCTTTGAGATAAGAAGATTCCTTCTGTTGATCGAGAAACCTCAATCCCAAGAAAATATTTTAAGGAACCAAGGTCTTTCATTTCAAATTCTTTGGACAAATAAGTTTGTAGCGCTTTCCTTTCTTCAAGATCATTTCCTGTTACTATCATATCATCAACATATACAATAAGTGCAGTGATCTTACCATACCCTTTTTTTAGAAATAAAGTATGGTCTGAATTGCTTTGCTTGTAGCCAAATGCCTTCATTGACCTTGTGAACCTGCCAAACCATGCTCTTGGGGATTGTTTCAATCCATACAGTGATTTTTTTAATTTGCACACCTTTTCATCATGGATTTTGGATTTCTTGATTCCTGGTGGTAAATCCATGTAGACTTCTTCAATTAAATCTCCATGTAGAAAGGCATTTTTTACATCAAACTGATATAATGGCCAATCTAAATTTGCAGCTAGAGATACCAAGACCCGAACAGTGTTAATTTTGGCTACAGGTGCAAATGTTTCTGTATAGTCGATCCCATATGTTTGAGTGTATCCTTTTGCCACCAATCTTGCTTTATAGCGTTCAATCATACCATCTGCTTGATACTTTACTGAAAAAATCCATCGACATCCAACAATTTTCTTTGTTGGTGGACGATCGACAAGTTCCCAAGTTCTATTTATTTCTAAGGATCTTAGTTCTTCATTCATAGCATCTTTCCATTTTTGGTCAGCTAAAGCTTCCTGCACACTGTTAGGAATAGATACAATAGATAATTGATTCACAAATGATACGTTTGATTTTGACAAACGATGTTTAGACATATAGTTACTCATGTGATATTTGACTTTACTAGAAATCTCAGGTTCATATATGGCTTTAGGAATACCTCTATTAGGAAGTGATGGAAGTATTTTTCTGGCTGGTTCAATAGTTGGAACATCCTCTTCAAACGATTGGTTAGGTATATCAGCAGCTTGTAGAGAAGGAAACTCGTACTCGCTTAGTGGTAGTAAGGAACTTGCTTGATGATCTTGAAGTTCATGAGGACTTGATTCCATTTCCCTTGAGTTTTTTCTATATTGAGAGTTATTACCATCTGAATTCAAGTTATTTGTATTTTCCTCACATATAATTTGTCTTTCTTCATAAGGAAACAATTTATATGTAAGGGTCTGAATTTCAACATGGTTGTACTCCCCCTGAAATTCAGGTGTAGAAGAGAAATACATTGTATCTTCATGAAAAATAACATCCATGGTAGTAATCATTTGTTTTGTAGGAGGATGATAACAACGATACCCTTTTTGTTGCATGGCATATCCCATAAAAACACAATGTATTGCTCGTGGATCCAACTTGCTACGTTGTTGTTTATGTAGGTGTACAAATGCCACACAACCAAAGACATGAGGAGGTAAATTGGGAACACTTGGTGCAACAATTGCTTCAGTGATGGCTTGTAGTGGTGTTTGGAAGTTAATGGGACTGGAATGTACCTGATTGATCAAATATGCAGCAGAAGTAACTGCTTCTCCCCAATAAGATAATGACATATTAGCTTCGATCAATGAGGCACAGAAAACTTCCAACAAGTGTCGATTTTTTTCTTTCTGCTACTCCATTTTGTTGAGGTGTATCAACACAAGTAGTTTGATGAATAATCCCTTTTGATTTAAGATATTCTTGAAGCTCATAACTTTTATATTCTCCTCCATTGTCACTTCTTAGAACTTGAATCTGTGTTTTATATTGAGTACGAACCATTTTATGAAATTTTCTAAATAATACGTTTACCTCACTTTTAAATTTCATTAAACAGACCTAAGTCATTCTACTAAAATCATCAATAAATGTAACAAACCAACGTGATCCTCCCAAATTAGAGACTTTGGAAGGATCCCATACATCAAAATGTATAACCATAAATGGAAATGGACTTTTATTTAAGGTTACATAAAATGTGGAACGATGACTTTTTGCTAGGTCACAGACATCACACTTTAAAGTAGAAAGATCTAAGCTCAAAAATAAACTTGGAAATAATTTCTTTAAATATCCAAAAGAAGCATGACCCAATCTCCTATGCCATAGCCATATATTTGATTCATCCTTGTTAGATCCAGTTGCTACCAATGCATGATTTGTTGAATCCAAGTCCAAATAATACATGTTTCCTTGCCTAACACCACGACCAATCATTTGCTTTGTTTGAATGTCCTTAAACACAAAAAAGTGAGGCCAAAAAATAACAAAACAAGATAAAGTAGTGGTTATTTGAGAAATAGATATAAGGTTATACTCTAAAGAGGGAACAACTAGTACTGAGTCTAAATTCAAAGTATTAGTGAGAGACAAAGATCTTTCCCCAATGACTGGGGTTGTGTTACCATTGGCAGTGCAAACAGTTTTGTGTAAGGATGGTTTTGAGATTTGTCTAGAATCGAATGTCATATGATCAGTTGCACCTGAATCAATTATCCATGTATTATTAAAAACAAGAGAAAAAACTTTAAGCATCTTACCAACATTTGCTGAGGAGTTTGCAACATGATCCTTTTTGTTTCACCAATGGTGGCAGTAGACATCTGTCGTGGATTTTTCTTCCAAGAGTCACGGTTGTGATCCCACCAGTCAGGATATCCCACAAGTTCAAAACATCGTTCTTTTGTATGACCCTTTTGATGACAATGGGTACATTTAAATGATGATTTATCAGTCACCTTTCATTCTTGCTGATTGGAAAAAGAACGATTTTTAGATATCATGGCGGAAGCGTCAACATCTCTAGATTTTTCCTTCAATGAGATTCGACATACTACCTCCCGTGGAATCAAGGAATAGCAACCTTCTAAATTTGGGATAGTTTCTTTTCGCAAAATTTCTCCACGAACCTGCTCAAATTCATCATCTAATCGAGCAAGGAAAATATGTATCCTTAGTCTTTCAACAGACTCTTGATATGATATTAGATCATCAGGGTCTTTCATGACCACCTTATCACGATGATCTAGCTCTTGGAAAATTTCAATCAACTCTCCATAATACTTTGAAAGTGATTTTCCATTTTTTTCTGGAAGTAAAGGCTTTTTGGTATTAAGACTAATACCTGTAATTCGTCACTTCCATTATAGAATGCTTTTGCCAAAGCACCCCAAATTTCAAGAGCAGTAGGTATGCGTAAATATCGATTCATTATTTCTGGACTCATTGACATAAGTATCTATCTCTTCACTTTTTGATTTTCTGCATACCACTTGTTACAATTGTTTGATGTTTTTTCTGGTTTCAAATTTTTGTCATGAATATAAGAGAGTTTTTCTCTCTCTGCAATATGCATTTCTATTATTTGAGACCAAACATCATAATTAGTTTCAGTAAGAACAATTCCAGCATTAAAAACACCTTCAGATTGAATAGATTGTACAACAACTAGTGTTGATTGCTTCATAGGTAATGAAATTATACCCTCTGTCATGATATTATGGTAAACACACTAGAAAATGGTGTAATAATTCAAGAATTGAACTGTTTTTTTTAACGCACTAAACTGGATAAAAAATCACAAAATCGGGTAAAAATTGGTTTAAAAACTTGAAAAACTGAACCAAACCGGTTTTAGAAATCCAGAACCGAAAAAAACCGGGTTCAGACCTTTAAAATGGACCAAACCGGCCAAAAATGGAAAAACTGTGAAAAACCGAGAAAACTGGGTTCAAACCGAACCACTGGTTGAACCAAACCTGAGCCGAACCAAGGTGCGGGCCACGCCCAGCCGAGGCCAGCAACAGCCGGCCAGCCAACAGCCGAGCCAGCGGAAACAGCCTAGCCGCATGAATGACTTGTCATGGTCTTCAACCTCCAGACGACGCGTGACGGAGCGTGGAACGCGTGAAAAATGTTTCCTTCACCTCAGGTGGCGCGTGGGGGCGCGTGTTGAACTTTTCTTCTACTCTATTTTTACCAAAATGTTCAAAATTGTGTTTAGAATAATCTGGTAAAATTAGGTGGGACAAATATCGCTTCAAAAATGATGTTTGTAATTAATATTTGTATGGGTGTTTGAATGAGATTTTTTTTCACGAGAAGAAATATTTTCAGAGAAAGAAATCTCTATTTTAAAGAACAAGAGTTTCAAATTTGTATAAAGCAACGACTTGGTTCTGATACCATGAAGAAATTAATATTCGAAGAAATAATCATAAGAAGAAATAAACGTTTTTCTTCATATATATTTTCTTAATTTTTATCGGATATGTACATTGTTTATATAGACAAATATCAATTACTATTTCAACAATTACCATGATGGAATTACATGGTTTACAACTGATTGGTAGGCACCATGTATATTGAAAAAACGTTTTATGTCGGTGCATTATTTGTTAAATGTATTACATTGTTTGTTGAATTCAATACTTGTAAAATTACAATGTGATATATTTGATTTTGTTTCTTTTTCGCTTCTTTTTATTTTTATGTTCAAAATTTTCTTTAACCAAGTAATATTTTATGTTATAATATTTGCTCATAAACTACTGAAACTGGTTTCATGTTTTAGTGAAACACAAACAGTACGTGGATTAATGTTTGGTCATTGTTGAATTTAAATCTCGAAATCCAAAACAGGTGTCAGGACATTTCCCAGTATAGATTAATAGTGGTTGATATTTGCCATTATAAAACTAAAAAAAATATTTCTTCTAATGCTTTTAATTAAAGATAACGAGTTAATTAGAAATTAAAAATTAAAATTTTAATCACCATTTTATTTTATATAAAATTAAAATAATTATAGATTACATCATAGTTATTTTTGATCAAAATTATTCTAAATTTTAATGTTCTGGATCTAAATTAACTATTTGTGAAACAATAAATAAGATATATAATGATTTGCTTAATAATTGAAAAATTAAATTCTAAAATGCTTTAGTTTTGATATAAATACATAATTTTTTAACTTTATAAAATTAAAAGAGTTATATATTATATATAATTATTTTGTTACATCTTTACAAGTCCCAACCTACCATTAATGTTTACTATATATCTAGCTTATATAATATGATCATGATAAATTATCAGAGTATTTGATGATTCGAGGACAAAAAGATTGTGAAAAATAATATAGTCAGTTTTAGCCAAACATCTTTTATTATATATATATATTTTTCTTTTCACTGGCCTTAAGAAGTAGAAAAAGTAAAATATATATATATATTAAATTAAGTGTGATTAGAATTTAATTTGTTTTATAAAAACTATCTAAAAAACATTCCTAAAAAGTAATTAAATTTGTTGAATCTTTATTTTCATCAATGTCTTGACAATTCTCTTGTTTCATAATGATTTTATCTATAAAATGTCGTACATTTAGAACTTACCAGTAATTCTTAATTTTATTTAGATGTTACATATTTTCTATACTTATTTATAAAGCAATGATTAAAAATTTATTGAAAAAAAAATATCACTAAAACATGTAATCACAAAAATAATATATCTTATATTCATCCCATATATTTTTATTATTAGAATTTTTTTTAACATATTATTTTATTTTAAATACAGTCCATCGATCAAATTAAATTAAGTATGATTATTTTTAAAATTATTTTATTATTTTATTGTTTTTAACTTTTTACAAAATTACTTCTTATTTAAAATATTATAAATAAAAATAATCATCTACTTAACCATCTATTTAATTCATAAATATAATTTTTTGCAATGCAAATATTCATAACTAGTGCGTTCAAACGTAAAGGATTCCTTGTGCATATATAAGAGTTTCTTGTTATGCTTGTTGATCTCACCCATGGTACAAATACAAAGGATCTTGGCACACTTGTGATTTATTAAATATATTATTAAATATATGTATCACATTATTTTAAATTAATGAATAGTGTTTTGTTATTTGTTGTTATTTTGATTGTAAGGTATATCAGGAAAGTTCCATAGATATATGAAAATCCTATTAATATGTGCATATACAGTTTTCTTATTTAATGTTTTAATTAGGATGTTGAATATTTACAATTATAAATATAATTTTAAAAATATTTTTTTTAATTTATTAGTTGGCATAGCTTGAGAAGGAGTAGAGTTACTTCATCGTTGGAAGAATTTGTCTCGTGTCATAACTTACGATGGCCTATTGAAGGCTCTCCCAAGAACTCGAGTTCAAGGTCTCTTCTTTATGCATTGTTGCTACAAAATATCACAAAACATAAAAAGAGAGATAAGAAATAAGAAGATGAGATCACTTAGGATCTAGTTTGAAAAGAAATGAAAATGATTTTTTAAAACCAACCTAAAAAGAGACCTTGGACTCGAGTTCCTGGGAGAGCAGAAAAGTGTTAGACTCGGAGTGTTTCACTCTTAAAACTCAAGCAAATAAGCTATGTGTCAAGCTAATTTCTTATCATCGAAATGAAAACTTTTCTATGGCTCAAACTGAGGCAAAAAAGTATTTTTCTCTCTTATTTTTTGTCAGATGTGCAGAAAATGATGAAAAGATCTCAACCTAAGCATCTTTTTATATAAAAGCCCTCATTTCTCTCTCCAATCAACTATAATGTATTTAATAGGGGAGCTAAACAGTTCAGATCTATTGTTTTACTCTCCCACCTCATCTTCGAGTTCGAGTTGAAAGAGTAGGTAACTTGATGTTTCGTAACATGAATTGGCCTAGAGCTCGACCCGTTTGACAACCCAAGTCCAAGAGACAATCCGAACCCAAGTGACAATTCAAGCTCAAATGACGGTTCATACCTTTTGTTATATCTATAAAGTTGACCACACGTTCGAATCTTGGGGCCATCGATCACAATCTATAAACATACATGTTTATTACATTTTTTTTGTCATCTCTGACACAATTATATATGTCTATTTTATGTAATCAATAGCTATACATGTAAAATTCTATAAATATATTGATTTATTAAGAGATTCACACATTCAATCAATTATTTTGATTTATTTTAAAGTTTTATTTATGAAAATCGGATCATTCTAAACAATAAAAAAAATTTAAATATATTATTCTAATGTAATTACCAAAAGACTTGCTTTGATGTTCCAACACATTTCTACTAAGGGTGTAATTCATAACAAACTCTGATTACATAAGAATCATTCAAATAACTTTTTCCTTCCAAAAAATACTAATGTCACATATATTATAAGGCTCACGTGGCTGCTTGCAAGTGCTCAGCTTGTCCAACTTTGTGTTGTAGCCTCTGATTCCTTCACAAACTTCGTTACGTACTCTCTCTTTTTTTTTCACTGTAACAGCTGAGTTCCATTTTAACCAAGATTTATTATACATTATTTTGATCCACGATTTTTTAAGGGTAAATAATGTGCGTGTACCACCTTTTACAATGATTGTAAATTAGGGATGTAAATTTGTATGAGTTATGCGTGTTTTAAAATTTAATAAATTTAATTTAAATTTAAACATTAGATTAAATTACATTATAACAATTAAAATTAATGTATTAAAAAAATTATTTTTACTTTATTTAATTCCTTAATTTTAAAAATTTAACATATTTATTCTATTATCTTTAAATTTGAATTAAAATTTTTAAATATAAAAAAATAATTGATGTAGTATTACAAAACAAATTAATAGAATAAATATTTAATATAATAAAATTCAGAAATTAACGGTGTAATTAAACCTGTTTATAATGGTAATAAAATCTAATATATTTATAAATACAAAAAAAAAATCGGTGGTTGAAAAATAATCTATGTTGCATAGTATTCTAGATTGTAGTTTGAATTGTAATTTTTATTGTAAATATACTGTTATTTATTAATTTGTTAAAAAAACATCTTCAACGTAATGGTTATGTTTCAAATAATAATTTTCGTTTTAACTTTTTTTCGCTATGTTAACAAACCTGACAGAAAATTATGTGTCATGCATGCAAAAATGAATATCACGTACGTGGTCGTTTTTGTTATATTTATAAACATTTTGGATAAAATTTCTTAAATGCAATATGGACCATTTGATTGGAGACATTTTTCAAATATATGTTCAACATGCGTATATAAGTTAATAAACATATTGGAGATAAATTTAAGGAGTAAATTAAAGTTCTTTATTTACTCCTTAAATTAAGAAGTTAACACTCCTTAATTTAATTTTATCTCCAATTTAAGGTTCTTGATTTACTCCTTAAATTACTCATTAAATTATTCCTTAATTTTATCTCCAATAAAACATATGTTTGCATTAAACATAAATTAAAATGAAACTATGATTTGAACATGTTCAAAAATCATCTATTTTATTTTTGTGGTAAATGTAGGGTGAGAGTGTTAGTTCGAAAAATTTAAGTTGTCAAAGAGTTGGTGAATTCATAGTTTAACTGTAAGAAAAATGGACAAGTGGTAAAAAAAAATCCCTAAAAATGTATGAAATTTGTATCGTATTATTTTGAATATTTTACACAATGACTAAGGATTTTGGTTCAATATTTTTAAGTAACCTCTCGTGTATTCTTTTTTTTTTTTTGGTTAATTTCAACGCAAAGAGTGAGATGTCAAATAAGTTATTTCATTTCGTTCTATATTAAATTTAATATCTTTAATGAATTCATATGTTAAAATTATCTCATCTTATTTAAATCATATCTCATTCATTTAAAGTTATCCTTAATTAACTCATAGTTATTATAGATAATTATATTTTTTATCATCTTTTTTGTAATTTTATTAATTATTTAAGTACATTTGAAACAAATAAAATAACTCATTATAATATTATCCCAACACATCAAAAAATAAATAGAATAATTTGTAATTGACTCACAAAATTCATAGGTTATATCATGGGTTAATAATACATCATATTCCAATCAACACCTTTAAGAGCATAATTATTAGGTGCTTGAGAAGACAATTTGTGTAGAATAAATGTGTAATTTTCTAACTCTCCTTAATTTTATAAAAGATTTTAATAAATAGCATAAATTATTATTTTAATATTTTAAGTTAAAAAATATTATTATTTTATATTGAGGTGATTTGGTAAGAAAAACTTAACAATTTTAGAAAAGTTTGAGCTATTTAGTTTGATCTTCATTTGCAAAAGATAGAATAAGAAAACGACAAAATCATACTAAAATTAAAATTAAAATTAAAATATTAAAATATTAAATTATGTACTTAAATTATTAAATATAATAATATTATCTTACAGTACTATTTGTTCACATTTAACACCTATTATAAGCTGCATTAAATGATATTATTTATCTAATTTAAAATGCTTACACTCATGTTTGTAATATTGGACTACAAAGCTGGGACACTAATTTTTTTTTCAATTGTTATATACGTACTTTTAGTCTGATTAACAATACATATTTTTTAATCTTTGACCTTAAGTGACATTAATATTTCCTAAAATATCTTCGACTAATATCTCAAATCCAAGTAGATGTATGTTTAATGATAATGGTTGAAATTAATTTAGCCATAAATTCTAACCTAATCATTTTTTATCTTATCATAATCATTCCCATTCTTTGCTTTCAAGTCCCAGCTCTATAAAAGAACTTCTCTCTCCCAAAAGAATTCTTCTCCTAGAAGCTCTCCTAAAGGGAATGGTTTCAGACAATCTATCATCTTTCAGAATTCAAGAATCAATATAAAACAGGGCCAAAACTTCAATGTTGTTTTGATTATACAGTATATGAATTGGAAACAAATATCAATTCTTCAACAAGATATGAAGAGTGTATTATTCAGCCACACAATTTCTTTTCGCATCAGTGCATAAAAATTTGCACCAGAATGGTTAGAAACATTTCTTTACGTTCTCTATTTGTTAGAGAACTTCTCAATGTTTTCTCATGCTCTATCTAGCATCATACTCTCTCGTTCAACCAGTCAATTATGTCTGCTACAATAGCTTCTCGTTCGGGTTCAAATAGGAGATCATGCAATAGTCCTTCAAACAGCTTAATGGATTTGTCAGTTGATGAGGCTTCTTCATACAGTTTTTGTGAAGCTTCAGGGTCAGTAACTGTATCATCACTGCCATGAAGAACTAGAAACGGGACTTGCAATTTTTGCAAATTCTGCTGCAAGTAAGATGCAATTTGGAGAATTTCGTAACCAGTCCTTACCCTAATAGATCCAGTGTATACTAGTGGGTCTGAATACTTGGCTGCCAGAGCTTCTGGATCCCTAGAAACTGGCATACCCTTTTTATTTGCCACACTGACTTGATATCTTGGTAGCAAAAATGAGAAAATTGGAGCAAGGACCTGTTACAACAAAAGACAAGAGTTTAATAGTGTTGTAGATTTTATTTATAACATTCCATGATAAGGTTTCTGATTACTTTTCATTTATTTTTTTTCACGAATTACCCGAGTCCAAACAATATGAATCGACATGAGTACGGGTACTTAAACACCCTAATTTGATGAAAATTTACAGAAATTGAGAAAAATGGAAAAATTTACAACTCTCGATGCCGTCCGCAAAGGTTATAATTAAGAAACATCATGAACAAAGTCGAAATATATGAGTGAAGGTATGATTAGAACAACAAGCTCACCACATAAATTGGATGCGATGGCTGCACTCCTACTGCCGGTGATGTCAGTACTACACCAGCCACACAAAATTCAACTTTCGGGTCAAGCAGTGCCTATATCATTCATGGAGTGCAGTTTAGATTCTTCTTGTTCTCAAGGAGCAAATGGTTGGAAAAACTCAACATAGAAAGGTTATTTTTCAGTCATTGTGTTGCAAGTAACCCATTGTTCCTACATACCTTAAGAATAATGGCGGCACCCGTAGAGTGTCCAAAGCAGAAGCAGGGAAGCCGAGGATTTTCAGCTATAACCTTCTCAAGAAGTGACTTCTGCATAAAGTTAATAACATATGAGCATAGTCACACAAATTTCTCATGACAATATTCTTTTTGTGATTTAAAACTTACTGTGTCTGCAACGGCGTAGTCCAGAGAAGGAACATATGCATGAAGCCCGTCACTCCCACCATGGCCTAGATAAAAGGTAGCAGATGATTATGAAGAGAATAATACATATATTCTAAAAATAAAGTACTATTTTAGAAGATAAAACACAAAGTAGCAAGCATATTTAAAATGAACATATTCCTGCATCATTCCCACATGGCGTAGATGAAGTAAAATAGATGATTGTGAGGTAGAAGAAATTAACAGTTACGGAAAACAAAGCTGTAGTAGAGCAAAAAGCATCTTCTATAAATCTTTCGCCCAAACCCAAACTGAATTTATTTCAATGCTGCCTTTTCAATCAGTATAGCTTATATTGGAAGGGTAATAGCAAGGCACTTTTGCCCATAAGGCTCGCAACGACAAGCATTTTGGGGGCTTTTCTTAGGAAAGAAAGTAGCATGCAGATGTCAAAGAATTACAACTGACTTGCCATTGAAAGACTTACAACTGGAGTGAAACTAGAAAATAGGTCCCATATTAGGTTCTGTCTCCATAATAAATCATCTCTTTGATCACTTTCATAATCTTCTTGATTCATGAGAACACTTCAGGGTAAAGCAATAGTAGCAAAGCCAGTGAACTCAAGCATATTTGTATCCTCACTAAAGAAAAACTATCACAATTACATAAAATCCATTTATTTTCCCTGTTTTTGGACTAACAATTTAATAACAGGATCTACTCTTAACCACCTTGCCCGAATGGCATTAGAAACTTAGCACAAAGCAAATTTCATAGAGCAAAATGTCATTACTGATCTTATTTCTGCACCCTTGTACAGAAGTAGTTACTAGTCATTAGAAAAACAGGTTATTTGTCTCACTACAGGGCATCATCAACAAAATAAACAGAAACAAATTTCACTAATTTAAAATGTTCAAGTTGACCGATTAAGGGATAAGCATGTTAAACTTACCAATCCAATCCATTCCATAAACCTTATAGCCATTAGCATTCAACTGCTTGGCAAAATCACCATATCTGCCACTGTGAAACCAAAGAAATGTTTAAGCAAATATGTTACACAGTACAATCAACTGAAAAATGCACCCATGCTGAGGGTACAGACATGTTCCAAACCTGTGTTCATTCAAGCCATGTAGAAGAAGCACAAGACCCCTGCACAATGTCAATAATGCATAGAGATTTCAGTCTTATATTAAAGTAAATATAGAATACAATCGAAGTAAAACACAATAACTAAGTATTCTTTACAAAACATGTGAGGAGCTACATTAAGATCAATAGAAAAACCTTCGATGGCATTAAAATTTTTAGGAGATCTTATTACTCATGTTAGAGTATATACGGAGCTCTTTAACCATGTGAAAACAAGTGAGAGAGATCCGGATGCTTAAAATTAGAGACAACATAAGATAGGTGCAAAATTGTCTCTTACTAAAGTGGTACGCTGCCATCTAGGATAGAAGGCCCCTTGACTTCTCAGTGAAATCAATACCAGATCATGAATTGCATTCAAGTGGAATAAAACAGTTGGGATATCTTGCAATAACATGGAAGTGGTCAACTTCAATTTTCAATAATGGGAAAAAGTTTGAAAGAACCATGCAAGTGGCCAGCAGAATGAAACAGCGTACATATGTTCACAATAGTTTTGCCATTTGATTTCTTCCACTTGTTTCTAAATTAAAAACTTTCAATGTAATAAAAACATATACTAAAATTACTATAAGTTATAAGATATTCCTATATAATCTCATTAGCACACCATTTGGTTCATCAACAATCTAAAATTCTCAACAACATATCAAATCTCAAAACTAGTTCATAATAATTCATTCTTTGCAAAACACAACGAATATATTCAAGAAATCTTCAAAACTGAGAGGGGGCAGAGAAGGAAAAGACAAAAAGGCAGAAGAGAAAACGAGCCAATCAAGCTTAGAAAGAATGAACTGAACCTATCAACTTGCAGAGAAAAGACAGTTTTTAGATTTTTATCCATACATAATTTGTGATTCGGACTAAGCATATCTATGCTACTCCCAAGAATCGATTATTGGCAATAAAACTGGCCCACGTTACAGAAGGAAACTAATTACCACTTTAGTTTGCGTTATTAAATTAATAGAACTGCATGACTATTAAAGGCTTTTAAGAAATGAGAGCACATCTAATGATTCTTCCCTCTGAAATTAGTGGCAAACAATAAAGCATTGCATTGTAGAGCAGATGAGAACAAATTAAGGGAACCACATGAAATAGATACTTGAAAATAAAAAAAAAGCTACATGCCTATTAAAGAGATATGAAAAATTATCACAATTGGTTAAATAAGATTGCATGCTTATTGAAGATTCTTGAAAATGATGGGTGCAACAATGAATCTTCCCTCTTAAAGTAGCCACATTTGATAAACCATTGCATTTGTAGGAATAATTAGAACAAAAAAATTGAGGAATGAGGGGACTTCACAAAAAAGATATTTGAAAACATAAAAGTCCAAGAAGAGAATTGAAAGAAAAAAAGAAGCAAGTTGATTCGGGAACTGTGATCCTTGGGACACTGTCCAGGTGCAGGGAATAGGCAACTTCTGCCTATAGACAGTAATTATTCCTTTCAAAAATAAAATTACTGATGCTCTTAGCTTCCAAAAATATGCTATGACAATGTCATACACTTCTGAAAACAAGCATTCTATGCATGGTGTGACCTGTGAATAGCAGCGTCTTATGCAAGGTTCCACAAACAAATATTGTATAGGCAAAGTATGCAGTTTATAACCTCCCAATTCATACTAAGAGTCTATTTTATCAATAGAAACAAGAAGTATTTTACCTATCTGCTCATTCCTCACATAAGTTAGACTAACGAGTAATATATTGATCCTGAGTATTACTTCACCGCATAAATTGTTTAAATTTTAATCATTATCAACCACTAAACTTATAGCCATAACAATGAAAGCAAACGTTCTTTCAGAAACATTAAAAAAATACAAAGGTTTTTCTAATGTTTCATCAGGTAAAGGTAATTTCATCAACTACAAAGGCAAGTGGGCAACTATGTTGCGCATTCCTGGCAGCTCCTTTTCATTTCCCCATAAAAATTCTGACTTTACTCAACATAACTGTTATTTTCATGGATGATATGGAAAATCATTTCATTCAATATTTGATTTACTTGCGTATAAGAGACCATTTTCATTGAAATACAAATAATATCGTCTTAAAAATAACAAGATGCACCTATCTCACATAATATTTTCCTGTTATTCTCATTGCCCATTTCCAATCACCAAATTTATCTCAAGTTTCATTTCCAGCATCTAGGGCCAATAAAATACTAGTAATAGAAATAAAATAAAAAATATACACATATAACAAACACAATTAATAGTCTATTAGTCCATCATAGGAAAGAAAATATATACTGTAAAACAAGAGGTATACCCATCTGCGGGGATACACGTACATGTATGGAAAAGTTTTGCCCAAATTCCTTTTTTTAAACTTTCAGGTATTGTTTAGTACTATTGTTTAGAAAAATTATTTTTAAATCATTTTGTCTGTGAAAAAGATGAGAGAGAAAAACTACATTTAATAAATCAAAATTTACAAACTCCACAACCTTAAAACTAATTGAAGCTTTTAATCTAACTACTGGCAATCAAAGGAATATATATATATATATATATTGAACGATAGGTGTGAAGAGACTCATCATCAGCCCCAAGAAATTTTAATTTGACATAAACATTCTTTGAAAAAAATAAAAATTAAAAAAGCAGGAGAAGTATAAGCTAACCGTATCTTAACCGAAACCGGAGTCCAAGACTGTACAAACATTGAATCACCTCTGGCAGTAACCAAAAAGAAATAATTTCTTAAACAATTACGATCATCATCCTGAACAACACGTCGTACAGCCAGAGCTCTCCTCGTTACCACTTCCTGATCAACCAACGACGACGTAGCTGTTTTCCATGGCACTATCGTCGTTGGTACACGCACCAATGCTCCTCCTCCTCCTTTCCTTTGGATCTCCTGCTTCTGCTTATCCTCCCTCGAAGGAGGCGTTGCCTTATCCACCGACGAAACAATCGCCGACCTCCGCCTCCTTCCACTAAACGGCGACAACAACAACAAAACGAACGTTTTGATGAACATCATGAAACCCCTCCATGCCTGCACAGAGAACAACGCATTTACTCTACCGCTCGCCCCCGACGTCAACATCATCGGCGTTTTCCCCGACGACGCTGATATCGCGGCATTGGCCATTGTTGTCATATATATATATGGCAATTCAATTCCTATAAAGATTACAAAAATGACTCAATTATGTTCTATAGTTTCCTTCGTTTGGGCTTCCTTTCTTTTATTTTTAACTGGAATTGTTCGAAGAATAATTTTGAGGAATATTGAAGACGCCGATGAAAATGAGAATACGAATGGATAATAGGAAATAACAACTTTAGTAAATACAGGTAACAAATATGTCTAACCAATTGTTTGTAAAATTCAAAAAATAACCAATTTAAAATTTATAATAATAAAGATTATACCTAATAATATTAAATTAAATTAAATTAATTATAATTTAATATTAAATAAATTTAAATAATATTTTATTAAATAATGTTAAAATAAAATAATGTGTAAAAATATTTTAAATAATAAAAATATTAATTTTTTAAATTTTTTTTTGAATACTACAAGTAAGTTATTAATTTTTTTTTAACAAATTATATTGTTTTATGTTATTGTGAGTGTGAATAATACAAGTAAGCTACTACTATTACTACCGAATCACTCAGAATCTATATTATTTATTTTTTAATGTTTTAATAATTTGTTTTTAAAATAATTATATAGTACATTTAGGTATATTAGTAATTTTTTAAAATTCATTTTTATTATTTTAATTGTATTTAACAAAGAAAACTTTAGTATAAATAATTTACAAATAACTTTTTTTTTCTAGATTTAGAAATAAAAAAATTAATAAAAATGTAAAAATTAAATTATTTGTATTGTTATTTTTTTTTTAAATCGCTTATACTAAAACAGATATATAGAAGTGGAAAGAAAGTGTATGACAGATGAGATTGTATGCTTTTATTCTCTATGATTCCCACTAATCTCTGTTTGTTTCTCACAATCTGTTTCTATTTGATTTGATTTTAGTTGTTAATGTTTTCAAAAAAAAAAAATTAATTTTGGGTTAATTATTCTAGATAATTAATAAAAATATTTATTTTATAATTATGTATAAAATGCATGAATAATAATAATAATAATAATAATAATAATAATAATAATAATAATAATAATAATAATAATAATAATAATAATAATAATAATAATAATAATAATAATAATAATAATAATAATAAAGGATCGAATGTAGGAACCTTCTAGTCGTAGCATCTAATTCTGGTTAGGCGGTTGGGAAAATTTACAGTTTAACTTGTCCCAAACGATAAATTATTTATGAGCAAGTGATGATAGTTATTGAGGTAAATAAAACGTAATAAATTTTTATAATAATAAAATGTAATATTAACATAATTTAAAAATAAGGGGTGTGATTTGTCGAGTGCAACTTTATTTATTCAAAGAATAATAATATTACTTCCTTGTTTTAATTGCCTGGGCTAAAATATTAGTTTCCTTTAGAGACAAAGACAAAGAAAAATAAAATAAAATAAGAATGTAGAACGTAAATGTTGATTTGTATCGATAAAAATGAAGATTAAATTTCAATCCCATTCTCTAAATTCCGATACCTTGTTTTAAAATATATATATATATATATATCAGTTTTTTTTATAATTTTACTTATATTACAACACCAACTAATAATAATTTTTTTATAAAAATTATTGAAGTTATTTATTTAAATAATAAAAATAATATAATATAATTATTTTACAATTTATTCATATTATTTTGAACTAATAGTTTAATACAAATAGATTATGTATTTATTGTTACATATAGTTTATTTTTTCCTTACATATATATATTATTTATTTTTTATTCTTTATTGATTCGAATTTTTTTTCTTTTTATCATAAAATATTTATCATTATTGCTTTTGCCATTCCCATTAGTAAAATACATATTTTATATTTTATTTCATGATTTATTTGTCATTTGTAATATTATTTTCTAACGGTTAAATATCGCATACATATTTAGAGCATAATTATTTGTTTGCATGTTACACACACTTTTATTAGTTTGAATTATTGAGTTGGATGTTTGTTTGTTGTGGTATGGTCCTATCGAGAACATGGCATTTTTCTAAAGTTAAAAACACATTTCTTTGTGTTTTACTATAGTTCTAGTTGAGGTCTCACTGATCTACGCCACGAGGTTCATTAAGGCATCTTATTGAGTGATCAACGAGGTTGATAAGAGTTTGTCACATGGAACACAACGAGTTTCTCTGGAAACTCCTCGTCGAGAGGTTGGAAAGGGTGGCCAACAAGGTGTTTGAGAGGATTTTTTTTATAAATCCACCTCTCATTCTCTTATTTTCTTGACTATAATAGGAATTTAAAGAGGAGTGTATCTCATATTTTTCAAACATGAGAGTGAGTATAAAAATGTGAGATTGAGTGAGAATTTATTGAGAGATAAAATGCATAATAGGTTGGTAATTATTTCATAAATATACGGATCATCCCAATAATAAAGCACTTTAAGCACAAGTATCGTCCCACAAAGAGTGATTTGCTTTTATAATTATGTATCAATTCGCATAAGTTTCAATACTATTTTAGCGGATAGAGAAAATTATCTAAACTATAAACCTAGAATTAATTCAAATATACAAATAATAATGAAATAAATATTACTTTGAGAATTGGGATCTATGAATCTCTTAAGTACTCCACGTTTAATTGGTTTCTTTATCTTATTGATTGATTACATGCTCTTATATACATATAGATCTTTGTCAAACATTCTTTTTTATTATGTGCAAATTATTTTATTCACACTTCAACTATGATCACATGTAACATGTCACACATTCACCAATTATATTGTCGTATTATTTCAATTAATTTGATAATAATTCTATAACTAATTCAAAACCCTACTTTCTAAGCTAGGGCATGAATCTTAGATGATATAACTATTGGTCAAATAATCAAAGCATTAAATCAAAGTTATAAATTAATTATTAATAGAGAAAATCCTTCAATTAAATAAAATTAACACATGGTTTTGTGACTATGTTTATCAAAAATCTCAAATAAGAACCAAGTCATTCACAGTTCTAAAAATCATAATTTTAAATATATGAATGCATAAAAATTATAAGAAAGATGAAGAAAAATATGAAAAATCCAACTCTTCTTTTAATCTCCTTATTAGCTATATAATTACCTTCTTAATTTGCTTTACTTATCTTTCTTTATAGTAATGAAATATCTGTTTCTCTCTTGTTGAGTCTAAACACACAATGTTGTTTATGGCTTCTTTGTGGTGCTTTAATTAGGTTGAAACTAATCCTAATTAGATTAAGATTTGTATTAGCTTTAATCAAAGAGCTATGACTAAAAGTTAGAATTCAAATTAAGGATGACTTTTCAAAATCTGTTCGCCCAATTGATCAAAACTCTTATAGGTCGATCTAACAAGGAAATCATTACAACTTAAGAGCATTTGATCGAAACAGGATCATTCTAACCATACTCGATTGGTCAATACCCTTTTCGATCGATCTAACTCTAATTCTCTAGTTCTGAGGTATAGCTCCCTTGTTTCTCAATCGATTGACTCATCTCAATTGATCGAATGATATGTCTCAATCTATCAACCCTAGTGATCCTAAATTTGTCTTAATTTGCCTATTTTTGCTTTGTTTAATATCTTTTCACATATTTTTCTATAATTGAACATAAGATAAATCTTTTAAACAATATTCATCTCAAAATAAGATAAATAACTACCTCAAAATGGTCAAATAACTCTACTTTTAGAGGGTTATCATTGACTAGTATGGAGCTACATCATTTAAGAAGTTTTTCTCAGTGTTGGTTTGTCATATATCAATTGGATATTGCAAGAATGCAATGGCTACCATAGGTGATGAGCCTATGTGATGACTACTCTCAATGTTGGTTTCCCATGTATTATGTATTATAAGGTTGCAACAGTTTACAAAGGTGAGCAGCCTATGTAGTGATAGCTTCAGAATCCATAGGTGAAGTGCCTAAGAGAAAACATTTTAAGAGTTTTGTGAACCATTAGTAGTTGATCACATAATGTGGTGATGAAGCTTCTAAAATGAGTTAGGATATGTTAAGATCAGGGATTGTGTTGACAACACTTAGCAGCTTAAGCATAGTTAAACACGGTATTTTAATTGATAAGTCATTTGTGTTTATATCTTCTTAGGTTGTAAGCTATTGATTTACCTTTTATAGTGAATTGTTTACTGCCAATGGTTCTTGGGCAACTTATGGATATTTTCACGTAGGTGCTCGATCCTATATGGTTTAATACATTTAAAGTTGAGAATTTGGGCTATAACCGAGAATATGAACCCAACTCAACCCAACATGACCCTATACAAATCATTTTTCAATTAAAATTAACTATTAATTCTTTTGTATTTGTAAATATATTGAGTTTTCTTTCCATTATAAATATTCAATATAATAATATATTCTATTGAATATGTATAATGATAAAAAAAAACTGAATATATTACAAGCACAAAATAATTAATAGTTAAATTTAATTTTTCATAATAGTTAAAAATTTATGAATTTGGGCCAAAAAGCATAAACACTAACAAACATCACAAGAACATACACAACACACACGAATTACACCTAACCATGTTACATATTTTATTATGTATGCTCTAATTGGTGAGATGACAATCATTATGTACTAAATATATTTACACATAAGATGTCTTAAAGTAATTAAAAATCTTTATTGCTTTCACTGTATGTTTAACTAATTTATATTATGTGTGCTTACTCCTTATCTATTGAACGTTGTTAGTCTTATAGGAGCTTATGAGACACATCATCACTATTTTTATCGTATATTATTATTTCTTATATATTGGTTGTTGATATAGTGTGTTGAAATAAGCATGTTGTTATTGCTTATTCTGATGTTTTATTTACTTGATTTATGATTTGAGGCCATGCTTGGTCGAGGTAGAATAAAGCTCATGAAAATATTCTCTAGGTTGAAATATTCATTCCTTTTTACATCTTGTTTGCCTAATTGGGTCAAAAGTTCAATTCACCTATATGAAGTTGTTTGATTAATGGAATTTCAATTAGTATAGAGAGAGTCACTCTTGTTTTGGCTTAACCACATGTATGCTTGATTCTAGAATTCTATCTACACATTCACATAACATTATATGTTTATGCTATGTTTTTCCAGTGGAGTGGGTGATTATTTGTTTTATTCAACATATGATGTATATTTATTGTATATCTTATAATCACTACTTATTACCATACAAAATGTGTTAGTGGTATATCTGTTGCTATGACTAGTTGTTTGATCATTTTCTAGTATTTTCTTTTACTAGTTACTTTGAAATGCTTTTTATATGTGTTTGTCTTTCATTTTTCTTGTACATTCTTTTGCAGCTTTTTGAATCAACGTCACCTTACATGATTTTATTATGTAGTGTCAAAGTATTAGGATTTTTTTTTGCAGTTATGTTATCATATGTCATATCATATAGATTGCATCTTTTCTAGCCTACTTGGTTGTCTTTCCTTTTAAATTAGTCCAACACCAAGCGAACAACTAAGGTAAGAAACTAAGGACTCTTTAGAAACTCACATCAAACTTACAAGCAGCGGAAATAAACAGATAATAGATATAAAGTAGAAGTTGAATAAGTCAATTAGAGAGCAGATATAAATTTAATATAATAGCTAGAGTAATTATAATACAATAGACATGCTAACATAAGGAAGAAAATAAAGTATTCAATAACAAAAGGCAGAAAAGCTTTCCGATCAGAGTCAAACTCTTATATATTGGGTCATACATGAGAGAAACTTATATTATACTAACAAACAAGTAGATCATGCATAATATAACAATATAATGAGAGAAACCCACATTGAATCCCTCCCTATGTGATAAAATTCTCAAGTTGTCACTCGGTAGCAAATAATCTACTAAAACATAATAGACAAATACAACTTGATAGAAAAGTATAAATGTAAATACCTTTATAAATTAGGACACCAACCCTAACTACCTATGTTGTCTTTACTTGCTGCCTCAATAACAACTTGATTCAATATCACACACAATGGTGTGATCAGTTACCAAAAGTCAATAGTGTAAATAAGAATGAGGTACGTACCTTAACAACAACCCACTTGTAAACACTATCTTGGGAGCTCACAAATAAAACTAATCCCAAGCCAATAACACAATTTTGCTCTCACAAACATGATTCAAAAATACCATACTAACACACAAGGTAGTTTGTGAAATGGAATCGGAAGCACAATATAATTTTGGCATAGCTTTGTTTCAATATTTCTAATTACCGTGACAAAGAAATAAGTGTATTTATAGAAACTTTCTCAACCATTTGGAGCCTTACTAACCCTAGGTCTACAAGGGTAATACTATTATAACCTTGCCAACTAGGGTTGGTTAGGGGTTGACAAACTAGGTCGATGAGCAATCTAAAAAGTGATTTTTTGTTTTTAAAAATTTTTAAGTAAATTTTATACTTGCAAGTAAAATGATAAAAACCCACAAACAACACAACCTAGCATACATATTACAAAAATCATCCCTGTGATTTATGTAAATATGCTCGCATATAAGTGTATCTAACTAAGTGCATGTGTTCATTATTAATCTGTTAGTAACCAACATTACATAGAAGAAGACAATACATTAAATAAAATAAAATAGATACCATATTTTGCACACAAAAAGGCTAATACAGACACATATGACTTACAAGACTAACACTTTAACACTTTTTGCTTATTCAAATTTACCCTATCTTTAGCTATAAGTTTACTAGCTTTTATAATTTTGATACTTTAGTCCACTAACTTTTTACTAATAGGTTGGAAAAGTTGGACCCTTGAAGTCCATTTGATAGTTTAACCAATTTTGAATTTTAAAATACACATATAATGGCAGCGATATAAATGGTGCTGGAAAGCTCTTAATTATAGAACTTTAATAATGGTTGGTTTGATTATATATGGGTCTTTAAACGATAGAATGAGGGTGGCAAATTTTTTTGCCATAATTCTTTCCATAATCAATTTTGTCATATGGAGACTCGCATCTAAGAAAATTTACAACCATTAAACTCCTCTTGTCAAAAGCTTTCCAATGTCAACAATATTGCAGCCATCATAGGTTTATTTTAATAGTCAATGTCAATCAAACCATCAAATGAACTTTTAATTTCATGTTTTGTTAAACTAGTGGATTTGTAGGGTATTAGTTAAAAGCTACGAGACTAAATTATCCAAATGATTAAAGCTAATGAACCAATTTAGCACTATACTCTTTTATTTTATTGATTTTTTTAAATATAAAAATCAAAGCCATAATGGATCGATTTACAAAAAATTGATCCAAACCAATTCATTGAAGTGTAGTTTGAATCATGACCCAATCATTGATGATCGACATTGTCATATTGACCCAATCTAAAGTAGATCACAAAGGTCCTAACTGATAGATGTAATAGTATTTTATTTCTTTTAGAGTTGTAACTAATTTATTTAGTAAATTAGTTACTGTTGAGTGGTTGCCTTAGCAACTTAAGGATGTTACCTTATTGATATGGTCTCTATATGGATTTATCTTGTTACATCGCTTATTATGCATGACTCCTTATTGTGTTAGTACAATCAGAGTTCAAGATGTGTATGTTACAATATACTGTAACTTAAACCGTGATTAGAAAGTGTTATATAATATATGTTGTGAAAAATTATCTTCTTATTTGATATTATATTATCTATTCTTTTGCTATATTTTTTTATTTAAGTGTATTCTTTTATGTTTTGTGCAAGCTAGGTTTGAGTTGATAAAAAAATTATTTTTCCATACTTTAATATTGTACAAGGTCGTAGACACTTTCAGTTTTTAACAAGAAAGAATATTTTTTATCACTTTATATTATTTTTCTCTATGTAATATGACGTATTTCATAGTTGAATTGAATTTTATTAATTTAATTATGATTTGCTAATTTTGTAATATGAGATTTTAATTTTTGCTTCTAATGATTGAAAGAACAATTTTATAGTCTGAATAAATAAGAGTTTATTTATACAATGTTTATGTTCTTAAAATCTTTAATTACAAAATTAATGATGAAATAAATCTTAATTTATAATAAAAAAATATTTTAGAATTAAGCATTAATAATGTCATGTGTGCTTAATTATGCATAATGAATAAGAGTTTAATTTAATTTCATTAGTTTGTGTTAAATTATATGGTTAAAAAATATCTTTAATTATAAATTAATGATAGTCAAAGCTTAATTTATAATTAAAGAATGTATTTATTTTAGGTTTATCAATTAATTGATTTCAAACTCGACCAAGAAAGTTATTAATTAATTGAATATTATGGCTTATATATCTTAATTTACCAATTAATCAATTTCAAACCCGACTAAAATAGTTATTAATTAATTGAAAATTGTGTGAAATTTATTATGATTATAGGGGGTTTTCTTTTTTAAAAAAATCAATAAATCTAACTTGTTATTTGAGTAATTTAATTTGTTCTTTTCATGAAGGGTTATGTTTACTAAAATCTCATGTTCATCTACAATCTTAAGTTCTCCTATAATATAGTTTACTTGCAATATTTAGTTATAAAATAATTTAGAATTTAGAATTCTTTTTTTATAATTGTTAGAGTATTTATGAATTGTTTTTCTTAACTATATTAGAAAATAATTTAAATTTAAAAAAAAATCGATCAATTTCTTAAAGGAGCAACCATAGAAATATACTTGTCACTTATTATAGATGACTCATACACTTACAAGCTTTTATAACAAAATTTATGCATCAATACACGGTGGTACTCGAAGGTTTTTTGGGAAACCGTAATCAACATGAAGAAAGCATGATTGAGTGATATATTGTATAAAAATGCATTCAGTTTTGTTCTAAATATTTAAGTGGTGTCTTTTCTATTGGAAATCCTAGCCATAAGTATTTCATAGAGTATGACATGCTAATAATTTCTGTCTCATGGTCGTTAAGAGAGCATTGATGAGCATGAATAGAACCATTATCACCAAATAATACAAATAACATTGAGGTTGAGTCATATATAGAGTAAGTATTTCTATATTGTGTTATTTGTATATTGAAGACCTATTTTAAAAGACTTATTTAAGCCCATCTCAATATATGTCTTTGTTAGATTACATATGAATATTTTGAATGAAAACTCCCGTTATAAGAGAAGAGGATAGAAGAAATGATTGTAAGATGAACATAAAAGAAAATTTATAAGTTAATTGTATGAATATGTAAGTATTTGACAATGAAAACCTAATTTAGTTATATTTTATGCAATTTAATATGATCATTATCTCTTTTTAATGAATAGATCATTAACAAACTAAATGAATTTGATCATTCTATCACAAAACCTTGGAAAGGCACACACATAGTCCAAAATATATAATAAATAAACACCTAGGTATTGATGTAAATGGACACTAATTTACAACTAAAGCAACATACGACTCTCAAGTTAATCAAAATAGTGATGTGAAGTTGGTGGCATAAACTTGATAATTTTCTAATTTTAAATATTCTAATCCATAAAATTTATAATTTTCTAGTGCTAAAGATTCAAATCTCATGTTATATAAGAAGACACACTACGAGATAATTCAAGAAATTTGCGAGGTTAATTATGAATTTTTCAAAGAAATTGTGTTTTATTGTGAATGGGTTCAAGACACTTTAAATGTTAGATATAAAGTTGCCAATTTTGGTTTAACTCTTGTTGATCTTTCAAGAATAGATGGCAAAGATGATCCTTTTATCTTGGTCCATCGTGCAAAAATAATGTGCAAGATCTAGATGATAAGATATAGTATGTTGTTTTGACACCTCTTATATAGAGTTCTATCATGGCGTTAGCACTAATGAAGATGTTGTACTTGACTTATTGTCTAACCTCGAGCATTTCACAACTTGTGTACCTAATTTGAACATTGATACTAATAATGACGATGATTCATCTTTGTGTGTATATGGAGATTGTAATGGAACTTATATACAAGAAAAAATATAAGATATATTGGAGGTTGCTTTTATTAGGTACTATATGCTAAATTGTTGTTTCTTCAATTTAAATGTTATAATACCTTTATCTAATTTTACTTTTTAACTCATATTATATATATATATATATATTGATTTGAGATAATAATGATTAATTAATGTTTTTTTAATTTGTATTTAGGGTATGAAGCTCGAGTATGAAGATGATCATTAGAATGAGATGCATGAAGAGGAAAAGGTCCATAACGAAGATATTGTAATAAAACTATAAGGAAAAATTGGTTTAAGGTACTTGAAAGAACAATCAATCTATAAGTTTGACCATTGAATTTGATCACTTGATAAATCCTATAAATGCACAAGTGAAAAATGCATATAAACTATTGAAAAATTGATGAAAACCACAATACAAATATCATATATAGGTTGGAGAAAGTTGTCATACTTAAAACAATGTAAACTTTGAAAAAACATTCAAATATGATAATATTTTCATAATAAGTATGGTAAACATAGATCTACCTTATACTAATATTAATTTAATGTTAATCTATATAATATATCTAAAACAGTATGTAATTTGATTTATATATATATATATTTTTTACTTATTAAAATAATTTTATCATAAAAATTTATATTTAATTTATTTTTTATTTTTCTTACATTCTATTTTTTTTAAATTTTAATTTTAATTTAAAATAAAAAATAAAAAAATATGATTTTATAATTAAAAACCATATACCTTAAATATTTTTTTTTACATAAATACTTAATTTTTCTTTGTATGTTCTAACTTCACGTCACTTGAGTTAAGAATAGATATGGGGTAAAGGAAACAATTATATTAATAATTATAATTATTTCGTACTCATTTTGAGTATATTTAAATAATAACCATCGATTATAAATGTATAATAATTTTTCTTGATTTAGGTAGCTTTTTATTTTTTAATATTTATTCAAAAATATATTTAGTTTAAAAAATTAAATATTAACATAGTTTTCATTTTATTACATTATTTAAAATATTGATATTCGTTTTTATTTTTAACTATTTAACACGTATTTTTAAATAAAATAAAAAATATAAAAATAAAAATAAATAAAATAAAATTTAATTATTTAAAGTATTTTGTGTTTTATTATTAAAACTTTATTTTTACATATAATTATATACATATATATATATATATATATGAAAAAAATATTTATACGTGTTTTGTACTAACAGTTTCGATAACGTAACGATCATTCTTCCCGTAAGTTTTATTAGTTATAATTTTTTTTGAGAGAAATTATTTAATTTATAAGATAATTAGAAAAATTATTTAATTTATAAGATAATTATGAATACATGAAGTTAAAATGCTCATCCAATCATCTACAAACCGTTAAAATATAATTTATCCAATAATTTTCGTGTTATATTTCATGTTATATAAATTTATATTTTTATTAATTACGGTATGATATGTAATTTAATAAATTTTAAAAAAATTAAAAAATTTATATCATATATATACATTATAATTAATATAAATATAAATAAAAAATTCACTAAATTAAAACTCTAAAATACCCTCAGATTTCCCCCTCAAATCCCACCTAGATATCAATAACTTTATGGGCTTGAGATGAAACTAACATGGACTCGATCGTCCAAATACTACCTCCAGCCTCGGACCTCTCTTCCTCGGTCCTCTCGTTTCTCAACGACAAGCTTCGCAGCAAACAAGACCTGAGCTGCGCTCCGAATCTCGTTTCGGAGCTCCAAGTTCAATACCTTAACTTGGATCAAAATCTAGTCGACCTCGATCAAACCCTTGGAGCTAAACTTTTAGATTACACTTCTATCTCTAATCGAATCCATTCACTCTCTCGTGACATCAATGGCCGATTGGTTGCTGTTGAATTTTCCACTTCTTGTTTTATTGCTTCTGCGACTTCAGGTTCGTTGGCTTTTTAGATCAATGCGTATCTATTTTTTTTTCTTTAATGTATGGATATGTTGATTTATGTATTTACTAGATGACTGGATTATGGTGATTATTGAGAAGCTTGATTTTTATTTTTCTTAAGTTTGGAAATTTATGTGGGTTTATGGTTTTTCTTCTTCCAGTGTATGTTTCATGTTTGTGTAGTTTTGTATATTACTCATTGACTAAATTGTGATGAAGCTTAAAAAAAATGTTAGGGTGATATATTTGATTAATTTGGTGAAATTATGTTGACTGGGTTGTAATGATTATGGTGAAGCTTTGTTAATTATTATTTTCGAGTGGATTATGGGATTAATTTGGTGAAATTGGTTTTATAGATGAGGAGAGATCAGAGGGAAAAGGGGGAACAGGGCAAACACTGGCGAAGGAGCTGCCAGCCTTGGCAAAGGAAGTTGCAAAACTTGAGACAGTTCGGAAATATGCTGGTAGGTCTCTGGTCTCTTAAGAAACTGCTATTTAAATTTTGATTGAATAAAAACTCTATTGGTCCATTTGGGAATGCTAAAAGTGAGTGAATTGTTTTTTGGTCGTTAAAACTGATTGAATTTGCTGATAAAAGGTCAATGAACATCACAAATGCATGTATTTTTGTTCGACAACGGCAAAAAATAATGTAGATGTTGCTTGAATCACTGCAGTGAATGTAAAGATTGGTTTGGTGGTTTTCTGGATTTTTTGTGTTTGTATATAGAAGCCTTTTTATTTTCTCTAAAAGCATTCTGGCTTGGTGCATTGGCCTCCCATACATATGCTGTAATTGCTCTCGCAACATTTACACTAATTCAGTTTTCATGTTACAGCCTTGAAATTAAAATTCTTATGTTAACACTTGAACGACAAGTCCTTCATGGCTACCTTTTATCATAGGGAAAAATGTTATAGAAGTCCCTTTTCTTAGAGTAAAAGTGTTTTTTAGTCATCTAACTTTAAATAGGTGCTCATTAGTCCTTTTACTTATAAAATGGGTGCACATCGGTCCTTTTACTTGTAAAAAAGGTGCTCATTAATCCTTATGTCCTTTTACTTGTAAAAAGAAGTCACAAAAAGACTTTTGTTGATAAAAAAAATTTAAACAAATATTGATAAAGGTATTTTCATCATTTATTCTCATCCTATAAAAAAATACTATAAACATAACTGATGAGAGTATTATTGTCTTTTATCCCACTCTATGATTAGAATACCCCTAATAATTTTTTTTTTTTAAATAAGTTCAAAATTATTAAATGTCTCTTTTTGGCACCATTTTTATAAGTAAAGGGACTACATGTCACCTTCTCAAAGTTAGGAAACCAAATGATACCTTTTAAATAAGTAAAGGGACTAATGTGGCCTTCCACCTGTTTCATCTGTGTTTCTTTTACTAAGCCACAGTACCATACATATTAGGGATAGGTCATCTTTCTAATATAAGGATATAGGGATGGTTACTTATGTTTTTGGAATACAGTGGACTTTCTATTTGGAAACTCTTTCCAAGTTTTAAGGTTGATGACATTGTTGCAAATTGCACTCAGTAATTTGTTCCTTTAAAAAATATTTGTTGCAAACTGCACCCAGTAATCTGTAATTATTCACTTTGTATTTTTTTCTCGTGTCTATCAGATTTAAAAGTTATATTATATAATTCAAGTAAAAGCAGTGCTGAAACCGATTTGGTATGTTTTATACACATCTAGTCCTAGTAAATCATTCCAAGATTGTTTAATTTTGTGTATAGCTTTAGTTGGGTACTGTTAGTCCTGTGCTTGAATTATATCAAGGTTTGTCCTCTGGTGATTTGTGATTACATTATTACTTAGCAAATTCATACTGCTGATGTAGACCGTGTAGCTTTATATCCTTATGCATCAACATGGGATAGTCCCACATCTTTGGTGCCATGAAAATGTGTGTGAGTCTATGAGATGGAAGTGGCATGATGAGTTCAACAAATGAGGATTCTTGATAATGATTATTATTCTTGGTAATGATTATTAGATGAACTTTTGAATTGTCAAAATAATTTAAGCTAATTTAGTATTGTTTCTTCCTTTGACTAAAAGATCAAATTTACTACATACACAAGTATAAATTTTGGGTGGGCCACAATTTAACTTGTCCATTTCTGGTAGTATACTTCACTAAGCCTTCCTATGTATTTGTGTGCTTTGATTTTCTTTCCTTTTTTTATATTATATCTTTTCCATTCCATTTTTCTGTTTGTTAGTAGCCATAAATGCACATTGTTTTTCTATTATTTATTTTTGTACTCATACTTCTTATTATTTTTTGACCCCCTTCCCCTTTTGCATTTGTCTTTCAGAAACAGCACTGAAGCTTGACAATTTGGTTGGTGACATTGAAGATGCTGTGTCTTCAACCATGAATAAAAACTTTAAAACGCATGATCTGAAACTTAATTCAGAGGTAAGCATCACAATTTGAGTAGCACAAGATAGTCTAATTGTAAATTTATCAAGCAACTCCTTCCACGTCTTTAATTTTCTCAATTATTGCAGGATATGCGTATGCTAGCTATTAACAATCTGAAACTGATAGAAGCTATTCTAGGTTCAGTTACCAAGACACATCCCCAATGGGCACATCTTGTTAGAACAGTTGATCATAGAGTAGATCGTGCTCTGGCCATTTTAAGACCCCAGGCTATTGCAGATCATAGAGCGCTTATCAATCGCCTTGGGTGGCCACCACCCCTTTCCACTTTGACTTCATTTCCAAATCCAAATAAAGTCCACAATCCTCTTTTGACAATGCAAGGAGACCTAAAAAGTCAGTACTGCCAAAGCTTTTTTGCTTTGTGTAACTTACAGGAGCTGCAAAGACAAAGAAAATCTCGACAACTTGAGGGTTATAGTAGGGAAGTTGCTATTCACCAGCCACTTTGGGTGATTGAAGAGCTTGTAAATCCTGTATCATTGGCATCCCAACGGCATTTCTCAGAATGGGTTGAGAAGCCAGAGTTCATTTTTGCTCTCGTCTATAAGATCACTAGAGATTATGTAGACTCTATTGATGAGTTATTGCAACCATTGGTTGATGAAGCAATGTTATCTGGCTACAGTTGCAGAGAAGAATGGATTTCAGCCATGGTATCCTCCTTAACAACTTACCTGGCAAGAGATATTTTTCCAAAATATGTTGATCAATTAGATGAGGAAAACCTAGTTGGTGATATATCACAGGCTAGAATATCCTGGCTTAATTTTGTTGACCTGATGATATCTTTTGATAAAAAGATAAAGTCTCTCATAGAGCAATCTGGAATTTTACTTTCCCTTGAGGGAGATGGGAACCTGCAGAAGACTTCATCTCTATCTGTTTTCTGTGATCGACCTGACTGGCTTGACTTATGGGCAGAAATAGAGCTTAGTGACACACTCAATAAATTAAAACCAGAGTGTGAAGATGATAGAACTTGGACATTGGAAGTCCAGGGAGCAGCCCTATCATCTGATCCCGAAGATTTTAAAGCTCCTGTAATTTCTAGTGTTTTCCGCAGACGCCTTTCATCTGTGGTTGATAGGTGTCGGTCATTGCCTAGTATTTTTTTGAGGTCAAGATTTCTCAGGTTAGTTGGAAAACCCATTATCCAAAACTTTTTGTACTGCTTGTTTCTGAGGTGCCAAGAAGCTGAAGGTCTGACTGCATTGACAGATGATGATGCCCTAATCAAAGTTGCAAAATCCATTAATGCAGCTCGCAAGTTCGAATCTGTTCTGAAAGAGTGGTGTGATGACATTTTTTTTATTGAATTAGGATCAAACCAGCAAGATCCATCTGATAGAGAGGATGATATCAGTTTATGGCATGTGGGAGATCTTGAAAATGGTATATTTGATGAGGAAATACTAAAGATGGGAAGTTTTAGGATGGAATGGACTGAGAAAATCTCTGTTGTAATTTTAAGGGGATTTGATGCCCAATGTCGAGATTATATGAAGAACAAAAGGCAGTGGCAGGAAAGGGATGAAGATGGTTGGACAGTGTCGAAGTCTTTTGTTGGTGCTCTTGATTATCTGCAACGGAAAATGTCAATTTTGGAAGTCAGTTTGAGTGGGATTGACTTTATTGGGGTTTGGAGAAGTTTGGCAGCTGGGATAGATCGAATGCTATTCAATGGAATTTTTATGAGCAACGTTAAGTTCTACGAAGGAGGAGTGAAACAGCTAGGTAATGATTTGGAGGTCTTGTTTGGGGTGTTTAGAGCTTGGTGTCTGAGGCCTGAGGGCTTCTTTCCAAAAACAAGTGAGGGACTGAAGCTGTTGAAGCTGGAAGAACAGAAGCTGCAGAATAGTTCAGCATGGTTGGAGAAATGGATGATGGATAATGGGTTTAAGCAATTGAGCTTAGCTGAGGCAGATAGAGTCATGAAGAGTAAAGTATGTTTGAGATGACTCTTGTGCTATTCTCTTTCTATGTCTCAAAGATGTGGTGACCATGGACATGAAATGAGAACCTTTTTTCAGGATTAATGATACAATTGGACATCATGTGATTAGCTAGAAACCAAATATGGAGAGATCTTGTGTGGTATGTGAATTTCTAGGGCTCTTGGAGTGGACCATCAATTTCCAGTTATCATTCAATAATTGAAAGAAAATGCATGCACTCAATAGTTTTGAAAACTTTGACTTCATTATTTTTATTTATCTTTAAAAAAGAAAAAGATCCAATTCAAGACGGTGTATTTGTTTATTTGTTGAAATATTGTTAAGTCATGTTACTTTACTTCTTTTGTTTAACACTAGTACCTTTTTTTTTAAAATAGCTCAAACTCACATTTAAATTGGGATTTAAAACTTAGATTTTCAACATGTCCAAATTGGTGTCATAACTCTGGTAACACCAATAATTATTTTGATATCTCTGATGGTCAGGATATAGAGACGTTATGAATGCTTGTTTTATGAGCACTTCAAGTTTAAATGGCGGAATGTGAGTGGGTAATAATTTTAGTTGTCATCATGGTTGTAGTTGTAAATAGGTCATATTTTCGTCGGTGCAAGTTTTTTCTTAAAATGTGTAATAATTTTCATATCTTGTAAAAATTACAACGAATCTGATTGTTTGGAGTATGCATGATGCATTGTCACTTACCCATGAACAACCAAGAATACAGCATCAGCAATGCTCAAGCTATTTTTTTTAGGTATTTGAGTATTTTATTTCCTTGGGTAAATAAATAACTCAATTATTTAATATTATTTTACTTTTAATTCTTTGGTTAAAAGAACATATCTTTATTTTTTATAGAACGTTAAAAAAAGTGTCTATTTATACTATAAGAAAAATAAATATATATTTTTTATAGCGGTTAAGAATAAAACTTTAGATATAAATAGTTATTTTATTTGACTTTTGGAGGATGAACTCTTTAGTTACTTGCCTTTCTACATTAACATATACCCTGTATCCCTCGTCCATCTCTAAATCTCCTCATCTCCTAATGTATTAGTCTTCTTATATCTGAATTAGTTAAGTCTACTACATCCAATGATATACATGGCGGGTTTGTAATTGCTGCAACTTTAAAAACAAATCAGCTGTAGAATTTTGGTGTTCGGTAAACTTTCTAGTGAAGTAAGCGATTAAAAATTAAGGTATAATAATTTTCCAATAACCACTAATACCACAATTATCACGGAAATCATCCGTTTAGACTCCACTTATTGTTTTAATCACAATTTAGTTAAAGTTTTGGTAAAGTTTGGAGAACGCAAGTGTGCTGTGTGAGAAGGGAAAAATAATAATTCATATTTATTCAAATTTACACGGCCATTAGAAAACTTTCATGGATTTGTAACTAAATTTTTTACATTGCATGCATATTTAGAAAATTCACAAGGGTGTATAACCAAGTGAAATTTGAAGAAAAAAATTTTGTAAACAGTACACCAAAATATATTATAAAATATGAATAATTTACACTATATAGTAAACATTTATATATTCTAACCTATTTTATGAGTTTGTCCTAAACAATAAACAAGGTCTTAAAATAGAAAAATGCAATTTTCTTTCTTGATCAACATTAAAAAAAAAATCCTAAAACACATTGCCTATAAAAAAAAATTTCTTTCTAAAATAACTTAGAAGAATACAATGAGAATAGAGAAACCTCTTCATAAGCAACATAAATATAAAGAGAAAATACTAAATAACGCATAAATTTATACCTATTTTTGTACTCAATATTTATATCGTGTAATATGATATAATTATTTTGAAAGGTCAAGAAATAATTTATTTTTTGAAATAATTATTGGAGGAAAATTTCATTAGGTACGCATAATACCCACTAATTGGTCCACATAATCATTGATCGATCAAAAGGCATAAAATCAACATACGATCAAGCTTCACAACTAACGGATAAATTTGAATTTAAACATAAAACATATTCAAAGTATATTCTATCCGTAAGATAATTATCTAATTAATAAATTAGATAATATCAAATATTATGTTATTTGAGCATATCTCTTAGGAGCTTATCTGCATCATTTCAATCATTATAAATTGTCTCATAATATAGTTATTAGGTACGCCTTCTTTAACATTTTTTATTATTCCAGTTAAATATCTTTTAGAGAATTGACTTAAGCATTGAAGTGGATTTGACATCCACAATATCATTCTTTTCGAGTGTTTGTTTATCTATCTCAAGATTGAGTTGGTAGATTTGTGATCAACGTGATGGACGTAAAAATTAACTTCAATATCTAGCACCTTTTATGGGAAAGAAATTTGGTTTTCTAACCAATCTGAGCTGACGAACAACCCAAGAACATTGATCGTGTTCTTCACATTCTTAGTTGTGTTCATCGTGTTCTTCACATTCTTAGTTGTGTTCATCGTGTTCGTTACCCATTCCCTGCTATGAACACCATTTGATCTTCCAAATTATGAGCATGGATCTCCAATATGTCTCTAGGGATGTCCCACTTCCTCCCATGTGAATGAGTTGGGTGGAATCCATAAACACACATACACCTATTATGCACCAGGATAACATGGCCATATAGAAGGATCTTGATCAACCTATCTTGGTAGAAGCCACCTAGAATAAGAATTTTTTCATCAACTTAGAAGGTGCACTCTACCATGTAGTGTAACTAGGTGGAAACTTATCTAAATATCTACGAGGTTTAATATATCTTCACTTATGTCTTTTAGGTTTGCAAAAAATGTTATAATGCTTCTAGACTTTTTGGTTAATACCATTGATATCCTTAAATATAATGATGTTAACTTTTTCATCCATATTATGTTAATATTCCCATGGCTTTGATGTCAAACAGGGAGCTAGTTGTTAATTCCTGTATATTATTGATTAAAGATATTTTTTAATTTGTGTATCATAATATTATGTTATTTCTATCTTCATCTTTTTACTAGTATTATAAATTGATATAAGAAAATATTTGAATATTTAGGATCCTTAATTGGCTTAAAAGTTATAATTATTATACGTGAATTTAATGGATCCATCACGATATTTCCTTCTATTCGTCTTCTCTTGTTACACTTGTTATCCCTCAACTTTATTCAAACCTTATTATCCTTTTGAAAATGGTAAGCCTTCTGCATCCGTACATAAATGGTGTCCAATTTAGACTTACTAGAAAATGGTGATTTCACTTTATTTTATTCATAATATAATAATTATTACAATTCTAAGGCAAAGTAAGAACCTTGTATAGATTCTTAACCATTTATAATTATTAGATACATAATTACTGGTTGGAATTTCTAGATAGAGAGAGTTGCTAAGCTAGAAGCTGTACGTTTTTTTGAGCTGTGTGCTCTATTTTTTTCTATTTGTGTGTTTCCAAATGAAAATAAGGGTTTCTTTTATAACACAAGGAACCCGCGATTACAATATATGAATTACTATTTTACCCTTACTTTAATAATGCATTTGTTTTATTATTTTTTGGCTTATCAATTTCAACCATTGCTTTTTCTTGGCACATGTTGCGGACTAAATATGTGGGTACTATATATTTATTTTTCTTTGTCATTTTCTGTCGACAATCCTTTGAATGACGGTGATGATGACACATCTTCACCTTCTCAATCTTTGATGTAGTAAATTCATTTGTGATCTTTGGTGGCTTTTCTGGCATAAAAGTAGAATACCTTTTTTGTTTCTTGACTAATTTTCAGGTTATTGATATTAAAATTTGTTTCAAATTGGTGATTTTTTCACCATACTTTTCGGTAAGAGCCATGCTACTATGAGAAGTGATGATGACTTTATTGGTTGAGTAATTTACTTTAATCTCAATAGAATTATCAATTTTCTTGATTTTATAGTAAATTTGGCCTAACATTTGACCTCTTAATACACAGTTTTTCTATGTTGAATTCCTTTTTTGAAAGTGCCTTTAGTTTGGGAACTTTTCTATTTGTGTTTGAAATCCATATCTTGATGAAGTGGTAGGTACTAATACATTCTTCCTCGTTTTAGTCCATTAGTGAACTAAAAAATTTGAGATAAACAGTCTCGTCACCTTATTTTATTTTCTTCCTAAAGTTTTTTATTGCTCTTTTGAAATTTTATGAGAAATAATTTAATTCACTTAAATTCATTTATAAATATATATTTTCTGTTAGTTCTGCATGGAAATTTTTGTAAACAAATATTGGATAAGATCTTTCAAAAATTTTAAATTTATTACTTACATGGAATTCCTTTTCTATAGTATAGAACATCATATCTTCTATGTGTTCCTGGGTGGATTTTTTGGCCAAGTTATAGAAACTCAACCATTGTGGTTTGTTGAGATTTTTGTATTGATCTTTTTAATCTTCAATTACTAATGAATTTTTGGGAGATATTTCCCTGAATAGTACTGGATGCCTTACTATCTTTAATGTTTCTAGGAAAGATGCCTCTCTAAATAGTACTGGAGGCCTTACTATTTTTCCAAGAGTTTTCAAACTATTTAGTATTTCTTGTTGTTGTAGAACTACAGAGTAATTTCTTACTATCACCTCTAGAGTTATTAGTTTTGGTGCTTTGTAATTGACATAATTGCCTTCAGTCTCTATTTTGTTGGTGAAAGCTCTATGAGTTACTCTACTAAACCCAAGAATATATTTATTTGCTTCTGTCTAGTTATTGTAGATTCTTGGTTTTGGGCCATTATAGACTATATAAATCTTTTTTTGTTCTTCTTTTTCTACTTCATCAACCCAATTGAGCTTTTTTATTTTAGAGATGTTACTATCTTTTAAACAATTAGGTTCTTATTTTTCATCTTAAATTCTTTCTTTAGAAGTTTTATGTTCTTTAGATTAAATTTTTAATGAAGATCATTCTTAAGAGTTTTTGGACTCTAAGAATTATTTTAAACAATCAAGTTCTTCCTGTTTATTTCCTACCTCTATGAGAGACTCCTCAAGGTATAAAAGCTTGAGTTGTTCCTATAGGATTTTTATCTTCTTTTTATTTATCTTGATCTTAATATCAGGATGTTCCATTCTTGCAAGTATAAAAATAGTTAGAGGTGCTCATTTTCTAGTAAGAGCATATGCTAAATTATTCTTATTTCTTGGGAGACGTTTGACATAAAAAATGTAATGGTTGAACCATTGTTTTTATCTGACTAATCTTCCTTGTTTATAATCACCTATAATATTAGTTCTTAAGAAATAACCAAAAAAATTGTTATCGATTCTAACAATGAATATGAAACCTATGACATATATTGCAAATTTCTTAATAGCTCTTTTAACAACTAGATATTCTTTTTTATTACTATGATAGTTTAATTCTGAACATCAAAAAATCCTCATATATATCTACAAAGGTATTCATCTTTGTCATCTCCTTTTGCTCTCAAAATTGCTTTTCAATATTCTTGGGAAGAATCTATTTCAATTATCACTTTATCATCTGGCCCTAGATAGTATAAAGTTGGTAAATTTTTTATATGTGATTTTACTCTATCCATATAGAGAGTATTATGTTCTATCCATTTCCAGATATGATCTTTTTTCAATTTTGCTTGTAAGGGTTTTTGCATTTATGTAAATTTCTTGATATATGCTTCAACATATGTTAAACACCCTAGAAACCTTTGTAATTTGTTTTTGTCTTTTAATTCACTAGGAAAACCTTGAATGTTATTTAGTAAATAAGGGTGTAAATTCTGTTTTCCATCGTCAATTGTCAACTTTAAATACTTGATTTTCTATCGGACAATTACTATTTTTCTTATAGAGAGTATAATGCTTTATTTCCTAAATTCTTATAGAATATTAATAATATCTAAATAATATTTATTTAATTAACTATTGAAAACCAAAATATCATCTACATAAACATATCAAATATTTTGTTATTTTTTAAAGATGTTATACACATATCTTTGAAATATGCATAATGCTTGTTTTAATTCAAATGGTACAATAGTCTATTGGAATCATCCTTGGGGGCAACTAAATGCGATTAATTTTTGAGATTGTTCATCTAATATTATTTGTCAAAATTCACTTTTGTAATCAAAATTCAAGAATTATTTCTTTCCTTCTATTAATGATAATAGTTCTTCTTTCTTTGGAATAAAGTATCTATCATCAATAGTTTCTTTATTCAATGCTTTGAAGTTTATTACCATTCTTTTTTTCCTCTTCTTTGTTAGCTTATTTTTCGATTAAGAATGAGGTAAATTACTTGTTATTATGACTTTTAGTTCCAAAAGTTATTGAATTTGTTTTTCAAATTGAATCCTATCTTCTGGAGTATAAATATTTGTTTTACTCTATTAACCTTATTAGGGTCTCTTAATTTTATGTTGGAAATAATTTTAGATTTATTAATTTTTAGATCTAAAGGATTTTCTGAGCTTACTATTTTTAATAATTTTTTGATACCTACTAGGCCTTTATCTTTTTGTATATTATTAAGTTAAGTATTTTGTTTCTCTTCTATATCTAATGAAATATTTTTTAAATTTCTATCTCACCAAGTTTTTGATTTTTATGTTATTTTATAAAAGTTAAGTTTGATACAATTAAAGTTTTTTTATTTATTTTCGATACATAAATGGTTTTTCCATTTAATGTTGTTAGATTTATTTTATCTAAATATTGTGTAAAAAGTTTATACAAGTTTAGGAAATTATTTTCTATTAATAAACCAAGTCTTGTTTCTTGTTAATATATGGTAGGAATATGAAAATTTTATCTTCCTATCACTATGTCTATATCTTTTAAAACCTTATTAATATTTCATGTAGTATTATTAACAATTCTTACAATTAAATGTTTTGGTGCCTGTGTTCGAGTGTTATTCAAAGAATACATATTTACTTACTATCTAAATACTAACTTTGTATCTATATATGCATACAAATGATAATTGGTATAGCCTTTAAATTTAAATTTACCTTAATATATGTACTATTTGGGTTTGTAATACTATACAAATTATTCATCTTCTAATGAAAAGTACCTATATTCTGAGTCAGTTATTTCCTCATCAGTTTCCTCCAATATATAGATATTGTAAGTATCATCAATATTTGATTCCTTAATTGACTCTAATTCTATCTTAAAAGCATCTTCTAAGATTTTTGCTCTTTGTGGAAATTTATTTTTAAATTATTTCTTATGTTAAAGCTTGCTAGAGCATTCATTAGTATAATGTCCTTCTTCATTAAAGATCCAATATTTACATTTTTTTTTCTAAAGGACAATAATTCTTGTTTTCACGAGAATTATACATTTTTCTTCTAAAATATATTTTTTATATAGGTTTCTATTAGTTTTTTTTATATATTTTTGAAAATCTTGTTTCCTGAATTATATCTTTTAAATTTCTTGTATTTTTTATATTTCTATTTATAGGATTTTATATTACATCCATATTTTTTTGGTATTTTAAAATCTCTTGTATCATAATAGATTTTATCATTTTCTATTATTTTTTAAATTCCTTTCTTTTTTGTCCTTTAATGATTAATGAGCTTTTAAGGCTTCTTATTATTCCTCCTAAGGTATTTGATATAGTTTCTCTCTTTTTTTGATTTCAACCTTTTGTTAAGGTCTTGTATAATATTCTAAGTAAAAACCTACTTAATATTGAGCAATCATAATCAACTAGCTAATATATCTCATAAACTCTCCACTACATGATAAATGTTTAATTGTCTAAATTTTCTTTGAATCTATCTTTATTTTTATGTCAGTAGCTTAGATTTTCAAACCAAACAATCGTGACAGGATGATTAGGTTATTATTTTGTTTTTAAGAATTTGTTGAATTATTTAATAACTATATGATTTCTCTTTATACCAACTTTGGAAATATACTTGTCAATTTCTATATGTGTTTATTTTATTTAATATCTTATAATGGATGATATGGGAGGTTTGAACTGTGGACTATCTCAGTTCAATAGATTGTATTATTTTTATAAGAGATCTCAAATGTGTTCCTACTTGAGATCTATAAACAATGATGTTTGGTCCTTATTAAAGGATGGATAGATGTACCCTATGCATATATCTAAAATTGGTGTTGTTAAACCTAAACCAATCAATGTCTGAAATAAAAAAAGGACCTTCATCTCAACAATCTAAATTGTCAAGGGTTACACCTTTTCATTAGCTCAGTTACTATAGAGGATTCTTCTCTAATTGCTAAGTTTACGACTGCCAAGGAAGTATGTGACTCCTTGGAAAATAAATATGATGGATACACTCTTTAAATGAATGTTTTATCTTCAGAAAAAACAATGACTATCATTCCCGCATGCTATACTTTTATGGCTTCCCAATCTGAGACTATCATTTCTAATTCCTCTTATTGGATTGATGCTAGTGATAATGATAATTTTCTCCTTCAAGAATCCTATGATTGGCTTGTGTATGATAACCACAAGTTGAAGAAAGCTATTTCCATGATCCACAACAATATTGTAGAAAAAGATAAGAAGCATTTGGGCCTTTCTGGTCAATTACTCAATCTCACCATATGTGGTGAGAAAGATATGGACATTTTGAAGTTGAATTTGGATAACCACATTAAGTCTCTTTATATCCTCTTCCATGATAATCAAAATTATCTTTCTCGTATAAGTGGGCTTGAAAAGTCTATTCAGGATATAGAATCTAATGATCTCAAAGATAAACATAATTCAAAGTCATCTTCGTGTAATTTAGATTTCATTTGCAAACTTAAGAAAAGTGTTTTCACCTCAGAAGATGAAAAGGTTATTGTGATATTTAATTAACTAAGCTTCATACTCGAGTTGAAATGGATACTACAAAAGTTATACTTCTTGAATTCAACCTACTAGAAAACCATGAAATGATTGAGACTCTCCACCTTCAACAATACGATTTTAAGAGAAAAATTAAAGAAGCTCGTGAAGTTGGTAATATGTGATCCATTGGAGATACTCATTTTGAAAATTTATTAAAGCTCAATGATATTCATGCTTCCTCCTTTACTACAGATATTGTTCAAAAATATTTTCTTACTATTGAGATTTCTAAAGATTCCACCACCTATGTTTTGAGTGCACAAAGCTTGTCTCTTTCTCTTGTTTCTTACAATTTTGTTTACTTCTTGACCTCCAACTCTCTTAAATATTCTCCTAGCCGTGATAGAGATATGTTGAGTCATATGAAAGAACTATTGAATCTTTTCGTCACTTTGACTAGTGAAGCCATATCCTTACAAAGGGATGTAATAATGATTTTAAATGAGTTTAAGTCTTCTTTTGGTATTACTATTGATGATCAAAATATCAATTGTAATATGGTTCACACTGCCTTGAAGGTTCAAGCATCTAGTTTTCAGTACTTTGACAGTGGATACTCTTGACACATGACTGGGGATAAATCCTTCTTTACCAAGTTGAATCTTACTAATGATGGATCTGTTACGTATAGTGTTGTAAACAAGGCGTTAATTTATGGTAGAAGATCTATTAGTGTTTTTAGAATTTCTTAGCTCAAGGATGTTCTATATGTGATAGGATTCAAGGCTAATCTTACCAGTGTTAGCTAAATATGTGATAACAAGTACATTATCAAGTTTACTCAAAAGGAAAATATTATGTATGTTGATTTGGGCAATACTCTGATCAGAGACATTAAATCAAAAGACACCTATTACTGTATGGGTTCTTCTTCTGAGGTTATATGTAACAGGTTGAACTTGTGTACTGAAGCATCAATGATTAGGTCATGTCAACTACAAATTGTTGAAGAAAAATTCAAACCTTATAATAGTTCAGGGTCTTCCATATATCTCCTCCATTCTTAAGCACGTGTATGGTCATTGTTAATTGGGCAAGCAAAGAAAAAGTCAGTGGAAGAAGAATCAACACTTGTTTACCACAAGACCACTTCAACTTCTTCATATGGATCGAATGAGTTATGTTCAAACTATAAGCATTGGTAGGAGAATAGTTATTGTTGATTATTTCTTTAGATATATCTAGGTCTTGTTTTTGAGAGAAAAATCTAAACCTTTTGATAAGTTCAAATCCTTGTGTATTGAACTACATAATGAGAAATTTGAACCCATTGGTACAATTATCAAAATTAGGAGTAACCATGGAAGAGAATTTGATAATTCTAAGTTCAGTACCTTTTGTGACAAAATGGGAATTCAAAATGAGTTCTCTGCACCCAAAACCCTTAATAAAACAGTATAATTGAAATGAAAAATAGAGTTATTCAAGAAATAGAAAGAATCATGCCAACCAGCAAAAACTTAGCAACATATTTTTGGGTTAAAGTTATCAACATTACTTATTGCACATTAAACTATTATTTCTTGAGACCCGACACCTTTCAATCTTCATATGAACTTATGAATGGAAAAAGAATGAATATTAAACATCTTTGTACGTTTGATAGCACTAGCTATATTCTAAGAGATTGGGAGAATCTAGATAAGTTTGAAGTAGAGAGTAATCTTATAATTTTCATAAGGTACTCTAACAATAGTCGTCCATATCAGGTTTCCAACTTAAGGACTTCCACTATAATGGAATCAATTAATGTTATGATTGATGACTCTGGTACAACTAAACTTGTGGAGTTTAATGATAGTGAACTATTTAGTGATTGAAGCTCTTCAAACAATGCATCAGATAATGTTGATAATCTCTTTACAATAACTCCTATTTATCCTTTTAGAAATCCTAAGGATGAGAAAGATAATGATCAAGAAGACTTGTATCTTCCTAAATGGGAAAAAGGCTTATTCTACTAACAACATCATTGGTGATATGGAAGGTGTTAAAATAAGACGTCAGCTACAAGAGACTTTGAGTCCTAAATATGTTTCACTTCAACTATTCTCCCCAAAAAATGTAAAAGAAACCCTACAGAACATACATTGGGTCATCTCCATGCAAAAAGAACTTAATCAATTTCAGAGGAATGATGTCTAGTACCTTCTTTACAGACCTACTGGCAAACATATTATTGGCACATACTGGCTATATAAAAATAAAGAAGATGAAAATGAGGTTATTTTTAGAAACAAGTCTCGTCTTGTTACTTAAGGATATAATCGAATTGAGGGAATTTATTTTGATGAAATCTTCACCTCGATTTCTTGTGTAGAGTTTGTGAGACTCCTTCTTGGCCTCATCTACTATTTTTATATATGGTATCCTTGGGATACTACTACGTAGTTGGTTGATTTTTTCAATGTCGACTGAGTTGGGTGCAAAGATGACCAAAAAAGTACTTATGAGGTTATTTCTACTTGGGTAATTCCTTGATCTCTTGGCATAGTAAGAAGTAGAGTTCAATATCCTTTTCCACTGCTGAGATTGAGTATATTATTGCTAGGTTGTGTTGTTCATAATTACTTTGGATGAAGTAACTGTTATCAAACTACAGTATTATGGTTAAAAACCTTTTATACTCTATGACAACACCAGTGCTATTTGCATCTCTAATTTGGTCCAACATTCAAGGAGCAAACAAATTGATATACAACACCATTTTATAAGACATACTATAGAATCGAACATCTTGTCGTTGTAGCATATCTGCACTAACCGTTAGGTGGCTAATATTTTTACTAATCCTCTAGACTTTCAAAAGTTTGAATCCCTAAGAAAAGCTATTAATGTGTGTATCTCTTCTTGAGAGACTGCTTCTTCCGTTCTTTAGATTTTTGTTAAACCTAAAGAACTCCATGTGTTTTTATTTTTCTTGCTATTTCTTATTCTTTGCTTCAATGTTAAGATTATTGCATTTTTGTATCCCTTATCTCCCTCATCTAGGGGTGTTTGTTGGAATTTCTGTGTGAAAGTAGGGGAAAAATTTATGTGCACAATTATGTATTTGTTGCCATTATGCGTGTGTTGCATCGTGAATGTAGGATTGTATTGCATATTATTGTTTGAATTTCATACACTTAGGGAAAGTGTTGTATGAAGTGAGAGAGAGTTGTGTAATTTTATATGTTTTGCCTATCGTGTATAGCAGTATAGGGGTAACATGATAGTATATGGATAGATTACACGTTGTTTGTACATGATATGTTCACAATATATGTGTTGTTTTTGTGGGTACAAGTTACATATGTAGATTGAAGTCATCGAGCTTTAGAAGTGTTGATACATAAAGATGGTTTAAGTGCACAAGATGGATACTATTGGAATACGTGTGGTTTTTTGGGTTTGGTGTGTGTTGTTGTTTTGTTCACGAGAACAAAAATTTGTAGGTCATCTTCATGATCATCTCATGATTGATACGTGTATGTACTCAGTTGTATAGTGTTTTGATACAGAAAGTCAAAAGGAGAGAATGTAAGTACGTTTGTACTCTATGTTTGTGTATTGGCTTTCTGTGTGAAAAATACGGTGTATGTTTATTTGATTTAATGTTTTGTCTTCCTCTATGTGAGATTGGTTACTGTAGATCAATAATCTATGCACGCACATATTTAGAAACACTGTGATTAAAAACATGTTTTTCACACTACGAGGTTGTTTGTTTGTTTAGAAATCATAGGCCATGAGTGCCAAATTTTAGTTCGTTTCTAGTGCGGGTATTTTTAGAAAACTAAATAATTTTTGAAAGAATTTTTTTTGGATTTTTGGCACTCTACCATACCCTTAGTGAGATGGTTGGAAAGGTCCATGGAAATGACCATGGCAAGGTGTTATGGGTGTTGCTAATGTTCTGTAAATGCCCCTTACTAATTGTTGTAATCAATTTGAAAATCCTACCGAAAACTCTTCCAAAATTTTTGAATTCTATTTTCACTTATTATCTAGATTATGTTTCGATAATAGTTATACGTCTGTGTGAGCATATAATAATATGGTAAACTTTTTTACTATATTTATAAGAACTTTTCTATAAGAGTGGTTTGGGATGATAGTTTGAGTTCTCATATTATCAACTGTGTGTGATAAGTTGTTGTGCTGAGAGATCAAATCGTTAGTTGTGTGCATACATGAATTATCTGTGTCTCTTGTATAAGATTTGAGATTTGTGTGACTGTGTGTGAAATTTAGTGGCTTGTGACTGAAGGTTGTCGTCAAGGTTTACAATACCATATTCTTCACATTACTAATATGTGGTATCTTATCACACCATATTGGGTGGCATTGGCTTTGACGAAGAATCGGGTTTATGTGTCAAACCAAGTTATTACTGAGATAGTAAGCGATGGTAACAATAGGCCAATATTCGAATAGAGATTTTGGTTGATAGAGGTATTGATGGTCTTATTTCTATCAAAGTTATAATTTTTTTATTGTTTAGTGGATTATTAGTTGTCGAATGGTTGTATAAGCAACCCAAGGATGTTACCACAAGCAACCCAAAGATGTTACCACAAGCAACCCAAAGATGTTACCACATAGATAGAGTTTTCATGTGGGTTTACCTCGTTATATCGTGTGTTACACATGCTTTGTTGTTGTGTTAGTATAAATGCTTCTACTTATTGTTATATATATTGATTAAAGTATTTGGATTGCTTGTATTCTTTATTTACTATTATTATTTATTAATTCATTATTTGTGGGGATGAGTCTTTTAAGAGTTTGTATTTCATTATCCTAATAATGAACTGGATTGGAGACTCTTTTAACATTCATCACTTTAAATAGGGTAATTATTTTGTTACTACTTATGCAATAAAGAGGAATAATACATTCATATAAATTTGTATTATTTTTTGTGGCACGTCACTTATATTGTGTCATGTGATAAAGTTACCTAAAAATGATAACTTTTTCATTTTTTAAGATAACTATATCATGTGTCATAATATAAATGATATAAGTATAAAAGTATGTGAATTTATTTGCTATTAGTATTTTTCGTATAAATGATAATTTAATATAGAGTAACTCTATAAAAATGTCACTCAAATATTACATCTGTTTTATTCATTATCTAACTATTTTTTGTCTTATTTATACTATCAAAATCATAAAAAGTTTCACTTATACAATTTTATTCATCTTATATCGTTTAATGACGTTATATATCATTTATAGTTTTAAAATAACCCAAAAAGTTAAGTTTTATATTTGAAATAAAATTTTGTAATATAACTTGTCACGGCTTTAGATTGAGACTAATAGAATGATATAAATGAATTTTTTTACGAATTCAATAGTATAAACGAGACAAAAATAATTATATAATATAAATGAAATAAATATAATAATTCAATGATATTTTTTTAAGTTTGTATATAAATATATGCTTTGAAATTCATGTTTTTTTTATTTGTTAATATTTAATACCAAATACTTTTATTTGTTTTCGGTTAGTCATGAACTTTATTAAAGTATTAATTTTATATTAATTTTTTTAAGTATATTAAATTATGTGAGGTTAATAAATATTTATAAAATATGTAATTTATTTTTAAATGGAATGCAATCATCATAAAAATTTTAGTGGAAACATGCACAATTTTTCTTAAAAGTTTGGCCATGACAATTTTCTATATGATAAGAAACTTAAAACGCGTTTTGTATTTCAATATTTTAACGTTAACACACGCCAAAACTAGTCATTGAAAGAGAAAGTTGGTACAATAATAGACAGCCTACCAAAATTATTAAACAAGGAGGAAAAAAAAACAAGTATCTAACGGCAACTACTTTTTTAACACCATTAATCATTAATGCAAGTCTTTTTACAAAAGGTCAAAAATGTCATTAAATTTTTAATATTTTCATAAAAAATAATAATTACTCGTAAATTTCCACTAATTTTTAATATTTTTATTTTTATATTATAAAACGTATCAATATTATTTAAAAAATTAATTATTTTTTTAATTTTTAAAATAATCTTATTATTTACTCAAAATAAATATAGTTTTATACGTTAATAGCGTTTTATATGATTATTGTCCATTGTTCAACGAAGCATGTAAATCTCAATCGAAAAAAACATGGTAAAGAATTTTAATTAATATAAAATAAATATATTAAATACAAAAATAATATTATAATAATTATTTTATAATTATAATAACAAAAATATATAAAATTTTCATTATATTTTTACAATTAATTAATTAATTAAATTTATTTATTATTAATATTAATTAAAATTATTAATGATAAATTATCAGTATATTAATATCACTCCTATTTAAAAATTAACATTCAATTTTTCGTTGAAACAAAGAAAAAATTGTAAGGGTATCTCCCCCTCAAAGTTTCGACACGTATTATTTATATTATGAACATGTTAACAATATAAAAAAATAAATTATTTTTTTAACTTTTAAGATAATTTTAAATAATAATTATTCAATATATTAGTTATAATTATTATTATTTATTGTATACCGTTTCCATCGTGGCATAAAAAATTGAGATAGGGACCTATATTATATAACTTGTCCTTTTTATCTCCCTTCTCTGTCGTATCCCTTCAATTTTCGCATAGAGAATCGAAGAAAACAAAAATGGCGACGCTAATCGTTCCACCGGTTCTTACGTCTCCCAGAGACGATGCTATGCAGCTTTACCGTGCTTTTAAGGGTACAATTTTTTTCTTCTCTGTCTCTACGAGTCCATGTTCTTATTAATCAAGTAATTTGTTGTTGAATTGATGGTTTTTGTAAAAATGGATTCTTTATTGTCTTTGCATGTCGGAGTTAATGTTTTAAAAAAAAAAAAATCCATTTGAAGTAGGATGATTATTTCTAAGAAGCATTAAGCTTTTTTTTTATTTAAAAAAATTTCCAAACAACATCTGTGGATGTTTTGATTTTGTTTGTTTGTTGTTGTTGCTGAAAGTGGGTGTTGTGAATTTAATAAGGTTTTAATTAAAGATTTTATGAACTACCCAAGCACTCTTCTTCTTATTTGAAAAGGGTATGTTTGTTGACAACCAAGTTATTGTTGACCCTGTTAGCAAAAACATTAATGTTACCCAAGTGATTGAAGCTTTCATGAGCGAAGTTTTCCAGAACCCTTAATCTAGAGCCTGAAAACTGATTTAATAAAATGAAATCCCAAGTTTACCCCGAGGCTAAACTAGGAATGTTACCTCTTGACTTAATTATTTTGATAGTAAAACAATACCGTGCATCCAAGCCAATTGAAACATAGAAACCATAGATTCGCGTCGCCTACTTGCTGAAAGCACAAATAGAATGGCCGATCATTCATTGTATGAAGTTTTTAAGACCTATCCCGGCCATGCAACCAAAGCAGGGGGAATAGTGAAAGAAAGGCCGGTGCTCGTTTGCGCACGCGCGTGAACCAACCCAACAAACAAGGAAAGAATGCCTCTCGGGGCATTTGAGAATGATTCGAGCGGTGTAAAAAGTCTCAAATTCAGGATCTTCCGTTGCACGGATTTCCTGAGAAACGAAGTCATAGGCAGGAATCCTGAGCGAAGGAGCCATAAAGCAAGGTCATTTTTGGCAGGCACGCAGAGAAGGCAAGGGTTTTTATTGGAGGAGCCAACATTTGCCAAAACTCAATCAAGGATATGACGCACTCCTAACAAAACAAAAACTAAGGGGGAAGAGTTTTTACTGAAGTGCCTATCGAAGTTCTGTTCAAAAACCTCGTCCGGAAGACCGTGACTCTATCGTGAACTCGGATGGAAAAATAAATGGCATACCTTTGCTTTCATCAAGTCCGAGTCAAGAAGCAGAAAGAAAAACTATAGCGGTCTCATCTAATGATGCTTGGTTTATGGGAGTTTCATATTCTCGCTGAAACTCATGGGGGGTCGACCCCCTGATAATAATGCGATGCTGGAATTTCAGGAGATGATTCACGCCCGCACGTGGTGGATTCACAATCCACTGCCTTGATCCACTTGGCTACATCCGCCCCTTTTCCCTTTCAAAAAAGAGTACTTACTTAACTTGTACTTACTTGACTTCATTCTACAGCGGCGCAACCCATTGATTGAATTTCCATTCCAACCGATTTGATTTTCAACCCATGAGTAAAGGAGTCAAGGATTTACAACCACGCCTAGTTCCCTTAGTTCCGAGCCTGAGGAGGACATGGACTGCTGCAACGTCTGACCATTTTTATTCCTGGAGAGAGGGCGACAAGAATGTGCCGAAAGTTGCGATCTCTAAGCGGGATTTTAAACCCCATATCATTAAAGAAGTTAATATGAGAAGAGAAAATGGTCTCATCGGTCTTCTGGCCAGGCATATAATCGATTCTTTGACCCCGGCTTTGGTCGAGCAACCGCTACATTTCTTGAACAGCCCTAAATGATTTTTTTCTATGAAAGCAAGAGATGGAAAGTGTTGTTCTAAATTCTGCCTTATTCCATGAGATCTAGAAGCACTTCTGCAACCTTCTCTCTCTAAATTTTTGGTCCCCGTAATTCGAGTGAGATTGTCATGGCGCAAAAGCAGATACCATTCCAATCTAAGTTCTGTGGGCTAGTGAGTTTCTACATCCTTTTGGATGATAAGGCATGCCTATCCATGTTTTATCCAGTCAAATGGGGGAAGAGGAACGAGAGGCGTCCCTAAGCCTCACACCCATCTGTGAGCCGATCTTTAAACTGCTCAGAAAGAATACCCTTTCAGAAAAGATAGACACAAGGAACGCGAGAGGGCGACACGAAAATGAAATCGCCCTCCTGAAATGGTATCCTCGTACGGACTTGACAGCTTCAGCGTTTCGGCGCCTTGCCTTGTCCACTGAGGCGTTCTTTGTACATAAACCCTTGTGATGGTTTCGGAGCTTTGAAGAGACACTCAAGTGCTTGAAGGAGAAATAAAGAGAAGCTCTCAGTAGGATAAGGAGGATATTTAGTCCCCAAGAACCCAAAGGCCGGCGCGAACACAGTGGTCTCTGACCAAGACCAGGAACCTTTTCCTTGCCCCCCGGCCTCTCACTTCGTTTCGTTCTTCTTCTGCTCCATCCGCCCGCCAGCAGCAGAGGGGGTTCGATTCCCGTTATACGCGATGTGGCGAAAAAGACTGATTCAACGAGATATGCCTGCATTAAGATTTAAAACTTGTCGTCTACTTTCAGGAAATGTTCGGAACTATTATTTTTATTTAATTCATGAAAATATATCATTTATTTGAAAAGTAAGTACTAATTTGTTTCTCATACATTAAATTAACTTTATTATTATTATTATTATTATTATTATTATTGTGTGTCATAAACACATATATAAAAAAGGTATAAACTAAATAAGATTGAAATATTGTTTAAGTTTTAGTAAATTGAACTAATTGAATAACTCTTACTAAGAAATTGTGGACTGTAAAAGAGATCTCAAATAGAGAGACACCTAAAAGCCACACCACTGGATGTCTTCTTTCTCTTCTCTCTGTCGTCCAAGGTCATTACTCATTATCTGAAAAATGTTAAAGTAAATATGAAGTAAGTAAATCCACATGCAACACGTGTAGTAATAAATGAACATGGAAGACATGAATATGTTCATTTTTCGTATCTATACATCTCTTTTCTTAGTGCAGTTATTTGTTGTTTTATTTTTCGTTTTCATTTTCATTTATTTATGTAGTATGATCCTTGTGTGATACATGTGTTATCAATAACTAGCTGGCTTTATATGGTTTTCAGAACCTGTTCTAACTATTGGATCCTTAGTAATACTTGGGACATAACATGAGTGTGAACCAACTGAAGTTGTCACACACACATTGATGATCTATAAAAAGGCCTATTGTAAAATATATGGGAAACCTTTCTTCATGCGATCATTTATTCATTCATTTAACATTTATGGGTCTATCGATCCCTCCCACATTCCATACCCACTCAACCCTCAAAGGCATAGACACACAAACTTTATACCTTTTATATTATATATTTGTCTAATCATCATTCTCTCTTTTTCGTGTCTCTTATTTCATATATATATATATATATATATTCAACGTATTAACGCTGATATATTCAAAACAATTTTACAAGCATATAAAATTTTACATAATCACAGCATATTCATAAAATATGTTAATACAAAAAGGTTAGGATTTACTTACCTTAAATTCTTAAATAGATTTTTGTTGATTAATTGAATTGAAATTGTATCACGACCTATGTGCCTTAAACCCTATAAAAACACATGCACCCAACACTTGCATGATTAAACGCATGAATTCTAGATAAAAAAAAATTATGAATATTCTAAAATTCACTTGATAGCTAACAGTCTAAGAATTTTGTCTTTCGGAATATAAAACCAAATGACACAAAATTTGCACATTTATAATCTTAACACTATTATGTCATACCTTTTTTTCCTTGATATTTTGAATATCGTTTGTATACAAAATAAAATAATTTTAGAAGGTAGAAACTGTCTGCTTTAGAACAAAGCATAACAATGTTCGAAAATATATCTTTATCTTGTAAAACATAACTTTATTTGACTTGAGAATTTCCGGAATTAAACTAGACATATTATTTAGGCACTATAAGTTTTCTTATTATTGTATACAGATCTAAACTATTGTAGTTGGATTTTACAAAACCTATATTCTACTTGTAAATAAGAGCATAATTCATGTGAAGGAACTTAAGTCCCACATCGGTCAGGAGTTAAGCTTTCATTGATAAACTTAGGCAATCCTTCATATCATAACTTAAATTTTGACATAGAGTTAGGCTCAAGTCTAACATGGTATCAGAGCTGGCTCTGGGCTCTATCAAGTACCCTTAAAGCTCACCCCGTCGGCACTCAGGGCACATTCTGCCCGTTCATCCTCGCTGATGTTAGGGGAGTGTTATGGAACCTAAGTCCTACATCGGCCACAAGTTAAGCTTCTGTTTCGCATATAAGCTTAGGCAAAATCCTTTATATCATAACTTAAGTTTTGAAAGGATAATTCACAATGCAAATTTTTTAAAAATTTTGTTAAAATTAGATATCAATAAAGACTTAACAAGATTAGTATATACAAAAAAAATTTGTCATTAAAGATCGAAAACTATCAAAATAAATCAATAAAACAAATGATGAAACCGATGGACAGAAGTAAAGGATCTAGAACGTTGCATACTTAAACAACCATATAAAATTTACCACATATTCCAATGTCATTAGAGTATATAAAAAATAAAATTTAGAGATCAAAATAAAGTGAATTTAGTTCTTTTGTAGTTTCACGATTATCATTTAGACATAAATCACATACCAAAGGAATCACAAAAACTATTGTATTCCTAGGATTTAATACGTGAGACATAAATCTAACATTTCATTATTAAAAACAATGAGAAAAGATTGAGAAGATACCTATGAAAAGAAAATCAAAATGGATTCATTGATGTTTTGCTTGTAGTCTTCAAAATTGTGATGGTATGTAAGCTTTCCACACATTGAAACAATTGCACAAAGGTCATTTGTTCTTTTGTCCCAAATAGGCAACATGACCTAGATGAGGGGTGGAAACGTCAATCTATGAAATCTTTTCGTAAGCTCTATTTCAACTCAACTAAGTAGGCCTCACAAGGTGAATTAAGCATATAATACAACGGAAGTACAAAATAACATAGTTAATTCAACACACAACTAAAACAACCAGCAGATAAGAAACAATAATTTGTAGTAAACACACTAGTGACGGTATGCTTCACAGGCTCCTATACAAACTATCAATAATTAAAACAGAGTAATCAACACAACATGTAAAACATGCATACATGCTAAAAAACTATAAAAGATTTTCATTCACTTCAAGGCTTCATATGTGGGAACTTATTCGGTAAATGATGATTATATTCTCACAGCAAACCAATTAAAAGAGTCCAACAACCGGTACACTACCAGAGTAGGGAGATATTGACTCTTTTAGATACTCACACCAAACTCGCATGCACATAAAGTAGAAACAATAATTATAAAGTTATAGTCATGCTACAAGGAAAGAAAGATAGCATACCACAACAAAAATCAAATAAGTTTTCTAATCAGAGTTTAAATCTAATATGTTGGTATATACACGATAGAAATTTAGATTATATTAACATAACAGCTAATCAAACACAATCATGTAACGAGATAAACTCACTTAGATTCCCTACCTATGTGGTAACATCTTCGGGTTGCTCATGGCAACTACTCGACAATAAACAATCCACTGAAAACAATAAACAAATATAACTTGATAAAAGTATAAACGCAAATACCTCTATCAGTCGTGATCACCCTATCCTGTAGCGCAATCTGCTACCAACAATCAACCATGTGTATTCCAATGTGAAAGCCCCCTTAACCACCGTCACTATCTTGGGTACTCAAAAATAGCTTATCCTAATCCTAAGAGCATAGTATTACTCAATACCTCACTGGTAAAATAGTCTTAAATACTCACAACTTAAAAACGTCATTTTACTCTCACTAGCAAACACTGCCTCGAGTACTCACCACTCAAAAGCACTATTTCGCTTACACAGTCACGAATCATTATTATCGAACAACATTCAAGATAATAGTGAACCGAAATTAGAAAAATGAAATGTTAAATTAACAATCTTAAATACTCACAACTTAAAAACGTCATATTACTCTCACTAACAAACATTGTCTCAAGTACTCACCATTCAAGAGCACAGTTTCGCTCATACAATCACGGATTACTATTATCGAACAACATTCAAGATAATAGTGAACCACAATCAGAAAAGCGAAATGTCAAATTGACATAGTTTTGCTACATTTTTCTCATTAAAGAAACAAGAAAAGGGGGATATTTATAGAAAATTTTGGATTGTTCAGGGTTATCTCGTCAAGGGGTCCAACAAGGCACCTAAAACTTTACCTAAAAATGTGATTTTTGTTCTAAAAATTATCGAGTATTTTTTCACAAATATCCACAAATAAAATGAAATAAAAATCAAAACACTCAACCTAGTATGCACACTATAAAAACTAACCCCGTGGTGTGTGTAAACATACTCACATACAAAGTACACCTAACTATGTGTGTATATTATTGATCGTCAATAATCAACCTTACATAGAAAAAGACAGATACATTAAGTAAAATAAATAAACTCCATATTTTGCGCAAGAATGTCCAAAAAAACTCAAGTACTACAAGACTTACAAGGGAGTTTTGTTTTTTTGTGAGTTGGTTTACGAGGAAAAAGAATAGTTTAGGGAGAGGTGTGAATGACTACCATAAGGTGGGAAGAGCTTGAGTTAATTAGTTTATATAGTAATCTAAGGTTTCTTGTCTTCATCTTCTTCCTTTTTTTTGCCTTAATCAAGTGCAAGGGAGCTTATTTTAACCACTATGAGCTCTAGTGATTTTTACGAGAACTTTGAATCACCATTATTTTATTAAAAACACATTTTTGTATTGATACATAGCAAAATATACAAGTGTATAAAAATATTCTAAGTTGCTATTTTCAAATATGTAAAAAGACATTAGTAACCTTTAGTTACATGCTTCAATATACTATAAGGAACACCTAAGATAAATGTGATCCACATTGCACAATTTCACAATACTAAATGATTTTAGTATAAAAATGAAAATTAAATTCATAGCTAATAAACCAAATATAGTCATATTACGATAAAATATGTAAGAAAACACTAGTCTTCACAATAATGTAAAAAACGCTTCTTGTTTTTAGATTCTAAATTGAATTAAGGCCAATTTAGACGTGCTTACTCTAATAGTGGTTTGAGCAGAAGTGGTTTAGTTAACGGTGGTTTCAATAATACACAATAAATATGTTTTGTTTAGAGAAGCATTTTAGTAATTATTTTATAATGGAAGAGTTATCTAAAATCACTTCTTCTACAAGCATTAATGCTTCTCAAGGAGATTTCCAAATACCATCTAAGTGCTTTGGTTCACTTAAAAGCACTTCTAGCCCATTGCAAATATAGGGCGTGTTTGGATCTGCTTATTTTGAAGTGGTTTTAAAAGAAGTGGTTTGGTTGAAAGTTGTTTAAAGAGAAGCATTAAGTTGCTTGGCATAAAATTACTAGAAGTAGTTTATAGTCACACTTTAGTAATTAATTTAAGAGATGAGCATGCATTCTAAATTATTTCTCTTAAAAGTAAAGATTACTTACTTTTCTCAAAAGTGCAAATAATGTTTCCCAAAATTTTGAAATCATTTTGCATGAAAATTGCCAAATATTTGTGAAAGTGCTTTAAGCCATTTGAAATCAGTTTCAACCAAAATGAAAAGCAATTCCAAATGCACCCATAGTTCCAAGTAGGCGTTGATATCTTTTACAATTTCAAAGACATTCATGTTACAACTCACAACATGATACTCCAAGAATGTCTTCATCTCTAAATGAGAGAGCAAGATACGAGCAATTTAAGGGCTTGTTTAAGGATGCTTCTATCTAGGTTTTCTTCTTCTTCTTTTTTAATAGATCAAATGATATTTAGTGTGATTCGAATATATGTTTTGAAATGAAGAGGAACGAGTCTTGTTACCAACGACTAGGTAAATCACCTTTTACTTTAGGTTGAAAGTATTTTCATATGGACTAAATAACTTAAAGAGGTATGAAAAGTTTTCAAAATTTTGAGAAATACTATTAGTGCTTTTAAGATAAAAATAATAGTGAAACCTTTCTAGAGAAGCTCAATATAGTTTTGGATGCATTGTACACATGCTTCTTACTATATAATTATTAAAATATAATTGAAAACCACTTCTAGTAAATTCATGTCAAACACTTAAATATTTATCTTGAAATTACTTTTAACCAAATCACATATTTTCAAATTAGTTGTCTTGAAACAACATATCCCTTCCACCTCCTTCCTTTTGCTTTTATTTATTTAATTATCAGTTTTTCAGGGTTTGGGTGCGATACTGCCGCCATTATCAATATTCTTGCTCATCGGGATTCAACACAACGTGCTCTCATCCAGCAAGATTATAAAACTATGTATTCTGAAGAACTTCTGAAACGTTTAACATCAGAACTAAGTGGCAAACTGGAGGTATAAATCTAAAACCAATATGTTTAATAACATTTTTTAATTTTTGATTTCTGATTAAATAATTGATTTTTTTTATTCTTTTATAAAAATAATTACCAGTGTTTGAAGACAATTTGTAGTTAATGATTTTCTTATGAAAAAAAAAAACAAAAATTACCTATAAGTTTTTTAGCAATACTTTCTGATTTTTTTTCAAAACTCAGATGATTAAGAAAAAAATTGGATTTTTTTTAAATTAAATGTTTTTATCTTTGTTTCCTCAATATTTGTGCATATGAAAGTTATAAGATTTGATTTACTCTCTAGAATAAATGTTTGGTGAAAAAAAAAATCATAAATCATAAATATGATTTTTAAATTTTTTTAATCACCCTACATTTGGTAAGTAATTTCTTAAAAAATAAAATTCAAAACAAATCACTATCAAACATTTTTGGTTAAAAAATAATAAATCTGAAGAAGAAATCGTTATCAAGTATACTTGATTAAAACATCCCTATAAAAAAAATCAAAAACAAAAATCATTATAAAACATGGCATTAGGTGCTCCTTAGGATGTCCTGATTTTCTTTAATTATGTGTCAAAATATCTCAGTATTTTGAACCCGTTAATAATTCAATACATTTCCTTTTTTAACAACTACTGTGTGTTAGATTCAAATTTGATTTTAGTTATTCATATAACTTTGACTTTTTTCCCTTTTATTTTTATATTTAAAATGTTCATCATCTCTCAGAAAGCAGTTCTGATGTGGATACCTGATCCCGCTGGACGTGATGCAATAGTTATCAAACAGGCTTTAAGCTCAGACACACTTAATGTTGAAGCTGCTACTGAGATAATTTGTTCTCGCACCCCAACCCAGATACAACATTTCAAACAGATATATTTTTCAAGATTTGGAACTTACCTTGAACATGATATCCAACGATGTACTTCAGGCGATCACAAACAAGTTAATTCTCATTCTTCTTTTGTTTATTCTTCTTTTTTGCCTTAAAGAGAGAAAAAAAAATTAAGACATTACGAATACCTTACCTTTCAAAAATATTGAATGTAGCTGTTACTAGCATATATAAGCACACAACGTTATGAGGGTCTTGAAGTTGACAGAGAAACTGCTGTGAAGGATGCAAAGGTTCTATATAAGGCAGGAGAGAAAAAACTAGGAACAGACGAGAAGGCATTCATTCGCATATTCTGTGAACGAAGCAGAGCACATTTGGCTGCTGTTAGTTCTACTTACCATGACATGTATGGTAACTCTCTTAAAAAGGTATTTTACTTTGTCTTCCCTGCCTTTTCCACATTTTTATGATTTTTTTCCATGGTTCGATAATTACCAAAAGCATCTATCAGGCAGTAAAGAGCGAAACATCTGGCAACTTTGAGCATGCTCTTTTGACAATATTACAATCTGCTGAGAATCCTGCAAAGTATTTTGCCAAGGTATCTTCTACTGCCTATAGGACATATTAGTTGCAAAATTATAATGCAGAGTTATTTAAACTTCTGTATTTTAAATAGTATGTGATCATCATATATGCATATTGGTTATTCTGACTTGTGTTCAATGATCATGTAATTTATCGTATTTACTATTCTTTCTAAACATTAGATTTAATTTATATAATCTCAACCATTTAATTTTTAGAAAAATTGCCCACCATTTTCGTCACACTACCTAATAGATGCCAAGATTCTCTTTGCATACCTCATCTTATTTAGTTAGCTAAACTTCTTGACGGTCTTCAAACATATAACTTGTTTCACTTAGATCCCTGGATGTACAAAACTTATGCTTCGGTCACTTTGGTGTGACTAATTTTGTTGCACTTAGCTCCTTAACATAGACCTAAGTGTAACCACTCAACTTGTTGAGGACTAAAGTGTAACTCTTGTTTAGTTTGGGGACCTAAGTAAACCTAGATGAAAGTTCGGGGACCATACAAGGAGTTTAGCCTAGAATTTTCCTTCACATATTATTGATTCTGTTTGAGAAGAAGCGACTTCAACCCTCTAGGCATATCCAGTACCCTCTAGGTATAAAATATTGCATAGAAATATTTGTTAACTAGGGTTTCTATTATGCATGAATTTGCTTGTTTTTTATTGTATTGCTCGGATTTGGATGGATAAATGACGTGTTGCCTTCTACATCATGTTGATTTACAAACTCTGCAGGTGTTGTACAAGGCGATGAAAGGTCTCGGAACTGATGATAGTACCCTTATAAGGGTAATAGTGACAAGGACTGAGATTGATATGCAGTACATCAAAGCTGAATACCTGAAAAAGTACAAAAAGACATTGAATGATGCAGTTCATTCAGAAACATCGGGACATTACAGGACTTTTCTTCTCGCACTTTTGGGCCCCAACCATTAATAAGTGTTGAGAGTATGAATACAGTAGTATTTTTCTATTAAGGAAAGATAGTAAACTGTGCTCTAGCTTTCGCTTTTTACAAGTCTTGTTAATTTTGTATTTTACTCTGTACCGGAGAACAATTTGTTAGATTGATTATTATGGTTTTTTCTTTTTATATTTATCTTGCAAAATTGCTGTTTATGACTTGCATGGACGGGAGTCTTGTCATCATAACACTAAAACCTATGTCTTACAACATTACATACCAAACAAGTGTCACACTTTTTAGGCAACCTACACTTTTGTCAGGGGAAAAAGTAACAGTTTCTCATCTCTCTTACAAGTACGGTTGTGGAACAAATCTTATCCTTGAGATTATTCGATTGGAAACAAGAATTAATACAACAAAATAAGAAATGATAAATGAAATCTATATTTTATAATATAAAGTGGATAAGATGAAAATCGTACTGTAATTCAAAATTATATTACTTATTTTAATAAATATATAAAAAATTTAATATTTTTAATTTCTTTTAAAGATTTAATTATATTTAAACTTAAACTAATCATAAATAATCCATTATATATTATATAATTCATATTTAATTTTTTTATTCTATTAAAATATCAATAATTTTTTCCCAAATATTAGTTAAAATATTTATTTAAATTTTAAAAATCTAAAATCTTATATTTATTTTATAATTTATTGTTATTTCAAATTAATTTGTAACAAAATTCACTAATATTGTTAAATTTTTTTTAATATAAAATATTTACTAATACCTTACTACTTTTAAAATATTAATAAAAATTATTAAAAAATAATAATATTTAAAATATTATTGACACCCCGTTCTCCATTTGGGATTTCCTATTCCCTAAGGATCCATAATATGTTCCCATGATGATTTTAAATAAAGATAAAATGTAAATTCTAAATCATTAACGAAAAACAAGAAAAAAATCTATCACATTAACAACCCTACTTACACCATTTATGATATTCAGTGATAGGCCAACTCACCACTGAGTTCACCTCAATATTTATACCACAAATTTATAATAAGTGATGGAGGTATGTGATTGGTCAAAATCACAAAATCAACACACATTAATCAATCATATTATGTCATCATTTGATATGATCGGTAGTCGCAAGTAGCCACCATTTGCTTATGGAAAAAAGAGCATAACAAACGTGAAATATAAGTTTAAGTGAACCACTATACAATACATCATAAATCATGTCAAAACCAACCAAACTCAAGAATAATGCAAAATAGTGGCATAAAACTCAAAGGCTTATGATGTACATTCACTCACAAACACTCCAGACTGAGAATTAGGAAATGATCTTGACTCCACAATTTTCTAACTATAGACCAAGGTAAATTTTCACAAAACTAAAAATCACAAGCACAAATGAAAATAAAAAAAACTCGAGTATCCATTGAATGTGTTAAAGCTTGAAATCCAATTATCCTAGTCGTCATCGAATCACCTTTTCCACTCTGCTTGGGTTACCTTTGCTGCAAAATCAACAAATATGCTTAGTAGGATAGAGAATGTATGCATATAATACTCATCTTAATGTCTCCCAGGAAAACTACCTTTAATAAGTCATAATATAAATGAATCAGAATAATACGAAGCATATTGTTTGATTATATCAACACAAAGTAATAAGACAGTATCTATTAGATTTTCAGTTCCTCTTTTCTGTTAGGGGTATTTGAACCCAGTTTGCTTTATTGGGTGGGCAGGTACGTGGGGGTGATTATATATTTATTTATAGACAAATGCCCCAACACTCCACTAACTAAGCTCCTTGAACCCAGTTGAAGCAATTAGATTCACTTGGTTTTTTTTTTTTTTTTTTGACAATTAGTCCACTAATTTTGTAAAAATATCAACATAGGTCCACTAGCTTACTTTTGCATTTGAAAAAAATATATTTTAACATGAATAATTGCTTAAGCAGTTTTTTAAAATAAAAATGAAGGAAATCATAAAAAGTGAGTTAGTGGACCTATGTTATTTTTTTTAAAGCTTGTGGACTAAACTGTCACAACTAAAAATATATATATTGTAACCTCTGCAATCACCCGCTCATTATTTATTTGTTTAAAAGGGAACACCGAGGACAATGAGTAATAACATACCACTTCCATTAGACGGCACATATCTGTTGCCTTTATTTCCCCCTTTGCTACCTGACTGAACCAGTCTCTGTGTCCTTGGTGATTGTGAGTTCAGTTTGTTATGAGTTAAAGATGGGAGAGAATGACGGCGTACAGGGTTACTTTTCTCAATACCATCTTGTCCAAACCTTGGAGAGCCTTGTATTCTCAGCTTTGCCTTTGCAGATTGAGTTGCCGCCATATAGCTTGGCAATTTAGGACTGTTGAGTGAGCCATTCTCTGTCCGTTCCTCTTTGACATCAATAGAAGCTTTCCTACAGGAATTCTGGGGATCAATTTCCGGATCTTTGTTCAATACCCCATTTCTTGTAGAAATATTCTCCTCTATGCTAATGTTTTCTGTTAAAACCTTTGATTCAACAGCTTCTTCACCACAAATAATTGTATCATTACCAACACTCTCTACTGGGGGATTATAAACTGCTGTAGGTTGGTCAGCAATTGATAAATCTGACACCACTTTGGTCGCAGATGGTTTGGAAACTGTTTCTGTATCGGGCAGATTACACAGATTCAGGGCTGTCTCATTCTCCATTGTCTCACTTGTAGTGTCATTCTGTTGTTCTAAATCGTCATGCCCTGAAGCACCAAGGGCCTTCTTTTCCACGCTTTGCTTCGGATTCTCACTTTCAGCCTCTGACAAGACTGAATTCTCTAATTTGGGGTTGTGAACCTTTCTCAAATTACGCTTAACTTTTTCAAGCTCAATTTGTGGATTTTCCTGAACTGGTTCTGCTGGATGGCTTGACACTTTCCTAAAGTTACGTTTGGGCTTCTCAAATTCAGAGGTTAATGACATTGAAAGACTTTCAACATTTGCAGCATTGGACCTTCGGGTGCGCTTTGACCTGCATGTTCGAGGCTCTATGTTCTGACCATTACTTTGCCTCCTCTGCGATACTGAATCTTGAATTTTTTTGGTTTGAGAGACTGGCTTCCAAAATTGAGCTACAGACCAGCGATCCATCCAACTGGAAACTGAATTTGGTTCCCCATATTCATAAAATACATGCAACGGCATTGGGGTAGGTGATGAAGCAAGAAGCTATAATGAAACAGAGTCAAATAGCCATAATCACTCATGAAACTGATTGCAATACAAGATGAAAATGTTTCTCGTGCAAGAGAGTTCAATTAGAATTCCTATATGAAGTGGCACTTACAACTAACCGAGTAGATGGTGTTACATAATGCAAATTTGAAATAAGAAACCATTCTGAACTTGATATAATTAAGCGATCATGAAAATAACGTCTTTCACAGAAAAATAGTTTTTTCGGCATGACTTTGGTGATCTTCCAAACTGAAGAAAGCTGAACCATAATAGAGTTCAAAGTTACCGGCATCAACATGATGACTGATAAACTGGTTCTAGCTTTCAGTTACACAAGAGACATGCTATGCAAATCTTAATTAAAATCAGCATGTATACCAACAGAAAGAACCGTGTGAGTTCATCAAGTGCTTATTAAATCAAATCAAAGAGTCCAAGTAGGCATACTTTTCAGGCATTAGATACTTGGTTTTTATATTGTGCATGCTCGAATTCATTCAAGTACATAAATGTAGGACATAACCAAATATAACATTTAGTTTACTTATGGAAACAATAGTCAAATATACCCCAAAAATTGCACAACGTTGTATTTTTTCAAAAATACCACAATTTAGTAATTAAAAAGCTTAATTTTCCAAAAACTAACAATGACCAGATATAGATTGCCTATTGGTCGTTGTATTCATTTGAACGAGAACATTTAAAATCCAAACAAAGTGGTTTTCATCCGGATTAAGTGGTTAAATCTGAATGAGGAATGAAGTGATCTTCATCTTATATAAGATTGTGTTGTGAGAAAATAAAGTTGTCAATTTTGTCCAAGCCCATCAATTTTATGCTTGGTGCTTTTCTTGGGCTATGTACTATGTCTTGAGTAAATAATTAAAAAGGAGCAGAGTGCTAATGATTTTTACAGCAAAGAAGATAAGTTTTCTGGATTTCTGGGAAGCATATTAAAACTACATTTGGTTACTACGAGTAAGAGAGTGACTCCTATAATTCTATTTCTACCTAAGGGATAGAATTCAGTCTATCTTGCATCAACTTATTTACGTAAGAACCAAAGCAATAAGTTTAACGCTCTATATAAACAAAGACACGAGCAATTATCGATATTAAATCTTCAATAAACCGACTGCAAGAACTTGTCTAAGGAATCTTAACATGAATGGCCACCTAAAACAACTGAGACCAAAACTACCCCTGCATAAGTTCAACATTGTTCCTATCAAGTTTTTAATTGTCCATGAAGAACATGTTTGTTGAATGCCTCCATGAATTGATCATTAAAAAAAAGGCAGTAAAACAGTACACAAGTAGGCTTGCAGATTTGCTAACCTTATGGATGAAAACATTTCCAGATAACTTTTCCATTCGTGTATATAAATTTGCTCCAACAGGATCTGTAGGCTTTCCCTCTCTCTCCTGTAACACAATGTAAAAAGGGGGGGAGGAAAAATCAAGGCTAGCCATGGAACACCCAAATTGTTCTCCTTCCCACTTCCCACCCAGTCGCACATTTCAATGTGCTAAGCAACATAATATAGGCATGTTTTTTAATCATCATCTCACAGTCTGAAGATACCAACTACTGATCCAATATCAATGCTGCCTGGAAATATTATTAGAAATATATACTTCCCAGCAAACATTCCACCAATATCAGCCTTGTTACAATATGTTGTTGACAGAACTGTAAAGTACTTGTTATAGACCTCTTTGCACGACCTTTGAAAGTGCAGTCACTGAAAGAAGGATAAGAAAGATGGCCACATTGCGAATCAAGTAGAGTCTACATGGGGTGCAAATTTGGGCCACAACCCATATTGCGAACACGACATGACACAAATTATTTATTTGTTAGAATTAAGTGCAAATTCTTTTTTGCCTGTACATATTTGGTTTTTCTTATTATTATAAATAAATAATTTGACTAAAAATAAATTTTGAATAATATTAAAAATTTGGATTGAAAAACTCAAAACACAAACACAAACAACCGGAAAAGATTGACACCCCTATAAACGCAGGCCACAAATTCTTAAAAAAATAAAAAAGCAAATACAAAATCACAATACAATGTTGAAGACTCAAAAGGCAAAGGTAGAAGAGGACCCGAACCTTATTTAGTGCAACTTCTTTTGTGCTTCTACATATTTGGTTTTTTTTAGTATAAATAAATAAGTTGACTTAAAATAACTTAAATTTTGTATAATATTAAAAAAATGTGAATTTGGGTTGGAAAACTCAAAACACAAACACACACAACCCGAAAAGATTAACACCCCTATAAATTACAGGCCACAAGTTCTTAAAAAATTAAAAAGGCAAATACAAAATCACTGTACAATGTCGAAGACTCAAAAGGCATAGGTAAAAGAGGACTTGAACCCTTATTCAGCCTCCACCTATGTTACATAGACTCTTCAATTTTAGACACGATATGAACATGGATGTGAGTACTCGACATTCCAAATTGGTGAAAATTTAAAGAAAATTGAAAAAATAAACGTCCAACACTCAGCTACGTATCCAAAGATATAAGACACATAATCCATATAACATAGGCCTCCACTTGATAGAAAAGCACAAAATAAGATAAGAGGATCAATATAGCATCAAGACTAAAAACAAAACCATGTGACAAAACTCCAATCCCTCAAGTATATCACAAATCTATTACCATGCCCCTCCAAGTTTTAGATGAGACATCAATTCACACAAAGTGTTTGGGTGAAAAATAAATAATGACAAACAAACTCAACCTAGATGTCATTTACAGTTACAAAAATGTAAGAAGAAATAAAAGAAAATCATGAGCCTTGCATATGGATATTTACCAGATGCATAAGTAGACTGCATTTCTTTTGCACTTCAAGGCCATTGGCAGAGTGTCTGACCCTTCTTCCACGAACAACAGCCTGAAACTTAACTACTCCAAGCATGCTGGTTAAAGTAGCAACGGCTTGTCTCCTAACCAGGTGCCCACGAATAAGAGCCTGCAACCTTATGATGCCTTTGAGGGCTCGATATGCTCGGCGCGCCTTCACATGATATACTAACATTAATGCTTTGCATAGTTATAATAATCTTCTTTTTTTTAGTCGAATGCACAACTATAATATCAAGGAAAGCAAAATTCATAAATATATTGAGCATGAGTGAGATGCTAACAAACCAAATGAAAGACAGATTATTCAGATTGGTAATTGATTTAATAAAACAGGTAAATAATCAGAATCTAATGACAATAAGAGGTGCCACACCATAAAATTTCTGCCAACATCCTCGTGAAATGTGAAATCCAACAAAAATATGATGAACTTCTTTGATTAATCCTCAACATAAATTATCTGGAGATGTATATTAGGATAAGACCGAGCACAAATAATGTAATTGTAAATCCTAAACACAATACGAACTATTTTACTAACCCCAAATGACATTCAAGAATCTGAAACATAACACAGGTTATGAATAGTTTCTTAAGTTATAGAACCAGACCTTGGGCAAATAAAATTTTCAGGGGGCATTTTTAGCAGTCATAACAAAGAGTTACGGATAAAATGATTTTAGTGTCTACTTTGAATGGGAAAACTATATTCAATGTAATAGTACTTCAAGATGAAACTTACCATATAACCTCTGAAAGCACCCTGCATTACCATTGCAGCTTGCTCTTTCCTGCTGCTCTCATGATCAGATGGTACATCTTGGGGCATGGATTCTTGTATTTCTGTATCTTCACACCCTTGCACTCCGCCATCATGTGAAAAAATTTCAGCTTCTCTGTTCTCTATTTCTAACTTTCCTTCATTTCTATTAACATTGCTGAAGTCAGGATGTAAAGATGGAAGAGGATGTGAAGATGGAGGAGAATGTGAAGCGAAACCAGCTCCTGCTGCCTTGGAAACAACCACCACATCTTTTTCATTTCCAATTTTCTAAAAACAAACTCCAAAGAAAACATTCAATGCCTTTAATGTCACCATAATTAACCTATTGCTCTATGAAAAAAATTGATTATGAAAACTTAATTTTATTATTAGTCCAATAGTGTATTTATATATATCTACAACCATATATAATAAGGATAATAAATAGTGATAAATAATCCTAATTATACTCAAACTAATAGTATTTATCCTAAAATAACTAGGATAAATACAATATATATCAAGGTTAACTCTCTCCCTCAAATTAGGACATATATGTCACACATGTCCGATTTGGATATGTAGTATGAAAAGAACATCCAATTACACCAAAGTCATAATATCAACTAACTAATCAGCACTCTTGATGTACAAAACTTTGATGTTACCAAAGTCAAAATTGTGTTTGACGTAGTTTCTGTCAAGCTCAATGTGCTTTGTTTGGTTATGTTAGACCGGATTATTTGCAATTTCAATAGTTACAGTGTTGTCACAAAATAGAATCATAGGCTCATTAGGCTCACTTAACAAAATCTTCAACCAAAAAGCTCAGTAATACCACGGGGTGAAGAGCACAGTATTCAACTTCTACACTAAACAACAATACTTCGTGTTGTTTTACTCTTCCAAATCACCAAATTTCCTCCGATAAATGTAAGATATCCTAAAGTCAACTTCCTATCCACTTTAGAACCAGCAAAGTCAGAGTCAGTATAACCGTAATATCTAGATGTTCATATTTAGACAACATAATACCTTTGTCTAGGAAGGACTTTAAATAAGCTAAGATTAGATTCACCGCAACCATGCGTTGCTCAATAGGATTATGCATAAACTAATTTACCACACTAACTGCATATGAAAAGTCAAGTCGAATATGAATCAAATAATCAACTTCTCAACTAATTTTTGATACCTCTCCATATTAGTCAGAATTTGATCATAATAAACAGCTAAACCATAATGCACTTCAATAGGAGTGTCTACAGGAACACAAGTGAAATTACCAATTTCTGCCAAAAGATCTAAAACATACTTCCATTGAGAGAAAAATTCCTTACTTAGAACGAGAAACTTCAATACCTAATAAGTACTTCAAGTGCCCCAAGTCCTTCATTTAAGTTCTTTAGACAAGTAGCTACGTAACTTTTGTATCGCACCGATGTTACTACCTATAACAATCATATCATCAACATTAACAAAAAGTAATGTAATATCATTATCATCCCTTTTACAAAAAAAAAGAGTGATTTGCTTAGGCTTGCTAAAGACCATACTCCATTGCGTGTCTCAATTTGCCAATTCATGCCCTAGGTGACTGTTTCAACCCATACAAGGATTTCTTTAACCTACATACCTTACCTCCTTCATTGGGGGATTCATGATTTCATATATACTTCCTCTGTCAACTCTCCATGGAGTACATCAGATTGCAATAATGACCAATCCAGGTTCACAGCAATAGAAAGTACAACTCACATTGTATTCATCTTAACCATATGAGCAAATGTCTCCTAATTAGTCAATCTCATAAGTTTGAGCATCTTCTTTAGCAACTATTCTAGCTTTATTCCTCTCTATTGACCCATCTAAATGAAATTTACGGTTACGGTGAACACCCACCTGTAACCAACAACCTTCTTTCCTTTAGGTAATTCAACCAACTCCCGAGTACAGTTCTTATGGAGAGCATTTATTTGTTCTAACATAGTACAGTTCTTTAAATGCTTCCTCAAAATGACTAGGAATAGAAACAAAAGATATCTAAAGGGCAAAAGCTAAGGGAGTTTTGCATTAGCAATGATAAGAGATAAAGTCAGAAATGGGATAAGCAACATTAGAAGAATGCTTAGAAAAGCCTAATCTATCAAATTGTTTATGACTTTGAAGAGGATGCACTCTACCTTGATCACCGTCCTGTGGATCCAATGTAGTAGGTGTTGAAATAGGATTAGAAGATATGTCAACAGTAAAAATATCGAGAGTAAGAGGTAAATCAAAAATGTGTACCTCAGAATCAATTATAAAAGAATCCTTCGATGACATGGTAGTATCATCAAGAGTAGGAACCTCATAAGGCGGGGCATAATAGTAACATCTTTCTTCCTTCTAACTTCTTGTTAGAACAAATGAGATGGCATTTCTTTCTCAGCTTCGAGTCCTCCCACAGGATGAGACTCTAAAGAGTTACTGTAGTCTATTGGAGAAAAATTATCCCCCTAGTCCATAACTTCTTTTCTTCCTACACCTTCTCATCTTCCTTACTATTAATCTCCCCTTGAAGAAGAGCCAGAGAAATATCTCTAGAAAAATAAGATTTTTTCACTAAATTGAACATCCATGGAGAATAATATTTACCAATAAGGGGATGAAAACATTTATACCCCTTCGGTGTATTAAAGTAATTGAGAAAAACACATTTATGAGCGTGTTGGTCAAGTTTGTCCTTTCAAAAGGGATGAACATGAATGTAACAAATGCACACAAAAAATTTAAGGCATAGATTCAAGACAGACGATATAGAGTGAACAAGGGGATATCCTCCTCAACAGAGTCTAATAGTCAATAATACGAGTATGCATTCGATTAATAAGATAAACTGCAATCATTACAACCACAATCCAAAATCGTTTAGGAACATGCATAGTGAAGCATAAGGCACGTGCCACCTCAAGAAGATGAAGGTTCTTATGCTCCACTATGTCGTTTTGTTGTAGCGTATAAGCACATATTAGATGGAGGATGCCATGAGTTTGAAAGAAATCAATAAGAGACTGATTTACAAACTCACGACCATTATCAAAATGAAACACCTGAATCTTAGCATGAAATCGTGTACCCATCATAACATAAAATTGAGGAATAACATGTATAACATCACCCTTATACTTCATCAAATAAATCCAAGTATCCTAGTGCAATCATCAATAAAAGAAACAAAATGTTTTTTACCAAAAGCAATAGGAATAGAGAAAGAACCCCACCCCCCCTATCGGTATAAACACGAGTAAAAGGAATATAACTCTTTATTTGTACTATCTTTAAAAAGAACACAATGATTTTTAGCAAAAATGCATTATTAAGTCTAAAACTAGAAACATAATTATTAGAAAACCACCTAGGAAACAAACATTCAAGTATAAAAAAGACGAATGTCCTAAACGACAATGTCATAACATAATTTTTTCCTTTTTAAGTCTCTCTATCCACTTAAAAGCCAAAATTCTGATTTTCACCCTCGTCTCCAAGCAGTAAAGCCCCCCGTCTCTCTACTAGTACCGATCGTCATCTTCGTTTGATTGTCTTGGAATACACAACGAGTAGAGTAAAATGTTACAAAACAAATAAGATTTTTTGTAATTTTACTAATTAACAAGATATTATTAAAAAGATTTGGTGCAAGTAAAACATAAAACAAAAAACATGGAAAATATGGGTGATAATGAGACATTTCTAGCCCCTGTAATTGGCATCGGTGAAAAAAGAGCTTAAAGAGTCGAGAATAAAGAGGTCACTGATCATATGATTAGTAGCCCCTGAATCAATAAATCAAGTGTTAAAAGAATAAATAAATACAAAACCATAATTACCTCATTTAATAGTCAATTGAGAAACATAAGAGGCAGAAAATGAAGGGATGTCAGTAACAACATTGACAAATTTCTTTGTATCATGGATTTCCTTCTTTTTTTTCCTTCAGCTTGCTTGAGTTTGAACCATTCTGGATAGCCATACTTTTTCCAACAAATGTCAACAGTATGTCTAGTACTATTGCAATAAGTACAAAGTCAAGAACTAGAACCAACTGTGGGGTTATTAAAACGGGTCCTATACTTTAGGTGTCCCTCAAGGTCCATAGTGGCTTGCCTTTGCATTTCACGACGAACTTGTGAATAGACTTCTTCTAGACACGGCAAAGAAAAAGTAGCTAAAACCCAACTACTAACTTGATCCAAACTCCGATCTAGTCCAACCAAAAACACATAAACCCGATCATCAGTACTAAATTTCCTCAAATTTTTCAATATCATTAATATGCTCCATGTCATTAGGCCTTTGGTAATCAAGTTCCATAAAAATAGAAGTTAACTAATTGTAGTATTCAGCAAGAGATCGTCCACTTTGTCGTAGTTGGAACAACTTTTTTATTATTTCGTACACAAAGGAAGAGTCAGAAACATCAAGATAGCTCTTTCTAACTACATCCTAAACGTCCTTTGTAGTTCCACATTGAAAAAATGAGATACCAACTTGTCTTTCATAGAGTTGATGAGCTAAGATTTAAATAAGGCATCTTCAGGTTCCCATTTATCAAAAGTTGAATCATCTTCTCTTGGAGCACTTTTTCTTCCAATAATGTAACTTTTTTTTCTCTACCAACAATATGCATTTCTAAAATCTTAGACCAAACTTGATAATTAATGCCATCCAATTTTGATACTAATCGAAGATGACCCATCATGTATGGTCATGGTAGAGACAATTTTACTATTTGATTAACTTTCAATTACAAATGAGTTAGAGCCTTTAATAACAAAAATGGTTTAATTTTAAGAAATAAGCAACCAACAAATTTCATCGAAAAATTTAAACAAATATCATGGTTTATACAAACTCGAATAATCTGTTTTTGATAATAAGTACACTTCCACAGATGTGATAAATAAATAAATATCATAGTTTTTTTTAAATAGATACCTGGTGTATCAAACCTAATAAATTCAATTGGCATATTGAGTCTCGAAAAAAACTCAATTGGGTGCCAAATTCTTCATCTAGCTCATCAGGATGAAAATTTGGGTGTTGAAAACTCCTATAGGCAATAGAGGCGATGAACTTAGATGGGTGTCACGAGAAAAACACTCAAATGGGTGTTGCGAAAAAAGCTTGTTGGGAAGTGGAGGCCAAAGAACTTAGATGGATGTCACAAGAAAAACATTCAAGTGGGTGTCGCGAGGAATAGGGGATATAACGGTGGCATTCACAATAGAGGGAGGTAGTGTTGGTGTCAATAATGCAGAAGATCAGCAGCAACACATAGTAGTGGTGCTAACTGCTGTCTTGCAAGAGATTATGAAGGTCTAACAGCGGCACTGGTATAAGAGGCAGTCGGTGTCGATGGAGTAGAAGATCATTGATAGCAAAGTGGTTGCTAGCAGCTCTCAATGTTAGGGCTTCCTACAGTTTCACAGGGCAGCAGGAATATTTTTATTTTTTAAATGTAGCTCTGATACCAAATTGATTATGAAAGTTTCATTCATTATTAGTCCAATATTGTACTTATATACACATACAAACTTATCTGATAAGGATAATTTATAACAATAAATAATCCTAATCATACTCAAACTAATAGTATTTATCCTAAAATATCTAGGATAAATACAATATATATTTATACACGTTAACTAAAAAGAACAATAGCAAGTAACAAAAATTAACCTTCTACATCATGTTTACCTTAAGGTAAGAAGTATATAAGTCAAATGGTGCATTGCAAGTATTTTGAATTGCGTAGTAACAATTGATATTACATCTCAAGTAAGAATTTATATTACTGGTGGGAACTTTTTGTGCACATGAGACAAGTAGGAAGCCTGGAGTGTTGTAAAACTGGGGGACTAGAGCCACTCTTTGGGTTTTGTGGATGGAGAGGAATAAAAGAGTTTTATGATATACAAAGAATGATAGCAATCTGTTGGAGAAAGTTTGTTATTGGCTTCATCATGGGCATTAGTATCTGAAGAGTTGAAAGATTATACCAAGTGTCTATAAGTAATAATTAAGTTTTAGATGGGAGCTTGTATCTTCTAATTATAGGTGTTGTCGTGTAGGAGTTTTAGCGAGTGTTGCTAGTTTCTGGTATAGCTTAATTATATATGTTCTTTTACAGTAGATTACTGATCCAGTAATTGCACCTGTTTACTTATTAATATGATATTTATATTACCTCTTTCCGTTTTGAAGTATTAGTTCTTGATGACTTCTTTCCAAATAGAACAGCCTTAATCCATTTTGCCGGTGATTTACCCATGGTAGGATGACTAGGACCTGCAGGAGCAAAACCTTATAGTAGTCTTTACATTTTTCCTTGTAATACAGTTCAAACGAATATGTATGGCAAAACATAAAAATCAATACAAAATTTTACAAACAATAAACAGATCTAACATTTACTTCATTGTACTTCCAAATATCTACTAACTAAGAGAGACTTTAATAACTATTGAGAGGAATCATTCTTTTCAGCAACTTCTCCTCATTCACGGCATTACACTGTTTCTATGCTTAGAAACTTAATTATTTAATATCTTTAAATAACAAATTTAAAAAATAATAATAACAGAAAGACAAATAAGGAAATCTTATAAAAAATAAGACAAATAAGGAAACTGTGTATTGACGTGCAATGCATCAGCCAGTTATCTTGAGTTATTGTATTGAGAGTTCTCGCATGTTTATGTTCCTACTGTAATGATGGAATGGGTTGTAAATTCAAGCAGTGATCCACCAATATACATTTTTGCAAAGCTACAATCTTAATTCCTCTATACTATTTAGGTAGGAAAATTAGATAGCATATCTTTTCTAAGAAGAACTACTTTTCCATCTCACTCTGTCAAAAAAAAATAGTCCAAAACCAATGCAATAGCAATCTTAAAACGCAATATCAAATAACATGCATTAAACCCCATCAATAAAAGTTCTGCTTCTAATCAAATCCAGTACCCATTATGCCACTTATGAAACCACTTTATTTAATATTTACTTCATATTCAGAGACCAACTAACACTAAAGATCATACTTAAGTTGAATAGCAGCAACAAAGCTCATTTCATGAAATAAACTAATCTGGGCAGACTGAAAGGCAACAGTCATTTCTAATATCCATCACAATTCACAGGTAGCATAATAATGGAAGAAATGCATTCAGGCAAGAGATCAGCAACTACTAGGAAAAGTTAGCTACCATTGGGCACCTAATGAAGCAAAGTAGTTCGGTTCCAGTGTCAATTAAAATAGCTTCAGTAGATAAGATGCGCAAAATGCACATCAAAAGACTTGGAAGATGGACCAAAAAACATATTCCTTGAAACATATTCCAAAGGTTTTTCTCATAATCTCACGATTTATAACATTGGTCTAACATGGGGCGCGTGGACATATAAAGATAGGAATTTTAAGTAGCTATGATCTAGATAGTTGATCCTGAGACGGACAAAAAAAGATTTTACGCTCCGTTGGATTGTCAGTTTATTGCGTTAAAAGTAAAGTCGAACCCATCACGTCAAAGAAATGATTTCACCTTAAAGCCAACTAAGATGCCAAAAGTATAAATTTAATCAAAGTAGTTATTACTAGCACGGTCAAAACCCAGAACGAAGGTAAGCAGATAATTGCAGCAAAAATAAAACAAAATTCACGGCCAAAAGCAAAAGTAAAATGTGCAAATCGAACTAATAATTACAAATAGTTAAATACCCTAGAAACCACTAAGATTTGAAAACCCAAAATGGAATTTTTTTAAAAATACAATAAACCAAACCATTCATAAACACGAAGCCACAGAAAACAAGTATACGAAAGTGAAAATGAAAGAAACACACCAGATCTGAAGCTTACCTAACAAATGTGGCACTTCTAAACCTCAAATATACTATCCTGCAAACCAAATCTCAAAAATCAGAGCTTTCCAAACATAAATGTACAAGAAAGATCAAACTTCAAATCAAAAACGAAAATGTTCAATAAAATAGAGTAATTAATACAAAGAGACAAAGATGAAGACAGGTGAAGAATACCATGAGAGAGAGAGAGAGGGAAACGAGCGCGAGAACATCAATAAAATGTTGACAACCGAAGCTCCATTAGTTTTCAAGTGCCTTGGATTACTTTACTGTCAGATAAAACCCAAAAAGGAAAGAGAAACCAAAATACTGAATTTGAAAACAAATTAGTAATAATAATTAGTAAGTTAGAAATTATGATAATATGTGTTCATGGTCATTGCAATAGTTTTGGTATCGCAGCTGTTGTCTGTTTGATTCAGGTCACATCTATTAGGGAAATCAGACGGCTTATAGAGTCCTTAAAAGTAGATAGTTTAGATGCTCAGATATAAAAGAGGGTAGTGTAGTTGGTGATTGCTTACGGTAACCCTTGCTTTCAAAACAAGGGTCCAGCTTCTTTATTCCGAAGCATTTGAGAGTTTACGTTTTTGCCACTTTACCTAAGGACACATTTTTATGTCGATGCAATTATAACTATAATTATTTATTAAAATGACAATAACGATTTCTTTATTATATGGAAGTTAAATTTTTTTAGCGGTCAAAAATTTTAGATTAATAGGTAGGAAATCAATCTAGACAAAACAAATCCTAATTTTCAAGAGGAAGTTTCTTGATTTTCAAAATGATTTTTCAGTTCTATTTGTAACTTTATTTTTGATTTATTTTCAACTTTATTTATCATTTTGTATTAGTTTATCTCAGTTATATGTTAGTGTATTATAGCTGTGTATTTTAGTTATAACATTAGTAGTATATATATTATTTGTATCAGAGAATTATAGAGAATAAAAGAATAAGAATAATACAACATTAAGAGAGCTTGTTTTATGTGAGAAGGTTTTTAAGCCTTGGCATTTTCAACATTGATCACGGTTCATTTCGGTCCGATTTTGGGGAAAAAATTAACCAGATTGGATCGTTTGATTTATAAAACCGTTCGATCCAGTTTCCTGATTTAATTTGGTTCGGTTCGATTTTTAAATACATGTAGAGAAATAATATGAAAATTTTAGTATATTATTAAACCGATTCCATCCAGTTCGATCGGTTTTAAAATTAATATAACCAGACCAGACCGTTTGAAAAATTATTATAATAATATAAACTAGATCTGATTATTTTATTTATAAAACCGTTCGAACATGTCCAATTAACCGGTTTTTGAACAACTTTATTAACAAGTGTAATAAACTAATATAATAATTAATAATATAGATAAATTAAAATTTAATTTTAAGATATTCATAAAATGTAGCTATAATTATTATAATTTTAGAGAATAAAAAAGAATAATATTTATTTATTATATATTAATTAAATTAGATTATATTAGAAAATATATAGATAATTGAAATAATATCATATAATTAATTATATTTTTATAATTAATTAAAAAATTTAAAAAATGTTAATATATATGATGTACTTAGTATATAAATAATTTAATATATTAATATATATAATATAACTCTTATATTGAAAATTTAGAAGGATAATAAGTATTATATATTTATTTTAAAAGTAAAATTTAGATATATATTTATTTTTGTAATAATTTAATTTTATTATTACAAAAAGTTACTTCTATAAGAATAAATAATTATTTTTTATGATTTCATTTATTTATTATTTTAATTTTAATTTATTTAAGTAATAATAGTTTCTATTTATTATAATTAAAAAATTAAAAATTAAATAAAAATTTACTTTTATTCTTTTGCTTCATTTTTTATTACAATAAAATAAAATTATTATAAAAAATAAATACAAAATATAAATATTATTTTTATAATAAGCAAATGATTTTAGTGTATTTTTCTATTTATATAAAATCTGATTTATAAAATTATAAGATTTAAAATTATCTTTCTAATGCAACTTTATTTCATTTTATAACATGTTTAGAAAAAAGAAAGGGAAAAAAAAAACAAGATAAAAGCAAAAGAACAAAAAGAATAGGAAAAAAAGAGGAGGATTTTCTTGCTCGGACAAGGAATTCATAAACGGCGAAGGTGAAAGGGACCTTTCAGGTAAATTATAAGAGGCCCCCACTTCTTCACCAGTACCAACTACTCTCTCTTTCTCTCACACGCCTTTCGTTACGTGAAAAACAGTGATTGATAGGGTTTTGTAGTCAAAAACGTCCATGGCTTTTCAAGGAAAGAAGCTCATCAACGACCTCATTGGTACTTCCTCTTACTCTCTCTACGCTCTTTTGTATTGTATTGCCAATTTTTCTTATTTACTTGTAATTTTTGAAGTCGTATGACATTTTTGGTTATTCACCCCCTTTTGTTCAGGTCTTGTTCTTATTTCAGTTTTAATTTCGTTTACCGTGAGAGTTTTATTTTGTTTTTTTCTTTTTGCTTGGTTCTTGAGAACGACTTTATCGTTTTCGATTTATCTACATTTCCTTCTGTGGTGTCATGTAGCCTTGAAAGTTTCAAGTTGATAGTCTCAGTTGTATGTTAAGCAAAGATTATAGCTGTTATTTGATTTCTTAATTTTTTGTATCGTTCTTTTCCTACATTTACTGGGCAAATTAAAGACAAGTCTGACTGCTTTTTGATTGTTATTATGATTACAGATGTGGTGACTGAATTCATTGAGGGTCTTGTGGAGACCTACCCTGGACTTCAATACTTAGATGGCTTCCCTGAGGTCTTCTAATTGGTTTTTTAATTTTTGCTATCATGCACTTAACGTTAGTATATTTCTGTATACGCAGTGAAGTTATGATTAACTAAATTAATTTTTTGGAAAAAGTACGCTGTAGTTCGTATACTTATGCCTTTGGACACTTTGGTCCCTAAATTTTTAATCGATACACTTTAGTACCCATGCTTTAAACATTTAGGACGTCTTGTTCAAAATAAAGTCCTTAAACTTGTGTCTTTGGGACACTTTAATTCTTAAACTTTACTAAAATGGGACACTTTAATTCTTAAACTTTACTAAAATGGGACACTTGAGTCCCTAAATTTTCAACTGGTACACTTTAATGCCTATACTTTAAACTTTTAAGACATCATGTACAAAAGAAAGGTCCTTAAATTTGTCTCTGGGACACTTTAGTTCCTAAATTTTACTAAAATGAGGCACTTTAGTCCATAAATATGAACTAAAGTGTCCCATTTTAGTAAAGTTAGGGACTGAAGCATACTAGTTGCAAATTTAGGGACTAAAGTACCCCCCAAAGATACAAGTTTAGTGGCCTTAGTGTCACCCCATCCTAATTTTTTCTCTCTTTGTGAGATTGCAGGTGAAGGTTGTATTACGTGCTGACGTCTCAGCTGCTACATACGATAAAGTTGCAATTATATCAGGTTCAGTAACATGTGATCTCTTAGAGTTGAAGCCTTTCATTCTAACTTGTTAATTCAGAAAAAAGGGTAGCATAGTCTTGTTTGATTTCAGCAAGTTATGAACAATGTGGGAAAATGTATGTTTTGTAATTTCTTTATCTCACAGTCTAATCACATATAGATTACTTATTAACTAATAAACCCAATTGTATGAACCTACGAGGTTATTGTTTGCACCACCTTGTCACGTTTTTACTTCTACAGTCAGTTGTTAAAAAATCACAGTTTTTATTTTATTTTTTATTGTGCATGCTTAATGATTGGAAAGGCATGCAGTATGTGCATTATTTGAATTAAGCATAGTCCTTGCAATTGCAATGAATTAAACTTGATTGTCCACTTTTATCTGCATATGCAATGTCGATAATTTATTTGTGTTTATGGTATGGCGAGGCATTGGGATGGTTCATTGTTCTGTACTTTTGGATTTTTGAAATGACCTTTCAATCCATTCCCTTCTCAATAATGATGATTACTTTTGATATGATTCCCCAGGGTAGTTTTCCTTTTAAATACTGGTAGAGAAATATTAGCAAGGTTTAATAAATTTGGGATTAAGCCCCGTATTTTCCATAGATGTGCATAGTATTTATCATCAACAGTGGATCTCCTTTTTTAATTGGTAACTTAATTTTGGTTAGTCTTAGTTTCTTAGGAGCAAAATTGAGAAATAATTCTGGTGTGCTTCACCTTTTGCTTTTCCGTTCTATTTTTAGTTTAAAAAAGATATGAAATGCAACCTGTGTAGGGGATCTTTTTGGATACAAGCGGAAGTAGTTTAAGTCAAAGTGCTCTAACTAGAAGTAGTTTTTGCTAAAAGTTTTTAATTACCAGGAGCACTTCCAGTGTACAAGTTGTTTTTAGTATTTAGTTTCCAAACAGGATCTTAGCATTGTCTAGATAAAGAATAATTGGGCACTTTGGGAGTTTCATGAGGTTGCCATCGAGTTTAGTTGGTTAGCATTGCTTAGAGACCTAGAATAAGATCCCAGAGTGTTAAGAAAAAGAAAGAAATAGAATATATTGAAAGTGCTGGTGTTTTGAATCAAATTCCAGCTTTTATGATTCAATAAGTACTATGGTCTTTGCATTGTCTCCTATATCTCTGTTACGGTAAAGTTGGAGTTCTTTGTTATATTGATAATTAATGCTCCAGGAGGTGGAAGTGGGCATGAACCTGCACATGCTGGATTTGTGGGGGAAGGGATGTTGACAGCAGCGATCTGTGGGGATGTTTTTGCCTCTCCAACTGTTGATTCAATTCTAGCTGTATACTTCTTTGCAATCCGTCTCTGTAATTGAAAATGGCATGCAAGTAGTCAGTTAAATGTAGATTTACTTCTTAAGATGATTCTGATGCAACAAATTGTAATTTAGGGCATTCGATCTGTTACTGGTTCAGCTGGATGTCTTCTGATTGTCAAGGTATAAAAACTCTTTGAATATATTTTAGTTTACTGTGTCAAGTTGTGAATGGAATTAGACCAGATTTCTTGGTCTACTGGGCTCAACCAGTAATAAAAATAACAACAAAGGAAAATAATGAATAGGAAGTAAGAGTGCCTTCCCAATGAAATACTTGCAGGCAAAACATGTCTAAATGCTTCATTGATATTTTGCAGTTCGTAGAGTAGCAACTGAATAAGTTAGTTCAGTATTTGTGGAACCATTTCTTCTAGTGTCTCTTGAGTCTTGATATACAGGGTTGATTGTGTGTGTTGACAGAATTATACTGGTGACCGTTTAAATTTTGGTTTGGCTGCTGAACAAGCGAAATCTGAAGGCTATAAAGTGGAGGTTTCTGCCCCCCCCCCCCCCCCCCCCCCTCTTCTCCTTTTGGATTTTGTTATTTATTTATTTCAATCTTATAAATCATGTTAAGATAAAAATTTAAAGATGGAAATGTTTTGTAAACCATGCAGATTGTCATTGTTGGAGATGATTGTGCATTGCCTCCGCCTCGAGGCATAGCTGGTAGACGGGGTTTGGCAGGGACTATTCTTGTTCATAAGGTTCTCTCTCTCTCTTTCTCACCCTTCCCCTTCCCAACTGAAAAATCTGACAAAAGGAGGCATTTCTTCAAATAGAAAAAAGGCAAAGGAAAAAAGGTTACATTGTAGGTTGCCAAATAGTAGTTGTTACTTGTTATTTATTTATAATGTACTTATATGGTTGGAACTATTGAGTAGCTTTGGTTCAATTATCTTAGTTGGTTAACTTTACATGAATCCAGTTTAGTGAAGTTATTAAAGTGATGGCATGATTGATGATGATTTGGTTGCATTTTTCAGCTATACAATCATATCCCAACAACAATGCCAGCTTAAAATTCTTGTGTTATTTTACATACGCATATTTTTTGCCTTTCCTTTGAATGAAAATAGGTTGCTGGAGCTGCTGCTGCTGCGGGCCTTTCTCTTGTTGATGTAGCTGCTGAAGCCAAACGTGCATCCGAAGTGGTTGGAACAATGGGTGTTGCATTATCTGTTTGTACACTGCCCGGTCGGGTTACATCTGATCGTTTGGGACCAGGAAAGATGGAACTTGGTCTCGGTATCGTAAGTTATCTTCAGGGAACAATCTTACTTTGGAAAAGACAAGTTCTATATATTGTTTACTCTTATAAACATATCTACTTGTGTGCTTACATGGGCGGCAATTAAACTTTTCTTATTAAGTATATCCAATCCTCTGTCTGCCATTCTACCCCAAAGTTGTTTGCTCAAGAGTCTAATATTTTCAATTAGTATCCTCTGCTAATATTGTGACCCTTAAGTTCTATGATACTATCTACACAGTTTAATGATTTTAAGCTGATGAGGGTGCCATCTTGTACAGCATGGAGAACCTGGAGCTGCCATGGCTGACCTTCAACCTGTAGATGTAATAGTTTCTCATGTTTTGCAGCAGATACTGTCACCGGTATGCCTTAGTACTTTAGGATCTGATCTGTAAACAGATATGGGAAAGGGAATTAGTTGTTCATATATTTACTTCATACTACTTCACAGGGCTGCTCCTTTGGTAAATTTTTAAAAGGATTAAGGGTAGCAGAGGTTCGTTACCTTTAATAAAAGTGCATTTTTATCTGTTAATTATTTGGTAAGATAGTACAAATCCGTTATCTCTTTTAAAAGGGTCAATGAAGTCCATTTGGAAGATTATGCCAAAGTTTTAGGGGTAAAATTGACATTTTGTATAAAAATTATTTTCTTTTACCAAAAATATCTAAAATAAATATTTTAAAAATTATTTTTTATTCACAACTACACCCGGAGTCCATCTTTTTACGATGAATAGTTTCAATGATTTTTTTATTTACTTATTTATATTTTTAATATTTTTTTGGTAATATTTTACTAAATGTCAATTTTATTCCTGAAAATTTGGTCTTAATCTTCTAGATGAACTTCGGTGACCCCCTTAAAGAGATAACATACTTATACTGGTTTATCTAATAACCAAAGGATTAAAGTGCACTTTCATTAAAGGTAGCAGACTTCTACTATCCTTTATCCGTATTAAAAAATATACTTTCTTTAATACCATTATAAACATGAATATGTCAAATTATTTTGATTTTATTTCCTGGGAGATGAAATGTTTTGAAGTTGTTGCTGGCCTTTATATCTATGTTCCTCTTATTCACCAAGAGAGATGATGTTATTTGCTTTTGCTTCACTGCATTTTGCAAATATTGCTTGCTCTTTCTTATCCTTATCCTATTTCCATAGGGATGCCAACAACTAACAAGAAAAAAGCTGTCTTAATTTATCGTAACATTAAGAATATTTGCATTTAAAATGAGATAGCTCATCTTAACCAAACTGTAACTCTTGTTAGGAAAGGGATAAATGCACGTTTACTTTGAACTTTGAAGGATACATTTGCATCTTGGAAATGCAATTTGACCAGGAAAATTATCTTGATTATATCTGCTCTGAGCCATATGAATCAAGCAATATTTCAACAATATTTGTACGATTTGTGTTATATGGCGTAGCTAAAGTTCTGTTTGAATAATCCAAGCAATTTTTTTTGCAGGACACTAACTATGTTCCAATTACACGAGGTAGCAGGGTGGTGCTCATGATCAATGGGTATGTTTATATCTTTCCTTTAGTTGCTAAGGTTATCATTTCATGGGGGTTTGAAATGATTTTTGTACAAAAATGCTGGTGAATAACAGCATATGTACTCATGATAGAGGCTTCATGCAAATGGAATTAATTGCTTTTGCATGATGGGCAATGGGTAGGACATCTATCGAACAAAACATAATATTGTAGTAGAATAATGGCCTAGATGGCTTATAGGCCAAAATCTTTCTTCTTTTTATTTTCTAGAAGTATCATAATTGACCTACATTTGAGGTTCATCAATTTCATCCATTAGGTCTGGAAACTAGGATTTATAACTGTAGACTTTCTAAGAATATTATGCTTTATTAGTGTTGTACAAGCTATAATAGTAGTGTAAAACAAGCTGTAATTATTTGTTGATACCAGCTGTGTTATATTCCTAACTTAGTGGCCACTAATCTAAGTTCTAATTCTTATTTATAGTGTTGTATATACATTATTAAGAACAGAGAATAAAGAGTAATAACATACTCCAGATTATCTCCATCATCTCTCGTAATATATAGCCCATTCACAAATTTTAGCCCACATATAAGCTACAATTGAAATAACACCAATGGCCACGGGAAAACATGTCATTATTGGTTCCACAGAAAACAGTCTTATGCCTATCACCAGTCACAAATTAAATGGGCATAATTACTTTCAGTGGTCCCAATCCGTCGTGATGTTTATATGCGGAAAAATGAAAGATGATTACCTTACTGGAGATGCAATAGCTCCGAACAAGAACGATCTGCAATACAGAACATGGAAATCTGAAAACAATATGGTGATGTCTTAGTTGATCAATTCCATGACAAACGAGATTGGAGAGAACTTTCTTCTCTACAAAACTGCCAAAGGAATATGGGATGTCGCCAAAGACACTTATTCCAGTTATGATAATATGTCTGAACTATTTGAGATTGAAAGCATTCTTCATGATCTTCGCTAAGGAGAGTTGTCAGTTACACAATACTTTAACTCTCTCACTCGATGTTACCATCAATTAGACCTCTTTGAGGTTCACGAATGGACATGTCCAACAGACAACATCTTGTACAAACAGATTACTGACAAGAAGCGGGTTTTCAATTTTTTACTGGGGCTCCATAAAGATCTTGATGATGTGCGCAGCAAAATTCTAGGAACAAAACCCTTGCCTAGCATTCGTAAAGCCTTCTCCGAAATCCTTCAAAAGGAGAGTCGGAAGAAAGTAATGATGGGTCCTCAATCTACCATTTTCGTGACTAGAGAAGGATCTGCACTTGCTATTCGAGGTCAACAGCACTCTCATAATACAAACAATCGTCCTTGTCGTGGAAGACCTTGGTGTGATCATTGTCGTAAACTTGGTCACACTAAGGAAACCTGCTGGAAAATTCACGGCAAGCCAACTGATTGGAAACTACCATTCGCACAACACATCAACAAAGAAAGTTATGGAAAAATTGTGTCTAAATCTCAAGGCACTGAGTCACCTGAATCTGCTTTGTTTAGCAAGGAACAGATTAATCTCCTCCAAAAAACTATTTGGACAATCCTTGACCACATCATCTGTCACTATAGCTCAATCAGGTAACACCTTTAACGTTTTTAGTGTAAAACAGGTTATGAGACCATGGATTGTTGATTCAGGTGCTTCAGATCACATGACAGGTGATGCTTCTCTTCTCATGAATCTTAAAACCTACCAGAATGGACACACTGTCAGAATTGCCGATGGTTCAGTATCCAAAGTAACAAGAATTGGTTCACCAAAATTTTAAACTCCTTTATTCTAGATTTTGTCCTTGTTCCCACACTTGATTGTAATCTTGCATCAATTACTAAACTCACCCGTGATAAAAATCGTATGGCTAAATTTGTTCATAACCTATGTGAATTTTAGGACTTGGATTCGGGGAAGATGATTGGCAATGTTAAAGAATGCTTCGAACTTTATCTCCTCCGAAGTAAAGAACCTTCAGCAAGACAAACCCACCAAGTTGTATTTGAAGTTTCTTATCAGAATAAAGTTTTGTTAAATCTTTAGTCCAATAATGATGGTGAAATCATGTTGAATCACTATCGTTTAGGTCATCCTAATTTCCATTATTTACAGAAACTTTTTCCTTCATCCTTTAGAAATAAAAATTCAAAGGATTTTCAATGTGAAGTATGTCAATTTTCAAAACATGTTAAAACTTCATATCCTCATCTTCCACATAAAAAATCACATATTTTCTCATTAATTCACACTGATATTTGGGGACCTTCTCGAATCAAAAACATCACAGGGACACGCTGGTTCATTTCATTTGTGGATGATCATACTCGAATCACTTGGTTATTCCTAATGACATAAAAATCTAAAGCAGGTCAAATTTTAAAAAATTTCAATACCATGATTCAAACCCAATTTCAAACAAAAATCTAAGTATTGAAATCTGACAATGCTAAAGAATACTTCGCTTCCACCCTTACTGATTATCTGTTAAGTCAAGGGATTGTCCATCTAAGCTCTTGTTTTAACACACCTCAACAAAATGGGATGGTTGAAAGAAAGAATAGGTATCTTCTCGAGATAGCTAGATCCCTCACGTTCACAACTCATGTTCCTCAACATTTCTGGGGGATGTTGTTCTTACAGCTACCTATTTTATCAATAGGATGCCTTTACGTGTCCTTATGTTTAAAACACCTATCAATACTCTACTTGAGTCATACCCACACACCAAAATCGTGTCTCACATTCCCTTTAAAATTTTCGAATGTTTTGCTTATGTCCATGTACATGATAGTGGCAAACTTGATCCTCGAGCCATCAAATGCATATTCCTAAGGTATTCATCATACCAGAAAGGATACAAATGTTTTTCTCTTATCACAAAATGATTCTATAATACAATGGATGTCACATTCTTTGAATAATATCCGTACTATTTCAAACCTGCCATTCAAGGGGAGAACATTGGCAATGAATACTAGCTTTCGAATATCATAACCACTCAATCTCCCACAAATTCTAACCCGCAAATTCCAGAGAGTGAATTAATGTCTCAAATAAATATTCTTACTAATCCCAATGAACCCTCAACTTCTCTACCAACAGATCCAAACTTCCTTGTCCCAAACAATGATCTTTTTGTCTACTCTAGGAGGAAAACAACTGAAGAAAGAGTGGAGAACCGAGCATATTTTGAGCCAGTCTAGGAATCCAGGCCGAGTACAGGCCACTCCGACAATTCACAAGGTAATATCACTGCACCTCATATTATTGAATTACCTCCCAATTATTTGAATTTTCCAATTGCTATAAGGAAAGGTGTAAGATCGTGCACAAACCACCTTATCTACAACTTTGTTTCCTATAGAAATCTCTCACCAGGTTATAAGGCATTTATCAGCAACCTTGATCAGATAAAAGTTCCAAATTCTGTTCATGAAGCATTTCAGATACTTGAATGGAAGACAGCTATTCGTGAAGAATTCAGTGCCTTAGAGAAAACCAAGACTTGGGAGATCACAGAACTACCATTGGGAAAACAAGTTGTTGGGTGTAAATGGATCTTTACAATCAAACACAAAGCAGATGACAGTGTAGAAAGACTCAAAGCTCGCCTTGTGGCTAGGGGATTCACTCAGACATATGGGCTTGACTATCAAGAGGCTTTTGTAGCTGTGTTCTTCTCTCCTTAGCATCTAACTTGGATTGACCTCTTTACCAATTAGATGTCAAGAATGCATTCCTTAATAGTGATCTCGAAAAAGAAGTCTACATGGACATTTCACTGGAATTGAATCTTCTGTTCTAACCAATAGAGTCTGCAAACTTAGAAATCCTTATATGGATTGAAACAATCTCCACGTGCCTGGTTTGATAGGTTCTCTAAAGTGCTGAAGAGATATGGGTACACTTAATGCTAATCAGATCACATACTATTTGTCAAACACTTCTCCAATGACAGAATAGTTATCCTAATTGTGTACGTAGATGATATTGTTCTAACAGGTAATTCTATAATTGAGATAAATAAACTCAAAGAATTCCTTGCCAAGGAATTTGAGATCAAAGATCTAGGCAATCTCAAATATTTCCTAAGAATGGAAGTAGCACGAACAAAAATGGGCATATCTATATCTCAAAGAAATATGTACTTGATCTTCTTAAGGAAACTAGAATGATCGGGTGTAAACTGATAAAAACTCCGATGGACTCTACAGTAAAACTCAGAATCAAAGAAAATAGTACACCTGTGGACAAAGGTTGTTACCAAAGATTAGTAGGAAAACTCATTTACCTATTCCACACTAGACCAGATATTGGTTTTTTAGTAAGTGTTGTAAGTCAATTTATGAACAGTCCTATTGAAGAACACATGAAAGCGGTCTATCGTATACTTAGGTATCTCAAGATGACACCAGGAAAATGATTATACTTCAGTAAGAATCCCACTAGAAAAATTGAAGTCTTTGTAGATGCTGACTGGGCAGGCTCTATAGTGGATCGTAGATCTACTAGTGGGTATTGTACATTCGTATGGGAAAATCTTGTAACTTGGCGAAGTAAGAAACAGTTAGTAGTCGCTCGAAGCAGTGCAAAAGCTGAATTTAGAGCTATGACTCATGAGATTTGTGAAGGAATGTGGTTAAGAAGACTACTCAATGAACTGGACTTCACAACTCTTGAACCTATCAACATGCATTGTGACAATCAAGCTGCAATAAGAATTGCGAAAAATCCGATTCATCATGATTGAACCAAACATGTAGAAATTAATCGTCATTTCATTAAAGAGAAGTTATATGGAAAAATCGTGGACCTACTATATACATCTACACATCATCAAATTGTAGATATCATTACCAAAGTATTATCTCGAACAATCTTCGAAGAATTGAGTTGCAAGTTGAGAATGATTAATATCTATTACCCAACTTGAGGGGGAGTGTAGATTTTCTGAGAATATTATGCTTTATTAGTGTTGTACAGGCTATAATATTAGTGTAAAATAAGCTGTAATTATTTGTTGATATCAGCTGTTATATTTCTAGCTTAATGGCCACTAATTTAAGTTCTAATTCCTATTTATAGTGTTGTATATACATCTCTCGTAATATACTCTTCAATAACCATTATAATGTCAACTGTACTTCCTATGGGCTGAGAGTAATAGATGTCACATTTTACGGATCTTAAATCCTATTTTTCAAATCTCAGTGAGTTCTTTTCTTGCCCGGAAAATCTCAGTTTGTGTTGATTGTAACGTAAATATTTTAAATTTCCATCCTTTTTGATTTGATCTTATACCTTGTGATTGATGATATTTAATCTTTATGACTCAATTTACAAAGAAATTATAATTTTCTACTCCAGTCCATGGCATTCGCACATAATTGTCTATAGTTTGCCATCTAGAGGGGAAAAATGATAGTTAAGTGTTCCTTGGTCATAATGTTTATGTGAGTAGGACTGCTTCCTCCATAAGTTTTCTTTACAATGATGAAGTTTCTCTGTTTCCTTGGATACCAGAGGAGAAAAGTTCATATTTTGAAAAGAATGAGATGTGACAATATATGTGGCTTTTTGTAATTGATGGGATCTATGCAAGGCAGAACTGCTAGTTTCCTATCAAATATGTTTATGTTTATGTAGAGCAGTGGCAATTGTTAGACCCTTATCCCAGTCAAGCAATAAGTTTGTTGAAATTTTTGAAAGAAACCTCATACTAAAGGAAAAGTTCAAAGAATATGAAGACTGATTATGCTCTTTCATATGAAGGATCATGGGCTTAACTCTTTCCTCTCAATTTTTTTGCTAATTAGAAAATTTGAATGTTATCATCGTTCTTTTGCCATATTTCATCTTGTATTATAAAGCTTTGAGAAATGGATTTGACTTTTAAATCCTGATTATAGGAAATGTATTATTCTGCTATTTCGAATACAAATTTTGCGTCAAATGAAGAAAAACCATATGTTGAGTGAATATAAGTCGTTTATCATCTAATATTTTATTGATTATCCTTTTAACGAGAAAATTGATCCTCTAACCGTTTTAGTAACTTTCAGTCCTTAGAGAAAGAGTGGGACTTTTAATCTACAAAGCACATTGATTGTAAGACTTTTTTTTATATTATATAAATTTAAATCTCTAACTTATTCTAAAGCATCTTGTTGTTTATAAAATTCTCACTTTTTGTGGTTATTTCTTTAGAGCCTGAAGTTCTCAACTTTGATTATATATTTTTGCTACTTCCAAAGTTTGGACCACTCATGCCAGAAAAATGTCATAAGGGCATGGAATTTAACTTTTGCTTATCCTCACACTCCCTTGCTTCCTTCTCATTTGCCTCCTTTCCTAATTGCTTGCCAGGCTAGGTGGCACTCCTGCAATGGAACTGATGATTGCAACAGGTAAAGCAGTACCAAAATTGCAACTGGAACATGGACTGGCTGTAGATAGAGTGTATACTGGGTCATTTATGACTTCTCTTGATATGGCAGGTTTGTTTTCTTGGCAAGATGTTTGGTTAAATACTATTTTACACGTTCTCACTTCTCAGCATTGTCCTTCTTCAGGTTTTTCTATTTCAATAATGAAGGCAGATGAAACTATTTTGCAACGATTAGATGCTGTAACTAAGGCTCCGTACTGGCCAATTGGTGTCGATGGTAGGTATAAGAAACTGTTTTATATATATATATGGAACATTCTATTTTATTGAGAAGTAGTATAACAACTATCGTTGGTGTGCTGCCCACTTTATTAATTTTAGCTTGTGCTTAATCTTTTAAATTTTTTAGACTAGGCCTTCTAATTTCTAAATGATGTCCATCTACACGTGAGGATAAATGAAAAGAGTTCGGTAGTATATTTATTAAACAAAAGGTGCATTTGGATCCATAATTTTAAAAAGTATTCTATTAGTCCTCCAAGTTAATGAAAGATACAACATTGATCAAATTTTGAAAAATAACCTAATTTGTTGCATACTTTGGTCTTTATGAAAATATTTATTATTTTATATAATCTATTATATATATATATTTTACCCTTTTCAATACTAACATAGGCCATACTACCATAGCAATTACTATCACCTCTATCGTCTTCTTTATTTTACCCTTGATATTATTTTATTCCTTCGTCGTCCAACCACCCTTCACTATTTGTTGCAAAACAATTCATCGCATTTTTTACGGAAATTGTAGTTAAGTCACCACGAGATCATTTGAAGTATATCTCTGTTCTTGACTTCCACCGACACTAGCTCATTACCTCTGATCTCTTTGATCCCTTTCATCTTTTTCCAATCACTTTATATTCAATTCAGTTTAAGGTGAAAGTGGTTTCGATCGAACCTAAGGTGGTTAGAAAAGGATCATGAAGATCAGGGAGATCAGAGAAAATGAGATGGCGATATTGGCAATCATGAGTAAAGATGGTGCTTCGAATGATTTGATAGTGGCCTAACTCTAGTTTAGATAAAAATTGTATTTTTGAATTGTTATGCAACAAACAATAAAAGGTAAAGGTGATTGGCGGACGAAGAAAAGGGGTGATGTCAAGAGTAGGACGAAGAAGGTAGTGGACAGTGATTGTCAATGTGATATGGGTGGTTTTTGTATTGAAATAAGTAAAATTAAAAATAGAGAAGACATGACAAAATTGTCTTATAAATTAGGTTATTTTTTAAAATTGGATAATTGCAATACCTTTTATTAAAAAGAGGACTAGTAAAATACTTCTCGAAAATATGGGTCAAAATGCATACCTTTTGTTTAATAAGGATACTATGAAAGTATTAAACATATCTGAAAATAATATAGATATTTATTGAGCTCATGTTGGTTCAACTCTTACCTCAAGTAAAACTTATTTTTAAGAAACTTGGTGAACCAAACGTAATAAATATTCAGGAAATTGAACGACATATATTGTTGTATGCTCTAGTGCAAAATATGAATACAATTCTTTCCGTGTGATACATATCCTATTGTTGTTAAGTAGTGAAATTTAGGATCTATATGGAATCTAAAAGAAAGCAAATATTAAGAAATTGAAATAGGGTGAGAAGAGAACTTGAAAATCAAAGAAAGATATTCTAATTCTCATTTATTAATAACACTGATACATTACATGTATATTTATAAAGATAATCAGATTAAAATTATAATCTTAATAGGACTCTAAATAAAACTCCTCAATTAATAAGAAAAATAATAATAATTAACTAATATTCTAACCCTAATAATTTCAAGCACTAATAAGGAAACTAAATAATCAATATTTGATATTCCAATTTTCTCACTCAAGCGGAACACAAATACGTTTAGCTTGGACAATTACAAAAAACAAACGTGATAGAAATATCTTTAAGAGTGGAATAACACAGAAAAATTCCCAAGATAGAATATCAAACGTGATCAACTTGAATGACGATCTTTCAATAACAAATAACCTTATGATAGGGAGTAGAATATAAAATAGATTATGCGGAAACAAATATTAAAGAATCAAAATAAGTTGAGAGGATAACCATAAAATCAAATAAATACATTCTAATTTTCATTGATTAATAATATTGAAAGATTACATGTACATTTATAAAGTAATAGTACTAAACCATTAAACCTAATGGGGCTCTAAATAACTCGTAAACTAATAAGGAAACTTGATCATAATTATCTAATATTTAATATTCTAATACTAATAATATTAAATATTAAATATTTCAATTCTTACACTCCATTTGAATATACATAAGTCTAGCTTGAATAATTACAAAGGACAATAAATTATAAATAAGTACAAACAATCTATTACATGTGAAGTTGAATCTTATGGCTATTTACTACGTCTTGCCAAGGATGTAAAAATAGTCACTAAATTAACTTGAGAAAACTAGAATATGGAAGTCATGCCACTTTGTTGAGGTAATCTTGATTGATGTCGTAGCCATATATAGTAGAATATCCCTAAAAGGGTAGGGTTATACAAAAAAATCCCTAATAGTAAGTACCGGAGGATGTGGTTGGATAAGCTAAACAACAATAAAACCACGTAAAACAGTTAAGTGGTAGAGTATTGCTAATAAAACGATGCAAACCACCACATTGAAAATGACTTTTTGAAAATTGGGATAGTCAACGGCATTGATGTTTGAGGGGTATCGATGTAGATAGAGACTATTCCAAGCAAATCAAGATTGGTATAAGCTATTATCGACTCAGGTAGAAGAAGGATACACTCTTACTCTCTTTCCTTTAAATCGAAGCATAAATATCAAACATGTCGAACTTGAATGGTAGGGTATTGAAATCTTTCAATAGAACCCTATTAAGGTATTGGATCTTAGACTCGAATTTTATCAAGCTTAAAATAATAATCTTATAATTGGGTAGATAGAAATATATAACCAAGCAATAAGACCCCAAATCATCTTAGATTATCCAAAAAACTAATTAACACAACATTATCCAAATAATCAATTAACACACCATTATCCAAATATCAAATCACATATTGCAAAACAAGACAGCTCCATAACAAAAGTAGACAATAGCAACAGAACTTGTCTAAAAATAACGGCTGGTGACTTGAAAATTAAATGGTAAGAAATTACTTAGATAGTCAAAACATCACTTCAACATTCCAAGTTCAAAATAAGAACCCGTATGCACAATTTGCACTTCTTTATTTACCTCATTTTGACTTCATCCCAAAAAGAAAGCCTCATAGAAAATCCAAATAACAATTTAGGATATTTAATCCATCCATAAATATGCCAAATGAACCAACATACCTAAATCAGTCCAAAACAATCATCAAATAAAAATACCTACCCCAAATACTCAATCAAACCAAATATCAAAATTTGCTCAAATACAAATGGTCCCAAAATACCCATAATCGAAAATAACCTAGACTAGCCTTACCCAATCAACCCATCCATAAAACAACCTTAAGGTAGCCAATGAGAGTGTCGTTGTGACTCGCAAGTGTGGGCAAAGAAGAAGGGACAAACTTTAATTGATGGGGTAGCAGATGGTAACGACCAAAGGGATGGTGGTGGCGTAAGCTAATTAGCGTCGGAAACCACACAGATATAGACTACTTTTGTTAGGAGTTTTTGGAGCTCTCACGTCGGTGCACTAGCAAGATTGCAATCTTAGTGGGAAAACTCATGTTTTCAGAGAGCCAAAATTGTGACATTCAAAAAAAGAGGAAATTGTGTCTAAGCAGTAAGAGATTTTGAAATCGCGATCTTGGGTTTCACGGCCAGCAATATCTGAAGTCGACGAATGACGACACTGACTAAAGTTTAGGTGATTGAAAACCATGCGTGGGTTGGAATTTTTTGATAGTAGCTTTGGGTATTCTTGGTTCACGTTAATTTGGGTTCATGATGATGATCGGTTAAACAACCATGGTTTTTTTTATCTACTAATCAGATTAAGGGAGAATAAAGAATGAACTTTTTCAAGTTTAGAAAATAGAAAGTGTGTTCAAGATCGAACATGATTCTGATACCAAGTAGAAATATAAAATAGGTTATGTAGAGTCGAATATTAAAGAATCGAAATAGGTTGAGAGGAAACCAGAAAATCACATAAAGACATTATAATTCTTATTCATTGATAATACTGAAAGATTATATGTGTATTTGTAGGAGTAATAATACTAAATCCCTAATCCTATGGCTTTGAATAAGACTCCTAAACAAATAGGGAAGCTTAATCATATTATCTAATATTTAATATTCTTTAGGGTATTAGTATTAAAACTACAATTTTATTGAGTTTAACCCTTTAATTAGGCTTATAGATATGTATAACAAAATAATCTTCAATCAATCGAATAGTAACCTCAAGTAGTACACACCGATATAAGACCAACAATATAGAAGCATTTCAATATATCAGATCACAACCTTATAACTATTATAAAAAGAGTTTGCATTTTCATGTAAAAATGACAATCTTAACCCTAAAAATAACATGTTAAAAATTAATTGGTATGGTGTATTCTAACTATCATTGTATTTTCTCATATAATCTAATTCTACTTTAAACTAATTTTTATTTATTTATTTATTTTTTAAATTATAATTAGTATAAAATAATTAATTGATTCTATGTGATAGCGTTAATGAAATTAATAATTATCGTTTAATATATAAATAATTTAAAATTTATAAAATTTCATTGTAGAAATTTAATCTGGTAAAACCAAAATGTATAAACATTATAATAATTGTCTATTATTACAGAATTAAAAGAGAAAAGTAAAAGACTCTTAATTCTTATAACTATTATAAAAGAGTGGGTTAGTATTTTCATATGTAAAAAACTATCGTAACTCCGAAAATGATATATTTAAAATTGATTGGCGAGGTATAATTCAATTATCTATTAAATATAATTCTACTTTTTGGCATTCTCCAACATAAATCTTGTGGTTACATGTTAAATGGATTTAAGATATCCTTCATCTATGATACTTCTATTTTGTAGAGATTTCAATGTTTAATGGTTGAAATATTAAGTATCAATTAATTGAACAACATTTATCATCATTCAACAAGCTTTTTGGCCTATTATTTTTCTTGGTTTTTTTAATTTTATTTTCTTATTTTATTACAATTATTATATTTTGCTCTTTTTAAAATAATAAATTCATATTATTATTAATTTAATGTGATTTTTATCATAAAAATTGATAAATTATTTATATTTTCTAAATATAAAATAATTGTAACTTAATAAATAGGTCAAACCAAAAAACTAACAGAAATATAATTAATAATTTAAACATTCAAAATTCTTAATTATCATGGTTAAGAGAGAGTTATAGAATTTCAAGAGATTTTATAACTTTAGAAAAATAAATGTAGTTAGTGGAGGAGTGTGAAATGAGTATTAGTTAAGAGTCATCTGTAAGAGTTTAGAATACCATAAGAATAGGATTATGTGAAGAATTTTTTTTAGCATATAAATAAATAGTTTATTGAGAATTAGTAAACTACATTTGTGAGGGCTTTTTAAGTTACATTGTTACTAAAAAGCTTTGGACTACTCATTTGGAAGTACATTTCTAAACCATTTTAGCCTCCATTTCTAGGATATATCTTCTAACGCATTTGTATCCACATACTTATATATTCAAAATATACTTTGATCCATCAATAAATTCTAAAGCCTTTTTACTTATAAGGTGACTCTTAAGTGTGTATTTTACTAATAAACATTATTTTTTCTCAAGTTACAAAGTTTCTTCAAATTTTATTAGTTTTGTATTGTTGCTTTAAATTAAGTATATTTATTTTTTCCTAACTCCTAATTTTCATTTACTCATCTTTTAACACTTTTATTATTTTAAAGAATTTCTTATTTTTTTAAGGTAAATAATATTTGTTATTGCATGTGCAAGTACACATGTGCAATGCACGTATTGAATACTAGTAGCATATAAGAATCCAACAACCAAACTACTGAAGAATCTTAGAATCAACACCACACCATATAAAAATCCAAGGTCACGTGCTCAATAGTAGGTGAAGACTCTCCCTAAAGTTTGCAATTGTTGCAGTCACAGAAAGAACTAACACAGATCCATGTAAAACAAACCCCCATCAACAATAGAATGACAGTTTTAAAGTGAATGGTATGTGCCGACAACCAAATGTTTTGCCAATAACACACCAAATCATCTCACTGCAAAACATTGCCAAAACAACATCTAGTTCTTTGTTGAGGAAAATCGCAAATTAATAATTGGAATAGTAGTCACAAAGTGTAATCAAAACATACAGATAAAATTTGATTATTAAGGAATTTTTATGGGTCGAGAGACATAGTTGACCCCATAAAAATATAGATAGCAAGAACTCAAATTCAAACACAATTCACAATAAAACGAAGTGACTAATATAAATCTAATTTTTATAAAAATATCCTCATTAGCAAAAATAATGATAGCAAATGGCACAATTAATTAGCTCAAAAATACTAAGCCATTCCAAAATACCCATAGCCAAGTAAGTTCAAAGAGAGAAAATAACCAAATCAACTCAATAAGTCAAACTCCAATCTTTCCAAAAATATCTACCAGCCCAAATACCAATAAATGAGCCCAAGTACCAACTTGCATATCAACCCATCAGCCCAAAACACCCATTAGCCCACATTGTTAAATCAGCCAAAGTAGATTACCCAAACAAACAAACTAGCAAATCAGCCATAATCAAACAAAAGTGAGTGAGAAAAATGGCTAGCAGGTGGTGGCAGTAATGTAGGTGAACCAGGAGCAGCAGCAATGACAATGGCTAGGTAGGCGAGTTGTTCCAACAAGAGGCACAAGAAAACATGTAGGTGATGGCGAAAGGAAAATATGACAGCAAATCTAGAAAACAGGGTGGTGGCTCAAGGAGACCCACGGGAAGGGGATCTGTTGCAGTCGGCGGTGCTTTTAGGGAGCATGATGATGGCGTGATGGTAAAGATGTCGGCGATTTTAGTTTGCATAACCGAGGCTTTAGTGACGGCGCTGGGAGCAGAAGGTAGCGTCTGCACCGGCAAGGTAGAATGACTTCTGGAATTCGTGTGAGAGAGATGGGATATTGGGCTTACTATTGCAATTTATTGTGATGTTCAATTTCGTGTCAATCAACAGTAGATCTGGTAAACGGATGGTAGTCGGGGATTGGTGGAGTCCTTTGGATGGCGGTTGTTTTCTCCTCTAGGTTTTCTGAAAATAGGATGACATCAAATTTCTCTTTCCTTTAGGGTTTCAGAAAAAAAAGGCTATTTGGACCCCCCCCTCCGCCTCTCCTATCTCCTCTCCTGAGAAAACAGAGAGACATAGTAATTTAATTCGTGGAGATAGAATAAAATAAGGATTCGTGGAGATAGAATAAAATAAGGTTTAGAAAATAGATGAGAAGTGTTCAAGAATAAACATAGTTCTGATATGAAGTCGAAATATAAAATAGCTTTATGAGGAAGTGAATATTAAGGAATTGAAATAGGTTAGGAGAACTAGAAAATCAAAGAAAGATATTCTAATTCTCATTAATTAATAATGGGATAATTGGACTGAAACTCTTATCCTAATAGAACTCATAATAAGACTCAAAAACTAATAAAAAACAAAATAATAGTTATCTAATAATCTAACCTTAATTGTTTCTAATACTAATAAGGAACTAAATAATTAATATATAATATTCCAATTAATTCAATTTTTGAGCTCAATATATGCTGTTGCAGGTAATCGCCCCCCTGCCAAGATTCCTGTGCCAATGCCTCCATCTCACTCTAAAAAGAAAGATGAAGTATGTTCTTTAAATTTATGAGCTGCCTGCCATTGCTCTTCCCCCCCCCCCCCCCCTCCTTTTTTAACCTAATGACAAGCACCCAATTGGCTGTGGCATTGCCACAATATAGGACAATCCAATCACTTGCTGCCATTTCAACATATCTGTAGCCTTTTTGGCATGTCTGGACGCATATCTTTTCTTTTACTCCATTTGGCATTCTTTTAAGTTTCTGTTTTACTTCTTGAGTAGATGCTTTGTTCTGTTTATTTTGAGGGGCCATAAGCATAAAGTGACTTTGTATTTTATATATATGCCAATTTCATGAGTGCTTCTAAGCAAATTTCATCAGCACTGTTGTTAGGCACTTTCTAGATAAATAAAATAAAATAATATTCATTGTTATTGTAAAGGTATGCATATGGCATATAAGTTATTTTTCTAACATCTGCCTTTCATGTATACAAACTTGCTTACGTCTCTTTTTAAGGTAAGAAGTAATATATTAGTGCTGAAATCAAATTCAAATCCAAAGCTATTGGTTTAAGGTTATTGTGGCCAAGCGTTCAATTTAACATTTATTACTTGTAATACTCATGCAGAGAGATTTTTCTTTGCTATTCTTGTTTAGCCTTGCTCACTGATGGTTAATTTTTTTATTTTTATTTTATGACTAGTCATTGGGTAGACCACTTCAACTCAATGAACAAGGTCAGATTCTTGAGGTGGCTATTGAAGCAGCTGCAAATGCAATTATCAATCTTAGGGACAGTTTAAATGAATGGGATAGTAAAGTTGGTGATGGTGACTGTGGCTCAACAGTGAGTCCCTCAATCTCTAGAATTCAAGTCATAACTGCTGGGTGCATGATCTTTTAAATATTGTACATTTCCTATGCAGATGTATAGAGGTGCAGCTGCAATATTAGATGACATGAAAAAGTAAGTTGGATTTTCTTCTGTCCTTTATAGTTTGGTTATTTAATGTGGGAAGTTACCTATTAAAGTGAGATTTATGTCAAAATTTTCAAATATCAGGAACTATCTATTGTATGTTAATAGTAGAGGAATACCTAAAAGTATCCTTAAAATGTATCTTAATTTGAAACTTCGAAAGTTAAGGGAGAGTTATTTATTGAATGCATACATAGGACCTGTCAATGCACACAGATATAGTTATTAAATGTCTGTTGCATGGTATGGAAGATCATTTAATTGGGAAGCTTGTATATCCTAGACGCTAGTTAGGTGTTGGAGATTTGTAATGGATTGGGCACATCAAATAGGTTTGAATGTAAGTTTGATGCTTTCAGTTGCTACTTGCTACTTGCTAGTGGATTACTGATCTACTTTGTACTTTTGTAATTGTTAGCTGTTGCATATATTAATATAATGTTTCTTATAATAAAATGAAAGTCTAGGATTTCTTTTCAAAAGCATGGTAGTCACAGCTTAGTCAGCTCATTTGTTACATGTTTTTCACCCAATTGACGGTTTTCTCTTTTTTTTAATTATTATTATTATTATTTTGTTGGGGGTGGGGTGGGACATATGGAAAAGTTTCATTACTGGAATATAATAATCACATGCTTGGAAGGACTTAGATTGTGGCCTTCCCAACAGAATATACCCCAGGATGAAATTCACATACGAGGAGGAGGTCTGATGTAGGTCTGTTTGGGTAGGCAGAAGGAGATAGATTTTGTCCGGGTTTGGTTCAGAGAAAGCTGCAGGTTGCGCCAGGGTGCATGTAAGGAGATCGAACAATGGGGTCTGGAGTGGTAAAAGAGGTGGCAGGTCTGTACTCTGGGTTAATGTGTTCAATTGTAGAACGTTTGGTCATGATATTGGAGTGTTGGCTTTTGGGATCTGTGGAGTGTGAAGTGCTCTGGTAGTAACCAAGAAGATAGAGAGATTGAGAACATATTATGGTGCAGCATAAAGTCTAATGCAGAATTGTAGAACATGGAATTCTTCACTTTTTATTTTAATTTGGCATCCCTAAACTTTATCAAATTTAACATTTTGGTCCCTTAATTTTTTTATTCGTAATATTACTCCACCATCTTTTTAAATCTAACAATTTTAATCCAAATTTAAAGATAATGAACTAAATATATTAAACTTTAAAAGTTAGAGACTAAATAATGCAAAAAAAAGTTTTTAACGTGTTAATTTTGACTTTGACCACCACAGTTCAATTTAGTCTAATTTTTAAATTAGGACTAAGTGTGCTAAATTTTGAAAAATAGTGGACGTATTATTACGAAAATAAAAAATTAATGGACCAAAATGTTAAATCCGACAAACTTTAGGGGCTAATGGTATAGTTCAGCCATTCAGTTTTGATTATTCTCTAGATTCTTTCATCATGCTAGAAATGTTTCTAGGTTATGGATTAACGATTTCAGTATTCCTTTGGATGTGATCATCCAAGAGCTACAGTAAAAATTGTTGGTTGTCTATGATAATGACTCCATAATACTCTCTTCAATAATGGGGCTATCTTAATTTGGACATATATTTCAGTTATCCTCTGAATCATGCCGCAGAAACCGTGAATGAGATTGGATCATCGATCAGGAGAGTTATGGGAGGAACAAGTGGGATCATGTAATTTACTTCACTTTATCTTTGCTCCAATGCGGTCTAGTATTAAGTTTCTTGGTTCTGCATTCATATTTTTTTAAATGTGAATATTTCTACTTTGTCTTTTTGAAACAGATATACCATATTTTGCAAGGCAGCATATGCAGAACTGAAAGCAAACACTGAGTTAGTTGCTGCATCAAAAAAATGTAAGATGATGCCCTTCTGCACTAATATATTGGCTTGAAAGATCTTACTTATTATTTTTTCAATACAGGGGCTAAGGCACTTGAAGCCTCAATTGCTGCTGTCAGTAAATATGGGGGTGCTAGTGCTGGTTTTCGCACATTGTTAGATGCCCTTATCCCAGCATCAGCTGTTTTACAGGAGGTCATCACTTATAATTCTTCCTGGTCCCTTATTTTTTAATATTTTCTTACATGACCTTGGTGCTTATATCACTTTGGATACTCAGAGGTTAAATGCTGGCGATGATTCTGCAAATGCTTTTGTACTCTCTTCTGAAGCAGCATTTGCTGGAGCTGAATCAACCAAGCAAATGCAGGCACAGGTGACACACTAGCTATTCCTTTTGTTGCCTTATGTAAAAACCTATGAAAGTACGTTGAATGGATGTATGATTGGATTTACATAAGTTGTCCACGAACATTTATGATGATAACAAGGAGGTATATGTTCCTTCATGAACCAATTCCTACAAACTATAAGACATCCAATTAGAAAGTGTATGCTAGAAGCAGATCAAATAAGATCCATCAATGAAATATGGATTGTATAGTAATAACTATTACTCTCAAATTTTAATTTTCTGACAAGTTCTTTGAGGTTAATAGCGTTTATGAATTTTGGAAACACCAGAGGTCACTATTCTAAGTTCAAGCAAAGTTTCTCGTTGTGGTGTAGTTTGTGGTTCATGCAAGTCCTTGTTGCTGTAAAAAATATTTTCTTCGTTAGTTTGAAATGTTTAATCAACTTGAGTAGAAATATAAAATAAGTTTACGTAGAAGTGAATATTATGAAATCGAATTGAGAGGAGAACTAGAAAACCAAATAAAGACATTCTAATTCTCATTCATAATAATATTGAGAGTTTACTTGTGTATTTATAGGAGTAATAATACTAAAATCCTAATTCTAATAGGACTTTAAATAAGACTCCCAAATTAATAAGAAAACTTATCATAATTATCTAATAAACTTTTTTTACTATGCTTTGCTGATTTTTAATAAAATTATGTTGTTTCTTATTTTAAAAATTACTGTGCTAGATTGTAGGTCGTACAAAGATGATAGCTCAATTTTCCTGTTTTCTTTTATTTATTTTATTTTTGCTGTCCTTTGTGGTACAAACAGGGAGGGTTTGAAAATTGTTAGTTACATTGACTTGTTTAGCACTCCGAGTGTCCTAACGTTTTGGGTATGCATCTAAGTGTTGTACACACCTATATTCCTCATTAGTTTTGTAAGTTTCCACCAACAATATGGAGAGTCCATCTTACAAATATCCAGACTATATGAAAATTCTGAATGGCTTTCTTTAGAACCTTATTGACTCAAAACCGAGGTTTAGCTCAGGGCTTGTTAATTTAATTCCTTCAGATTCGTTCTCGGAATTGCTTGTAGTTTGATGTTCCTCAAGATGCATCAGTGTCAATCTTTGTTGAGTAGCATTATAGTGTTGCAAGTCAATTTTATGATACACAAGTTGCATGTTGCTAAATACTGCACTAGTGAGATGGAATGGCATTGAAGAGGCTTTAGTGCTAAATGGTATTGTCATGAATGTGCTAGTTAGTTCTCTCTGCCTGTAGCGTGCAGAGCTGTGTATTTTCTTATTTTATTGGTCATATGATTTGCACAGTATCCATTGTGATGGTGTTGGTGATGCTGTATTATGCATAAAATTATATTGTAATTGGATTGTCCTTGAGTCAGTCTGATGGTGAATCTGCTTACATGGTTGCATTTGAACAAATACAAAACATCAAAATAGTTGTATTGTGCAGGCTGGCCGTTCAACTTATGTTTCTGCTGAGTTACTGGCATCAGTTCCTGACCCTGGTGCAATGGCAGCAGCATCATGGTACAGAGCAGCAGCATTATCCGTTAAGGACTGGTACCATGCTTCATAAGTCAACAATATAGCAGCTATTCTTGTTTTCTTTTCCCAGTTTTAGCCGCAGAAGGAAACAACCAATTTTTGTCTGAAAATTTTCTCACTAAGCTTTCCGCTTATGCAATTTCAGTGCGTAATGCTGAGAGAGCAAATATATCCATACATGTCCTGATATTTTTTTTCAGGGAACTTGTATATTTTCAAACGTTGAGAATAACATGCATCAGTGATTCAGAATCTGCGTAGTATTGGATACTCATGTTTCACTTAATGGTCTGTCTGGGTTTAGAGATATATTCTTATGGTGTGGATTGTATGTACACCACATTTTATTCTTGATTTTATATTTCATACTAGTTCCTCTGCTAGCAATTTGAAACATGAGGTTTGGGGTTGGAATAATTTAACAGTCTAGCAAGATATACTATTATATAATGGTTTAATAGGATAGTATAATCTCATTTTTAAACCTTAGAGGTGCATATACGTTTTTTTTACAACATAAAAAAAGATTATGTTTAACGTATATTAAAAAATGGAGTGCATATAGTTTTTAGGGGTTAAAAGTAATACGTAATTAGTTCTAATAAAACATGAGGGTTTTATAATCCGCGTCATGTTCATATAATTGTAATCTTATGCTAAATTGTGAAAATTTTATTCTCTTTTAACAGATACACTTGTTTCCTTTAAAAGGTAAGTACATATATTTATGTTGAACTTGGGAATGTGCTTTGCTCATTAATTGCACATGACACATTTTTGTGAGTGATTGTATAGTAACAAATGTTGCTTTTAAAATCAATAGATTTATAGTAATTAATTAGATTTCATTCAAATTTAAAAATCGTTAGATTTGTAACATATAGCGTGATATTTGGTTGGTATGAATGAGATTGGAAATAAAAGTACTTTTATATATTTTTATGTTTGATTGTGTTATAGACCAAGAATAGAATTAAAATAATTCTTAAAATAGATGTAATTGTTATTCCATCATCTTTTAATGAAATTATTATTTCATTTTCACCTATTGTACAAAAAGTTTTGTATTCAAATTTTATTCCCTAAATTTTGAACCCTAAAATCTTGAAACCTAATATCCAAAACTGAAGACTTAAAACCCTCAAATTCTAAATTTTATAAACTTTAAGCTTTAAATCTTAAATTCTAAAATCTCAAAATTTCAAAACCTTAACCCCTAAACCCCTTATCTCTTTAACCTTTTAACCCAAACCCTAACCCTTTAAATCCCAACCTCTAACCCTTAACCCTTAATTCTAAACTCTAAACTTTAAATCCTTAGTCTCTAATCTCAATCCTAACTCTAAAACACCAAAACCTTAAATTCTTAAATCTCAAACTTTAAATTCTTTTTTTAATTTTAATCTTGTGATATTTGGTGTTAATATAGTGGATTAATAATAGAATTTTATTACCATATATAATAATTTGGTGTTATTTTGTAAATAATATGGAAGAAAAAAATTTATCAAAAATATTTTCTTGTTTTTAAATTTTTTTAAGATTAAATAATTTTTTTAAGTAATAATAATTTTTTATAAAAATTAAATTATATTATTTAAATTTTAATGAATATAAGAATAGTAAAATAATATACAATATTTTTCATCATATTTCATTTATAAACCAAACGCTTTAATATTAATTTATTCTTTAATTTCATTGGTCAAACAAAACATTGTACAAATAATACTATTTTTTTATATTTAATTTTATTACTATTATTGTTATTATTATTTCATCTTGTTAACCAAATGTAACTAAATAATATTGAGTAGTATAGTAGTATTGTAAATTATTTTCTTACTGTGCATTGCATAAAACTACAAAGAAATTATTCATTGTTTCCTAAGCTCAATTTGATGAGTTAATCTACATCTTTGATGTGTTAATCTAGATCAACCGAGGGGATGATAAAAAGTATAAAGGAGAAAATATATAAATTTCTTCCTTTCATCTCTATCTTTTGTGTTAATTGGCCTTGAATCATTGCATTAGCTTAAATCAATTTATAATTTTTCGAAATGAATATTTATTCCCTTTTAGTGGTATTTTTATTGAAAATGGTTTACTTATTTATGGAATTTTACGGACGGTTATTACTTATTTTTTCATTAATGCTTCTGTGGTTTGATGATTAAAATGTCTCGAGTAAATCGATATGATGAATTCCATTATGGTTGAAACTTCTGTTTTTCATGAAGCAATGAATTGGAGATCAAAACAAGTTTATTTGGAACGCGATGCAAAGGTAATCATTGACAACTTTCTACTTGTAGACAATGCCTTACAACTTCAATCCACTTTTGCCGACCTAATTCGAGTTTTTAGTATAATCATTTTCAGTTTTTTCGATGCTTTTTGTAAGTTAGATTCCTAGAGAAAATAATAGTCTTGTTCATCGTGTAATTAATTGGGCTTTTCATTCTCAATTTGATGGCACCATAAACATGTTTATATTACCATCAGACCTTAGGATCTTTGTAAACACTTTTCCAGTAATTTAATGGCAGTCTTACTTGCCTATCTAATTAGAGAGAAAAAATATCGATGTGGTGAAAATGTTTACGTTTATATTCAATATTGATAGATATTTAAAGAAAATTGTAGAAATTATAGTTATTTTTAAATTATTTTGTTTCAATTTTTTTTTAACATTATTTTGTATAAACGTTTAAAAATGCAAAATAATAGCAATAATAATGAATTGATTAAAAGGGATTTTTTTATTTATAAATATTGTATTTGTGACTCAAAGGAAACATCATGAATATATAATGTTGGGGTGTTATAATTATACTTATTTTTTCTTCGATAAAAAAATGTTTTTAAGAATTCAGATGTTCTACCTACACATAAAAACATATTAAAGCGTCAAATTCCAAATGTTTATTCCAATCATCATCCATTGCTATATAAAACTACTGGGAAAACAAAATATAGCAGAGGGAGGTTTTTTTTTATTATTATTTGTCTTTTAAGAGATAAAAGTAGTAGAAAACATTAAATTGAATCAAAATTAATGTTGAATATTGGCTCTAAAAGTAACAAATTAGTGGCATAATTTAAGGAAATTAGTGGCATAATTTGTGGTATAATTTGTGGCATGATTTAAGAAAATTAGTGGCATAATTTAAGAAAATTGGTGGCCTAATTTAAGGCTTAAATTATGGCACAATTTAGGGAAAAGGGATCGCTTCATTATAAATAGGAAGAGTTAATACAGTGAAGTAAAAGGCAAAAATCAGAAAAAATCGAGAGAGTATAAGCAAACTCAAGAGAAAATATTTTGTGAGTTTGGAAAAACACCGAGATATTATTAGTGAGGAAATTTGTATACGTATTCGTATATTTCATACTACCAAATAATATCTCACTCTCCCGGGTGGACCTAATTGAATTACGAACCACGTAAATTCGTGTTCATTTTATCGCTTTGATATATTCATATACCGTTATTTATTGCTTCCGCCCACAACAAATTGGTATCAGAGCCAAATATAGCAGTATTATATATCAAATCGAAGCTCTCGACGAGACAAACGCAACGGTGAAAGAATCGCTCAAATCGGAAGTTAGAATCACCGCCAGAAGCTTCTGGAGTCCTGTTGCAAGCAATTGAGTCAACTCACCGAGTTGGACCGAGTCAACTCAATCATTAGTGATATTTGGACCGATTTGGTCTATTTTTCATCCGTTTTCAACTGAGTTGGATCTATTCCTAGCTAATTGGATCATTCCGGATTCAAATATTGACTCCGTTTTTTTCAAATAAGGTATAAAATTTGAAAAAACACTGTTTTAAGTTTTAAGTGCAAAATTTTTGTTATCAGTTTATACTTATGGGTGATAAAGGAGAGATCGAAGAGGGTGAACAAGTTGACCATAGAATTTATGGTAAATCAAGTTCTACTCGAAGAACTATGTTGTCCAACACAAAGTTTGAGGTGGAGAAATTCGACGGCACCAATAACTTTGTCATGTGGCAATGTGAAGTATTAGATATATTGTTCCGAGAAGGATCTAATATAGCCTTGGAGACCATGCCAGGAGATTATTCAAATGAAGATTGGAATTATGTCAACCGACAAGCTTGTGGCACAATTTGACTATGCTTAGGAAAAGATCAGAAGTACTTTGTCATGAAAGAGAATGTAAGCCGATTCTGCAGGAAGAAACTAGAGGACAAATACATGACAAAAAGTATTGAAACGGACTCTCTTGAAGAAGAAACTTTTCCGTTTCAAGATCTGAAAGGTACTCACCTTGATTGAGCAACTTAGATAATTTCAATAAAATTTTGGCCAATCAAAATTTAGATGTTGAAATTATCGGTGAAGATAAAAGCTTTTTGTTGTTGAATTCATTACTTGAGTATGAGCGTTTAACCACAAACACTGTTATATGGAAAGGATGAGTTTAAGTTCGTAGATGTTTCAAATGCTTTGGTAAATAATGAAAATCTGGGAAGAATGATCAACGTGATCACGAGTAGACTCGATATCGAAGCGTTAACGGGCCAGGTAGGACTAACAACAAAAAATCAAGCGGATCATCAAATAATAGGAGAAATCTAGATCAGAAGTCCGCAGGAGGAGGTCGTCAGGAGAGACGTCGTACGCGAAGGGCGAGTGTGCGTATTGTCACGAGAAAGGGCCTAGAAGAAAGATTGTCCAAACAAGGACAAGTCAAATGCAAATGTTGCACGTGAAGGTCGATGAAGAGAAGAATCAACCTTTTTAGTTTCATCATCAAACCTACTGGGATAAGTGGATCCTTGATTGGATGTTCTTGCTCATATGTGTCCCAAACGGACATTGGTTTTCGAGTTTTTAGGAGCTCGATGGAGGAGTTGTGCTTATGAAAGCAGCAGTACTGTCACAAAGCAAAAGGGATCGTGAACAATACGACTAAAGATGCACGATGGTACAATCAGACGACTTATAAATGTAAGGTATATTCACGACTGAAGAAAAACCTTATTTCTTTAGGTGTTCTAGGTCTCGATGGTTACAAGGTAACATTTCAAAATGGAGTCTTGAAAGTTATACGAGGTGCATTTATAAAGAAAGTGTACTCGAAAGCGAACTTGTATTTCCTAGATGGGTGTACGATTACGGGAAGTAACCTGTCTCAAGTAGTTCTGAAGAAAATGCAAATGATTCTTCACTGTACGTACGCGCTTAGGCGTATCGGTGAAAAACTTTGCGAGGCTTAATGAAGCAAGGTCTTTTGAAAGGTGCCAAGATTGGAAAGTTTGATTTACTGTGAGCATTTTGTAATGGGAAAACAAACAAAGTCAAGTTCGGCCTTTGCCATTCATCGTACTAAGGGATTCTGATTATATTCACACGGATGTTTGGGGACCTTCCAAGAATGCTTCACTTGGAGGTAAACGTTGGTTTGTGACTTTTATTGATGATTTCTCTAGATATGCGGATATACACTATGAGTCACAAAGATGAAGTTACGGATATCTTTCTTAAATGGAAGAAAATGATCGAGACTCGCAGAGGCGGGAAGATTAAAAGGCTGAGATCGATAATGGTGGAGAGTATAAATTAGATCCTTTCTTTAAAGTTTGTCAAGATGAAGGGATAATCGAGACATTTTTCGATTCCTCGTACACCGTGAGAATGGAGTGCGAGAACGAATGAATCGTACTTTGGTTGAGAAAGTTCGATGTATGCTATCTCATTCCAAATTGAAGCGCAAGGCATTTTTGGGCTAAGGCTTTGTCATATGCAAGCTCATATAGTCGACGGACTTCGCGACTGCATTAGATGGAAAAACTCCTAAGAGGTATGGTCCGGACAACTGCTTGATTATGATTCATTGCGAATATTTGGATGTCCTGCGTATTTTCATGTTAGTGAATCCAAGCTGGATCCCGTAGCAAAGAAAGTCATTTTCTTGGGCTTTAAGGAAGGAGTTAAAGGATTTCGACTTTGGTTTGGTGAATCGAAAGATCGTCTTAAGCCGAGATGTTACATTCGATAGTCCTGTTATGGTGAGATAAACAAATTCAAAGAAAGAGAATGAAAGTCCAAATACTCTTTCTAAGGTGATGCTTGAGACTTCGGAAGATCCAGGAAAAGATTGCACCCAATTACCCGATCGTGGTGAAGATGAAATTGATGATCGAAGAGATCTCGGTTGAGGTGGAGGTTACTGCCACCATCACCACCGATTAATCGGTGCCGATCTATTGCCACCACTTTACTCGGCGAGAAGGAGATTAGGAAGCCTACCAGGATACACGGAACGTGGTAGCATTCGCACTTCCGGTAATTGATGATGATGTCAGTACCTTCAGACAGCGCAGGTGCAAAAAGTTGATAGTATGAAGTGGAAAATGGCAATGGATGAAGAGATGAAGTCTCTACATCGAGAATCAAACTTGGGAGTTGGTTCAACTTACCCCAAAGGAAAGAAAACTATTGGTTGCGAAACGTTACATGCGAGAAGGAAGGTGCTCGTGGTAAAAGACAACATCGGATACAAAGCGGGCCCGGTAGCAAAGTGCTATGCTCGAGGAAAGAAGGAATGACTACAAATGAGGTATTCTCGCGTGTTGTTAAGCATTCATCTATTCGGATACTATTGGCTTTGGTAGCACGGTTTGATCTCGAGTTAGCTCGACTCGATGTCAAAACAACTTTTCTCCACGGTACTTTGAGCGAAGAAATCTACATGTCTCAACCTAGGAAGGCTTCAAAATTCGGGTCGAGAGAATTGGGCTTATAAGTGAGCAAGTCAATTTACGGTTTGAAGCAATCACCGCGACAATGGTACAAGCGCTTTGATAGCTTCATCGAGCAAAAGTACACACGCAACCAGGTTTGATCCATGTGTATACTTTCGTAAACTCGAGATGGTACCTTCATTTATCTCGTTTCTTATATGTTGATGATATGTTGATTGCATCTAAGAGCGAGGTGGAGATCGAAGGTTGAAGGCTACTATTGAGTTGAAAATTTGAAATGAAAGATCTTGAGAAGCTAAGAAAATTCTTGGGATGGAAATCTGAGAGATAGAGTTGAACATAGTCTGCGATGGACTCGATTATACGAAAAAAAGTACTACAAAGGTTTGACATTGATGAAAAAAACCAAACCCGGTAAGTACACCGCTTGCTCGCTCGTGTTCAATTGAGTGCGTTGATGTCACCTAGCACCACCGAGAAGAAGCAAATGGAGCATGTTCCATATGCAAATGCCGTTGGTGCACTTAATGTGTCAAATGGTTTGCCACTACACGATATTTCTCATTTGTTAGTATGATTGGTCGTGCATGCAATCCTCGTAAAGACAACCTTGTGACGGTAAAGTGGATTAAGGTACATCTAGTCTTGTGGATATTGGTTTGAAGTTTGAGAGGACAAGGCGAAGCGCAAACACCTGGTTGGATATGTGGATTCGACTATCTTTGGAGATCGGATAGCGTCGATCTATTTGGTTATGTGTTCACAATGAGAGGACCCAGGTTGTTGGAGATCGACATTGCGATCAGCGTAGCTTTGTCTGTATAGAGGCAGAGTATATGGGCGTAATGTGAGAAGCATTCAAAGAAAGCTATTACTCGGGTTGACCAAAGATTTGGGTATTTTTCGGAAAGAACATGGAAGTTTTCTGCGGCAGTGAAGTCATTTGTTTGGCAAAGAACGAGTTCATCATGGTCGCACCAAGCACGTCGATGGTCGCGCTGTGATATGCTTACAAAGGTGGTTATAGGGATCAAGTTTCAACACGCGAACTTGATCGACATCTCGAGGCTTAGCCAGCTGGGGCGCGTTGGGCTTGACGTTATGAACTTTTTCGCAGTGGAGATTGTTGAATATCGTTTAACAAAGTAACAAATTAGTGGCTAATTTGTGGCGTGATTAAGTAAATTAGTGGCGTAATTTAAAGGAAATTGGTGACCTAATTTAAGGAAATTGGTGACCTAATTTAAGGCTTAAATTATGGCCTGATTTAGGGAAAGGGCGCTCGCTTCATCTATAAATAGGGAAGAGTTCATGCATTGAAGTCTGAGGCAAAAAATAAAAAAAATCAAAGAGTATATAAACAAACTCGAAGAGAAGAAATACTTTGTGAGTTTTGGAAACACTTGAGAGATATTATTAGTGAGAAATCAGATTTGTATTCTGTATATTCCTACTTTCGGTTCAAATAATATATCTTTACCGTCCCGGACTCAAAGCGAATTAATCGAAATACGTAAATTTATTGTTCATTTTATCGCTTTGATATATTCATATACCGCTATTTATTGCTTCCGCCCACAACAATTAATTCTTTTTAATTTTATATTTAGTTGAACTGAATAGTGGGAATATAATAAAATCGAAAAAATCAGAATTTTTTCTTCACTTTAAAGAATCATGATTTAATTCTCATTTTAAATTATTATTTTCAATTTTATCTCAATTTCAAATATAACCCTAAACTCTAAATCTTAAATCTCAAATCCATAAACCCTATTTAAAAAAATAATAATTTTAACCCTAAACTTTAAACTTTACTCCACGAATATAATACTAAACACTAAATCTTAAATCCTAAAATTCAAAACTCAAAATCTTATTTAGAAAAATAATAATTTTAACCCTAAATTTAACTCCACCAATATAACACTAAACCCTAAATTCCAAAACTCAAAACTCAAAACCTTATTTAGAAAAATAATAATTTTAATCTTAAAGTTTTACCCACAAATAAAACCATAAACTCTAAATCTCAAATCACAAAAACTTGAAACTTATTTAAAAAAATAATAATTTTAACCCTAAACTTTAACCCAACGTATATGACCCTAAATCTCAAATATCAAAACCTTAAATCATATTTAAAAATAATAATTTTAATGATATATTTTATTTTTAAGTAATAATTATTTAACAAATATATTCATGATGGTTATTTTTTTATTTAAAGTTTATAATAAGTTCACTTAATCAAGTGCATGTCATTCTACTCATTTTTGTTAAAATAAAAAAAAACTTTTAATCTAAAATATTTTGAGAGAGGATATTATTATATATTATATATATATATATAATTATAATAAATGTTACATATTAAAAATTCACTCTATTTAATAATAATTATTTAAAATTCATTTGAAATTTGATACATATAAACTATTTCTTTTTAAGTAAATATTTGGATTTATTCTTATTTTCAAGGAAATATCATGAACTTGTCGGCTGTCGCTTGCTCTTTCTTCGATGCCAGTCACCCGTTGGATTAGTTCTCAGATAAGCTGATCACCATTAGACCCTGACTTGGTGGGCCCCTAGATTCCCATACAGTTGAGAATCAATTAATATCAAAACCCCTCCAATACGCGTAAAACAACTAAAGAAAGAAAGAAAGAAAATTAGTAAACGGAAATCAAGAGCTGTAATATAGAAATATAATAGTCGAAGAAAACAAACAAACACGACTTGAATAATTTGTTTTTTTCTTCCTTCGATTTGCTTTTCATAGAAAGAAAGAGATTTAACTATCGAAGGCCAAGCTATGATTGAGCAGCTGACGGAGGAGCAGATCGCTGAGTTCAAGGAGGCTTTTGGTCTCTTTGACAAAGATGGTGATGGTAAATTTTTTTTTTTGTTCATCGTTGGTTTACTAGTTTTTGGGTTCATTTCTTATTGATGTTTGTTTTGTGTGTGATATAATTTTTCTTTGTCGTTATTCTGCTTCAGTGAAAATGGTTGTTGAAGTGGGATAAAGAGAGTAATTTCAATGGATCTTGTTTTGCAAATTTTTTTTTAACGTTTTTTCCTTAGAAATAGAGGGCTTTTTTGGGTTGTCAATGGTCTTAATTTTCTTGCATCTTTGTCTTCTTCATTTACTTTAATTTAATCTTTTTAGGAGGGTCAACCCATAATTAACGTGAAATAATCTTTTTAGTTTAATTACATAACATAATCACATTTGTCTCATTTTTAACCTCTCCACCCGATCTACATATGTTATTTTTCATATAACGTACAGAATTTGTGTTTTTCTTGTGTTTAAAAATACGGTACACATATTTTTTAGAAGGTTAAAAGGAAAAGCATATGAATAACTAGGTCATACCAATTTGTTCTCGAAGTGAAATTCGGATCCAATTTTTCGGTTCTACAAATATAAAATAATTGGTATTGCAAAATAATAATCAATCATAAAATAAATGAAACATTTAAGTAATTTAACTTTTTAATGTGAAAAGTCTACTCCACTGACACAGAAAAAAATTTATTAATAATCAAATAGGGATACAAATACCAATATTAAGAGATCTTCACAAAATACACCAAAATCCAAAATATTCCTAAAAAATATCTCTCTCTAATTTACTGATAATATACAACAAGATAAATTAAAAAACTTGTTATTTAATCAAATATTACCGTACAAATCGATAGCTTCCTCTTTTACTATATTACAAATAAAAGGTTACAAATAAAAGGTGGAGGGAGATGACCTTACGAACCAAACTTTTTAGAAGGTTAAAAGAAAAACCATATGAATAACTAGGTCATATAGGCATCATTATACATCTTACAATATAATCGGTCCTTTTAGTAAATGATACCTTAATTACTTTAATATTTCACTTTTCATTTTAATATACAATTCAATACTAACACGTTATCTAATGCATGCATAACTTTTGGAGTAGATGAGGACCATGAGGTGATACTCTTCACCTATGACATTGCTTGCTTCTTTAGTCAAGCATTGGACATTTGTGTTTTGCAAGAAAGTAAATGTACTAATCTTGTATTTCATTAAGCTACGGTACCAGATCATGAGTAAGGGGCAATGGGTGTAATTATACCAATTCAAACTGTCCAGACCTTTTTTAGCTGTTGACTGCGGTAATAGAAACTATTGTTATTAGCTTTACAAGTTCATAGGATCGGTAAAATATAGTCATGTAAGATTCCCTTTTCAATGGCTCTGAAGTTTCCATGTGCTTATTTTACAATTATAACACATGTGAGTCTTATTCTCTAGTATTAGATTCTAACTTGGCATTTGTACTGTTTTCGAATAAGGGTTAACCAAGAAAATTGATATCATAGAAGATTTCTCATGATTTCTGTCTAGTACTACCAATAATTGTCTTTTGTTTTGCAATGTTATATCATCCATCCTGTATTGTTCCTTTATTATCAAGTGAAATAAGATATATTGGTGTTATACACTTGTTATTCTTATGCAAGTTATTTTTGTTTGAATGGAAATATTGAATTGTAAGGTCATCATATTTTTGTGTGGCTATTATATGCCTTTAGTATGATTCTTCTCTTTCATGAATTGTTCTATATAGGCTGCATCACAACAAAGGAGCTGGGGACAGTGATGAGATCCCTGGGGCAGAATCCCACTGAAGCTGAATTGCAAGACATGATCAACGAAGTTGATGCTGACCAAAATGGCACTATAGATTTCGCTGAATTTTTGAATTTAATGGCACGGAAAATGAAGGCAAGCTCAACGCTATACTTTTTTTGTTCTTTTAGAGTCACGTTTCATACTACTACTTGGTCTAAACCATTAAAATCAAGAGAAAAAGTAAAAAAATAAATAAATTAAACAATGAAATCAAAGATCATGATAGAGTAGTGGCATGTAACACTTCTCTAAATGTCGTGTTAAAGTGCTATTTATTGATTTTACATTGTGGGGCCTGCATGCCTTGGTCTGTCGGAAATGAAAGTCGTCTAAAGTGCTATTTTGTTCTTGAGAGATATCTGGTTTTTGAGTTTCCTGAGTTAGGACTTTGAGGTTTACCAATGCTTCAATTTTGTTTGACTATCATAGAAATAAACAAAATATAATTTTGGAAAATAATTTTAATGAAGACATGTTAGTGTTCGTCAATTCAGCTGATGAGCTTCCTCATCTTTTTCTATTTATCTTTTGTTAGTTATTTATAGTTATTGACTCATATATATATTTTCTTGCAATACCTTTTGTAGGATACTGATTCTGAGGAGGAGCTCAGAGAAGCTTTTAAGGTCTTCGATAAGGATCAAAATGGCTTTATCTCTGCTGCAGAGGTGTGTGCAAATCTAGTTCATATCTCTTCTCTTCTTCCTTAAGAGACTTTTATTTATTAGAAGAATTGACACATAATTTACCATCAATGATTAATAAACATGTCCTTAGAATTTTCTAAATTAGAATGACCTTCCAAACTCAAATTTTTTCCTTACTTGCATATATGTTTCTCTTCCCCCCTCAATTACCAACTGCAATTGAGTCATTATCCATCACATGTATCTCAAGTTCCTCCTGAAAAACAGCATTCACTGTGTTTCTTCCATTTTTTATTCCCTGATTGCTAAAACCACTTCTTTTAAGACACATCTCTGATCACATGATTGAGCTTAGGCCTAGAAGAGGCTTTTTGAACCATGATGGATGGAAGTGATCAAAGTGACACATGTATTTCAAAAGGAAAATTCTTTTATCACTATTTAGATGCATGTATGCACTTGATGGCATAATATAATTGGCTTATATTAATAAATAGTCTCATCATAACTTCAACATCTCATCTTCCCACTTTAATGTCTGATCCAATATTGACATGTCACTTGATACATATAGCATTACTCGGCAACTAATTTTAGTGAAAAAAATGACTAATCTACTACATCTAAATGCTAAGAATTACATAACTTTTTGATCTCTAAGGATTACATATCTGTTCTAACCTCATTGTTATCTTTGTGTGCTTGCAGCTTCGACATGTGATGACAAATCTTGGTGAGAAGCTGACAGATGAAGAAGTAAATGAAATGATTCGCGAAGCTGATGTGGATGGCGATGGTCAGGTCAACTACGAGGAGTTTGTGAGGATGATGCTGGCAAAATGAAATCCTATCTGATCTTGTATTGATCTGTATCAAGAGATAGATTCATAGGTTCTATCCGTTTGATAACATTTGACTCTGCTGTAGAATTGTAGATTGTTTATGATGAAGTTTATATGATGATTACTTTGAACATGATTCTCATAGTATCTTTAATGTACTCGGATGTTTTTAGTGCAGACCATTTTTTTTGGTTTTTTTTTTTTGTGCATGTACCCTGCCATTTTCCAGTTGGAGCTTGGAAATTATCAAATATTTCTTGCTTGTTAAGGAAAAGAGCACAACAATTATTAAAGAAGTATGATTCTGGGTATAAGAATTATGATTATTATTCATGTATAAGAATGATTAATGATTATGGTATTACATTTTATTTTTAACAATCACTTGTTATATATGGTATGATTAAACATTTTTATGGCCCACCCTACCAATAACAATCTAGTGGTAAGGTTGTGGAAAAAATGACCTGGAATAGAGGGGTTTCAGAATTGTGTTGCGGTGTCATTTCAATGGGGTGAGACTACGAATTGCTGATTTGATTCACTTTACCCACTCATACATGCAGCATCGATTTTGATCGGTTTATTGTCACTTCACGCTCTCCCTAAGGTTTAATCAATCTTTAGATTGATTGGCCTCAACATTGAGGCTGCTTATGCGAACCTTATCACAGATTTACAGGTTTAGTTAATTGTAATTAAAAGTTATCGAAATTGATTCTTTTTAATTTTATGGTCGATTAGATTAAAAATTATAAATAAAATAGAATCGATTCTCGAAAAAAAATTAGAATTTTTTTTTTCAATAATCATGATTTTTTTTTATTTTATTTTTCCAATTTTATTCGTCTTAAGTATAACTCGCTAAGTCCTAAGAACTAAACCCAAATTCTGCGTGATATGTACAAGCCTTTCAAAATTGAGGTAATATAATGTTTCAAAGAAAACCTAATATTCATTCACCGGAAGATGCCCAGACCAATTACCCACACGCAACTGCCCCTTGCTGCCTTCAATGTCGACTATATCGGTGCTTAAGCCGCTGCCTTCATCGCCCTTTTTCTTCGTTGTCTTCTTCAAGCCTCGAGGTATTCTCAAAGCTTTCCCAATTTGTTTTGAAATCAGTTGATTTCTAGTTTAGCAGGATATATACTAGCCATTAGGGTCACTCTCATGACGTTTAATATACCAACTATTTCAATTTTTCCTCCTTTCCTGAGTGTAATAAAAAAGAAAGAAAAATTCCGTACTTGTTTTAGGTGGAAGAATCAATAATCGCTCAAGTCTGATACAAACGTATGGGTGTTTGTGATCCTTCATATTAGTTGTGCTGGTTTGAATTTTGAAGAAAGAAAGATAAAGATAGAGATGAAGCTACGTAGATACATATTTTAAATTTTAATAATCGGAGTGTAAATATTATGTCGGATTGACCGGTGTCGACGAGTTTTTGTATAAAATATTCATATTAGTTATAATAGTTTAAAAAGATATATACATGTATAATTTAATTTAAATAAAAAGAAAAAAAAACTAACTCATCGTATCGGTATTTAATAATATCAAATATTTTATTTTTTTTTCTCTCGTTCTCAAAAACTCTTTTTTTTTTTCCTTTTTCACATTTTCTTTTTCTCCTTTTTCTCTACTTTTTTTTCTCTTCTTCCTTAGGCTCCCACCTATTTTTTTTTTCTTCTCTCTCTTTCTACACGCTAAAAAATATATTTTTATCTTATATTTTCCTATTTTCTTTTTTTTTCTTTCTTTACACTTCTTTCATTTATGTTCTGTCTGATTCTCTATTTATTTCTTTATTACAAGCGTAATATTTTCAAAATAATGTTATAAAATTTTACAAAATAATCATATAAATTATAATTTATTAAAAAAGTTATGGTTTTTATCTTTTATGTAATTTAATTATTTTTTATTATAACATGTATAAATATATAAATATTTATTGTTATGCATACTATATAATTAATATTGTTATAATTTATTTTGTATGTATGTATTTATTAATTTATATTATTTAACTTTTAAATTATTTTATATATAGATACGAAACTATATTATTCAAGTTTTTAAATAAATTTAAAAATATTAAAAACTAAATTTTTTTTACTTTTCTTCTTAAATTATAACACAAATAATTTTTTTTTTAAGTACTGTATAGGATACGGTTATTTAGGACAAAACCCCTTTAAATGGTGTCACCCGAAAATTTATGTTGCTGCTGCTTTTCATATCAGGCGTTTGAAAATAAACAGCAGCCCATAATGTTAATGATTTGTAGATAATTGTTTGCTTGATTTTTGTGCTCGTCTAATTAGAAAATATTAACATATTGATAATGATCAAGAATTTCAATTAATTGGAAATTGTTCAGATTTTGAAGTGTGTAGGTATTATTTTTTACCAATTAGATTACTTTCTATTTTTATTTTTTTTATTAAATATTTGTTTTATTTGAATGAAAATTTACCATAATTTTGAATTATATTAACTTGAAGTAACAATATTTAAGATTTTTCTACCATAATTTAAGTGGATCTTCAGTCAAATTTTCTTTTAAAAATTTGATGTAATTATAAATTTCTTCTAATTCGTTGATACCAATATCTAAATGCATAACACTATAAAAATTTCTTTCTTATTATAGTGTAATTTTTAGTTTTTATTAAGTTTTGTAATGATTTATAATTTATTTTTTATAAAATGTTATTCTATTATATTAACAATTTAACTTTCATAATAATATAAGATTAGTTTCTTTTATCTTTATGAAAATTCATTATTTTTATAATATTAAAGTTATTTTCTGATTCTCTATTGAAAATAATTAAAACTTAAAGAAATATTATATACTAATATTAGATATTGAAAAGTTAAGAAAAATTATATACTGATATTAGATAATCTTGTTATATTTATATTATATAAATTAAACCAATAATTTATACTATATAAGATATAAATAAATTTGATATTTAAATAAATGAATTATTAAATAAATACGAATAGTTTTAAAAGTAATACCCTTTAAAAATTATTTTATAGAACTGAATATATTAATATTTTTTTATAATACCCTAGTATATCTTAATTCTAGTAATTTTAATGAGCTATATCTTTTATAAACTTGCTTAATGATATATTAGCAAAACTGTTATTATAATAGAGCATCTAATTGGTTGAATATAGATATCCTCTTAAAAAAGAATAGTATTATATAGGAGTGAGCATTTTCTACTAACCTTACGGATCTTTTTCTTAGTATTTCTCAGTTGAAATGATTTTTAGCTCATTAACTCATTAAAAATTTAAAATATTTATTTTTTAATTTTTTTTTAAGTCTTATTTGTCGATAAATTCCATAATTATATACTCAATGAATATAATATAATATTATATACTAATATTAATATAAGTTATTTTTTATAAAAATTCTCTTAATATTAGAGTATATATATTGATATTATAACTTATGTTAATTTATAAAAATTTCACTTTACAACAATATTAAGAATTCGCGTCAAACATGATGACAGCATATCACATGTAAACCAATTGGTTAGATTAAAATGTCCAAACCGATACTCTATATCTATACTAATTGGATTCGGATCGATGTTTTTTTCGGTGGATCGATTTTGGATTAAAATTTGAATTTTGATTCTGATTGGATAGGATTAGGATCAGTCTAAACTGACAGTTTTGAACCATGATGAACGCTATGACGAAGAAGAAATCAGCAGTTTTATACCACTACCCATGTCCAGACGGTGCTTTTGCAGCACTAGCAGCTCACCTCTATTTCTCTTTCTATTCCCTCCCGACCCTTTTCTTTCCCAACACCGTCTACGACCCAATAACTCCAAGCCAACTCCCTCTCACTGAAATAGATAATATCTATCTTCTGGACTTTGTTGGCCCATCTGGGTTTGTTGAGAACATAGCTTCCAAAGTCGACAAAGTTATTATTTTGGACCATCACAAAACAGCCCTCGAGAGGTTTGGTGGTGAGACTTGTTCAATTGGTGAGAATATAATCAAGGTCATTGATGTTGGAAAGAGTGGCGCTACCCTTGCTTTTGATTATTTTAAGGAAAGGGTTGGAGATGAGAAGTTGATTCGTGAATTTCAACGTGTTAGGAAGTTATTTGATTACATTGAAGATGGGGATTTGTGGAATTGGAGGCTACCAAATAGTAAAGCTTTCAGTGGTGGATTAAAAGATTTGAATATTGAATTCAATCTTCAACTGAATCCATCACTGTTTGAACAGGTAAATTAAATTTCTTTCTTTCTGTTTATTTTCTAAAATAGTACATGTATATCTTGCTACTAAGTAGAACAGTTAGTGGAAAAAAAGAAGAAAAAGAGTAGAACAATTAGAGAAAGTAATGGGGTGAATAGAAGAAGATGAAGACAAACACTATCTGGAGTTTTAAATTTTTGAAAAAGGATGCGGGAGTTGGATAAATATATTTTTCTCAATTTTCTATAAATTTGTATCACAACTACCCACACCTTATTCATGTAATATGGCTTGAATACGAGTACTTCACAAAAAAAAATTAAAAAAATAAATAAATGAGGAATCCAATTAACATAGGAGGATAAGACTAATGATAATGGAGAATAGAGAAATGATTTGTGTATTCTTACATTTATATTGGGTATAGATGAAAACTCTTGTATGACCAAATAAAATAATCAACTTCTTTTCCCAATTAAGCCTAATCAATCAGACAAATTACATAATTTAATCAAATCACTAAAATTGACATCCACATGTTTTTGTAACAATAGACCAATTTAAATGAAATTACTTTGTATCTTAAGTTTGTGATAAACCGCAAATCAAGTAGCAAAATTCTATTGATTTTACATCAAATAAAATGCACCAAGCCTAAAATCATGCCATGCCATGCAATGCCATTTGATATATATAGCAAGCTTTGATGACTAACTTTGCTCAGTTTTTAATGGTCATAAGCTGACATAATTGCATAGTTTGTTTTTGTCCCCCCTCTCCTCCTTTTTTAATATCTTTGCTGATCAATGATATTTGGCAGTTACTGGCACTAGACTTGGAATCTATAACTACTCAAGGCATAACAAGCTTAGCAAATAAGCAAAGGTTGATATCTGATGCTCTAAACCAGACATACGAAATAGCACTTGGTGGTGGAGCTTTTGGACGTTGCTTGGTAAATATTTAATTTATACTTCTCTAGCTTCTGCTCTCCGTAGACTTGTTTTTTGGATAAAGCAATTTTTTTTTTTTTTGTGGAGGACCATGCTACAGTTTGAAACCATACAAAACATAAAAGACATTGCCAGAAGTATTTTTCCTGTCATTAAGTGAACCATCCCTTAGCCAACCAAGTTACTGTCTCCTTCTTAAACATATCATAACCTGTGCTTCTTTTTTCCTTGAAGATAACACTAAATTATTTTTGTAGTTCTAAAATGAATCTCACTTGTTTCATTCATGAACCTTGAAATTAAATTAACAAGATACTTGATATCAGGCCTGGTCTGAGTAAGATACATTGGTGAAATAACCAAGATCCAAAAACTTTTCCATCTATTTTTCTTGATGGTCAATTATTGTGATAGTTGTGAATTGTAGAGAATCTTTGCAACAATGACATGAATTAAGTGAAGTGTGTGATTAATTGGAGTGTCTTTGTTAAATGAGTGAGGAACACTTTGTGTACCCTATTGAATTGAAAAGTTGGAGAAATATAATGAGTTGATTCTAAGCTCCTAGTGTGTTCTCAAAAGGGCTCTGCACTACCCATTCATCAGTCCCAAATCATTGTTAGATTGTTATCTCCTCACAACCTTCATTTGATACACGCACACACCACAGACATGACATATCCCAAACAATCCACATTTTGGGCTCACAAACAACACTTCAGTTTGCAACTCAGACATTAATCTAAAATCAACCTGACATGGATGTATTTAGTATTGAATACAACTTAAACAAGGTTTTTTCCCCTGCTAAATATAACTTAATCAAAGGTTAGGAGCATAGGATTGTGAGAATGCATGTAACTGTCTGGTTGGTCATACCAGTTAGTGGTTAGAGGTATGAAGGACGTTATAAGAGAACACTTTGAGGCACCTGGTTAAATCTGTTGTTGTTCATGATGAAGTTGAAATATATGCACTCCTATTAGTTTGTGTAAATTATTTCTCAAATTTCTGGAAATTGGAGACTGGAGAGTCATTATACTTTATTAAGGATTTTTGGCAAAACTGTTTAAAGTATGTCGTGTATAACTGCATTTTTTATAAAGTCCCTAACTTCATACAATTTTGAAGACTATATCTTGTAGCTGACTTTATTTCCTCTATTTTTATTTGAACGAAAAATAGATTGAAATGAAAAGGCAAAAGGCATTTGTAAGATTGGAAAAAGTTTCTATTTTGTTTTATAAAGAATAAGTTGCTATTTATTTTCTTCAATTTGTAGGCTGTTGATGCAGATTCCATTTCAAATTTGAGGAGTGAACTTGGACATCAGTTGGCTACCAAAAGCTGCAATCTAGAGTTGAGGTATTGGTATTCATTTGATTTATATACTTATCAGAAATACGAGTATAGTGATATAACTTCTATTCTTTTATAACTTGACTCAAGTTCAAGTTTCAAGACTCCATTTTTACTCACGGCTATTTTGAACCCGAGAAATGTTCTGACATGCTAAGTGATAGAATGTTTGTATAGTCCACGTCGGAAATAAATTATGCAGTTATGCTATCTGATAACAGCATTACAAGTAACAATTCTAAAGAAGAAATCTTGTAGGAATCCCATCTTTAAGAACATAGGTAAAGCATATGAACTGATAAATTGCTAGGTTCACGAAATTCTTACTAATATAGTGCGTTGTGTTTTCTTAATGATCTGTAGAGGAGAATATCTAAAACAAGCTAGCCAAGTTGAAATTGCAGGAAAAGTCCCTGAAAACTTGTGGCTCAACGCCTCACCTTACTGTCTGAATGAGAAATCCTTATTCAGGATTTTCAAGATGCTGTGTTGAATCTGGAATAAACAAGAACCAGAACCTTCACATTCATGACATTAGGGAAAATCTTTTCTTTTTTTGGTTTGGTTCCTCACTTTTTAAATCCTTTTAAGTCTCAAATTTAATCGTTTTGAGTTTTGATGGGTTCCTTTTTAAAATTGAAAGTATCACTGTATAAAACCTTGGAACTTGGAAGTGACAAATTTAACCTCTGGATACACACTCATGTCTAATTCTTCTTCCCGAGTCATGTAACATAGATGAGATCTGAGTTTGTACTAAGAGGGTGAGTGTGGCCATGAAGATCGTTACCCAAGATTGGCTGGACAATCAAACTAGACAAAATCAAATGACAATACCAAGGCAAGCATACAGAGGTGCTACTCTCTTGAGAGGAACACCAAAGGTCTAGTAGCACACTTTTGTTACTTCGACTCGCCTATTTAAGGTGCCACACCCATGTCGACTTGACATGACACTGACATGGGTGTGAAATATGTGTCTGACATGATAAAAGCTAAACAGACTTGTCTTTTCTCGTTGTAGAAAAAGTTTCAAACATTATTTTTATCAAGGAGAATAAACGAGAGGAAGAAAAGCGGCACTTGATTACATAAGCAAAAGAAAAGAAAAAAATTGCAGCTTTGCCAGAGGAGAAACAAAAAAAGAAAAGGAAATGTTAAGAAAATGAAGTAATTATAAAAAAAAATAGAAGAAAAAAAGTGAGGAAGAACAGCCTCGTGGAAGGGAATTACATTTAGATTTGAATTGGGTTATGGAAATTAAAATATCAAAAATGTATTGAGGAAAGTAAGAGTCAAGTCCATGTGTTAATGCGTGGGATGGATGGACCTTACAACTACTTCAAACCCATCAAATAAATTTTGGCACTTACATTCTGTTTTTCCCTTTTCAAAAACTAATATATAAAATAATTTTGAAAACAATAAACAATATAATGACTAAATCATATCTCAAAGCTAACATTACACTTACGAAATATAAATATTTATCCATCTATAATTATATTGTACCTAATTTGTATACTAATAAGTTGCGTTCAAGTACCCATATCTAAGAATTGGACGCTTATTATCTGTGTTTCAGTATCTTGAAATTCTTAAAATTGCAGAGTCCGACACTTAAAACATACCTGTGTCAAAGACTTTTATCCTAGTCCATGTAACATAGTCCCCTCCCCTAACTTAGGACTGGAACATGATGGCACAGAAAAGATGGATTAAACCACAACCTCAAAAATGCAGGATGAACCACCCGTGTCCCACAAAATCAGGGAGTGGGAGAAATTGGTGGACGTAGGTCAACAGGGCACTACATGCCCGATCCACTTGGCACCAAAAAATACGTGATGGGTATTAACCCGTTGTTGCTTCTTCTTGCATTTTCTAATATTCAGAGCTCTCTCTCATGCTTCCCTTCGGCTGCCACAGTATGTTAGGCCTCACCAATGTTTGTTGGTATATGGCCGTGGAGGAAATTTTTGGCCTCAACATTATTTTATGGAGACATGAATTATTACTTTATAGCCAGGGGTTTGTATCCTTTCAGTGTTATTGGCCCTAGATGATTACCAGTTATGATTACTTGACAAGCTCAATAGCTGTGTTAACCATATATCTTAACTTATCTATATTTAATGTTCTTGAAAAATACCATATTGGTTATACTATAAAGGTAAAGTGCTTCACTTTCTGTTGTCATTTGTTTGAGTAAGCATTTGAAGCTTGAAAAATTAACTTTTTGTTTATCCTTCCACTCCTGATCTTGATTTAGAGGTATCGGGGCTGTAGTGTACAGAGTACCTGAGCTTGGCAATGATGATTTGCTAAAGATAAGCCTTAGAAGTATTGAGAGCGAAGACACAACGCTCATTTCAGAGGTATAACACTTGAAAAAACTATTAGTTTCTTAGCGCATTTAATCCATTTAGTATGAATTGTGAAATATGGTTCAAATTTTCGATTTTTTTTTTCTTCCATACAGAAATATGGAGGGGGTGGACACCGAAATGCCAGTTCGTTCATGCTAAGCTCAGCAGAATTTGAGCAGTGGAAAATTTCCATTGATTAGAGCAAATGCAACTTGTGGTAATTTGCCCCCCTCCCTCTATCCTCTCTCCTCTCTCCCCCTCTCTCTTTTTCTTTGTCAAGCTAAGTAGTTATTGCTTGCCAGAAGTGTAGGTGTATGATGCTATTATTTATATTTCTATTGTTTTTCATACCTAGGCATTAATTAAGACTAAATACAAAAACCATCCTCCTATTATCATTCTTCATCCAATTCCAAGGCTAAAAAAAAATCGATTCTCTAGTGGTGCTATATTATATATAACATCATTGGGAAAGCAATTTCACTTGAGCGGACATGCTATTTGTTATTTATTGAATTTTATTAATATAAAATATCGTTATATTTATGATATGTAAATGACATTGGACTCTAAAGGGGTCATGAGGGGTTTTCCAACTTATTTACCACAACTGACACTTCCATTAATTTAAAAAAAAAATCTAACTTACTCATAGTCAACAATTATAGCCTCTAGATTTAAATTAAATAAGGTGATTATGCTTGACTAACATTAATATAGATTGATTTAGAATATTTGAACCGCAACAGTCCTTTATTTATATAGTAGTATTTCTTTTGTTTAGAAACATGAGTTTTCAATCATTTTGTTTTTGAAAAAAGTGTCAAGGTCTTATTTAAAAAAAAAAGAGTTATTTAGTGAAAAATCTTTTTTTTCTTCTCAAAATAACTCTTTTTTCTTAAAATAAAAGTACTATTAGTCAACAATTGTAGCCTCCAAAGAGTCAAATTAAATACACTATTTGGGTGACAGTAGTCCCTTATTTAGATCGTAGTATTTTTTTATGTTTAAAAAAAGGATTTTTTCAATCCAAATGTTTTATAGTCCTCTTATTATTAAGAAAAATAGCTATTTAATGAAACTCTAAATAACTATTTTTCTTAAATTAAGAGCATTATTAGTCAATAATTATAGGCTCTTTAAATAGGTTAATTATGGTTGACTAATATTGGTGTTATTCACTTAGATTATTCGTAGTCCCTTATTTAGATAGTAGTATTTCCTTTGTTTAGAAAAATGGTTTTTCAATATTTTTGTTTATGAGGAAGTGTTATAGTCATTTTATTTTTTTTTTTAAGAAAAAGAGTAATTCAGTGAAAAATCTTTTTTTTTGTTCCAATTTTTTGAAGTAAATAATTCATTTTTTTAAAAAATAAGTGCATTATTAATCAACATGGATAGCCACTGACTTAGATTGTTTAGGTCGTAACAGTCATTTATTTAGATCTTAATATTTCTTTTGTTTAGAAAAAGGGGTTTTTCAAATCTTTAGTTTCGAAAATGTATTTTATTGTTATCTTATTTTTAAGAAAAATATTTATTTTGTGAAAATCTTTTTTTTTTAAAAGGAATAAATAGCTCTTTTTCTTAAAAATAAGAGCATTATTAGTCAACAACAGTAACATATAAAGAGTTAAATTACATAAGTTAGTTATGATTGATTAATATTGACCAACATTGACTTAAACTATTTGAGTTGCAGCAGTCCGTTATTTAGATGTTAGTATTTCTTTTGTTAAGAAAAGATATTTTAATCCTTGGTTTTTGAAAAAGTGTTTTATATTCTTATTTTTAAGAAAAAGAGTCATTTAGTGAAAAATCCTTTCTTCAAGAAAAAAAGATGATTGAATATTTATTTTTCTTAAAATAAAATCACTTTTAGTTAACAATTATACCCTCTAAAGAGTCGAATTAAATAAATTAGATATAATTGATTAACATTTATAGCCGTTGATTTAGATTATTTGGATCCTAACACAATCATTTAAATTGAAGTATTTATTTGTTTAGAAAAAGGTTTTTCAATTCTTTTCTTTTTGAAAATATGTTTATGGTCTTTTTAAGAAAAAGTGTTATTTAGTTTAAAAAAATTCCAAATTATATATTTTGAATAAGTCATAACTTACTCATTTTGTAATATTTATATTAGTAAATTCAATTACAAATAAAATTTTATAAAAAAATAATAATATAAAAATAGATATATTATGTTTTGAAGGGAGGTACATTAGTAATTATTATACTATATTCTTAACTTACCGACAAGTTTTTATATATTTGTAATAAATATATATTGTGTGTTTTAATTTTTGGTTAATTAATTTGGTTATTAACTTACAAATGTGGTAAGAACATGAAAGTGGATGTCGATGATATAGTTAATGTAATGAAAAATATAATAGAAAAAAATGAAATAACCATTGATGCTCTTCCAAATTCAAAGAAGTACAAGATGATCTTAAAAGATCATGGATATCGATATATTTTGAAACTTTTCCTTTAACTTATAATCAAATCTATAAAAATGAATCTAAGAATGAAATATGCATTTTCACGCATAATTACAATAAGAGTTTTATAAGGGACACACAATGTGGGTCATATATTTATTAACTAATTATTGTAATATAACAAATACGTGTAAAGAGTTGTATTATTTCTGTAAATTTTGTTATATGTGCGAGTTGTTCATTCAATTGTTTAAAAAATATTTTTTTGTAAATATTTTTCTTATTTTTGGTGTTTCATGTGATGTTATTTGAGCTAATGAGATTTACTCATTAAACATATTTTTTTATTTATAAAAAAGTTCAAATAATTATAAAAATATACAATTAACAATTCAAACTAGTTGAGTTAATTTAAACTATTTTTGGACCAACATGTTTGTGTTTGGTTTAAATTCGTGCTAATCTTTGTTGGTTTGAATTAAATGTAAATTAAATTAAAATTAGATTAATTCGAGTTCGTTTGAAATGTTTCATTTTACACGAATTGACCATAATTAACTTGGACTATTTGGGTCCTACAATACAATCCTTTATTTAGATCATAGTATATCTTTTGTTTAAAAAAAAGGACTTTTCAATCCTTTTGTTTTTGAAAGTCATCTTATTTTTAAGAAAAAGAGTTATTTAGTGAAAAAATCATTTTTCCAAAAAACAAAAAGAAATCTAAACTTTTTTTCTCAAAATAATAGCATTATTAGTCAATAATTATTAAAGTGTTAAATTAAATAAGTTGGTTATGATTGATTAACATAGAAAGCAATCAACTTTAAATTATTTAAGTTATATCAATCTCTTTTTTATATCATAATATTTCTTTTGCTTAAAAAGGGTTTTTTAATCATTCTGTTCAAAGTCAGATTTTATAGAGATAATCTAGGGGTAATTATTAGGGTTACACACAATGGAATTGGTTTACCCAACTTGGAGTTGTGATGAGCATCGAACACGGAAGTGCTAATAAAATTGGTTGAAAAAAAAAGACTACGTGATACATTTCTATTCTATGTTATAAATGTGGAACCTACAGATATCAAAAAATGCCTTTTATTTTATTGTCAAATGCATGAGAAAGTGCTTGTGCTGCATCCAAACACTAATACTCAAGTATCATGGGCAATGCTCATGCACCTCTCCATAGCATCTTGGCTTCCTCAAGTTTTGACTTAAACTAGTTTCGATCTTGGTTACGCAATGACTTTCTTTTGATAGCTTTGGTCCATTTTCGTACGCAATTATCTATCATATTTCTTCCTATAGCTTTATTAACATTGCCACCTTTTTCTCTCTTTCTATTTTAGTAATGAATATTAACTAACTGGCGCAACTAGATAAAGAAACTCAGTTTCTCACATTGAATCAAAGACAATAATTTGAAAATCTTACCACATTGACCTGTTTGGATGTGCTTTTAAAAGTGATTTTAGGACAATACGTTAGAAATAAAGTGAATTGATTAAAAGTAATTTAAAGAAAAACATTAACCGGGTTGACATAAAATTGCTAAAAATAATTTTAAAAAAAGCATTAAAATATTTGACATAAAATTAGTATAAGTAATTTATAGTGACACTTTTGTTATTAATTTGAGAGATGCATTACTTTTTCTAAAAGCATAAATAATATTTAAAGTGCCAAATACCCTTAAAAGTGTTTTAAACTATTGGAAACTACTTTCAACCAAAAAAAGCAGTGACTCCAGATAGGCTTCTTAAAATATTAGATATGTGGGATTCATGTGCATTTGGTTCACAAAAAAACAAATTTCTCTTAAACGCTCTGTCAGTACCAACTCAACTGATCCAACACCTACCATAGTGCTTGTCTATTGCAATAGTTCATGGTAAAGAATTATCTCCATAGCTGCAATCGAATAATGAAAACTTGCTCAACGATGTGGTGAATTTTCAAGATCAAAACAAAAATTAGCAAAGCAGTTAATATCAAAGAATTGCTCTGCACTGTAAAAACCAGTGACTGAACTCGACCACTTATCAATACTCCTGTGTGATGAACTAGTAACACTAACTGCTACTCTATGTACTGCAATCTTACAATTAAAACTAGCAGTTCTTGCTCTTCAATAATCACTTTCCCTCCTGCCAAATGTAAGCAAGAATAACACACCACAGATCAGTCAGGAAATGCATAATGCAAGACTGATATTCTACTGATGGTGAAAATAGCATGACTTCAAAAGCTTAAGAGATTGATCAGCACTCAGCATTGAGGCCGCTTATGTGAGCCCTTAAGGTACATTTTCTACATTCACTCAAAATTGCTCCATGAGTACATATGTCCCAACTATATATTACAGGCAACAAAACATCTATAGGAAGAGAGAGGGAGAGAGGCGGGAAAAAAAAGAGAGAAGAAAAGAAAAAACAACTCACCTGACTACTAATGCAAGTTTTTCACAGTAATGAGCCATTGCCAAGGTTAATGAGGTCCCATAGCTAAGAGGAACACTTTAGTCCACTATTCCTTTCCTTGGAACACTTTATGTAACTTTGGTCCCATGGTTAATGTTAACTTCTGAACACTTAGGTTCCCTATTAATGTAACTTTTGAACCTTTAGTACTCCAAAGTAGTGTCCAATTCTAAAGTATTCCAAAGGCAAAAATAGAGAGGGGACTAACGTAATCAAAATAATAAATAGTACCCTACCTATTAACATTAGTAAAGTGCCCACTACTTTTAACAAAGGGGAAGCATTACAAAGGTAAAAACAAATAGGGGAGTATTCCAAAGGTAAAAACAGAGCGGACTAAAGTATTGCATGGACAAAAACAGATAGGAAATAAAAGTAATCAAAAAATAGATAGGGGACTAAAGTATTTAGAATAAATAAGGGATTAAAGTATTCTTAAAGTGAATAAGGGACTAAAGTGTTCTTTTGAGAAAAGCTAAGCGACTCTGAAGGTATTTTTCGCATGATTTGATATGTTGTCAATCTTGCATAAATATCACATAAGTGTTTGATATTTGATAAATAAACACCATGTATTTTTTTTTCTTTGCTGCTCTGACTGATTACACAGCTAATTTGGTAGAAGAACTATGCTAAAGCTCATTCACAATATAAATGAAAAATTCAAAATGCAGGAGGATGTCTGTACTCTGCCCTCCCAACCCCAAATATATTACACAATGCAACAAAAGTTGGGACATAGATCAAAAGTGTTTAAAATGTAACAGAAAGTATGGCTATGCAAAAAATCTGATCAATACAACAAAACGGAATAATTCATGGGTGAATTGGTTTTGAATTGAAGTCTGATTGGATTCAAATTTAAAATTTTCAAATCTGCATAAAATCTAATTTGAACCCGGTACACTTAATTATATTAAATATATAAATTAATTTTAATACTATAATATATTATATACAAGTATCATGAAATAATTTATGCCATATACAACATGTTGGCATATTAGCACACTAAAAATTTCATTTTAAACAGTTACCCAAACCTAATGGTTTGGGTAACTGTTTCAAAGAAAACCTAATATTCATTCACAGCAAGATACCCAAACCAGTTACCCACACCCTACTGCCCCTTGCTCCCTTCATTGCCGACTATATCGGTGCTTAAGCTGCTGCTTTCATAGCCTTTTTTCTTCGATGTCTTCCTCAAGCCTCAAGGTATTCTCAAAGCTTTCCCAATTTTCTTTGAGATCGGTAAATTTCTAGTTTAGCAGGATGCATAGTAGCCATTAGGGTTACTCTCATGAAGTTTAATATACCACCTATTTCAATTTTTCCTCCTTTTCTGAGTTTAAAAAAAATAAAGCAAAATTCCGTACATGTTTTAGGTGGAAGAATAAAAAAATCTCCCAAGTCTGACACACACGTAAGGGTGCTTGTGATTCTTCACTAAGTTTTAATTTTTAAGAAATATAGATGAAGGTAGATACAGATTTCAATTTTTAATAATCCATTGTGAGTATTATGTCGGATTGAATGCAGTTTATTAAACGACAACCCAAAAATTATGTTGGCTGCTGCTTCTTATATCAGGTGTTTGAAAATAAACACCAGCCCATAATGTTAATGATTTGTGGGTAACAGATTGCTTAATTTTTGTGCTCATCTAATTAGAAGAGATTAAACATATTGATAATGATCAACAATTTCAATTAATTGTAAGTCGTTCAAATCTCAAGCTTTGGAGTGACAAGCTGTTTTGGAAGTTCTCAATAGTTGGAAATTTAACGTGTCAAGCATTATGTTTCTTATGCTAGTGGTGACTGGTGTTAAACTTTACGTTAAAATTTGGATAATTGGAATTAACAATATTTATTCACAATAAACTCTCTATCTTTTTTTTTAAATCGTGTAAACTGGTAGTTTACTATTAAACTTGTAGGTTTTGTTTTAAGTTTTTTGTTTGCTTTTATATAACATTTCATGTTATATTTAAATTATCCAAACCAAACTTACAACTTCGGATTAAAAATTTCCAATCTGCTTCTGATAGGATAGGATTAGGATTCATATAAACTGTCAGTTTTGAACCATCATGAGGTCTAACAGAAAGGTTTCAAGTCAAATATATTGCATATCTGGTTTTAAAAAACGCATGAAGTCTAGTATTTTCATTATTTTAAAGGCTTGTGCCTCAACTAGTTGAGCCTTTAGCCTCAAGGCTTAAGTATCAAGGCTTAGAAAAGCTTATGCCTCAAAAGTTTTACCAAAGTTGAGTTAAAAGTGATGAACTTGGAACCCAAAATTGGGTCCAATTTTGGTTTTAAAGGAAAGTTCCTATCAAATTCGGCCTCAATAAGATGATAAACATGAAAAAGATTAAAATATAGCATAAATCACAATCAGTTTAGGGTTTTTAAATTTATCGATCATGTCTTAACATTTTGGCCCTTTTGAATTGTTCTTACTCTCCATTTCCTAATTCCATTTAAAAAATTTAGTCAAGCAACCCTTCCATTAAATAAGAAATATATTCTTTTATCTTTCTTTCTTCCTAAATCTCTTTTCCTTTTCACTATTTGCATATTAGAATAGTGTTAATATTATTCACTGTCTATCTCCCAATTCTTTTCTTTGCTCTTTCCCCAATAAGATTGAAAGATTAATTACTTTTTAAGCTACTACCAATTGTTTATTGCTTGTTTGCAAGATTTTTGACTTTTAGTTGCTAATTTTTAACTTGTTATAGATTCACTGTGATATTTTTGTGATAATTGATGTCTTGTAATTTTTTTTATTTTATATGTTTTTTAAAAATTTCACCTTGTGGCTTAAGCCTCAACCTCTTTAAGGCTTACGCCTCACCTAAATGGAAGTAAAACGTCTCAAGCCTAGTTTCCGCCTTTCAAAACCTTGATTGCATATGAGATAGTAACCATAACAGAATATTTGAAACTTGTGTGACATTTTGGTTCATTAAATTCAGTTTCTCTAAACTCATGCACAATATCTAGATACAAAAACCAATGGATAATGGTCAACTAAATAATCAGAAACACAAACACAAAAATGCAACAAATACATTACCTCACTCCATGGAAACCTTAGCACCAACTCCCTTCATCTTAGCAATAATAGTCTCTGCCTCCTCCTTAGTAACACCCTTTTTCAACAAAGTAGGTGCTTTTTCCACCAAATCCTTGGCCTCTTTCAACCCCAAATCGGTAAAAGCCCTGACTTCCTTAATCACCTTGATTTTCACTGCCGCATCGAACCCTTCAAGCTTCACATCAAACGCAGTCTTCTCAGCCTTTACATCCTCCCCCTTAGCTGCTGCAGCAGCATTTTTGGCACCACCCCTAAAACCACTAAATGACATCCCCGGCATCATCACCATCATTGCCGGCATTTCCTTTAAGCCCAATTTCTCTCGCAGGACCTCTGTTAAGTCTGCAACTTCGAGCAGCGTGAGTTCCGAGATCTCCTCTGAGATAGCCAATACACTCTCTGATGGCGCTAAGCTTGCCGAAGCTGTTGTACAATGTCATGAGGCAATGATAAGATTGAAGCTTCAATTGGTACATAGTTTTGGGGTTTAGGGTTTTATGAATACCCAGAAAAATCTGAGAAACTAATCGAAAGAACCTCATTTCTCTTACATCAGCTTGTAATACTACATTAGGGAATACAACGACGAAATACAATAAAAGTATGTAAAAGAATAACAGAATAAAATAACTAGAGACAAAAATAACGAATTTTATCAAAATAAAAACGAATAAAAACTTCAAAGGTAGGGGACGAAAGAGTACCAGAAGAAGCAAAGTTCTTTGAAATTGAAGAGAGATTGAAGAGGCCTCGATTGGTGGAGTTGTAGAAATGGTGGACAAGCTGGTGGTCTATAGAAGCCATACGATAGGATCTACAACAGAGTGTCCGGTACAAAGAGCTAAGAGCCATTGTATTGAAAAGCGAAAAGCGTAAAAATGGCAAATTAGTGATGGGACTCGAGCCCAGTGAATTTGGGAACTGCTTATATGTTTTGGAGTGGAATAAACAGGCAATTCCTGAAGCTTAAGACTTGATGGTAATGCCTGAGATTAGGCAAAGTGAACGTTGAGTACGTAAGAGAGTGAGATTAGGTTAGGGCACAACAGAGAGGAAAGTCGGAAGGTTTGGGATATTGTGTATTAGCAAATAGCAACCATAGTGAGTGTTTTTTATTTGGAGAATTGTTTTGGGAAAATGTTAATTTTAAAAACTTATAATTTTGATATATCATATATCTTAACATCTTACTAATAAATTAAATAAATATAATTTTAGTATCAATGATCGAAGACTTTTTTAAAACTCCAACAATTTGAAAGGGTAATTAAAGTTTATATATATGTTTTTTTTTCAAAGAGTATGTAAATTTTAAAGAATAAGATTTATATATATATTTTTATGTAAATTTTATGTACATATGTTTTTTGAAATAATAATATATAAAACATATACACAAATGATTGTTAATAGATTAAAAAAAAACTCAAGAAATAATTATAGGAGTAAATTAGATGAAAAAAATAATAAGATAGCTCAAAACATAATAATAATAATAATAATAATAATAATAATAATAATAATAATAATAATGCTATTTAAGTAACTTAAATATATATTTATTATTTTAAATGATTATTATTATAAATTTTTTAAATATTTTTGTAATACTCGTATTATTATTATTATTTTATAACTAATTTTTATCAATGATATCAAAGGTTTTCATTTTAATACTTATCTTTATTATCTAGTAATATGAGATAGTTTTCACATTTAAGATTATTTTAAAAAAAAATTGAATTTTATTTTATTATATATTATTGTATTATGTGTAAATTTGTAATTTTTTAAACTCGTATTTCCTTAAAAAAAATAAGGTGAGAATATTTTTAATTATTAACGTCAAAAATAGAATAATTAAAGTGAATATCATATCTTTGAAAAATAATATTATGTATTTATTTTAATGATTACTGGCCGGCCCTCCACTGAAATATATTATTTTTCACATGAAAAAAATCATTTTGTTTATTTCATAAAATTAGTCTTTTTTAAAAATAATTTTCTTCGCAAACCTGTGTCACCCTTATAATAGTCATCGCCAATCTATTTCTATTGTTAATAATTAAAAAAAATTAACCAATCTTTTTAAAAAAATAATTTTAAATATCAAAAATATCCTCTTTACTTGACTAAAATTGTAAATTACTGTAGTTTTTTTTTTTTTTGACAAAGAAAACATGGGTATCAAAATGACACTTTAATAACATGGGTGAATCCGATGGGTACCGAATCTTATTTTTTTTAACCCACATTTCGTACGTTGTGGCATGTCTTGGTATTATTTTCAAAAGTTATTTATATTTTAGATAATATTAACTACTGTCAAAACATAAAGAGTGTATGTGTAAAAATTAGTAAAAATTAGTATATTTTAAAAATAACTTTAAATTATTTGATTTGGTTTAAATTTAACTCAAATACTTATATTCATTTAATATTAAATTTTAATTAATTAAATTCTATATAGAGTTATTATTGTTTTATGTAATTTTTTTATATTTTGTTTACTAAAAATTAGTCTTTTTCAAAATAGCTAAAAGGACACATCAAATTTAAAAAATAAATAATTATAAATCATGAATTATTACTATATAATATATTCTATTAAAACTGGAATATTTTGATTTTATCAAATTTTGTTGCAAATACACGCCTAAAAAGTTTTGAAAAATTTGTAAAGGATATGTAATTGTCATTTTTAAAACTAGAAGATTCTTTTTTGCCGTAATAAATTACAGTACAGTTGTGAGCAAAAAATTAATGATTTTTCAAATATTTATTGATTATTAGTCAAAAATAAATATCTTTGAAAATATCAATTTTATTCTTAAAAATTTAATTTAAATTTGTTGAATGATTGTATTGTCCCACATCGATTAGTCATTCAGCTGTAGTGCAGTTTATAAGTGTGGACAACCCTTAACTCAATGGGATTTTATTGGATTGAGTTAGTCCTTGCGCTTATATAACATGGTATCAAAGCTAGGCCTTGAGTTCATTGTGGTTTGTGGCCTTCGTTGTCCATGTCTGATGTGACGGGGTGTTCAAGGATTGTATTGTCCCACATTAACTAGACGTTTCAGCTGTAGTGCAGTTTATAAATATGAACAACCCTTAACTTCAATGATCATTTCAAAAGATATAACAAATTTTTGCTACCTTATCGAATAATTAGCAAATTAAAGGGTGTACTTTTATCAAAGACATGAGACTTTTGCTACCTTTTATCACTATTTTTTTTTTATGATTTAGTCCCTTTACTTTTTACTTTTCACGTTTTAACTCACTTTTTTTCTTAAAATTTAGTTTGCTTTATTTTTAAATTTTCACATTTTAACTACCTTGAAAGAGTAGGATAAAGAGAAATAACCTCCTAAAAGACTCATACTTAACTCGTAAAAAATAGAACATAAAACATTTAAGACGTATACCCAACAGAAACATAAATAATATAATATCAAAAATTAAATAATTTATAACAATAGATATTATATAACAAAATAAAAAGTAAGTAAACAACAAATATTTTCTAATAAAAGTTTATGCTTCAATATGTTGAAACATATACACAACAAAATCAAATTATATTAGTTCAATAACTGATCATGCATAACAAACGATATATCAAGGTAAACCCACATAGAGACCGTATCTATGTGGTAACATTCTTGAGTTGTTTAAAACAATCTCTTAGCACCAAATAATTCACTAAACAATAAACAAATTATAACTTTAATAGATAATAAAATCACTATTATCTCTATCAGTTGGGACTTCTATCCAAATTACATATTGTTGCTTTTACTTGTTGCTTTTGTAACAACTTGGTTCATCACCAAAGTTGGCTTTCTTACATAGCCAACACCATCCAATGCAATGTGATTGATAAATACATATCATATCAAGAAGTATAACCACTAATGACTTCGAGGGACACACAACCCATCATAGAACTCAAATTATATTTGGGAGATACACAATCAAATCACATACCTACATAGAAAATAATTTGATAATTAAGCTCAAAATGACTCACACTAAAATGTAGTCTCTTCAAATTTTGGTTAAATTAAGTGAATGCACTGTTAACTTTAATATTCAAAAACACATGTTACTTATACCAACTGAATTTACTTGAACGTAAATATGGCTTTACATTATGCTATCAAAGTTTTAGAAAAGAAAACTTAATATTACTTTGTAAACTTTCATTTAAAATAAATATAACTAATAAAATCATATCTTTTTCATGCATGATGCTTCTAATATGTATTTTCAAACTAGATATAACTAACTCTGGTAGTAAAATTTTGGCATTAAAAGTCGCACTATTAGAAATAACTAATATGTTGTTCTGAAAACCTATTTTATTGTATTGAAAATCTCATATCTATATGCTGAACTTTACTAAATATCTAAATGAATTTGCTATTGAAACTAAATAGCTAAGTAAAAATATAAAATCATGTGATCTCGTTTTAAAAATATTGAATATCCACTCATAATATTGTATCACCAATATTTCCCTAGTTGCATCGAAACGTCTTTTGAAACATATTTTGAATCAACTTGTACTATATGATCGTATTTGTGTAATAAGAAACAAACAAGAAACACCATAATTAGTTTGACTAATTTAAAATTGAATAGTACTTTGTAAATATTAAAACATAGGTTGTTAACATGTAACTCAAAATCATCTTTAATATTTACGCAAAAATTAAAATGTTACTTATAGTTTCGATATTCTTACACTCATAGTTCCAATTCAAGAAAGCGTACTCTAAAATTAGTTAAACTTATAAAATAGACAGTATTTAAAAACATTACTAAAATACAAATATTGAACTCGTCTCTTTAGCCATGAACATAGGTAAAACATATCTTGAAATCACTAAAAGGAGTTTCATCATTCAAATACAAATAACTTTAATTGCAAATGTCTTATCTAAAATCTGTCAAAACATTCAAAAAGTAGACATTATCAAGTTTCTAGTGAGCTTACATATACTCATTTTATATCACCAATGTTGTTTCACAAACTAAAATTTCAATTTGTGTCATCTCACTATAAACAGTTCTAAAACACATCTTACCTATCCTAACAAAAGTCGTATAACTTTTCATAGACATGTTCAAACATAATTCTATAAAAAGATAACAGAACTAGACCCATGAACTTTTAAAACAAGATATCACGGAGCCATATAGGATTAATAAATTCCTTCCCTAAACTGAAAATACTAAGTAGTTCAAAACATGATTTTTAACACAATGACATATCCTTAGTTAAGTTAAATTGCTTGTCTTGAAAACTCAAAATGAAAAATTGTAATTTTTTTCTTAAAATAGACGACAATACCTTTCTAAAAAGATATAAATCAAAGTCTAATTCATGACGAAGGTTTCACGACTTCAATTTAAAGTTTATGCAAAAATAGTTACCTAACTATGTTGTAACTTAGAATCTCTTTCTTCTATTTCTTATTTCTTTTATTTTTCTCTCTTTTTCTCTTCTTTCTTCTTTGTTTTATGCTTATTTCATGCCAAGCTTCTTAGAGAAACTTACACTAACAAGATATATTAAGAAAATGAGTAGGACATGTGTCTATCCGACTCATCTATTAAAAATACCAATTTTTTTTATTAGTCAAAAAGATGTGTTCTTAAGAATAATTTTACTTCTATGAAAGAGACGTAGTGTTATACCAATTTAGTTTAGTAATTACCTTTTCAAATTTTAATACATAGAATAAATACATGTGTTTTTAAGAATAATTTTACTTCTATAAAAGAGGGGTGTTGTATTAACCTAATTTAGTTATCATTTTTTCAAATCTTAATGCATTGAATAAATTAAATATAATAAGTAGATCTATGTTGTTTAAGATTTAGGTTAATTTATAATGGTATTTTGAATCACTTACAAAAATGTGAAAAATCTTAGGTAGATTTGTACTTAAAAATTAAAGTTATAAATTCAAGAATGATTTTAAATTATGAAAATAATTTTAAATTTAAAAAATTAATTTTCATTTAAACATGATTAATAAAATTATAAGCAAGTAGTAAAAATAGTCTCGTAATCACATCTCTCATAATTCTTGTACAATATATTTTATTGTTCTATGTTATTTTCTTCAAAAACAATTAAAATCTCTATTTATTAATTTTAATTAATTTATTAACAAACCAATAAGTAGTAATAAAAATTACTAATTCTCGTAGATACAATTACTCTTATTTTTAAATTATTTATTACTTGAATGGGATCATATAAGTACTCCCAAGGTAAAATCAAGCTGGAGTTGTAAACAGTACATACACAAAGAGTTGAAATTACCACGTAATAATAAGTAATTAACTGCAATGGAACAATACACAAAAGATGCCCTTAAATTTAGAAACTATACATATGTTATTATTTGGGAGTCTTCTGCATAATCACATCCTCACCGGGAGGATGGTGGTGTGGTCAATTGTGAGGTTCGAAGATGAAGGGCCTAGTTGTGGGTGGTCAGGGTAGGTATGATGGTCATTGGTATTTACTAAAATTTATATTTTTTTTTTCTTCATTTCACTTTTTGGGATTTGTCTTCACCTTCATTCATGCGCTTCTCTTCTTTTTCAATAAATTATTTAGGTTTAATTTTCAAGTTTTCAACTGTATTCACAGGGTAAATTTGACAATAGACAAATTATAATATACACAAGACTGTCCAACATTATATGTAAATCTCTGACACAACTCACAAGACGAAGTGAAAGAATAAATAGAACCAGTTTAACCCTAATTAACCAATAGGCAACAACCATAACCAATAATCAGAACAACTCTAAGCAATTCGTAACAATAATCAGAACCAGAAAAAAAATAACTAACGATAAAGAAAAGCCAAGAAAAGTTCCATAACTAAAACTAACGGCTAAAGTACATTGGTTTCTCATTCCCAAATCTCAACTAGCTGGTTCAACATACCAAACAACCCAGAATTTAACCTCAACCACACTAGATTGCAGAGACAAAAGGATCAAACTACACAGTGGCATATTGTCCCTCACAACTCAAAGGATTGCGCATGTCATGAGAACAAGCCAAAAATTGTGGCAGTAAGCCAGATACTTCACACTTCACAGGATATACCCTAAAAGAATCATCACCATCATATACAAAGATTTTAAGATTCCCCTTCCACTAGATCAAACAAAGAACTTGCAAAAAATTACATCCTTCACTATGGATAACTGAAATATACAACTTGTTGTAAGGAAAGACATTACCACAAACCAAACACACCTTTCAACAAATTGTGCAAGAATTTGATGGGGGTAGAATCTATCTTCCAAGAACACCTGAAAAGCTGAAACTATTCCACTGCTGCAAATGAATTTGTAGCTCCTTTCCTCTTGAACCAAAATACTAGGGCACCTGCATCTGTGGTAGATAACTAACAATAGAATGTTCATGATGATATGGGTTCATAAGGGTATGATAACCAAGGGTGCTTCAAAGCCTCCGATGCAGATGGACGCTTCTTTGGGTTTATCTCAAGCAGGTGAGCTACAAAGTCAACAAAGCCTTGGTCCCCCATTGGAAGTCGGTGCCTTAGGGATGTCTTCTTCGGTATGAGGCATTCAAGCTTGTTGGTTTCCTGAAAGAAAGAGGGGCAAGAACACAATTTTTAATGCAAAGCGATAAACTCAAACACACTAAAAGCTTAAATGCAAAATAACCAAAGCATCCAAGAAAAAGGGAACTGTCTTTATAATAGAGTAGCACTATATAGCACTGGGGGAATAAAAACATGGACTGCAACAAGGGTGAAAATAACTTCAATAAATAAATTTACCTTTCCTTGAGAAACTAAAACAAAATAAATCATTGGACATCAAAAGCAGTGATGAAGTGACCGAGCTGAAAAGTATTTTTCTAAATAATTTAGTTGAAAAGAATCATGAACCCATATGAGCTCTCTCTCTCTCTCTCTATAACTATATATCATCAAGTGAAACTGAAAATAGAAGAAGCAAAATGAAATGGTTACATCCTAAAGAAAAGATATTAGGATGATCAAGAAGAAAACAAAATCATGTGACTTTTGTACTAAAATGCAACAAATTTCAAAGAAAGAACTGTGCCAAAAAATGTGAAATCTCTTGGGACCTGGTGGAACAAAAACATATAAAAGCAGCTTTAAGAAGATGTCTTGAACATCAGAAAAGGTTATCAACAGGTCATTCCTCATAAGATCAAGTATGAAAACTTCTAATTGTCATTAAATTCATCAGAAAATAATGTAAATAAAAATCGGCGTATTAGTTCTTCGTATCGGTGTCAAAGAAGCCAGCTTGGCTTGGCCCGACTCAGCCTGTTAATTAGCATATCGTGCCAGCCTGTGATCTGTTAAATAGCAAGCCGGGCCTCTATTCTTAGTCCATGTGCTTTACTATGCCGTGCCTAGCCCGACGGGCCGTGCTTAATGGGCCAGCACAGCCTGTGGGAAAAAATGTTATTAGCGGGAATCGAACTCCTTACCTCCTATATATCAATGTTAACTCTATCTACTAGGCGACGCACACATTTGATAATATATAGATATATTTATATATTGATATTAATTTATGCAGAATTCAATTTTAGGCTAAAATGTTGTGCCACTTCTTTTTTTTTTTGGCTCGGGTGCTATGCCATGCCATGCCATACCAAATATTTAGCAAGATGTGTCGTGCCTAGGATCGAGCTATTTGACACCTCTAGTTATTCAAGTGATAGCACTTTGGGTCCATAAACTTGCTTCTTCATTGTACATATACATCTAGGATTGTCAATTTTTCATGACAGGACAAACTCTCACATTGATTATCTGATTTTAGGAAAGATGGAGACAATAAAATGGGAAATGTTGAAAGGGGATAAGATTACCTTCCCCGTTCCATTCCTTGAAACTATATACCATATTTTAATAAATATATAAAAAATTATATTTTTAATTTTTTTTATAAATTTAATTACATTTAAATTCAAATTAATCATAAGTACTATATTATATATTGTATATTTCATCTCTAATTTTATTTTATTTTATTAAAACATCAATATTTTTTCCTTTTTAAAAATTATTGAAATTTTAAAATTCTAAAATTCTAAAATTTTATGATTATTTTATAGAGAAAAGTGATACAGAAATTCTGTAGATTAAGTCAATTGTATCGTTTAATTTCTTAGATTAAAAACAATGTCATTAAATTCCTTAGCTTTCTAAAAAGGGTCAATAAAAGTAAATTATATTATTTTAATGATTTTTTTATTAAAATATTATTATTTTCTATTAAGTGATTAAATGCAATTAAAACATAAGTCTAACAATAGTAAAGTATTCATAAAATATTTTTTTAAATATTTATTAATTGTCAATATTTTATTTCAATGTTTTTTAATTTTTATTAAAAATTAAAATATATATTTCAATAGCTTTTTATATGAATTTTTTTATTATTCATTTTTTTCTGAAACTATTTCATATTAAATTTTACTTTTATCTTTTCTAAAGACTCGTATTTTAATAGCATTTTAATTCATTGACAAAAAATAATAATATTTTAAATAAAAAATTATTAAAATAATATAATTTCCTCTCAATTGACCCTTTTTATAAATCTAAGGAACTAAATTACACCATTTCTAATCAAAGGAACTAAATTACACAAATGACCTAATCTAAGACAATTATATGACACCTTACCCTATTTTATAATATATTCTTATTATTTCAAATTAGTATGTAACAAAATTCTATCAATGTTATTTAGTATAAAATTATTATGCATTTTTTTTGTTAAATAAATTTTATTTTTCTACCTTTCACATAAATATTATTTATTTTTTAATTATTTATTGGATAAAAAATTATTTTTTCCATTATAAAATATTTATTAGTCCTAGTTTTTTTAATAATTTTTCCTTTATAATAAAAATAAAACAAATTACTAAAAAAATAAAAAATAATGTTTAAAATATCACTTGGATCCCGGTAAAGATTTTAAGTAGGGATCGAGGGCAAATTCTAAATCGAAGGCCCAGCAAGGAGGGGTCTCTAACCCCGACCCCCCGCCCCTGCCCCCGTTTGACAACCATATACAACAGTCCATTACATGCTTCAATTACTGTCCATTACTGCTCAAGATGTTAGCATTATATGAGCAAAATTACGTTTCAATAGAATTAAAATGAACATGTAAGCCATACACATTGAAAAGTTTCAAGATACCAATAAACACAAGCAGCAAGCATTACCTGATTCCTTTCATAAAGCATGTGATTTTTTGTAATATATTTATATGTATCTCGTCCTTTGACCAGCATGCTTTGATCAATAGGGCCAATGATCCCTATCACCCGGACGAGTAATGTTGCTGGGGAATCATTATGGAATAGCACCTGTGCCAAAGCAAGTGTGATAACTACCATCAGCAAAAAGGTACAAGCCAAGGAAGACATAGCCCTTGAAGAATAAAACATAGGTTACTAACAAATCAAATAATTTATTTAAATAAGCAATAAAAATAAAACATCTATTAAAGAACTACAAAATCAAAATTATCAAATCCTTTTCATCTCATTGTGGCCCACTAAGCTACATCCCAAGTGGTTTGCATAGCTCTCAGCAGTACAAGACATAATTTGATGCTTTAGAATAATATCAATAAATAGCATTCGAGAACATTTAGAAAGCAGGTACTAATGGAAAATTAATTGCTATAATAGAACAAAAACAAAATGTATAGAAAGAGGCAATGGTTAAGGAGACCTACAAAAAATCATAGCCAGGTATCCCTTTAATCAAAACCTCCTGGCTAAAAGATAAAACACAATAACCACAAATGCTTCCAGTAATATTTTCACAGCAGCAATTTACCCCTAGGTACACATACTACAGTTTTCTACAATTTATTCTTTGATAAAAAAAATTATATCTATGTTGCAGTTTTCATTTATCTCGAGATTTGACATTGAAAAGTCACATTGATGAACAATACTTACAGTGCCAGTACAAAGTTCTGCCAAGATGCAACCAAGAGACCATATATCTATCTTCTTATCATAAGGAAGCCCCAAAATAACCTCTGGAGCACGATAGGATCTGGATTGAACATATGAACATAGATGATCTGTTTCAAAGCAACTACTCCCCAGATCAATGACCTTCACCTCACATCTACTGTAGCTTTTTACCAATATGTTCTCTGGTTTTAAGTCACAATGTATTAGGCCAAGGCCATGCAAGAACTGTAGGGCCTCCAAACACTGGATGGTAATTGACTGAATAAATAGTATAATTTAAGTTTAGACACCATTAAACCAAAAGGTTGAGAGAACTTTCAACAGGGAGATTCAACAAACCTGCAACCTTGGCATTGTGAAGTATACCTCACCACCTGATTCTCTATTAAATTTATGAAACTCATACAAGTTTGCCTTCAGAAGCTCGCACACTATTAGTAAATGTTCCTACAGAATGAAAAAAGAAAGTTAGTTGTAATCATTAACCTATTCATTGAAAATTATTAGCACAAAAATAAATTTAGAAACAAATCATTAAAAGATCTCATATTAATTAACATTCTTAGCACCAACACCGAGAAAGGGCTCAGCATATTACTTATCACTTGATACCTAAACAATCTTTGTTGTTTTAACTTACTACTTAAACTCGTCATTTATAAAACTAAGGCTAGCCTCAAGGGCTTTTTTCCAACAAAATTGCAACAAGGCTAGTATATATATGTTTTCTAAGGCTTGCACCTCACCATGTACCACAACTGGATGAGGCTTATGCTTCAAGGCATGAAAAGGCTAACGCTTATAAATATTGTTAAAACTAAGTTAAATTGATCAACTAGGAACAAAAAATTGGGTTCAATTTTGGTTTTAAAGAAAGCCAATATCAGGAATTAGCTTAGGGTTTTCAAATCTATCAGTCTTGTTACACCATTTTTTTATCCTTCCTAGTTGTTCTTGAGATGCTTCTCCATTTAGTCGACTCCAATTTAAAAAAACAATTGTCAAGCAGCTCTTTCTTTTAATTGAGAAATTTTCTCTCTTTTTCTTCCTATTCTTGCTTTCCAGGTCTTTTTTTCTTTCCCTATTGTGCATGTTAGAAGTTAATTGATCACCAATTCTCCCAAAAGCTTAAGTTATTGGAAGAAGGACTAACATTACTATTATACATCTATCACTCCATCATAAATGTTTGCTCTTTACACCATACAAACCAAACACTTACAATTTTATAATTAAGGGTTACTAGGCCTTAAACGTAAGACATCCAGTTCATATACCATGTTAAAAGTTAGTTGATCACCAACTCTCCCAAAAACTTAAACCATTGGAAGAAAGACCACCATTGTTTTTATACATCTATCCGTGCATATTATGATAGTCTTGATATCATTCACAACCCCTCTTCTCTAAGTATCTTTTTGCTTGCTCCTCTCTTTCCCAGTAAGGTTGAGAGCTTACTATGGTTCTATTTTATTTTTCATTTTTTTGCCTTTTTTTAGGTTTTTCTAGTTCATGTCATTCCAAACAATGAAAACTACTTTTTTTATCTAATGCTGAATGTTTATTGCAGAATTATGGATTTAATATGATATTATTTTCTGATAATTACTCTTATTATTTATTTCGTTTTATGTATTTTTTGAAAAATTTTATTTATTAATATGACCATTTGACTGTATTATTAATTCAAAAAAATAAAAATTATAACTGGGAGCAAGAGAAAAAAAAAGGCATAAAATTTTTTTTAAAAAAAAAGTCAAGATGATGTTCACTTACTCGATAGTAAAAGTAATCATACAATCGGAGGAGGTGGTACTTGTCAGCGGGATCATGCTTATTGACATACTTGAGAAGCTTTATCTCGTCAAGACTTTGATCAAAAAAGTCTTTGTTGTTCTTTATAATCTTGATACAGACATCCATACCTGTGTGTAGGTCATGTGCTTGTATGGCTTTGCTGAATGCAGCTGATCCGAGATACTCGGTAACGTGATAACGACCAGCTATCACTGAATTTAAAACCACGTGAAAGTTCTTATCCTCCTCAAATCCAGTTCTGAGCAGAAAATACACGAGTTCAGATACTCTATTAAAAGCAATCAACATAAACATGGAAAATTAATGGAAAAGAAAGAATTGGAGCATGGGTCAGCTTCCTTTTATAGGGTGAAATAGAGGTTACGTTCATAATATAAAATGAAGAGCCACCATAAATGACAACAGAAATTTTCACAGAATGCTTATATTTGCATTGATCATTGAGTAATTTCCTACCACCACTTCAGTTTTAGTATTCCAATTAGTAGAAATAACATAAAAGATCTGACTGACCAACATATTTAGGTATAGGGGTTTTCAAGATACATTCCATTCGATGAATAAATTGAAACAAAAGGGGCATTAAAATTACATTTTCTGAAACACAACACCAGTAACCTCAAGGCACCAAACAAATATTTTATTTTCCCCTTTTTTTTAATTTCATCATAATCTGGAGAGATGGATCTAGAAAATACTAAACAGAAGAAAGATATATTTTTTCTAATGGAAGGGGAGCAGCACAAAGCGTGGAGGAAAGACAAAAAGAATTAGCAATCTACTTAACTTAAAAGCCTCCAGATTCTGGTCAGCCTAACAGTAAATAACAATAAATCAATTTGTATTTCAGATAGTATACAATGAAGACATGCCTGTTTTTCTTATGCACAATCTTAAGGTTGAAAGTTTCAAATTCTTCCTCTTGAGCCTTTATCTGCCTTACTTGCTCTTGGACAGCTGATGCCTCTTCATCTTCGACAGATGCCCCTGCATCTTCTTCCCTTACAGCACCAGTCATCATGTCCTCTTCTTGTTCCACACGCTCTCTTTCAGCATAAGCATAATTTGAGAGTGTTGAGGGAGAAGAGTCAGCGGATCTCATAGTACTAGCAATATTTTCGTCCTTGGAACTATTGATACGTGAAGAATCGCTGCTTTTACACCTCCATGAAGAAAGCACATCATCAGTTCCAACTATGGCATTCAAATGATTATCAAAATCCTCACCACTAATGACATTGCAGTGGTTTGAACACAAAGATTTACTAGAGCTTTCCTGTACCAAATGTCCATCTCTCAATGGTGATGGAAATGAAAATCCCCCATCAACATGATTTTTCATCTTTGTAGATGCGCCTTTGCTATCCCCAACCATATATTTTTTTTCCTCTTGTTTGCTGGCTTCCTTTCTATCACTGTTGGATATAGCAATATATTTCTTGTCTGAAGCATGGTCATCGAAATATTCAATATCCCCCTCTCTGTGGCTTTCAACCAAAGTTCCATGCACTTCACTGCCAATATCTGCAGCATCACAATTGATTCCCACACCAATTGATCTTACTGAACGATGCTGATTGTCATCCCCACAAATATCCTCCAGACAAGGCCTTCCACAATCATTCAGAATTTTTCCATCCCCTAACATGATCAGTTCATTTGCCTGAGTGACAAAACCCTGCCAGACAGGTTCTGAATGCATCAAATTCAGTTCTTCTTCATCCATCAACTGGCCATCATATTGAGCAATCAAATCATTAGAATCTGCCCTCCCATAGACTCCAGTCACAGACGGCCCAATAGAATCATTTGAAGCAGTAACTGGTTCAACATTTTTACTTTGGAAGTACTGCTCCCCACAGAGGCAAAAATCCTCCTCAGTAACAGATTGATCGTCCTCTTCTTTGGTTGGACCTCTTTCCTGTGAATCTGGAACAATTGCACACATGGTTCGTTTCTCATTATCACTTGGGTAATCAATTTCATGAGCCAGAAACCAGGCTTCATCTTCAATTGGTTGTCTTGTGTATCCCACATCGTCGTCGTCATCATATTCATCAGAATCCCAGTCATTTGGGCAGTCAATGGATCCACTCAATCCATCACCAATCGTAGCAAAACCCGAAACCAGATCAGAAGTATCTTCTGTAATCCCCTGACTTACAGATAGCCAACTGTTTCCAGTCCTTCTTCCACCTGGGCCATTGGTTCAAAAACACCAGCTCACTTGCAATAATAATATACATTATCATCCAATAAAACACACACACACACACACACAGAGATTTAATCCTACATAAACATACAATAACAATAATGTAAGAATAAAAAAGATCAATCGCACAATATCAACCAAAAAGAATTTCAGGTTTTTCTTTATTTTGGTTTCAGTTGTTTTGGACTAATGAATTCATCAGAAAGGGAAATTTCATCCGTGGCTATTTGTATAAATCAGACAGAAAGCCAACAGTTTTTTCCCGAATTTACTGGGTAACCAATTAGATGGAATGCAGGAATGATTATTGCATATATGAAACCATGGAAAACTAAAAACAGAACACATTATTAGCTTTATATACATAGTAAAAAAACATTTTACAACACAATAGTTTAAATAATTAGATTGAATCTTCTTTGCATTCATAAAAAAACATTTGCAAAATAGTAAAGGAGTGATAGATTATGACAACATTATATAAAATATCTTAGCATAGAATTTTGAATGAATATACAAAGAAATAAAAATGGTGGTTAAGGTAAAAGAAAGCCACTACCAATCGGTTATTCTGAAAAACCGACTGGCAAAAGTGTGGAGCAGATGTTGTTATTAACATAAACATCCTGAACTTCCCCACACCCATCACAGTGACACTCATGATAATGACAGAGGATTACAGTCATAGCACTTATGTTTGACAAAGCTTCTATTTCAAATGAGGATTAAGAAAGCATGCAGAACCAATAGGATGTTAAAGACAAAGAAATGGGTGCTAAAAATTGACACGTCCTGGGGTAGGCAATTGATTAGCATGATTCCATAATACACATATGTGTGTGAATGTGAAAACCCATTTATTTTCATAAGAAACTGGCAAAAATTAGTTTGCAAACAAACATCAAATTCTTTACATTAAAGATTCGCTCAGCTTTCAACCATTACAACCTGTTGAAAAGGGCAAGCAACAAAATGAGTGGTTTATTCTAGCTACAACTGAAATTTTAGAAAAGGGCACGGGAAGATATGTTTATTAATCAAATATATAACAATGCAATTGGTGCAATATCCATCTTGGAACAACAGATTAAACCAAAATAAAAAAATCAGACACATGATGGCACCTCATAGGCTGAAAACATTTAACTATGAATGTATGCTGCAAACGCACAAAAGGCAAGTTACTTCCAGAAGACCATTATTATTATATTACATATGACAAATATTAACTACAAGAACGGTTACAAAATCAAAAGCAATAAAGTTAGCATAATATATCACATCAAATCCATTAAAACTAACCTGAGGAGTTGAGATCTTGTCCCATTGGAACATTCAGATCATACCCTATAAGAAGTGTGTTATCAAGATTGTTGAATTTTGCAGCAGGACCATCTCTCTCAAACTTCTCCTCCCATGCATTAAAGGGCTTGTCTTCCTTTTTGAGTTTAACAGGGGGCAACCTCGGAAACTCCTCTTTATGATTCTCATATGCAAGAGGAAAAATCAAGCTGCTGATAGTTTTTTGTTCAGAAATTCCTTCTGACTTAACCAAGTCTAAAGTTCTTCCAACATCATGTACCTGGTCTTTTATTGCTGCTCTAATATCATTCACATCTGCTTTTCTCTTTCCTTCTTTCTTGTCAGAACCAAAAGCACTATCATAACTAGTTGGCACTTCACCCTTGGAGAAAGAAAGAACAGTTTTTAAGGAACAATCTTTCCACAGCTCCGAAGAACTTGCAGATTCTTCACCCCTTGACCATAACTTGTCAGTAAAGTTTTCTTTCAGATATGCATTGCCACTCTTAAGTTGCTTCTGTTCAAGTTCCTTATGTTCGCTCACCTGCATTCTATCATACTTGGGATCCATTTTGCTTTTACTCGTATCTACAAGCCAAGAACTTTTCTTTTCATTGGCAAAACTACTATCTTCAGCATACTTTACGATGGCTTTGCCAATATCAGAAGAAGCCTTACCTGTACAATTCCTCGACTGTGATGTTTCCATCTCCGAATGGTTAACCATTTCATTGATGCCCTCACGCTGACACAGGTTCACAGTACCATTGCTAGGATTGAACTTCCATGAATATAAATCGAGCACCGTCTCCTCTAAACCCTTAGACAAACTGAAGTACTTGTTACTATTACCAGCAACTTCATCCGATTTATTCTGAACCCCAATTGAAGCAGAATTTTTCCATTTATGTTCAGTCACATATCTACCAGTTCCACACTGTATCTCTTTCACTATAAGTTCCTTAGATTCTCCACAATAACAAAAACCAGATTCATCATCTTGCACTACTGTTTTGTCACCATTCTGTCCAACTGAATTATCTGACTCCTCTTCAAGAGTCAGCTCCTGAAGGTTACCACTAACATCAGGGAGATTCGTGAGCTCACTGCGAAGAGCTGCTTCAGCTCTTGTGAACCGATTTTGCCGCAAAAAGTCCAGAATCAAATCAATTGAGTTTGTACTTGCCATTTTCAACCTTAAAACCTACAACTGCAACAAAGTTCAAGAAAGCAAAACCCACCAAACCTGAGAAAGCCATAGATGGAAATCCCATAATAACAAACAACAATTCAACTGGGTCATAATAACTCTATTTTTCTCATCATAAATGTCAAACGTTATTTTTACATGACAAAAGTAAATTCTAAAATTTTATAACTCATTAAGTAAACATTTACCTCGTATTAGACTTAACAATATTGCGCCATTTTGTCTTCTAGTTTCCTAAACAATTGGAAAATCCAAGATTAAAACACCCAAATATTTTCCAAGCTCAATGTCATCAATTTTTTTCTTCTTTTCTTAAAATGCCCAAAACCCAAGTCAGAAAATACATCAGAAAATCTTGCCGGCCTGGCTCTACAATGCAAATATGGGAAATTCATAAAGCGGATCCAGCATAACCAAACAAATTGAAGTTTCCAAATCACCAAATTAAAATCCTCAGCAAAACTCCCAAAAACCCAAATCGCAAAAAGATGTACGGGGTTTCAGAAAGTGGGATTTGATAACCATTCATGCCCATTTAAGACAAAAACTTTACTCTTTCATTTGCCCATAAAGACTGAGATCTGCAATTCCCAATTCAAAATTATTTTACTAGCAAAATGGTTCTATGGGGCTCTGAAACAGAAGCAAAATACGTTTGCAAGTGCAATCCAAAAATTCATGAAAAAAAGAAAGTAGAATATAGAAACAAAAGATACATGGAAATATGAAAAAAGAAAATAAGTGAGAGAAGTGATGGAAGAGCCAACTAAGAGAGAGATATCAGGTACCTGTTAAGAGAGGCCGGTCCCGGTTAGTTGCTTCTCTCTCTATAGTTCTCTCTGTCTCTGTGTAGAAGGTTTTACGGACGCGGTCTCGTGGTGAACCGAAGGATTTCAGGTGCTTTTTGCCTTTTGGTTCAGGAGTGACAATATGGGTTACAACCCGGTGTCAACCCAACACACGATATAATATAAATTATTTTTTTAATTAAAATTAATTATTACTTTTTTATATTTATAAAATGTTGTATTTTTTACAAATTACAATTGTAAATTAATTAATTAAAAATACATTTATTTTTTTATAATATTAAAAATATAAATTTAAAATGAAAAATATAACCATAAATATTTACAACCTACACAAATAACCAGACTTACTTTAAGATAATATTCTATATTTTAAAATTTCATTTTTTTTATATCAATTTGATAATAATTTTGACGAAGGTGTTTCAAAACGTGCCAAAAATAAAGTTTCAAGAAAAAAATGCATTTTAATAAATTTTTTGGTTTGATCTTTAAACTTTTTTTATTTACTGTAAAAGTGATTTTATATGATCTTAAAATAAAAATAATAACCTTCTTCCTATTAATTGTGTTATAAATATCACTAAAATGGATATGATATATTATATATTATAATGCATTTAATTTGAAATAAAAAATAGAAACTAATATTTATATTATTAAGAACCAAATACTATATTATTTTGTTAGTGAGCATGTTTTCTGCCCAAATTAAAGCTATATAAATAGAATTTTGAACTTATTTTGTTTCTTGATTTATATAATTTAGATAAATAATATTTAGATGCAAAAATAACAGTAATTATTATAATAGATAACCGACGTTCGAGCAGTTCAATTAAAATTATGGTCACTCACGATGAATCTTAATTCTAAAAAGTAAAATAATATAATTACACAAATGTATTCATAACCTTTTGTAAAAATAAAACCTTTAAATATAATTTTCTTTTAATTTTTTTTATTATATAATTATTGTTGATGTTAAAATTTTATATAAAAATTTGCATGATATTTTTAAAGAAAATAGATAATTATTTTACAATTTAAAACGATATTAATAAAAATAATTATTTTACGATTTGAAACTATATTAATAAAAATTACATAATTTTATTTAATAAATTTCATGATAATAAGATTAAAAGTATAAATAATTAATATATTTCATTATTATTTAAAAAGTTAATTTACATAAACATAAGATAAGACAGGAGTAAGTGAAAATAATAAACATTTACTTAAAAATAATATATGAACTAAATATTTTTAATTAATATTTTATAAGATACGATGATGACAAGAAAATTATTAATTTAATCAAATATATTCTTTTTATAGATGATTTGATTGGATATGACTTTCGTTGAATAAACATAAAATGTATAAATAATTTATGACTAATACAATTATTAAAAGATTATAATATAAAAATCAAAATATAATAAAACTATTAAAAATAATTATTTATAATAAATATATTTATTTTATAAATATTTTAGTATTTATTGGTATATAAGAAAAAAAGATAGGAGAATATAATAATGTAAAATCAATACATAATAAAATTATTAAAATAATTATTTATTATAATATTTATTTTATAAAAATTTTAATATTCATTAGTTTTAAGAAATTACAAAACTAAAAAAATATAAGAATCACAAGGAAATATTTAAGCTTAATATATAAAAGGTAATTGCAAATATTACTTACCTTTAATTACTTGGCTTAAATTTTTACACAAGTTTTTATTCCATCATATTTCAATAACTGATATTTATAGAAAATAAATAGAAAAAATTATTTGATTAAATCTCAATCTTGAAATAAAAATTATACAAAATTGTGTAATATTTTAAAACTATTGGTCTTATCCTTTTATTTCTATAATATATATTAAAAACAATGTGTGCTCTACTTCTCTATACTCGTGATCTGTTTTGTTTTTATTTTTTTACTTATAAATTTAAATTTATACTATAATATAGAAAATAGATATTTAAAGGATTATTTTCTAATAGAAATAAACACAATACTAATATTATATAATGACATTAAAAATACTTAAAAAATTCATTTTTGTATTTATTTATTTATTTTTATATGACATTATACTTATTAATAGATTATGTAGTTATAATTATATCATTTATCTACTCATATACGAAGCAAATATTTAAAAAAATTATAAAATTAAGTTTATGCATGTGAAACCTATATCATTTATTTAAACATATATGAATAATAGTATTAAAATAATGTATTTTAATACCAATAATTGAATTTTTGTTTTTTATATAGGACACTTTATATAATTATGTCATATATCTACTTATATATGAATCAAATATTTTAAAAAAAATTATAGTCAAATTTACATTATGATATGAAAAAATAGATTTTAAAATATCATTTTCTAATAAAAATGTAAATCATACTATCAAAACTATGCATTTTGATAATACTAATACTTTAAAAAAATTGTATATACGAACTTACGCTTACTATTAGATTATGTGATTATTAATACATTATTTGTTAACTCATATATGAAGTAAATTGTTTTAAATTATAAACTCATATTTATACTGTAATGTGAAAAATAAATTTTTAAAGCAATTTTTTTTAATAAAAATGCACATAATAATAATATCAAAAATATATTATGATAATATCAATACTTAAACTTCTATTTTTTTGTATATGATACTTTACACTTACAACTAGATCATATAATTATAATTATGTCATTTTTTTTACTCAAATATAAATCAAATTACACCTAAATTATGCTATTTATTTGACTCGTGTATGAATCAAGTTACATTTAAATAATTTTTTTATTATTATTATCGAGGTCCATTTTTAAATTTAAATTTATACTATAAATTTCAAAAGTTAGATTTTTAAAATACTATTTATATATAATGATAATATTAAGATCTTTAAATTTATACTAAATATTTTAAAAATTAAAATTTTAAATGTAATGGTTCAACTTTATTGTCTTCCCTTTTTTAAAACATTAAATTTTTAAAACACCATTTTTTATACAGTATAATATCACGATTCTTAAATTTATTATTAAAAAAACAATAAACATGTATCGAGCTTTCATTGATCCAAAGATTTAGGTAACTATGTACATTGCATGGGCCTCTGATCGACCTTGTTTAATGTCCACATATGTGGTAACTGTTAGGAGAATCACAATTTCAATTCGAACTTAATCAAGCTCTAAACAGCGAAATTAAACATATTCTCCTTCTTTGTGTGAATCTTTTAGGAAACAAATAAATAGAGCTTAAAATGAAACATGCACAAAATCAACACAAGCAATTTATGGTAAAAATCTTCCTGGCAGAGGAAGGAAACAACCACTTGACTCCTCTCCAAAACTTCCACTATCAAGAAACAATTGTACAACAGTTCTCTCTAGGTAAAACTAGAGGCACACAATCAACAACATCATCAAGAATACACTTCTTGGAAACTAACAATTATTTCAAGAAGAATGGAGAAATCTAACCCAATTCGTAGTCACTGTTTACTGCTCAGAATTTCTCAAACCGGTGAGCCAAATCCAAATCTCACCACACAGATTAAAGAGTCTTGAGTCGTGAACCTTCCTGCAAAATTTCAGCTTAATCGGACCACAAACGGCATTCGATCGGAACACTTGATGAAGACTGGCTGGAGAGGAAAAACTGAAAAACTGAGAGCAGTTTTTCTACTGTAGCTGCTGTTTTTGCTACACACGTTTTTCTCTACTGATTTTTCACACAACAAACCCTAAATGTGTTTATTAATTAAGACAATGAAATAACATAATTGCAATTCTTACTCCATGGGCTTTTAAACCACACGTGGCTTCCTCGCCTCCAAATAAGAGGAAAACCCAACAAATCTCCCTTTTCCGATTAGATGGTGGATCCGCCATTCCAAAGAATTGAACAACAAACATCAAGTTTTTCTCTTAACACCGCTTTTGTTAGCATGTCGATCCATTCTCATCGGTATGGATTTTCTCAAGTTCAAGTAACTTATTGTTAAGAGTATCCTTATCCAATGATACCTCACATCAATACGCTGATTCGAGGAAATGCCGCAGTTCTTCGCTGTTGAATAGAACTCCATTATCGCAGAATAACACATATTTCTCGCGCTTGAAACTAAGTTCTCTTAAGAACCGTTTCATCCACAACAACTCCTTACAAAGCCTGTCGCAATAAACTCCGTCATTAGAAAGTGCAACACACTTTTGCAATTCGACCGCTAAGAATCGCTTCCACCGTAGAAAGTAATTAGATAACCCGAAGTAGACTTACAAGAATCTTCATCTCTTGCCAAATCAATCAAGGTATCCAACTAACATCGGTTTTCCACTTCCAAAGCTGTTGTTAACTTCGAAGTACTCAAGATATCTCATAATCCACTTTATCCGCATCCCAATGCTCTCTTCCGGGATTCGAAAGAAAACGACTAACAACTCCAACCGTACGAGCTATATCTCTTCTTGTACACACCATTGCATACATTAAGCTTCCTATCGCCGAGGCATATGGAACCTTTTCCATATCTTCCTTCTCTTTATCCGTCAAGTGGCCTCGACTCGATCTCAACTTAAAGTTGATTAGATAGCGAGAAGAAACCACTTTAGCTTTATCCATACGAAACCTTTCAAGTACTTTGTTGATATATCGTTCCCGTGATACATGTACAACTTCTTTCTTTTCTTGTCTCGACAAATTTGAATACCAAGAATTTGTTTTTGATGGCCCCAAGTCCTTCATGGCAAAGGACTTACTCAACTCGCTTCTTCAAATTATCAATTCTTGAAGAATTTCTCGCCAACAATCAACATGTCATCAACATAGAGCAATAAAATGATAAAGTCATCGTCACAGACTTTTCAGACAAAAACACAATGATCGTAAGTAGTCTTCTTGTAACCACAAGCTCCCCATAACCGACTCAAACTTCTTATACCATTGTTCAGTGCTTTGTTTGTCCAGAGGCTTTTCATTAACCGACATACGTAATCCTCTTTTTCCTTTAACCTCAAAACCCTCCCTCGTCGCTCCATATAAATCTCTTCCTCTAACTCACCACGAAGAAAGGCGCTTTCACATCCATTTTCTCAATTTCTAAATCCAAGCTTCGCTGGACCTAGTAACAACACGTACGTGGAAGACATCTTCACAACAGAGAGAAAATATCATCAAAATCAATACCTTTTCTCCGATCGAATCCTCGATGCACCGCCTAGCTTTGTATCGTGGTTGTGAATCGTGTTCTTCTTGCTTCACCCCTTAGACCCACTCTTGTTCTTCAAAGCTCTCTTACCCTAGGCAACTTTACTAGCTCAAACGTGTGATTGTCATACGTTGATCGCATCTCATCTTCCATAGCACCAACCCAGCCGTGCTCTGCTTTCCATCTTCCATCGCTTCGCATAATATCGAGGTTCTCCCTCATCCGTCAATAACACATACTCATCTATATAATATCATGGAAGGACGCCTTCTCCTGCAGACCTCCGGGTGGAATTTCTCGATTCTCGGTAACCGATCGCAGTCCGTGATCCGTTTCTACCGCATATCTACATCATCTAAACCCTTTTGGTCATCTTGAACATTTTATTCCATATGTACCGGTAAAGGAACCTGATCTAGGTCAATCAAATCATCGCTATACCGATGGACTCTTTTTCTATCTTCTCAACATCTTGTATAGCTGATCTTCTATAAACACAACATCACGATTTACTCTTACCGCTTTCTTCTCAATTCGATCATAAAATCAGAGCCAAATTCATCCGCACTATAACCAACAAAGATACATTGTCGTGTCTTCACATGAAGCTAGATCTCTCATCTTTGGTATACGCACAAATGCTCTTGCAACCAAAAAACGCGAAGATGATCATAAGAAACATCTTTGCTACCCAAACTCCGTTTGGTACATCAAATTGAAGAGGAACACACGGTGCGAGATTAAGAACATGTACAACTATATTCAAAGCCTCACTCCCATAAATATCTTGCAACCGAGGCCTCGCGAAAGAAGACATCTTACTCTTCAACCAATGTCATGCTCATTCTCTCGCCCAACCCATTTAATCGAGGAGTCTTGTGAGGTGTCTTTGACGTCGAATGCCCCGACGCCTACAATACTCATCAAAAGGACTCCGAATACTCTCCCCCATTATCTCTGCCGTTCCGATGCACCGCAATTTTTCCGCTTTGTCTTTCTACTAAGGCTTGAAACTGTTTAAACACATCTAGTACTTGATCTTTGCTCTTCAAAGTGTACACCCATAACTTTCTTAAACAATCATCTATGAAGGTCACAAAATAACTAGCACCGCCCAAAGTTTTTGTCTTCATAGGACCACATACATCTGAATGTACCAAATCAAGTATGTATATTTTTCTTAAAGGAGGGGAACTCTTGAAAGAAACTCTATTTTGCTTCCTTACCAAACAATGGGTACATCTTCTTAAACAAACATCATTCATTCCAAAAAGAAGATTCTTTTTAGTCAATACTGCCAAGCCTTTCTCACTACGCGAAGAAGTCTCTTATGCCACAATTCTAGATGTGAGCTCATCCGTCACAACATTAATAATGCCTTTAAAGAGTCTCGCCGCAAAGATATACAAACCGGAATGTTTGCTCCCACGAGCAACAACCATAGCACCTTTAGTAAGTTTCCATCGACCATTACTAAAGGTATTGCAATATCCTTCATCATCAAGTTTACTCCGCAGATCAAGTTCAAACGACTCTCAGAATATGCTTTACCCTCTAAGAAGTAGTCTCGTGCCATTATTCATCTCCAAATACACATCTCCAATACCAATGACTTTAACCAAGCCATCATTACCCAACTTCATCATCTCCAAAGTCACTGGCCGTATAGATGTGAAGAAGTCCTCTAGACGTGAGTACGAATCTGTGAGGCTCCACTATCAATAACCCAACCGACCTCGTGACATGCAACATTGACAACATCTTCATTACAAACAACAAGAAAGTATTCTCAACTAGCTATGGAAACTCGATCATTTTCTTTACTAACATCACCTTTCGTTTCTTTGTCTTTATTCTCATGTTATCCCGCTTCAATTGTCTCAGAATATTTCTCACGTGTTCTTTCATGTCACAAATGATAACACTCAATATTAAAAACCTAGACTTGCTTCTTCCTTTTTCTTTGTTCTTCGAAACCTCTTCTTTACTCCTCCTCTTTCTTTTCCGTAACCAAAATCTCCGAACGCCGAGAAGACTCCACGTGATTTTCTTCTCATTTCTTCATTCAAAACACTACTCTTAGCCGATCCATATCGACACACCATTTGGAGAGTCGAGTTACTTAATGACATTCTAAATGTTTTCCAAGAGTCCGGCAACGTACTCCAATAAACACAACCCTCGACCATCATCAAACTTGATACCCATTCCAACTAACTGATTGATTATTCCTTGGAACGTATTCAAGTGATCTCACAACGGAAGTTCCATTCGGGTACCTTAAAGCCATCAATTGCTTTATAAGAAACATTTTATTATTTCCTATTTTCCGAGCATACAACTCTTCAAGTTTATTCCATGTAGCGACCGTGCATGTATTTCTCCACTAATATGATTCAAAACATTATCATCTACCCACCGCCTTATATACCCACAGATTCTACGATGTAACAAAGTCCATTCTTCTTCGTATAATCCTTCTCGGCTTCTCAGAGGCAAACACCGGTAAATGAAACTGTTTGACATAAAGGAGATCTTCCATTTTTCCTTTCCAAGTGTGATAATTAGAACCATTCAAAGTAATCATTCTACTCAAATTTGATTCCATTATTCAACACACGAAATTCCACAATAATAACAACAGCTTTGATACCACTTTGTTAGGAGAATCACAATTTAAATTCGAACTTAATCAAGCTCTAAACAGTAGAATTAAACCTATTCTCCTTCTTTGTGTGAATCTTTTAGGAAACAAATAAATAGAGCTTAAAATGAAACATGCATAAAATCAACACAAGCAATTTACGTGGAAAAACCTTCCCGGTGTAGGAAGGAAACAACCCCGGCACTCCTCTCCAAAACTTCCACTATCAAAAACAAATGTACAACAGTTCTCTCTAGGTAAAACTAGAGGCACACAATCAACAAAATCATCAAGAATACACTTCTTGGAAACTAACAATTATTTCAAGAAGAATGGAGAAATCTAACCCAATTCGTAGTCACTGTTTATCGCTCAGACTTCTCAAACCTAAGCGAGCCAAATCCAAATCCCACTGCACAGATTAAAGAGTCTTGAGTCGTGAATCTTCCTGCAAAATTTCAGCTTAATCAGACCACAAACGGAATTCAATCGGAACACTTGATGAAGATCAATGAGAGGAAAACCGAGAGCATGCTTTTCTCGTCAGAGTCGCCGCTTTTTGCTGCACACGTTTTTCTCTACTTATTTTTCACACAACAAACCCTAAATGTGTTTATTAATTAAGACAATGAATAACATAATTGCAATTCTTACTCCATGGGCTTTTAAACCACATGGGCTTCCCTTGGGCTCCTCCAAATAAGAGGAAAAACCAAACAGTAACTGGTATTAGTGATTTGAAACCTCACCAATATTTGGCCATGTGACATTTGTACAAGAATCAATATATGTTGACAATTCGTGCGAGTGTGTTAATTCGAGTTAATTCGAGTTAGCATGAATTAAGGTAGATTAAATTGATTTAATCTTATCTTAATTTAAGTTTAATTCAAGACAGTAAAAATAATCCGAAATCAAATCAAACACAAACGAGTTTATCTAAACTAATACGAATTATTACATGAAATACATCAAACATCATTACATAAAATATCAAAAATAAGGAAAATAATATTACAATAACTAGTATTTTGAACAAATAATAAATTAATATTGAATAAATAATTCACACACACAACAAAATACATAGAAATAATACAACTCATTACATGTACCTATTATGTTATAATGACCAGTTAATTATAAAACATGAATACTAGTAAACATAACCTAAAAAAAGCTAATTCCTAAATTAAGAAGTTTATTTTTAAATAAATTTGTCAAAAGTTAGAGACCGTCTTGTTTTTACGAAAATTTATAGTTTGAATAAAGAGTTCAAAATCTCAATAGAATTTTCCCCGGTTATTTAACAAAGAAATATACAAGTAAGATTAAATAAATAATTTCCTTCAAAAATGACAATATATATAAAGATCTCTTAGTGTATTCAAGAAGACCATATAAAAGAAAACCATCTTTTCAAAGTAGTACAAAAAATATTTTAAGTTGCTCAATTGACATAGGACTACAATTGAAAAAGATTAAAACAATATTGGATGTAAGAATACTATGGGAGAAGCGACTACGGTTGGTTGTTGGAGAACCAACAAATATTGGTTGTTGGAGAAGCATAGAGTAGAAGTAGTGAGACCGAGTTGCTGAGAATTAAAAAGAAATATATTTTTCTAATTTTAAGTTTTAAATTTAACATATAAGTTCTAATATTTACATACTATAGTTTTTTTAAAAAAATTGAATTGAAGGATTAACTCAATTTTTTATAAGTTATTTGAGTTACCTCAAATATAATTTAATTCATATTCACTTCGATTAATTAAATTATGGTAAAAATTATTATCTTATCTTTTAACTTCAATTATTTTAGTCATTTTTGAGGTGATTGGTATGTTTTGACAAAAAGCTTCACTTGTTTGATTATTTTTGAAAAGGTTTTCACGTAATATTTAAAATGTTTAAAAATATTTCATTCAATACCCGTAAAATACTAATAAAATTTTAAAAGTTCAGTTATTTTAATATCTATGTTATTAAATTTAATATATTTTAATACCTTTATTTTCTGTCCGTTAATATATTAAAAGGATTAAACTAAAAATGTTAAACGTTTTAGATATTATATGGAAATCTAAAACATTAAAACTTTTGCAATACATGAATAAGTACCAAGCCCATTTTTCAGGGAGTGTAATGTCTTCCAGGTACTTATTTTGCTGATGTCAGTCGTATCCCTCATCCTCTCTCTCTCTCTGTGTGTGTGTGCGCGCGCGCGCGCGCGCTCGCGCTCTTTGTGCAGGCAAAAATTGACGATGGCTACTTCATCGACACCACCGAAGATATTTGGCACTCTGACCTCATTAATATAAGCGAACCCCTTTGCCATCCCCAACAGATACGTCCATGAGTTTCACTAATTCCCATTTTTTCAGATTTCCTCATTTTTGTTTTATTTAACTAATAAGGTACACCAATCATCTCGTGTAAATTGATCGTAGCCTTTTCTATATATCTTGGTGCCTTGTCTCTCTCTTTTTAATGGGTTATAGATTTATATATGTATTGTGCTTGTAGGCATTAGCTTTAAGATAATCCTTCAATTCCTTCCTCCATAAGATGTTAGACCATGAAGATGAATGCTTTGCCTTGCTCATGCTCATTCTTGAGGCTCGTAGCTTGAGAACTACATATTTCAATGTTTTGTTGCTTTATGTTTTTACTTGGAAGTAACATCCAAATTAATTATACTTAAAAAACAATTTCATTATGTATTTTTAAAACCATATTTTTATTAATTCATTAGTTTCTTAATATGCTGCTTTCTCTGAATTCCTATACAATCTATAGAGGAGAGTTGTCAAGATAAAAGTTAAAAAGGATGATGTCCGTTCAGTTGGTGAATTATTTTGATAAAGAAATACTTCCATTTGTCTGGGAAGATTTACTGAGAGGATCAACAAAAGTTTCAAGTAAACAAAAACTTTGGCAATTTGGTTTGAATTGTTTTTCTAGAAAATTTTATTATGGTGGATTGAACTCTTATTTTTGGCATGATTTCATTGTTTCTGTTTTAATTTAAATTTTCATTTGAAAAGGCAAACTTATATACCAAATTATCTATCATTGTTCACATGTGAAGATTTCTAATTTTATCTCTGTGTCATTGGAGAAATTAAAAATATTACTTATTAAGAATATTTCGATGTTTTAAGTTATTTTGTATGATTATAAAAATTGTATATTAAATTTTAAATATATTTTTGTCAGATATATAGAAAATTTATATTGATTTAAATGAAAAATCATTAAACTATTACATTAAACCATAAATAAATCTTAGAATAAATAAGTTTCAAGTTATATACGTTACTCAGCATGAACACTCTTATGTTTTAGGGTTATTATGTAAAATATAAAAAATGTATATAATTATGTAAACTTTACATAAATGAATTTTGGGATGAGTTTTGACTTGAAAATGTATACTATCAAGAAATACTTTTGTATTTTAGGATTATTTTGTAAGTTGTACGTAAATTAAATATAATTTTCTATATATTACATAAATGTATGGTTATTTTAAATAGTTGTTCTAATTTTGTCTAATTTAGTTATTATTATTTTTATATCGTAATATAATGAATAAATTAATATCAGTAAGAATACTTCTAGGCTATTCATGATTTAGATTGATTTATGATAATATTCTAAATCAATTACAAAGTAAGAAAATATGTGAAATTTTAAGTAGATTGAGACTTTTAAATCTAAAGTTAAGATCTCAATAACGATTTTAAATTATGAAAGTAAGTTAGAATTTAATAAATTAATTTATATTTATAATATATTTAATTAAATTATGGGATATTGGTGAGTATATTCTCATAATCATATATTACTCATAATTCTTGTGCAATCTATTTTATTATTTTATATTATTTTCTTTAAAAAAAATCAAAAACTTTGATTTACTAATTTTAATTAACTTTTTAATGAACTAATAATTAGGAGTAAATATTTTTACCAATACTCGTGACTACGAAAATTCTTGTTCTTAAAATTACTTATCACTAATACATAATTACATATAACAATGTGTTCTTAATTATGTCAACAGTGATCGCTAATGGACCTTTGACATGACATGATCCAACATTTGGTATCAAAGCCAATTTTGAAAACACTATGTTTTGCTCTATTTCACGAAGAACTAAAAATTTGGGTTTTTTATTTGGTTTAGTTTTGATGCTTATAGAAATTATAAATTACTTCAATATTGATTTTAGAGTATTCTGTAAATTGAAACTTAAAAATAATGAAGAAAATAAATCCAATTTGTCGTGAGCAATCATTTGAATCATTAATTAACTTATTTTTATTTTGACATTTTTGATTTAAATTGAGATCACGAATCACCCGGAAATCAAATTTTAAGAATTTTGATAAAAAGAACGTCGAATTTCGTCATCGAAATCGTTAGAAAAATTCGGGTATTCGATCGGGTCAAAACCAAGTCGCATGACCTGGTTGGAGGTTGGAGGTTGAAGACGAGTTCTTCCATAGTAGAAAAATGACTTGTCATTTTTCGACCAAAACAAAGGTACTATCGCAAGGCATAAACACCCAAACCACTAGGTTCCAACGATTGTTGTGTTTTATTTGGTATCTGACTTATTCTTATATATACATTCGGAATTTGATTTTATTAAAACACAACTTTGAATATAATTTTAATGTGATTAATTATTTAACTTAGGTTTTTTATATGTTGAATATTTATTTAAATAATTTTTGGGCACATTAAAATTTATTTAAATACATTATGCTTAAATTATTTGTTTTGGTATTTGTATGTGTAAATTTTGTAATTAATTATACATATGAAAATTTGGTTAAATAATTTATGCATAATAGAATTAATTATTAATATCTCTTTATGGATTTAACTAGTGCTTATATTATTTATTTTTGCTTGTATAATTTATTGTCATACATGCAATCTTAAGATAGATAATATTTGCACATTTATAATTAAATTAATATTGTTTATGGTTTTATGCAATAATTAAGCCTAAGAATTTAGCTAATGTTTAAGTGATTTATATAGTTTAAATTAATTAGGGAGTAATCATAGCATCTTTAATTAATTAAAACTATAATAAGGTTTATTTAGGATCACATTTATAAAATAAATATTAATTATAATAAATCATATATGATATAATAAATCTTATCTCACAGGAATTTTTATTATATTTTTGTGTAATCAATTATGATAAAATATCAAATTATATTTTTTAATTTACCCACATGGATTAAGAAAATGAACATAATTTGATAGTTTTATCATCAAGTTAAGATGAATATAATTGAATTAAAATTTTAGTCCATAGACAAGTTTTATGTCACTAAATTCATATTTTTCATGATTTACATTAGTAAAGAATGATTATAATTTAAATCTCAAATTTTAATTAGCATATAATCTTTAATTGTAGCTTCTCAACCTGTAAATTTCTCTTACATCCGCTGTGATATTCTCGATCTGAAAGAGTATAATTATAAAATATGGAAGGAAAGCTCTTTCATCTAGGGTGGATGGATATTGACTATGCTATTAGGAAAAATGAACCACCTAAAATTACTGAAACTAACACTCTAGAGAATATCATGATTTATGAACAATGTGAGCAATCTAATCGCCTTAGTGTGATATTCATTAAAACTAAGATCTCTGCTGGTATTCGTAGTTCTGTTAATAAGCATAACAATGTTCAAGACTTGCTAAAGGCTATTGATGATCAGTTCGTCACTTCAGATAAGGCTTTAACAAACACCCTTATTATGAAGTTCTCTTCCTTAAGACTCACTAGTGTGAAAGGTATACGTGAGCACATTATGCAAATGAGGGACATTGCGGCTCAACTTAAGAATCTCGAGGTTGAGATGTCAAAATCCTTCCTGGTGCACTATATCCTTAATACTCTCCCATATTAGTACGATCCATTCAAAATCTCGTACAATGCACATAAGGAATAATGATCAATCAATGAACTAATGACCATATGTGTTCAAGAGGAAGGAAGATTTGTTATGAAATTTGGTGAAAGTGTAATGTTGGCTACAATGTACGAGAAAGGAAAATATCAATACAAGCATAAAGGAAAAGGGATAATTTCACCTCAGGCTAATATTAAGAAAGAATCCAAGTGTTTCTTCTATAAAAAGAAGAGACATATGAAGAATGAATGTATCAAATTCCATAAATGGCTTGAGAATAAAGGTAATCAAACATTGCTTGTTTGTTATGAATCTAATATGGTTAATGTTAATATTAACACTTGGTGGATTGATTATGGATCAACAATACATGTTGCAAACTCTTTACAGGGTATGCAAAATCTAAGGAAACCAGTAGAAAATGGGCAATACATCTTTTTCAAAAACAAGATAGGCTCACATGTGGAGGCTGTAGGAATGTGCAGTTTGATTTTAAGTAGTGGTTTTATTTTAGAATTAAAAAATACCTTTTATGTTCCAAGTTTCTCTAGAAACTTGATTTTGATTTCAATACTTGTACCTTTTAGTTATTCCTTTCACTTTTTAGAAACATCTTTTAATTTATTTAATAAATTTGATTATGTTGGGAATGGTATTTTGTCTGGTGGTTTTTACTGCATTAATTTATGAAATAATGTCACTCATAACGCTATGCATGTTCAAGCTGGCACTAAAAGGTGTATTATTGACAAGTATTCTTCTACATTATGGCATAGGATATTATGACATATCTCCATAGAAAGAGTTAAAATATTCGTGAAAGATGGGGTATTTAGTACTCTAGATTTTACTGATTTTGAGACATGTGTGGACTATATTAAGGGAAAGCAGACTAACAAGTCAAAGAAAGGTGCCAATAGGAGTTCAAGCATATTAGAAATCATACATACATATACATGTTGTCTAGACATAGACATTCAAGATCAGAAATATTTTATCACCTTTATTGATGACTTTTCTCGATATATATATCTCTATATGCTTCATAATAAGAGCAAAACATTATATGCCTTCAAGAGCTTTAAGGTTGAAGTATAGAAACAATGTGGAAATCAAATAAAAGTTGTGAGATCATATAGAGGTGGTGAATATTATGGTAGATACATTGAGAATGGACAAACGCGTAGTCTGTTTACTAAGTTTCTTCAAGAACATGATATAGTTGCCTAATACACTATGCATGGTTTACGAGACCATAATGGTGTAGCAGAAAGGAGAAACCGAACATTATTGGACATTGTGCATAGTATGCTTAGTAACTCTAATCTTCCTAAATTCTTATGGATTGAAGCTTTAAAGACGGCTGTGTATATATTAGATTGAGTTCTAACAAAGGTTGTATTAAATATGTCATTTGAATTATGGAAAGGTTGGAAATCGAGTTTGTAACATTTGTGCATTTGGGGTTTTCCATCTGAAGTAAGAGTCTATAATCCACAAGAAAAGAAGTTGGACCCAAGGATCATTAGTGGGTATTTCATTGGATATGCTGAAATGTGTAAGGGATATAGGTTTTATTGTCCATCTCATAGTACTAGGTTTGTGGAATTAAGAAATGCAAAATTTCTTAAGAATGACTTGATTAGTGTAAGCGATCGATCCCAAGGCATTGGTCCTGAGAAAGACCATTCATATTCTCAATATGCCACTTCAAGTGATGGATTGATCGTTGTTGTTAAGAACGTGCCTCGAGTATAAACGAGTGTTGAAGAAGAAGTCTTGGAAGTACCACAAGTTGTTGATCCTGATCCAGTAGATGTTGAAGTTCAACAAATGCCTGAAGTTGTGGAACAACCAACTGAACAACATGATCCTACTTCTCAGGAGAATGTTGATGAAACATTAAAAATATCTACTAGAGTAAGGAAATCAGCGATTCTTAGTGATTATGGTGTGTATCTACAAGAGTGTGACTATAATGTTGGAGCCGAAAATGATCTTGAAGCGTTTTCACAGGCCATGAGTTCTGAGGTTTCAAACTTATGGTACAATGCCATGAAAGAAGAGAGATTCTATGGTGTCTAACCGAGTCTAGGATCTTATCAAGTTTCCTAATGGTGTGAAATCCATTGGATGTAAATGGGTATTGTTGTGTGTTTTAGAACACACATAAAATCGTGCAAGTATACACGGCCACAAGTAATAAAGATTTGTAAGTAGAGTATCGTTCTCACGAGGATTTGTTACTATAGTTTGTTGAGTACTAAAATTGTATCTCTCTGATTTTATCCAAAACAATCGATGATTAAGAAAAAGGTAAAAAGAAAATAAGAGAACTCTAGGATTGCAATTTTTCACCAAACTAATCCACTCAAATCATGTTATTTTCTTTTGATTTATATTTTTAGTACATTTAATTTGTCAACCGAAAACTTCTTTTTTATTCATACATCTCTTCCGAGCTCCGTATAAACACACCTCGTTAAATTAATTCACTATATCTCTATGAGCATTAAATTTAATAAGATTCATTAAGTTCTAAGTTCTCAAATGGTCACACATACAATTAGGGTATATTCATATCCTTCATCATACATGTCATTCTATTTACGAGCAATATACACAAAAATGCATTTCTCAAGTTTATTTTTATACCACAAATCGTTTTGATAAAATTCGTAAATAATCAAAAAGCATTAAGCACAAAATAGAACGAACAAATCGAACATCTTATAAATCTTTCAAAAAATAATTAAAATCAAAGCTTCATAAATTCAGATCAAATGCAACCCTAGAAAAATTAAATTACTTCATTAAAATTAAAATAAAAATTACACTAGATGCTGAAAAATTAGAAGAAGAAAGAAATAAAAATTAAAACATCACATACGAAAATATTTGGCACACGCAGAACACAACAAAAGCCAAAAAAATGGCTTCTGGGTGTTCTGCAGTCCAAAACCGAACAACACAAAAATTCTAAAACAAAAAAAACTTTTCTAAAACTAAAAACTATCTCCTATTTATAGCTAAAAAATACATAAAAAAAAAATACATTTCTTTTGTTCTTTTAAACGCGTAAGGAATTTGTATCGAAAATAGAATCGACGTGTATCGATATTCGATATAATATTATTTTAATTTACGCGTGAAACAGCCGGTTTCGACTTTTGAAATTAAAGGTACGCCACGTGTCGCCTCGATTCTCTACGAGGATTTAACGCGGACACGTGGCGTACTCTCATCGTCATGGAAACGCAAACGGCGGCTAAGGATCATTGTCGCAGACGGAGACAACGCCGAAACGCGCGTAATCCCGCGCTCTCGCGCTCATGATAACACGCCACGTGTCGAATATAATTTGCCTAAATATTACCGCTGGGACACGTGCGCATTCTTATTCGTAAAACCGAGGACGAACGCCGCTTCCATAACCCGCGTCACACACGATTGTTACACGACCCGCTTCAGCCGCGCGATGCCTGTCTCCACGCCCTTCAATCCGGGATCGCCTCAAGAGATCCAACTACGCCGACGCGCCGGAGAATTTCTCACAAGAACCGACACGCGTGTCCCACTCGCACGCCGCCTACGCGGCAGTGCTGGCCCCACGACACGCCCCGAATCCGCGTAAAGGAATCTGGGCAGCCCACCGCTGGCCTGTGTGATTCACACGCGCGACCGGCCGTCGCTCTTTGATGGACGGCCCACGCTGGGCGCAGTACGATTCACGCGTGGGACTTCATCTCTCCCGCTGCGCGAAAAATTAAACTTCCATTAATTGTATTTTTCACCCACAAATTTAATCCAAATTACATTTTGAACTTTCTTAAATTACGCTTAAGTGTTCTTTACTAATTTTAAATTAAATTTTTAAACTTTAAATTATTATAATTAAGCCCAAATTTAATTTAAATTATATTTTCGATTTTTATAAATTTTATTTAAGAAACTATATTATCTGAAATAAAATTTTTGGACAGAAATATGAAATTAAGTACATTTTCGATACAAATTATTTAATTTTATTAAAAATATATTTTTAGCATATAAAAGGAAAATATTAATTTATTTAACAAAAATTAACTAAATATTAAAAGAACATAGCAATTATCATTACTAAAATTAATGAAAATAACTATATAAAATACATTTATCAGGTATCACAAGGCAACATTGAGATACATAAGGCAAGACTCGTTGCCAAAGGATTCACTCAAAGGGAGGGAGTCAACTACACGAAGACATTCTCTTATGTATCTAAGAAAGATTCATTTTGTATGATCATGGCATTGGTTTCCCATTTTGATTTAGATTTGAATCAAATGGATGTGAAAATGACTTTCCTTAATGGTAACCTAAGGGAAAAGGTTTATATGAAATAACCGGAAGGATTCTTCTCTACTGATGGTGAGCATTTGGTTTGTAAGCTTAATAAATCCATATATAGATTAAAAAAAGCTTCCCATCAATGGTATTTGAAATTTTATAATGTCATCATTTCATTTGGTTTTGAAGAGAACGTCATGGATCAATGTATATACCAAAAGGTTAGTGGGAGTAAGATTTTTTTTGGTGTTATATGTGGATGATATTTTGCTTGCAGCTAATGATAAGGATTTGCTACATTAGGTAAAACAATTCCTCTCTAAAAATTTTGATATAAAGGATATGGGTGGGCCATCATATGTCATTGACATTAAGATCTATAGAGATAAACTTCAAGACATCTTGGGTTTATCTCAGGAAACCTATATCAATAAATTTTTAGAGAGATTTCAGATGAAAGATTGTTCACCAAATGTTGCTCCTATTGTGAAGGGCGATAAGTTCAATTTGGACCAATGACCAAAGAATGATTTTGAAAGAGAACAGATGAAAACCATTCCATATGCTTCAGCCATTAGAAGCTTGATGTATGCTCAAGTCTGCACCAAACCTGACATTGCATTTGTTGTTGGGATGCTAGGGAGATATCAAAGAAACCCAGGTGTTGACCATTGGAAAGCTACAAAGAAAGTGATGAGGTACCTACAAGGAACCAAGGACTATATGCTCATGTATAGATGAACCAATGATTTGGAAGTAATTGGCTACTCCGATGCGGAATTCGCTGGCTGTGTTAATTCACGCAAATAAACATATAGTTACATTTTCATGCTTGTCGATGGAGTTGTGTCTTGGAGGAGTGAAAAGTAGTCCTTGATTGGTACTTCCATTATTGAAGCTGAGTTCGTGTCATGTTTTGAGGCCACATCACATGGTGTATGGTTGAAGAGTTTTATTTTTGGGCTTAGAGTGGTTGACTCTATTTCTAGGCCATTAAGATTGTACTGTGACAACTTAGTTGCTGTGTTTATGGCTAAGAGCAACAAGAGTGACAGTCATAGTAAGCACATCAACATTAAATACTTAACCATAAGAGAACGTATTAAGGAAAAGAAAGTGGTTATTAAGCATGTTAGCACTTAGTTGATGATTGCTAATCATTTGACTAAAAGCATGCCACCATTGAAATTTAAGGATCGTGTAGAGAAAATGAGAATTGGTTCCACTTTGTAAATATATATATATATATATATATGTATAATTTATTAATGAAACTCTTATATATTGTGATATTTTCTCATATTCATATGCATCTTAATTTATTTGAGAAAATATATATTTTATTTGACCAAAAATAAATATAGTATTTATTCATTAAGTTTTGTTACCATATAAAGTATAATACTTTAGAAACTAAATACATTGTAATACATGGAAGATAATACTCGTTCTTAGAGGAACTATTGCCATTATTCATGTATTTTGTTACTTAAGAGAATTTAGATTAACCTTTGCACCAAGTGGGAGAATGTAACATTTTTATGGTGCAACAGTGGTAATAGTTTGGTTTCGTAACCATACGAAACCATGCGAGGTTCTTGATGGGAGAACCTTTATAAAAGCATTGGATCCTCTCACTACTCATTGATTATCATCAATATACACCATCAAACGCAGAGAGTAAATGTGAGAAACCAGTGAGATCATTAAATCAAAAATCAATTGGAATTCCAGTGTAAGTGCTAAAATTTGATCAATAGTAGAATGTATATTTTCAATCCATTTTTTGCTTCCACTGTATTTAAATTTGCGTTCATATGATTTCCTGAACGTTTTTGAATTGAATTTATGATCCAACATATTTGTCTTTCTCTATGTAAGATTAGTTAATGTGGATTAATAATTCACATACACACACAGTTAGGTACACGTTGTATACAAGTATGTTTACACTCACCATGTGGTTGTTTTTCATAGTGTGCATGCTAGATAGAGTGTTAGTTTTTTACGGTCGAACGTGCGAGCGAGTTGACATTTTTACTTGTAGTCTTTGGCGTATTTCAAGTACAGGTATTTATGGATAGTATTCAGTATTTTTAGAAATAAAAAATGTAACTTTTTAGTAACTCATCACCAAGATCTCCACTACTCTTGGCGAGGTCACTGGTAAGGTGTGCATTCTGAGCTCTATAAATACCCCACTCATTTATCTTCTCTTGACTCACATTTTTAGTGTTAAAATTCATATTGAGATTTATATATGTTCTAGAAATTATTTTCTTGAGATTATATTTGAGTGTGGGTCGTTCAACAAGGGTAACGATTAAATCATTATATGTATGAGTATGTGATTTGACTGTGTCTGGCGTACGTGATTTGATATTTGTGTTAGATAGTGTGTCCCTTAAGAGTGTGAGTTGTTCACTTTGAGTTACTTGATTTGTGATTTCCAATTATATCACATTAGTTGGTGTTGGCTATAGAGGACGATCGGGTTCGTGTGTCGAATCAAGTCATTACGAAAACATCAAGTGAATAGTAATAATAGGCAGTTTGGACGGAGGTCCTGATTGATAGAGCTTATAGTAGTTTTACTATCTATTAGTATTGTAACTTGTTTACTGTTTAATGAATTATTTACTACTGAGTGATTGTGTTAAGAAATCTAAGAACGTTACTATATAGATATGGTATTTATATGAGTTTATTTCGCTATATCAAGTATTATGTATGATCACTTGTTGAGCTATTATAATATGAGTTTGTTTTGTACATATCTAAACATATTGAAGCATAAACTCTAATTAAAAAATATTTGTATTTACTTTCTTTCGGATTTGATATATAATATTTGTTATTCAAGTTATCTAGCTTTTGATATTATAACATCTGTGATTCTACTACGTGATTTGTATAAATATTTGCATTCTTATTTGTGCAAGTTAAGACTCAGTTGTTTAGGATTTTATATCTCTTTATCTTAGTCGTGGACTTTTTTTACACCTAAACCTTTTTAAAAAGTCAAAAATGACCATCGATTTTAACTTAAGTTGAAAAAACATATTTTTATAATATCTTTAAAATTAAAAAATATCTTTGATTTTAAGTTAAAATTTTAATTTCTTTTCAATAATGTTAAATTAATAAAATAAAAATACTACATTTTTATTTACTTCATATAATATAATGCATAAAATTAGAAAAATAAATACATATGCTTATAAATTAGGAAAATAAAATTGAAATGCATACATTGAATGATTTTTTACTTTGTTATTATTTTTAAACACATTTTAATAATTTGGTAAAATTGAAAAAAAGTATGTGAAAGATATTAATGATAAAAAGTTCACATCAATGGAACAATTTTTGATAATATATCTAACTTCAATGTTATTAAAAATATTTTTTCAAACATTAAGGATATTTATAAGAAAAAGATAAACCTTAGGGTCAAAAATGTTTTTTCCCCGCCAGCAACATAAGCATTTTATAGAAATTTGGCTTTTGGTGTATTTGAGTCATCACTGGTTTTGCAAAGTGGAGGACGATGGTTTGCAAAATTTTTTTTTGAATAATTTTATAAATTTTATTATTTAAACAAATGTATACTGTTTTAATATCAAAATTGGTTAAGTGGCATCACATAATTTGTCTTCTATGGTAGTCAAGTATCAGCTATGGTAACAACAAAAGTTCTATTTAAGTTTTGCATTTATTATTTTAAAATTTAGTTGTAGTATAAAATATTATTTAACTAAATAAAAATTTAACTTTACCAAGAGTTATCAATATAATTTAAATTAAATATTTGTTTATTCATTTAAATAAATTGTGCGATTTTGAGCTTAAAATGATAAATATTAATTTTATAAGCAATAGGGACAAAATGCTAATTTTTTAAAAAATTTAGACATTTTTTTAAGGATCAATGTAACGGTGGTTGATATACTTCAATTAGAAATGCCGGTTGATGCAAGAAAATTCTATCATAACCAATTAGAGTGCACTACATGTCCCGCATATGTCCTACACCCACTCTACCTTAACCACATGTCACACTGATGTTTATAATACATTTGGCTATTCAGCTTCATGTGTGCCACGTGTTAAGTGCCATTAGTCTCGTGTTATCCATTACCCAATTCAACAACGCCACGTATGAAGTTGGCTTTCACGTTTCACCTAAAGTTTTATCCGGTTTTAAGTATAAAAAAATTATCGGATTAGATCATTTATATTGCTTAAGTTGGATTGGACCATTTAGTTATTCAAAATATTGAACCGAACGGTTTGGTTAACAATTTTCAATAGTTTAATTCGTTTAATATAACATAAATATGATACATATTTTATTAAAATATAAAAAATTTAATTAACGGTTCGTGAGAAGTGATATGAAAAATTTAATATATTATTAAAATCAATCCAGTCTGACTTGTTTTAAAATTAATATAACTAGACCTGACCATTTGAAAAACAGTTTTAATTAATACAAATAAAACTGGACCGTTTTACTTAGAAACCAATTCGATTCGATCCGGTTTTTAGACAACCCTAATGTGCACCACGTGTCCATCAAGTGTGTAGTTCTCACATTTCAACCAGCTTTTCTCTCGATTGTAGGCCTAGGCCACTTAATACAACATGATGCATTTATTTTACTTGATCCAATAACCATAATCTGATCTAGGGTTTTGCACATTTTTGGCACTTAAAAACTTATCAACACTCATCATTTCTCCCATGTTCAACTATTCATACAAAATTGGATATTTTAGATTGAAATAGAGAGGTTTAAAGAGAGAAATCATGAAAGAGCATGAAAAATGATGATTAAAGCTTGGAATCTTCAAATTTTTAATAGTATCTTCTTTCCTTTCTCTTCTTTTCTTTTTCCTTTTTCCTTTTTCCTTTTTTTGTATTTTCTTTCATGAATTTCTCTTCAATTATATGTTTATTAGGTAATATGTATTTGAGTGACTAAACCCATTTTAATGTATTTTACTATTTTGTGATTCTAATCATTATATGTTTAAGTAATTCTTTTAATGCTTTCAATTGGTCACTAAATGAATGATTTGATGCTTTTGAAATGTAAGATTAGATATTACTTAATTAGAATAGCATGAGATAAGAGATAACTTTACATGATGCTACATTATGTAAAGTATTAATTGGTCAAAAGCGTCACCATACTAGATTATTTGAAATGAAGTATTAATTAGAATAGCATGAGATAAGAGATAACTTTACAAATAATGGGATAAGAGTAGATATGATCCGATTTGGTCTAATTTTTTTTTTAAATTAAATTAGAACGAATTGATTAATCTTATCAAATTGGAATGAATTAGACCAATAAATCGTATAGGTAAAATGTAAAATATATAGTTATAAATAAATAACTATTTTTTCAATAATTATATCATTAGCTTTTCTCTCAATTGTGGCTAGGTTAGTCTATTGCTTACTTCTTTTTTGCTTTTAATACAGTAAGAAAAAGTGATTCCATGTTTCTTTTTTTCATTTTTTGTTGTCGTATATGAATTTTTTTCTAAAAAAATATTTGTTGTAATTTAAAACCATTAAGTTCATTAATTAAACATATTTTTATCAAACGCTAGCACATAATTTCAATGAAGTCAATTGGACCTATAAGACTACATTACTTATTTTGCAATAATTACGAGACTAACTTTTTTCCCTCTCAGTTTGTACCTTCCAATAAAAACCGAGGATAAGACAGAAACTATAGCTTATAAGTTCACCTTAATCAAATCAATCGCAAGTCAGCATACAGGTATGTTGTATTGCAATGGTAAGACACCACATGTTCTCAAAGCAAATGTGACTAACTAGCGTCCCCTTCATGAAATATAAGAAGTCAGGTATGAAAGACAAGAGACGACCCTCATAAGGTCCTGTCTCCTTGTGTTCTAGAGATGGACATCAATCTCACTTAACAATAAAACATCACCTTCTTTACATTCTCCTTTAAAGCAGGTAAAGGCCTCACAGAGGCAGCACCAGGTACACGCATGCTTCTTCCACCAGCACCACCACCCCCACGCCCAGAAGCTACACCACTTGTCATTGACCCACTGTCTGAGTTCTCTGGTTCCATGTAGAATCGGGCTCGGAAGGCAGCAAGATGAGCATAGTATGCTGGGGGAACTGCCAAAACAAAACAAGGTGAGCAATTTTTAAGAATACTTCCAAAAAAGGTAAAGATGTAATGTTCTGCAAACATGTCAAACAGCATCAATGTGCATGTAAGAGCAGCTGAAAAACATGCACCTACAGAAGAAGGGGGTGGGGGTACTAACAGACAAACAGTAGAGAGAGAGGGGAGATAGAGATACAGAAAGAGAGAACCTATGGAAACTGATCGAGTGCATCTGGCATATCTGCAACAAACAATCTCATAAATTAGCATATATCATAAGTTACAGCTAATTCCGATAAACAAAACACAGACTAAATGCAAGATGAAGAGAAACTAGTATCGCATACGTGTAGCATAGATTGTTTGTGAGAGACTGCAGCCCATCTGCAGTGAACTCGTTTTCATCCCACAACACATGGTAGTGAGCTGGGCGGCTTGTACCCTGTTTGATATGAAAGGGACATTTAGACTCTACATTACCATTAACATATGGGCTCCATCAATCATAATTATGCAGTGCAAAACCATAGAGATGCATGGAGATAAAACATAATAAATAAAAGAGTGAAAATATTTATATACCTGAATTCCTGCATGACTGCATAGGTAGAAGTCAAATTCAGTTGGGTGACAAATTTTTGAGTCTACAACTGTACCTGTAAAACCAATGGACAAGATCTTTAGGGCACCCACGTATAACAGTAAAATAAAAATCAGATCATTTCATGTCACAATTTCACAATTATTACCAGGTAATATATTCCCACTCCTGTCAACTGAATTGCGGTCATGATGGTTGTTGGCAAATAATCTAGTATGGTGACGCTTTTGAACCACCACAAAAGTCACAGGAGGCTGATAATTTGGCTCCAATGCGGCACATGCCTATTTTAATTACATACATTAGAAAAGAACCACCGCATGCCAGTTAGAATGAATTACAACATCATCTACCAACATTAGGTTGGTTTCTAGATATACTCATCCATGGGGCAACAAATAATCACTCTGCAGTTTATAAAAATAATGGTCAAAACATCACATACTTTGTCATGAAAAAAATAACTCATTTCATTGAAATAGTACAAGGGGGAAATGAATAAAGGTGACTGTCTACACAAACAGGAAAAAACAAATGAAGAAAAAATCTTTACAGTTCTGGACACGGGATATCAAGAACAACCATGGAAATAGAAATAAAGCACAAAAAGAAAGCTAATGAAATTGCAAATAGTAAAAAACAAATTTGTCCTTAACTTTAAGTTGAGTACAAAATATCCAGCAGCTTTGACTCGTTAAAAATTATCCCAAGATTAACTCGATTTTGAAAACTAACAAAAATTGACCGTGAAAAACATGCAACCCTTAGTTCTGTTAAATTATTATTTTTTTATACATTATTTTAAGCTTCCTTTCTTCCCTTGTCTCCTCCTCTCTAGAGATGTAAAGTGAGTTATACCATAACATCCCATGTCCCATTAAGTGTCTTTCTAATGGTCTCAAGATTCAAAATTATCCTATTCTATTTAAATATTATCACATCCTATCCCATTCCATCCTCTATTTAGATTGTACTTCTAACGTGCCTCACTTAAACTTAATATTCGATCATTTTTTTTAATTAAACTTTTCCAGTATAAATAATCAAGTTTCATATTTCTCATTGTTTTTGTGTTTCTACTTATCCCATTTAGGCCCATTTGGGAATCGAATATCCCAATTAATACCATCTCATGACCATCCTATCCTATTGGATAGATGGTTAGAATGTTGGAAATGATTATTTGAGTAGTTCTGAGTTGTCATCCTACATTGGGCAATTGTGAGAATTTGAAAGTGGAATTTAAAGGGGTTCTTGTTGGAGATTCTGGATTTCAAGCAAACCAATATCATATAACCTAAATTGTAAAATCGTAAACCAAATTCAAAAACTCATGGTGTTCTTACACTCCAGGCACAGAGAGAGAGACAGAGAACGGGTGAGGGAGGAGGTTTTGCCTTAAGGTTTGGGAACAAAGTGGCTAGACATACAATGACAAAAGAAAATCTTCCAAACGAAATATCCATGGAATTTCAATATAAGCAACAACAATAACTTTGATTTAAGAAATCACTTATCCATTAAGTGTGGTTTTGTTTGCAATATCAGAGTGCATAGAGTAAGGCTCAGCTTTGTAGGTCGATGTAATTTGGTTCAAGCTTAATTGACATGTGATGTGAGGGAGATACTTATTGTGGGTCTAAAATAAAGAACACCTCAAGCCCAGACCTTATTTTACTACATTCATAACTTTCTCCACACTGTTAGCATAAAGGAGTTCACAGCATGTCAATAGAGCTAATCTAGTTTTACGCTTCTCAGGAGTTCACACCTGAGAGATCACTAAAGTATACCCTTCAGCATAACAAAAAGACCACAGGGAAACAATGTAGTTTTACCTGGCGAATGGCATCAAGTTCATATAACAAAACTTGGTAGAACTGTCCCTCACTGACTCCGTCTCTGTATGCAGTAGAAAGAACATTAGACGTTAATAAAAAAGTAAAGTTAAAATAATAAAATAAACAGAACAGAGGGTAAGTTGACAATGCCTGTAAAATATAATTCGCTCTGGCTTCTGTCTAGTTTCCCTGCGGAAAGATATGAGCAATTCCCTGTATAGAAAGAGAAAAAAAATCAATATTGCTACCCCATAATCAACAGACAGATTAAACATGCAATTCAACAAATTATAATCTTTAGGATAAAGGATGAGGGAGAAATGCATGCAGAGGCCAAGACATACATAATCATGCCACCAGTCATTGTTCCTCTAACAGGATCCTGCCATTGTTTAAATAAATCTTGAATAAGCTCCTGTCTATGTGCTTGAGCACAAACCAAACCAGCATACTTTGTTACTTCGGGCCAGTCCTGAGATGCCACAACCTACAATGAAGATAATTGGTAAAACAATTAGCTTGGAGTCAAAATCCATTAGAGAAAAAAATTAAAAATGCCAAGGTCACTTCAGATGATAAAAGGTTAAATTTCGATTTTCTACTTTCCAATTTTTTTGTGTAGTGAAACTTGATTGGTAACTTTACCATTGGTATGACAGTAATAGGAAATTAAAAAATGAATTTTAAATAAATTTCAGTTTTATGTTTTCTACTGCTAGAATTGGACATGCAGATATGTCACTGAAATTATTATTCAAAACAATTTTAAAACTGAAAATAAAGTGGTCATCAAATATGGAAAAAATTAACACACTTTTGAAACCTACACTTCAAGCTTTTCATCCACTTCAATGTTTCTAATCTCTTTTAATTGGTATAATTTTTATTGGCAAAATAAAAATTAAAGGATCTGCCCAAATATTGACAGTATAGAAGAAAAAGTTCAAATATAATTCAAAACACTGCAAGGATAACAAGCATCTCTAGACAGGAATATAATGTCATATCCATAAAACATGCATGATAGAAGGCAGGCATTAGATGAAGCATATAGATAATTTTAAACATACAGCTGCAATTGACGGACTAGAATCCTCCCCAGGATGTGGATGGGTAACATCGGCACCAAAAATAATGGTTGGTCTGTCACTAACTAATGGAATGCGCCTTGATAACGCATCAACAAGCACAGTGTTTCTCCCCCCAACCTTCACATTTATCTTTAAGGCCACATTGGCCAGATACTGTTTGTTCATTTTAAACACATGCTTTGTCAAACAACATTGAGAGACAAGGCCAAGTTCTGTCTCACAAATCCTTTTCAGATCACCTGACACAGGATATTGAAGCATTTAAACCAAGAACAAATTGCAAAGACAATAAACTGTAGAAACAGTGAGAATAAGCTGCATTCAACTTGTTACCATAAAGAGACCCATTATTATCTGGCAAAATAACAATAAGCAGATCAAGATCCTTTCCCTGCCTTTGGATTTTGGTCATGGCATCATGATAGCGTGTTTTTAAGACCCTCTCCACCTGATCAGGACGACCACTGATAGGTGGAAGTACAGGTTCTGGATTATATAACTGCAGCAAAACAAAAGTTTTTAGCACAAGGTAGCTTAAGTTATAGAAGTTGACACATAACAAAAAAATTCACATACCATGCCAGAAATGTAACACATTTGTGCGAGTTCTTGACAGAACCCATGAGCCAAATTTTCTTGCACATTTCTTGAAAAATTTATGCAAATCCAATTGTTAACTGTTCCACCATTAACCATTCTCTGTAATCATATAAATGTAAATAGCATCATGAGAAATTATTAATGTAACAGCACGATACTAAGTAGACATGCATCTTTGCATGAAATGTAAGAGATACAGCATAATCATCTGCTGACTTCCCACCAATCATTTTATTACATACCAATCCAACTTATTCCACACTAAACCAAATTAAGTGCTTGGATGTGACCACAATTTTTAAAGGATACTCCTATTGTTCTGACCAAATGATAAGGTAACATAAATAAAAACCATTCGGTGCATAATGCAAGGATTAATCATTAAAGAATAACTTAAATTTAAAATGTAATAAATTAAAATATAGCATTCATAAGAGCACAATGACATCAACAGAGCAAACCTTGTTCATCATGTTCCACTGTCCAACTTGAGGTAGACAATCCTTTTCTCTACCAGTGTCATGATATTTAAGCTGGTGAGCACGGTGACAACATTAACAAAAAATAATCAATCCCAAGCTACTCAAATAAACACCACCCCGAAAAAAAGTGAGGGAAAACAGATAAAAGCTCAGGCTGTGAATCAAAAATATACGTTGAGCATTAGAAGAGCTATATCTTACCCAAGGTGGAGGAAGAATGCGAGCTTCAACCTGCGCAAGCTTCTCACTGATTTTAATTCCAAACTCCTTGGCATAAGGATCTTGGTGATACGCATTATGATTAACAGTCTGTAAGAGAACAATAAACAAGTAATTAAAAGTTTAGCTCCTGGCATATGTAAAAGAGAAGTCATCAACAACATAATGTGATTGCTTTTGAGATGGACCCATTACAACATCAATTCAACATATTCTAAGGATAAGAGAAGATCAAGGAATATAAAGTGTGAAAATAACACATTTCCAATGAAACCAATCCACATGGTTTGATGGACTTCTAAAAGTTTAGCTCCTGGAAGATCCAATGGCACCACAATCTATATCCTACTACAGGTTTAAATAGCTCAAATAAAAAAATTAATTAAAAGATGCTGGCATAGAACTAACAACTTTATGATAAACATGCAACAAGTTATCCACTACCATATAATGTCAAGCTAATAAGGCTTCCAATCAATACAAAGGCTGAGGTTAAAAAGGAACACTTAAATTCACCACACCACTTGCAAGTTACAATCGGAAGAAAAGCTAAAATATACATCATTATACTAGAAAAAAATTATAGTACACATATACACCCTATTAACAGAAAAACCATATAGCAAAATGGACAAAGATAATACTTTCCATCATTACAGACCTGCAATATATCTTGCTCCCTTTCTCTTGGACGCTGACAAGTAACCTTCAGCAGAGCAGTAATCTGCCTCTCATTCAATCTCTTAGAATATCTCTGACCCTCAACAATTTTACATACCTAAAAGAAATCAAAACATATAACATCAGTGTGTGTGTGTACATAATAAATACACCTATGCATTCTCAGTCAAAGCAGTAGTTTACCTCCATTGGCAAATAATTTGGCCTCTGCTGGTTTCCTACTATTAAACAAGGCCATTGAGTATGATGAATATTGAAATGATAGGTTTCGTAGAAGTATTCAACAACAGATTTCATGGTTCCTCTTTCATCAACTGGGAAACTGACAAATCAAACTACATGTCAAGATAATGTGATAAAAAAAATAAACATGTAGACATCTAAAATTATAAAATGTACTCACGTCAGTTCACGTGTCGCCTGCGATGTCAAGCCTGATATCCGGTATTTTCTGCGCATATTTCCACGATGTGTGACTTCAACTTTGACACCACGTAGTGCTTTTTTAATCTGATCGTAAAAAAGTTGATTTGACATGCCACATAAATGATTAACATAAAAAGAAGAAAGTTGCAGCACATGCCACATTTGACTTAAACTTCACAGAGAATAACAAAAGACAGATCAAGATAGAACAAAACCTAACCTTTACACGATCAGTATCAGAGAGTGGCCTTGTAACATCCCAATTTAATAGCTGGGCCACGAAATCGATAACTGGCAAAGCTTCAATGAATGCAGTAGAGGACATATCTGTAACAAAGAGAATTGTCACCAAAACACAACATTTAGGCATGCAAAAAACCTCATTTTGAAACAGGGAATAGTTAGCACTGGACAAAATTTTCTCAATGAAATAGTAGATATGTCCCTAGAGGACAGTCAGGCTGCAATATCAGTCTTCTTGCGTAGGAGAGTAGGCGATATAAATTTAATGCTCAAATACCCATCACAGTCTATCAAAAATTTATATGATCAAATGCTACATTCAAAAGAAGCGAATATATTAAAATTTATTACCAATATTTAGAGACAATCCCATCTGAGTTGGCCTTATGCTTTGATAAAAACCACGCCAGCTCTCCAAACCCTCACCAAGTGGCTTCTTGATACCCAGATCAGGTGAATAGAATGACCGGCCAACAGGACAGTACCTAGCATGACAGACAAACCTCTAAACTTCAAAAAACCAAGACAAACTGCTGATCACAGACAAGCAGAAAATAAAGCATTAGGACATACCTAGAAGTCGGAAGCTCACGCAAAACAATATCAAGAACTTGAAGGGCTTCTTGAGGAGCATCGGCTTGCCTTCCCTGCAAGAAGAGCCCAAGATGATGCAGATCAGCACGCGCAGCAAACTTGATCACGATCTTAAATTCCCTTTCTCTCCTGTAATGACGTAAACACTATCACACATGTACAAGAAATAACAGATAGAATTCAAACACTAATCAAACATAAAATAACAGACAAAATAAATGAGCACTGAGACTTTTACCGCTGCCCAACAGATCCATCATCTTCATCAATAAGAGTGATTTTGAACTCTTTCTGGTTGAAAGGAAGCGGTCCAGCAGTATAAAGGCTCTTCCGTCCATCATAAGCCGGAAGCCGCTTTCCTAGATGGGATTCTTTATAAAGTTTCACAAGTTGACCCATAACAGCACGGTTAACACCACGTGATGTAACTTCTGGAGTGATAGTAACCTAAACACATTTCATTATTTAATACATAAATTCATCATAATGTACTGACGGAAAACTAACAAAATTATACAAAACGCATAAGAGTGACAAGCTCACATCATACTGGTGTAGATCCTTGTCAGGAAGTTCAGCAAAAAAGTGGTTAGCCTTGACAATACATTTTGAGCCTTTAACACCCATGCCAGGCCGAAGAGGAAACCTGACGGACTTACTTGAGGGTGGCACAGGCTGAATTGCCTGGCTTGAAGAGCCTTCTTGCTGGATAAAATGCTGTTCAAACTGTTGAGTTACTTGTGAAGGCTCAACTGGTCCATAAGAAGGACTCGCCTCAGATCGACCAGGTTGAGGGGAGACCCCAGCTTGATATTGCACTGGGGTTGCTTGATGCAGCTCGGGAACTTGTGGTCTAGAAGGACCAGCAGTAGGTCCTCCACCACGGCCCACACCCATGGCACCAGGACCACGAGCTCCTCCATACCCTCCATGAACCCCTTGCTGGGGTGGACCTCCCCTTCCCCTTCCCCTACCTTGATATTCTTGATATTCTTGATATCCACCATATTGTTGATGTGGCATTCCACGACCACGGCCACCATGGGAACCACGGCCACCATGGGAACCACGGCCTCGACCACCTTGAGAATCTCCACCACCTTGTTGTGGCAGAGCACTCCTTTCAACCGGATATCGAGACCCCCCACGACCACCATGACCACCACTGCCTTCATGAGACTCTGAGCCCTCGCCCCCTGCAAGATCAGTTCTCCTCTTCCTCACCATGCCTGACATTAACCAGATAGAAACACAATAATACTTGCAGAATCAACAAAACATGAAAACCATTATTGGAGAGAAAATATCATAATAGTAATGATATTGATGACCGGCACGATCGTTAAAATGCATTTCACCATATAAATACAAACTTGCCTCAAATTGCGCACGAACCCTAACCTAACAACACTTTATAACCCAAACCTAACAAAAAGGGTTTAAAAGCTTCAATACATCAGACCAACTTAGCGATCTAAGGCCGAACCGAATAGTCATAAAAAATTACAGACTGAACCATCTCTTACCTTAAAAAAAGGTATAATGACAAAAAATGAAAGACTACTGAAAAAAAAAGAATTAAACAAAACCCTCCAGAAGATCAAGTAGAAAAGCACTAGAACAAAGAGAAGCATCAATCAGAACCAAACAAACTAGATCTAGATCCAATTTACACGTAGACACAGAAAAAAAATTTGAAACAAACAAGCGCAAAACTGAACCAAAAATGGAAACCCGATAATCAAAACTTAACACCACCATGATTTTACCTGAAAAACAGCAATGTTTTCCGTCCACAGAAATGTAGGTCGAAAGAAGAAAACCTTAGCTGGGTGTTATACTCTCACTTTTTCCTTTAAGCTGAGGGAAGAAAGAGATGAACCAAAAGAGACCTATGTAAACAAATTTTACTGATATACTGATATATTTATAAGGAAGTGGTAGGTCTCTTTGACAATGACCACTGAGTCCTTCTATCTCCTCTTTTATGTTTGACGAGATGACCTCTATATTTATAAATGGGTATTTATCGATGCGATGGGACGGGATGGGACGGGATGGGACGGATCATATATTTATCCTACATTTATACTTAAAATTATTGTAGAAAATAAATGTACATCCTTATACGAAGAACTGATGACAATAGTTGGAGATTAATAATTATAATTATTTTATATAATAATAATAATAATAGGTTAAGTAGTATTTTGTTTAGTGTTTAAAACATTGATATTAATTTTTAGTTTTAACTATTTATAGCATATTTTTAAATAAAATAAAAAATTTTAATTAAAAATAAATAAAATTCAATATAATTATTTCAAATATTGTGTATTCTATTATTAAAAATATATTTTTTATATAATTATATGTATATAAAAAATAATATTAATATATATTTAATTTTAAATAACCACAATTTTAGTATTATAATATTCATTCACACACATTATTAATTATGGGTATTTTTGAAGAAAACTATTAGATTTTTATTGATAATCAAAATTTTAATTATTTATAGTTAAAATGTTTATTTTAGAATCTCAATAAAGAATAAGTATTTGAATTTAATTCTTTGCAATTTTTTATCTTTATTAAATATGTGAGATCTTTAATAATTAAAATAAAATATAATTTAAAAATATAAATTTTATTTGCTAATCAAATCATGATATAAAATAAAAAATGTGTTTTATATAACTTAATATTTTAATCACTATCAAAAATTCAATAAAAAATGAACGTTTAATGTTTGCATTAACCACGTATGCGTAAAGAAACTTTAACCAAACAAAAAACTTTAATATTGATAAAGATATTACCTCTCATATATATATATATATATATATATATATTTGGCCTATTTTTACTTTATGTTTCCACCACAATTCGTACCCACTAACTCTTCTTAATTGCCCTCTTTAACCATAGGTGCACCCTGGCTACCAACTTGCATCCTTCACCTTTAACCAAACCCCATCAAGCCTTTTTAATTTAGGGTTTTTGTCTCTTAATTATAGAAAATCCTAATCCTTAACCCTACCTCACAAAATTATCTAATACATGCATATTTGTTTCTCAACCTCTGGGTGCACAAAGACAATCATTAAAGAGCTACAATGTAACTTTTGGTGACAACTCTTCAAACTTGCTTATTGAATCGTATGAAACACCTCCATGAAAAAGTGGAGATATTGATTATATATCCTAGATTCACAAGTTCACCAATCTTGCTATGTAAATTCTTTCTTATTCGTCGATTAATTCTGTCTAAAGAAGATAAGTATTTTAGTTAAGGTGAACTAAAAATCTAATCAACCTTGGAATGAAATTTCTCCACTTGGGAACTTATTACCCTCACTCATGATTTCTATCACATATTATTGGACTTTTCTATTGAGGGAGCCAGAGTAGAGATAATGCTCCAATTAATGTTAAATCGAAATTTTTTTAGGTAGAATACATGCTAGGTTTTACAACTTAGCTTTGAGAATTATAGGATAAGTAGATTCTTATACAAATTGCATGAGTCATTAACGTTTCTCTAAAAATTAAGAACACCATCAATAGTGCTAGGCCAGTATGCTAGACTTTTGATTGATATAGATCTCGTCCAAAACTTGATGAACATGTAATGGTAAAAGTGGACCTACTTAATATCTTCATTAACCTTTACTATAAAAATGTATTTGACTTTTGCATTTTGTGCTTCTACATGGGCCATGCCACTTTCAAATATAGAGGAAAACCACCGGCCCTAAACCACCTAACTATCCACTATAAAAAATAAGTATCAATTTATAAGGTTAGGACTCGAGCTACCCACTTAATTAATGCTCTCAAGTAACCTACTTATAAGTTGGTGCTTTCATCATAGTTTCTACAAGATAGGCATTCAAATCCATACCAACATTCTGACAAACTCGATTCCCATAAGCTAATCAAATCTGCATCATTATCACCTAAAAAGTTAGCACGTGAATACAAGTACAATTGTGTTTTCTAGAGAAAATTCAATAATGAACAACCCTAAGTAGTTGATTTAAACAATATATCATATAAAACGAAAACAAATATTAACTCTTGAACAATTAATTAAAAGCACAATAACACAATTATTATTATAGGTTTGTTAATTCATCAAACACAACCACAAATGTTTAATAAATTAACTTAATGAATAAACCTACTTGAAAACTTTTAGTAAAATAAGAGAGAATAAAATAAGCACAACAACTCTTCTCTGGTTAGCTTTAAATGTGTGCTTAAGTTTGTATTTATATAATATTTTGAAGCATATTTGGTTTAAATAAAATTACTATATTGTCCATAAAATAAATTAAAAAACTTTTAAGAAATAAGTATAATACTATAAAAAACCAATCTAAATTGTAATAGAATTATATTTTGAAATCAGATAACTGGCTATATGATCAATCTAATCAAGTGATTAATCAATCGAGTACATTGGTCGATTGATCAAACATTCTCTCGATCGATCCAGTGATCATTTAATTAATATTCAAAAATCGATAGATCAATCTAGTGATCTAACTTGATCAATCTAGTCCACGATCGATTGAGTAAATCTCTCAATCGATCTAGTCATGTGTTAAAATTAATTCAATTAGGTTATATTGCTTTATTGATCTAGTCACTACTCGATCGATTAAGTAACATATTTTCACATTATTCCTATTATGTCTAATATGCAATCTAACGTGTGCAGTAACATAAATATATATGATATGTGATCGTTGAAACTTGATAGATTTTTTTGCTATAAAATATTCTTCTCATACACACTTATAAACTAAAATTAAAATTATATATTTTATTTATGAATGTCACCAACACTAATATAAATCTTATATATCATTTATTTGTGATATAATGATTACTTATTAAATTTGAGGTACTAATTAATTGCAATTTAAATTGATATATTGTATTTAATACTTTAAAGCAATACATAGATATAATTATATTTTTTATAAATAAAATTTTCATAAAACTTGTTTTTTTATTTAATAATTTTTCTACTCAAGTGACACATCTATATTAATTTAGATGTGAAATTAGGTATTTTAGATATTAAAGTAATAGTAGAATCACACTAAATTGGTCGATAACATTATGATATAAATTGTTGTATGTCTATTAAAAATGATATATGTTAGAAAAATATACAAGACAATAATATAAAAAAGGATATATTGTTTTAATTTATGATTATACTTATCAATTTAATATTTTTGTTAGTATTTTATCACATGAATAAAGTTCCCTTTATTTTAATTTTCAAGAGAACAAGACAAATTTACCAACAAAAAAAAATACAAGATTATGATCATATTTTAAAATTTTATCCTCACGTATATTTCACTTGTTTTGATATTATCATCCCTTATGCCAATAAATTAAAATTCTTATATTAATTGTACTTTATCTTATTTTATTTTTTGTATACATTTAGAATTATCTCAAACTTTATTTGCCTTTTATATTTGTGATGGTATGTAAAACACATAAAGAAACTAATTATTAGTAATAAATCTTTAAAGAGTCAAAATTTATCGTGTGTTTAATAAAAGTTGTTCTTGGTCCTCATGGGTAAAAGAAAATAATATTATTATCTAAACATTTTTATGTTGTACATGAAAAAAGTAGATTAACTTATAAAGATTACTCCTAGTACTCATTATGCATCACATGACAAACCAACAAACCAAATAAGTTAGGTGCATGAGTAAAGTTCACGAATAAGATGTAGAACCTTTTTATATATTGTTTTATATAGGTGCATTTACTTGTATATAAAAATACAATACATTAATATAAACACTAATAACATCTTCTTAAAATTATATTGATGTATATTACATACCCATGCATTTTCAAATGAAATCATTACCATATTAAGAATGCATCAATGTTTGGTAAAAATGGTGGAGAACTTCAGTTTTAAAATGTATATGCTCTTTTTTAAAATCTCTAAAATATCGTTTAAGATCATTTTTTTTTATTATTTCATCTTCAAGTTGAACAATTTATTAGTTTATTTTTAGAGCTATAGAGTCTTTAGGACATTTTCTATCATCATTGTTTTTCATTTTCTTCTTTTTCGACATATATCACAAAGTCAAGCAAATCCTAGTAGGTAAAGTTAGGATTCAAATGATTTTTTAGAAGGAAAAAAAATTAAATAAAAAATAATAAAACCTATATTTATATATTAAAAAATAACTCATGGATCTCCTATATACATTGCTCTCTGTTGAAGAGAATCTGGCTTAAGATAGTAATAAAATTCATATATTCATATAAAAAAGAACATAAACTTCTTATTTTTTGAAATAGTGTGGTATATTTGTATTGTAATACATGCTATGACTTTTAGAAAAAATGGACACTAAAGACTCTTTTTTTATTAAATAAAAAAATTATAGAACGCATGTTGGTCATGGATTGAGAATAAAAAATTGAATTCCATGAGATATAATCTCATGTTGTTCCTTAATAGCCCAATTGTATGGCGGTCGAATCCAAAATTATGAATATTATTATGTCTTAATTCATAGTGAAATATTTCTTGTAGTTTAATAAAATAATTATTTATTTCATTTGTAATAAAATGGGATGGATTGGTAGGGATTCGAACTCGGAACTAATTGGATGGAGTAGATAATTTACTTTTTAGAAAAAATAGGTAAAAATCTCTCCCAAACCGTGCTTGCATTTTTCATTACACACGACTTTGGTTTCAAACTTGGATCTATGTTGGAGTGAGGAGTCATACTACCTAGACCATAAGTAAATCCTGAATAGAGACTTTGACTTGAATTAATGATTTTTTTTTCAATTTTTTTATTTATATTCTCCTTATCCCTTAGATTTTTTCGTAACTTAAATTCATATGATATTTTTGCTTATTTTATCTATTTTGTGTTCTATTTAATTTCCTTCCAAATTCATATCATTGGCTATGTACCCTCGTGTATAGTTCACAAACATTCAAAGATGACTTGTTATTTTGGTAGATCTTCGTAGTCTCAAATAGATAATCCCAATTTATCAATATATATGTATATATATATATACACACTTAAATTAATGATTATAAATAATTTATGAAAATCATTTATATTTTTAAAATATATGGGAATTAAAAAAAATAATTATATATTTAATTCAATATTATTTTACATATTTTTAACTAATAAAAAATTAATACCACTTGAATTTTAATTTTTTATTCAAGAAAAAATAAAATCTATACATAGAACGATCTAAGACTTTAAATAATTTGGTGAAATTATTTTTACTATTCCTTAATATTTTTTCTTCCCTAAATCAAATGACATAGTAAGAGATAAGAGCTCATATTTTTTGTCAAAAAATAACTATTTTAACTTTCAAACCTTATTTTGTACATGTATATTTTTTATTTAAAAATAAACATGTTAAAAATCTAAACTTTTCATTTTTACTTTCTTTTTTCTCCAAAAATAAACACTAACTTTTTTATTTTACTTTTGTTCCCACAAAAAAAATATTAATACATTATCAAATCTAGTTTATGATAGGGTTTAAAAATTATAATTTTATTTTAAAAATGTCCTGAACATACTATATTATAAAAAAATTCAATCGAGTATCTTTAAAACCCCAACCTTTTGTATGATTGGATTAGAACCTTAAGGAAACAAAGTATGATCACTCATTTTGATAAGTCGAATTCAAGCATTCAATTAAAAATACAAAAAGGCAAAGTAAAAAGCTTTTTGAAATAAACTTTTATTAATGATATATCATCTTCCTCCAAATTACATAACTCTTCTTTTTTATAAGCAAGAAACCAAAAACAAATCTAGATGAAATGAGCCTATTTAGTTGTGGATTGAGCCTAATTTGTTCTTAAAAAATAAAAGACTAAAAATATTTATGATAAATAAAACATAAAAGACTCATATTAACTAAAACAAAAATTGATTCCCAAATTAATCATTGCATCTAACTTTATCTTCTAAATCTATCATTTGTATAGGATATTGAGGATATTTGTAGGATCTTAAAGATCTTGAGAATATTTGTAAACATCAACTTCGTCAACACCTCGATCTCCATTAGTCCCCTCCTCTTTGAAAAGATTCGTCCTTGAATCTTAGCTTTGTAAGTATATCGATTTGGTATCACAAATCCTTGTGTGAATTCTATTTGATGCTCAATTCCTCTCAAAGGTGGTAATCCATAGGGAATCTCTTTAAGAAGTAGATCCTCAAAGTCCTACAATAAAGGTACAACAACACTAGGCAAATATGAGTTAAGATCGTTGGTAGAAAGATAAAAATCCTTGTACACAAGTACAAGTACTTATTTTCCTGTCATCATTGCACTCTTAATCTTATGTTTTTTAGCGATTACATTCATTTTTTTATTTTTCTCTCCTATTTTCTCACTTTTATCTCCTTTTTGCTTACTTTTTCTCTCTTTTGCTCACTTTTCTATCCCTTCTGCTCACTTTTTTCTCTTTTATTCACTTTGCTCTCCATTTTTCCTCTCGACCTCACTTGCTATCATTTTATTTTCCTCTTGTTCATACTTTTATTTTTCTCTCACCTTGCACTCTCTTGCTATTTTAATATGGTGCTCATAAGCTTGTAAAGGTTTGAGAAGGACTAATACAACTTTTCGGTTGTTCATTTCAAAAGAATAACCATTTTTATACCCATTATGCAACACCCTTCTATCAAATTGCCACGATCGGCCAAGCAATATGTCAGCAATATACATTGATGCCATATCACAAAAAAATTCATCCTCATACTTGCCAATTGAAAAAGGACCCCAACTTATTTGTTAACATTCACTTCTCCACAATCATTCAACGATTATATCTTGTATGGTTTAGGATGCTTCTACCACTTCAAATTCAACTTTTCTACCAATAAAGTTCTAACAACATTAGTGTAGCTTCCATTATCAATAATAACCATACATACCTTATCCTTCATGTGGTATCTTGTGTGAAAAATATGCTCACGTTGCTTCTCATCTCTTTCATTCTTAGGCTGTATATTCAAGGCTCTCCTTATGACAAGTAATTCTCCACATACAGGTTCTTCTAGTTCAACATTAGAACAATCCTCCAACGATGGAATTTCATCATCACTTGAACTAGCACTTTCGATTTCTCCATTTACCTGTACAATTATAACCCTTTTTTTGGGCATTCAAAAGTAATATGTCGTAATCCTTGGGACCTAAAACACTTAATATCACGTGACTTAGTAAGAGATTCAGTTTAAGGTTTACCTCTAGGAATAGTAATTAAATTGTTTGACTTTGCTTCACCTTTTGTTCTAAAGGAAGTTTTGTTATCCCTCTAATTTAATTTCCACGAACTAGGTCTAAACCTTTTAGGCTTGATTTGCTTCTCCACTTTAATGGTTTTGCGTAGTAGTTCTTCCATCTCTATGTAATGTTGCAATTCAACCACATCAGCAATTTCCTTATTTAATTCGGCAATAAATCTAGCCATTGTTTCTTCTCTATCTTCCTCTATGTTTTCTCTAATCATGGAAATTTCCATCTCTTTATAATAATCTTCTATACTTACGAAACCTTGTACCAACCCTTACAACTTTCTATATAGATCCCTATAGTAATGGCTAGGTATAAATTTTTTACGCATCACCAATATCATCTCATCCCATGACTAAATAAGTCTCTCAATATTCTTTAGATTTTGACTACTAATTGATCCCACCATATACCACCATAATCTGTAAATTCTACGACTAATAGCTTTACTTTCTTCTCCTTAGAGTAATTAAGGCAATCAAATACATGTTCAACCCTTCTTTCTCACTCCAGGTATAACTCAAGATCATTCTTTCCTTGAAAAGATAGAATTGTCATATTTATACTACCTATATTGCAATATCCTTTGGAGTCAACCTTTTTATCTCATTTATAACTTGCTCTCTCCTCCATATTGGAATCAACTTCTTCTTCATCAAACTCGTGTCTTTTATGTCTTCTTCTATGTGGTTCAGAACTGGAAGAGGATTCTAATCATCCAACATTGCATTCAGCCTCTTAAATTGGTCATTAACTACTTTGATGAAGAATTTCAAGTTGATCTCTTGTGGTTCTCCTCATTCCTTACTCATGTTTTCAATCTGTAAAATAAAATGAGATAACACACAACACTCTATCGCGTGTTTTCTCTCACTATTTTGGCTTTTTTTTTCTTTTAACACTCAAAACTCAAGCCAGTCTTCTTTTGTGTTATTAACAAAATCAAAGAATTCAACTAATCTCAAGAAATAATAGATTTATTGGTTACAATCTCAAAAATCAGAATTTTAAAAAATTAATGGAAAAGTATAATAGAAATAAAGTTCAAATAGGACTCTAAAGAACTAAGAAATAATCTTTTCAAGATCTTGAAAATTAGAATTTTTTTAAAAAAACTTAATTAAGGGCAAACAGTAAGTCTAAAGAGGACTCTAAAGAACCAACTAGTGGGAAACTAGAACAAAACAAAGACAACTAATTTCAACAAGAAAAAACAAGAATTGAAATCTTGAACAATCTCCTACTTTGTTCTCCTTTTTTTCTTCTTCTTTTTTTCCTTTTTTTGATACTATTGCGTCTAATGTGAATAGAAAATTTACAAAAAAAATTCACAACCTTAATGAACAAAAACTGAAAACAACGTCATAATGTGCAACAAAACTTTAAACTCTCAGTAAGTAATGTAAATGATAGAATTTGGGCTCAAAAAATGTGAGAACAAAAGAAAAGCCTATTTTTCTTAGAAAGGGTCAAAACGAGCTTCAATTTAATATATTATAATAGCTTTTTCGATAACCGAATCAAAAGTTATAATCGTTTAAAGTTATAACGTCAATTTATCGAAAACAATTGAAACCCTCAACAACATCCCTCTTTTTTTGAAGAAGAAAAATGGATTGAACACATAAATAAAGAAAATAAAAAAATACAAAGAATTCAAAGAGAATTGCAAAAAATATATAAAAACGAAAACAACGACAACGAAATTAAAAGAAAACAAAAGACTTGAAGGACGGAATTTTTTTTAAATCAAAGACTCAAAAGAAACTGCAAAACGAAATCTAAAGATGAAAAAAAAGATCTTGAAAGGAAAAGAAAAGAAAGATTTTAAAAAGATTTCCAACGAAATAAGAAAGAGAGATCTTAAAAAAAAGATTTGCAGTTGAGATTATTTCTTTTCTATTTTCACTTTTTCAAATTGATTATTTATTCTTTTTTTTATTCTCGTATTATTTCCATATCTCTTTTAGTTTTCTTTCTTAGAACAAAAAGATCTAGAAAAAAAATTATCTATCTTTTATTTTTTTAATGCTATTTATATTTTTAAATTTTAAATTTTCAATAAAATTAGGCAAAAATAATAATTATTAATTCAATTTTATTTTATATTTATATTTGATAAAAATAAGATAATAGCAATTCATAACTTAATATTTTTCTTTTATAATTACTTCCTCGACTAAAAATGTATATTTGTTTTTATTTATATTGTTTGAGAAAATTTCAATTAATGATAATAAAGCAAAATATATACAAGTTATTTATTTGGTTTACTTTGTATATGTTTAAATAAATTGTTAAAATAAAAGTAAATTTTTTAATTATGCTATTGTGGTATGAAAAATATTTAAGGTCTCAATTTATGTTTGATGTTAGATCTCCACCCTCCTTGGTCTTAGGTCTAAATTTATACTAAGAAACAAATATGGTATATTTGATGCATCATATCGGATAAGTTAAGTATAGTCGTATTGAAATGAACTATATTAAATTGTATTATAAGTAGTTTGTACAGTGTGTGACAACAAACTGTATAATATAGTGAGATAAAATTAATTGTAAATATTTTAATAAAATATTTTATATTTAAAATATTTTTTAATTATAAAATTAATATTTAAGTCAATATTTAATTTATTTTATATTTTAATTTATTTTAAAAAAATTTAAAAACACTTTTCATTTGATATGAAATAAAAACGAAAGATACATAATTTTATAATTAAAAATTTAGATAGTTTATGTTAAGCATTCAATATAATTCAGACCGACATTTTTTTATTGTATAAATTTTTTATATAATCACATTTTTTTTATATTGTATCATATAGTTTTATTTTACAACAAAATGCATAATTGTGTAGAATTATACAATTAGAAACTTTAATATTATGTAACAAATATGTAGGTAACGTGATACAACCAATGAGTTAACTAGTTCTGAAAAATGGATATGTTCTTGCCATAAGATTCAAAGGTAATTCCGAACTTTATTGATGTAAACGTTATGCTCTTCAAGGAAAAGACATCTGAATCTATAACATCTAATAAAAAAGTAGTAAAAAAGAGTTCTAAACTACCATCTCATAACCCCATACTTTGCCATACCTTGGCACACCTTGCCACAATATAGAGAATCTTACATGCAATAGATATAAAGGCACGTGTTGAAATAAAGTTATTTTGTCTCCTTATTTTAATAAACAATGAAAAGTTATTTAAAATAATAACTAGATAAATTATTGATATTAATAAAGAGCATATATAGTATGTAAAATTTTCTAGCTCCGTTAACTTTTCTAAGCCTATATTAGAAAGAGTATCCTATTTTTAAAAATTTGTAGGTGGTGATATCATAATAATATTTTATGTATGTTGTCCACATTTGTAATTTCTATGTTTATATTTGTGTTTTTATGGGTCTAAATTACATATTTTTCGATATTACAAAAAATGTAAATTATTTTTAATCTTTATTTATAATGTGATGATTTGTACAATTTGACATAATTTATCACTTCTTAACTTTAAATTTTAGTCTAATTTTATTTATTTTTATTTATTTTAGACTTCATTATTTTTATTTAAATTTTATTGCATATTTGAAAAAAATAAAGATTAATTGAAATCAAATTTAAATGAAATAAAAGGAAAGCTAAAAACAATAAAAGTGTTGAAGGTGCATAGACAAGAAAAAAAAGAAAAAGGAAAGCTGAAAATAGAAAAGGGCGGGAAAAAAAGGAAAGCTGAAACAGAAAATACAAAAAGATTGTGAAAAAACGCACTTAAGTATGAAGGAAAAATACACAAACGTTGGAGAAAGGGAGGCATTAAAACTAGGAATGGAACTGAATTAGAGGCACACAGTTTTGACTTAATCTATATAAGAGAGGCGTTGAAACAAATGAAAGATAGAGAGGGAATGTGCAGAAAACAAAAACAAAAAAGAAGTGCTGAACGAGACAAACACAGAAGGAGATCGAGTGGGAGGCGCTGAAACTGAAATAAGAGAGGAAAGTGAAAGAGAAAAAAATGAGAGGCACTGAGGTGCTTGAAACTAAAGGAAAAAGGAGAAAAACCAGAAGCAGATCAGAGAAAAACATAAAAGAAAGATGGACATAGGGGCACTAAGCAGATTGGGGGAGTGCTCACCTTCCTTTCAATTCTTCTTAGAAAAATCATGATGAATTTGTTTAAGTTGAATTTAATTTTTAATATAAACTAAATTCTTTTTATTATAAAAAAATATGTAATCTAATTCTAAATTGTAATTGATTTTTCATGTTAATTTGAATTATTTTTCTTTATATTTGTATGATTATTTTTGATCTTATTGCTTCTAATTAATCAATCATTAATTAGATGATTTTGATCTTGTGAACTTTGATAGTATTAAAATCATTAGTTTTAATGCTTTCTTTCTTTTTAAAATTGTATATTCTTACATAAATTGATAAATAAGAATGTTTTCAATTGATTTTTTAAAGAGATTTTTGGATGTTTTTTTATTGATAACAAACATAGATAATTAAATTCAATTAGTTAAATGAGTAAAACATAATAAGGGATTAGTTGAAATCGATTTTTTAAAAGTTTTATTCTCATTAATTTGATATTCGAAAAACATCTTTTTTTTTACACATTTTTTTAAATTGATTTTATTTTAAATTTCAATTACAACAATCTTAATGACTTTTATAGATAAAATTAAAATTAACATAATTTTGATATTTGTCGAAAGTAAATTACTAATCCACGAGGATGATACTCTTCTCGTCACTTTATCATAAAACTATTATACTGTGCACTTGTATTTTTTCACCGATCATAATAATAAGAAAATTGTATATCTTCACAATTACAAAACAATTAATAGTTAATTTTATGTAAAGATAATTTGTGTCATATCCATTAAATTAGGTTCATATTATAGATTATACATCGAATTATCAGCTCTAGATCTGACTAACAGTTGGGGCTTTTATAAGTAGAACATTAAATTTCGACGAGGAGAACATTAATGCAAAATGGTAATTTGACCAAGGTAGATCCATTACAATGGGCCTTTCCCATGGACTAGATGGATACATGATACATTTAGATGAGCTTTATGGATTAATAATTTTGGTACAAATTATTTATCATGCTCCGCATAAAGAACAAAAGAATGCACCCTTCTACAGCCTACCAGCTTCCAGACAGTTTTGTCAAGTTCAATGCTCAACAATACTATGACCTTCTTCAACTACTCTATGTTGATCATATACTAGTGCAATAAATTAGATGTAATATGCTTGATCTTACAAAACTCAAGATACTTTTGCAAAGGTCTGCACAAATCCAAATTGTTCAAATCAGGCACTTCATAGAAAACAAAAGTTGGAATCATCATGGAACATGGTGACAATTTGATAATTCTACATTCATGGCAGTTTCAAAGTTTCCACACGCAACCATGTATTGCCACAAACGTTAGCCAAAGACCCAAAGTAATCCTAAAAAGTTTAAACTGTCTTCTCAGCTTTTGTAACCTTGAGCTTGATTTTGAAGATTTTGATTTTCTTCTAAGAGACGATCATATTCGAGAAGAAGATCTGCAGCTTGCTTCTGGAGCGAAACAACATGGGCTTCTGCAGTTTCCACCTTTGCATCTTTCTCTTTCGATTCCGACTTGAGCTTCTTCAAACTTTCTAATAAAGTTGAATTTTCTTCGTGCAACAGCTTCATTTCCTTGGTATACTTGTCTTTAAGTTGTGCCATCTCTTTTCTTAGCTTTTCCACCTCTTCTTTTGAAGCTCCCATGTTACTCCTTAATCCAACAAGTTTTCCAAGATAATGGTGCATCCGGTCAATTATGAATCCAAGAAATAGAGTAAAACCTGTACGATCCAAATCCAGACCTTTAGTAACCACTAATCAAATTTCATAACCACATTAACAATGATCCATTACTCCTTATCCCTTCCTCACCACTAAACACCAGGAACCCCAAGCCCAAAGACCAGAAGCTTCTCATATTCCTTTGATTTGGTAGATCCATCCATCTATGTTACTTTACACAAATATATTTTTCTCTCCCAATTTATTTACACAAAAGTTAAAAAAAAAATTCGAGCAAGACATATCATATTATATATGTACCACCAGGTAACTTTTCATTACCTCAGCCCGCAAAAACCCACACCAAAGTTCTTGCCTATTTTCATTTGAAACACAATCAAGAAATATATGATAATGCAAAGGTTGCCTACTTTATACGTTTATACCTATTAAAAAATCTGTACCCCTACAGAACCTAAATGATTCATTCACATGCCAGTCATTAATGTAATAAAATGATAAATAACTTGGACTCTTCAAAATTTTTTTAACTACCCATCTGTAAAAGCCATGATATGGCCCTGGTTATGGTATTAAGACAATCCGATTTGATATTTAGACACTCCAATTTGATGTAAATTTCCATAAGATCTAGAAAAATGAGTATTTCCCACACCGAATACTTATTCCAAAATTTAAGTCTCTCACTATTCTAAAAGAGTTTAGATTCCTTGTAACATAGATAAAATCTAACAATTTAGAAGCATAAGTCCAACATGTACAACCAAATCCCAAAATTCTCCGTTGAAATTGAGAAAATACTAACGGCAGAGAGTCAGAAATACCAAAGAAATAAAAACCCTTGATGAAAAACGCAGACGGTAGATATTAAAGGCACACAAGTAACTACAACGACAAGAGAAGAAAATAAAGAATAGTATCAACATACCAGTGAGCGAAGCCTCAAGCAAGTGAGTCCTCCATAGAACCTGGTCCATAGGTGACATGGTGCCGATCTTGGCACCTTTATTCTGGATCTTAGCAATGCTCCAAAGGCTTGAACACAGAATCACAGACATAGTGCAAGCAATGGTTTTTATGGTACCTTTACCAGTTTTTAACTGATCTAAAGTCTTTATCACTAGTTCTCTCAAAGGCCCGATCTTTAACAGTAAAAGCAATGCTACAATAGCCTCAGCAAATAGAACCAAGTACAGTAGTTGAATCAACGCCATAGTTCCTCAGTTATAGGAAATTAAAGAACCCAAAAGGGAAAACAGACCAAAAAACTAAAACCCACTTCCACTAAACTGGATTCATTCTTTAAAAATCAATGCCATATATCAGAAAAATCATCCAAAACTAAAGAGCACAACCTGACTTCAGCGAAAAATCAAAACCCAAACCAAAAACCCTTCAATGTTAAAGAAAAAAACGTTGCACGATTATCAGACAACCCACTTGCTAAAAAGCAGGTTTTGTGCTCAAATATTAGGTTTTGAGGCAACCGAAATAAAATGATGTAGAAGAACTGGCTATGATCGGAAAAGAAAAGGAGGAGGAACAAAGACGGGTTGTGTGTTTGTCTTAAAGTAAAGCCAGGGAAAATTACACTTTAAACCATAGGAGACTTTTTTTTAATGTATATTTAAATATATGATAAAAATTATTTATAATTACAGTATCTCTATATATGTTTACTTTTTACGATACTATAAATATATGTTTATATTTAATAATGTAATAAGTATACGTTAACCTATATTTATGTAAAAAAATGTACTTATATAAATTTTAGTTTATTATTTTAAGATATAATATTTTAAAGTTTTTAACTTAATAAATTTTATATTTTATATTTTTATAAAAAAAATTAAATTAAAAAAGAGATGATTCTCTTCAAAAGATATTTTCATATTTATTTTTTCACTATTTTTAAATACCTATTCATAAATCTTTTTACATGTGTTTAAAAGCATAAAATTTATCAAAACTTTCAACAATTTCAACCCATGAATATCCAACTAAACGGTCACAAATTAATAATTATGTAATACTTAGACAAAAATTTAGTATCATTAATATTACTTTTAAATATTTGTTTAAATTAATCTTATTTTTAAACAAGTGTTCAATTTTACGTATAAATTGACTTATATTTTAAAATAAATAGTAGGATACAAATGAGAAAAAAGAAATATGCTCTTAAAAATATGTATCGAGCATATGCTTAAAATGTATAAAAAAATTAAAAATATATTTTGTTAAAACTCAAGTCTAATATAAGATGATGGTTTTCACACATTTTAATAGCTTCAAGTTTTAGAAAATATTGTTGCTAATTTTTAAGTAATATGATTTTAATTCATTCTATGATCCTAAAAGTCTAATTTAATTTCCTTTTCCTCCTCTCTATAGAATTGCTTGCCATTTTGTTTTCCCAAAAAAAGGTGAGAGAAGAAACATCGTTGTATACATACCCTAAACAACAAGATACGAGATATGACACAATCAACCGGTCTACAACTCTACATAGCAACTAAATATGTTCTTGCATGGTGGATTGTTTTCAATTAGGTTCTTTAAATATGGCATCCATAAGCAAGTCTTACTATTCTTTCATGATATGATATATTTTCAATAATTTTTCTCAAATATTTTATCCCGTAACATTATTTTTTAACTTGGTTAAATTGTTTTTCACAAATATTATTTTTGGTTGTTCATGGAATTATTTAATTTTAAAGGTTCGGCGGTTTCTATTTTTTATTATATGACAAAAAAATGAATTTTATGATTAAGATGTCTCTAAGCAATTCAAACTTGTTTTGTTGGTTCATTTTGTTAGTGTTTCACTATTGGAAAAATTGTTGGTTTAATTAGAACTTATTTTTTCACTTTTAATTCTATATTTCCAAAAAAAAAAAGAGTTTTATTTTTCTTCAAATTCAATGCGTTTTACTCTTTTTATCTTTCAACTTACAAGAATTTCTTAGTATCTCTGTTAACTCTATGAGATTATACTTTGTCTTTTGTATCAACCTAAGAGTTAACAACAATAAGTTGTATTCTTTATAACTATTACTACAATTACTTATCAGTAATTATCTTTAACAAGAAAATATAAGTACGATCCATGGTTGGTATGAACACGATATGTGCTCTTTGTATCAACTCCAATGGGAAGTGGCTCAACAAAATAAGTGTGGAGATATTTATCATCTTATATATTATAATACCACTCTAATTCATATATGATCCACTTGTTCATATGTTTCACTTTTAATATATAAAAAAACATATGTTGTTTATGTTATGAAAAAATTATATGATGGACAACATATAAATTTTTATAAAAAAACATGTTTTTTATGAGAGAAATATGTTTTTTCTTTTTGAGAGTTAAAAATGAAACCTCGTATATAAAAAGAATTATAAAGGGAACTAAATCTTGTATTATTTAGTTTCTATTATATTTAAAATATTTTGTACTTGTCCAAGCTAAATACAGATAGTGTTTATCTATGTTCAGGGGGTCAAAAAATAAATATAAAATATTATGATTCCTTACTAATTTAGGAGTCATAAATTAAGAACATTATTGTTACCTATTGATACCAGTTTTCATTAACATTAATGATTTGATACACATCTTCTTTCTATGGACGTTAGAACAAGGAATACATTGTTAGGATTTTAGACAACCACAGGGTGTGGCAACATTTGGCCCTTTGATGATTAGGTAAGTCCAAGTAGTAAGAAGAAAGAGGAGACTAGTGTCTCTCCTTCTAATACAAAGAGATGCAGAGAAATATTTACATAAAAAGTATAAATTTAAGTGTTTGTCTCTTGTGATTTTATTTCAAGTTATCTTCAATGGTGATATGTGATGAATATATATAGGGAAAAATATAAATACTGATAATCATTACCTGTAGTGATAAACTTATCTTAATATTGGAATTTTATCTCCTTAATTATCTTATTGTCAAATAATTAAGAGATTAAATATTGGTTTCTTATCCTATTGGATATTTATCTAATATTAATGCTTATTTGCTGATTCAATAATTATTGGGTATGCTGACAAGTTATTTGCTAATTGGGACCTCTTATATTGCATCACATGGCATAAACTATTTTACACTTAACATAAACCCCTTAAACTTGCTAGGCATGTACACATGTGCTAAGAGGTCTATTTTGACATTCTATCATCATTGGGCCCATAACTTTATGAACCCCACTAGTGGCATCGTGTACACCCTTGCATGGTCATTAATTTCATTTTTGAAAAACTTCTTTTTTGTCCCAAGCACTTAAAACGTTCATAGTGGTGTCTTGTTATTAGTGATTTTTCAGGATTCTCAATCGGACTCTTAGTAAAAGAGTTATATCGATATCAAAACTACCATTCAATGGGTTCACTTTTCTCAATCTTAGATGGAAGACATAGATCCAAATATATGGGCCTGTGAGCCCTTGGGCTAGCCAAAAGCCTGTAAACCTTAGACAAGTTCTTTGATTAATGGATGAGATACTTTTGCATCCTCTATATAAAGAGAACTATCTTCTCACTTTTTCATTCTACCTTTCAATTTCCCTTTTGTGAGAAAGAAGAGTGTAAGAGCTTGGCATTAAGGTCTAGTAAGTTTTTATTTTTTCAAAATTTTCCTAATTGTATGATTTTATTTTCTTACTATCTAAGCACCTCATATCCCACGACTCTTACACTCATCCTTTCTTATGCTGGCAGTGATGAAGGACGGGATGATATGATTAACAAGATCAGACTTGATTTTCATAGGGAGGAGAGAGCATGGATCGAGATGAGTCACATGAGGTGGCCATTGAGTAGGGGACCGACAGAGGAATGAGGGACCAATATCAGTCCAACCATGGTTCATCCAAATATGGGATGTTCGACCATGTTCCGTCCACCTTGGTATGTCTAACTTTGGTCAAACCAAGATCCGTCTACTTATGGTATGTTTGGACATAGTTTGGCCACCTATAGAGTGTCCGACCATGGTTCAGCCACTCATGGAGTGTCCAGCCATAGTGTGGGTAGATCAGGTTCGTACATCGATGGATGGGTATGTGTTGAGTTAGGCGATGGCTCCAAATTATCCTAATGATGTAATTTTATCCATGGAGGTCATTCGGATGCTTGTTCACCGCGAACTAACTCCTCCAATGATAAAGGCTTAGATTTATTTTGGTTGATATTCCTAAGTATCTGTTAGGTCTTAGTCATAAATCATTTCTTGGACAGACTTAGGGACATTTTTATTATACCAAAATCCATAAGGATGATACCTCAAGTTTTGTGAATGAGTTGGAGTAACCCATTCTAGGTCTACAAATCATCTCTTTGTTAGGTTAAGACTATCTTTTTCGTCTATAATGAGAAAGTTTCTGGTACACATTGGTACCACGTCATCCTAATTTCCTCCTAACTATTATCAGTTCTTGCTGGGTACTCTAAAAAGAATATGGATATGAGTTGACCATGGAGGAGTGCACTTATTGCCACTTATGATATCTTCAAGGTGGTAGTCAAAGTTAGCTTTACCCCAAACCTTATGCCGATTGTATTTTGATTTAGAAGCTTCCTCTACCAATAAATGGTGATAAGACCTACTTTTCATGGTGGAGGGGGATTTTGATCTAAATCTCTTAAAGGTCCCTCACACGTCTATCCAATATGAGAGTATTGGTAGGACACTTTGAGACTTGGCCTCACTATGGTATGCTTTATTAGTTTCTAACATGTTCTCTTTTTGTTTGTAGTTTTTTTATTATAATATCATCCTTCTAAAAAGTAACAAGAGTATATCACTTATCTTTACTATAAACCTTTAGAGGAGTAATATAGTGATAGACTCGTACTTTTTGGATGGATCGCTTAGTAGGGTTCGGACCCTATAATAGCTAAGCTAGAGAGCGATGATCTTTCAAATCTTAACAAGTATGATTGTGCTCTTTTTTATAGGTATGAATTTTTGATCTTCCAACTGGTAGTAAAAATAAGAGTATGGCGACTTTGAGGTTTCTCAAGAAGTCTAGTCAAGGAGAGACTCCCACATGAACCAAAGTGGTTCATATCTTAATGGCACCAAAAAGGAAGATAACCTCCATTTTTGGAATGATTGTCGTTGACGCATCACTTTGTTAGTTGCAAATGGTTCAAGTTCATGACCTATTGACTTGGATGTTCCTTCTACGACCTCACCTACACCCAACACTTTTTAGGGCTTTCTAAAATCTAGAAAGTGGAAAGTTCTCACAACATAATTGCTCAAGCCCAAAGACGAAGGCTTAAGACATCTCTAAGACTGCCCATTATGATATGGATCAAGAGTTAGGAAAAGTTTGGGGCACAACTTATGTAGCCCAACAGGTTCATGTGATATCTTTGGCGACATTAGTGGTTTCCTTGGTGATTCAAGATTCTATTTTAGCCTAAGAGAAGAACCTAACATATTAGCTATCTACGAGCCTTCATTCATCTCAAGGGTAAGTACACATGCTCGATGTCAAGATAGGGATACTTCAAACAAGTGCATTTGCATAGTATAGAGATTCTGATGATTATACTAAAAATATATCAGATGTGTGGGATCATGATTTTGAAACCTCCATATGACAATTCTATAAGGTTTATTCTGACATAACCTTTTCTACTATCATCTTTCTTAATTTAGAGGAGAAGGCCTCTTGCCATGGTATGATCAGCTCTGATTGAGATGAGGAAGGCCAAAGTGGATCTAGCAGTAATGATTATGAGGCGACTAAGGAGAAAGCTAATATAAGAGATATTGCTTCTTAGAGCGTGATAGATATGGAAATTAGTAGGCTATCTCTTTATGGTCTTTCAATTTTATATCCCACCAAAGTGCATACTTGGTGGCTTTACTTTCTAGTAGTAGACTTAGTCTTTGTATGGACCTTTTAGATATACATATATATACATATCCTTTGTTGCTCTATCATGTTTATACTTTTAAATTCTGCACTTTACTTTTATATTTCAGTTGAGACTCTTTGGCGAGGTTCATCAATGATCTCATATGTTTCGAGACTAGAGGTGTTCTATGAGCATGTTCCTTATTGGGATTTATGATGCACCATATTGGTGCATAATAAAGTGTACTTGCTAGGGAACGGGTCCAAAGTGATCCAAACAATATGTGCCATAATTGGCCACATACATTATATCCGACCACATGAGCCGTGTAAAAAGTGCCGCGAGATCATTGTAAAAAGTCTCTATTTTGATCCAATTAGGGATACAATGATGATGATACTTAGTCATTCTTTGAATCTTTCCCATTTTCATATAAAGATTCTTCTTCATATTATTGGTAGGAGGTAATGTCATTCCTAAGCTTGACATTCTTTATTGGTAGGAAGTATTTCATTAAGAATTTCTTCGACAAATCATTCCAAGTTGTAATGGAATTAGGTGGCATAGAGTTTATCCAAGCTCCAACATTATCTCGCAAAGAGTAAGGGAACAATTTAAGCCTAAATGCCTCTTCGATTACACTATTAAATTTAAATGAATTTATAACTTCAATAAACAATCTGAGATGCAAACCAGGATCCTTTGTTAGTAATTCGCTAAATCGTCCAAATGTTTGAAGCATTTGAAACCTCACTGGCTTTAGTTTAAACCGATTAGTTTGAATGTTTAGCCTTGTAATACTTGGATTCAACCCTTCTAACGTAGGTATTGCATATTCATTCATAGTTTATCCCTATCATCCATTAAAGGAATCTTGTTGATTAAATTTAGCTCATTATTGTTTATTTCTAATGGATTAGTCATTTCTTTCACTTGGGTGACAAATTCTTGTTTTCTTATTAATCTCAAAATATGCTTGATTTCAAGATTTAAAAGCAAAATTTCTCCCTTGTCGACTTTGCTCATGCAATAGACTTAACTATATTTCTAATAGCACTAAATAATATGTCTAATATTTATAATCCCCGATAACGACACAAAAAACTTGATCAGATATGAATTGTGTGTAATAAATATGCAAATATATGTATCGCAATAAGTAATATAACGATAAGAAAATATCATTCTCACAGATATTATGTTATTAAAAATTAATTTTTAAAACTAAAAAAAAGTAATTTTTTTGTGTTTTTATATTTTAAGAAAGCAAAATTACAAAAACTAAAAATAAATAGTAATAACTAATTACATAAAATTTGGAAACTAAGAAGATATACGATAAAATATTTAAGAATACGTAACCCCCAGTTTTTTAAACATGTGAATCACTAAAATCTCCCCAATATAATTATCAATCAATTACAAGATTAATTGAATTTAACCTAGCATGTATTTCTCTCTCAAGTAAATTATGCACCATATAGTAATTAACCTAATAACTTTCTCATGTTAATTAAATTGCATATTACTCATTAAGGCTTGAAATAATTTGGTCTTCTCCATATTACTTTATCTCTAGAGTCAATAATTTTATATGGGGACTACTGATTAATTATGGATCACATACATAAGAATTATACATCTATATTTAGAAACTATGCAAGTTATTTAATTAAGACAAATAATTTAATAATTCTCTTAAATATATTTAATTATCTCTATAGATCAATTGTTAGCTAAACAATTAATAACATAAAAATTAGATTAAATAATATAATTAAATTAAAATCATAATTGATGTAAAATATCATATCACTATATGTTAAAAATTGGATTCGTAAGACCCTTAGATTAATAAATTAACTAGGCATAATTTTGTTCATAAAACTTATATTTTTCATAAAGAAAGAAATAAAAATTAATAAAGGGAAAAAAGAAGAAATACAATTAATCTATTTAATAAATAAAAATTAATAAAGAAAAGAGAATAAGAAGAAATACAATCAATCTATTGAATTGTATTACCAATCTCCTCTTTAATCTTCACCAAAATTGTATCTCTTTTTGAATTTCTCTATGCTTTTAACATTTCTTGCTCTAAAAACTGATAATTTTTTTGTTAATTTTGGCTCCTTAAGGTTTAAAGGAAAATTAGGGAGTTAAATTAAGCTTATGTGGAATCTGAACCATTAGATCAACTTTAGATCAAGGGTTGAGATGAAAAAAAGAAAAATTAACAACTCCATCCAATAAAAGTATGACACGTGACTCTCGCGTTTTACTGGACAAATCAACGTTTGATGCCTGGCATAGGAGGACTGGTTTGGTCAACCCATGTTGAGTCATCATCACGTGATGTGACATGATTCGCGGTTATGGATGACATGGTGCAATGTTGGAAGGTATGGACAAATCGCTTTATGAAATTTGGCAAGACTTTTGACCGCGCAACTAACTCAGATTGAACGTCGTGATGACACATGGGATGACACTACATCATTGGGAATATGTAGCATTGCGTGATTGGTGATCTATACTTACATGACATCCACGTGGCTTATTCGGTCAGCCTCTTTGCTTAAGTGGCATCCACATGACGACTTTTGATTGGTCTTACGTTTAAAATTCATAAAAAATTCATAAAAAACTCAAAAAATTTCAAAAATTATATTTTATATCTTTTCACTAGAAAGTTTATATTTTAATATTTTAACACTAAAAATACTACTTATTAAATAAAAAGAACAAATATTAAGTAGAAAATACATTAATGACTATACTTTCATAAGTCATCAATTAAAACTATCCAAGTTAGAGGTAAATGAGATGGTAGTTTTTTAAGAATATGTACACCTACTAAAAGATATAAGTGGAGAAGTAGACATTATATTTTTTGAAATCCAGCACTAAAGGTTTTGCAAGGAATCCTAATGATACGCCAGATATTAACCCCAATATCGTAATGCATAAGCTAAACATAAACACCAAATTCAAGCCTTTCCAATAAAATAAAATAAAATTCCTAAGGGTACGTTATGTTACATTAGAATGTCTTTTGGGTTAAAGAATGCTAGCATCGTATATTGGTGATTATGCAATATAATGTTCAAAGATCAACTATGAAAGAATATGGAAGCATACATGGATATATATGATGATAAAAAACAATATAGTTCGTGAACCATGTTGAAGGCCTGAGGAAAGTGTTTTAAGTCATCAAAAGGTATGGGGACGAGACTTAACCCTAAAAGATACGTCTTTGGTGTTACCTTAAGGAAATTCCTCGAGTATGTTATTTTAGCTAGTGGAATCGAAGCAAACCTTTGTAAGATCCAAGAATTAATTAGCATGAGACCACCAAGCAACTTAAAGGGAATTCAACAACTCAATGGAAGGATTGTAGCTCTTAACATATTTATTTCCAAATGCACTGACAAGTGTCTATTATTCTTTAAGTTATTAAGAAAAAACACATCAATGTTTTTGGAACAAGGATTACAATGCGACATTTTAAGAAATCAAACAATACTTAGGCACCCTTATCTTAGTAATCCTTGTTCCCATGGAAATATTATATTTATACCTTGTTGTCAACCTTCAAACTTTGATGGTGTGCTATTGGTAGAAAGAGAAAAATTCAACATCCCGTTTACTATGTCAGTGTAATCCTGATAAGTGTTCAAGAAATATACAACTATAGACAAACTTTCCTTTGCCATAAAAATGTCATCATATAAACTAAGACATTACTTTGGTTCACATGCTATAGTGGTTATCACCTTGCACCCTCTAAAAAACTAGTTAGAAAAGCCAGAAATTGCAGGAAGGTAGAGATAGATTGTAATTGAGTTAGGATAGTGTGTTATTAAATTTATGCCAAGATCTTTTATAAAAGCACAAGTTGTTATGGATTTTGTTGTTGAGTTTAATGGCTTACCTAAGGTTGTTAAAAATGATTGCATGCATGAAGTTTGTAGTGTGGGAGTGAATAAGTCCGAGATATGACAAGTGTTTGTTAATGGAGCATACAATTTTAAAGGAACAAGGTTATGAGTAGTTATAATTAACCATGAGGGAAATTGTTTTGAATATTCTGTAAGAATGGAATTCTAAGTGGCTAACAACGTTGTGGAGTATGATGCAGTTATTTTTGGAGTCAAGACCTAAAAAAATGCTAGGAGTAAAAAATCTCATCTTGCATAGTGAATATAGGTTAGTGGTTAATTAGTATCTAGGCACTTTTGAAGCTAAAGATTGCAAAATGAGGAGATTTGTAGAACGATTGAATAAAAAATGCTTGAGGCTCGTATGATTTGAAAAAAAAAATAGATACCAAGAAATGAAAATAGCCATGTTAATGCCCTAACCACTTTAGCCAATATATGTAAGGCCAATAGTAATAGAATAGTCAATCATTATCTTGGCAGAGGCTGGCATGAAAGAAGCAAAAACAAATTGTGGGAAGCATTAACGAAGTTGCCACCTTAAGGTTTGCATTGCTACTTAACTTCCCCAAGAGTGAGAGCCTACTTAAGGATAAGACCAAAGCATAGGAAGTCAAGTTAAAAGTCAGATGATACATGGTCTAGGGTGATAAGTTGTATAGAAAAATAGCCTTAGAGATTGGATTGCTTTGTATAGCCAAATAATATTCAACAAGAATCATAAGTGAATCACATAAATGGGAGTATGGCTCTCTTTATAGTGGAAGAAAGTTATCTCAACGGATCATGATAACTTTTACTCATTCTATAATTTGATCCCCCAATTATTTTTTGTAAGATAATTTAATAATTTTGATCCAAATCGTTAATTTTCAATTAAATATAACGTCTAATGTTAAAAACTTGAGGTGGCACACGTGATAATCATTTTAATTGTATTAATTTTGTGACGTAATGTTATTTTTATGGATATACAAATTGTATTATTTTTATAAAAATAGATATTAAATTAATACAATTTACATATCCTCGATATATGTAAAACAAACAAAAAGTTAAATTTAAGTACTAGATGGATGGTGAAAAATGATAAATTATGCATTCAATTAATTAATAATATTGATATGGTGAAGGTTATATTTTTTTGGACAAATTTATTAACGTATTGTTCAAAGAGTGAATTATACAAATGATTGTTAAATTTTTCTATATTCTATATTTTGGTATTTTTTTAATTTTGTGGTTTGAATTTTTTTTTAAATTTTCACACTTTGTTTTTTTAAATTTTTTCTTATAATTTAATTCATTTATTTCTAATTTTTAGATTTTCTTCATTTACTTTTTCTTAATAGTTTTAAAGTTGAATTTAAAGTTAATTTCAAATTTGAAATAAATTTGTGAAAAATAATAAGTAAAATGATTAAATTATAAATTAAAAAATAAAAAGAAAAAAATGTGAAAACTAAAAAAATAAAAGTAACAAATCATAAAATAATAATAAAAAGATTAAAATATAAAATTTAGAAAATTTTAGAGAGCATTTATGAAGTTTTTCTAGTTATAAAATTTGAAATTTTGAATTATTAAATCTAAAATAAAATGTATTATTTTTTTGATATAATATTACTTTAATGTTACACAAATTATATTAATACAATATCCATCCTTATAAAAGAAATATACTTTGTATATGCATAAAGCAACATTGATCATCAAGTGTGTGTTACATAATGATTTAAAATTAAATTATTAAATTTAGAAAGTTACCATCTTATTTAAAAAATAATAATTAAAAAACTAAAGCTTAGAAAGAGAGAAAGTTAGTAAGATCGTATTAATTTTAAATGACAATTAACGATTAAAATTAAAATTATTAGGAATCAGGAGGAAAAAAAATACAAATCAGGAAGGGAGGAAAAAAAAAATACTTTTCTTAACTGCTACGAAAGTCTAAACTCCAAACCATTTTTACCAAAAAAAAAAAAAAAAACTCCAAACCTTTTCAATTTCGTGGATTAAAGGATCCAAACAAGAAAGAGGACGAAACTTCAAAAATGGCTCTGCAGTGGATGATATTGACGTACGTGGTTGCGGCTGAGGCGGTGTTAGCTTTGATCTTGACAGTTCCATCTCCAAAGGTCCTCAAGAACCGCTTGGTCTCTTTGGTCTCTCTCATCCTCCAACCTGCTCTCTTCATTGTCCCTTTCGCTGGATTTCAGCTCCTAGGTTTCTCTTCTCTTTTCTCTCTCTGTTTCTATTTCCATTTTATCGATAAATTCTTTCAATTTTAAGATCTGGGTTTGTCTTTCAGATTTTCGATTTTGGGATATGTTGAGTTTAATTTTTGTTTATTTGTTTTTATGTAGATATTTACTGGAAGAATGAGCACCGCTTGATATGCTCCTCAGACACCTGTACTGCTGCTGAGAGAGATCGCTATGAGAAATCGGTGAGTTCTATTTCATTCCAATACTTTTTTAATATTTAAAGTGGTCGGTCTTTGTATTCAAAGGCATGGGCTATAGTTGATTCGGTGATTCTGTTGGAAACATGATCCTTTTTTCCGCACAAATCACAAATTTTATCCAACATAAAAGAATTACTGGTTTGTGTCCTGCTCTTTCTCCCTATTTTAGTTGGGACATCAACATGAAATCCTCAATTAAGAATAATTTTTCGCCTGAGAAGATCGGATTTATGTCCCTGCAATTAAGCAGACCCTGGTACTTATATGTATTTATATCTTTATTTGTTTGTAATACATAAACGTGAGATGCTGGATTTAAATAAAGGGAAATCATCCAAAATAGGGTTAGGGAAATCATCCAAAATAGGGTTAGGGAAATCATCCAAAATAGGGTTAAGGTCAGGTGAAATTCACAAAGGCATTTGGGTTAAAGCCAATCTAACAATGTAGAAATGGGTGTATAGAATTTTTCACATACCTGTGGAAAGTAAAAGATAATACAAATTACATGGTAGTGTAGAATTTTCACATACAAGTGTAGAAAATTCACACAGACTTGTAACATTTACAGGTGTGTGGAATTTCTACATGGATGTGTATAGTTGTGTGGAAGACTGGAACTTAATAATTTTGATGTCTTTGGTCGCATAACTGGCTTCTTATTCTAGATTGTATTCTTTGGAAATGTTTGTATGGTTATTAATGAAATTTATTATCATTCAGTATATTGGAAGGCTACTTTCATGGGTATCCAAAATGAATTTGTTTACAGTTTAGCAAAGCCTATATATTGAACAGTCTCTCGATGTTGATATTTAACATCAAAAGCTTTCAGCGGTTCCTTCTTAGGCCACAATTTCCATATTTCTTGTTTATTAACTTTGTTCTTTTGTATGTCTATGTTTTGTTTTTTTTTCTTCTCATATATATATATATTATTATGCAACTTTATTATTTCAAGTTTCTTCTTAGCTATTATATCAGTAATATAAAGAAGTGTTATACTTCAACTTCAATGCATTTGTAGAGATGGAATATAGTTCTATCTATACCGGTGTTTATGTGTTCGCATTTTGAAACTTCTTAGAAAGAAATAAGAAGTTATTACCGGTATCTTGTATTTTAAAATTTGAGCCTCTATTCACGAAAAATATCTCTTTTTGGAGTGGGATGCTTATGCATTTTGAAGAGATACTATATTTTTGAAATAATAACTACAGGGAAATGGGAATAGAAAGAGCAACTAAACAATGGATATGTTATTTCATTGTGTTGAAACTAATTTCTACTTTCACCATGTATCTGACAACTCAATCCTGAAAAGGATGAATAAATAATCAGAAAGAATGACACAGGGTCTCACATCCATTCTACTGCCTAAGTTAGTTCTTTAAGAGAGATTTATTTGAAATAGTAGAAAGGATTGGAGAAGGCATACCTTATGACTATATTATGAGGTTATTTATAGGGATTGAGCTGATATAGATAACTTATATGCTGATTGTATGGTCTGAACGTGTCAGTAGGCCTCTTAGGCATCTTTGGTGGGCTAGGTGATTTAGCTATTTTACTTGGTATGATAGCTTAGTTGCAATCTTAATGTTTCAAGCTTTCCAATGACTGTTTTTGGTGTCAAACAGAGTGCAAGATGAAAAGTTACGATCGGTCAAAATTTATAGTAGAAAAGCTAATGCGAGATTGCAAATTTTGACTCCTAAATCCTGATAATAATCTAATTAGATTCTCAATTATCTCCTTTGGTTTGAATCCTTGGATAATTAGTTTAATGAATCATTGTGGTTGAGCTTGTAAACTTTACTTAGTTCAAGCCTGCATTAGTCTCATTCACTTGAAGTCCATTTAGTCAATTGTGGGAGTATAATCTGGTTAGATGATGGATCTCTAGATGATCAGGATCTCTAGATGACCAAGATCTGAATGGATGACCAGGATCTTTAGATGACTCGATTCTCTAGATGCAAAATCCCTTAGTAGCTAGATCTCTGGTCTTCTCGATGATAAGGATGTACTTAGTGCTTAAAGTGAATGTCTGAACGTTTGAGGAAGACCATGTGAAACTGCTTGTAAAACTTCAATCGACTTAGAAGACCAGTAAAACTGTTGGTGCAGCTTTGAAGGAGCCAAAAGATTAAGAATGACTTGACATTTCCCTCCAACACATATGTTGACTGTATCTCTTTTGATCGTTCAAAGATGATGTAGATCAATTAGAAAGTGCCTCGTGTACCTAGTAAAATTTTCCTCCCAACACATTAAAAAGATTCCACGATCTGGTACCCAAATAGGGTAAGGAGATACAAATTTGTTTAGGACTCGGTTCTAACTCACACGAACAGGTAAGCACTTAAGTTGGTAGTACAGTAGAAGCATAAATAAAATAATATTAGATAAACAAATAACTTTAAACTACAGATATTATATAAATTCAATAGAAAGCATGCAAGAATATAAAGACTTTCTAATTAAAGGTTAAGCTTTATACACCTTAAACTCAGATTGCACTAGTAATCGACATAAATTGTGTGCAATGAATACACAACTATACGTATTGTAACAAGTAATATGATAAGAAAAGATCGTTCCTATGGAAATTATGTCATTAAAAACTAATTTTTAAAACTAAAAAATAAAAATCAATTTTTTTTTGTGTTTTTATGTTTTAAGAAAATAAAATTGAAAGAACTAAAAATAAATAGTAATAATTAATTACCTTAGGTTTGGAAACTAAGAAGATATATGAGAAAATATTTAAGAATACATAATCTTCTAATTTTCTTAACATATGAATCATTAAAATCCCTCCAATATAATTAATAACCAATTACATGATCAATTGAATTTAATCTAATATGTATTCCTTTCCCAAGTAAACTACACACCATATTGTAATTAACCTAATTACACTCATGTTAATTAAATTGCGTATTACTTATTAAGTTGATCAATTATGGATCACATACATAAGAATTATACATCTTTGTCTAGAAACTATGTATCTTATTTAATTAAGACAAACAATTAAATAATTCTCTCAAATCTATTTAATCGTCTCTATAGATTAATTGTTGATCAAACAATTAATAGCACAAAATCAGATTAAATAATGTAAGTAAATTTGAATCATAATTAGGGGTAAAATATTAGATCATAACATGTTGAAAATTGTGTTAATAAAACCCCTAGATTAATAAATTATTTTAACATAATTTTATCCATAAAGCTTATATTTTTCATAAAGAAAGGAGAAAAAGAAATACAATCAATTTCTTGAATTGTAACACCAATCTTATCTTGAATCTTCACCAAAATTGTATTTGTTTTTGAATTTTTTTTGTATTTTTTCTTTCATTGGCTCTAAAAATTGATAAAAAATGTTAATTTTGGTCCATCTGGGTTTATGAGGCAATTAGGGGTTAAGTTAAGTTCAAGTAAAATCTGGACCATCAGATTAGCTTTAAATCAAGGGTTGAGATGAAAATGGAAAAAATAATAAAGTTGGTGATTAGAAACTTGACACGTTGCACGGCGATTTACTGGGCAAATCAAGTGATGATGTCGGCAAGCTTGTTGATCGCGTTGTGGAACTCAGAACGAACATCGTGTTGACACGTGGCATGGCTCTGCATCACCTGATACAAGTGGCGTTGCGTGATTGGACTTCTTTGCTTGTGTGGTGTCCATGTTGTGTGCCTGGTTAGGTGCCCTGCTTGCGTGACATCTTTTGATTGGTCTTCATATAAAAATCATAAAAAATCTAAAAATTTAAAAAAAAATTTAAAAAAAATATAATTTCACCCATTTTTACTACAAAGTTCACATTTTAATGTTTTTAATTCCAAAATACTACTTATTAAATAAAACAAACAAATATTAAGTCGAAAAGTATATTAATAACTCTATTTTCATAAAGTCATCAACCAGCATAATTATAGAGCATACATAATACACAATATTACGAGGTAAATCCACATAGAGACCTTAATTATGTATAATATAAGCAACCATTCGGAAACAAACAATGTACTAAGTAATAAACAATGTACTAAGTAATAAACAATTACACCGAAAGAAATAAATCCACTATTATCTCTATCAGTTGGGATTTTTGTTCGAACTTCCTATTGTTACTCTTGCTTGTTGCTTTCGCAACGACTTGGTTTGACACATGAATTTGGCTTTCTTTCACAACCAACACCACACAATGTAGTGTGTTCAGTAACTACTTATCAGTAATAAGAAGTGTAATTACCCACAATCTTGAGACCACCTTCAAACTCAAAACAACTAATCTCTTATTGCACACAACAAGAGATACGAGAACTCAAAGAATTTAACTTAACTCATTCTCACACTTTAGTAAAAATAATTTATCTTACTATTTTATATCAAACGTATCACTAATATCGTGACACATTAGTGAAAATGAAATTTGAAATGATCAAATTTTTTGATAGAGTTTCAATAAATTTTTTGAATTAATTAAACAGTTAATGAGGAGGTATTTATAACACTCAACCAACTACCTCGCCAAAGGTGGTGGCGAGGTGTTAAAAAAAAATTACATTTTTTGTTCCAAAAATTATTAAGTAATTTCTATAAATACCCACACCCAAAAGGAAACAAAAACACGAGTAAGAACGTTAGCTCACTCGTCAAAACCACAACGCTCAACTTAACATGCACATTACGAAAACCAATCTTGTGGTGTGTATAAAAGTGTACGTAACTATATGCGTGTGTATTTTTAATCCGCATTAATCAATTTTACATGGAAGAAGACAAAACATTGAATAAAAATAAAAAGACACCGCGTTTTGTACATGAAAAGCTAACAGTATAACATGACTTGCAACATTGATCATTAGTTAGTCATAGCCAAGTACCATATGTGCTCTTATTCACTGTATTACCTAGTAAGAAGAAAATATATTCAGTTGGTATCTTGCTTTTGCTCTCTAATGTCATTTCATGTTTTCAACTTTTATTTAGACAGGTGTATTACGTAGACTAACTGAAAGGGTCGATTTTAATTATTGAACAACAGTAGCCATGTTTTAGAGTTGTTGGGTTTACTTACCATCTTATATGTTGTTCTAAGTTCAAATTGATTAAGGCTTGTTTTGGATCCTGAATATGGAGTGATTTACCAAAACATTTGGTTAGATTTTATTTTTTTATCAAAATTGCTCTCGAAGTAAGGATTATCATTATTGTGTTACGACATTGTTTTGTTGTGGTTAGCTTTACAGTGACACTGGATACCGGTAGCAAGTTCCCATACTGGGCCAATGTCTTCTTACACTAAACCAATGTCTTACCATGAATTCCATTCTTTTACCAAAATCTTTCCGAGGTAAGGTTTATTATTATTGTGATAAAGCATTTGTTTTGTCGTAATAAGCCTTCCCACGACATTGGATGTTAGTGATAAGCTTTCCTACGACATTGGATGTCAGTGATAAGCTTTCCCACGACATTTGATGTCAGTGATAAAGCTTTCCCACATTAGGTAAATGCTTTCTTATATTAGATCAATGTCTTACCACGAATTTCATTTTTTATCAAAATCGCTCCAAGGTAAGACTTAACGGCTTAACTTCCGAGTGATCTCGGTAAAAAATGAAATGTTACCTAAAATCCATGATTTGGGTAATTTTTTTTCCTGAATATGCACCTAATGCTTGTAGCAGTGATATTTAATGGTTCGCAGAAGGCAAACTAGCCATATTTAATAGTAGAAGACAAACTAAGGTTATGAGATTATTCTTTAACTTCTTGATGCTAATTTAGTTATGTATGTCTTCCTGGAATTTAAGTTCATGTCCAGTTCATATTCTCGATACTAACTGTTAAGTTTATTTCTAGATTAACAATGTGTCTTGGTTAATCTTTGAGTTCATTGTCTTGGGATCATGTACTAATGTTAGCATGTAAAAATTTTCCAGCAGAAAGATTCTTGTTTTCTAGTTTTATGAGAGCAAACCAATCTAGGTAGTATGCTCAATTTCCCTAGGAGTTGGTCCAATCCCAAGTCATAAATGTTAGCTGTATTGACTGCCTTTTCAGTCCATCGCAAGTCTGATTAGCATATCCAGTTGAATAAGGCTGCGGTAATTGGTAAGGGATCTAAGATATGGGATGGTTGCAAATTGGCCTTAATATTGACTAAAAAATGTGTCCCCTGATGAATGCATTACCATGCAATTTCTATAAATATTTTTTTCTCTAAGCACTGAAATTGTCCTTTGTAGATCTACAAAGCTCAAAGGAACATTGTTCTGTGTGCCTCAGCTTGTCTTCTCTATTGGTACGTCGGCAGGACATCTGGTGCCTTGATCCAAATTATCTATACTTGATTTAAAAGTTCTTCCTAAGTCTTGAAATTTTCCATGGCTGCAGGTGCATCTTTCGGATTTGTAAGTTCTACAAGGAGATTCAGAAGTTGGAGGAAGTGGAAAAGAGATGCAAGGATCAGTAGTTTCTCTCATACATTTTATTTCATTTAGGCGGGGTTTGTCGGGAGAGTGAATTCTTGTTGTGAGGACTTATGGATAATGAAATTAGATCTAAAGTTACTGTTGTATTGTGGTTTAAGTGTGCACATTAAAGTTGTCTCCTATATGCTTTTGCACGGTTTTCTGGTAGCTGAATAGCGCCTAAAACTTTGGTTATGATTTTCTGGTTTATTTGTTCTTTCCGTTATATCAAACGTTTCTCTTCCCATATTCATTAATATCTACGTGGGTGATTGGTTTAGTGTTATGATATTAAGATTTATATCTTTCTTCATCGAATCATAAATTCAAATCACAAAAATCGTTTGAAATCACAAAAATCGTTTGTTCATTAACATGTAGGAAATAATTGTAATTTATTTGTGTAATGTTCGATAATTAAAAAGAGATTATTCTCATTTTATAGTAAAACTAGTTTTTAAATATTGAATGGTAGATTATTTTTCTTTAAATTTATAAAATATAATAATTATATTTTTTAAATTATAAAATTATTTTGATTTTAAAAGTTAAAAATGAAACTCATAATTTAAACCACTTATACAATCAAATAATATTTTAATAATATTATCTATGGTTTTTTTTAACATGTATTATAATATTTTTAGATTATTTTAATGTACAAATCTCTTGACTATTAATTATTATATTTTATTTATTTATTTATTGTTACATCTAACAGGTATGAAAAAAAAGAGGAAAAAATTCTTCTAAATAAAATAAACAAGGATGAAATCTTTCCGTAAAGTCCAAATATCTTAATAATGCTTCTAATCTTTCGGATGAAACTACGATTAAATCAAATCCTCTATATTTAATTTGAGATTTCAATATTTCTCTCGATTTGGCAGTAAACAGATCATATTCAATTTGTAAATAAAGTAAACAAAGTATTCTCTAGGAAATCATTTGGTATAGATATCAATAGTTTGCACTTTTCTTAGAATATAAGTAATGTAAATTGTTTATTTTTCAATAATTTATTCGTTCAAATGTCAGTATACTTACACATGTTCTATCATGTTGAACTTGAATAAATGGATGTTGATGGTTGTCTTGTCATTATAGTATAGTTTGACTGAAGTTTTTTTTTACAATTTGAAGTTGTATCAAGAGTTTCTTTAATCACAATGCTTCACAAATGTCTTGTGCAACTATCCTAAATTTTGCTTTAGCACTATTCTTGACTACTACGTTTTGTTTCTTATTGCTCCATGTTACTAAGTTTTGCAATAAAGATGAAATATTTAGTAGTGGATTGTTTGTATTCTACTGATCCAGTTCAATCTATATTAGTGTAGAGCTTTAAGTTTATGATTTTATTTTTCTTGAAGAATATTCCCTTTCTAGATGACCCTTTAAGGTATATAAGAATTCTATAAACCGCTTTGAGGTGAGCTTCTTTTAGGGAATGTTTGTGTGTTGATTAACTATACTGACTGGAAATCCTATGTTAGGCAAAGTGAGATAAATATATCAATTTTTTCATGATTTTATGATATTTTCTCTATCCACTTTTTACTAAAGTCTTCATATTTCTTTCCAACCTCAATTGGAGTGTCACTTGGTTTGCAACCAAGCATGCATATTTTAGTGGGAAGATCAAGAAAATATTTATGTTAGAGACACCAATTCCTCTTTTGATCTTGCAACTTTCATTCCTAAGAAGTACCATACTGGTCCTAGATCCTTCACTTCAAATTATGTAGCCAAGGCTTTCTTTCATCTATTGATTTCTTCTAAATTGTCACCAATCAAGATTATATCATCAATAAATACTATTAGAATTGTTCTTCTTCCATTTTAATATTGTTTAAAAAATTGTATGATCTTATTGTCCCTATTGGTAGTGTTGCTTTCTCGTTACTTTGGAAAACCTATGAAACCATGCCTTAATTGATTTTTTGACACCGCACAGTGACCTTTCTAATTTTCACACTCTATTTGTCCCTTTTTTGTAGAATTCTGGTAGCATGGTCATAAAGACCTTTTCTTTTAATACTCCATTAAGAAATTCATTTTTAATGTTAAGTTGAAGAGGGCAATCTAGATTAGCTACTAGTGATAGAAGCATTCTTATGATATTCATTTTTGTCAGAGGTACAAATGTTTCTATATAATCAATTTCATAGGTATACGTAAACTCCTTTGCAACCAAGCAGGCTTTGTATCATTTTATTATTCCATAAACTTTGTATTTTAGTGTGAATACTCACTTACAACCAACTAATATATTTCCTTTTGGTAGTTCTGTTACATCTCAAGTTCTATTTTGTTTCAAGTGCTTTTATTTCTTCTATAAAAGCTTCTCTCCAGTCCAAAAATTTTAAGGCTTCATGGATTTTTTCAGAATTTCTATTTTATAATGGTTAGAAGTAAACACATGGAAACTTGTAGACAAATCTTTGTATGAGACAAATCTAGAGATAGGATAAAGTGCACATGACCGAGTTTGTTTTCTCAAAGCAATGGACAACTCAAAACATTGCTTTTTGGTAAAGACTCTTGGGTGTTTGAATGTACCATAGGTTTGGACTCTCAGTTGCTTCAAGTTTGAAGTGAGCATTGTTCTTAAATTTCTCAAATATCCTTCTATAGATGGCAAAAAAGAATAAGATGGTTCATAATTTGGACTATATTTGGGTTCGACATATGATTTGGATTTTTTGGGTTAGGTTCATTGTATGAGTTATTAGAGAACTCATGAAGACTTAGAATCAAGTCTAAGATCTGACCAAAGGTATTATTTTCACTCAAATTCTCCCATGAGAGAGGGATTTTGGTTATAAGGAGTAATTTCAAAAAAAGTAACATTGTGACTAACAATGATAATTTTTGTAGAGGATTTATAACATTTGTACCTTTTTTGAGTGCGTTCATACCCAATGAATTTATATTTATTTGCTTTTTAATCTAACATGGATCTATTATATGAGTGAATACGAGCAAAGGCAATACAACCAAATACCCTGAGGATAAGGTTAGACTAACGATCTATTGTTGAATTGTTTTTTGAAATCTATGAAGGGGTTTCAATTAATAAGTAAGTGATAGTTAATATGGTATCTCTAATTTTTTTTGGAAATATTTGTGGTAAACATTAAAAACTTAGGCTATTTTAGGTAATTGTAATATTTTTTTTGTTCAGCTACCCATTTTGTTGGGGATTATGAAATATAAGAACTTTGATGGATTACCCCAAGTTTTTGAAGATAGTTCACTAGGGTATTTTCGAGTATTATGTGATGTTATAGGTTATAAGGATTTGAATTTGAGTTTGAAATTAAGTTTGGATCATAAGTTCAAAGTTATGGAAATTATGAACCTCATTTTTTCTTTTAACAACTAAACCTAATACATTCGAGTATGATCATCAATAAATGTTCCAAACATTTAGAGTGGGTATACTTAGGGGAATAAGAAGGTCCCCATACATCACTAAGAATTAAGGTGAAACACTTGGATGGTTTGTATTGGGTATTGGAAAAAAAGAGTAAGTTGATGTTTTCTAAGTTCGTAACTTTCACATTGAAAATTGATGGTTTTATTTGAAAACATTTATGGCCATAAAATATTACAAATACTAGAAATTAGGGTGTTCCACTCTATAATGCCATAGCAAAATTTTATTATTCATACGAACATATAAAGAATTACAAATTGCAATTTGACTACTTTCACTCACATTGGTCTCGTTAAAGTAGTAGAATCATTCACTCTTTAGCACTGCTAATTATCTTCCTTGTAAGCTCTGAAAGACACAATGAGATGGAAAGAACTTAGATGAGTAATTGGAGTTTTTCGTTAGTTGTCTAATGGATATTAAATTACACGACAAGTTTGGGACATGAAGAACAAATATCCGTGTTATAAAGTTTGAAAATTTGGTACTCCTCTTTCCTTCAATGGTTGAGAGAGATCCATTTTTCACTCTAACTTTAAGATCACTAGCACATAGGGAGAAAAATGTTAATAAGTGATGGGCATTAGTCATAAGATCAAATGCACCAGAATTAACAATCCAAGAAACTTTAGATGAAGACTATATCGATATGAATGAACCTTTACCTAGTGAAACAAAACCAGAAGATGAACCACTTCTATCTTATACTAGGATAGATGATTTAGGTAAATAGCCAATATCACAACATAGTACTTATTTAAACCTTAATAATGTACCATTTAAAGACCAAGAAAAAACTATAGAAGAATGGGCACAATCCATGTCCTTTATTTTACTTAACTATAGAAGAACTTGTATTAAAGAAAAATTCTTAGATTATATTGTAGGAACTCTACAAGGTAATGCCCTACAATGGTAAAAGACCCTATGAGGTAGAGAGCAAAAAATGCTCTTATTATCCAACTTTCTTAGACATGATAATATATTAAGAGAATTCACTAAAATAATTAAAGTAAATTTGATAGATGTAGGGGAACTAATAATTCAAGAAGGTGCTAACCATGCTTTATCAAAATTAGAATTATGTAATATTTTTCAGTTTGAAGAATATGTAAAATTATTTAGAAAGTATTATTTTCTTGTGGAACCCTCAAGACATATATTGGTTATATCAAATTTTTCATAAATTACAAAACCCATGGATGAATAAGCTATTAAAAGCTATCTAAAATGACTAAAAAAGATAAATAAAGAAGACAATTTAGGTTTTAGGATTAATTATGTCCTTAGATTAATAAATGAACAATGTTTATTAGTTCAAACAAAAAAGAAAATCAAAAATCAAATCAGTAATACAAAATATGGACAACAATGTTGTGATAAAATCTTAAAAAAAAATTGGAAGATAGAATGTCTTATATCAGGAACTAGGAAATCTTATAGGGAAAAAAAAAATTCAAATGCAAACCTTGGAAGAAAAGAACAAACTTTTCTAAAAAGAAAAAAATATTTTAGAAAACAAAAACATATTCAAAGAAGAAATGCAAATGTTATATTTGTAATGAAGAAGACTATTATGCACCTGAATATTCTAAACAAGGAAAAAGTGAAAAAAAGATGATCAAAACTTTAGAAACAAATGAATTAAAAATTCTATACGGAGAAGAAATTTCTGATATAGAAGAAATAATATATGAAGTAGAAAGTAAAAAAGAATCATCTAAAGAAGAAATTGAGATGATATTTATGATGAAAGAATAATCAAGTTCTACAATAAAAATAAATAAAGCTCTTATTGAAGAACTAAAAAAATATAAAATTAAAAGATATAATGGAAGAAGAACTAACTTATACTCAAGAAAAACTTGAAGAAATAGAACGAATGAAACAATATGTTAAAAAAAAGATATATATAAAATGTCTAAATTTAAAATTTTTTGAACAATTTGTTTAAAACTCTTATGCTAAATGTACCGAAGAGGAACAACTGAAATACAACTTTTTGATAAAAAGAAGATAGAAATATGGAAGGATAAAAGATTCATTACAATCAATAATAGGTGTTGTCCAGCCAAATTTGGTTAATGTAATTGTTTGGTTTAACATAAGACCAAATTTCTTTATATCTATAAAATATCATAATATAAATAATTTAGTAAAAATGAATATTCAACTTAAAAATTGAAGTATGGATAATCAATCTCAAAGTTTAGCTGTTCATTGAAAAACTATCCATAAATTAACAATTTTTTTTGAAACTTCAACAAAAGATGTTAATAAAAGCTTTGTAGAATTTTTTCAACCAAGACCTTATGAAACATAAAATCAACCACTACTTATTTATTGGAAAGATTTAGAGATACCGAAAAAATTTTATTTACAAATCTTATTGATATTCCGAGATACAAAAATGCTTCAATAATAGAAATGCAGGTATGAGGTATATTTTAGAAACAAAAATTCAATCAAAAAAGATTGGCAAACCTTATACCTTGAACAAGATTGGAAAAATTTAAAACAAAAGGCAAGAATTAGTGAATCATCTTATAAATCTGAAGACAATCATGATAAAATTATTGCTATTAAAAATATTCAAGTTTCAATAGTAGTCGATACTCTCAAAAATAAGAAATCCTTCAAGAACAAATTTATCATATCCAAATAGGTAAAGAAGAAATAATCTATCCCCAAGTTATGGTAAAAAAAAACCTTTTAATTATGTTTTAGGATATTTAATTTCACAAACTATAAACCATATAGCTTATGCACTTTAATTGATATAGGAGAAACAATATGTTCTTGTAGACTGAATGCAATACCTTCTAAAAAATGGATACGTATGAACAACCTATTCTAGTTAGAGAAATAGATGGAAAAGAAACCATTATTCAATACAAAGTTAAAAAGATAGCTATTTGGTTTAATAAAAGAAAAATTATTATTCCTAAAATATTATGTTTTCCTAATATGCAGGGAGATTTTGCCATAGGCAAAAATTTATGACAAATTATTATCCCATAAAAAATAAATCATAATTCTATATCTTTTACATTAGATAAAGAATTTGTTGAAATTATACTTTTACAACAATAAAAATATAAGTGTGATAAAGACTTTGCTCCAAGCAAGTGTGGTGATCATACATTATCTATCAACCAATTAGAAGAAACTCATCGATTATATAAAATTTTGGAAGAAAATTTTAGTGAAGATCCATTAAAACTTTGGTCAAGAAGTCTAAGATATTGTACTTTAAAATTACATGGCCCAAATTTAATTATTCAAGTTCAACAAATGATCTATACTAGATAGGATATATATGAATCTAATATTCAAATAAATGAATTATTAGACAAAAATTTGATCGAAGAAAAAAAAAGTCCACCTTTCAATCCAACTTTTATGATAAGAAACCATAGTGAAATAAAAAGGAAAAAATCTTGAATGGTTATTAATTATAAAAGGTTAAATGAGAATTTAGAGTTTGATGGATACTTTATTCCCAGAAAGGATGTGTTAGTTAATTAAACTAAAGGTGCCAAATTTTTTAGTAAGTTTGATTGTAAATCTAAATTTTGGTAAATCAAATTAACAAAAGAGTCAAAACCATTGACAACTTTTAGCATACAAAGAGGACATTATCAATGGAATGTAAAGTCTTTTGAATTAAATATATCCCTATAGGTCTATCAGAGATGGATGGATAGTATTTTTAAAGACTTTAAATAATTTTGTGTGGTCTATATTGATGATATTCTTGTTTTCTCTAAAATAGCATAAGAACACAAAAACATTTAAATTTTTCATGTGAAAAGTTCCAAAAATATGGAATAATTCTATCTCCAAAGAAAATAGAAATAGAAAAAATATCTATTGAATTTTTAGGGATAATTTTGAATTAATAAGAAATTAAACTTCAAGAACATATTATATCAATAGTAAGAGAATTCCCAGAAAACATTAATGAAAAAAAAAACAATTACAAGAGTTATTAAGAATTCTTAACTATGGAAGGAATTTTATAAAAAAATTATCTCAAAAAGAGATACCTTTTATTAATAAATTAAAAAAGATACTAAATTCTCATGGAATGAAGAAAATAAAAAAATATTAAAAGAAATACAACATCTTCCAAAAGTTTATTTTCCTAAATCATGTGATAAATTAATCTTTGAAACAGATGCTTTTAGTTTTTGCTGGAGGTGTGTATACCAGCAGAGAAGTAGGAGGAAAAAGATTTGCCAGGTTATGTAAATGATATCAGAGCTAGGAAAACTCCTATACCTAAATAACTTTAAAAAAAGAATTAATTTGTGGATATAATTATGAAAAATTTAAACAAATGAAAACACATTTCTTTTGTTGTAAAAAAAATAATCTTGAAGGAAGAAGATTAAAATTGTATAATAAAATTGCAATATATAGTTTTGAATTAGAACATTTAAAATGTATTAATAATTTTATTGCAGATTATCTTTGTAGAAATATTTATGAGGACCATTAATCAAAAGAAAATTTAGTTTTGTAGATGGAAAAAACTCTTGGAGATTGGATTACCATTTCTATGAAGGCAAAAATGGTGGAACAAATAAATATTCAAAAAAGAAAATATTATGTCATATTTAGAGGAAATCACCCTAAAATATATAATTCTTAGAATTCTTGTCATTACTAAATAAATAAAGTAAAAGATGCTTGTTATCAAGCATATAGCTCGTTTGAAGAAGCTAAACAAGATTTTGAGGCATATCAAGTAGAATTTTCACTCATCTTATATCTAAACAAGATGTCATTTTTTTTATAATCTTGGTGTTCCAAATAACATCTATGAGGAACTAATGAAGTATGAAAAACCCATATTCTCAGTGATTCACACAGAAAACAATTTAGACAACATATAACTCAATTAACAGAAAAAATATCTGAAGAAACAACCACAATATCTAATCTTAAAGAACTCTATTTCCAAATTATTAAACAGATAAATTGGGATGATGATATTTATTTTGAGAAAATAACAAATTTTTTCCAATTATCAGATATAATTAAAAGTGAATTTCTTGATCCAATTTTTGAAAAATCAAAAGAATCTATTTATTTGAAAAAGCTAAAGCATTATTAGGATTTGGATATAAAGAAATATACGAGAGTATAAAAAAAGATTTGAAGATTATAAATATAAAATAAAAGAAATGCTTCATAGGAATAGTTCATCAATTAACCTAATTGATGGATTTCTTAAATTAACTTTACTTATTAATCATGATTTATGTCATATTGAAAATATTGATTGGGGAATTACTAATCAAGTAATTTTTTGAAGTCTTAATATGTTGGAATTAATACGCTTTTTAATGATGATCAAATCCATGGTCTATAATTATGCAAAAAATTATAAATGGACCAGATATTTAACATTTTGGATTGCCAACACAATTGGATGGAGAGAAAGAAAAAAAATTCTTTTATCCTTATCAAATATGGTGGTTAACAACAACTGAAGAAAAAGAATTTGAAATAGAATCCCTTAATGAATCTAAAGAGTTAGTTCAAACTATGAAGACAAAAGAGTATGGGAAGAAAAATTTCATCTATACATCTCAAATGGCTAAAAATATCTTATGAAACATTTTTTCATTATAAGTGTGAGTCAAACTAGGTTTGTTGATAATCAGTTAAAACCTGATAAATTTGGACCCTATTCTACCTTGGTTTTCAATATGTAGGTTTACCAAAGATTTCCCAAAAATTATCCTTTGTGTGTCTAGGTTTATGACAATGATTGCAAAAACATTTTTTTTCATTGTGAACTTGGGCCAATTCCTAATTGGTTTCATGGAGTTCATGTGTACAATTAGATGAGGTCCCATTAGTTATACGTAACCGAAGCTCATATTCTATGTAACAACCCATTTGTAGATATTAGGATGGCTTTTTATAGAACCAGGTTTAGTCCCAATATATTTATAGAAAACAAATCCAATAATATTTTTAAAGTGACTATGCCTAGTTAAATTATCATGCCCAAATTGACAAGCCTTATCTCACCAATTAGCCCTAACTCTTGTATTTGGTCTTACGATAGCTAGAGAAAAGTACTTGCTCAAGACATTTCCATCTCGTAAGCCATCACCACCATCGTTGTTTCCGGGTTACAAATCCTTGATAAGTTAGTTTGAAGAGGAACAAAAGAGGATAAAAATATTTTAACTTTAATTAATTTTCAAGAAATGATTGTTTGTCTTGACTGCTTTCTATAGCCATAATATTTATACTTCAAAAATCCTAAGAATAATATTCATAATTGATACAAGTCCAAAAATGTGAGAAAATAAAAATTACATGTGCTGGCTGTGGCAATGGTGTCAATTACTAGAAAAAAAAACAAATCCGAGAGGTGTATGCCATAATATTACTTGTTTGATGGTGCAACATGTGTTAAAGCCAGGGAAGCCCTAGATTTTCATATCGTGGCACCCATTTGTTCGTTCCAATGCAAGCCTTATTTTCCTGAAAACCATCCGAGAGCTTCATGCCATGGCACACTTTATTAGTGCTGTGGTGCGCCTTCACTTTCCTAAATGAGCACTCTTATTTCGTTGACTAGTTTATGCCAATACTTTTACTGCATTTATGGCACCCTTTGATCATAATGTAATTCTTGGATAAGCCCATTCAATGGTTCTTTGAGTTTCTTTATCTTTGATCTCGTGATTGAGGCACTTGGAATGTGTAACAATCCTTGATTCCCATCATTGTCCTCAAAAGGATTCGACCTCAAATCATTACCTGTATAGTCAAAAGGAGAAAGACTAGAAACATTGAAAGAAGTGCAAACATTATACTCACCCAAAAGATCCACCTTGTAAGCATTATCATTAATCCTTGCAAGAACTTGAAATGGTCCATCTCTTCTAAGTTGCACCTTGGATCTTTGTTTTTTTTATTGAATCTCTCTTTACTCATGTGTACCTAAACCCAATCACCGGGTTCAAAGATAACTCTTTTCCATCCTTTGTTGGTTTTGTATTTTTTTTTCAAGATGCTTTCATGTAGCTTCTTCACCATTTCCAATTTCCTCTTGCGATGCAAACTAGTTCTTTCTGAAACAAGCAAAGATAATAAATCCATAGGAGTAAGTAGGTTAAAACTATAAACGATTTCAAATGGTTAATGTTCAATTATAAAATGGACACTCCTATTATAAGCAAACTCAACCAAAGGAAAACAATCTTTCTAGTTTTTTAAATTCTTTTGTATCACCGCTCTAAACAAGGTATATAAAGTTCTATTGACTACCTTAGTTTGTCCATCAATTTGGGCATGACAAGTAGTATAAAATAAAAGTTTAGTCCCTAGTTTAGCACATAAGGTCTTTCAAGGTTCACTAGGTACGGGTAAAGGTGTATAAAGCCCATGTGGTAATACCTTAGACTTGGCTTGTCTATAGGTAATGCATCTAGAACGTTGTCTTTCTACATCTTGTTTCATTTTAGGCCAAAATAAATGTTCATGTAGAGGTTCTAAGGTTTTTGAATACCTTAATGTTCTTATGTTACAGATCTAATTAGCTAAAAAGGGTGAATAGATAATTAACAAATAATTTAAAATTTCACAATGGTCAGACATGTAATTATGTGTAAATAAAATAATGCAAAATAAATAAATAAATAGACAGACAAGATTTTTAGGTGGAAACAACCTATGCCACAACAATTACCTTAAGAGGAAAACGAATGGTCTATGGGATCACATAACTATCCACTATGAAAATATGTTCGATTATAAGGCTAGAACTTAAATTACTCTCCAAGGTAATGCCCCTAAGTAACCTACTTACAAGCCTCCACGTTCTTTCACAATTTCCATATGAAAGGTATTTTGATGCAAACCAATGTTTCAATAAACTCAAGTCACACGAGTTATCAAACCCGTTCATTTGCACCTAAAATGTGCATAAAACACAAGCGCAATGTGTGTTCTAGAGTGGATTAAACAATGAGAAATCCTAGCTAAATGTTTAAATAGAATAATAGATAAATCAAAATCACTAGGAACACTAGAATAGATATTTTAGACTTGTTAATCAATCAAGTACAACCACAAAATGTTTGATAGATTAACTAATGAAAAAAATCATAACAGAATAGGTTTTACAAAATAGATTTAGAGAGAGAGCATAGGTTGTAAAAGTTAACACAATTATGGTTAATAGAATTGTAAGCTTTTGGTTTCTTTAAATACAATTTTTTAAAGGCCTAGGTCAAAGATCTATTACTATTGTGTCCTTAAAATTAGTTAAAAAAAAGCTTTAAAGAATGAAAAAATATAGTAATAAAACAATTTGGGAGTAAAAAACTAAGGTAGAGTTGAAACCCTTGTCGCTTGATCAATCTAAGTTGAGCTCAATCGATCGAACTAATAAGGTCGATTGATTGAAACCCTTTTTCGATCGATACAAGCAAAGATCAAAAGATGATCAATTGATCTAACCAAATCTCAATCGGTCTAGGGTACTAAAAAATAAAACCTAAGACTAGGTAGATCGAATGTGATCGATTCTCGATGGATCTACTTCCTCAATCAAGTCTTCATCAATCTATTATGTTACTCGATCGATCAAGAAACTTATATGCAAAATGTTTTTATGTGTCTAATATGAAATCTAATGTATATAAAAATAGAGATATACTTGAAATGTGTTTATTTGGAGCTTAATAGTCTCTTTGACTTGAAAAGTATTCTTTAAAAAGTAACCTAGAAACTAAATTACATTTAGATGTTTGGTTCACTAATATCAACAATGCTTATAGACCTTACAATCTTCCTCTTTGGCATATTCTTGTAACAAAATCTCTCTCTCACTACATAACACTCATAGAAAAAGTAAACTTACATAGTGACACTATCCTATGACTTAGTGAAACCATCTTTGCTTGAATCTTGATAACTTATATGTATACTAAAAAAGAAAAATACAAACAACCACACAACTTTTGCCAAAAGATTCATTGTTCATTAGTTTAGTGTATAAAACAATATATAAGTGAAGAACCAATGAGTAAACAATAGATAGTAAATTTTAAATGTTAGTCCTCCTATGTGTAATCTCTCCAATAGATAGAGTTTCAAATTAAATCTTCTCCCCCTTATGTAGATTTTCAATTAATGCTTAATAATTTTCTCCCCTTTTTGTTATAAGAATAAACAACACAGAGATAAAGTAAAGACAAGCAGGTGAAACAAACACAAAGTGTATTCAATAATGAAGTAGAGTACATAACTATATTCAATTACACTTCAAAAAAAAAATCCATGGCACAAGCACAATGCAAAGAAATAGTATAATGTGAATAAACCAAAAAGAAAAACAAATCACGATCCTATATTTTGACTACCTTGATTTCTGAATAGTGAGTTCATATCACTGATCATAGAGTACATGACCTCTTGATGTTCATCCATGGTAGTCACTTTTTGTTAGAGGTCCCCCACTTGAGTTGATAGTTCTTCCATTCTTGTTCTCATTTCATCCTTAAATAAGTCCTAATGAGAAGGTTTCAAATCATGCATGTTTTCCATTTCTTCATCACCAAAACTATCATCAGCTCCGTCTCCACTGGTTCTAATATCAGTGGATGCTCATCTACTAATACCAACATTAGCAGATCTCTGTCTCTTTAATGTAGTCAAATCAGGTAAAGCTAAAATAGGTGCAGAACACAATCTTTTCTTTGATTATTGTAAAGTCTCTTTCTTGATCCTCACCCTACTTAAATCCTTCCATTTTCTTAACAAATTTAGTTAATGGTACAGCTAGTGTACTAAAGTCTTTAACAAAATGATGATAAAAACTAGCCAAATCATGAAAGTCCCCTTACCTTGATAACAAACTTAGGTTTTGGCTACTCCCTAATAACTTTAACTTTATCTTAATCCACCTCTATACCATTAGAACTAACAACATACCTAAGAAAAACCGATCTTTTCATACAAAAATGACATTTTTCAAGTTCACATACAACTCTTCTTTTTTTAGTACCTCAAGTACATAATTCAATTTTTTGGCATGTTCATCTAAATTTTTACTATAGACAAGAATATCATCAAAGTAAACAACCAATTTTTTTTTCAATAAATGCACCTAAAATATTATTCATCAGCCTCATAAAAGTACCAGGTGCATTCGTTAATCCAAAAGGCATGACTAACATTCATACAAATCATGTTTAGTCTTAGATGCAATTTTTCACTCATCGTCCTTCCTCATCTTAATTCGATGGTATCCATTTTTTCAAATTGATTTTTGTAAATATGCAAGAACTATGCAATTCATCTTACATATCACCTAACCTAGGGATATGATGTATATACTTTATCGTTTTGTTGTTAATGGCTCGATAATCAACAAGTATCCAACTTGATCCATCCTTCTTAAGCATAAGTAGCACTGGTACCTCACATGGACTCAATCTTTCCCTCACTTGTCCCTTAGTCAAGTATTCCTCAACTTGCCTTTGAATCTCCTTTTTGTCCTTTGGGCTAATCCTATAGGCCGATCGGTTTGGAAGAGATAACCCTCAATATAAAGTCGATTTGGTCCTCATTACTCCTAATCGGTGTCACAACATTGGGAATCTCTTTAGGAAACACATCATCATATTTCTGCAATAAAGAAACAACAACACTAGGCAAAGAATTGTTAAAGTCATTAGTGGAAAAATAAGCCTCTGTGTACAAAACTACAAGAATGGGCCATTTTGTAAAAAAAAAAAAAATGTTTTCTTGACCTCACTTTCCTTTTCATAAAAGCTCACATTTTAACTTTTATCTCTCTTTATTCTCCACTCTTTTCTTTTTCTTTTTATTTTCTCATTTTCATTTTTATCTTCAAAACCTTGCTTTAGAGTAAGGGATACAAGAGGGATATTTTTGTTGTCTTTTACCAACGTGTGCTTGTTCCTAAACCCACCATGTGTTCCTTTCCTATCACATTTCCATGACCTACCCGACAAGATATGCTCCGCTTGCATCTATACCACATCACACAACATTTCATATTTAAACTTTCCAATGGAGAAAGGCGCTAATACGTGCTTATGTAACCTTACCTCCCCAATATCATTCAACCACTGCAACTTATAAGGCTTTGCATGTTTATACATAGATAACCCTTATACATAGCTATATTAGTACAAATCCTACCATTAACAACTATATAACTTACTATTCATATGACACCTCGTATGAAAGATGTTTTCTAGTTGTTTCTCCAAGTCATCTTTGTTAATTTGAGCACTTAATGCTCTCCTTACTGTAAGCATTTTACCCTCTATGTCACACTCTCCAAATTCCTTAGCACTAGCTTTCTCTAGTGGTGATATCTCTTCATCTTCACTCTTACCATTAGTTTTCACCTCAACATTCACTTGTGTTATCATGGTTCTCTTGTTTGGACATTGAGATGCTACGTAGTCCCTATTAAGAAAAGGAAAACACTTAATATCACAATTATAAGGGGTTTTGGTTTTACCTTTATCCTTGCTTATCTCCACCTCTTTGGCTTTGAATGGTTCAAATCTAGGCTTGGAACTTGTTCCCTCTTCTTTCCTCCAATTAGGCTTCCAAGGTCTAGTAGGATTTGTTCTTTGTGTAGTAGGATTTGATCTTTGTGGTAGTGGTCGATTACCCCTCTTTCTAAGTTGTCTCTCTACTTTGATTTCCATATGAACCATTTCCTCCAACTCTATATAACGATAAAGCTCCACTTTGTTGGCAATATCTTAGTTCAACCCACCTAGAAACCAAGAAGCGCTGGCTTTCCTATCCTCTTATACATTAGCCCTTATCATTTCCACCTCTATTTATTTATAATAATCATTTACTGTATTGAATCCTTAATAAAACCTTTGTAACTTTTGGTGCACTCTCTATAGTAATATATAGAAACAAACCTCTTCCTCGTGATAGCCTTCATATCTTCGTAATTTTCAATTGGCCTCTCATAGTTCCTCCTTCTACCAATTACTAATTGATCCCATCAATTTAGTGTATTATCAGTAAATTTAATAACAACGAGTTTTACCTTTTCTCTTTGGTATAGTTATGGCACTGAAAAATGTGTTTCACCTTTTTCTCCCATTTTAGATATAACTTAAGGTCATTCTTCCCTTGGAAGGGTGGAATATTCAATTTGATGCTTCCCAAGTTTTGATCAACCCCATCATATGGCCCAAGTGGTGGTCTCCAAAAACCTCCCACTATATTTCTTCCTGTTCTATGTCCATATCCCCCTCTAATGGGTATCCTGTCTTTCTCCTCCTTAATATCTTTAATATCTTCCCAATTATCATGAACTCGAACCTTGAAACCCACAGAAACGAAGTATTTGAGAACTCTAAGAGAAAAGCCAAAGATCAAATAACAAATTGAAAACGATGCCATAAAATCTAATGTTCGGATTGATAGTAGCACCTTGACTCTATGGATATTAGGAACTAAGAATCAACTGTGATAGAATCCCATAAGTGTCGTAAATCCTTGATAAGTCACTTTAAAAAGGAATAAAATAGGCTAAAAAGCTCTCAACTTTGATTGATTATAAAAAAATGTCTATGTGTCCCAATTTCTCTCTATAGCCATAATATTTATAATTTACAAACACTAGGGAAAATATTTAGAATTGAAACAAGTCCAAAAATGTGAGAAAATAAAAATTATGTGTGCAAGTTGTGGCGTACTTTAAACCATTTCATAGTGCAGTGTCAATTACTATAAAAGAAAATAGATCCAAGAGGTGTATGCCACGACATACCTTATTTTGTGTCGCAGTGCACATTGAGGCCAAGGAAACCCAAAAGTGTCATGTCATAGAAATCCATTTCCCCTTAAAAACCATCAGAGATCTTCATGTCGCGACGCACCTTCACTTTACTAAATCAACACTCTTTTTTCATTGACTAGTTTTTTCCATGAATTGTGTTTCATTTATGGCACCCTTTGATCATGATTTAATTCTTGAAATAGCTCATTTAATTCTTCCTTAAGTTGCTTTATCTTTGATCTTGTGATGGGTCCACTTAAAATTTGTGATGGTTTTCGATTCCTATGACTAAAGGTTTTGTTCAATATCACCCACCGTCGAATTTCTTCTCTCTTCACTTCGGTAAATACTTCTCGCACATTGCATAGAGGTTTTCTTTAAAGTATTTTCCATGTACATCATCAATGTCTTAATTTATGCTAGCAAGAAACTTAAAAACTCATTTTTTTTCTTCTTTCTTTCGATAACAAGTAGTGCCACATGTACACTCCCAATCTTCTTCTAAATTCATATTGAGCTCTAGCCAGAGAGTTTTATCACCATTTAATACTTAGTAAACTTTTTTTTTCTCTCCTTACTTCATTTTCTATGAATGATTTTTTAGCTTGAATATTTGTGAGGAATCCTCACCATCTGAATATATTTATTTAATAGTTTCACATACCACTTTTACTATTGGTAGGAAAATGTATGTTTTTCGAATGCAGGTATCATAGAATTGGTGAGCCACACGGTCACCATGGAGTTTTCTAAACTCCACCATTATAATACATTGATGTTGGTTAGGTTTCTTATTTTCCCGAATTAGGTATCCCATTTTACCCATTTGATAATGAGCTTTGTCGATTAAACTCATTGTCTATAATTTTTATCATTGAGTTTTTTTAACAATAAATTGGAATGAAGAATCATCCAATCGAGTATAATTCATGATTGACATGATTTCTATTTTTAAATTACTGTTATTAGATATTATTTCTAACTCTTGATTCAAAATTTAATAAGTCATAGCTTGATTTTATGATAACATTGATACTATAAAGATTGTTTGCATTTGTAAAATGTATTTCTGTATGATGGAATCACGTCTTTAGTTATATATTTATAGGAAAAACTAGGTCTAAAAAAGAAAGAAAATATATTCAAAGAATGAAATCTTCTAATAAAATTCAAATATTCTAATGATGTCCCTAATCTTCTTTATTAAAGTATAATCAAATCAAATCCTCAACATATATGTATAAATAAAAAATAGTTGACATGGATAAATAGATTCATAGATACACTATTGAGATATAAACGGACATTTTAATTTATAATATTGGGTATGAGACATTAACACAAATAATTATAAAGGGTTGAATCTTCAAATATGTGTCTTTTTATGTAAATATAGTGTGAATGCCAAGTGATATTTAAATTAATTACATTAAGTGTAATAATGTTGCTATCAATGTCATTTAAGTTAAATGTACATAATTATGTTCTTCTAGGTATACTATAAAATTATTCAAATTGTATGACAAGTTAATTACAAATGTTAAAAATAATTAATAATAATTATTAATAGATATAGGTATGTATTATTAATATGGTAATAAATATATTTTGTATATTTATATTAGTATAGGTTTAACAAAAATATAATTGAGAAAAATATATTATTAAAGTGATAAATTAAAAAATAATAATCATATTAATTTGTAAAGAAAAACACTTTTGTAAATGGTACAATATTTTGGGAAAATACAAGCATATAAAATATGATTGTTATAGAAACATGTTTAAATTTTATAAATTATAAATCAATGTGAGATTTTTTATTTATTTATTTTTAAGGAAAGTGAGAAATATTTTATTAAAATTCATATCCAAAAAATACAAGATTTGTCTATATGAAACTCTTTAATACATATTCAAAAATTAAAATACAAATCATGGGAGAATAATGGTTCTACAAAGAAAAATACCAACAAATTATTATGAACTTATTTATTTTTCTCATCCTTTTATCTTAGAGTACTAACACTGATGCATTATAACGGTGTAATTTAAAAAATTCCATGAAGATTGCGTGGCTCATCAATTCTATGATACTCGCAATCAAAAAACACATACTTTCTTACCAACACCAAAAGTGGAATGTTAAACTATTAAATAAATATACTCAGTTGGTGAGAATTTCTCACAAATATCCAAGCTAAAGACTTATTTATTAAATATAAATCATGGTTACTTTAATAAATTTATCAATGAAGCTCTAAATCGAATAAAATATTTGTGGCTTGATAAATCTTTATTGATCTAAGACTTATATAAATGCACAAACACTTGCTTATTAAAAGTCACCATATTCAAATTATTGCAAAAAATCTTTTAATTTATTGTTGATTGTTTATCTCCATAATTTTCTACTCAATTCTTCATAATCTTTAACAATGATATTATAAAATTATATTAAATAATATAATTTTTGGTTTTAACTTCAAGTCACAACTTTAAATCGTTGCCTTTAAAACACTATTTATCTCTACCAATTTGACGATGCAATAGAGTTGAACAAATATGTTTAAATGATACATTGAAACCTTTTTGTTGTCCGCAGAATATAAAAACAACTCGAAAATACATTTGATTTTGAAGAACACTCGAGATAATTAATGCTATACATATGCAACATTTAAAACATTAACTTTATTTATTAGTATATAAATAGTGGTGGGAAGTGTTAGAGAGTATTTTTTGTTCTTTCTTCATTTTTATATTGTTATTCTCCACAAATAAGACCTAAATGAATGATGTATTTATAAAATGATATTTATCCATTCAACTTGTATTACAATTTTTTAATATGTAATGACTTTTCTAAAATTTATATTATTTTATAAAATGTCACAATATTTTAACATAAATCATAGCATCTAACTTTTTAAAGCTATAATATTTTAACTTGTAAAGATATTTACTAAATTATTATTGACATATTTTTTAATGAAAATATTCCAATATAAACAATTAGGATCTATGATATTTGAAAACACACTAGTTCATAAAGTCAAGTCAGATACGACAAAGCAAACTAATCAGTGGTATTAAAATTATTTATGAATAAAATTCCCCTTCAATTAGCAAAGAGAGAGAACCAGGAAAATAAAATAGAGAAAAAAAAATTGAAAAAAAGAAGAAGAAGAGAGTATTATTGTATTATACGCACCAAAGAAAGCTCTTTCTAAAAGGAGGTCCCACCATGGCAAATGAAAACTGAATCATATGAATAGATAAAGAGAGAATAAAGGAGTGGAAGGGGACGTGTTATTCAATGTGAGATTTGAGTGCCTATTTTATGCACTCGTGAGTTTTGTGTAACTTCGAATTTCAACAAGATTAAAAAGGAAAGTTAAGCCTTAAGTTAGAAAATAAGTTTTTAAATTGATTTTTCTTCAAATTTTTTTTTTAATCCTATACGAGTTCTCATTTTTTGACATGTTCGAATACTGTTGACAATGTACGTAAGACTAAGCACAATTTCAATTTTGAGATAGGGTGTAGTGAATAGCTCTTTACACTTTATGAAATGATTAACCTTTCATTCATGTAATGATATTGAAAATGAAATTAATAATAATAAATAAAAAAAATGAAAGGAAGATTGAACTATATCTTGTAAATATTGATTTAGAGAATTTTATTTAAACTCTAATATGTATGTATATATATTTTTATTACTATATATATTTATCTATGTGTCAATTTTATTTTTGGATGAATTTATCTAATTTTTTTTATTTTACTTATAACAATTACCATTTTTAAAAAAAGCATTTGACATTAATTTTACTTAAAAAATTGTTAATTTAAAAGAGAAATAATCTATTAAAAATTGATTAATTTACAAACAATTTTTTTAAACATCCATTAACATTTTGTTCATAGGAGGTTCGGTAAGGTCTATTGAACCTCCATCTAAAGGAGATTTGATATGACCTAACTAATCGGTTTAATAAAATCTTACCAAATTTATCGTCGATTTGTAAGAATTTTTTTTTTTTGTAAGATATACATGTTCTAGTTAATTATTGATTTAATTTTCTTTAAATTTTTTCATTATTTCATATATTTGATATACACTTCTTTTATTTTCAGTATTATAAGTTTTTGAAGATTAAGATACTATTATTTTTGTAAATAAATAATAAAATAATGGAAAAGATATTGAGTTTGAAATGAAAAAAATGATGTGACATTGGATTAGAAAGTTTTTGTAGAGGATAAAAATATTTTAGAAATAAATAAAAGATGTTTTGATCATGGTAGAACGTATAAGACAACAATCATTTCATTGTAATTTTAATTAATTTGAATCATTTTATTATTATCAGAATAATTCGTAGTAAATATTGAAATTTGTGTCACATGGCACACGGAGATTAATATATACAAATCTGTGTCACTAGCATCTCACGAGAGAATCAAATCCTTCAAGTTCTATAACTATGTCATTCATTATTGAGGAGAGTTATTAATTAAATAAAAAAATTCACACACGGTTTTTTGGGTCCAGATACAAAGATCAATTTATACTCGGATCATTGTGACAATAAAACCAACACTGATTCAAACCATTTAAATTTATTCTCATCATTCACATCAATGGTGGATATAATTAACATACGTACTAGCCAATTTACCATATAATAGAATATTACTTACAAGCAACTACCAGAGCTCATTCTTATTTAAACAAGTCTCCACTTCACAATCCCTACATTGCAATCTGTCTGATCCCTGAATCAACACTAGATTAAAAGCCCATAAGTTGAAGCTAACTATTACTTTTAAAAACTTTTACTTTGGCCCTAGCGACCACCCTAAAAAGCCTAACATATAAAAAGCCTATACACATTACACTATTGGCTTTTGAGTATGGAGCCACCATCAAACAGTTAGGAGGATACAGAGGCTTACGATGAAATATCATATGTGGTTTTCTAGATCAATGTTGTGGGCTCCCTTGAACCATTCTTCCCAAATGATTAGGATGCACCATTTGACGAAGCAAGCTCACTTTTATCAGAGTTCAAATTGATATCAGGCTGTGATAAATCACTGGATGTAACATCTTTCTCTTGATTCTCATCTTTCTTTTTATTTAGAAATCGCCCTCCACATCCTCTAGCTCTTTTCAAGGCATGCAGGTGCCGAGATTCGTGCAGGTATGGCTGCATGCATGAATCATATTGAAATGAGTCATATCCGATAATTTGAAAGCAGAACACGGGAAAATATAATGCAACAATCAGTACTTAAAATAAGTCCATTGATAACATTCTCATGTACAGGGGGCTGTCAAATGTTAATACACAACAAAAATATGTAAGTCGTATCCTTCTATAAGAACCAAATGAATGGCCTGTTTACTAAGTCAAAAACAGTATTCCAAACTCAAGTTCTCTAGCAAAATCCTCAAAGTCTCAAATGTAGAATTCCAGGACAGTGAATTTATTGAGGTGCTGAAAAGTTGTTTGCTTTTGAAAACAAATTAGACAAATAAATAAACTTTGTCAGCTTATACTTTTTAGACCACAATTTTAGCAGTCAAGGAAATTCCTGGGACCCACGGTTCGGGACATTAACAATACGCTGTTGGAAATGATTTAGGAATGAAGAATCATATAGCCTAATCACTAACAATCCCACTTGGTCAGTTTCAGATACTAAAGGTTGGTTTGTTTAGATTATGCAAAAGCACTTCTGACAGAAAAAAATGTTTTAAAGATAAAAAAATTGTTAGAAGTACTTTAAGGACTTAAAAATCACAAAATTTTGACTGAAACCACTTTACCAAAAAATTTCATTATGATGTATCCATTCATGTATTATTTATTGACAACTCTCATCAAATTACGTTTCATGGGTTCAGAAACAACAGTTAACAATTTCACAAAGGCACCAGCTTTAAGGTTCAAAGGTATTATATCCATGTCAACACCCAAAATTTTCTAACTTGTGTTTGTAGAAACGGTGAATCAATGCTCAAGAATTTGTTGGAACTTCCAAGTCAAAGAAAAAAGTGTGGTAATGCTAGATTGCATCAACAACTGCCTTTTAAAGAGATATTCAAGATTCCTGGGTCAAATTCCAGCAGTTATCTGAGCAGCTACTGTTGAGTGTGTTCTGCTCCATTACTCCCTTTGAAGAACTATTGGCATTATAAAATGTAAACTCCGGGTTGAACATAAAAATATGCAAGATAATTAACCTGCCACTACCTTGCGAGACTTAATAACTTTATTTTCCGTTTCTGCTTTTGCACGAGATTGTCGACGTCGTAAGATTCCATGATATTGTTTTGCATTCACAAAAACAGGTTCCTCCACTGCATTTGATGGCAATGGAACACCAGCTTGCTGTATTCCCATTAACTGAAGATGAACCTGGAAGAAAACAGGTTAATATCCCAACTGGCATCGACAGGCAAAAAGTAATCTCAATAAATGACTCTTCAATATTTTCAAGTAGAGAGAGCATACCATTGGTTGTCCACCATATGGCTGTGGAGGATAAGGTTGTGTGTCATAGGGAGCAAAGATACTTCTATAGTAAGGATCTGGATATGGGTAAGCTGCTGGGGCCTTCAATTACATATGTATAAGCTTGAAATCAGAAACGTGTCAAAATTCTAAAATTCCTGAATTGTATTCAGATAAGTCGAGTGTTTGCTTTACCAGCTTTCTCGGTTGTAGAATATTAGGGAAGAAACACAAAATTTTAACAGTATAACAATTTGGCTTTATTATGTTTTGCCAATAACCTTTGGCTGGTGTTACAAACATGCCACTAATTCTTATAACATTAATGCCATGAACATTGCATTGTGTTACAATTATTAGTTATCTTACACCTGGTATTTAGTTATATTTATTCCACTAGCATTCATTACTTTGTTACATTTATGCCAAGACATTTTTACAAAAAGCATGTTTGTACTTTGTACCACGTAATACAATACTATTGATATAAAAGGGAAAATATTACAAAACTCACTTTCCATCATATCACAGCAGTCCCTAAGTTGAAACAATTATCAATAAACACCATTCCTAAACGTCACCAATAAAGTGATCGGAGAATGGGAAAAGAAGTAATTTTGATGCTAAAATTTTAGAAGTGAGACTGTTCTTGTCATACCAATGATCAGGGGTAGATCACTGAATAAACTAGTGGGGTCTTACACATCAGGAAGAATCAAAGAACATGCAAAGTAAACATCCTAAGCTCATCAGCCTAATTGGTCATCCTTTCAATTGTCATTTTTTTTTTGGTTTTTGGTACCCTTATGATTTTGCTCTTCAATGGTGATTAAACAAGAAAATTTTGAATTTTTTAGATTCTTATTTAAAGCTTATAAGAAGAATTATGTTTTCATCTTTTATTGGGTTAGGTTACAAGTGTTCATGGATATTTTGCAAACTAAAGGACTCTTAAGGTTTATTGAGAATTTTCAGTCAAATTATTGGCGAGTTTAACAGGAGTTGTGTTTAAAAGGCTTAAGCTTGAAGCCCATATGAACCTCTGGTACAGCCTACTATTAGACTCATGCAGTATATTTGGTGCACGTATATTTGGTATAACATAAGAGATAAGTTAAATAAAGTTGTATGTGATTCAACTATATCGAATTGTATTGTAATTACTCTGTACAATGTTTAACAACTTGTATTTTATATTTAGATAAAATTGACGATAAATATATTAACAAAATAATTTATCTATCTATAGTATACAAAGAAAAAAGTGCACTTGTGATAACTTTACTTTCACAAATTAGACATATTGATTATCTTGCTTTAAACTGATATACTATAGTCAATATTGTTACATTTGCAGACACTATAGTCCTTTTAAAACAATTTTGATCATTTTATTTTTCACTTTTTCAACTTTCTAAAAGACTTTCCTATGCAAACATCTACTATTCCCTTATTATTAAGATTCAATTCAATCTAATTTAAGTTTTTCCAACAAAAAAATGATCCAAAAACAACCAAAGATAAAATGAATGAAGTGTCCAAAAATACAGCAGTAACGTGAAAGTGCACCAATGTGTTCAATTTGTGAAAGTAAAGTAACCAAAATATCATACTACCCGTGTATAAAAGTGTGAATCATAAATTAATTTTGGACAAAAAGACCCTTTTAAATAATGACATGTCTTGCCCTTTACATTTTATTTTACATTTTGGAAAAACAATTCAAGTTAAGCACTTTAAATGACTTATAATATTAATAAAATTATTTTTCTAATATCTTATTCTTATATATTTTTTATTTTTTAAAGCTTACTAAAAAATAAATGCATGCACACATTAATAACAATTTCAAAATTCAAAAAGTTTAACTAGTAATGCTTATCATATCTATTTTAGATATTTACGTATGCTTTGTTTAGGGAGTTTTTACTATAATTGATCTCTAAATGAATAAAAGACCTATGGTTCATTTTTATTATTTATTTAATTGTCATTAAATAAAATAAACTACAAATATGTTGTAGAATTAAAAAAGAAAAAATATTTAAAAGTACAACAATTCTAATGTAATTTTTTTATATAATTTAATTACATATCAAAATAATTTAATTAGAAAGATTTATTTTAATCAATATTTAATTAATTTATTTATATTTTTCTTACATTTCAATAAAAAAATATTATTTTTAATTTAAGAGGAAAGGAAAAACAAAACAATTTGAAAATTTAGATAAACTAAATTAAGTATCCAATTCGGTTTAGATCACACTCTGAGTCAAAAATTTCAACATGATTATCTAATTTTTCTTTTGTACAATACAATCTGACTTCACAACCCAATACATAACTATACAAAAACTATATCGTCAGGTCTTTAATTCTGTGTATACACACAGATAGTGTGTAATTGAAAGTGGGTTGCTTGGTTTGTAGCTTCAAAAATCCTAGAGAATTAAAAAAATATGATCACATTATAAATTTTGTTTAAATGCCCTCACTAATTTAAAAAAAAATCATATATATAGAAATAGTTACAAAAGAAGCAATCCATTTGAAGGAAAACTCTAACTATAAGATAATCTATTCTATGCAAAACCCAACAAATATTATTAAGATATGGAGGCTCCCAAACAATATCTTATAAAAAATTGAAAATAATCTTAAATTCTTTTGAAATTGAAGCTCATAATGAAGCCAAAAATAAACTCTCATAATGAAGCCAAAAATAAACTCTCATAATATATTGTTATCATTTTTAGTTTCCTCAAAAATTCTACTATTCTTTTCAATCCACAACACCCAAAAAATTACTCCCTTGCCAAAGCTTTACAACATTATAGCCTTCTTAGCTATCATACTATTCCCATACAAGCTAAACTTCTCTAGTAACAAAGATTTGCAAGATCACGGAATAGCCCATTGAGCGAACATGTTGCTTAGACCAAAGATTATGGAAAAATGGGCAATGTAAAAATAAATGATCATTCTGTTTTGAATTTCTCTTACAAAGAACACATTAATTAGGTGAAAAACAAAGGTTTTTAAATTTAATTGTATTTGATCCATTGTGTTGAACTTAACAAGAATAATTAGCCACTTCAACACCTTAACTTTATTTGGTCTAAAATAGTTCCACACTAAAACATAGAGATCAAAATCAAATATATTATGAACATCCACAAGAAACTCAAAGGAAGATTCATATGAAAAACTACTAGATGACTCATTCATTCATATCCTTGTAAAGATTTACATGAATAACTATCAGATAATTCATTAATCCACAATATTATTAACTCTGATAGTAACTCCTTACAAACCTAAATCAAACTAACAAGATATCAACTTTCCAAGCATTTAAATTTCTTCTAAATCAGAGATTCTAATCCTCTGGCGAAAACATGCTTACTGGGGCATTTTTATCTGAACATATATTATACAATATTGGATATCTTGTTGAAAGAGAACTATCATCCAATCAAGAATCTTCCCAAATTCAAATTTTTATTCCATTCTCCATCTTGTACTCAAATTAGAAAAAAAGTAATTAAATTATTTAGCAATTTCCATCCATGGATTACGTCAACCACCTTGCAATCCATAAGTCACGTTCTAGTCACCTATCACTCTCATTCAACCCACTTTAACAACTCTATGCCAAATAGAGTTTTCCTTTGACAGGAATCTCTAAAGCCACTTTTCTAACAATGCGATACTTCTTGCAATAATATTTCTAATGCCTAACCCCTATTTTTCTTTGATCTTTGTACCATCTCCTAATTTACTATGTGACTTCCTTCACAAGCACCTTCCCAAAGAAAGTCCGTCATTAGTTATGAACAAATTTAACTTTTAGCCAGTTGCATAACAAAAATATTCAACCACCTCGGCCAAATTAGCAAATTTTTCCTCATCGCTAGAAGAGAAGAAAGTAATATCCACAAATTGGAGATAAGAGACTTCAATACCATTTTGCCCTAACACTCAGACTTCAACGAAATTGAACCCCTTGCTCTTTCTATCAATCAACTCAGTCCATCAATTTCGTGCCAACACAAAAAGAAAAAGAGAAGATGATCTCCTTACCTCAACCCTCTTGATGCCCCAAAAATTCCTCTAGGTTTTCCAATAAAAATCACTGAAAAATTCATAGAACTCAAACAACCCTTGATCCAAGTCCTCCATAGTTTTTCTTTCTCACTTTTAACCAAATAAGAAAAGCAGAGATCCAATCTAATTCTAATGAATTCCATGGACCTACCATGATCATATCAAGACCATTAACATCCGTATTACTAAGATATCCATTATCCAGAGCCAACTCATGCTCATCATAATCACCCATCAAGGCTGATGGTTTTAAGAAACTTATATGCTCAAAAATCCCTAAACATAGGATGAAAAGATAACCATTAAATTCTTCTTCCTCAAAACCTAGCCATTTACTTTTGCAACGCATCTTAATAAATAATAAACTCAACTCAACAATGTAACGCCAACTTTATATATTTGATATCTTGTTCTTAAATCTAGCTTTCTGATTTTTAAATTTTGTTCTAAAGAAAACAAAACCTTGTTTGCTTACTAAAAACTAAAATCAAAACAATGAACTAGTACGTGTAGAAACTGCAAGGACACTAAAATGAATAAGATTTAAACAAAAGATGATACCACTGCATTCCCCGCTCCGGCCGGTGGAAGGGTTGCGTATTGAACACTTGGGGCTATCATTCCAGGATGTGACATTTGAGTCGCAGGAGTTGAAGGCTGAAATTGAGCTTCTGTGCAATTTTGCTCTTCCTCAGCTTCATTGTTATCTGTACAAAAATTACATGAAGAATATGAGAATTGTGTAATAATCCACCATGGAAATCAAAAGGAAGCAATCAAATAGCTAACCAATGACAGGTTTCTAGGTTCTGAAAAAGATTATGCCAAACAGAGAGCAGGCAATAACTGTTGGCCTACTCACACTTCAGATGGTTCTTTACTAATATAAGATAAATGAAAATCAACAAATCAGAGTCAAATTCATTTCTCAATATCAAGGTTTAAAAAGGCAGTTTAATGCCATGAGGCATTTTTCTTGCATGAGAAGATACGTAAGCCAAGGTAGTATGAGGCATAAGCCTCATTCTAAAGAGTTTGAGACAATTTTCTTCCAAGATGCAGGTTCTAAGCCTAACTTAATTTTACTAAGAATTAATAATATAGCACTAATAAAAAAATATAATAACGTGGTCATAATTTAAAATAGAAATGATCCTGAAAACAAGTCAAAATGTTATTTTAGGATATTTCTTCTTTGATAGATTATTTTAGGAATATTAGTAAAGAACTACCTACTTTTTTTCTCATGCATAATATGAATAAGTGTATGACTCAAAGATACTTAAGAATATTATAGAAGCAGATGATAGATAATTGAGAGATTTGAGACCAAATACATAATTTCACGAGAGATGTTTGCTCTCGAAAAGCTAACTTTTAGCCTAGTATGAGTCAGATATTGGATCAGCAGGGATTTTCAACCCATCCATGAGAAGACAATCCAGAAATAGAGAAAGTTTGAGACGAATAGTCTCATTAGCTTCATTGCACACCACCTATTTGTGCAAGCCTCAACTAAAAAAGGCATAAGTTTCAAATAAACCATTTGAGGTTAGCAAGCCTCATTGCAAAGCTCAAAATAGCAATTTAAAACCATGCTCAATATGTATGCATCATGAAATGTGACAATCAATACTTTAAAAGGTATAATCAAGGTGTGCTGAGACACATTCTAAAGCAAGGTAATCCATAATTACCTCAAGAAGTGATTATTAGAGTTCAGGTAGTGTAAGGTATTTGTATCATACCGTTAAGCTGAGACATGCATCCTTCTAAAGCACTAATGAATGCTCCAATGTCAGATATATAAACGACTTTAAATTTCCAATCTTTAATATCTCTTCAAACAGATACATGTGAGAGGCAAAGGTCAAAAACTCAAGAATTATTTACAAACCAAACCTGAACTCACTTGTTTTCTATCCTCATGATTAATGTTTCCATAAAAATAATCTTCTCAAACAGACACGTGTGCAAGGCAAAGATAAAAAACTCAAGAACAATTTACAAACCAAACCTTAACTCACTTGTTTTCTATCCTAACGATTAACGCTTCAATAAAAATTATAGAACAGCTTGATAAGAGAAAACAGATTAAAAAGAGCATACTTTACGAGTAAATATAATATATGTTGCTCGGACTGTTATAGGTGTCAGATACTACTTACAAACCAAACCTTAACTCACTTGTTTTCTATCCTCGTGATTAATGCTTCAATAAAAATTATAGAACAGCTTGTAAAGAGCATACTTTACAAGTCAATATAATATATGTTACTTAGACTTTGATACAGATGTCGGATATTGTGTTAGATTGTCAACACATTTTTACAAAATTTTGAGACACGTCAACAAGGATATAAGCGTCTAAATTTTGGAAATTGGTACTTGAACACTGCATGAAATAATTAAATAATTTAATTACTCTCACATATTTGTTTTATAGTAGAAAGTATTGTTACGTTAACTTGTAATATTTACTCCCTTTGTTAACTATGTAATTTTTAATCAAAAAGCTCTCTAAATTAGTTTTATGAGAAATCGATTATAATAACCTTACTGTTTGAAATACAAAGCTCACTATTTGCTTAGAATTGGCCCAGTCCATTTTAAATCCACTAAAGTTTTCTAAAACAAAGTAGTCACGTGTTCAATAAATTATTAATATCATATTTCAAAGAAAATTTAGAGCATTTGATATCTGACTGTTTGTCTTAAAAAACAATTCAAAGTCCTTGAAGACACTGCTCCTTTCTATTTCATCTCTACGTCTCCTTCGACAAAGATGTCGTAGGTGCCATGGAAGACCACCAACAAGAGATGTGACCCAAAAACTCATTTCCCATACGAGTGTCACGACACAGAAATGGCACCCTAAACAGGCGAGTCAAATTAACATAGAATATAACAAGAAATCTTAGATATTGATTGAACCATCCTCAATTCTAAAGGTCCCACCTTCCACAGGCAATCAGATTCCAAAAGTACTTAATTTCTACATTTTCCAAGCCAACAAAAAGGTAAATATCTATATGTTCACTTTTTATAAAAAAATATTATTATTAAAAAAAACACAAAATACAACCAGAAAAAAATGGACCAATCCACTTAAACATGATTTTAAAAAATTCAAATATTCCCTAAAAAAAATTACAAAGAATAAGATCCCCCTCAAACACGAAAAAAGAACATCAAAGAAGAGTAGCTACCTTCACAATTCCAAAAAAATGGAAAACTTAGAAACAGATTTGAACTCCTCATAAAATGAAGTCCAAAAAAATTCTCCCACAAAAACAACTTGCAATCTCTTGAAAGAACTCATTGAACACAGATGATCCAAACCTAATACATTCCTTCAAGACATGACGCAATATGATCGCAAAGTCACTCATTTAAGATACTTCTTTAGAATTTGATTGCAAGTATTGATCATCCCCCAAACCACCAGCCACTCAAGGATTCTATATGTTCGTTCTTCTTCTATTTTTGGGATATGGAACTCTATATCCTTCTTTCTTAGTGAGATTAACTTAAAATAAAAATTTACAGGAAACTCTTGCAAGTTGCGTAAGTATTTTTTGTTTACTTACATGGTAATTGAAATTATATTTGTCTATTGGACATTTCAATTATAAAATGAAAATTTAGAAGACTAAATAGACTACTGCCTATTGGACCAAAAAAAGAAGAAGGATAATGTACCAATGCCTTTAGGCTTACACTTCACCTCATAAAAAGTCAGATGTTTTCGACTTGGAAAACAATGGTATAGCCCAATCAATTTCCAGATGCACATATCATTTCACGATATTTCTGTAAATAACAAACAATAAACTGATGAATCGATAATGTAATTTCACTTATGTGAAACATACCAGAAAGATCATGCACAGAAGACGTCATGGGGCCACAATGGCAAAGGATCCACAAACTAGACCTGTCAACAAAACTAAAAAAACCATGTAAATCAATTATTTTGCAGGAAACAGCAAGCATATATGGATGTGCTGAAAAGTGCAATTAAAGGAATAAGATATTCTTTCATGTGTTTGGAAAGCACTTCTTTTTGAGCCACTTCTACAAAAGTTACTTCCACAAGTAGTGCATCCAAGGATGGCACAACACCATGACATAATGACAGAGCTTAAAGATGAAAGAAAATAATTGTTAAATCAAGAACAATGGCCCCAGCATAACAGCCTATAATGTAATATCAACACATGAGAAGCACCAATTGAGAGTTAAACTAATTCTTGAAACTTAGTTGCCACTTATGAAAGAAGTATACACAAACCCACAAGCAATGTCTTAAAACCCAAATGCAACGTCTTAAAAGATTTTTCATGAGCTACAATCTCTGAAGCTAAGCTTCCAACATCCATCTGGTCAGATATATGATACAATCTTGTGATAAGATTTTGCAATTGCATCCTGCCTATGAAAAGGAAAGTACACAATTATATGTTAATTATAAAGGTCTCCAAATTTCAGCAGAATTGGCATGATACAAAGTAGGGGCGGCAATCGTGTTGGATTAGCCTCGTTCGTGTCGTATTCGTATCATGGTTCAACATTAATCGTGTCGTGATTACGTGTCAATTGACACATTAAAAGATTTACATAATATTTTTTCATGTTATCTATTTACAATAGTAAAAAATAGCAAAACCTTTAAAGAAATGAAAAAACTATTAAACAATTCTGACTAAATTTTTTATCTACATTGTGTTATGTTTATGTCATGTTAGAGATTGTCACCCTTAATGCAAAGCTATGTTACCCAAACTCAAGCACAAGTGTCAGTTACCGAGAAGGTCGGCTACATTAATTTTAAAGACAGGGTACATTAATTTTAAAGACACATACATTTAGACATAGACAATTACTATACATCTTATTAATATAATTAAAATATATATATTGCAATTGGTTTAAGTGTTAGGTTAATATTTTTATGAGAAGATTTAAACATTTATTATATTATGATAATTGGATATTATATTTTTATTTTTATTTATAATATTTTTTATTAATGAAACTTAATTCTTGTGTTAATATTATATGAATACACAATTTTAAAGTTATGTGTCTTTAAAGACTAAGACATAAATTGACCCAGCCCGTATAAGCAATCGAAAATTAAAAGGCCCATTTTTTAATCTTAAATACCCTAAAATCTAATTTAACTTTTCCTTCTAGTTTTTGCACCACCAACTCTTCTTCTTCAGTTCTTTAGGATCTTTTTCTTTAGATTTTCAACGTCATCTCCTTTAGCTTTTTAGCGTCGTCCTCTTCTTCAGTTCTTGAGATTTCTCTACTTCATTCTTTTTTCCTTTTTATCCTCGTTATTCCTCAATTATGGCTACAACTTCGACTGCCATGTCCATAAAATATTAGCACGATTGGACATGTATCCATTAATGGTGTTGGTTACATGTTGACACTGGTACAACGGGGTAAACCGTCGAGTCCAATAACATAGATGCAAAGTAGAAATGGGAAATTTTGAAAATGAATATTTATTGAATTATCTTGCAATTATTATTAATTAGTTTTATAAACTAAGTCCTATCTCTAAACTTGATTTTATTTTATCATATTAAGAATTTTAAATGGTGATTCTAACTTATCTACATGCTCTACTCTTGTGACCATTAGATTGAATTTAAATCATCTCAATACACAGCTTTGACTGTGAATATAAGATGCATTAGATATACGGTAGAACCAATTTTAATAATTGCAATTGATAATTGTACCTTGTTTTAGAGTAACCCAAGGTCGACTAACTGTATTAAAAAATACGGTGAAGCCAGGGAAAAGTGTAGCAGGTGGTGAAGAGAAGGGCTTGACCCAAAGAGGAAAGCATATTTGAATTGGATCTTCCTCGAGGAAAGCATATTTGAATGTGATCTTCTTCAAGGAAAACATATGGGCCTTTCGTTAATAGGCAGTGGTGGTAGTGAGTTTGATATTTTGATCTTAGTGTAGGTTTGTTGAAGGAAAATAGCAGAAAATGAGACCAAAGGCTTTCAGCATGCAGAAATTGCCTACAACACGTTTCAAGGTTGTTTTTAGTATATTTTCTAGCTGTTGTGCACCTCAAATATAAGCAAATCAGCCTGAATTTCAAACATTGGTTGTCAGGATAAAGTTCCAGAGAAGATGCAATTAGGCATGAAACTGCAAAAAGGCTCATGATAGCAGTGCCAAATTTCCTGTTCAGATTTGTTCTAGAATCCGATTAACCCTCCCAATAAACAAGAAATATTTTGTTTTAATTTCTCCATAAAATAGGGGGAGAAAGACAACCCAAAAAATTAGTTTAAGCCATATTCCACAGCAATTCCGTACACTATTGAAACAATTTATTGAGATTAAATCCTTACACAAATTTTAAAACTGGATTTGCTCCATTACCCAATTACCCATAAATATGTAAATAAAAAATCTGAGGGATTTTATCTAAATAAAGGTTGACAGGGGAAAAAAGTTCAAAAATATAACCCTGGGACATTGTTATTTCGTGTACTGATAGCATGTTGGAACCTTATTGAATAATGTGGAACTAAGTAACATCAAACTAATCAGAATGAGAAAATTAAGTGATCGTACAAGCAAATAAAAAAACAGCCCAGGCTTTTCTAACCATTTGTCTTGCCCCTATCGGAGTCTCATTTGGAAAAAATCCCAAAATATGATCACAATCACCTGCAATTAGCTACAGCATGAAACCAATAGATCATCTTCGATAATTTTATAGAAAGGAAAGTAACAGCAACACTCTTAAGACTATCTTCATCCAAATATTAATCTAATCAAGGTAACGCATGTACAAATTTAAGGAAACCCATTAATCCGACCCACGTTGTCCACAATTCTAGGCCAATTATCGTATATGAGACAACTAAGGTTAAATACTCACCTAGTCGTCGTCGTTAGGTTGCTTATGGAACCAATTGGTGCTCAAAACCTAAAAACAAGCCAAGAAAAAAAAAATTATAATTCATTCCCATTTCAGTATTCCGAATTACAACCATTCGAGCCCAGATATGAATATGGTATCAAAATTTCACGGTAGGTTTGACGTGGGTACCTCTGCATCTTCTACTAATCAAGCCTTTTCTTGCCGGTGAAATCAAATACTATCACTTGGCTACTTTCACCACCACTGGCGAACAAAGAGAGCGAACTGGAGAAGAGAAATGCGAGCTGTAGATGGAGAAGAGAGCTTGTAGGGTTTGAAGGGCGCGAGAGTGATGGAGACGTGTTTAGAAGAAGGCCTGGGAAATAAATAAGATACTGTCGACCGATTACAAATGTTTTACGTTGGAAAATTGCCACTACTGCGGCCCACAAAGTTAATAAAGAGAAACATAGAGAAATATAATTAAATTATTATATTTATTATAATTATTTTTGCTGCCATTTATTTTTCCAACTATTAAATTTATTCAATTAATATTATTCTATTAATATTCATGATATATATATATATACACGTTAAAATTAGATTTAAAATAACTTAAATAGTTAAATGATAGATTTGAAATAATAATCACTTAATTTAACTATTAACGTAGAAAGGTTAGTAAACTGATATAAATTAAATAAATATAATAGTTGAGTGATATAAACGAGATAGAAAATAACTATATAGTATAAATTAGACGAAAAATAATTCGATAATATAAAAAGAACAACTGTAATATTTTAATGATATTTTTATAGGTTTACTCTAATTGACAATTTAGGCTAAACCTTTATAAATAAAGAGTATATCTTCTAATAATTTTTCTTTCTATATTAATCTTTATTTTCTTTTTATTTTTGTTTATAATAAAAGTTTGAAAAATAGATTCATATGACCTTTTGTCACCATTTTTACTATAGATTATACCCCAATTTAAAATTTTATTGTTATTCTTATTATATTCTTAATGAACATATAATTGAATACGTATTCAATTAGACACAATAGAATTGGACATATATTCAACAAAAAACTAAAGACCTTATTTTAGGGATATTTGTTCAATTTTACGCAATATAGTTTGATTATTGTTCAACCTAATATATGAACTAATGCAAATAAAATATGTATACTAAGTTATTTAAATACATATTAATCGGTTATTGGAGTCACGTACCAATTAAAATTTGGTTAGTTGATTATATGTCCAATTTGGGTCCAATTAGTATGATTATTGGCCAATTAAAATTTGAATAATTGGACAATTGTTCAGTTTAGTTGGGTATATGTCCAACTCTAGGCCGACGTATAAGATCATTGGTCGACCAAACTTTAAGCTTTTGGACAAATGTTGATTTAGTTGGATATGTGTCCAATTCACTTTCGACGAGTTGGGTCACTATGCAATCAAAATTTGACCAGTTGGACAACTATCTTATTTAGTTGGACATGATTCCAATTCAGCTCTAATGAGTAGAGTTACTAGCCAACCAATTCCAACCAGTTGGACAACTATCCAGTTCAATTTGACATGTGTCTAATTAAGCTCCAACAAGTAGGGTAATCGGTCGACCAAACTCTAACGAGTTGGATGATAACTCTACAAAAGTAGAGTTCGTTTGTCACGTATGAATCACTTATTTGTCTTGTTTTTATGCTAAATATCATAACAACATTACTTTGTGTTTAGTTATTTTGTTATAGGTGGAACAATAGAAAACAAAATGAAAACAAGAAAAATTAGTCCATGTTGTGGTAAGCACTTTTCTGTGCCCCGACGCGCCTATTTTCATTGGTGATTAGTAAGCACCATGCCTTATGTATATTTCTTTTCTGGTCGATTTTTGCCAAAACTTATTGGTTTTTAATCTAGCTTTTTACCTTCAGCCTTTGGATCTTTTAGGAGTTTATCTATTGATCCATATTAGGTCGTTTCTCCTATTAATTAACCCTAATGAGGCACAAATCAAACATTATAAGAATCAAAAACCTATAACAATTGTTAAGAAGAGAGAAAAGTTCAATAGAAGATTAAAGAAGACACAAATTTGTGGAGAATTTAAGAGAATATTAGTGCTACAAATCAAGAGATTGAGTGTATCTCTTCTTCTTCTCCTTTATTTACCAACTTCTATGTCTTTCTTTATGAAAATTCTAAGCTTTATGATTTTTTAATTATGTCTAGTTAATTTAATAATCAAGGGGTCTTATGAACCCAATTTTCTACATGTGTGATATAATATTTTACCATAATTGTGATTTCCATTCAATTATATTATTTAATTCGACTTTTATGCTATTAATTGTATGGCTAACAATTGATCTATAGAGGCAATTAAATAAATTTGAGAGAATTATTTAATTATTTATCTTGATTAAATAACATACATAGTTTCTAAGTAAAGATGCATGACTCTTATGTGTGTGGTTTATAATTGATGAACTTAATGAGTAGTATGCAATCTAATTAGTATAAGAGTGTAATCAGATTAATTACTATATAGTATATGGTTTACTTGAGAGATAAATGCATGTTAGGTTAGACTCAAATGATCATGTAATTAGTTAGTAACTATTTTGGAAAAAAAATTAGTAATTTACGTGCTGAAGAAATTGAGGGATTAAAGATTTATAGGTCATTTTCTCATATATTTTCATAATTGTTGAGTTTTTATTTGAGTAATTAAATGTCATTTATTTTTGTATTTTTTAATTTGTTATTGTCTAAATAGTATTTGTAATAGTCATATTGGAACTCAATTATAAGTTACATAACTCTCTATGTGATCGATATCCGTACTTAAGTACATTATATTACTCATATGACCAGTATAATTGCAATTAACATATGAAATTGTTGGCACCGTTATGGGGAGTTTAAGACTTTTAACGAATGTCAATAACGGTTACTACTATACTAGTTTGAACTTTTTAATTTGTATTTTAATATTTATGTTGTATGCCTAGGTTGATGGATAAAACTCGTATACCTTTTGATCTAAAAATAGAGAGAACCTTACTTCGCTTAAGAAGTGAATGATTAGCACAACATCAATCAGGGGTTATGATAGAACAAGGGGATCAACGAGCAATAATGGTCCCTAAACATTTAAAGGATTTTGTAGTCCCACAAGTAGATGAAGCCTAATCATCTATTAATAGACTGGGAATCAATACTAATAATTTTGAACTCAAGCTTGGTGTCATGTAGATAGTGCAAGCAAACCAGTTTGAAAGGTTAGTCAATAATGACCTATATATTCACTTGGCTTCATTCTTGTAGATCTATGATCCCTTTAAGATGAATGGTGTCTCGGACGATACAGTTCACCTTTGTTTGTTTCTTTTCTCATTGAGGGACAAGGCTAAGACTTGGTTACAATCATTAATGTTAGGTCAATCACTAAATGGGATCAATTGGCTCAAAAATTCTCAATGAAGTACTTCCCACCTTCAATGATAGCTAAGCTCAGAAATGACACTATATCTTTTCAGCAATTTAAAGGGGAATCATTTTATGAAGCTTGAGAACACTTCAAATAGCTATTAAGAAGATGCCCATAGTATTGTCTTCACATTTGGCTGAAAAGTACAAACATTTTATAATGGATTAATACGACAATTAAGGACTATAATTGATACTACATATAAGGGAGCTTTAATGAGTAAAATTGAAGAGAAAGCCTTTACATTACTTGATAAGATGACATCCAATAATTGTCAATGGCCTATGGAAATGCTCAACCCAAAGAGAGTGGATGAAGTAGTAGATGTAGACACCATAGCAACATTGTAAGCTCAAACAAATAAATTGATATTAGGTTTAACTATTGAGTTAGATGATGGCCATGTGGGAGTAAATATGGTGCAAAGTCCATTCGTGGTGTGTGATTATTGCAATGGATCTCATTCTACTGAGGCATGTGGGAATCTTCCTGAAGCATTAAACTATATCAACAATCAAAACTGCCAAGGAAACCCATACTCAAACACATATAAACTAGGATGGAGAAACTACCCACATTTCTCTTGGAACAATAACAACAATCAAGGTGGTAATCAATTTAACCATCAACCCTTTCTACCACCAAGTTTTCAATAACCATAAGCTCAAGAAATAAACCATCTAGTAAGGACAACATAAATGCTTTAATGGGGATGATAAAAAACTTCATCCATTTAGTAAATACAAAAAATGGATCATATAGAATCCAAATGGACCAACTTTTCTGAGCGTAATGAACCCAAAAAGAGAAGGTAAGGAACATTGTAAAATAATAGCCTTAAGAAGGGGTAAAGTTTTAGAGGAGAAAAAGGAAGCTCAAAAAGGTAAGGAGGAAAAAATGGACAAGGAGAGTATTGAAAATGAGGTAATTCAATTGAAGAAGAGTAACCTCTACAAAGTCATTGTTTCTTTCTCTTTAAGACTACAAAAATAAAAATTAGACCATCAATTTTCAAATTTTTAGATATATTCAAAAAGTTACTCATAAACATACCATTTATAGATGTACTTGAACATATGTCTTCATTTTCCAAATTCATAAAGATCATAGTGTCTGAGAAAAGGAGGCTTAGAGATCATGAAATAATAACATTGACTAAAGATTGTAGTGCCATTCTTGATAGAAAACTACCACAAAAATTGAAAAATTCGGAAAACTTTGACATCTTTTGCACTTTTGGAAACATCCACCTTGGCAAGGCACTTTGTGATTTGGTTGCCAGCATTAACATCATGTCATGATAGGTTTTCAAGATATTGGGGGTTGGTGAAGCCAAACTCATGTCAGCAAAATTGTCAATGGAAAACGAGTCAATCAAGCAACCTTGGGAAGTGGTAGAAGATATACTAGTTAAAGTAGACAATTTTTTTCTCGATAGATTTTATTATATTAGACATGGAAGAGGACTGTAACATTCTTATCATATTGGTTATCCATTCTTAGCAACTAGAATATCACTCATTGATGTACAAAAATGTGAGCTTAAAATGATAGTGCAACATGAACATGTAACACTTAATGTTTTTAAAATAATTAAATTTTCTAATATGGATAATGTTAGTGATTGCTTTAGGATAGATGTTATTGATGAATACCATGACACTTAAGACTTTGACACATGATGCTATGAATAATGAAATAAATTCACCAGAAAATAACTCAACATATTTTGATTCTGAAACTATGAAATCTATGGTGCAAGTTGATATTGTTGGTTGTGTGAGCTTTTTGGAGGCTGCGCCTCCTATATGTGTATCTAATAAGTTTGTGGAGTATCTTGAGACAAGTTCTAGGTGCAAACAATCCCTCAAGGATCCACTTAAGTTAGAGCTCAAACCTTTACCAAACCATATTCGTTATGCATTTTTGGGTGAGAACAAAACATTTCTAGTCATAATCTCTAGTAGTTTAAGTATGGATCAAGAAAAGTCACTACTACAAGTGCTCAGTAAATTCGAAAAATCTATGGTTTAGTCTATTTCCGACATCAAAATCATAAACTCATCCATATGCATGCACAAAAACTTGTTAGAAGATAGAGCTAAACTTATCAGGGATGCATAATGTTGGTTAAACCCCATTATGAAAAAGGTGGTGAAGAAGGAAATCGTTAAGTGGTTGGACATATGTATCATTTATCCAATATCAAATAGTGAATAAGTAAGTCTAGTTTAATGTGTACTAAAGAAAGGGTGAATCACAGTGGTGAAAAATGAGTCAAATGAATTAATATCAACAAGTACTATCACATGATGGATAATATGCATGGATTTTCGCAGGGTGAATAAAGCTACAAGGAAGGACCATTTTCCTCTCCCATTCATGGATCAAATTCTTGACAGATTAATTGAGTATTCTTTCTTTTACCTTCTATATGGATACTTTGGTTGTAAACAAGTGATTGTGGCACATAAAGACCAATAAAAGACCACCTTCACATGTCCTTATAGAACTTTTGCTTTTTGGAGAATGCCATTTGAATTATGCAATACACCTACATCATTTCAATGCTATATAATGGCTATTTTCTCAAACATAGTGGTGAAGCATTTAGAGCTACAAAGATGTGAAGAAACCACCTTGGTTTTAAATTGGGAGAAATGTCACTTCATGGTACATGATGGTATCATCTTGGGCCACAAAGTCTCGTCCAAAGGTGTTAAGGTGGATAGAGATAAGAATAAAGTGATTGGGAAGCTACAATCATCTATTAGTATATGAAGAATGAGAAATTTTCTTAGGCATACAGGCTTTTACCACAGATTCATCAAAGATTCTTCCTAGATTGGAGCAAGACCTTTGAGTTGATATGTAATGTATGTGACTTTTCTATTGGGGTTATTTTGGGGTAATGAAGAGACAAGATGTTTCATGCCATATATTATGCTAGTAAAACACTCAATGATGCTTAAATGAATTATGCTAATATAGAGAATGAGCTCCTAGCCATTATGTATGCTTATGAAAAGTTTAGATCTTATTTGGTTTGAACCAAAGTGACTGTCTACATGGATCATTCTGTAATAAAATACCTTATACAAACCAAGACTAATAAGATGGATTCCTTTCTATAAGAGTTTGAGTTAAAAATTTATGATAAAAAAGGACAGAAAATCAGGTGGTAGACCATCTATCTAGATTGGAAAAATACGGATGACAACATGAAGATCGAGGATTACTTCCCAAATGAGTAACTTCTTTTAGTAGCTTGAATTGACATCATATAGTATGTAGACATTGCAAAATTTTTGGCAACAAACATCCTTTTCACCTGACCTTAATGGCAACAAAAGAAGTAATTCTTCCAGGATGTTAAATAGTATTTTTGGGATAATCCTCACCTTTACAAAGAATGCGATGACAATATTTTAAGAAGGTGTTCTTCTTTTGAGGAAGTTTGAAGTATTCTTCACCATTGCCATAGCTCGAGTTGCAGAGGACATTTTGAGAGTAGAAAAACAATAGCTAAGGTACTTCAACCTTTATACTTTTGGCCTACATTGTTTAGAGATTCCTACCTTTATGTAAAACCATGTGATAGATGCCATAGGATATGTAAAATTTAAAAAAAAAGATGAGATATCCCTAAATAATATACTTGAAGTAGAACTATTTAATGTTAAGGGTATTGACTTTATGAGACTATTTATTTCATCCTTTGGTAACCAATACATACTAATAGGTGCAAATTATGTATGAAAGTAGGTAGAAGCCATAGCTAGCAATAAATGTGATGTCAAAGTTCTCATGAAATTTTTGAAGAAAAACATTTTTACTAGGTTTGGAACTCTTAAGATCATTATTAGTGATAAAGGTAGTCACTTTTGCGATGGAGCCTTTAATTCTTTGTTGTCTAAGTATGAGACTAATCATAAGGTGTCTACCCTTTATCATCCTCAAACAAGTGGGCAAGCGGAGATTTCAAATAGAGAGGTTAAAAGAATTTTGGAGAAAATAGCAAATAAATCTAGAAGGGATTAAGCATCTAAGTTAGATAACGCTTTATGGGCGTACATGATTGCATTTAAAACACCAATTGGTACCATTCCATATAGACTAGTATATGAAAAGGCATGTCACCTACTGGTGGAATTGGAAAACAAAGCATATTGGGCATTTTGAATATATCCATGGATATAGATGATGAGAAAATAATGTTGCAAATAAATGAATTAGATAAGCTATGATAGAGTACTTATAAGAATAATAAGCTATACAATGAAAAAAAAAGATGGCATGACAAGAAAATTGTACACCATATTTTTTTATCTCAAACTGAAAAATATTACTAAATAACTCAAGACTCAAATTATTTTTGAGAAAACTTAAGAGTACATGGTCAAGTCCATTCACCATCATTAAGGTAACAAACCATGAAGCCATTAAATTAGAGAACAAAAACAAATAATAGTTTATGGATAATGCAGACAAAGTGAATCACTATCATGGATATTAATTACCAAATGAAACATCTTTCATAACCTTGGTGGATGCATCGTAGGAGTTGATATGACTGTTTAGCCAAAGACGTTAAATGTGACACTTTTTGGGAGGCAACCCAATGTTATTTTACTTATCGTTATTTGTTTTGTAGGTGAATAAATGTGGAAGGTAATGACATAACAAAATTGGACAATTTTAGCATTAGAATATGATGTGCCAAGGCTAAGAGAGTTATCTTTCTTATCACTTTTTTTATATTCATATATGCACATCGGGGACAATGTGCAACTTAGGTGTGGAAAGGGAACTTTATTCTCTACGTTAGTGTTTAGTATTCATTTTATTTTTTTAGGATGTTTTTTTAATCATAATTTAGGTAGAAACTGATGAATATCTAGAAACTAAATGTATGCATACTTGATATGAAACATATGAGCCTAATGATAAAATTGGTTGTCATGATTAGCATAAGGAATATAACATACTCGTTAAGATACTTATATTAATTATGTGATATGCTTGCTAGTTTTGATTGAATTGATTTAGGTTTTATTATTGAGAGAAAATTTAGGGTGAATTATGCTAGTTGATGAGGTATACCATATTTTAGAATATATTTGATCATTGATGCTTGTAAAGGTTATCTAGTTTTTAGTGCTATTATCGATATATCTGGCAATGAAGCCAAAACTTGATATGCTAAAATTAGTCATACAAATTTTGTATGATTTATAAAAAAATTTATAAGTGCACGAATCATTTATAAAAAATGATAAGTATACTTCCAAGGTCGGTTTAAAAAGGAATTATGTGGTTTTTAAATAATTCAACAAGTTCTTAAAAATTAAAATAAACCTAAAATATTCTATCACAATGTTTTGGATTTTTGAAATATCTAAACTAATAACATAAAAATAAGATAGATTTAACAAACATCATGCAAATAACATTTGTACTTAGTGGAGAATTTATGATATATATTAGTTAGTTAATTATGTTTGTTTAATATTGAGTAGATTATTTAAAGAGATGAATTAAGATTATTGATTCTATCTTGTATATACAAATAGCATATTCGATATGATCTATTATATGTTATTAATTAAAATCACTTATTGCCTTCAGTCGAGTCTAAGAGTTAATTTTAATTAAATTATGGCTCTTTTTTTCTAAGACATTGATAAATCGTTTAATTTCCACCTTCAATCGAGTCTAATAATTTAGATTTCATTCAAGGTTTCCAAGTTAGATTTAAGAATTTAAATATATGGGAATTAACTTTCAGATTTTAAAACTAATACAAAAAAAATACGTCGTCAATATAATTTTTTAATAATAATTCTTATAAAATCTTTAAAATAAAGTTTACACTTCAAGTATATGTATGAACAAATCAAAGATAAAGTGTGATACTCTAAATTAGATCTAGATAATAAAATCTTAAATCTAATTTTCATATTTTAAATTTATTACGAAAATTCTAATATCATTGTATTTTCTATAATAAATTTTGTAGAATTCTTGAATAGAAAATAATACTTGTTTTTTAAAAATGTTTGCCTATTTTAATATTTTACAAGGATAATACTTTACTAATATCACATAGTAATTTCAGCCAAACATGTTTTATTTAATTATATAGCTAATATTTTAAAAAATAACATTCAAATTAACACATAAATTAATCTAAAAATAGAATAATATGTTTAAATTATACCTCAAGTTTATCTTTCCAATTAAAGAGCATAAGTATTATTTTTGTAACTGGAAAACCTATAAACAAAATTACTAATTACTGTTTATTGAATTTAGATTAAAATATTACATAAAACTATACTTATGTTCAACTCTCAATTGAGAGAAGAACTTTAAAATAAGAAAAGAAAAACTAAAAAAGCTTAGAAAGAAGCAAAGAAGGATGAGAGAACTAGATGAAAGAGATATGGAATACAATAAAAATAGGGTCTTATTTATAGGTATAAAAAAGGAGAAAATGTTGGATTAGAAGATTGGTATAACAACACAGTTCTTTCCAAGTCGCAACACGTTACAAGTTGTAATTGGTTAGAATGCAGTCCATTACACACACACCGCGGCACACAAAATTTCCATGTTGTGACCCGCATCAATTCTGGGAAGCGTGATATTCAGTCCATTAGCCTTGCGTCGAGATATATAAAACTTCCAAGTTATGGCTTACATTATTCTGATCAACTTTAATTCCATAATTTTCTTGTATATCTTTTTTGGAACATGTGTAATGTTCTGCATATGTTATCTTTTAAGCTTTTAAAATTATAATGCATGCTTTCAAATATATTTTTGAAGTATTGATCAATTTTATCTATTTGAAAATAAAATACTTGAAAAACAATAAAATATACTCATTATTTCAAAAATATAAATTTATTTAAAATGTAGTAAAACTAATTAAATGTAAATCTATTTAATCAATTAATATGTATAAAAGCATGATATATTAAGTGCTTTTAAGCACTTATTACAACCTTTAACCAACTCTTACTAGTCTCTCACCAAAAAAGGTGAAAAGTTAAAAAAAAAATTGAAATAAAATTAAACTATCCTAAATCATTTTTGTATATTGACACGATTACATTAACATATGCAACAAACCTTTAAACCTTTAGGTTGTCATAGTGGACAAGTTAAAGTATCGTGAGTGCTTTCAGAGATGATACCGAGAAACATCAAATTTTAAAATAAAAATTTAAAATAAATAGTAAAAATAAACAAATAACATATAAACAAATAACATATAAAAAAATAAAATAAAAACAAAGTAAAAATGAAAAAAATAACAAAATAAAAAGAATAACAAAATTTTTCATGCTTTTTAATCTATTCTAGGTTTACAATTAAAATCTATCATATAAGTTATTTTAATATTCTAAACATTCGTGGTTTACTATAATAATTAGTTTGAAAATCTTTCATATGCAAATAAAAAATGTATCAATATTAAAATTTCTAGTTTTAGTGGATGGAATCCGAATTTACTTTGACTCTATCCTCACAAGGCATACTCTCAATAACATTGATCTTATTGATTCTAGCACTCATTTAAAGATATATGTAATTATAATTTATTTGAAAGAAATGAACTAGTAGGTTCGCACATGTATAAAAAATTAAAAGTTCAAAGTGGTGCATGATATTAAACTCATGAAAGAAATCAAGTGAAATGATTTTATGAAGAAATCACAAACTACTTGCATACATCAATTAAATTCATCAAATAAAAATTTCAAGTAATATGCCTTTAAAAAGATCAAGAAAATCCAAATGACTTCTTAGATAATTATTTCCTATCTTTCTTTTTTATTTAGCCGTTTCTCACGACTTTGTAGCTTATTAGTCATAGTATTCATTTTTCTCTCTTTTTTCTTATTTTTTTAAATTTTTTTAAAGATATTCTTTTTCAAGAGAAGACTCATATAGAGATTGTATATATTTTGAATGATAAAGTGAGTAACTAATTTATGGCATTTTCTTTTGTATTGGTTTAAGTAACCTCTTTTTTAGAAATCATGCATGAAAGAATAAGATGAAATATACTTTTAATTTCTACTTAAGTCATTCAATTTAAGCAATAAAAATAAATATATGACACTTTATTAAATGTAAAAACCCTAATATTCAATGTAAATACCTATAAAGATCATTTAACAATTTATAATTGATAAGAAAATTGTTTAAAATAGTAGAAAACATTATCACTTAGAATAGAAAGATAATGGCTCAAAATATATTCTCACAAAGGTAGTCTCTACTATTTGATTCCTAAACATTGATTTTGAATTTATCGTAATTTCAACATTTTATTATGAATTACTGATTATAATTAAAACTAACTAATTATCATATTATTCTATGATATGTTCAAAATTTTAATCTAACAATGCAAAAACTTAATCACTTTTTTTAAATGAACTAAAAGACATGAAAATTTCTTAAGAAAAATTTTAAAATTAACCAAAAATTCATAATCTAATAAAAATAAATAAAAGCACACAAAAACAAGTAAAAATGAATAATTTAAAAATGTGAACATGTGTTTAAACAAAAATTTCAAATTTGTACAATTTTATAATGTAGCTTTTCTCATCCCAACTTAAAATTTACATCACCTTCAATGTAACAATTGTAAATTAAAGATATAGAGCAAAAAATAGATAAATTACCCATTTGTTGAACCTACTCAAGTGTTGAAATGAAATTGTAAATGCATCCATCAATTCAAACATTTATATTTTATACAACTAATGAGTATTTCTCACAAATTTCAACAAACAGTTATAAAATTAACAATTCTAAACAATGTTCATATGCAGGAAACAAAATAATCAATATAAAATAAAATAAAAATAAAATGTTCTCAATATAAAATAAAACAAAGAAAAATAAAATGCATAAAACATAAAATTTTGGATCAAAATTTGGAGCTCGTCCTTGATGTCGTTCGTACCTTATTCTTTAAGTTATTGTTATGATCTTTCTGAAGGTACAAAGATGAAATCATAATTATGATAATTAGGTGTCAGTAAGTGACCTGTATTCACCTCAAGGTGACTTAGTTGAAACCAATTCATTTCATACATTAATTTGTTATGTTTCACCCGATCATGATACTGTTAACTTAGGAATGCAACTTGTTGGGTACTATACGCATGCTAGAATTCTTCCATATTGTTCAATCTTTCACCAAAATTATGAAATTGTTATTTCATAGATAGTTTTGATAAAGGAATGACTTTCCTTCTCTTGGAATAATATTCATACTAGAAGTGAGCTCATTAAAGTATATTAGGTTTAATAATTCACCAGGTTGTAAAATAATTTCACCTTTTGAGTGAGTACCCCAATTTCTTACATAAATAGTGATTAATTGGGAGAAGAAAGGAACTCAAATGGTGACTATTTGTAGACAACGTAATCATGTAATGAATTATGTCTCTTACATCTATAAGGATTTTCGATACTATTACAAACAATAAATTGCCATTTCTCTATTAATAGTGTTGTAATGTCTGGTAGGCATCTGTCTAGAATGCATAAAGTATTACCAAATATGAGCAATTTTAGCCAAATAGTTTACTTCAAATCCCTTATGTTTATCACCAGTGTATATCCATTCAACCCCTTGTATAGTTAAGGTCTCTAATACAGTAATATAATCAACATTATCTAAATGATTTTCATACTCACCTTGCCCAATATTCACCAAATAGTAGTGATCATTTATATCATTAGGCCTAAACGAGAATATTACATCCCAAACTTTTACAAAATTATCAGCATCATCAGAAACAATTGCATAGAATTTTCAAACAATGGATTCAATAGTAGCATCAGATTCCTTCACAAATTTTTTCCATTCTAAAAATGCTATAACATTTGTTATTCCCTTAGTTCTAGAATTAAAATCCATCATTTCTTAAGTATAAATCCTATATTCATTTCTACTATTTTTTCAAAGTGTACTTGTGGTCACAAAACTAGAAAATTTTGACCTTCATATTCTTCAAAAGTGGAAACCTCCTTTCTTTTCTTACTTCTTTTTTATGCCATTTTCAATAATTTACACAATAGCTAAAATATAAAGGTTCATAGAAAACAACACAGGTTTACGAAAAAATTTAAACCCTTTTTGTCCTAATTAGAATTTTAAAACTCTTAAAAATCACAAATATTCCACAAATATAAGAGAATTTAATTTTAATACTTCAATTCTAAAAAATTATGAATACTTACTTGTGTTGTTTTGGGTTGAAAAACATCCATATTTGAAGATGAAGATTTAGAGTTCTTTGATATTGTTGAATTTTTTTTAAAATTTCTTTGTGGAATGGGTAGGAAATGGCTAGGAAAGTGATTTTGTGAAATATTTTGAAACATTATTGAATAAATGTGAGATTTTTGAGAGTATTGAGGTGTTTGGTAGGAGAGAAAATTCGCGTAGGAGAGACTTAAAATTCTAGAAAGTATACACGGGTCACAATGCAGGAATTAGCATGCCATGGCACAAATGTTCAAACTTCAAACTATTTAAACACACAAAAATTTACACATTGATTAAAATTATAAAATAACCACATAAGAAAATAATAAAATTACCACACTTAAATAAAATCAATAAAAATAGTTATCTATTAAATGGAAATAAATTAATTTAATAATAAAATAAAATAATGGGTTACTTCCCATCCAAGACTATTTTTATCGTCTTTTGTGAGACGTTGCTTGGAGTATTTCATCTTTTTACAAACTTAATATCCCTACATTATTGAGTTATGTTGTTTTTTTGTGTGACCTTTGTAGCTATTCCTTGCCTTGCTTCTACAAGTGCTCAATTAGCTGTTCTAGTTATACTTCCATCTTCTTAATGGAAATTTTCACTGACTCTAACCTTTGATTAGTTCATGATTGATTGTCTCTTCTAACTTTAATAAGTATATTCAAGTTTTCCTACATATTTGGCTTGTTGGGATGATTCTTAGGCATTTATTGGTAGAATTATTGGTCCGATTAGTTAGAGCTCTAGGGAAATGGAGGGCTGCACTGCATCTAGTAGAAATTGGGATGATTCCTCTATCTTGGATTTTAGGTATTAGCATTGGGGTCATACTTGGGGTTTGGTTGGTACCCCTTCAAATTGAATTGCTCAGGTCCAACACTAGATTCTCTTTAATAGGAATAAGCATCAGTAACATGTCCCAAAGTATGACACACACCATATTGTTCTTTATTTGTTGTGGCATATGTTGTGAGAAGTGCAACTTGCTTGGTTAGTTAGGCAAGCTGTATTTAAACTTCAATACCTGAGTCAATTTTTGGGACTTTGACTCTCCTCACGCTAGAGCTTTTCTTCTGGAAATTAACACCTAACATTTCAAAAAGATTGTAAGTCTTTAAGGCAATATTTTTTTCATTGCTCATTCAACAGCATTATCAATGATAAACTGACATTGTTGTGTTAATCCATCGTATAAAAATTGGTTCTACAATTGTAGAGGATAGCTGTGATAAAGGTATTGAGTGAGAAAGAGTTTGAACCTATTCCATGTATCATGGAAAGGATCTTCCTCAATATGAGAGAAAGTAGTCATCTTAGCACTTAACTCTGGTGTTTTTTTGGTGGGAATAGAATTTTCTCATAAGCTTATTATAAATATTTTCCCAGGTTGTCAAGAAACCTAAGGGAGTGATATTAGCCATGCTTTAGCCCTATCTTTTAGGGTGTAGGAAAAACACTGCATTTTGAGTTGATCCTCGATGAGTATACCAAGGGGGAATGTTTAGACAATTGAGTAGAAGTCTCTAATTATAGACAATGAGTCTTCATTAGGCAGTCCATTGAAGGAAGGTAATATGGAAAATGAATGTTTCTCAATTCGTAGTTTCTAGCAGCCTCACCAAGTTAGATTGATGCAGTAGCAGTGCCAATTATTGGTCTTGCATACTCATTAATTATAGTTTCCATTGGTGGTGGATTCTCTTCCATATTTGATGGTTCAGGTAAAAAGTTAAGGTTTGGTTCACAAAGTTGTTCTACAAAAAGCTATGATATCTCAAGGTCCACCCTTCTTAGTTTATTAGGTCTATGTACATTATTTTTACACATTTGAGAATGTACCCTAAAGACCCTGTACCTCACATAAACTTTTTAAAATAGAAATTAAAATCATCAGTCAAATAGAGAAACAGAAAGATAAAATAAATATACAAGTACATAACACATTATATGTTTATACACAAAAATGCTAAAGACATAGAAATTAAAAGAATATAACGATACAATGATATACATATTAGTAAAAGAAAATAAATTATATAAGAAACAATTTATTACACAAAAATACTAAACATAAAGTAAAAAGAAATAAAAGAATAAAAGAATGAATGAATAAAAAATAAAAATAATAGAAAAAATAATTCTTTTAAGAAAAAAATTAAATTAAAAATAAAAGAAAAGATAGTTAAATTCTCATATAAATAAAATCTTAAATTTTTCAAAGGTTTCAAGATTTCAAGATTTTTTTTATTAAATAAAATATTTTTTTATAAAAAAATATAAGAAAAAAAGTTTAAAAATAAAAGAAAATATAAAAGAAAGTTTAAAAATAATATTTTTATTTTATTATTTTTTTGTTTTCAAAAATAAAATAAAATTTCAAATATAAAATTTCCAAAATTAATTAATAACTTAGATATTTTAAAATTTTAAATAAAATCACAATATTTATGATAATTTTTTTTAAGATTTTGACAATAAAACTTTAAAATTCTATTCCTCTCCTTAAACGAAGCCAAAAACCTGATGCTTATGAAGGTTAACCATTTATTAGTGATACTAATACATGGCAATGATGCCAAACACTTAATGTATCAAAATTAGGCAAATTGTTTTTATGTGATTTATAAAATAGCTCACAAGTGTACGAAGAATTTATAGAAAATGATAAATATACTACCAAAGTTAGTTTAAATATGTGTCACATGATTTTTAAATAATTCAATAAATTCTTAAAAATGAAAATAATCTTACAACATTCCATCACAAAGTTTTGGATTTTTTTAAAGAACTAAGCCAATGACATGAATATAAGATAGATTTAACAAACATTACGTAAATAACATTTATATATAATGGAGAATTTATGAGATATATTAACTAGTTAATTATCCTGCTTAATGTTGATTAGGTCATTTAAAGATATGAATTAAGATTATTGATTTTCTTTTGTGTATATATATAGTGCCTTCAGTCAGATCTAGCTGTTAATTTTCATTAAATTATGATTCTTTTTTAAGGGATTGATAAATTGTTTAATTTTCATCTTCGATGTGGTCTAACAATTTAAATTTCATTTAAAGTGTCAAAGTTAGATTTAAGAATTCAAATATCTAGGAGTTAACTTTAAGATATTTTGTCAATATATATTTTTTAAAAAGTAATTCTTATAGAAATATTTAAAATAGAGTTTACACTTCAAGTATATGATGGGTCAAATCAAAGATAAAAGTACAATACTCTAAATTAGATCCAAATGATCAAATTTTAAATCTAGCTTTCATATTTTAAGTTTATCACCAAAATTCTAACATCACTATATTTTCTATAATAAACTTTTTGGAATTCTTGAATATGAAATAATACTTAATTTTGTAAAAAATGTTTACCTATTTTAATATTATACAAGCGTAAAAACTTTATTAATATCCTATAGTATTTTCAATCAACCATGCTTAATTTAATTATATGACTGATATTTTAAAAATAACATTCACAATAACACATAAGTTAATATGAGAATAGAAGAATATATTTACATTATATCCCAAGTGTATCCTTCCAAATAAAGAGTTTTAGTATTATCTTTGTAACTGGAAAACCTATATACCAAATTCTAATTACTATTTATTGAATTTAGACTAAACTATTACATAAAACTATAACTATGTTCAACTCTCAATTGAGAGAAGAACTTTAAAATAAGAAGAAATAAAACTAAAAAGCATAGAGAGAAGATGAGAATGATGAAAGAGATAGATGAAAGGGACATTGAATACAATGAAAGTGGGGTCCTATTTATAGGTATAAAAAAAAGAGAAAATGTTGGATCAGAAGACTTGCATTGCGACACAATTCTTTCCATGTTGCACCATGATACAAGCTATAATTGGTGGGAACATGATCCATTACACACGCGCTATAACACATATCGTTTCCACTCTATGGCTCGTATAAATTCTGGGACATGTGATATTTAGTTCGGTAGCCTTGCGCCAATGCATGTAAAACTTTCACGCCATGGCCCACGTTAATATTTTCTTGTATATCCTTTTTGGAACATATGTAATGAATTTACTATTTTATATTTTAAGATTTTAAAATTATAATGGAGTGCTTTCAGATAGATTTTTTAAATATTGATGAATTTTATCTTTTGAAGCTAAAATGCCTAAAAAATAACAAAACATGCCTGTGATTCCAAAAAGATGGATTTGCTTAAAATGATAGTAAAACTAAGTAAATACAGATCTATTTAATCATTTAATATGTATAAAATCATAATATATTAAGTGATTTTAAGCACTCGTCAATCATCCCTTGAAATGAAATCCTAAATAGTATTAATCTTGAGAAATAATTTAAGCCTTAATTAGATTGATTAAGCCTTCAAACTAATCATTGTTTATATTTTTAATCACTCATTTGAGCCTAACTAAGAACCTTTCATATCTTTAAGCTATAATTTAAACTTAACGAATAAGTATGACCTTTACACTTACACTTTTAACTTGTATGAAAAATGCAATCATGTGTCTTGCTATAGAATAAGGTGAAATGTAATGCACCCTACATAAAAAAAAACTCACAACACAATTATCTCTACAAACAAAAGGGAAATAAAAAGAATAAAATTAAAGATAAGTTTGGAGGCATTGCAAAGTTGCAAAAAAGATGTGGAATAAAAGAATGAAATTTGTATAATAGAGTGCATTAGAACATCAAGTGAAAGCTCATGTGTAGTTAAGAATTTTGATAAGTGCTCAAAAAGCACTAAAATAACCATGATTTTATGTACATTAATTGATTAAAAATATATATATTTATATGTTTTATCATATATTTATATAAATTTGTCTTTTTCGGAATCACGGGTATTTTTATTGTTTTTCAGGTATTTTGGCTTAAAAACGCAATTTAAAGACTCAGAGAGGAATACTTGAAGCAATACATCACAAATATATTAATAAATAAGTGGGAAAATGTCAGCAAACATGGAAAAATTGGACAAAATGGGTCGAAAAGGTCAAAAATGTCAAAAAGACGGAAATCGCGCCCATTTGCCGCTTCCCATGTACCCAGCGCCATGGCCCAACGCCTTTTCGCCCCATTTTTCACGTGAAGCCGCCCCTATGACGTAATGCTGACGTCATTAATGACCACAACATTTCCATTACTCGTTTTTACATTTTTTTTAACATTTTTTTACTCATTTTTTCTCTCCATCCTCACCTATAAATACCCCCCTTCCCTTCACTTCAAAACACACCTCAAAACACAATTCTCTCTTCTTTCTTTCTCTCTATTTCCATTAGCTTTTTGATTCAATAAATGGGAGTGCAAATTCCGTTTGGAGGTTTTCTAGCAACGGGAATGGCATCGAAGTACTGTAAGGATTTTATTTTCTTTATAGTTATTTTTATGCTTTATTCTTACATGTTATATTTAATTTGTCTGTTATTAAATTTAACTGTGCTGGCTGTTTGTAAAAAATGATATAATAATAACGTTGTTATGCTTGCGAAATATTAAATAGGTAAAAATCTCTAAAATGAATTGATTTTATTTTTATTCAAGATTTTATATTAAGAATGTTAGAGAGAAATATATTATTTTTCATTACAAACTTAAATATGAAAATTAGATTTTAAGGTTTAGTTATCCGGTCTGATTTAGAGTAGTGCTTTTTTATTTGTTGGTACAATCGCCCGGTAGTTAGAGTGAAGCTCTATTTCAAAATTTTTTATAAGAATTATTATCTAAAAATGTATTGACAACATGTTTTCAGTAGTGGTTTTAAAACTTGAAAGTTAGTACTCGGATAACTAAATTCTTAGGTTTAATTTGGACACCTTGAATATAGTTTAAACTGTCTAACCCCACCAAAGGTGGCATTTAAATGGTTCATTTTCAATCTCTTAGAAAAAGGAATTAATTTAATTAACCAAATTAGTTATCAACCCCACCCATAGGTGTTAATTGATTTGTTTAATTAACAAAGAATATATAACCCCACCAAAGGTTGTATTCATACAAAAAAGGGAGAATCAATAAATATCAATTCATATCTTTAATAACCTAAATAATACGAGCAAGCATAATTAACTTAGTTATTATATCCATAAATACTCTACCATTATAAATGATAAAATTTGCATAAATATTTATTGAATCTATGTTTATTTTTATGTTAGTAGATTAAAAACACAAAACCCAAAATATCGTGACAGGATGTTTAGGATTTAATTTCGTTTTTAAAAGTTTGAATAATAAATTAAAAACCACATACATTCCTTCCTTAGATCGACCTTGGGAGTATACTTATCATTTTCTACGAAATGATTCGTGCACTTGCGAGAGTTTTATAAATATAAAACCAAAGTATTGGCAGAATCGGCGATGGCAGTTTTCGCTCATCAAGTTTTTGGCGCATTTAAAGTTTATGAGGGGTTTGTTATGGAAGGTTTTGGAAATATATTCGTGGATTTGAGGGGTGTAAGTTTACAAGAGGCTACATTGGATGCATTATATGTGGATTGAAAGGGTAAAGTAGTGGATTGTGTGCAAGTCTCTGAGCTTGTAGGGGTTTCATGAACGGTGGTTTAAGGTTCTGAAATAAAATTGGCTCAAAGTTTGGGAAGCTTGAGGGTTTTTGTTAACTTGAGGCTAAGTTGATTAAATCCCTCATCTTGTATTTCATCCTTACTCGACTTGTCTGAAAGTGGTGCCTTAGAGCCTGCTGGTGGTTGCTGCTTCATGAAGAAGTTGTTGTTATGGGGCAATGATGGTAACATATCAACCAAGACCCTTATCATTTCTTCATTATGTCTCCTTAGTTCCACCATGACACGATTTACTTTGTCTACATTCATATTGATGGTTCAGAGTTAGCTTTGGAAGGCATACGAGGGATGCGATGAGGTCTGCCACTTAGTAGTGGTGGTTGTTCATCTAGAGTTGGTTCGATATGGGCTATCTTGGCTAGTTGAAAGTTCTTTGAGTTTCAATGATTTCTCAAGTTAACAAAATAGTAGTATCAAATGGGCTTCAGTGATCCTTGGAGAAAGGTTACAGAAAAATTTCCCACATACAATGCCAAATTGTTGTGTACAACATTCGAGAAAACGATGATGGTTAGGATGTTCCTTATCATACAAAATTTAAAGCTCTCTTAGTATCTGATCTTGTCCTAGGATTTTTCTTTTTCTTTTCCTCTTATATATTTGAAAGAAGGGATCTCTCAGGTGCTTGGATAGGTGCCACATATTTGGTACCGAAGAACTGAACAATGGATAATATTGATGTCTACTTCTTCTAGTAATAGGTACTAGATGCCCTTATCATGCCTTTCTGCATTTTGATGTCAAGTGCTAGTATCTTGAGATCTAAGGGTGGGGGTTTCGAGGTCCATAGGATGAGATCCTCATGGGAACCAAGGACTCCATTTAAGGGTCCTCAACCTATGTACATAATAGGTGTACCAACAAGAAAGATACAAATGCTTTTGTGAAGGCATGTTTTTGAAAATAAGTATAATCAAATTTGCAATATGTGTCTAATGTGACTTTTAGGGAATATCACCTAACAACATATTTGTGAGAATTGGGACTCTTGTTTAATTTTTGTGCCAGAGACTTATATATGGTTAAGGAGCGAACAATGAAACAAAAATTGGAAACTTAAACGAAAATGTTAATGTGCCTAAGACACCTTAGAGAATCCTCATACACTAATGCGTCATCAAATGTAGGACCTGATGAGTGCTCAAAAAGCACTAAAATTACCATGATTTTATGCTCATTAATTGATTAAAAATATATATATTTATATGTTTTATCATATATTTATAAAAATTTGTCTTTTTCAGAATCACAGGTATTTTTATTGTTTTTCAGGTATTTTGGCTTAAAAACGCAATTTAAAGACTCAAAGAGGAATACTTGAAGCAATACATCACAAATATATTAATAAATAAGTGGTAAAAGGTCAACAAACATGGAAAAATTGGACAAAATGGGTCGAAAAGGTCAAAAATGTCAAAAAGACGGAAATCGCGCCCGTTGCCCGGCCTATGCTTCCAAACCGGCCGCCCCGCGCCCCATGCCGTGCATGCCCCAACGCTGGCACTGTTCATGCATGCCGAGTACAGCCGCATGCGCGCAGCGCAACATCCCCTCCACGTGCCCAACGTCTTTTCGCCCCATTTTTCATGTGCAACCGCCCCCATGACGTCATGCTGACGTCATTAATGACCTCAGCATTTCCATTACGCGTTTTTACATTTTAACATTTTTTTACTCATTTTTTCTCTCTATCCTCGCCTATAAATACCCCCTTCCCTTCACTTCAAAACACACCTCAAAACACACTTCTCTCTCCTTTCTTTCTCTCCATTTCTTAGTTTTTAGTTTTTTTTAGTTTTTCTTATGTTTTAGCTAGTTTTGCTTAGATTTAGAGTTCTTCCCTTTTTGGGAAAAACTAGTTATGTTTTTGTAATTTTTTAGCTTTTTGATTCAATAAATGGGAGTGCAAATTCCGTTTGGAGGTTTTCTAGCAACGGGAATGGCATCGAAGTACTGTAAGTATTTTATTTTCTTTGTAGTTATTTTTTATGCTTTATTCTTACATGTTATATTTAATTTGTCTGTGATTAAATTTAACTGTGCTAGCTGTTTGTAAAAAATGATATAATAATAACGTTGTTATGCCACGAAATATTAAATAGGTAAAAATCTCTAAAATGAATTGATTTTATTTTTATTCAAGATTTTATATTAAGAATGTTAGAGAGAAATATATTATTTTTCATTACAAACTTAAATATGAAAATTAGATTTTAAGGTTTAGTTATCCGGTCTGATTTAGAGTAGTGCTCTTTTATTTGTTGGTACAATCGCCCGGTAGTTAGAATGAAGCTCTATTTCAAAAGTTTTTATAAGAATTATTATCTAAAAATGTATTGACAACATGTTTTCAGTAGTGGTTTTAAAACTTGAAAGTTAGTACTCGGATAACTAAATTCTTAGGTTTAATTTGGACACCTTGAATAAAGCCCACCAAAGGTGGCATTTAAATGGTTCATTTTCAATCTCTTAGAAAAAGGAATTAATTTAATTAACCAAATTAGTTATCAACCCCACCCATAGGTGTTAATTGATTTGTTTAGTTAACAAAGAATATCTAACCCCACCAAAGGTGGTATTCATACAAAAAAGGGAGAATCAATAAATATCAATTCATATCTTTAATAACCTAGATAATATGAGCAAGCATAATTAACTTAGTTATTATATCCATAAATACTCCACTATTTATAAAAGATAAAATTTGCATAAATGTTTTTTGAATCTATGTTTATTTTTCTGTAATTAGATTAAAAACACAAAAACCCCAAAATATCGTGACAGGATGTTTAGGATTTAATTTCGTTTTTAAAATTTTAAATAATAAATTAAAAACCACATACATTCCTTCCTTAGATCGACCTTGGGAGTATACTTATCATTTTCTACGAAATGATTCGTGCACTTGCGAGAGTTTTATAAATATAAAACCAAAGTATTGGCAGAATCGGCGATGCCGGTTTTCGTTCATCAAGTTTTTGGCGCCGTTGCCACATTGCCTACGAAGTTGTGAGTAAAGGTTAATTACAAAAGAAAGATATAGGAAATAATTCCCTAAAATGTCATTGTACTCTCTTCATTTGTAAAAGGCATATATCTTGAAATTCTTTCTTAATGAGTTTGATTTATGCATGAAAATAATTTTTATATATGATATCTTTATAATTTATACATTTGATTCCTTTCATGAGATCAATGTTAAAATAACACTTTGAGCCTTTATTCTTTATACATATGCGAACATATTAGTTCATTTCTATACATCAACTCTTTCGCATATAAAATAGTATGGGTGTTTGAACCCATAGGATTCAGTGTTTCGAGAGTATTGACTTGTGAGGAATAGAGTCGAAGCGAATTCTAATTCATGACACTGAAATTGAGTGAAATTAAATTGATACATTTTTGACATGAAATATGAAAATGATTTTAGACTAATTATTATAATAAATCATGATTGTTTAAAGAGATTAAAATAACTTATGCTTGAGATTTTAATTATGATCTTAAAGGAGATTAAAAAGTATGAGATATTTTTGTGATATGTTGTTAATTTGTGATTTTGTTGTAAATTTAATTTTTAATTTGTTTGTTTTTATTGTTTCTTTTGATTTTTACATTTAGTTCAATGTTTGTGGGTATCATTACTGAAAACCCTCACGAGACTCAAACTCGTCCACTAGGGCAACCTAGCGGTTTAAAGGCTTGTTGCATAGGCTAAATGCAACCGTGTCAATCCACGGAAGTGATTTAGGATAGTTTAATTTTTAGTTTTTATCGCTTCTCTTGCTAGGGGACTAGCAAGAAGCTGGTTAGGGGTTGTGATGAGTGCTCAAAAAGCACTAAAATTACCATGATTTTATGCTCATTAATTGATTAAAAATATATATATTTATATGTTTTATCATATATTTATATAAATTTGTCTTTTTCGGAATCACGGGTATTTTTATTGTTTTTCAAGTATTTTGGCTTAAAAACGCAATTTAAAGACTCAAAGAGGAATACTTGAAGCAATACATCATAAATATATTAATAAACAAGTGGGAAAAGGTCAACAAACATAGAAAAATTGGACAAAATGGGTCGAAAATGTCAAAAATGTCAAAAAGACGGAAATCGCGCCCGTCGCCCAACCGCACAAGACCAGCGCCGCAGCAGTTCACGCGCGCCGAGTTGATAGACCACGCGCGCGCAGCCGGCCCCCACTCCGTGCGCCCAACGCCTTTTCGCCCATTTTTTACGTGGCCCGCCCATGACGTCATGCTGACGGCATTAATGACCTCAGCATTTCCATTACGCGTTTTTACATTTTTTAACATTTTTTTACTCATTTTTTCTCTCCATCCTTGCCTATAAATACCCCCCTTCCCTTCACTTCAAAACACACCTCAAAACACACTTCTCTCTTCTTTCTTTCTCTCTATTTCTTAGTTTTTAGTTTTTCTTATGTTTTAGCTTGTTTTGCTTAGATTTAAAGTTCTTCCCTTTTTGGGAAGAACTAGTTATGTTTTTGTAATTTATTAGCTTTTTGATTCAATAAATGGGAGTGCAAATTCCGTTTGGAGGTTTTCTAGCAACGGGAATGGCATCAATCTTGTAAGGATTTTATTTTCTTTGTAGTTATTTTTTATGCTTTATTCTTACATGTTATATTTAATTTGTCTGTGATTAAATTTAACTGTGCTAGCTGTTTGTAAAAAATGATATAATAATAACGTTGTTATGCTTGCGAAATATTAAATAGGTAAAAATCTCTAAAATGAATTGATTTTATTTTTATTCAAGATTTTATATTAAGAATGTTAGAGAGAAATATATTATTTTTCATTACAAACTTAAATATGAAAATTAGATTTTAAGGTTTAGTTATCCGGTCTGATTTAGAGTAGTGCTTTTTTATTTGTTGGTACAATCGCCCGGTAGTTAGAATGAAGCTCTATTTCAAAAGTTTTTATAAGAATTATTATCTAAAAATGTATTGACAACATGTTTTCAGTAGTGGTTTTAAAACTTGAAAGTTAGTACTCGGATAACTAAATTCTTAGGTTTAATTTGGACACCTTGAATAAAGTTTAAACTGTCTAACCCCACCAAAGGTGGCATTTAAATGGTTCATTTTCAATCTCTTAGAAAAAGGAATTAATTTAATTAACCAAATTAGTTATCAACCCCACCCATAGGTGTTAATTGATTTGTTTAGTTAACAAAGAATATCTAACCCCACCAAAGGTGGTATTCATACAAAAAGGGAGAATCAATAAATATCAATTCATATCTTTAATAACCTAGATAATATGAGCAAGCATAATTAACTTAGTTATTATATCCATAAATACTCCACTATTTATAAAAGATAAAATTTGCATAAATGTTTATTGAATCTATGTTTATTTTTCTGTAATTAGATTAAAAACACAAAAACCCCAAAATATCGTGACAGGATGTTTAGGATTTAATTTCGTTTTTAAAATTTTAAATAATAAATTAAAAACCACATACATTCCTTCCTTAGATCGACCTTGGGAGTATACTTCTCATTTTCTACGAAATGATTCGTGCACTTGCAAGAGTTTTATAAATATAAAACCAAAGTATTGGCAGAATCGGCGATGCCGGTTTTCGTTCATCAAGTTTTTGGCGCCGTTGCCGGGGATGACTCCGTTGCGGGGATGGCATCAAATCAAATGATAGATTTATATAAAAAGGCTACATTTGATGGTATATTTGTTAATTTACTCTTATATTAAATTTTATGTAAATTGTCTTATTAGATTATACAAAGATAGAAAGGAAATCTTTATTATTAAACTAAATTACGGAAAAATTTCACTCATGCCCCCTGAATTTTAACAAATCTTTACATACACCCTTGTTTTTTATAAAACAATATCTCTAATATTCTTTAGATTTATACTTAAAATCAAGTATACCTTCAATTATTAATGGTGTTAAGTTTTCCATCTATGTATGTGTTTTCTTTTCTATGGTTTTGATATTAAGTAATTTTTAGCTTTGATAAATTTTTTAATAAAAATTTTGAACTAATAAATATTGATTAATTTTTTGCTTTTAAAATTTTGAACAAATAAATATTATAATGAACAAATGGAATCTAGAGTTGTATCCTATCTTACCTTATTTTATTGAATATGGGTCCACATCTGTCTTTTGCTACTTCGCATCTAATCATGCAAATCAAACAAATAGAAATATAGACTCAAGTAAACCAGACTTTATAAGTCCATTTTAGCCTTTCTCTCCACTAATGTTAGATGCCAACCAAGATGAAATCAAAAGGTCTTTCAAACCTTGTAACGATAGGCCAATGTTTGGGTAGATGAGAAGAGACATTTAAAAGCTTAAGCACACCTTTAGATAACCAAAACATACACTTTAAGTAATAAGTACACAACCATAAGTAGAAAACCATTGACCTAGGTTCTTTTCCTTTTACTTCTCTATTTTCATACATTTAAATTCCTAAATATAGGATCTTTTTCCTTTACATCTTAGCATTCATTCATTGGTACCCCTTTTTTTTCTTTTCTTTTCCTTTCTTTTTCTTCAAACACGAGGGTAAAATAGATACTCTCAAATTATATGAGTTGAATAAGTAACATACTTGAAACTCAATTAAATGTATGTAAGGTAAGTAGAATTTATCATTTATGCTAAGCCAATAGGTGTAAATAAATGAAGGGATAACATAAAGGCTCAAGAGAGAAAACTAGGAATAATAAAATATTGATGGCAAGAAAGAATCAAACAATTCAAAGATGGCTTAAATCCTTTTTCTATCCAAGCAACACCTAGTATGTTAAAAAAATTGTAAGAATAATATTACCGATATACTGAAATATACAACTTGGGTTGAGTCGTAGACTAGGTCGCTCTCTTTAAGATGCTTCACGGCTCTGTCCAAATTTTTGCAAGAAAACATAGTCTCGTTGTCCCCAGGATAAAACAACTCAGAATCTTTTTTTTATCTCGGAGCTTCACTACACTAATAAAGTCCAGAATGTTATACCTCTAAAATATTTATGTTGCTTAGAAAACTTCAAAAAAAAATATTTGTATATTTTTCTTTGGTTTGCTACCAAGAGTAGTTTATGAGTTGTTGAGTTGTGTTTTCAAACTGAGGGTTATTACCCTCTATTTATAGTTGAAAAAAGATGTGTAAATGTCACATAATTATGAAAATAATGGTCATAAAATAACAGACACATAATTATGAAAATAATGGTCATAAAATAACAGACACATAATTATGAAAATAACGGTCATAAAATGATAAACACATAATTATGAAAATAACAGTCATAAAATAACAGACACATGATTATGAAAATAACGGTCACATAATTATGAAAATAACGGTCACATAATTAGGATTTTTTTCTCATCTATTTTTTATTTAAATTCACACTATTTTCAACATATATTGGTAATTACTTTCATATATATGCAAGAATATTTTATAACATTTTGTAACTTATTTTTGAACTTATTAATGAAATGTAATCTAGTTTTTTAAAATTTTATACATATACTATACAGATCTGCATTATGTGATGTTGAATTGAGAAAATTACATCATGCAGGTTGGATATGTAATTCAAATTAGGTAGTTTTATGAATAAGTATTGAAAAATTTGTGTTGTTTTTCACAATTGATGCAAAAATTTGTTACACATCATTTGCGTCATTTTTTTTCAAACAAACACAAAAATATTTTTAGGGTTAAAAATCGACATAAATACCAACTTTTGATGCAATTCACTCAAAATAATAGTATTTTTATGTAGGTTTAAAATTGTTTTTAGTTCATATCTACAAGTATAATACACTTGAATATAATATGAAAAAAATGATTCTTGAGGCAACTTCATTTTATAAATTCAAATCCATCAAATGAAGTCCACTTCATCATATAAAATTAATGGCTACGTGTAAAAAAATAATAATAGCATACTTTTGAAAGAAAAAGGAAAAAAAATCTATTATAATGCAACAACGCATGCTCTAAAGATCTAAGTGTGTAGTGAGGAGAAATGAATTTGAACTTCATAAGTTGTAATCTTTTATTTAAAAAACAATATTTCATTCCTCTAATAACTAAAAAATTTCCAATTTCATCTTATAGCAAATGCATTCTTATAAAGAATGGTACACAACTTAAGTTTAAAAAAAAGGAAAAATGGAAAGGTAGACACCTCAATTTGGATTCAACATTTACATGCATATAGGTAGCTATGTAGCCTTGATCGGCATGAAAATTTTGGGCGATACATTTTCAAATGTAGGCATGATAATTCATTGATGATGCCCTAAAATTTTCATTTGTGCACCTCACATATCCTTTTTATCAATATCATCTAAGAGCATGGTAGAAAATATGTTAATTTTTATTTTCTCTTCCTAACCTATTGGATCGACTGTAAATTTGTACTCAATTATTGATTTGTTAAAATAATGTCTCCACCTATTAGATCAATTGTAAATTTTTCATAAACCTTTGATTTGTTAAAATAATGTCCAAACCTAATGGTTTCTATTGCATTAAGGACTTCTGTCTAATTTTTGTTTATTCTACTAACAAAATAATAGAAAATGACACATGTCATGTAAAATTGAATGACACAAGTTATTTTAATTTAGATTATTTAACGAATTGGATGGAAGTCTTTAAATGTAACACAACCATTAAGTTAAGGACATTTTCTAAAAGCACTTGCGAATAATAGTACATTTACCACCATGTCGCAATACAAATACTTGGAGCCATAGAAGCTATACTATAAGTTAAAACATTGCCTTCTCCTAAGCCATAGAGCCATAGAGAACAATGAAACTCCAACCAAAGCTTCCATGGTCCAAAATTGGTGGCATACATGATAACTAAAAGTTTTGACTTGATAGCATGAGAGACATCGAGAAGCATAAAAAATGACCTTTCATAAATGATCTTGAAGTCCTGAACAATTCTGCACGATCAGTTAGCATAATTTGTGTTGGATTTTAGCTAGCATAAAGGCAAAGCTTGCCCATTAACATCTATAAGCTTGGGATCCTATTGTGGAATGTCCTATACTCAAAAATGGTAGAAGGCCTGAAGATTGTCAACTGTATTTCTGATAGCCCCTTGCTATGACGTGTCATCCTCTCTAATAAACCATAAAATTGTGGCAATTGTAGAGCTTTTTGAAGTCGGTTTATCCTCATAACATCAATTATTTATGGTTATGTAGATAACCCAGATGATAGAAATACTCCACACTTTCCATAAATTATCAACCTATAACCCAAAATCGATTGTCATAACATTTGTTTATAGGTTTAGAATAGTGGAATCCATGTGAGGTTGTTTGCCAAAAAAAAAGAACCTAAAAGATCCCAGAGTGAACCTACAAAATGAAAACTAAAAAAAATGAGTGATGATTTCCTTAACTAGGTAGTATAAGGAACAATTGGTATTGAAAAATATCCCTCTTTTTGTATAAAGTGGTAATTTAACCGATATAAAGTTTATTGCTTATTATTAAGGTTCATGCTATTTAGTTTTTTGTCTACATATTTTTCTTTTTGATTTTATTAAGTGAAATATTTTTAATTTTTTTTAAATAACTATATATTTATATATTTATTTTGATTTGAAATTGAAATTTATAATTATTATAACTCCCCAATTGGAAAATATATATGTGTGTGTATGTATATATATGTATATATAATATTTTAATTTTGTAAATGATAACTGTAATTACTATGAGTTTTGGTTAATTTCGTAGACAAAATATTTATCCATAAATTTGTTTTTAGGCCTTCTATCAAGTCTATCAAGAAAAGTCAAACAAATGCTTGAGTTTCAGATAATTGACTTTAGGTATATCTTTGATAACCATGACATATAGGATTACATTTATGCATTTAATAGCACATGCTTATAAATCTGAAATTATTTTTAGTGCTAAAATATGGAATAAGATGTGCTAAAAGATATTAAATAAGATATACTAAAAGATATTAAATAAGATATACTCTAAATTATAGTGGAAAACTTTAGCATAAAAGATAACATAATATCTATTTTTAAAAGATATTAAATAAGATATGCTCTAAATTATAGTTGAAATCTTTAGCATAAAAGATAGCATAAAATCTATTTTAAAAGAACTCTTCTTTAAATAAGAGTGTTCTTAATTAATGAGTATTACTAATCCTATTTGTAATAGAAAATATATTTATCAATTACATATGATTAAATAAAACTCATTACTCATTGTTTCAATCAACCACACAAGAGCATTAATCTAATCTTCTTAACTTCTCTCTCTTGTTTTACAAATATAAGATCATAATTATTTAGGCTTATTTATTTAGTTAATCTATCAAATATTGGTGGTTATGTTTGATTGATTAATAAGCCTAATTATTTTATGATATTTTGATAATATGTTCTTATGGTTTCTTCTTTATTTTTGTTCTTAAATTGATAGATCAAATAATGTTTTTGTTATATCATAGTTATTTGATTTGATTATTAATCTTTAAAGAAGTTATTTTTATTGAACTTATGCTTGATCTTTTTGCTCTAGGATTTACTAGTTGATTTGATTTAAGTGACATATGTTTTGAATCATCTAGTTAGGATTATTCATTATTAAATCCGTTCTAGATCACACACGGGCACTTGTGTTTTTGTGCTAACCATTTTGCAGTTAATTTGGGAACGTATCTGATTGGCGGGAAGCTTATTGGAATGTTGGTCTGGAAACCACTCATGCTAATATTGGAAACTGTGAAAACAATGTAGGGTCTCGTAAGTAAAGTACATTGGGGTAGTATCCTAAGGAGGGTAGCATAAGACCGAGTTTGTACTTTAACATTTAATTTTCATAGTGGAAAGTTAGGTGGTCTAATGGACCAGTGGTTTTCCTCTTAGGTCATGGTTATGGCTTAGGTTGTTTCCACCTAAAAATATCATGTGTTATTATTTATTTTCGTACTTATTTTTACATACGATTGCATGTCTGACCGATTTGTTTAGGTTATCAAATTATAAATTGGTAAAAATTAAAAATAACCTATTCATCCCCTCTAGGTTAATTAGGTCCATAATTTATAAACTCTCAATAAATTTTATTTATGCAAAGAAAAATAATTAAAAGAAAGAAATAAATAAATAGTAACAATAACAATGGTAAATTAGGGAAAATATCACTGGTGTCCCTGACTTTTAGCATACCTTTACGTATACCTTTTTTGCTTTTGGCTTTTGAATCTAAGCCTTTTATTTTCTTGACATGATATACCGATTGAAGATGTAGGTTTTACATCTTTATTCCTTTTTGTTACTTTCTATGAATAGTCCTTTTGATGATATAGATAATGACATATCTTTATCTTCTTGATCTCTAATACAGTAAAGACATTTGTGATTCTTGGTGGTTTTCTTAGCTAAAAAACACAACATTTTTCTTGTTTCTTGACAATTTTTTAGATTATTACTATTAAAATGTAATTTAAACTTACTACTTTTTCACTATCTTCTTTACAGAGGGTCATATTTTAATTATATATTCTAGAGTTACTAGTTTTGGTATTCTATAGTTGGCATAAATGCCTTCAACTCTATTCCGTTAGTGAAAGCTTTGTGAATTGTTTTACTAAATCTGATAATAGATTTACTTACTTCATGTTAGTTATTGTAATTTCCTAGTTTTGGACCATTGTAGACAACATAATTCTTTTCATGGTCTTCCTTTTATACTTTATCAACCCAATTGAGCTTTTCCATTTTCTTCCTTCTCTTTTTGGATTCTTTCTTTAGAATTTTTACCTTCCTTAGAATGAATCTCTGAGGTGGATTCCTCTTTAGAGTTTTTGAATTTTAAACTCATGTTGGTTTTAAACTATTAAATTCTTCCTGCTTAATTCCTATCTTCAAAAGAGGCTTATCTAGGTACAAAACCTCGAGTTTTTCCTAAAATATTCTTATCTCCTTTTTCCTTTATCTTGATCTTGATATCAATATATTCTATTCTTATAAGAATAAAAATAGTTAAAGGTGTTAATTCTCTGGTAAAGGCATCTACTATGCTATTCATGTTTCTTTGAAGATGTTGGGCATCAAAATTGTACTGGTTAAACCATTGTTTTCATCTGAATAATCTTTCTTGTTTATAATCATTTACAATATTAATTCTTAAAAAATAACCAAAATTCTAATTATCAGTTCTGACAATGAATATGAAACTTAGTACATATATTGTAAATTTCTTAATTTCTTTTTTGACAGCTAGGTACTCTTTTTCATTGTTGTGATAATTTAATTCTAGACCATGGAAATATCTTAATGTATATCTACAAAGGTATTCATCTTTGTCATCTACTTTTGCTTTTAAAATTTCTCTCCAATATTCATATGAAACATCTATTTCAATTATCATTTTATCATTTGAACCTAGTGGTATGGAGTTGATAAATTTTTTACCCATTCTTTTACCTTATCCATGTATAAAGTATCTTGTTCTATTCATTTCCAAACACTGAATTTTTTCAATTTTGTTTGTAAAGCTTTTCGTCTTTTTGCAAGTTTTTTTATGTATGCTTCAATATACATTAAACATCCTAAGAAACTTTTTAATTGATTTTTATCTTTTAGTTCATTAGGATATTCTTGAATGTTATTTGGTAAATGGGGTTGTTGATTGCATTTTCCATCTTTAATTTGTAATTGTAAATACTTAATTTTGTTACTGAGCAATTATTGCTTTCTTCTCAAAACGTATGATACATTTTTTCATGCATTCTTGTATAATATCCATGTACTAAAATATCATCTATGCAAACACAACAAATATTTTGTAATTTTTTGAAGATATCCATATACTTTTGAAAGATAACTGAAGCTTGTTTTAATATGAATGGTACACCACTCCATTGGAATTGTCCTTGGAGCTTAATCCCAGTAGTTTTTGATATTTTTCATCTAGTCTTATTTCCAAAATCTACTTTTGCAATCAAATCTTGAGAAGTATTTCTTCCCTTTTATTAATGATAATAATTCTTCTTTATTTGGTATAAAGTATCAATCATCAATGGTTTTTTTATTTAATGCTTTTAGGTTTATTATCATTCTCTCTTTTTTCTCTTTTTTTTCAATTTCTTTTTCAAACTAAAAATGCTAGACTAAAGTGACATAATTACTTGGTATTATGACTTTTAGTTTGAAAGGTTCTTGAATTTGTTTTCAAATTCAATCCTATCTTCTAGAGTATAAATGATAGATTTTACTCTAATGACTTCGTTAGGATCTCTTAGATTTATTTTAGCAAGAATTTTTATTTATTTACTTTTGGATCTAAAGGATTTTGTAAGCTTATTATTTTTAATATAGTTAAGGCTTTATCTTTCTAGATTTTTATTAAGAAAAGAGTTTTGTTTCTCTTCTATATCTAATGAAATGTTTTCTAAATAAGGTTTTTGTTGCTACTTTGTGTCTATCTCATCACATTTTTGCTTTTTATATTGTTGCATAAAAATTTGGTTTGATACAGTCAAAACGTTTCTTATTTTTGACACATAAATGGTCTCACCATCTAGTGTTATTAAGCATATTTTGTCTAGATATCATGTAAAAGGTTTATATAAGGTTAAGAAATTATTTCATATTAATAAATAAACTCTTGTTTCATGTTAATATATGGCATGATGATGAAATTTCTCTCATCCTATCATTATATTTGTATCTTTTAAGACTTTATTAAGATTTTTGTACTATTATTATTAATTCTTACAATTAAATCTTTTTGTGCTTGTTTTTAGAGTTCCTCTGATACATACATATTTACTTGCTACATACATAATAGCTTCTATATCTATATATGTATATAGATGGTAACTTATACAACATTTTTTTATTTCAATTATATCTTAATATAAGTGCTAATTGAATTTATAATATTATACAAATCAGATGAAGAGTATTCATCTTTTAAGTCAGTTATTTCTTTCTCAATTTCTTCTAATAGATAAATACTATTAGTATCATCTATTTCTACTTCATCGATTGGTTCCAATATCTACATTTATTTTTTCCTAATGGGCAATAACTTTTGTTTTCCGGTGACTTGTACCTTTTTTCTACTAAAATATCTTTTTCTATAAGGTTCTTTGTTGTACTTCTCTTATATATTTGAAAGTCTTATTTTCTCCGTTTATATCTTTTGAATTTTTTATATTTTTGTGTAAGATTTTATGTTATATCCATATTTTTCTAACATTCTAAAATATATTGCATAACAATAGGTTTTATCATTTCTTCTTATTTGTTTATATTCCTATCTTTCTTGACATTTAATAATTATTCAATTTTTAAGACTTTTTATTCTTCCTCCTAAGGTATTTGGTATAGCTTCTATATTTCTTTTATTTCATCATTTTGTTATGATATTATGTAATGTTCTAAGTAATTTCTATAAAAAAATATTTCCTTATAAGTTTCTTGAAGAGAGAATGGTAAGTTATGATAATACATTTCACATACACAAATAAAAAAATCTATATAACACATGTCACATGTTTCCCTATTTGTTAAATGCCATTTGGCTTCCTCAATTTGATTTTCATTGGATTCAATGATATATTTATCTTTATATTCTCCAATAAATTCTTTGTATATTTCATTTATTTTAGTATCTAAGTGTTCCCTACCTGTAGGAGCATTCCCCTACATTTATAAATGTTGTTTTTCTGTTAAATTTATAAATCAAATTTTTAACATTTTCTGTCATTTTGTGAGCTACTAAGACTCTACAAGATTAAGGGTTTGATTTGTGGTTGGAGAAATTTGTATGATTATACTTATACCACTAGAACATTTATTTGAGGATTTTTCATGTCTCCTATATAATCTAATAGATCATATTTACGATTTTCATCAAGTTTGAATTCTTTATAGGATACTACTGTAGTTCCTAATGTCCTTTTTCCAATTTTTTGTTATTTTTTTCTTCTAAAATGAAGGCCAAGTTCTTATGCTCTTTTTCTATTTCTTTCTTCACTATGTGGGTCAAATGTTCCTTTTTGATAAGAAACTTGTAATGAACTTGGTTTCATATGGTTTTTGGGAACATATTTATCGGTTTGGAATCAGTTTCACTAATTATTGTCATATCATCTTGCTTTTTATCGGTACAAAGTTTTTCATCATGATGTATTCCTAGCTCTTCATATGTTAGGGTTAGCAAACTAACTAATTTTTCTATATCCATATTCTCAGGATTCATAAATTGTTCTTCTAATTCTTTTCTATATTCTATTAAACTAATATTATAGTTTCTTCATTATCTTTGAATTTTTCCTCATTCTTTCTTTTCTCATTTCTAGGTATTATCTTACAAATGGATCAAGCTTGTCACCTATGATTCCACTATCTTAAAAAATGACATAGCATAAAAAAATAGTATAAAAAGAGAGAAAAATAAATAGTATAAACTAAATACTATGATCCAAAAATTCTTCAAATTTGTGAGAAGGCTATTACAAAAGGAAAATAAGAAATAATTAAAATCTTCTAGAAGTCATTGAATTTTCATTCATCTCTAAAGGTGCATACTTGATATTTTTATTCGATGATTTTAATTGATGCATGAAATAGAATGTGATTTCTTTATAAATCCTTTGATTTAATTCATTTCATGATATCAATGTTATGCACTATTTTGAATCTTTTCTTCTTTAAACATATGCAAACTCATTAGTTCATTTCTTTACATAACTTCTATTTGAATTTGAATTCGAATTCCTAATATTTAAATTGGGTGAATATTGATAAATTTTTATGGAATATAAATTTTTGATTTTCAACTAATATTTTTACAATAAACTATGATTCTTGGGGATATTAGTTTAACTTATACTTTAGATTTTAATTATGAACTTAAAAAATACTACATAATGAAAAGTTTTGCTATTTTAATTTTCATTTTGTTATTTTTTGTTTTAAATTTATACTTTGTTAAATTTTAGTTCTTATTTTGTAATTTTTACTCATTTATTTTTTTATTTCTTTTAATTTTCACATTTAGTTTAATGTTTGTGGGTATCATTTCTGAAAGTCCTCAAGGGACTTAAACTTTTCCATTAGGCCAAACTATGGGTTTAAAAGCTTCTTATATATGCTAAATGCAATCATGTCAATCTACAGAAATGATTAAAGACATTTTGATTTTATTTTAGTTTTTGTTTTAATATTTATCATTTTTCTTGCTAGAGATTAGTTAAAAAGCTGGGCAGTACGACCCATAAGAAAGGTTGTTTGGATAGCGCGGCTGAGAAAGTGGAAAACCATCAAGTCTAGTGCGGTTATAGTGGTAGCATCATTTAATGTGTGACCTAGAAGGCTACGTTCTGGAGATCACAGTCTTGGAGGAAATGATCTGAATACCTTAGCCTTATAGGGTTCGACCATTCTTGCTAAGGCCTGAACATAAGTGAATATATGCTCTTCTATAATTGTAAAAACTTAATACCAATTGATGTCGAGTATATGAGGTTAGTCTACCCAGTTGGTCTACCTAAATTCTCTACCTAGTTGGTCTACCCAACTACTCTGCTTGGTTGTCCTACCTAACTAACTACCCAATTGCACTACATTTTGGAATATATATTCAATATGGATGATCAAATGCCTATTTTAGGTGGCTTTTTCTAAGGTAGGTTGATCAAGCTTTTTGTAGGTAGTCATGTCATCCTAATGCACAGTAGGTGCTTGTGTGTTTTTTATCTTCTCTACTGGCTTAGTTACTAGAATATGCCTCATTTTGGGGTCGAGCTCTTGAATAGGTTCTTTAGAAAGTGTCTCATCGAGAATTTTATGTTCTCTCGCATTCTAAGCTACCATAGTTAGTGATTTAGAGAAGATATTGTGATCTTCTTGAGGGACTTTTCCATTCGAGAGCATACTAGGCATGAGTATTAGCTCCTAAGCAGCAATTAGTTTATTTGCATGTGATAGCGGTGAGAATTCGTTTGAAACATGTTGAGAACTCATTATGGAATCTTATGAGTGTTTAAAAACCATTAAAATTACCATGATTTAATATATTTTAATTGATTAAATAGATTTATATTTGTATGATTTTATCAAATTTTTATATAAATTTATCTTTTCAAAATCAAAGGTATTTTTGTTCAAAAATAATTTAAAGACTTGAAGAAAAATACTGAAGCCAATACATCACAAATATGTTGAGAAAAATGAGAAAACAAAATGAAAAAATTGGACAAAATTGTCAAAAATGCCCTGATCTGTCGGCGCCCCTACACTCCATGCCAAGTCCCATATGCACCAGCCTATCTTATGCTCAGCCGCACACATGCCATGTCAAGATCCATGCCCCTATTTGCGCCCATCTTTCAGCATAAGCACCCAACCGTGCGCACCTATGCTCATAGCCATGCCAGCATGTCCGAAACACGTCTAACACCAATTTTCAAGATATTGTTTTTTCCATTTTTTAGCCTTTTCCTCAACTATAAAAGAACCTTCTTTCCCATTGTAAAAAGCATGCCTAAAAATCTCAGTACTTCTCTCTCTAGCTTTCTCTCAAGAAAAGCTTTTTTAATTTCTTTTAGTTTTAAAGTTCTATTTTTTAGAAGAACTACTTATGTTTTTGTAAATTTCTAGTTTTTTATTTAATAAACAAAAATTCAAATCCGTTTGAAGGTTTTTCATAAACACAATTAGCATTAAAATTTTGTAATGATTTTTTTGAGGTATAATTTAAAAATAAACTCTTTATAGTTCTTTTTATGTTTGATTCTTATATATTATATTTAATTTGTCTCTAATTAAATTTAATATGGCTGGTTGTTTGTAAATATAATATAATAAGGACATTGTTATACTTGCGAAATATTAAATAGGTAAAACATTTCTATAAAATAAATTGATTTTGTTTTTATTCAAGATTTTATATTAAAGATATTAAAATGAAATATATTATTTTTTTATTAAAAACTTAAATATGAAAATTATATTTTAAGGTTTAATTATTCGATTTGATATAGAATAGTGCTCTATTTTATAAGTTTTTATAAGAACTATTATTCGAAAATGTATTAACAACATATTTTCAGCAATGGTTTTAAAACTTGAATATTAATATTCGAATAATTAAATTCTTAGATTTAATTTATACACTTTGAATAAAGTTTAAAATGTCTAACCCTATCAAAAATATCATTTAAATCGTTTATTTTCAATCTCTTAGAAAAAAAGAATTAATTTAATTAACCAAATTAATTATCGACCCAACTCATATGTGTTAATTGATTTATTTAATTAAAAAAGAATATCTAACTCCACCAAATGTGATATTTATTTAAAAAAAAGAAAATCATTAAATATCAATTTATATCTTTAATAACTTAAATAATATGAGTAAACATAATTAACTTAATTATTATATAGATAAATACTCAACTTTTTTTAATGATAAAAATTTGAATAATTGCTTATTGAATCTATTTCTATATTTATTTTTTTATGTTATTAGATTAAAAAACAACAATAAAAAAATTAAAATATCGTGACAGAATATTGATGATTATTTAATTTCATTTTTAAGAGTTTAAATAATAAATTAAAAACTACATATATTCATTCTTTAGATCGATCTTAGAAGTATACTTGTCATTTTTTATAAAATAATTCGTGAACTTGCGACAGTTTTATAAACATAAAACAAAAGTATCTGTAAAATGGGTATTGCTAACCCAATGTGAATTTTATTTATCAATTTTTTGGAACCGTTGTTAGAAAATTAAGTTTTTTGACGCAATTGACGAGATCACAATTGTTCATTAAGGTTTTAGCGCCATTTCCAAGAAAGGAATAATATTTTTAAATTATTTATCAAATATTTGAAAACTTTTTGTTTCGTAAATAATTGCAATTTTTTTTATTTTGAATTAAAAAAATAAACTTTAATTTATTTAATTATTTTCTTTTCTAAAAAAATTAAAAAACAATTTTAACTTTTGAATTTTAAGTTTTAATTTTCATTTAATTTTTAATTTTTAATTTTCTTATAATTTTTAATTTTAGTTTTAAATTTATTTTAAAACAAAATTTAATAAAAAAATTAATTAATTTTGAATTTTTACTTTTACTTTTAATTTCAAGTTTTTAATAAATAAATAAAAAATTAATTTTATTTTTATTTTAACCATAATTTATTTATTTCCTTTAATTTTAAAAAATTCTTTCTTTAATTAAATAATGAGCTCTAAAATAATAAAAATATACTATACAATTTTTTTTTATTTTAAAATAAAATATTAACTTAATTTTTAACTTAGGCTATTCATTTTATTTATTATATAATATTTCTGTGTACTAACTTATAAATATTGTATAATATAACATGTATAAAAATGTGTTGTATTATATATCAGATTGAGTGTATTATATTATATACAATTTAATCATGTATATTTATTTGTATAAAAATATGTTTATGTCATATATTAGATAAAGTGTATTATAAATATTTATTTTGTATAATTTAATCATTTGTATGTATTTGTAAAAAAAAAACATGTTTGTATTATATGATAGATAAAGTGTATTATAAATATATATATAGTTTTAAGTATCTATAACTATATGTATCAAAATTTGTATAAAATTTGTTTGTATTATATAAATTGGAAAATCTATATAATTATTTTTTTATTTTATTTGTTTATTTTTCTTTTACTTAATTTTTATTTTTATTATTTAGTATTTACTTTAATACTTAGTGTTAGATTAATTTTAAAACAATTATGAAATTATCTCCAAAATTTTGAAGTTTTTAAGTACAATATGTGATAAAAGGAGGTAGTTACTTTGTTAGATCTAAATAAAAAGTGTTTTGATGCCTTAGTTATTTGACTTGCACCTAGAAGTGGGTTATCTAAAATCCACAATCATGTCTCTAGTTTTAAGTAAATAAAATTTTAAAAATTCACAGGACATGACTTAAAAAGTATAGGTAGATAAATTTGTTTTACCCGTAGATTCGATTGACTCAATGATGTAGGAACATTGAGTTTACTTAAAATGAAATCCCCCAAGTTACGTCTTGCTAAGACGTGAAACTAAGCACTGGATGGGAGGTACCCTACCATTTTAGTTAATTTTCTTTTATTTGTTTTATTTATTTAATTTTTGTTGTTTATTTTAGTTTAATTGCATGTGAATAACTTTGGAATTATTAAAACTAAAAATATTTGTTGAGATGTTAGAAGTTCACAACGATCTTTCTGTGTGAACCTTAATGATGAACATAATGAATTCACCTGCATTTCTCTATCACTACTTGCATAATCTCATATAATAAGTAAATTTTCTTCTCTTTCTCTTTATCTTTAATTTATAATTGTTACTTTGAGAACTATAAAAGTTCTAAGTTGGGAGTGGTAAAAAGTCACAATGCTTAATATTAAAAAATTTAACAATTTAAAAAAACATTATGTTCACATTTTCATTTTAATTATGTTTGATTTTATTTTCTTTGTGTGGTTTAGTAATTTTTAGAATTTTAGGATTAGTTTTAAAAAATTTCTCACAAAAATTTATCATTTCTTTAAGTCAAATTTAAGTAAGTAGTTTAGTTTTTTGCACTGTTAGATTAATTTTTGAAAATATATCATGAAGTATATGGTAATTAGTTAGTTTTTTCTTAGTAGTATTTCATGATAAAGTGTGAAAATTATAATGAACCGAAAATTAGTGTTTAGGAATCAAATAGTGGAGACTACCTTTGTGAGATATTATTTGAGCCCTAATTTCCTTTATTTTTGGTGAAATATTTTCTTTCTACTCAAAACATTTATTCTATTTCTTCAAAATTTTAAATGATCTCTATAGGTATTAACATTTAATGAATGAATTTTTTCATCTTAATAAAGTGTCGTATATTTATTTTTCATTTTCTTAGAATAAATAATTTAAGTAGAAATGGTAGTATATGCCTTTATCTTATTCATGCATGACTTCTACCAAAAAGAGACATATTTGGGGTTACCTAAACTAAAATCAAACAGAAAAGCCACAAAATTAATCACTCACCAAAATCCTACAAAAATATACAATCTATACATGGGTCTACTCTCTAAAAAAATAAGTTAAAAAATCTCTTAAAAAATAAAGAGATGAAGAATATATAGTGTAATCTACATACTAAGACATTTTTAGCCTTAAATAGTTGTGAGAGTTGGTTAGTACAAAAGAAATGTAGGAAATAATTCCCTTAGAAGTCATTCCATTTATTTTTCCTACACTTTTAAAAGGTATATATCTTTAAATTTTTACTTAATGAGTTTGATTGATACATGAAAATAATATATATATATATATATATATATAATATAATTATAATTTATACATTTGATTCCTTTCATGAGATCAAAGTTATGCACTATTTTAAGTCTTTCTTCTTTTATAAGTATGTGGAATTATTAGTTCATTTATAAACATAAATTCTATTCTCATACGCCTTAGTATGAGTGCTTGAACCCATATATAGGATTCAGTGAATTGAGAGTATTAACTTGTGAGGAGTAGAGTCGAAGCAATTTGGATTCCTAACATTGAAATTGGGTGAAGTGAAAACGAAACATTTTATCATAAAATATGAAAGTGATTTTCAACTAATTATTGTAGTAAATCATGAATGTTTATGAAATTAGAATAATCTATGCTTAAAGGTTTTAATTATAAAACTTTAATGAAAATTTTTGTGTTTTATTTTACTTTGTTATTTTTGTTTTATTTTAAAGCTTTTTTTATTTAGTTTAATGTTTGTGAGTATCATTACTTAAAACTCTCACTAGACTTTTACTCGTCCACTAGGGGGCAACCTAGGGTTTAAAGGATTATTGCATACACTATATGCAACAGTGTCAATCCATAGAAATGATTTAGGATAGTTTAATTTTTAGTTTTTACCGCTTCCTTTGCTAAAAGACTAGCAAGAAGCTGGTGAAAAATACTAAAATTATCATGATTTAATGTATTTTAATTGATTAAATAGATTTATATTTGTATAATTTTATCATATTTTTATATAAATTTGTCTTTTTAGAATCACGAGTATTTTTATTGTTTTTCAGATATTTTTGTTCAAAAATAATTTAAAGACTCGAAGAAAAATATCAGAGGAAATATAACACAAATATGTTGAGAAAAAATGAGTAAAAGTATAAAAAATAAAAAATTAGACAAAATGGGTCAAAACGGTCAAAAATGGCCCAATCCACCAGCATCTATGGGCATCATGACGAGTCCCGCATGCGCCAGCTCCTGTCCCACGTGCATTCATGTGCATGCCATGTCGAGATCCACGCCCCAATCTATGCCCATCTACCGGCATCGGTGCCAACGCCCAACTGTGCGCACCTTTGCCCATGCGCGGGCCATCATGTCCAAAACACGTCTAACACCCATTTTCAAGATATTTTTTTCTTCACTTTTTTAGCATTTTTCTCACATATAAAAGGATCATCTCTTCCATTGTAAAAATCATGCCTAAAAATCTCAGCTCTTCTCTCTCTATAAAGCTTTCTTAGTTTTTTTAGTTTTAAAGTTCTTCTCTTTTTGAGAAAAACTAGTTATGCTTTTGTAAATTTCTAGTTTTTGATTTAATAAATGAAAATTTATATCTATTTGAAGGTTTTTTAGAAATGCAATCAACATCAAAGTTTTGTAAGAATTCTTTTGAGATATAATTTTAAAATAAATTCGTTAGAGTTGTTTTTATGTTTTATTCTTATATGTTATATTTAATTTATCTATGATTAAATTTAATATGGTTGATTGTTTGTAAATATGATAAAATAATGACGTTGTTATGCTTGCAAAATATTAAATAAGTAAAACATTTCTGTAAAATAAATTGATTTTTTTTTATTTAAGATTTTATATCAAAATGTTAGAGAGAAATATATTATTTTTTATTACAAACTTAAATATAAAAATTATATTTTAAGATTTAATTATCTGGTTTGATATAGAGTAAACCTCTTTTATTTGTTGGTACAATTACCTATTAGTTAAAGTAAGTTCTATTTAAAAATATTTTATAAGAACTATTATTCAAAAATGTATTGACAATATATTTTCAGTAATGGTTTTAAAACTTGAAAATTAGTACTCGGATAATTAAATTATTAGGTTTAATTTGGACACCTTGAATAAAGTTTAAAATGCTTAACCCTGCCAAAAATGGCATTTAAATTGCTCATTTTTCAATCTCTTAGAAAAAAAATTAATTTAATTAACCAAATTAATTATCGACCCCACCTATAGGTGATAATTAATTAATTTGTTTAATTAACAAAGAATATATAACTCCATCAAAGATGATATTTATATAAAAAGAAAAGAATTAATAAATATCAATTTATATATATAATAACCTAAATAATATGAGTAAACATAATTTACTTAATTATTATATTCATAAATACTATACTCTTATAAATGATAAAAATTTACATAATTTTTTATTGAATATATATCTATATTTATTTTTTTATGTTATTAGATTAGAAAACAACAATAAAAAAATCAAAATATTGTGATAGGATGTTGAGGATTTAATTTTATTTTTAAGAGTTTAAATAATAAACTAAAAATCACATATATTCTTTCCTTAAATTGACTTTGGGAGTAAAATTGTCATTTTCTTTAAAATGATTTGTACACTTGGAGAGTTTTATAAATATAAAACCAAAGTATCTTCAAAATCAATATTGCTAAACCGATGTCGATTTTGTTCATCATAATCTCAACGGATCAAACATAATCTATAGGAGGAAAAAGGTGATGAACACGATAAAGAACGCAAACAACACTATAAATCTTCTTGGTTTATTCAACAACTGAGATTGATTAGAATACCAAAGTTATTTTACACAAATGGTGTAAAATGTTGAATCCGATTTTTGTGCTCATATGTTCACCATTGAAATTGCTTATCTAAGTACTAACATACAAGAGCAAACAATGAGAAGGTTGTTATATCTACTATAATACTAAATCAATTCTCAAATGATTTAAATGATTTAAATAATTTATAAAAAAATTTAAAATATATATTTTATTAATATATTTACATAATATATGGACAACATATAAATATATAAAATTATAAATATAATTATATTAATATTTATATATTATAAATATAATTATAATAAAATAAATATTTATAAATGAGATAAAAATATAATTCACTGATAAAAATTGATTGCAGGTAATTATGTTTTGATGGCACAATTGGTCAATATCTCATAATTCCGAAATTAATTGATAAGACACACAAAAGGGTTCCACCATTATCGGCAAAGGACAAGTCGATGTAATGATTTCTTACTAAGGAACCAGTTCCTTCAAATCAGCCGAAAAATGCATCATCCCAAGAAAATGTCAAAGCTTATAAAACTCATGGAGCCCCCTATTCATTTCAAAGCTACAAAATCATCCCCAACTGTCAACATCTAGCTCCATTTTTCAGTACCCTTTAAGGCTGATCAACCTCTTTCATCCTTACGCATAATGCAGAAAGTCTAATATAGTATTCAACGTTAGTTATCGTTAAGGATAAAAATATCGATCGTGGATGTTATTACAATAATATTTTTTTTATAAATTTTGGTATCAAATATAATATTTATATATTTTTTAATTAAATTATAATAAAATTATCAAAAATATAATTAAAATATCATTTATCAAAATATTTTAGATATTATCTATAAAATGTAGTTAAAATATTACTAAAATATTAAAAATATCAATTATTTATTTATTTTTTTTTATTTTTCTTCTTTTTCAATAACCACTTTAATTTAATTTTTTTCGTTTTTGAAAAAAAAAATTATTTTTTTCTTATTTGTAACATATTTGTTATACGTATGAGTATTTTTAAAAACAAATAATCAATAAAATTTATTTTTATATTGTCAAAATTTATCTATTTATAATAATTAATATAATTAGATATTTTACTCAATTATTTTAAATCTTATAATTACTTATTCTCTAATATTTAATCAAAAAAAATATATAGTTTTTATTATATAATATTTTAATTAATCTATCAATTTATTGATTAATATAAGTATTTTTAATATTTAAAAATAAATATATCAATTATATAAATTGATTATTGAATGTTTTTTAAAAAACTATGTTTTAAATGTAAGTTACAAAAAATGAGAAAAAAGCTACTCAATCAAGTTTATATGTAAAATGAACAAGGCTTTTTATGGCCTAAAGTAGGCTCCTAGAGCATGGTAACATAAACTTAGTTCTACACATGCTAATCTTGGTTTTACCAATTCATGAGTAGACTCGAGCATTTTTTTCAAGAAGGTTGGTGCTGATTTTTTTATCATGCTCATTTATGTGGATGACATCCCGCTTATTGGTAGCAATGTTTCCTTTTATACTACACTCATTGATTTATTGAACATCAAGTTTGCTCTTAAAGTTCTAGGAGATCTGTACTATTTCTTGGGAGTTGAAATCATTAGAACATATGACACCTTCCATATATGCCAGCAAACATGGTCTTGAATTTGTTAAACCTGTAAAAACCCCTATGAAAGATGGGATTATGATGTCCAAAAATGATGGAACTTGTTTACCTGACCCTAGTTTGTTCAGAAGTCTTTTTTGTGTTCTCTAGTATTTGGTGCTTATAAGACCAGATGTGGCATTTGTTATCAACAAATTGTGTCAATTCTTACATGCCCCTATTGATTTGCATTGGATAGTTTCCAAATGCACAATAAGGTTTCTCAAAGGTTCTTTAGCTCGTGGCTTGGTGCTATCAAAATCATCATTCCTTTATATCACACACTATTATGACTCAGAGTAGGCATGGTATATAGATGATAGATGAAGCATAGGCTATTATGTCATTTTCTTTGGTGATTCGCTTAAGCCAAATAAAAGGTTGTAGTAAGATGGAGCATATAAGTTGAGTATAGGTCATTTTTCCTTGCATCAACTAAACCGAATTGGTTTTAGTTTCTTCTCTAAGAACTGATGTTCATATGTCTCAGGTTCCTTTACTTCTTTGTGATAAGATTGTGCTACACAACTTGTTGCAAATCCTATCTTACATTCATGAATGAAACAAGTTAGGATTGATTGGAATTTCATCTGAGATCAAGTTCTAAATGGATCACTAGCTCGAAATCATATACCTTCCCATTGAAGATTAGATTACAGACATATTTACTAAACCCTTTTTTAAGGCTAAATTTCATTATTTTAAATCCAAACTTATAATTCTTTCAGTTCCTTAAGTTTGTGGGGGAATAGTAAGCTATATGAAATATATAAATGTATTAGCTGTCATGTTAGTGTGCAGCTGTCATGATAGTGTGCATATTTGGTTAGTTATTCTCATTACCAAATAGTATCATCACTACCAAATAGTATCACTTGGATGCTTATATAAATGACTATTGTAAGTAATTATTCAATACACATAATATTTATTTCAATCTCCTCTTTTTTGTAGTAATTTTCTAAAATTGTGATGAAGATTTTGGATATATCAAAAATATTGATATTAATATATCGCAAAATGTTATTTTAATGTTTTAAATTAAATATAATTTACCTAGCTTATTATTTTTATTTAAGTTAATATTTATGGAGATGTATTCCATTTAGTTTTCCATATATCTTCATAATTACTTAAGTATTAAATATTTAATTATACGTTATAATTCATTAAAGATTGGATTAAAAAATCTAATTTAAATTATTATATAGCCCATATTGTATTTAAAGCTGAATCTTCTATTGCCTAATATTTTAATAGTGGTTGTTCTAGATATATAACTATTAATCAAACTCTTTTCAAAACGTTTGAAATATTTAATGGAGGAACCATTACTTTTTGCGATGGAAATAAATCAATGATTATTGGTAAATGCACTACATATTGATGGACTTCTAGCCAACCTATTAAGCATCAGTAAAATTTGTTACAAAAATTATAATGTATAATTTACCAACAATTATTGTATTATAACATATCCAAAAAGTGAATATGTAGTAGAGGAACTAGGTCTCAGAATAATTGCTATTGCATTGATATAGGCCATATTACTACTACTCGTAACTTAGCTAATGATGATTTTATTTCATTGTGGCATCAAAAGATGGGACATATCAATTTTAAAGATCTTGTTAACTTAAGCAAAAAGGAAATTGTGTATGGTCTACCTATGCTTTCTGAAATTAACAAAACTTTTTGTGAACCATGTCAACTTGGCAAACAAATTCGCTCTTCTCATAAGAAAATCAAAGGAGTTAACACAAGGAGAATACTTGAATTAATTCACATTGACCTCATAGGTCCTATGAGAACTAAGAGTTTGTGTGGAAAGAAATATAATATTGTTGTTATTGATTCTTTTTTTCATTTTACATCGGTTGGATTTTTGAAAAAACATGATACTTTTGACTTCTTTAGTTGCTTTTGTCTTAAAGTGTAGATTGAAGCAAACAATAGAATAACCAATGTAATGTGACTAAGGATAGATTATGGAAAAGAATTTTCTAAATTAAACAACAAGGCATAGCTCATGAGTTCTCAGCAACAATTACCCCATAACAAATTGGGATAGTAGAAAGAAAGAATCGGGTGTTGCAAGAGATGGCAAGGTTCCTATTACATGCAAAGGACATCCCAAGAAGTTTTGGGCTGAGGTAATAAGTACTTCATGCTACATAATGAACAATGTTTACCTACATCTAGGTACAAACCAAACCCTTTATGAGTTATGGAAAGGTAAAAAACCTAATCTTAAACATCTATATATGTTTAAAAGTAAATATTACGTCCTTAGAGATCATGAGAGTCTAAGAAAATTTGACTTTGGAAGTGATGAAGGCATATTTCTAGGTTATTAATTAACAATTCATGTCTTTAGAGTGTTCAACTTGAGAAGTAATATTGTGATGGAGTCTATCAATGTTGTTATAGATGATGTAGGTACTAGTACTCCACTGATGACAAAATTGAAACTATTAGAACAAGCTTGCAAAAAAAGACTAGATTGAAGAAACTTATAACATTGAAAAGGTAGAAAATGAGATAGATGAAGAGTTAGCCTTAGATGATGAGTTCACCATACCCAACACTCAAAGTCAGAAGCCAACACATACTGTCAAAACCCACCTGACTGGAAACATCATAGGTGATTCTAATGCAAGCGTGGGAACTAGAAAGAGACAGGTAAGTGAAATAACTCATCTATGTTATGTTTCTCAAATAGAATAAAAAAATGTTAATGAAGCTTTAAAAGATGAATTTGGATAAATGTCATGCAAGATGAGTTAGCTCAATTCACTAGGAATGATGTTTGGACTTTAGTATCTAAACCTAAAGATAAATACATCATAGGAACTAAATGGATGTTTAAAAATAAATCTGATGAACATCATGTTGTGATTAGAAATAAGGCTAGACTAGTTGCATAAGGATATAAACAAGTTGAAGAAATTGATTTTGATGAAACATTTGCTCTTATAGCTAGGTTGGAATCAATTAGGACTTTACTTTCCATTGCATATTTTATGAAATTCAAACTCTTTCAAATGGATGTAAATTATTCCTTCTTAAATGGACTAATTCGTAAAGAAGTCTATGTTGAACAACCAAAAGATTTTATTGAGCCATAATTTTCAGAATATGTTGATAAACTCAATAAGGTCTTTTACGATTTGAAATAGACCCCTAGAGCTTGGTATGAGAGACTTATAACTTATCTTTTGAACAAAGATTTTCTTCGAGTGAGAGTTGATAAGACTCTTTTCATTAAAAAGACCAAAGAAGATATATTCATAGCTCAAATATATGTCAATGACATAGTTTTCGGGTAAACATCCAACTCCCTTGTTGATGATTTGGTGAACATAATGACCAGTGAATTTGAAATTTCAATAATGGATAAGCTCACATACTTTCTTGGTTTGTAAATTAAACAATTAAAAAATGGAATCTTTATTTCTTAAACCAAGTATGCATGTAATTTAATTAAGAAATTTGAACTTTAAACAAGTAAGCATTTGAGAATACCCATAAGTACTAGTGCTAAGATCTCAATGGATGAGTTAGATAAGAGTGTTGATCAAATGCTATATAAAATCATGATAGGAATCTCTTGTTGTACCTCATAGCAAGTAGACTTGATATTTACTTCAGTGTTAGTGTTTGTGCACGTTATTAATCATATCCTAAGAAATCACACATTAACCATGTCAAAAGGATTATGTACGTCTCTAGAACAAAAAACTTTGGTATTTGGTTTACTAATGATACTACATGTGAAATTAGTGGATATACAGATGTAGATTAGGCAAAAAATCAAGATGTAAGAAAAGTACTTCAAATGGATGCATTTATTTGGGAACTTTTTGTATCATGACACAAAAAGATACAAAACTCCATCTCTACACATGCATAATACATTGCTATTGGAAGCTTCTACATGCAACTTCTATGGTTGAAGAATATAATTAAGGAATATGGCTTTGAACAAGGTACAATTTCCCTATACTATGATAACACTAGTGTTATATGTATCTCTAAAAATCTAGTTCTACATTCTCAAACAAAACATATAGACACTAGACATCTTTTCATTAGGGAAGTAGTAGAAGATAAAGTTTTATCCTTTGAATTTGTGCCTAATGAAAGGTAGTTAGCTTATTTATTCACTAAGGCATTTGATGCCCAAATATTTGAATCTCTTAGAAGTGCCTTAAGAATCTGCACTATTGATATGATCATTACATACTCAATTCATATTTATTTTGATTGGCTACACACTATACAATGGATATTTTGAGTTATGTATTTACATATTTTTTACATTTAGTGATCGATGTTGACATGAACCTACTCACACACTCATTAGACACATAAGTATTTCATGCTAGAAGTTTAGAATTAATTATGTAAGATTTTAGGGCATGAGATAACCTTGATTGTGAAAATTATGGTTGAACTCTGTCTTTCACTGTATAAAATGTCGCTATAAGAGAAACACCTAGTTTTGAGAGAGCTACCTATTGTAATGTATGAAAGCTATTATAGTAAATGGATAGGGTTACCTCACAACTAGTATGAAAGTCATCATACTAGGTATATTGGCTTGTACATATTTCCTTAAATAATAATAATAATGTTAAAGGAAAAAAAGAAAAATACAAAAGCTTTTGCATGCACAAAAAACAAAAGCCACAATTGGTAATACAAAAAGGAAAATAAATAAGAAATCCCTCACAAAAAAATGAATGCAAGAGGAAAATACAAAAAAAAATATTAAAGTTCTCTCTTGGTAAGTAAATTTTATTTTGTGTAAATATGAATTCAACTGCAATTGTTTTTATGATAGGTGATACTCCTTCTTTTGAATATTTCATAACTGATCATAAATGAACAAATTGACATCTTATTGTAGTTCCAACACATATTTTACTTTTGTTATCATTGATATGTCACCATATGTATTAGTATGTTTGTGTGTTTCGTATACATATATTTATGTTGTCAATGGATAGTCACACTTCGAATAAAATTAATTTCATAATTTGTGTGCATTGTTGTAGTTATGTTAAGCTAAGTCTACTACCCTTAATTAAAAAAATTATATTTATATATAGATATAGATATAGATCAATTTTTATAATTTTTTATTTTATTCTAATTTATTTCAAAGATTCGTAGAATTTAGAGTGAGTTTTTTTTAGAATTTAGAAAGAGAGTTTTTTTGTTGGTTATGAGCCTTTTAGAATGTGCACTCATTTTTTAGTAATTAAATACACTACTTGCTCGCTCTACCTGTTGTCATTACTTTATGAAATATTGTTTATTCGTATGATAAAAAAAGGGGAGATAAAAATTGGAATATTAATTGAAAATATACAAAAGGGAGATTTAACTTAGGAGGAGAATTACTTTGAAAATCCACTTTGGAGATATTTGACATATGAAAAGTTGTTTTTAAGTACTATCATTTGTTTAGTTTTCTTTTGAACATTCTTTGCCTTCTTATTATTATATGCATTGAACTAATGAATAATGAGTATTTCGAGACAAGTTATTTGGTTTTTTATATTTTTGTTTTTAAGTGTAAATATGAGCTTTCGAGATTCAAGCGAAGATGGTTCCACTGTATCATAGGATAATACCATTATATAAAAATTTATTTTTCCTATGAGCATTATGTGGTAAGAGAGAGGTTTTGTCACACGAATATACCAAAGGGGGAGATTGTAAGGTTTATGTTAGTATTGTCAATATTCGTGAACAAAATATACAAAATGTATATTTATAATTTTAGTTTCTAGGTGTCTTAGAAAAATATTTTTAAATAAAAGAAACTATTAAGTCTCAATAGTCATATATCAGGTATATTTATATTCTCATACACGTTATATTGCATATTAGACATAATAAGGACAATGCGAAAATAGGCTACTCGGTCGATCGAGTAGTGATCGAGTAATATAACCTAATTCAATTAATTTTAATACATGAGTGGATCGATCAAGGGATTTACTCAATCAATCGAGGATTAGATCGATTGAGTTAAATCATTGGATCGATCAACTTTTTGAATATTAATTAAACGATTATTGGATCAATCGATCAAATAATGTACTCGATCGATCGAGCACTTTGTTAGTTTGATCGAGCAGCCAATTATTTGATTTTGATATCTATTTCTATTATAAGTTGGATTGGATTTTACTTTATTATCCTGATTTATTAAATGTGTTTTAACTAATTTTATGTACAATATGATAATTTCACTTTAACCTAATGTGGTTCAAAATATTCTATAAATACAAACCTAAGCACACATTTGAAACTAACCACACAAGAGTTATTATGCTTATTCTCTTCATCTTTTATTCTCTCTTATTTTGCTAAAAGTTTTTAAGTAGGATTTTTTGTTAATTAATTTATCAAACATTTGTAGCTGTATTTGATAGATTAACAAGCCTATAATAATAATTGTGTTATTGTGTTTTTAACTTATTATTATAGAGTTGCTACTTATTTTTCATTTATCTAATATATTGTTTAATTAACTAGTTAGGGTTTTTCATTATTGAATTTACTTTAAGACACACACTTGCACTTGTGTTTATATGCTAACTTTTCAGGTGACAGTGGTACATGTTCGATTAACTCGTGGGACTTGAGTTTGTTGAAACGTTGGTTCTTATCTGAATGCCTATCTTGTAGAGACTATGATGAAAGCAATGACTTGTAAGCGAGTTATTTGGGAGTATTATCTAAGTGGGTAATTTGAGTTCTGGCCTTTTAATTGGATGCTTATTTTTCATAGTAGATAGTTAGGTAATCCAGTAGATAAATGTTTTTCTTTTTAAGTCATTAGTGTAATCTAGGTCATTTTTGTATTATTTTACGTATACGTGATTGGTTGTTTGATCGCTTACGAAATTTTAATTTATCACACTTTTGTTGACTAGATATTTAAATTCATAGCTAAACGAATTTTCGCGAGGATTATTGGCTGAAAAAACTAATGGATATTTACATGAAAAAACTAAGGCTATGTGGTGGAAAAAAATTAGAGTCTTTTGGGTCTTTATGTTATATATTTTAAGTACACGTGATTGAAATTGTTTTTTTAATTAAACAAAATTGATTTGTAGTCAGTTTTTACTTATTTAACAGGGTAAATAACGACAATTATCATTTAAGAATATTTAAGATGTATTAAACACAAAGGATATTAAAACTTATTTTTAAAATATTGGAGCATGAAATTTCAAAAGTATTACTAAAATTTTCCCTTACTTGACAAATAAATTTGTAATAGGATAGAAAAATATAAATACTCGTTATGTTATTAATATATATATATATATATATATATATATATATATTATTCAACAAACGCATTTCGAACAAAATATTTTTAAATATATATTCATAGACTATTTTAAACATGTATTTTTTTAATATGTTATATAAATATTGAATATATGTTTACCCTAAGTGAGAGAGGATTAGGAAGTTACACACACAAATAGCATATTATCATATCATAAATAATATATCACGTATTTGTAACATCAAACCATAATATAATTTGAAATTTAATATGTGAATCACTTAATACAAACATTTTGCTTGCTTTAAATTAGCCATTTTCCCCCCTATGAAAATAGCAACAGCAAATTATACTTGCAATGAATTTATCGACTTGTTAATGGAAATAACAAATTCCAATCAAACCATATAATAAAGGCAAAAGCGAGGGGCAAATAGGGTAATTGTTAAAAAAGATGCATAAAACAATTAATAGTCCATAAATAGGAAGTCAATGCCCGAACCATACTTTAATCTCTCTCTTGCTTTGTCGTGTAGTGGGAATGAAAGACAGTATGGTGCGTTCTTGACTCCCTCTTTTAGGAAATTTTTAGCATTAAGTTACAAAATACAAATAATAGAAAAATGTTGGTCCCAAAAAAAATTATAAAAAAATTGGAAAAAAAAATGTAGGTGACTTGGTGTAAATGGTAATGAAGCCCAGCAGCAAAAATCAGCCCCTAAAAAAAAGAAAAAACGGTTCTCAGCTCTTTGATGAGGCAGCATTCAAAATCCCAACTAACCAAAAGAAAAGGTCTTATACTTTCTCTAACACATTGAATTTCAACCAGCACAAAACAGCCTCTGAACCAATATTTCTGATCAGCATATTTAAGGATGTTAGAGATGAGACAGTTGTGTTGCACAGACCAAACAGTATTTTTTCATCAGGAACCAGGACAATTCAAGGCTGTCTTAATTTGCTGGACAGTAGTACCGATAAGGTTATTAACAGTTGTCACCGACTCCAAGTTCAATTTTGCTGATGGCAAACTACTTACCAGTATTTGAAATGCCACTGTTATTAGTGAACCACTCGACCTACCCGTGTTTCCATGTACATTACTGCTTGTTGATGCACCATCTCCTCCTACACTTCCTCCGTTGGCTCTACCGTCCGGTGATATCGTGAAACCCGATGGCAGCAATGGAATGTATGAAGGGTCCTCACCACTCATTGCAATGTTAATAGCCGGTAGATCAACCGGACAGTACACCACAAGCGACCCTGATGAGTCTATGCAACTTTCTTGGAGTATCAACATGTTGTTCTGACTAGTATTGAATGCCTATATACACAATAACAATATGTTTGTTACACAGTAATAAATATATTTACCATATAATTTTTATAAAGTCATATGTTTGTTACAAAGTACTAAATATATTTACCATATAATTTTTATAAAGTCATAAGTATGGCTATAAAGTCATAATGTATTTACATAATAAAAATTGTACATTTATATATACATTTTGAACCATAAATGACTTTAGTTTAAACCGTACTTGAAACGTAAATTAGTGGGTTTGAATTTTCAATTCTAAAATTGTGTACTTCGTTTTTTTTTTCATGTCAAATTAAAAATATTTTTTCATTTTAAAATATAATAAAAATATAAAAAATAAATTAAATATTAATTTAAATAAATTTTGTAATAAAATTATTTTGATATATAAGAAACCTATTTAGAAGAAAATACATACTATTTTAAATATAAATTATTTTATTAAAATATTAATCATCGGTTTTATCCAATAATATTATACAGATCGTTATCAAACAATGTACAAATTAATTATACTTCATTCCAATGCCACTATATTTGATAGAGTACACCAAATATACAGTAAGGGTTTATAACTTAGAAAGAAAGTAAATTTTGAAAGAATGTAAATTTAGGAAATGGTGTTTAAAAATAAGTTGATTTGGATAATCTTACCCGCAAAACAGATATGCTATTCCCTGGATGCGAACCGTTTGCTATGTGAGCAACCTCTTGAACTGCATTACCATTGGATAGAACATCCCACTACATTGAATGAAAGAAAATGATCAATTCATCATTTAATTTTCTATAACATTAACATAACTTAGCTTGTTAGGTTTTTGGTGATAAGCATCTACCTGAGAACGAGTTCTTTCATCCTTAAAGAAATTGAAAACATCTTGTGGAGGAATTGGAAGCCAAATTGTAGTAGCTGCACTAAGAACCACACCATTGGGTTGGCCAGGATCATTGCTCTTATGAACAGTGACTCGAACACCGACTTCATTCATCCCAGAAAGTGTGGTCCATCGGTGGCCATTAGATGAGCTAATGCTTGCACAGAAACTGTTGACCATTCTTTGTGCAAGTTTCATCATGCTTCTCTTGCCTTCAGGGGAAGGAATTACTAAACATAGAGCAAAAATTTAGAAAACTAAGCTACTTAATGTCCAAAGTTATCAAAAAAATTGTATATGATATTGAATTGAGTAACATGACATTTGGATCACTTTATTTTCACAAATCGGATACATTAGTCACTTTTCTTAAAATTGGTACACTTTAATCATCTTCTTGTTACATTTTAGCCATTTTAATCACTTCTTACCAATTTTTATTATTTTGATAATTTCTTATGTGAAAAAAATTAAATTTGATCAAATTTAGCTTTATTAGCAAGGTTGGTAGATGTTTGAAGAGAAAAATATCTCATAAAGTTAAAAAGAGTGAAAAAGAAGTGAATAAAATCATCAAAATTGACCCAAAATGTGTAAAGTGTCAACAAATTTAATAATAAAATAACTAAAGTGCACCAATTTAAAATAAATTGACCAATGTGTCCAATTTATTAACTAAAGTATCCCTAAGTGAAATTCCTTCTATCGAATTTACCTCCTCCAAGATCTCTAGTAGAGGTGCTCGAAACCATTAGACAAGCGAATCTCTCGCACATTCGCTGAAGTGTAGCAAACCATCTTTCAGCTCCAAATGCTAATCCACTGTGGACAAGCTCTTTATAAAGCCTATGCGTTGGATGTTTGTCTTCTATTTCAATATGTTCCACCCATGTTACCTATTAAACATAAGAATTTGAATGAAATCATAATTACTTAAGGTGTCATAATTTAATAGAACCAATTAAAAATAAGAAAATGTTGAATTGACGGACCTTTGAATACCCATTAGGCATGTCCTGAATCAAACATCCAGAAGGAAGTCTACGGCATCGAAATTGAGAAGAAAATTGGTTATCGCGTGAAAAGTCATAAGAAACATCAACAATTGCCCATGAACCTTGTTCTATTTGCTGACAATAACGTAGGAAGTAGAACTCTCGAGTTGGTACCAAAGGCGACAGCACCTGCAACTCTTCATGCATCTAAAATAAAAAGTTGCAAGTGAGATTATTCATAGTAAAAATTTATAAAAAGAAAGAAAAAGAAACAATGCAACATTTGGAAGCTTACCAGCTGCAAAGTTCCACTATGACTGCCTAACACTCCAGAAGCTATGACTTCAATTGTTCTTGCCATTGACACAATTGTGGGAAATAGCTCTACCCATTTACTCTACACAAAATAAAAAAAGTAGGAAAAAAAAGTAAAAAAACATCAAGTTGAAGAAACCATGCATGAAATTCAATTTATTATAACCTATGTTACTCGAATTATTCATTTTTTGTTAAGTATCCATGTCCAAACAACATGAACATAAACCTAAACATGGATATTGATACTCAGATATTAGTATAAATTTATAAAATTTAGTCATATGGGCGCATCTAACACCCAAATAAGTCTTCTAAAATTTACGAAGAGTCCGTGTAACATAGTTCATAACTCAGTAGAAGAAGCAAAATTACCGAGTCCATAAACATATCAACCAATGCTAAACCATTCATGATAACTACACCAGAATCTCTAGAAGCTTCAATTCTAATACATGGATTCTTCAAGTGATTAATAGCCCTAGGAAAAATCCTTTCATAGTTCTCAAGACTAAGAGCATCTCTCCCATCAGTTGTTGATTTTATCCACATGGGTTCATTAGTGTGCAAAAGCCTAAGCAACTCATCCATAGCACTAGCAGCAATATCTGACATGAGAGACTTATCCATATCAGAAATACCAGTTGGCTGAAAAGGCAAATTGGGCATAGTAGATGAACTTCCAGGAAGAAGATCAAGATCTAGAGATGGTCCACTAATCCCATGGCCTCCAAAACTTCCCATTGACAAATCTAAAGAGGAGATATGAATGGGTTGAACTGGTGGAAGTTGAGAAATTGGCCTCCCTATGTACTTTGCAGCAATGCTTGAAACTCTGTCAAGCTGGAGAACAGAACAACATTAACACAATAGAAAATACACATACAATGGAAATTGAATGGCCAAAATACAGAAGTAACCTCTTCTTTCAATTGGGCATTTTCCATTCGCAATTTATGCTCATCAAAATATGAGTCTTCGTTAATAGGAGGACCTCCACAAGAAGGACATATCACATTCTTGAGTGCTTCTCTAATTGCTATGTTCTCACATCGGATCTCATCATTCTCTGCCCGAAGTGTACAGTTATCGGCTCTTTCATGTTGTGCCTGGGAGTTTTTTGAAGCATAGAAAAGTTCATTTCAATGAATTAAAGAAACATGCAAAGCAAAAGAGGCGGAAAAAATCAAATTTTTATTACCAAAAAAAAATTAAATAAAAAAAACCTTCATCTGGGTCCTTCTGTTTTGGAACCAAAATTTGATTTGTCGAGGAGCCAAACCCAATTCTCTGCTCAACTGTAGCCTTTGCTTTTCATCTGGATGTGGGCACTCCTTGAACATTCTTCATTACCCAAAAAAATAAATAATAACAACGAGGCTCAGAAAATCTAGCATTCAAAATGTAAAAATAAAAAATAAAAACCCAAAAACATTGACATTGAAAAATTAATCTTACGATTCAAGTTTCTGAATCTGATTAGCAGTGTGACGATGATATCGTTTCTTTCGTCTTTCAGAAGAATCATGGTCTCCACCAGACCCACTTCCTCCACTTCCAAACTCCATTTTTTAGCTTTCCTCTTTTTTCTATTTCACCACTAGTTACTCTACAACTACTGAAGTAGAAGAACTAACAAGAATGGTTGGTTCTTCTAAGGTGTCAGGTTCTAGCATTACAAAGCATTATTGCCACAAAGATTAAGAACGAACCGGGAAGCAAATGAAGCTTCTGGCTATATGGGAAAATGAAGTCTCTGAGGTTTATGGAAAATGTATCAAAATATTTGACTTGAGTTTCAAAAAAATAATAATAAAAAAAAGAAAGGCATTAGTTACCATAAAGAAGACCGCCCATTACTACAACAAGATTGCATTTTTGTTTTAGAATAGAAACGGTAAGAAAAGTAATATCAGAGATATCGCCATGATTTTTGAGAATTGAGTTAAGGCACTCCGCTATTATACCTTGAACCGTAATTTACTAGTGTGTGAGAGAGAGAGAGAACCAACCTAGCCAACTATTCAGGAGTGTAATATAAGACTGTACCTGTCAATTTGTAACTGATGAGTTTTAAAAGCGTAGGCTCTGGGAAATAGAGAGAAAAAAATTAAAGGGGAGGTTCTCTTACCTTACTCGACTCAGAAATTACTGATAAGCCCCTTAAAACTATTCTTTTAGTTATAAGTTATTAAAGATATAATTAAAGATACTGAATATAAATTTTCATATAATCATCTTGTAAAATCAGATTGTAGTTTACAATATAAAGGTAATATTATTATGTACAAAATTTATACTATCAAAATTCTAAACAATATTTAACACTTAATTTAATTAATTTAATTTTTTTAATTATAAAATTATAGATTTTTATTTTTATTTCATATAAAAATAAAAATAATATTTTTTTTATTTTAAAATATAATAAAAATACAAAAATAAATTAAATATTGATTTAAATCATTTTTAACATTATAGTGTTAAATAACACCAATCATTTGATGGCAAAAATAAAAGCGTAAATTTGTTTCTACTTAAATATCGTTGAAATTAGAATAAATAAAAAAATATTTTATTTATTTGCATTATCCTTTAATTCTTTAAATAATGCATGAAATATTTTTTAATTATTCATGTATGCTTAAACTTAATGTATTAATATATATACGATGAGGATCGAGTTTAAGTAAAATGATCAAAATAACTCATAATCATTAACTAAAGTTTATAAGTGAACTTTAATTAGATTAGTAAGTCTCGTATCATTGAAAATGAAGTTACTTTTATTTAAGATAATTGATATAGAGATGTTTAATTGGAGGTATTTTGTGTAGTAGTTGATTATATAAGACATGATCAAATATATTAAAAATACTATTAACATCTATTATCCACTAATGTTTTTATATGTCACTTTTGATAATCATATGTACGAAAAGATCTCGAGTGATTTAACTAGTATCTTGATGTAACACTTTAGAGTACAAAGATGTCTTAGATTTTAATATCTCAGTGTTTATGATGGGTTAAGAGATTATCTAATAAAATGTAATATCTACTCAATCTATATACAAATGTTATATATCAATTCTATTATTTATAGATTCAGAGCTTGAATAATTACATACAATATATAATATGATTATAGATAATTATTCATACACATTGTAGATTTTCAAAGAGAATATATAACAGAGAAGGTAAAATAGACTTAATGAGCTTATTCATATTATAAACTAATACTTTATAGTTATATAAATGGATGACTCAAATACATTAAAATAGGTAAATATAAGTGGGAATATTTGGAGTTTAGTCTCAAGTTTATAGTGAAGTAATTATGAAATTAATAAAAATTGATAATTAATTAATATATTAATTTTGTATTTAAATTTAAAATCATAGTTATATCCCTCTTCAAGTATGCTTCGTAACAATGAATGAACAATATTTCTTTTAAGGTAAATAAATTGTTACTTTAGAATTAATTATTATGTGATTAAAATGCATATTTATTTATTAAAATATTTTACGAGAGTCATAAATGTTAAATAAATATGTAAAAGTAAAATAGTAATTTTAACATAGTTATTTATTCCATGAAAATTGATTATATGTGTTATTTATTTGGAGTAAATAATTACATAAATTAATTAAAATGAAAAAATGAAAAAACTAAATATTTGTTGAGTATTTAAAGCTCATATATTTTAGTAATTAGCAAATTAGATTTGATAATTGGATTAAATAAAATTTAATTAAACTAAATTGGATACTCCCAGTGGGAATATGATTCCACGTGTGACGTGGTATATGGCTAGAAAATTGTTATTTAATCATGATAAATAATCATACATGTTATTTAATCATGATAAATAATCAAATAATTCTCTTTAATCTATCTAATTATCTATATAATCTAATTGTGGGCCAAACAATTAATAGCATACAAATAATATGAAATAAAAAAACAATCGTAATGGTTTCAGTAGAATCAATTTATATAGTAGAAAATTATATTCATAATACCCGTAAATAGTAAAATCTAACATCTATATGTCTTAATCAAATTCATAATTTTAACATAAAAGATCATAAAAATTAACAAAGATGAATTAATAAATAAAATACAATCAATTTCTTGACTTATAATGACCCTTCTTTGATCTCATTCAATCTCTTTGTTTTGATTATTTTTCCTTAACTTTTATGTATCTATCTTTCTCTATTTCTATGTCCGGTCTCTTAATAATGTTTAAGTAGGTTGAAAAACGTCTTAATTGTTTCAGGATTTGTATTAACTTTGATACAAATATTGAGATTAATTATTGGATAAAACATAGGGTTAATGTGTCAAATTTCATTATACTCGATTGATTGAGTTCTTACTCGATCGATCTAAGTGTGCTATCATTCAACCCGAAAATGTTCGATCGATACTCAATTGAAGCTCAATTCATCCCGATCGATATATACTATTTTAGATTGATCTAACAAAGCTTGTTGTTCGTCAACTTAGTGTCTTACTTTCTCGATCTACTTAGACCTTTTGTTCATAAATTTTCCAAATTTGTTTATTTTAACTTTGTTTGATATCACTTCACTTACATTTACAAGATTAAGCATAAGATAGGACTTTTTAACAAGAATTATACTAAAACAAAACAAATAGATAGTTTGAAGTGATTAAATAATGTTACTTTTGTAAAATTATCATCTGAGATCAAGTTATGGGTTTCGTTTATTTCAATGCTAATAGTAAGACTAATTACATGAAAATATAAAGGTGCAAACCTATTTTGAATATTCTAATGCACCTATTGAGATTTCTCACCTACACAATTTTCATTTAAGTATGGATAGATTTTCATTATAATGAATATACTTTTTATAATATGCTTTAAATATTTATTTATTTTTATTTTTATTAATATTTATTAGTATTAAATAAAAAAAATATTAAACACATCATTTCTCTCTATAAATATAAATTTTATTTCTATTAAATTATAAACAATATTGAAATTTAAGTTTTGAGAATATTTTTATATATAAAAACCATATGTTTTCATATATATATATAGTATTTAAATATAACAAAAATTATAAATGATAAACTCAAAATAATAATGTAAAAGAAGAACTTTTTAAGTTTTACCAACAAAATTAAATCAAATTTTAAAATTATCTGTAAATTGATTTGTATTAAATTAAAATCTAATAGAAATAAGACTAATTAATAAACAATTTGATGGTTTATACGTTATGTTAAAATTTTGAGGATAAATTTTTGGTTATGTAAAATAACGAGTGTTCGAAGTAATCCTTACTTTTAAAAATGAATAATTTAGTCCCATTCAAAATTTATAAAAAATAATCAAACAAATCTAAATTTTGATTTTTCGTTTAAATAAAATATAAAAATATATATATAAGAGAAATGAAATCTTCTTCTTCAAGTATTAAATAAATTTTAATTATTTTATCACTAAACGAAGCTATAAATATCCATAAATTTTATTATTTATAAATTGAAATTTTTTTATTCGTACTATACGAAAAAGAGATTCTTAGTTTTTTAACTTGTTATATGTGAATTTTTTTAGATTTTTTTATTTATAATAGATAGAAATTACTATGTTGGCTTTAATTAATTAGTTATATGTTTAACAAATAATAATGCATAATTTTGATGATTGTTATATTAAATGGATAAATTTGATTATAATTTTTATAATTTATAAAATTCAATCAATTTATCTCAATAATTATAAGAATAAAATATTTATTTTATAATTGTTAAGAAATTAGGCATACCCCTTTTTCTTTTCTTTCAATGTAAAACTGGTACATATAAATGAAATAAAACTATAATGGTGTTTAACCCTAGTGTCCTAGAGTTGTACATGTAAGTTTATCACGATAAAATAGTTAAGGTGAAAATATTTACAAAATTTCTATATATATTAATTCGATAAGAAAGAAAGTTTGAACAACCGAAAAATTGTAAATTTCCTTAATTATTTTTATATACGTAAATAAATATTTCACGAAAAACATAAAAAATAATTAATAAATGATTTACATGAAAATATTTATCTTCCCATTCTACATGAAGCTAAAAAAATCCTAAGACTCAAAAAGAAATTTTTTTTAGGTAAATTACATGACAATGATAATAAATCTAGATAATGCTTAAACTATTCGAACAGATATTGTAACTTGTAAACACAATAAACGGCAATAAATATGGTGAAAATAATAGAAATATTGCATGATATGTTGATTTAGTAAATAAATTATTTTTGTTAAAATGCAAAGAAGATATATATATAAGGAAAATATATACATATATTGCTAAAAATAAAACTAATGATTAATTTTTACATTTTTTTATTTATATAAATTATAATTATAAATTAGGACACTTACATGATTAATAAGAACAAATGATCAAAATATTAAAATAAATTACGTAAAAATTTTAAAATTAATAATAATTATAGTATTTGTAAAGTATTCTTTTGAAAAAATACATCTAAAGTGAAATAAATTAAATAAAAATAAGAATATCAAATAAAAAAAATAAAAGTATGAAATATAGGAAAATTTGTAAAAGATAATGACAATCTCAAAAATATTTAAAAAATTGAAAATAAATAAAAGTGATTAATTTTATTTACTAAAAGAAAAAAAATTATTCTAATATTTAAAATAATACAAATTACTCATGATTTATGATAAATTAAAAACTCTTTTTTAAGTAGAAGGTGAAGTTTATAGGTTTTTTTCCTAAATATATTTTATGATAATTATGCATTTAAAAAAAACAAAAAACAAAAAAGTTAGTAAATAGGAGAGAGAAGAAAAACCTTGGAAATGTATAAAATAATATCATAATAGACTTATTTATAAAAGGAGTACATGATTTGATTTTTCTTTTATATTTATCTTTTAAAATAATAATCCTATTGCAATTAAAACAATAGTGTTAGACAAAATTATCCAAAATGAAAAATAGATTAAATAGCTCTAGTTTACTACATAACTTTATACACTTTTATATGTGAGATTTAGAAGAGTAATTTTCTCTATTGTATCTCTTAAAAATTTCAACCATTGAGACATGATAATGTTAAAATTTGTGTAATGCATTGAGAATATATATATATATATACAAAAATCTATTAACTTTTTGATGGGATATTAAAAATTTACTAGCTATGAAAACATACAACAGAAATCTAAAAATGAAAAAATAAGAAGTTAGAAATAGAGTATATGAACATATACATATATATACACACATATTTTTTTGAGTTGTTATATGTTTTCTAAATTAATTGTAATCCAAAAAAATATGAACTTAGATAAGTTTAAACACGTAATAATTTATTTAGTAACACATAACAACTCAAAAATAATATACATATGCATATTTACATGTTCTATTTCTAACATTTTTTTCATTTTTATACTTTTGGTATATTTTTCATAGTTAAAGAACTTATAATAATCTTTTAAAAAATTAATAGACTTTTGTCGTTAATGTACTTCTCTTAAGTTATCATATATATAGTTCAAATCATATTATTAACAATATTTTTATGTAATCACGTAAATACTATTTTTTTAAATAAAGTCTTATCTATTTTAATTATAGATGATTAAAATTATGATTATCTATAAAAATTTAATGATTTTTTTAAATACCCATAGTCGATTAGGTGCGAGATAATGATGATTTTTGTTACATTGAAACTTTGATTAACCAAAATCAAACATTATAATTATATGAAATATACTTTTAATATTAAAATAAAGAACACTTTGAATAATTACATTAATTTTTTTTAATCTTATATTTATATATTTTTTATTTTACTTAAAAATATATGCTAAGTAGCTAAACTATTATAGTTGATAGACTTTAAAGATGCATCAAAATATTTCAATTAAGTGACACCTTGAAAATATGAAATTATACGTAATTAAATTAAATAGGTGATAAGTAATTTGAAAATAAATGTTGTCTAACCCATAAAGAATACTAAAATAAATATATTTATTTATTAACTTATTAATAAATTAATAATAGGTTTTAAAAATTGTTTTTAACTAAAAATAAAATATAAAATAATAAATAAAATATATATGTATAAAGATAAAGAGAAATATATGATAATGGAACATTCGTTACCATTAGCATATTATTTAATCAAATATATCATGAATTAACAATATTTACTTGAAAAATCTATGTATTAGTCGACTACGACTTCCTATGCACATTTTTTACTTATAATTGAAGTAGAATACCATCGTATCAATCTGAAATCAGAACAACTTAATCAGATAATTCATTCATTGTATTACGTTCTAAAAAGAAAATAACTAAACTTCACAAAATCATAATTCTTGACAACTTTTAACGAAGGCATCAACTCTATCTATCACATTATCACAAAACAACAAGTTATCATTTCAGATAAGAATATTAAGAAATACTATAACTGATAAAATAAATAAAAATATATATATTTTTAGGATATAATGATAAAAACTTAAACTAGTATTATACATATACATGTAGTAAATTAGTTAATTACTCTAATTCATACATGCATAATCATAGAATTTAAACATGGAGTCAAATATATCAAAACTCAATGATTGAATCTAAAAATCATTATAATATTGTATTAAATAAAATCATAGTTTATGATTTAAAAATTACCCAAATCATATAAATAAATTAGCTAAACAAAATTATAATTAAAATAAATAGAAGACTAAGACAAAAAAGAAATACTCCTTAATTGCCTTTTGATTTTTATCTTGTCTCTAGCATTGTCTTTCTCTATAGGCCTAAATATATTTTATATAAAATATGTATCTATAATATGTATCTTACTATGTGATTGATTTTGTTGTTAATCTAACTACATATATATAGTAAAAGAGTTACATGTTATTACAATGTAGTTAGGATAGGATTGGAGAAGTTTAAAATAATTAAAATGCTAATAACACAAATATGGAACTATTTGGATATACATTTTCTTGAAATCAAATGTTGGAGTGCAAATTTGAGTGTATGGGACACATCGCACGTAGGACTCATGTTGTGATGTGACTTTAATTCAAATTTTGTTGAAATTCATCTAAAGGGTGCTGTGCTACGATGCACATATACTCATGCCGTAACGTGCCTTTAATTTTTCCTCTTTAATGTTTTGACTCCTCCTTGATGTATCTTGTATAAATATTTATATTTATATCCTTCAATGTATGACAATTGTGCCCCTAATTGTGAGGATTTAATTGTTCTTTTATCATTTAAATATTTTAAGTATAAAAATACCTAAAATACATAAAAATATATCTCATGATTATGAAAACATAATTTATAAAATACTTAGATTAAAATACGATATTAAAACCTAATTCATTCTTTTAATTTCAATAAATCACAAGATATGCATGCTTTTTAAGTACATATCAACACATTTATAACACCATTCTTTATTTAACCAATCTATTAACTTATATAAAAAGTATTAGTTTTGGTCTTTTAATCTTTCATGGCCATATTTGAAAGAAATTTTGATTATAAGACAGATGCTATTTAGTCAAACGGACATATGAAATTTCATTTCCTTACTTCTAAATTGAGTGAGATTGGCATTGTGCATCATGTGACTTACCACACAAATCTTAGCAGAATGAGGCTGTTGAGAGTAGACATAGGAGAGTTGTTGAGAGGGGTATATCTCTTCTTTTTTAGGCTGGTTTGGATGTTACATATTGGTTGTATGCATTTTGCACAACTATATTTACTCTAAATTGATTGCCCACTAGACATTACCTTATGAACTCCCGTATAAGATAATTCCTAACTATTATTTTCTGAGAGCATTTGATTCCCTTTCCTTATCTTAGGAGCTACAATTCCCGTAAGCTTCAACATCGTCCAGGTTTTTGCCTCTCCTTAGGTTATACACCTTAACAACATGGATATCTATGTCTTGATGAAACTTCTAATAGGTTAACACTAGTCTCCTTGTTATTTGTCATGAGCATTGCTTTCTAGGTACATCTTTGATATGCTTATTAGCCAGTCCATGTCTACTTCTTCTACACATATGCTAGTTTCTATGTTATCACCATGCTTTCACTCTCCTCACTAAGTTACTTCTGCTTTTAATGATCCTTATCCTATTCTTGCACCTGTTATTCAAGATTTTTCATTTGTATCTTCTAGCACCTCTTTTCCTAATCTTCTTACATACTCACTATCACCTTTATCTGGTTCATATGTTCAACCCTCAAACTCGCTTGTTTTTTTTATTCCCAATCTGGTGTCCCTTTTACCTCTTCCTTCAATTCCTATGATTATGTTGAAATTGAGCTAGTTGTTGATCTTCCTATTGAACCTTACAATTCTCATCCCATGAGAACTCAATCTAATATGGAATTGTTAAACCCAAACTCTTTTTCACTATGGTCAGTGAATCTCATTTGATTCCTGAACCCAAACATTTTAAAGATTCCAAAGGCATTGTAAAGTAAGAGAAGTCTATATAGCTGGAATATGAGGCAATACTCAAGAATGACACCTGAGAATGGATGCAATGTCCTTTCGATACTACTCGCATTGGATGTAAGAGGTCTATCGAACCAAAGTCAAGAGTGATGATAGCCTTGACAAGTATAAGGCTAGGTTGGTGGCTAAGGGTTATGATCAACAATAGGGTATGGATTTTTCTAAAGCATTTTCACATGTTGTTAAGCCTCAAACAATCAAGGTGGATTTATCTCTAACATTGGATAGAAATTAGAACATTAGGCAGCTTGATGTGCATAATACATTTTTAAATGTTGAATTTCATGTAATGGTTTATATGAAACAACTTCCAGGTTATGCAGATACCTTTCTATGACTTGGGGTTTACTCATTCCAAAGTAGATCCTTCAATGTTCTTTTGTACACAGTCTAGTCATTTAACTATTCTGTTGGCATATGTGGAGGTAGATAATGTCTTTATCACATAGACTATTGGTGCATTCAATCATAGGTTTCCTCTCAAGGATCTTTGAGATATTCAATTTTTCCTTAGTCTTGTTGTTACACAAACCAAGAACACTCCCCATTTATTTAAACATAAGTACATTCAAGACATACTTAAGAAGAGTGGATTGGAAACTTCCTAGGCTGGTAAAACACCAAAGAGATATGGTAGTGTTCTTTCCAAGCATGACAGTGTTTGTTTGACTAATGGTTCATTGTATCGAACAATTGTAGATGCCTTAAAATATTGTGTACTTATCAAACTTGAGATTGCTTTCTCGATTAATAGATTGTACCCATTTCCACATTAGCCAACTGATGCCCACTGGTTAGCTACTAAAAAGGTATTATGGTATCTTAAAGGCACCAGTCACCATGGTTTACTCTTGCAACAATGTGATCTTTTTTGTTTCACTATCTTCATTGATTTAGAATTTGCTAGCTACCAAACGATCGACGAAATAATAGTAGTTATACAATCTATTTTGGCAATAGTTTGATATCTTGGAAGTTAAGAAAATAGCAGGTGATTTCTCGGTCCAGTATTGAAGTTGATATAGAGCACTTACTATTGGTGCTTCTGAGGTCTTGTGGCTTTAGTCATTGATCAAGGAATTGTAGATTGTTGAAGATAATATTCCTATCATTTTATGTGATAAAATTAGGGCTAATCATCTTACAGCTAATCCAATCCTCCATAATCACATAAAACGTATTGATGTTGATTTTCATTTTGTGCTAACATTAATGCTAATGTACACCACTAATGTGTGTTATACAAGAGTTTGTTAATTTATCCTTATGTTAGTCAAATTAGTTGTTTTATATTCCTCGTGCTTTATATATAGACATGAGATGGTAGCTTGTATTGTATGTATGCAAACATATTTTCTTCGATCATCTTCTATATTCGTTTAATCAATTGAAACAAATTATATCAAAAATAATAAATTAAAATTTTTCATATAATAATAGTAGATAAATGAAAGTTTATCTTAATATTGAACATGATTAAATTAAAAAAAAATTAATATTAAACTGATTAAAATACATCCATTAGGATGGATGGTATATATTCATGTAAAATATTATTATTTTTAGATCAAGAAAAACCTCCACAGGGGAGGAACAAAACCATGTCCCACTCTGGATCATTAGAATTGATGAGGAGACATCAAGCTAGCAATTCAGTTTGTCCACAGTTTGCTATGGAGGCATGTGATCTCAAGATCTGAATCACGCGCATTCTATTCGGAAGAACACAATGCTGATCTTTCATGCAGCCTATTTTCAACTAGACTGTCCCACGATTGGTATTCATGTGAAATATTTAGTAAATGTCTTTCTTAATAATAATAAAAATATTTTACAAATATAAAAGTAGTGATTTTTATAATTATAAGTGTTTTGAAGTTTTAAAGACGTAATAAATATTTTTGTTTTTGAACTGAAATAATTAGTGCACTACTTGAATAAAGGTCATGATTTCATCCTAACAAAAAAATGTATCCAAGCCAACTACAATTCTTGTAAATTAATTAGATGGTATTAAAATTCAATTAAAAAGCTGCATGGCTGGACCCAAAAATTCGTTAGGGATCTTAAATACATGTTGTTTAGTATACTGCACACTGGTTTTCTTTTCTCTTTCTAGGAGGATATAAATGATCACTTATAAATTTAAGGAATGATATGAATAATTTTTTATCAAATTAATTTATTTAAAAATATAGATATTAAGGTATTTAAAAATTAAAATTTATAAAAAATTTCTTAAAATCAAAGATATTATTAACATGCACAACTGCTATTAAGCTAATTCAAGGGATGAAGAGTTGTACGTGACTTTATCTTTAGGAATTAAGTCTTTGATTTGGTGTTCATCACGTTTTTGAATTATGTTCTAAAATTAAATTTAATAATATATTTTTAATTAATTAAACAATATATTTTTGGCAATATTTTTACTCAAATAATGATGTTGATCAAACAAATAGCGTAAAACATACATACTTAGTAAAATTAATCCCAACACTAACTTTGTTTAACAGTGTTTATCATATAACAAAAAAATTATTTTTTTATTAACCATAAAGAAATAATAAATGTGACATATATCTATCAAAATAATGTAATTTATTAAGACTAAAAAAATTCATTCGGTTAAACGAGAGGATTAAGAGCTACCTTAACCTTAATTTAAAGAAATATTGATATCCTTTACTCTTCAAACCTATATCTATCCAAATCTATATTGTATATAAAAGTTTAAATTATATCTAAAATAAATTGAATAAAAAATACCCTTATATTTTAACAATATAACATATCTTATTTTTTTTATTTTTTAGGTTTTTTTAATAAAATTATTACTTATAAAATGTGTTTATGTATTTAAAGTTTTTTTTACAATAAAATTTGTATTCATATGGTCGGGATAATTCACTCTATTTTTATAGTAGGAGTGAGCAAATAATCTAATTATTCTGTTTAAAATGAGAAATATGAGTTCAGATTAAATTGATTTAGTAAATTTTATGGTAGGAATGAATTTGGATTGAAAAATATATAATTTATTCATATTCTCATTGAATTTGTGTTAAAAGATTCTATAATTCACTATATATGATCGAGTGATTTATCAAACTAATAGGGTATTTGAGTTAAATTTTATTTTTTATCAAAATTGTTCTCGAGGTAAGGATTACCATTATTATGACAAGATATTACTTTGTTGTGGTAATCCATATCATGACACTAGATGCTAATAGTAAGCATTCCCACGCTGAACTAATGTCTTCCTACTCAAGGCCAATGCCTTACCTTGAATTTATTTTTTTTACAAAAATTTCTTTAAGATAAGGCTTACCATTGTTGTGGTAAGACATTACCCTGTCATGGTAAGCCTTATCACAATATTGGATACATGTGGTAAACTTTTTCACATTGAGCAAATGTCTTTTCACATCAAGCTATTATCTTACCACGAATTTCATTTTTTACCAAAATCATTTTGAGGTAAATCTTACCACTCTTATAGTAAGCCTTACTTTCGAATAATTTTGATAAAAATGAAATATAATCAAAAGTTAGGTATTTTGGGTAATTTGTTGTATCCAATCCGAACTGAATTACAATCAAAATGCACATTTGATTTTATAATGTATTATATTTAAATATTATTCATACAATAATTACATTAAATTATTATTTTAGCTTAAAAACAAATATAAAAATGTTTATAATAATTTAATTTTGCACAGACACAATTCTCATTCTTTTGATTTTCTTAGTTATAATTATAAATAATTTATTGGTAAACTTAAAATAAATATATTATTTAATTATAAATCAAGATTTGATCAATCATTAATTTATAGTTACAGATATTTTTAACAATATAATTTAATCTCAATTAATCAATAACTTCTTTGGTATGACTTGAAATTGATCAATAAAATTAAATTAAACTCTCATTCATTAATGCATAACTAAAGACAGATGATATTTTTATTTCTTTATTTTATTTTTTTAATTATAAATCAAGATTTTGTCCATTAGTAATTATAATTAAAAAATTTAAGCATATGGATAAGAAATAAATAGAGCTTTTATTTATTGAAACCATAAAATTGTTTCTCTAATCATTAGAAGCAAAATCTAAAATCTCATATTACAAAATTAGCCATCATAGTTAAGTTAACAAAAGTTAATTCAATTAAAAATGTTAAGTTAACAAAAGTTAATTCAATTAAAAAAGACATGAGATTACAAGAAAAAATAAAAGATATAATAATAAAAATACCCCTATTGATAAAGATAATTTCATATCTTTGAATGGGTTATCACTAACTTCTTCAAATCCTTGGATTTTTTCACAATTGGGAGGTTTTTTTTCTCTCTCTCTCTCTCTATATATATATATATAGATGGTGGAATGGTTATGAGAGATGTGTTTTTAAGAAGGGTTATGGTTGTATTTATAGGCTAAAATTGAATGGAAACACATTTGGAATGCTTATTAGAGTTTCTAGTAATATTTTGTACTCAGACCACGACATGAGTCTTTTATGGGCCACAACATGTGTTGGTTTTTTTTTCTTCAAATGCAAATCGAGAGAAACATGTCGTAACATGGAAAATTTTGGATCATGGAGTGCATAAATATTTAGAGAACATAAGTATACCCCCAAAGCCTTATGCTGTGGCATGGATAATGTTTTGTCGTAGTATGCCTATAAATCCAAGAATATCTAGTTTAAACCTAAGAGTATCTCACTATGCATAAGTAATGTATCGGTATGGCACACATATAAATTCTAGAATTTGACAATCTTGATTATTTCACTTTTTATGAATTTTCATTAATTATTACGTTTTCACTCTTTTTCTTCGCGTTGGTCTAAGATTCTTCTATAATCACTTTAATCTATAAAATATGAAAATACTTTTCAAAACAAGATAAAAATAAAATAAAACATGAAATAAATAATAAAGGTCAAATAGTGTTCATCATGTATACCTTAACTAGGTGTTGAGGATTTTATTGCAAACAACCTTTAATAGTGTTGCATTGAGGGCCTTGGACTTACTAGAGTTGGAGTGGTTCAGACTCACTTGTTAATTTGATATCAGACTTTTTTCCCTATCATATCTTTCAAGTGTGGCCATACATGGCCTAAGTAATAATTCTTATTAGATTAAAAGTACTGGTGAAGCATTGTATGCTCTTCTATCATAGTAGGACATTGTTTCTCGCTTATATAAATTCTTCATGCATAGCATCATATGCTACTTTTTGTTGCTCTTGGACTAACACTCTGTTTGGAGCCTAAGGATGAAATGATATGTAGAGGCAATAGCACTAAGAATGATCATTCTGGACTTCTGATGAGTGCTTAAAAAGCACTAATATTACATGATTTATTCGTGTTTAAATGTAATAAATATATATATAAATTTTCATGATTTTATCATTATTTAAACAAATCTATATGTTCGATATCACTGATATTTTCTATCATTTTTCATGTATTTTAACTCCAATTTGATAAAATGATGACAGTTGAAGATTCATGTCTTAAAACACTCATTTTCATCTTAGAAGAATAAAAAAATGCATGAAAACCTTACATGTGTTCCAGCCAATTTGTAAGGGGTGAAACAATAATAGGTGAAAAAAAAACAGCTTCACTTAAGCTATAGCATGGATAAGTGTTGGCCAAAGAGTGATCCTATCTGTTTAAAACAAGGCAAACTAAAATGAGATGCTCGTTGTGGCATGGACAAATGTGGGTCACAACATGCAATAATTGTTCCTTCACGATCCCTTTTTTTCTCATTTCCTCATCTACAAATATGAGTCTCATTTCTCTTGTAAACACACACCTGAAAAATTTATCAACACCAGTTTTCAAATAGTTTTAGGTATAGGTTTAGTTTCTCTTAATTTTTGAGAGCTAAATATTTTATTTTTCTTTTTAGTTTAATGTTTAGTTTATATACAAATTAGATTAAGCTATCACAAATATGATTAATATTGTAAAGATTAATACATGTTATATGGAGCATGACACATCCATTTATCAATCTTTTGTGTATAAATCTAATATGTGCTATTTTTAAGTTGTTATACTTCTTGAATTTGTTATAAAATAATTTATAGATCATTCATTATTTTTAACATGTCTCACTCATTGTGATAATGAGACTTTAGTTATATTGATTTGTTTATGTAGTTTATTTAGAATTTTTTAAATAATTATCAAACAGATTATTTTCAACTTCAAGATTTTTACAAAGTTTATTATTGAAAAATATAAGAATGACATATTCTTCATAATTAATTTAAAATATGAAAATTAGTTTTTAGATACATTAATTTAGATCAAATTTAAACAATTTGAATAAAAGTTTAAATTGTCGGCCAGACAAAGATTTCAAGTTAATTTTTTTGTTAATAAACTTAAATTAATTAAATTAATGAAGGACCCGACTAAAGGTCCTATTTATACATAAAAGGAGGAATTAATTGCATATATATCTACAATTTGTGTGAACCAATGTATCTTTTATCCTTTTATTATGTCATTAGATTAGAATTTTTAAAATCCAATATTGTGAAAGAAAGTTTAGATTTACCTTTGTGTTTTTTAGGAGATTTGTTAAATTGTTTAAAACCATTTAGTTCTTCCTTAGATCGATTTTACGAGTATATTTTTTTTGTTTTTTACATGTGATTTGTGCACTTATGAGTTATTATAAATTTTACAAAATTGGACTACTAAGTTTTTATGCATTAAGTTTTTGGTGTTGTTGACTAAAAGGAATAACGTTTTAAATTTTTATTATCGAAGTACTTAAAAACTATTTTGTAAATATTTGTGAGTTGTTTAATTTAAAAATATAAAATAAAACTCTAATTTTTTTAATAAAATCTAAAAGATCTTAAAAAATTCTAAAAAATATGAAACATTTAAAAATCGAAAAAAAATATAAAAAAGTCAAAACATTAAAAATAAAAAATATCTAAAAAGATCTTAAAACAAATTCAAAAAAATTTGAGAAATTTAAAACATAAAAAATCTAAAAATAATTAGAAATTAAAATATATTTTAGTTTATTTTTATTTTTTTAACTACCTTATCTTTTATTTAGTTGACTTTAGTTATTAATTTATTTTTAGTATTTTTGTTTACTAATTTTAGTTACAAATTTTAACTTAATTTAAATTTCTTTTCTTTTATTTATTTATTTGTATGTATTCAATTACTAACTTAATTTTTTATTATTTTATTTTACTTAATTTTTTATTACTTTGTTATTTGTTATTTGTTATTTATTATTGATGTGTATTAACTTTTTGATTCTTGTATAATATATTTTCTTTTCTTTTACTAACTTGTTGTAGTTTATTTGATTTTTATTATCTATTTATTTTCTTGTATCTGTATATTGTATTATTTATATTGTATTATTATTATTTTTTATTTTATTTTATCATTTGATTTTATTATATACTTATTTTTATTTGATTTTATTATATGTTTTTATTTCTCTCATCTAGCCAATTATTTTTGGTTGTTTTACTTACTTACTTTTTTTTTATTTCTTTTGATTTCCTTTGATTTGTTTATTATATTATATTTTTATCTTATTATAATTGTTTAGTATTTATTTTAATTTAGTACCTTATATTATGTTAGTTAAAAAAATATGGGTTATGATATGATTTTTGTGCTCGCTATGGCATGGAGCTCTCGTGATACAATTCGATCAAAGAAAAATATATATGCACACGGTTCCTTGTTTGAATGCACTGGTTTTTATTTTTGTTCACGTTACAACTCGTGATGATTTTAAAGCTAAAAATCCTAGAAAACATGTTTCAAATTAGACATATATAAATTTTCTCTTTTTTTTCTACAAATCCTATTTTTTCATGATATGATAAGTTAGACCTAGGTGTAAGCATTAATTTAATGTTTTATTTATTATAATTGCAATTGAGAATTGGTAAACCAAAACCTAAAATTATGCCTATACAATTATAAGATAAAATCTCAAATATCCAAAGGGCGTTATAAAGGATTTATTGGTACATGTAGATAATATAATCAAACCTGTAGAGTTTTTTATTGCAAATGTGCAAGAAATTCTAAAAATGGACAATAAGCACAATGTATTTCTTGGTAAGTTAGTCATGATCTCTACTAAAATAGTTGTAAATGTCCATTAAGGTACTTTTTCAATACAAATTGTACATTTTCAAGCATATACTGGCACAAACTTAATAATGAAAGGGACATTGAGTGAATTAAACTCTACAAATTGTCATCCCCCAAGAAGCATCTTACTAAGATGTTAAACAAGAGCTTGATGTGAGGCAATCCATCGTTTTTGGGTAATATTATTTTCCTTTCTTTTAATGTAGTTATTTATATTTTATTTTTTTTATGTTATTTTACATTTTATGTAATTTGTTTTATTTTATTTCTTGTTATGTGAACCATATTTATTTTATTTATAAATATTAAATTTATAACTGTGTGTTGAGATGTGATGTACGAGAAGTACACAACAATCTGTCTGTGTGGTTAAATTATTTGAGATTATGAATGCACCTATCTTATCACATCATTACTTTATTATATTGAGTTAACGCAAATTGGTAGCTTTTCTTTCTTTTATCTTTATCTTTAATTTATATTTGTTACATTGTGGAAATGTAGATTTTAGATTAGGGGTGGAGGAAAACTTAAATAAAATTTGGGAACTTTTAAATTTTTTTATTAAATAAATTAAATATGTGTTTACATGCATTTACCTTTATTTTCTTTTATTTAGTTTATTTATTGGTTTATGGATAGTCAAGTTCAATTTTAATTGTTTTGTAAAATTATCATATTTTTAGTTGATTTAAAGCAAATGATTGAGTGTTTTACATTGTTGGATTAATGTCTTGAACATGTCATGGAACAATGTGATAATTAGTTTATTTTTCATAGTTTGTGTTTTAAGTATGAATGTTAAAATTGAGATAAACTCAAAATTGGTGTTCAATAATCAAATAATGGAGACTGTCTTGTGAGAATATTTTGGGCCTATAGTCTTTTCATTTTGAGTGATAATATTTTTATACTCCTTTAAATACTCTTATTACCATTTTTAAATTTCTATATGATCTTTATAGGTTTTTCATTGAAGGTTAGGATTTTTAACATATGATGAATATTCATGTACTTATTTTTATTCCTTAAATTGAATAAATTAAGTAAAAATTGAAAATGTATGCTTATTTCAGTCATGCATATCTTCCAAAAAAAGAGATATATCTGAAGTTTCCTAATGCCAATACAAAAGAGCCAAAAATTAGCCACTTATAAAATACACATTTGTAAATGGATCCACTCTCTAAAAAAGAAAGAATATCTATATGAAAAAAGTGAAAATAAATAGTATAACTAAATACTATGATCCAAAATGTTTTCAAAGTTGTGAGAAATGGTGATTACAAAAAAAGAAGGAAATAAATCCCCTTGAAGTCATTGCATTTTCATTCATCTATAAGGTATATACTTGATATTCTTACTTGATGATTTAATTGATGAATGAGAATAGTATGTGATTTTTTTTATAAATACTATCATTTGATTCCTTTTATGAGATCGATATTATGCACTTTTTGAGCATTTCTTCTTTAAATATATACGAACTCATTTGTTCATTTTTTTTGTATAATTTCTATTTGCATATATCTTTGTTTGACTGCTTTAATCCATAAGATCATTGTAATATTGAGAGTATGACTTGTAAGGATTAGAGTCGAAGCGAATTTGGATTTCTAACATTGAAACTAGGTAAGTCAATATTGATACATTTTGATATGAAATATGAATTTATGATTTGCAACTAATTCTTACAATGAATTGTAAATCTTTGGGATATTAATATGGCTTATGCTTTAGATTTTTATTATAAACTTAAAAAGACTAAACCGTGAGAAGTTTTGTTATTTTACTTTACTAATTTCAATTTTTATTTTTATTTGTTTAATGTTTTTATTTTAGTTATTTATTTTACTTTCCTTACTAGAGACTAGCAAGAAACTGGTTCGGAGTTGTAATGAATGCTTGAAAAAATCTAATATTATATGACTTATTTTCACTTAAATGTAATAAATAGATTTAAATTGTATGATTTTATCATTATTTAGGAAAAGCTATGTGTTTCAAATCATGGGTATTTTCTATTGATAAAATGATAACACTTGAAGATTCACGCCCGAAAGCACTCATTTTCACCTTAGAAGAATAGAAGAATAACACATGTAAACTTAACATGTATTCCAACCAGTTCATAAAGGGTGAAACAATAATAAGTGAAAAGCTAATAGCTTAACTTGAGCCATGGTGTAGATAAGTTTTGGTAGCGTTGCGATCCTACCTATCTAAAATGAGGTGAACCAAAATGAGATGTGAGCCATATCGTGGATAAATATGGGCCACTATGCACGATGATTGCTCCTTCATGATTTCATTTTCTCTCATTTCCTCATCTATAAATAAAAGCATCATTTCTCTTGTAAACACACAAAAAAATTGATCAACATTAATTTTTAAATAGTTTTTGCCATAGGTTTAGTTTCTCTCAATTTATCTTTTATCCTTTTATTATTTTTGTCATTAGATTAGAATTTTCAAAATTAAATATTGTGACATAATATTTAGGTTTATTTTCATGTTTTTTAAGAGATTTGTTTAAAACCATGTAGTTTACAAATGATTAGTGCATTTATGAGCTATATAAATTTTACCAAATTTAATTACCCAGATTTTGTGCATTAGCCCATATTCACCTCTTGTGTGTGTCTTTTTTAGCATTGTATGAATCTCAATAGCCCAAGAGGAGTCAAAACATGTTCTAGACTTGGTGTATCTCTTCTACCCAAATGCTCTTATAAGGAACTTGAGTAGATTTCTAGAGTAAGCTTTTAGAGTACTCTTACATACCTCTTTTGGAAGTAATTTTTGGGGAGGTTAATGCACAAATTTTATATTAAAAGTCACAAGGGCACAAGTCACTTATAATAAGCGACAAATATACCCTCAAGGTTAGTCTCTCAAGGAATTGCATTGATTTTAGATAATGTTTTCACTTTTTTTAAAAACTTAAATGAACTATGAATAAAAATTAAAACCTAAACACTCTATCACAATAATTGGGTTTAAAAATCCTAAATTAGTAATAAATAATAAAATAACTAAATATAGACTCAACTCAAAATAAAATAAGATATATTTACAATTATAAATCAATGGAGGATTTATTGAAAGTTTAACTAGTTAATCATGCTTGCTTTAAAATATTTAGGTTAATTAAAATATAAACTTGAATTATTGTTTTTTTATAAATATGAAAAATTGTATGATCAAGATCATTTTCTTTGTTAATAAAACCAATTAATGTCCAATGATTGAGATACTTAACTAATTCATTAAATTGTTCCCGAGGAAAAAACAAATAGTTTAAATTAATGCAATGATTAAGTCATCAATTTAAACTCTAGTTCAAGTTGTCCAAGTTAGATCTAAATGATGTGTTTGACACTTAATTCTAAAATTTTCAATTTATTATGAAGAATAGATAGCTAATAAATTATTCATAAATAAATATTGTAATAAACCTTGAATCAAGAAATAATTTTTATTTAATAAGTTTAAATTTTTTTCACCTAAATAATCTTAACAATCATGGTGACAAAGCTAAATTTTCATTGATAAATTAATCAGACATGCCTCAATTAAAATCCACGAGCAAATAAAAATAAGCATTCATTCAAGAAAATAAGAAGACTAATATGGAAATAAAAGATCCTAATTAGATCTAAGTACCAATGATGGATGTATGATGTTTCCTGCTCCAAAAGTTGTAATCTTGACATTCAAAGGGTTCTTGAATCTTTATAAATCTTCTCTTCTTTTCTTTGATATAGAAAAACTCCCAAAAAACTTCATCCATAATTGTTTCTACATCTAATCTATATTGTATTTATGAATATAAAAATCTATTCTATGTTTTATGAATGGCTAATGATTGACCTAATGAATAAAAGAAATTGTTTATAAGTAAAATTATTGTATAGAGGTTGGAGTCCTAGAGAAAGTACACAAATTGTGGTATGCTTCATTTCTTGTCATGGCACAAAGGTAAAAATTAATTGCATCGTGCAACCTAGAGGACTATGCCCTAGCACACATTTTCACTTCGTTGCGACATGTAATGTTTAACGTCCCCAATATGAAATCTTGAGAAGTTCCCACTGCAACACATTGTTTCCTTCATCGTGGCACATATTGTTTGTATTTATAGGTTGAAATTGTTGACCTCTTTTGAATCTAAAACACATGAAACACAAAAGAATTTACTCATGATCCCAAAAAGATAGATTTGCATGAATAATCAAACATAAATGCTATAATCAAACCTATTCATTCCAAATAAGTACATTAAAATCATGAAATATAAGTGATTTTCAACCGCTTATCATAGGTGTGCACCCTTGGATGTTATGTTATGGTTGGGCAACTTCTAGAAGATCACAATTGAATTTGTTGGTAGGGTGCAATTTTATATTGGGGACTATATCCCTTGCACATATATTTTAGAAATATACACATATATAACCTTGGCTTTGGTCAATATGTGAGAATGTGCCCCTATCTAGGGTCAAGTTCCTAGCCAAGCATGATGGTGGATAGCATACCATGAGAGGGAATGAGTTCATATTCACCAAGCATGACTAGAGGATGGTTGGTTTGTAAAGGCTATATGATAAGGGTCGACTTAGGCAAAAGTTCCAATTAAACCTTATCCTGGTCGACAATGCCTATCCTCGATAACACTCAGTTTTCCATTTCCTAAGCGATGGTTCTTGAATTGGATGGCACTTCTTGGCTAGCCATGTCTTGGTGGTGGTGCTTTTCTTGAGACTTTAGTCCCATTTTGGATGGTTATATTACTAGCCAGGACCTAGATGGTTATGGGCTTAATCTCGTGCACTCTGGGCATTGGAAAATTCCACATGACGTTTTTTAGGTTGATGATTGGTTCTAGAACTAGTAGCTTTGGTAGGCACTCTAGAATAGCCTGTAATGTATTTTTCATTAGGTCCAAGCATGCTTATGCTTGGGCTCGAGCTCACATTGGCTTTTAGACCTACACCTCTATTTCTAACAGGTTGTGATGGAGTAGGAATGAGTGAAAGAGGGATCACCTGTTGGTTGGCAGGCTAAAGCTCATGATTATTAGTCTGGGTTTGAGTGGTGGAGCTAGTTCCTTAATCCACAAACTCTTTAAAAGTCTAGAGAGTCAAGTATGTGATCATGGTGGACTAGATGAATGTGAGGCTTTCTTTTAAAAAAACCTTGTTGTCCTTGGGTCCCTTTTCAAATTGAGAGGCCTTTATTTTTTGATATTTTTAGTCGAATATAACATACTTTTTTCCACAAATGATGCCAGATGCTAATGTCAACTTTTGTTAATACATATAGGGTTGTCCTTCATTAATCTGCTAGATGAGCAAATCGTTAGAACCTCAGACCACCATACGAAGGTGGTCTTTTGCCCTTCAATGCTTAAGTTACTAATGAGATGATAAATTTAGAAGAGATCTACAGTCTCTTTTCTATGATTATGAGAAAAATGGTGTTTGGTTATGGTTCTCTATTATGTGAGAGATATCAGATCTTAGCTAAGTTCTCATGATTGTGTACATATATAAGTATATATAGGAGAAAAAATTAAATGATTTACTTGTTGTAGGATTGTAGATATTTATCTTTAATTATCTTTTTAGGATAATTAAAAGATAATTATTGAACATTTTTCTTTTTAGGATGATTATATTGTGGTCATACTTGTTTAATAACTCAACGTTTATTGGGCTTGACCAATAAGGTTTTTTGTTGATTGGTACCGCTCTTTGGCTTCAACGTGGGATGTATGAAATTACTCTCAACAAAAGAGTAAATTATCAAATGTATTACTAAACTTAGAACATTTGTATAAATCTATCACTTAATTGTTGATCGTAATAAATCTATCACCAAACTCTTATAAGTATTACAAATCTAAAACTTTCTGATAAATCTATTACCAAACTCGTTATAGGTGTATAAATCTATCACCACCGATATATGTTTAAGTCGTATATTTGTAACACTAATAAAGTGATAGATTTATAACATTTATAAGAATTTGATGATAAATTTATCATAACTTATAATAAAGTGGTAGAATTTTATAAACGTCGTTGGTTAATTGGGTGGTACATTTATCAATTATGGCTACACAGTTGTACTCGGTACTAGATAATTGAGAAGCATATGTGCGCACACCTTGACGTCATTATATTAGAGTAATTTTATATGTATACAGTGAGATTACATCTTCATTTTTAAGTCTATTTTTTATTGGTTACCATAAATGATTTAATTATTAAATCACTTGTAACTTGTAATAATGAAAAATATAGTTAATTTTTGAGTAACATAAAATAATTAAAGATAAGATAATAATAGAGATATTTAAGAGTGTTTCACAAAATTAACTTCTTTTCTCCTACATTAAACCTCTTTTTTCAATTGGAATATGCCGAATGCAAATTAACATTAAAAAAAACTATTATATTTAAACATAAAAAGAAAAGGAATTGCAATAGTTCATGTATAAATATAAGTCAAAACATTGAGACTTTTAAACAACATTTTTAGTTAAAAGACACTTATTTTATACACAAATTGTTATATTATTTTTAGTTTTATCTTTAATTTGTAATATATATTTAATATTTATATAACATAATGACAAATAAATATAGACTAAAAATTTAATCATGAGTTTTTGAGTGAAATAAAGTCCTATTATTGTAATTTGTTTTATCTATAATCATACACGTAAAAGAAAAATACATACCATAAACATTATTAATTAAACTAATAGACTTCTTAATCTGTTTTTAGCACGTGCAAACTTTTTTTTTCTAATAAGTTAAAAAAAATGAAAGAAAGAAAGAAAGAATATGTAGTTGAAAAGTAAACTCCTTAATATTTTAAAAGTTTAGCTTAAATTTGTTTGGAACAATTATTGTTTAGATTCAATTATTGTAAAAAACAATTTAACTACATGCATGCATATGAAAAATAAATAAGATAAATATTAATTTTTAATTAAACTAATTGACTTTTGAAATATTAGTTTAATATTAATTTAATTGACTTTTGAAATATTAGTTTAATATGAAAAATAAATAAGATTAATATTAATTTTCAAATAAGTTACAAAAGAATAAAAAAAAATAAGAACAAGTATTATAAAAGTTTTTTTATTTAAGAGTTTATCTTAAATTTATTTAAAATTTAAAATATATTATAAATAGTAATATATATGCCATTATTTTAGATGATATTTAAACTTTTATCTTGTTATTAAATAGGCGGATAAATTTATGATGATTTATCAAATTTTTGCTTTAACAATAAGTACTGCTATTACTGTTGATTTTCTCTTTCATTTTTTAACTTTTATGTTTTCTTCTTTAAATTATCTCCCTTATGTGTCGTAAATTAATCATAACTATCTCTTAATCGTATGATTTTCTCTATTAACATATATAATTACATTTAACCATGAAAACTAGTAAAATAAATGTATTTTTAAGAAAATAAATATTTTTATAAAACCTCTTATATAATAACATATCTTTCCCTTTATATTTTATTTTAAAATTTTAAAAAAATTTAAACTATTATAATATTAAGAAATATATATTTTTATTTTAAAAACTCATTAGAAAAATGTACGTGTACGTTAAAAAAATCAAAATTTAAGGAGTCAATACTTATCATATCTATTTGATGTATATACTTATACTTCAAATTAAGGGATTTTACAATAATGAATTTATAATCAGCTAAAAATATTATGGTAATTTTTTTAATCTTTGTTAATCAATTTTTTATTATATCAAATAAATTTTTAATATATTATAAAAATTAAATAAAAAGAAATATATATAAAAGTTAACAAACACAAATCTCTTAGTTATATCAAGAATTCTAGTTTAGTAGTTTTGTTGTTTTTTATAACAGTTTAATATATTTATTTTAAAAAAATGATAGCATAAAAACAATTAATCAATATTTTTATTTTATTTTTAATTTTTCTCATATATTTTTCAAATGTTATTGAGTCATCATTTTCATATATTTTCTTTTGTAATAACTGCACTACTCATACCCATAACTAGGACTTCAATCCGTAATTTCATATTTTTTTTTGCATAAACAAATAATAACTTTAAAATTGATATTAAAAAATTAAAATTTGATTATTTATTTTTATATCGTCATTTTTTCATAATAAAAAGACTAAAATACAATAACTAACCTAATTAAAGAATTTTAAGTGCATTTGTCTTTATAAAAATGTATAAGTTGTAAAGATAATCAAAATTGGGTTGCTTATTTTATTTGCTACCTAATAAATAAAAGGTAGTAAGTTATCACGAGAATTAGGATAAATTAAAAAATATACTATTATTGTGTTAAGAAAATTGTAAACATATCGTTTCAAATATAGCACTTAGTGTTGTAAAAGTATCAATTTAATATAATTTATGATATTTTGTTCTATTTTATAATACAAAAATGTTACAAAATTTTTATCTAAGTTATATCGATGGTATTTTTAAACACTTATAATATTTAAGTATTATATTTATTACAAAATAAAGTTAAGTGATGTGTTTGCAACTTTCATGATCCATTGTGATATACTTGTTATTTTACCTTAGAATTAATTAAAAGCAAAACAAAAAGTCAATTAATATTTATAATTCACTCTTTTTTTCAGCCAAATGGCTACTATATCTATCGACTTTAAATGATTAGGTGTAGAACCAATTTCTAAAGTAATTACAGCTTTTATTATATTTTCAATAATTAATGTTTTGAAAATATTGTCCAACAACTTCCTTCAAGATCCATCTTCCATTTTGAATGTCTTGTTGTTTAAACTACCATGCAATTTAATTTTTGAATGACAGATTCAAAATGTCAAATGAAAATGGAGCTAGCTATTAAGAGAAAAGTGACATCGATCGTTAGATTCTTTCAATTTATTTGAAGCCAAACAAATTGAATATGTGAATCTTCTTATATTCATTAAGGCGTGAAATTAATATTCTAAATTTATTTCGAAAATTACTTTTTTTTTTCTTTCTTTCCATAAAATGATTTCAAGATTCATGAGTCTATAACTAATTTAATTACTGCCTTGTCCCTTTTAAAAATCTTTAATGCACTTGGTTACATGTTTTCTGATCAAATAAATGCATAAAAAATATATCAAATTACGAAAAAATGAACATTAATAATGAAAGAACCCAAAGCAAGAAAATAGATAAGAGAGCGTAGATGTTTCGGGTGTTGAGGTATGATAACTAATTGAAAATGTAGTTATTAATTTTTTATAAAAAACAACAAACATTATTTTAGTTAATTATTTGTAAAAAAAAATATAACCCTAACTTATGACATAAAAAAATGTTCTAAGTGATAGGTTAAGGATTAATAAAAGTGTCAAATGAGCATGATGGCTCACTCAAGGGGAGCTTATTGGCATTTCATTTAATTTTTTTTATTGATCTCATTTAAATTGTTATAAATATTTACGTAATATTTGATAACCATTCAAATTTTAAATTATTAATTTTTGAGTTTTAGAATTAAATTTTCAATTTTAAAATATTTTGTAAGAAATTAAAAATTATAAGATAACCAGTTTCTAGTTTCAATTTTATAGATTAGATATTGAAAATTTGATATTGTTTATTTGATAATCAATTCATAATTTTCAATTTTTAACCTTTTAAGGTGAATTTAGGTCGATTAGGCATAACTTTTTGTAGAAAGCTTAAAATCACAAGACATAAAAGTTTTTAGAAAATAGACTTCTAGAAATTTCTATTGATATATGAATTGATTAATAATACTTTTTGAGATAGTATAGTTTATATTTCAAAAATGAATAAAATATGTCAGAATAATTATTAGTAAAATGAGCATAACTTTATATAAAAAACTCGAAATCATAAACCGTAAAATTTATTAAAAATTGGACTTTTAGAGCTTTATAATAGTGTATGTAATGATTCATAAAATTTTGTAAATTAGTGCAATTTATATTTTAAAATTGAGTTAAAAATATTCTAAATATGAACTATCATTATTAAAACGTGCTTAACTTTCTATAAAAAATTCAAAATCACAAATCATAAAATTTATTAGAAACTAAACATATAAATATTTAATAGTATATGAATCAATTAATAAAGTGTTGTGAATTAGTAAAATTCATATTTTAAAAATGAGCAAAAAAATGTTTTTTTGAATCTAAACAATTATTAGTAAAATATACATAACCTTCTACAAAGAACTCGAAATTGTAAACCGTAAAATATCCTAGAAAATAGACTTTTGGAAAATTAGGGGATTAAGTATTCCTAGATATTTTTTCATATATCTTTATAGTTATCAAATCTGATTTAAGTAATTATTGTTATTTACTTTTAATTATTTTAATTTTGCTTCCTTCAAATATAAAACACAAAAAAAATTATTTTTATTTTTTTACTTTTAAAAATTAGTTTATAATAAAATAATCTTCATTGAAATGATCATTTTTTATCATTATATTACATGTTGTAATACGTATACTTGCATATTTATTGCACACATAGTTTGTATGACGATTAAGTTTTTGGCACCATTGTTGGGTATTATAAATGTTAGAAATTAATTATTTTACTTTTATTTTAGTTATTTTTTTTAATTTTTTCATATATTTATTTATTTTAGTTAATTTTCTTTTCTTTTCTTATTTAATTTTTATTTTTATTTATTTATTTAGTTATTTATTTTTATTTTTTATTTAGTTTTAATTTAGACATCTCTTTTAATGATTTTAGAAATACATTTGAGTCTATTGCATGAGTAGAGTTTGTGAGAGAAAAATCTTGTCTTTAGATCTCGAAATTGAGTATACTTTGAAGTCAATAAGGAAACAACAAGTTGTCATCCAATAGAAAAAAAATTGCTAGTCCATTAGACATAAATAATAATAAGCTAAACTTGAACAGTCAAATGCTTATGATGGATGATAGAGATAGAGTTATGAATGAATATCCAATATCTACCTTGGAAAGAGAATCCAATTATTACAAGGCCAAACATTCAAGCTAGTTAGTTTGAGTTAAAGCTAGTGATGTTTAAATGCAACAATCAATTGGACAATTCAGTGGATTACCAATAGAGGATCCTCATATTCATCTTAGATTGTATATTGAAGTTTTAGATTCATTTAAGTTCAGTAGTGTGACCGAGGAGGCATTTATGCTTAGATTGTTCCCTTACTCTTTACAAGACCATGCTCGAGCTTGGCTAAACTCTTTGCAACCTGATTCTATTACAACTTGGAATGGTTTGGCAGAGAAATTCTTGATGAAATATTTCCTACCAACAAATAATGCCAAGCTTAGGAATGATATTACTTCCTACCAACAATACGAAGGAGAATATTTATATGAAGCATGAGAAATATTCAAGCAATTGCTAAGGAAGTGTCCTCATCACAGTATTCCTTCTTCGATTCAAATGAAGACTTTTTACAATGTTCTCAATGCTTAAACAAGAATTATTGTTGATGCATCTTCTAATGAAGATTTGCTAGCCAAATCTTACAATCAAGCTTATGATTTACTTGAGAAAAAAGATAGAAATAATTATCAATGGCCAATAGACAGAATGATAGCCACAAGAAGAGTAGCCGGAGTGCATAAGGTAACTAATATCATAACACTTACAACTTAAGTTTCATCTTTGGTTAATCTTTTAAAAGCTCAAAACTTGCTAGCAAGTATAAACCATGTCAAAGATTCAAGAGTGTCGTGTGTGTTTTGTGGAGAAGCTCATTTGTTTGATAATTGTCCAAATAATCCTTAATCTATATGCTATGTGGATATTATGAATCGAAATAATAATCCATACTTGAACACATATAACCTAGGATGGAGACAACATCCAAATCTCTCTTAGAATAACAACAATAAAGGTGGTAATCAATTCAACCATCAATCATTTCCACCACCTGGTTTTCAATAATCACATCAATCACAAGCCTAAGAGAAGAAGCCACCTATTGAGGACAATAAAAATTCCTTAATGGTGATGATGAAGACTTCATCCAACCATTTAGTGAAAAGTGTCAACTCAAGAGGCTTTAATTCGAAATTTGGAGAACCAAATAGGGCAACTTGCTCATCTATAAGTCAAAGGCCTGAAGGTAATCTTCCAAGTGACACTTGTAAACCCACAAAGAGAAGGTAAGGACCATTGCAACACCATAGCCTTGAGGAGTGATAAAACTTTAGAACATGAACTTAAGACAGAAAAGGATGAGGAGAAATAGGAAATTAACAAGGATGAGGAAGAACTAGTAAATAAAGAGAGTAATGGAAAGGAAATAATCCAGCTAAAAAAGAGCAACCTCTACAAACCCACTATTCCTTTCCATCAAAGATTCCAAAAGTAAAAGTTAGATACATAGTTTTCAAAATTTCTTGATGTTTTCAAGAAGCTGCATATATACATACCATTTTCATGGCACTTGAACAAATTTCGTCTTAAACCAAATTCATGAAGGATATACTATCAAAGAAAATGAGGTTTAGAGATCACGAAACAATAACCTTGAATGAAGGTTGTAGCGCCATCCTTGATAGGAAACTACCACAAAAATTGAAAGATCTAGGTAGTTTTGACATCCCTTGAACTATTGGAAACATCTATTTTGATAAAGCACTATGTGACTTGGGTTCCAGCATTAACCTTATACCATTATCAATTTTCAAGAGATTAGGGGTTGATAAAGCCAAACCTACTTCAATAACATTACAAATAATAGATAGATCAATTAAAAGACATCAAAGTGTGATAGAAGATGTGTTAGTAAAAGTAGACAAATTCATCTTTCCAACAGACTTCATTGTGTTAGACATGGAGGAAGAATGTGACATTCCTATTATACTTGGTCGTCCATTCTTAGCAATCGGAAGGACACTAATTGATATACAAAAAGATGAGTTTACAATGAAAGTGCAAGATGAAAAAGTAGCACTTAAAGTTTTTAAAGCACCTAAACCCCATAATATTGATAATACTAATAAATACATAAGGATAAATGTTATTGATTGTGGGGACAACTTAAAAGAATCTATTGAGTCACCTACACTTAAGACTATTACACATTATGCTATGAAGAAGGACATAAACTCACCAGAAAAAAACTCAACTTGTTTCAACTTCGAAAGTATGGAATCAAATGTTGATATTATGGACCATGTTTTGAGATAGGATCTAAGCTCAAACCATCAATTGAAGGGACACTTAGTTTAGATCTCACACTTTTACCCTCTCATCCCTAATCAAGTAGGCAATTGAAAAATTCCAATAGAGAGGTGGAAAATATGTTGGAAATACATAAATTGGATGAGTTATGATGGAGTGCTCATAAGAAAGCCAAAAGTTCAAAAACAAAACAAAACTATGGCATGAAAAGCGAATTGAGCACTATGTTTGTGAGCTAGAACATAAAGTATTATTAAACAAATCAAGACTCAAGATGTTTCCAAGAAAACTAAAAAGTAAATAGAAACAAAGCGATGTGCCTTAGGACTTGATATGACCGTCTAGTCAAGGACGTTGAACGTGACACTAGTAGGGAGGCAACCTAACGTTATTTTACTTATATTTTTATTTTTTTATAAGTGAATAAATGTGGAGATCAATAACATAATAATAACGAGCATTTCAGCGAAAGATATGGTGTGCCATGATTAAGGGAGTTTTCTTTTCTTTTACCTTTTTATATTTATATGTGCACATTAAGGATAATGTGTAATTTATGTTTGTGAGAGGGAACTTCATTCTCTACATTAGTATTTACTATGCATTTTAAATTTTTTTAGGGAATTTTATTTTAATTCTTAGGATGTTTTTTTTAATCATGATTTGGGTAGAAATTAACAAATATATAGAAACTAAATGCATATATGCTTGATATGAAACATATGCACTCAATGATAAAAATTGGTTGTCATGAATAGGATAAGGAATGTAACATATTTGTTAAGATATTTACATTAATAATGTGATATGCTTGCTAGTTTTTATTAGATTGATTCAAATTTTTATGCACATGTTTATGAATTATTTTGGTGTGCTTATTGAGAGAAAATGTGTAGTAGTTTATGCGAGTCGATGAGATCTACCAAGTTTTAGAATCTATTTGATCATCCCTTGAGGTGAAATCCTAAATAGTATTTAGCAAGAGAAATGATTTAGGCCTTATTTGGATTGATTGAGCCTCTGTCTTGAAAGATTCCATGGCAAGCTCGTACCCCCTTCTACGCTTGACTCTAGTTGCCTGGCCATGGTGTCAAGATCAGCCTTTTCCTTTAGGGCTCCTTCAATCACAACCTCATCTTTTTTTCCCACCTCTTCGGTCTCTAACTCGACTCGTCTCTTGGCTTGCTCCAGCTTGGTAAGATGATTGGCATACTCATTTAGCTCAGTGGTGGCCCTTTTAAACTTTTCCTCCTTATCAATGGCCTCACCTTCCCATTTTTGTGACCTCGCCAAAAGTGTGGTGTACTTAGACTGAGAAGATGTATGGATTTTCCTTTCTTGTTCTAACTCATCCCTCAATCAATCCATGCTTATAGCCTTGCTAAAATCATAAAGCAGTTGCAACTGAAATAAAAAATGGGGTCGCGAGGCCAATAATTAACCAATAAATTGCGAGGTCAAACTTAAGAAAAACAAATATCATCATAAAGCAAGGTGATGAGTGCTCAAAAAGCACTAAAATAACCATGATTTTATGTACATTAATTGATTAAAAATATATATATTTATATGTTTTATCATATATTTATATAAATTTGTCTTTTTCGGAATCACGGGTATTTTTATTGTTTTTCAGGCATCTTGGCTTAAAAACTCAATTTAAAGACACATAGAGGAATACTTGAAGCAATACATCACAAATATATTAATAAATAAGTGGGAAAAGGTCAACAAACATGAAAAAATTGCACAAAATGGGTCAAAAAGGAGAAAAATGCCAAAAAGATTTAATCGCGCCCATTGCTTAGCCACATGCCGCTGTCATTTCAAAGCTGCCCCTCACGTGCCTAACGCGTTTTTGCCTCATTTTCCACGTGGTACCGCTTCACGATACGTCATCGCGTCATTGATGACCTCGATTTCCTTTACACGTTTTTTAATTTTTTAATATTTTTTTTAACATTTTTTTACTCATTTTTTCTCTCCATCCTCACCTATAAATACCCCCATTCCCTTCACTTCAAAACACACCTCAAAACACACTTCTCTCTTCTTTCTTTCCCTCCATTTCTTAGTTTTTTTTTAGTTTTTTCTTATGTTTTAGCTAGTTTTTCTTATGTTTTAGCAAGTTTCTCTTACTTTTAGAGTTCTTCCCTTTTTGGGAACAACTAGTTATGTTTTTTTGTAATGTATTAGCTTTTTGATTCAATAAATGGGAGTGCAAATTCCGCTTTGAGGTTTTCAGCAACGGGAATGGCATCAAGATCTTGTAAGGATTTTATTTTCTTTTGCGCTATTTTTTATCTTTATTCTTACATGTTATATTTAATTTATCCGTGATTAAAATTAACTGCATAGCTATTTGTAAACATGATATAATAATAACGCTTGTTATGCTTCATAAATATTAAATAGGTAAAAATCTCTAAAATGAATTGATTTTATTTTTATTCAAGATTTTATATTAAGAATGTTTATAGAAATATACTATTTTTCATTACAAACTTAAATCAAAATTAGATTTTTAAGGTTTAGTTATCCTATTCGATTTAGAGAGTAGTGCTCTTTTATTTGTTGGTACAATCGCCCAGAGTTAATGCTCTATTTCAAAAGTTTTTATAAGAATTATTATCTCAAAAATGTATTGACAACATGTTTTTAGTAGTAGTTTTAAAACTTGAAAGTTAGTACTTGATAACTAAATTCTTGGTTTAATTTGGACACCTTGAATAAAGTTTAAATCGCTTTAACTTCACCAATGTGCATTTAAATTGGTTCATTTTCAATCTCTTAGAGCAATAATTAATTTAATTAACCAAATTAGTTATCAACCCCACCCATACAGTGTTAATTGATTTGTTTAGTTAACAAAGTTAATATCTAACTTCACCAAAGGTGATTCATACAAAAAAGTGAGAATCAATAAATATCAATTCATATCTTTAATAACCTAAATAATACGAAAGCATAATTAACTTAGTTATTATATCCATAAATACTCCACCATTATAAAAGATAAAATTTGCAATGAATGCTTATCAATCTACGTTTAATTTTTCTGTAATTAGATTAAAAACACAAAACCCAAAATATCGTGTGAGGATGTTTGGATTTAATTTCGTTTTTAAAAGTTTGAATAATAAATTAAGAACCACATACATTCCTTCCTTAGATCGACTTAGTATACTTATCATTTTCTACGAAATGATTCAGGCATCATGAGAGTTTTATAAATATTAAAACCAAAGTATTGGCAGGATCGGTGATGCTGGTTTTCGTTCATCAAGTTTTCGTTCATTAAGTTTTTGGCGCCGTTGCTGGGGAAGGAATAGCGTTTTTAATTTATTTATCAAAATTTTAAAAATATTTTTGTGTTGTAAATAATTGGGATTTTTTTTTGTACAAAAAAAAAATAAAAAATTTAATCAAATTTCAAATTTCATAAGAAATAATAAAAAAAATAAAAAAAAAATTAATTATAGCATAAATAGTAAAATAATTTAGAAATTTGAAATTTGATGTAAAAAAAATTTACCGTTCATGAATAGTAAAAAAAATTAACAAAAAAAAAACATTTTTAAATAAAAATTTTACCGTGAATAATAAAATAATTTAGAAATTTAAAATTTGAATTAAAAAAAAAATTTACCGTTCATGAATAGTAAAAAACAAATTCAAAAATTTTAAGTTAAAAAAACCAATTTCAAAAAAAAAATTATATTGTAAATAGTAAAATAAAGTTACCATTCATAAATAGTTAAAATAAAAAAAAATAAAAAAAAAATAAAAAAAATTCTAATTTTAAATTGTTTAATAAATATAGTGTTAATAGTAAAATAATTATGGAATTTGAAATTTAAAAAAATAAATAAAAACAAAATATAAAAAAATATAAAAAAAATATAACCAAAATTTTAATTTTTTGAGTTTAATTTTTATTATTATTATTTTTATTTATTTTAAATCATAATTTTATTTTTTTATTTTCAATTTTATTTTATTTTATTATTTTTTATTTTATTTTTCTTTCTTTAGCTATTTTATTTTTCTTCTTGATTTTTATTTAACTTACTTAACTTAGTTTTTTTTTACTAACTTAATTAACTTAGATTTTTTTTTACTTCACTTAACTTAATTAACTTTTTTTTCACCTAACTTAATTAACTTAGATTTTTTACTTCACTTAGCATAATTAACTTAGTTATTATATCCATAAATACTCCACTATTTTAAATGATAAAATTTGCATAAATATTTATTGAATCTATGTTTATTTTTATGTTAGTAGATTAAAAACACAAAACCCAAAATATCGCGAGAAGTAGTGTAGGATTCAATTTCGTGTTTAAAAGGTTGAATAATAAATTAAAAACCACATACATTCCTTCCTTAGATCGACCTTGGGAGTATACTTATCATTTTCTACGAAATGATTCGTGCACTTGCGAGAGTTTTATAAATATTAAAACCAAAGTATTGGCAGAATCGGCGATGCCGGTTTTCGTTCATCACAAGGTCACATATCTGGTATAGGTAACGATGAATGATATTGTTAGAGCTCGTACCTTCACATATAGCCTCGAGCTACTTCTCATGTACTTTAGTAGGAAGTTGGCTCAGGTACTGATCGAGTTGCTCAATCTCCAAGCCTTGATACAAGGCTATCACATCCACATTGATGGTAAGATCATTAACAACACTCTTCCTTTTTCTCGAATCATGTATGGGAAGGGAAAACACTTTGGGAACTGAGCATTGAGATTGAGACGGAACATGTTCTTGCGACATGGGTAAAGGGGTGCTAAGCACACATCGTTAATGGCCGCCTTCTTCTATTTCTTATTTTGTAGAGACATGGGGCGATGATGAGTGCTCAAAAAGCACTAAAATTACCATGATTTTATGCTCATTAATTGATTAAAAATATATATTAATATGTTTTATCATATATTTATATAAATTTGTCTTTTTCGGAATCACGGGTATTTTTTATTGTTTTTCAGGTATTTTCGCTTAAAAACGTAACTTAAAGACTCAAAGAGGAATACTGGAAGCAATACATCACAATTATATTACTAAATAAATGGGAAAAGGTCAACAAATATGGAAAAATTGGACAAAATGGGTCGAAAAGGTCAAAAATGTCAAAAAGGAGAAAATCGCACCGAGAATTTCATACCTACACAAGCGGCAAGACCGAAGCCGCACTTCATCCACGCTACTACCTGTCATCCGCTCAGGTGTTCACGCGTACGCCTTTTTCGCCCATTTTTTCACGTACCGCTTCTGTGATGTCATGCCGACGTCATTAATGACCTCAAAGATTTAATACGCTGCTTTTTACATTTTTTAACTCATTTTTTCTCTCCATCCTCACCTATAAATATCCCCCTTCCCTTAACTTCAAAACACACCTAAAAACCATTCTTCTCTTCTTTCTTTCTCTCCATTTCTTAGTTTTTAGTTTTTTTTTAGTTTTTCTTATGTTTTAGCTAGTTTCTCTTAGTTTTAGAGTTCTTCCCTCTTTGGGAAGAACTAGTTATGTTTTTGTAATTTATTAGCTTTTTGATTCAATAAATGGGAGTGCAAATTCCAGAGGTTTTCTAGCAACAGTGAATGGCATCAAGTATCGTAAGGATTTTATTTTCTTTGCGCTATTTTTTTATGTTTTATTCTTTACATGTTATATTTAATTTGTCTGTGATTAAATTTAACTGTGCTAGCTATTTGTAAACATGATATAATAATAACGTTGTTAAATGATTTGATTTTATTTTTATTCAAGATTTTATATTAAGAATGTTAGAGAGAAATATATTATTTTTCATTACAAACTTAAATCTGAAAATTAGATTTTAAGGTTTAGTTATCCATCGATTTAGAGTAGTGCTCTTTTATTTGTTGGTACAATCGCCTAAGAGTTAGAGTGAAGCTCTATTTCAAAAGTTTTTATAAGAATTATTATCCGAAAAAATGTATTAATGACAACATGTTTTCAAATAGTAGCTTTTAAAACTCAAAGTTAGTACTCGGATAACTAAATTTTAGGTTTAATTTGGACACCTTGAATAAAGTTTAAATCAAGCCTAACCCACCAAAGGTGGCATTTAAATGGTTCATTTTCAATCTCTTAGAAAAAGGAATTAATTTAATTAACCAAATTAGTTATCAACCCCACCCATAGGTATTAATTGATTTGTTTAGTTAACAAAGAATATCTAACCCCACCAAAGGTGGTATTCATACAAAAAAGGGAGAATCAATAAATATCAATTCATATCTTTAATAACCTAAATAATACGAGCAAGCATAATTAACTTAGTTATTATATCCATAAATACTCCACTATTATAAATGATAAAATTTGCATAAATATTTATTGAATCTATGTTTATTTTTATTAAAAACACAAAACCCCAAAATATCGTGACAAGATATTTAGGATTTAATTTCGTTTTGAAAAGTTTGAATAATAAATTAAAAACCACATACATTCCTTCCTTAGATCGACCTTGGGAGTATACTTATCCTTTTCTACGAAATGATTCGGGCGCGATTTTCTCCTTTTTGACATTTTTGACCTTTTCGACCCATTTTGTCCAATTTTTCTATATTTGTTGACCTTTCCCCATTTATTTAATAATATAATTGTGATGTATTGCTTCCAGTATTCCTCTTTGAGTCTTTAAGTTACGTTTTTAAGCGAAAATACCTGAAAAACAATAAAAAATACCCGTGATTCTGAAAAAGACAAATTTATATAAATATATGATAAAACATATTAATATATATATATATATTTAATCAATTAATGAGCATAAAATCATGGTAATTTTAGTGCTTGTTGAGCACTCATCACAACCCCCAACCAGCTTCTTGCTAGTCCCTTAGCAAGAGAAGCGATAAAAAATAAAAATTAAACTATCCTAAATCACTTCTGTGGATTGACACGGTTGCATTTAGCCTATGCAACAAGCCTTTAAACCCCTAGGTTGCCCCAGTGGACGAGTTTGAGTCTTGTGAGGGTTTTCAGTAATGATACCCACAAACAGAAAACTAAATGTAAAAATCAAAAGAAACAATAAAAACAATCAACTCAAAAACTAAAATTACAACAAAATCAAAATTTAATTTTTAAGAATAAGAGTAAACAACATATCACAAAAATGTGTCATACTTTTTAATCTCCTTTAAGATCATAATTAAAATCTCAAGCATAAGTTATTTTAATCTCTTTAAACAATCATGATTTATTATAATAATTAGTCGAAAATCATTTCCATATTTCATATCAAAAATGTATCAATTTAATTTCACCCGATTTTCGTTGTCATGAATCAATTCGCTTCTCTATTCCTCACAAGTCAATACTCAAACACCGAATCCTATGGGTTCAAACACTCATACTAATTTATATGCGAAAGAGTTGATGTATAGAAATGAACTAATATGTTCGCATATGTATAAAGAATAAAGGCTCAAAGTGTTATTTTAACATTGATCTCATGAAAGGAATCAAATGTATAAATTATAAAAATATCATATATAAAAATTATTTTCATGCATAAATTAAAATCATTAAGAAAGAATTTCAAGATATATGCCTTTTACAAATGAAGAGAGTGCAATGACTTTTTAGGGAATTATTTCCTATATCTTTCTTTTGTAATTAACTTTTACTCACAACTTTGTAGGCAATGTGGGTTATAGTATGTAGATTATACTATATATTCTTTATCTCTATTTTTTTTCCTAAGATATTTCTCAATATATGTATTTTAGAGAGTCAAACCCATGTATCTGATTGTACATTTTTTTTTTGGATTTTAAAGTAGTGGTTAATTTTGTGGCTTTTTTCCGTTTGATCTTGGTTTAGTAACCTCAGATATGTCTTTTTTTTGTAGCATGCATGAACGAGATATAAGCATATACTATCAATTTCTACTCAAATCATTTAATCTAAGCAAAAAAAATATAATAAAAATATATGATACTCTTATTAAGATGAGAAAAAAATTCATACATTCAATGCTAATACCTATAGAGATCATCTAAAAATTTGAAGAAATAAGAAATGTGTTTGGAGTAGAAAAAATATATATTTCACTCTGAATAAAGGAAATTAGGCTCAAATTATATATCACAAAAGTAGTCTCCACTAAAAAAAATTCATAAACACCGATTTTGGGTTTAATATAATTTCTACATCTTATCAAAGAATACTAGTTATGACAAAAAATAACTAATTATCAAAAAATAATTACAAAATATTTCATGATATGTTTTCAAAAATTAATCTAACAGTACAAAAGACTTAACTATTTACTTAAATTTGATTTAAAGAAATGATAATTTTTGTAAGAATTTTTTTTTTCAAAAATTACTAAATCACACAAAATAGAAATAAAACCAAACACACAAAAAATGAAAAAGTATATTTTTTTATTTTTTTATTTTTTTTTTATTTTTAAATTGTTAAAACTTTTTTTTTAATTAAACATGGTAACTTTTCAGGCGACCTTCATGATCAAAAGAATTTCCCCTCCTCTTGCCCTTAGAGAAGCCTTGCTCAAGAACAAAGGTCATACCCTTCTTACTCTGAAGGGAAGACAACAATTGAAAGGCTATAAACTCTATAGAATCTACAAAACAAAATAAGGACGAGGTTATTTTCATCACATCATGCTATACAAAAAAAAATATAGAGGGGGTAAGATAGAGTCTTAGAACTAGTTCACTATTGTCAGCCACCACCTCAAACCATCTCACAAATTCTGTGGGAGGGGTTTGGCACCTTGGAGAAGCATGGGGTTTACAAATAATCCTAAGAGAGGGCTTCACTACACCATGTCTCATCAACCTACAAGCAACAACACAATGAGTGTTGATGAGGCAAAACTAGCATCGCCGCTCCTACCAATATTTTGGTTTTATATTTATAAAACTCTTGCAAGTGCACGAATCATTTCATAGAAAATGATAAGTATACTCCCAAGGTCGATCTAAGGAAGGAATATATATGGGTTTTAATTTATTATTTAAAATTTTAAAAATGAAATTAAATCCTAAACATCCTGTCACGATATTTGGGGTTTTTGTGTTTCTAATCTAATAACATAAAAATAAACATAGATATAGATTCAATAAACATTTATGCAAATTTTATCTTTTATAATAGTGGAGTATTTATGGATATAATAACTAAGTTAATTATGCTTGCTCATATTATTTAGGTTATTAAAGATATAAATTGATATTTATTGATTATCTCTTTTTTATATGAATACCACCTTTGGTGGGATTAGATATTCTTTGTTAACTAAACAAATCAATTAACACCTATGGGTGGAGTTGATAACTAATTTGGTTAATTAAATTAATTCCTTTTTCTAAGAGATTGAAAATGAACCATTTAAATGCCACATTTGGTGGGGTTAGACAGTTTAAACTTTATTCAAGGTGTCCAAATTAAACCAAAGAATTTAGTTATTCAAGTACTAACTTTCAAGTTTTAAAACCATTATTGAAAAAATGTTGTCAATACATTTTCAGATAATAATTCTTATAAAAATTTTTGAAATAGAGCTTCACTCTAACTACCGAGCGATTGTACCAACAAATAAAAGAGTACTACTCTAAATCAGACCAGATAACTAAACCTTAAAATCTAATTTTCAGATTTAAGTTTGTAATGAAAAATAATATATTTATCTCTAACATTCTTAATATAAAATCTTGAATAAAAACAAAATCAATTCATTTTAGAGATTTTTCCCTATTTAATATTTCGCAAGCATAACAACGTTATTATTATATCATGTTTACAAACAACCAGCAATGTTAAATTTAATCACAGACAAATTAAATATAACATATAAAAATAAAACATAAAAAATAACTGTAAAGAAAATAAAATCCTTACAATACTTTGATGCTATTTCTGTTGCTGGAAAACCTCCAAAGCTAAGAAAAACTAACTACGAAAAACTAAAAACTAAGAAAGAAAGAGAGAAGATGTTTTTTGAGGTGTGGAAAGAATGAGGGTATTTATAGGTGAGGAGAGGAAGAAAAAGTGGGTGGAAAATGATTAAAAAATGGAGGAAACGCGTAGTAGGTGAATGATGACGTTAGCTAACATCATTGGTAGGTGGGCACAGGCGCACGCGGAATGGGGTAGAGGCGCGCAGAGGCGCATATGGACTAGGCGTTGTGTGTGCATTTCTCAGTATTGCGGTGCGTGCTGCTGGGCAACTGCGTGCGCGATTTCATCATTTTTGACCCTTTTGACCCATTTTGTCCAATTTTTTCATCTTTTTTTACCCTTCCTCATTTATTTTATGAATATATTTGTGATGTATTACCTCCAGTATTTTTCTGAGTCTTTAAGTTACTTTTTTAAGCAAAAATACCTAAAAAATAATAAAAATACCCGTGACTCCTAAAAGACAGATTTATATAAAAATATGATAAAATCATATAAATATATAACTTTTTAATTAATTAAATTGAATAAAATCATGGTAATTTTAGTGCTTTTTGAGCACTCATCAAGTGTCAAGAAAGCTCCTCTATGGGGTATTCTAGGGAAGATAGTTCTGGATATCAGCCATTCGTTGCTTCATGTCTAGACTCAAGGTCATGAACAAGGAGGCCATATTACTTGGCACGACCTTAGTGTCATTCCAAACACTCTTTATCAGCTTGGTGTCATAGGTTAGGGACTCCCACTGCCCTGAGACATAGAAAAAGTATTATTTCCAATTTTCTCATTCTCAAGCAAAGACACGTTAATACCCTAGTCCTACTTCACAGACATATATACCTTCCTGAGTTCTTGGCATATAACGGTCAGGAAAAGAAGGTATCTCTACCCATTAGGTATCAACTATCCTGGCACGAGCTAATTCCTAACTAAAAATCTCTTAATGAAGGGATAAAAAGGGAACCTCAACCCCAACCACAATGCCTTCTTATGATAGACTGTTCACCTGGATGGAGGTTAGTTGTTATAATAAGATCCCTCTGGTGGAATCATTATATGAACGGAGGTGGGGATATTATAGGTCTTCCTTAACCGCTCCTCATCCAAGGGTATTAAGCCACTAGTCTTAGCTTGGGTCGACCAACCTCTAGTACGACCTATAGGTTCACCAAACCTAACATTCCTATTTTTCTTCCTCTAAGTCCTAGCCATTGAGAGTTGAGTATGAGGCATGCTCAGTCTAATAATTAGAGCGGTTTGTGGAGGAATGGTGGAAGTAGATGGTTGGGGCAGAGATTGACTCGTCCCATTAGAAAAGCCTGACTCAGAGGACCCTGAGTCATCACTAGTACTTTGATATTGAGGGCTTTCCCAAGAGCCCGAGCATGAAGTCTCTTCTCGGCACATTATCTATAAAAATCACAAAACACAAAAAGAAAAGGACAATAGATAAGGTACAAGAAAAGGTTACCTAGAATCAAGTTTGGAAAAATAAAACTAAGTGATTCCTTAAAAACCGACCTGAAAAGAAAGTAGAAAAATGTTAGACCCGAGGCTTATGCTTTAAAAACTTGACCAAACAAAACTGTAGCCCGAGTTGAAACCTTACCACCGAATTGAAAAACTATGATGGCTCGATCTAATGCGACATAACGTTCTTTCTTACTTTTTTATAATGTTCAAGGAATGATGATGAATCCTGGTTCAAGTACCTCTTTAAATAGAGGCACCAAAATTCTCTCTCCAATCATCTGACATGCATTTATTAGGGGAGCTGAACGGTTCATATATGTTGCTCGGGAATTACTCTTCCACCTCAGCCTAGAGCTTGAGCTGAAAGAGTAAGGGAACTAGAGGATTGGACATTTGGACCGGCCTAGTGCCCGACCCATTCGAACCACCCAAAAAAAGTCATCAATCTGAGATGGAAGGCGAAGCATCCCAAATGTCTTACCTGTAGACCAATTCGAGCTCAACAACCAACTCAAGCTTAATAATCAGACCGAGTCTATAAGCAGATCGAGCCATAAGACATAATAACTCAAAATGCATCAATAGGTAACAGGTCGGTTCTAAGGAGTTGAACTCCCTATATGGTTAACAACCATACCAAGCTAGGGTTGACCTCGACCCATAATATGTTACACTTTATACCAATTATATCCCTCTGATTTGTAAATATGTATACAAATTATGTAACCGATACTTATATCTATAATGTTTTATAAATAGATGAACCTCTTGTGGGATCCACACATTCAACAAATTATCTTAATCTCTTTCTAAGTTATCTCTCCAAAAATGGGTAAAATCTTAACAATTAACTATAAAAATATTAGTATTTCAAAGTTGGTAGTTTTTAATTCAAAAAATATATATATTGTTGATTAAGATAATAATTAAGATAATAATCCATCATCACTTTAATTAAATTGATGGCACATAGTGGTCAGAAAATCAATGCCAGAACTCGAGATAAACCAGCATATCAAGTTTATTTGAATAAACGGCAATGAAACTATTTTGTTCACAACAATATATATATGAATAGTAATACATCTGAAACAGATTTGCATGATTGGCTCTTCCTATTTCATAAATCATAAACTCTTTAACAAAAATCCTATCAAATCTTTCCAACACCTCCCCTTTACTTAATTAATCAAATAAGAAATGTATCATCCATGATTGTATTAATAAGGCATGATACCTCATATTGGCTTTTTCCAACATTCTTCATATCATTTGAATTATCTACCAACCAATATCATTTTGGATCTCAACCAATTATATGTGGATATGTTAGCAACTAAAGTATCACATTCTACTGCATTTGTCAAGCCAAGTGGATTACTAATCTTAAAATAAATGTAAAAGCATATTTTACCTACAATGTCATTTGTTAATAGTTTTAAGTAATAAACATTTAAGAAAAAAGAGTGGTAAACGAACACAAGAAATCTGTCAGTCCAGTTGCTAATAACCCATAGTACTTTGTAATGGAGAAAAGATGTGTTATGTTAGTCTGATCCAAAAGCTTGTACTGCACAAATTTAATAATATTATGACAACCCAAGTTTATTCACGTATAAACGTATACTATTTTTTAAATAAATTCCAAGAGAAAAAATGGATATACTTATTGGGGCCTTCTTCTGAGTCACTACAGCTTTGATATCCTTGAAATCATACTCCGTAGATTTGTATGGAAAAAACAAAGTAAAAACACAACATTCACACATGCTTGCTATCATTGATTCAATCAAAGTCCCTCATATCTCAACCAATGAATGGACGTAAGCAACCACCTAAACTCAAAGTATCTCCAATATTTGGATACGGGCGTATTTCTCAATTTTTGGTAACTTTCATACACTAAAGATCGGTTACCAGCACCCATGTCCATGTTATATCGCAACATACACAATTCATAAAAATCTAAATTTATGCTTGAAATTGCATGGATAGAGAAACACTGAACAATAAGCATAATAATAGATGCCATGAGAAGTTGAATGAAGGATACTGGATTCTCATGCCTACAGAGCCAGAACTTGGGATAATTGCATGCACCCAACAAGTTATGATGCACATTGATAGCATTGTTCACTTCCTGCATGATTGGTCTTAAATTATCTGTCTACTAAAGATATAACAGAAGAAACAAAAAATATAATCATAAATATGAACTTAATAAGCACCAAGAATGAAGTGATAATTACTTCAAACTCAATGAAGCATACAGTATACCTCTCCTGCCTCGAGATTTTCGTGTGCTTAAAACCAGGTTTTCTACAAATCAAAACAATATATAATAAGAAATTATTCTTGTAAAGGAAGCACATTAGGGAAAAACACTTGGATGATCCTTTTTCGAAGTACTACACGATCATGAGCTCAGGACAGAGGCAGAAGCAACATCAATAAAATATACCCATATGTTTTCCTCTTGCATCAAACATGGTATTTAAATTTAGAATCAAGAAATTTCTTTACATGTAGCACTTACTTCCATTCAATTACATCAATCAAATGAGCCAAAAATGCCTTAGCTTATATGGTTTTTCTAAGTCCCATCTCAATCAACAGGTACACCATTTAAACCCTGAGTCAACAAGAAACTTCCTAAATAAACAATTAAAGTTTTAAAGTAAAGTCAATATATATAATACCAATATGTATGAGTGTGCACATACTTGCTGACTAAATCAAAAATTAGAAAGAACATTAAGTTTACCTATATGCAGCAAATGATGCACTTCTTCAATTACACAATTTAGGTACGAGACTTACAAATAAACTTACGTAGATATTAAAATTAGAATCAAAGGTCAAAATATATGTACAAGACCACTATCTTTTACACTTACTTCTATAGATAATTACAACATACCAACGTGTAAATTTATGATGGTTGACATAATTAGACTACATAAGCATAATATTTTTTGCTATATGAAATAACTCGTAGCATATCCTTTTCCTATACATCTTTAAGATTGCATAGTGAGTTGCTAGCAGCACGAAATTCAATAACCTTGAGGGAATAAATACCATAATCTTCATGCCAAAAATATAAACATAAGTTCAACAAATACAAACAATTCCTTTGCAATTTTAAATAACAAAGGATTGATAATGTTCACCCACATTAGTTGTTGTTCTGGAAATTTCTCCCTTACATTCTGAAACATCACCCAATGTTTTCCCAATTTGATATTTTTGCCATGTCGATTACTCTTATAAACCCCACACTATCCAATAAAATTAGGATACATCACATATATTTCGTGCATATGTTTCTTTAATGGGACATCTCGAATATGCATTTACAGTGTGTAGTATACATGTATTTCTTGATCATAAAGGTCAAACTTCAATGCAATTCAATGATTGTTGAAACATACGATCCCATATAGGGTATCTAACTCATACCAAGGCTTTTGAATTCAAGTATTACTCCTAATATGTAATTTATCAAAATTCTATCTAAAAACTAATCATACGGTTCATTACTAGTTTTTGCCTTACTCCACTTATCCAAATGATCCATTAAACATGGATGTATGAAAATTTGATAAACATTCTTAGAGTAATTCGTACTTATTCATAATAATATGTATTTGTGTAAAATAGTCCATAAGCATTAAACTTACAATACATATTTCACACTTTATCCTACATATGATATTAAATTAGAGGCATTACAAATACAGATTCAAAAATTAACTACATTTGTGAATCATACTAAATTAAACATATCTAAGGTACTTGTATATGTAATGAAAGGTATTAGGTCGATACAAAGTCATTAGATGGTAGAAGAAGAAGGTGAAAGAATTTAGGTATACATGATAGACTTAAAATTTGCTCATAACCCACGTTCATAATAACACACATGCATTGGTAGGTATATATGAAAATGATGCATGATGAGAGAAAACACTTTAATGAACTAGGAAATCCTATTCACATGTGAAAACAAGTGACCTTTATAAAATTATAGAGAAAATTCAATAACATAAATCACAAATAAGTAGTATGTAGTCATATCAAATGTAACCATTGTTGACCACCCATGAAGACAAAAATTTCGAAAGCAAACATGAATTTTCTTCTATAGCAAGCATAACCTACAATTCGTATGCTATACAATTAAGTCGTATCAAATGTAAGTGTTTTGAAAAAATTGAAGTTTTGATATGAATGTATGGAATAATACTTACTAAGCTATACAAGTTTGTTGTAGGCTTAAAAAAACAATGGAACCAAATTCCATTTGCTATCTCTTTTCTAGGTGTTGGGGATGATCCGATTTTAGAGAGAGAAACTATAGAGAAGTCAAAGAAATGAGAATGATGTGTGGTGCTCTATTATTAGGATTATATATATAGGATATTATATGTACACATATCAATTATATAAGGGTTACACGTTTATAGGGGTACAATAGTAAATACATAATTTGACTTAGGCATAACCATATTAAGAGATCGAGAAGATGGTCAATCCTTTAATGATTCAGAATGTTGCAGATGCTTAGGCGCAAGTAAAGCTTTAAGTCTCAGGCAGATTATATAAAGACTCGCGCACTTCACGGGTTGAGCATCAGATTGAACTTTACGCTCAAACATCAAGTCCCCTAACTCTTGTAGCTTGGTTCTTCAACTGAGACGGAAGAGTAGAAAATTGATAATTGAAAAGACCATGAATCTAAAATAACTTTGCACGCCTTAAATAAGTACTTGTTAGTTTATTGAAGAGATAAGGTCTACCCCTCTATCTTTTCACCTTACGCCTTAAACAATAGCTCTATCTTTTCACCTTACACTTTATTTTTTTTGCTCAGGTGGTAAAATTTCCAACTCGGCTTTAAAAAAAATTCTTTAGCTTTAATGAATTGCCTTCGTGCCTAACAAATATTTGATTTCTTTTCAGATCAATTCTTAAAATGACTTCTTAACCTTTACTTTGAAAAGTTGTCCTTAGGTAATTTCTGTTTCCCCATACCTTATTTTCCATTTCTTTGTCTTTCTTTTTATAGTGAACATGCATAAGGAAGTATCAACAAGGTCTACAAGTAATGTGGTCTTAGCTTTATGCTCATTGGGCTCATCATGGGAGAGCCTTTAATACTCGAGCTATTCAGGACAAGAGAAGAGTGAAGAATCAGACTAAACCAATGAAAGTACGTCATATGGTGCTGAAGAGAAGCTTGATATTCCCACCACTTCTTCATCTCTACCCTAAGCCATCCCTCCATTAGATTTTGTATCCCATAAATATAAATATCAATTACAAAGGAATGGAGAAAAAAGTTTAAGAAAAGGGAAATTAGAGAGTTTACAAGTCAAACTAAAGGTTAGAATGTCGAGGTCTAACATAGTGACTTAACTCCATAGGACAAGGAGAGGCTCAGAAAAATGTATGATATCCCTTTCTCTATCCAGATAATGATACCCAACCCGAGTATACTCAACAGTGCACCTCCTCCTATAAGTTAGACAACCTTTCATAAGAAGGCTCTATGACTTGGGGTTAGATTTACCTTATATCCTTACATTAGGAAATTTTTGATGAAGATACAAGTCATGCCAGGACAATTGATGCCCAATGGATGAAGGTACCTACTTTGCCTCACCCTAATATGCAGAGAACTTAGGGTGTATTTGGAAATGCCGGAGTTCAATGATGCATATATGTTGAAGAAAGAAAAACCCCACTAATACTTAGGGGGTTTATATGTCTACTAAACAAGATCGATGTAAAAATGTGATCCTCTATAAAAATGACAAAAATTGGAAACAATATTTCCTCTATGTTTCTAGTCTGGGAAATGGCTGAAAGTGATGAAAGGTTGATAAGGAGCTATTGGACATACACTAAGCTCGTGATACAAAATATGGCTTCCTTCAAAACCATCTTGAGCTTATAGGTGAAGGAGAGGCTTATTGAAATTAAAGACTATTTGCTTGAGAAAACATCTTGAAAGAAATTATTGAACACACCGTGCATTATGGCTTATGGGATATTGAAGACTGGGTTCAATACAACCTCCAAACAGAACAATTCCCAAGCGCCAACTTGACACATGACCCCACCTACTAAATTTGGGGCTAGATTTGAAGTTGTGCCAAATGATAGTGATGAATGAGCTTGTATTTTATTTATCTCATGATTAATTAAATCTTATTAGTTCTAACTCTTCTTTTCTTCTTATTGTTTTACAAAAATGGAGTTTGGTACTGATAGTTTGTTAGCTTGGCTATAGATTAGAAGTGCTCAAAAAGGAATAGGCTTAAAGAAAGGCACTGGCCCATCATAAGGCACAAGCTCTTCCAAATAAAAAATGAGGAGTAAAAGTTTCAGCAAAGAGATCTCTCCAACTAAAGCTAAGAAGAGAAGGCATACAGTTATCCTTGAAGATCCTACCCTTACATCCATTCCTCCACAAATGTACTATCCCTTACCATTCTCTCTGCACCATCAGACACCTGATCATATGTATTCGAGCTAACTAATACCTCTTTCAACTATATGAGACTCGAGGATAGGAAAATGTGTTATTGATGACCTAACCATAGTGATTAAAGATGTGGCCCTTTACAAAAGTATAAATCTAGAAATAGAGGACCATTATGTGGATAATATTCTATACATGGTTCATGAGAAACTGCTCGATGCCATAAATAAGAATGTGGATCCTTTAGTGGTAATCAACAAACTTTTTTTCTAAGTAAGTAGTACCTTGAACTTTTATTTTGCATGGGCCTTTTGTTCATAAATTCACATATTTTTATTTATCAAACCTTATTCTTTAGACTAAACTTCAGCACAAGCTTAGTAGAGCTTACAATGTTGAGAAATTGAAGCAATAACTTGAGGTTAAAAAAGAGAGTCATACCTCTACTCGAGCCAAAAATGCCTTTCTATTTGCAACCGGTAACCATTGGAAGGTAAGGCCATTGATAAAGAGGAGAAGTTGTCTAATGTTGTAAGAGAGCTAAATGTAGACACGAGATAGATTGATGAGACTAGGGAAATATAGAGGAAACCTATGCGATCTGAACAATGCAAAAAAGGAGTTTACGCGTGAACAAGAAAAATAAAGTGTGACCTTAATGTAGTGGCCAAGTACCTTACCTTAACATCGAGGCCAAGTACCTCACCCCAAGTAACTTGGCCATGAATACTTTCAAAAACTCCTCTTTATTCACCCATCCAAATTCAGAATGAAGGTGAAGATGAAGGATCAGAGGAAGGTGAAGAAGAAGAGCTCGAGGTGGTAGAACAACCTCAACAACCTGGGGATGTTTAATTTGGGTAATAAGCTCAAGCCAATTTAGTTTTGTAAGGCTCAGTGCATTTTTAATGTTTGTGGACCTCTGTTCCCTTTTCTAAGACTCGACCTTAGTAATGAATATATTATTTTCTTAACCAAACATTTCTTAGTTTATGCATGTATTTATGTGTAAATTTATACTGATTATCCTAGATGTGAATTTATAGTAGACATTTATTGATGTTGACCTACCTCATGGCATTCTGGACATCTGTCCAACTGTTTATCCTAATGCCATGCTTTGTTGAAGCATTTAGGTATAAAAAACCTTATCTACTTTGAGAAATTTAGCACATTAACTCCATCTTTTTTACTCGTGTGTTATGGCAATTGATAAGAAAAATAGACATTTACCTCATGCCTTAAAGCTAGTGAATATTAAGCTTACCTTTGAGGTGGAAAAGTTAAGGATCGATTTGGCTTTAATCAAGGATAAAGCTTCACTTTGTGAGGAGCTCAAGTGTGAGCTCAAGTTTTACAAGGAGGAACTATCCTAGACACAAGCACATGAAAGAAGAACTATGACTAAGATGGCTGCCTTGGTCGATAATGTGTCACATTGGGCTAGTTTTTACATGAAATGAGCTGATGGTGTGCTCCTCAAATTCATGAGTGATGTTGAGAAATTAAAAGATTTGATCACATGCTCAAGCCTATCCTCAACTCAAATATGTGAGAATATTTGTAAAAAAAAGTGGTCAAGATTTAGGCCGAGCTTTTGCCCTTGGTAGATGAAACACATGATTGGGACCCTGACCATGCATCTAAATGTCTCAAGAGATTTTTAGAAAACAATTATGCCCTCAAGATTTCTACAAATAAAATTATGAATTTAGCTCCTTAGCTTTGTAAGCTTGATTAATGAAATAAAATGTTAATTGATTAACAGTTTGCCTAATCCTTTAGCGAGATCGGCTCATGATATTTTAATTTAGTGCATGCCTTCACTCGGTTTTTGACCAAGGTGATCAGCTTCTTAAGTTTCATGTTTTTGCTAAAGACTTGGTTCCTGATCGAGGTGATCATCTCGGGACATTATAAATTAATGAGAGTGATCTATCTAGTCTTTGATCGAGGTGATCAACTCTTTAAGTTTCATCTTTCTACCAGAGTATTCTACCTAGTTCCTAACTAAGATGATTAACTTGTGACATTATAATTGTAAGAGATATATTTAACCATCAAGATTTATCTCATGAGTCTATTATATTAGAGTACATTAAAAGTTGTACTTTTTTATATGTCGAGCATTCCAGCTTGTGTTTTGTTCCACACCTTTGATGAGTGCTCAAAAAGCACTAAAATAACCATGATTTTATGCACTTTAATTGATTAAAAATATATATATTTATATGTTTTATCATATATTTATATAAATTTGTCTTTTTCGGAATCACGGGTATTTTTATTGTTTTTCAGGAATTTTAATAAAAAACGCGAATGTAAAGACTCAAAGAAAAATACTAAAGGCAATACATCACAAATAAATTGATAAATAAGTGGAAAAAGGTCAACAAACATGGAAAAATTGGACAAAATGGGGCGAAAAGGTCAAAAATGTCAAAAGACGGAAAAAACGCGCTACAATTTCAAATTTCTTTCACGCACAACAAGCCAGAGTCACGCGTACTATACATATGACGTCATGCCGTCTGCCGCAAATACAAGGGGACCGTTCACGCCACTACCGTTTACAGCCGCCCAATAAATACAGCCATGCGTTGGCAATACGCAAGAAGGCCCAACAACGCTAACGCGTTTGACCCATTTTTCACGTTGCAGGTACCGCTTCTTACGACGCCACGCCGACGTCATTGATGACCTCAAGATGTCCACTACACGTTTTTTTATTTTTTTAATATTTTTTTAATCATTTTTTCTCTCCATCCTCACCTATAAATACCCCCTTCCATTCACTTCAAAACACACCTAAAAACCTCACTTCTCTCTTTCTTCTTTCTCTCATTTCTTAGTTTTGAGTTTTCTTTAGCTTTCTTTCTGGGCTTCTAAGCTTTTCTTAGTTTTTCTCTTTAGTTTTTAGTTCAATTGTCTTAGGTTTAGAGTTCTTCTTTTTCGGTAGAACTTCAGAATGCTGTAATAATTTAGATTTTTGATTCAATAAATGGAAGTGCAAATTCCGCCGAGGTTTTCTAGCAACTGAATAATAATAAGATCAGAAGGATTTTATTTTCTTTTACGCTATTTTTACGCTTTATTCTTACATGTTATATTTAATTTGTCTGCGACAAATTTAACTCATACTGCTTATAATCATGATATAATAATAACGTCATATTACAAATATTAAATAGGTGAAAATTTCTAAAATGAATTGATTTTATTTTTATTCAAGATTTTATATTAAGGATGTTAGAGAGAATACATTATTTTTCATTACAAACTTAAATCAAAATTGGGATTTTAGTTTAGTTATCCTGCCTAATTCTAGAGAATATTTTTATTTGTTGGTACAATCGCTTCAGAAGTCAGAACAAGCTCTCATTTCAAAAAGTTTTTATAAGAATTATTACGCTAAAACGTATCGACAACATACGTTTTCAATAAATGCTTTAAAACTCGAAAGCTAAGACTTGATAACTAAATTTTATTAATTGACACCTCAGATAAAGCTTAAATCGCCTAACCCACCAAAGCGTGGCCATTTAAATTCGCTCATTTTCAATCTCTTAAAAAAAGCGAATTAATTTAATTAACCAAATTAGCTTATCAACCCCACCCATAAAAGTGCTAATCGATTCGCTTAGCTAACAAAGAAGATCTAACTCACCAAAGCCAGATCATACAAAAAAAGTTATATAATCAATAAAATATCAATTTATATCTTTAATAAATTTCGTATAATACGAAAGAAGATAATTAACTTAGTTATTATATCCATAAATACTCCACTAATTTAAATGATAAAATTCTGCATTTAATATTTATTGAATCAGAATTATATTTATTCAGATAAATATTTATCAATTTCAGATCTACGTTTATTTTTTTATTTAATTAATCAGATATACGCTTATTTTAACGTTATTATTAGGAACACAAAACCAAAATATCGACAGTGCGACGCAGATTTAATTTCGCTTTTAAAAGTCAATAATAAATTCAAGAACCACATACATTCCTTCCTTAGATCGACCGTGAAAGATACTTATCATTTTCTACTAAACGCATTCGCAAGACTGCTAGAGTTTTACAAATATTAAAACCAAAGTATTTATGGTAGACCTGCCGATACGCTTGCCGTCATCAAGTTTTCATACCGTCATTTAAGCATAGTTGCTTTTAATTTATTTATCAAAATTTTAAAAATATTTTTGTGTTGTAAATAATTGTGATATTTTTTTTAAAAAAAAATAAAAATAAAAATAATAATAATAATAATAATAATAAATAAAATAAAATAAAATAAAATAAAATTTAATCAAATTTCAAATTTCATAAAAAAAATAAAAAATAAAAAAAAAATAAAAAATAAAAAAAAAATATTTAAATTTTTTTTTATAGCATAAAAAGTAAATAATTTAGAAATTTGAAATTTGAAGTAAAAAAGTTTTTACCGTTAAAAAAAAAATATATATATATATATATATAAATTTTTTTTAAAATTTTAAGTTAATAAAAAAATAAGATAGCGTAAATAGTAAAATAAAATTACCGTCAGAAAAAAAAATTAAAATTTTTAAAATTTTAAGTTAATAAGAAATAAGATAGTGTGAATAGTAAAATAAAATTACCGTCAGAAAAAAAAAAAAAAAAAAAAAAAACTAAAAGGTATGAAAAGTAAAAATCTAATGAGCCTGCAGAGACATTGCCTTCATACAATTATTTTTAACGTTTAATCGCCACAGAGAATTGCTTAAGGAAATTACAAGACCACCATTCTTTCCCTAACACTCTTTGCTATACTAATTACGTTATTTAAAAAATAAAAAAATTAATTTAAAAAAATTAATTAAAAAAAAAAAAATTGTCTAGTGTTTTGTATTAAATGCCATGGAAATTTTCTAATTTCTTTATTTTGCTGGTCAGAGTTTTAAATTTACGCTTAAAAATAGTCTACGCTGGTAGTGAGATCCTTAGAAACCCCCTAACACCATATAAATAATATTCATAAATTTAAACAAGTGTCAACAACACCTGATCCTATCCATCAACCCGATTTTGAGCCAAACATGTAACGCCTTAATCCTTTACTAGAACCAAAAGAAATGGAGGAAAACCAACATGTTAGTGGAAACCACGATGAAAGAGTTCTGTTAGACCTATGATCGTACTTCGAACCGCCGCTTATCCAGCCGAGTAAGTCGTTTAATGGCGACCTTAAAAATATTCATTTTTCTACGCTTCCTTCCTTCTATTGGCTACCTAACGAAGATTCTCTTTCCTTTACGAGATTTCTATGCTACTGTCCAAACATTCCCCCTGCATTCTAAACGAGGATCACCAGAATGAGATGTTTTCCGTACACCTTAAAGGATAAGGCTAAAGCTTGGTCGATGTCACTTCCCTCGGTTCTCCTCAGGACATGGGTCAAATTTTACAATAAATTCACGGGAAAATTCTATTCCCATCAAAAACATCGTAGAAATGAGGAAAGATTGCTACTTTCTCTCGCATGGAAGCGAGAACCATTCCGCGAAGCTCGATAGTTCAAAATGTTTCTCACTCAACGTTCCCCATCATAGCTTTCCCGTACTAACCAATTCTTTTTACGATGACTTACACAACAATGTCACCATTGTCGCATAACGCCATGTGAGGCAAGAGCAGTGGAGAAAAGACTCCAGATCAAACGTATAATCTCTTTAGATGTCAGTTAATTCCCACAGAAAAGCTCCAGAGTGAGAAAAGTCGGGTGTTCATAGATTGACTCCAAGAATGAAGTTCAACAACAACTTGTTCAACTGACTAAGCAAGTTGTTCTTCTCGCTACACAAACCAACACAAATAATGAACAATACGTGGTTTCAGATAAAGAATACGTGGGACAAGGTACTGCCTCGTCCATATCAAGGAGATACAACCTGACCCTGAAAGTTAACGTGTTGGAGCATATCAACAAAGACCAAGGTTTGATCCCAATTCAAATACCTATAATCCTGCCGGGTGGAGAGTCATCCAAATTCTCGAGGAGGTAAAATAACCTCCTTTCCCTCAAAGCTCAAACCAGGCAAAGCCAAAGAATTCCACCCACCTATTCCACTAAGCATTCCAAATAAACCAACTCCCTCGAGGACAACTTGAATTCTTTTATTCAAGTTCGTAGGACAATCAATCAAAACCAATCAACGGTCAGACTCTCAGGAAGCTTCTTCTATCAAAAAGTGAAGTTCAAGTCATCAGCTTAGTTGAACATCTACAGTAAAGGCAAAATTGAAACTTAAATGAATTCAATGAATATGAGACATTGAGTTTTTCATTCTGCACTTCCAAGCAACGCTTTTACTAGAAGACGATAAATTTTAGTCCTACACGCTGAGGTCACCCATTATTGTATTTTCCTTTTGTTTTAGCTCATGCGGTAAAAAAAAAAAATTTAGGTTCCTTTGCATTTTTTTTTTGAGATATCTACTATTATTTTTAAGAGCAAAATGTTGATTCAATAATAGAGGATCATTTTCAACTACAAATAAAACATGGAGATGTCAAGATAGGCGGAAAAAGATGAAAGACTATACAATGCCAATCATTGGCAATGTAACTTCCTAAGATCCAATTGCAAGAGGTCGTAGGAATTATGAATTGAAAAAGATTCATTATTCTTTGTTGCCTTTCCTTTACTGTGTATCCCTAACGAAGATCCTTTGCATTTCATTCGAGAATTCTATGCTATTGTCCAAACCTTTCCACTACATGCAATTAGTGAAGATCAACTTAGGACGAGGTGTTTTCCTTACACTCTCAAAGATAAAGCTTCGTCATGGTTCATTACTTCACAGCCAAAGTTCTCTTAAACTCGGGGGAGTGCCCATGAAATTTTTAAGGCAGTTCTATTCCCATCAAAAGATCAATGATCTAAGAACAAAGATAGCAACATTTTTCAAATGAATGAAGTGCCCTTTCATTAAGCTCGGGGAACGATTCAAACTCCTTTTTCATTCAATGTCAAAATCATAGCTTTCCACTACAGCCTACAAAACCACCTCTTTTTTACGATGGATTGACACTACAAGAGTCAATACATGGTCGATAATGTCACTGAGGCTGTCAGAGAGAAAAGACACAGAGGAAGCCTCATAAACTCTACAGCTATCGGGTTCTAATTCCCAACAAAGAGGTGTATGAAAGCAAAGGTCACAAGGTCGGGCTGATGACGAGATAACCTTGCAACTTGTCAATTGACTAAACAAGTGAAATTCTCACGCCTCACCAAATTTCAAATCAGAGGTAAGGAGCAGTGTTGTTCAATCAAGTAATGTACTCATAATTATTCAAATACTTGTGATTCTAGTTGCCGACATGCCACAGGAAGTCCAATATTTTCAAAAGTATCATCCAAACACCTATAATCACCCAATCTACAACCACCCTACTCACCAAGCCAATCTTTAAACCAACCTAAGATAGCTTGAATGCTTTTATTCAAGTTAGTCGTGACAACCAATCTGATGACTAATCAAAGGTTGAACACCAACAGGCTTCTGCTAAAAGAATTGAATCTAAAGTCACCGGTCAACAAATGCAAAAGAAAGAACTGTGAAAGCGTCACAACAACCGTAACAAGCAAAAGATGTTAGAACCCTTCAAGTGGTAAGGTAGTCAATACCGCCCGAAATCTCTAACAAAGTTAAGTGCGACATTCTAATATCGCAAAAGGAGAAACAAGTGTTAAACTTCACAAGCTTTCTAAAACTCATCGGTCATCCGACACTCCCAAAATTCAAAAGACAACGTAACCACACCGTATGCAAGTACCTTTTCCCACCGCTGAAAGAGTCCAAACAAGATAAGCAATTCAACGATCTTTTTAATATGCTCTAAAGTAAATATCAATTTACCATTATTAGAAGCTGATCATGAACGTTCCTCATATGCCAAGTTTTTCAAAGAGTTGAACACTAAGAAAAGCGAGGTACTTAATCGAATGAACGAGTAGTAGTGTCGAAATTTCTAGCACTGTATCAAGACAAATTACCCCTAAGTTGAAAGACCCCCCGAAGTTTTATTATAAACATAACTATTGGGATAGGAAGCGTTGCTAAAGCAATGCTTGATTTAGGTGCTAGTATAAATTTGATGCCCTACTCTATATTCTCACAAATTTCAATCTGGGGATTTAAACCCACAACTATGTCCCCCGCAACTCATAGATAGATTCTTAAATATCCGTAGGGAATAGTCGAGGATGTTTTGGTACGTAGACAAACCGATAATACCGTTGACTTGGTGGGTTCTCGATATGCAAGAAAATCCTGGATTGGACAGAGAGTATACAATATTGCTCGTAATTCATTTATGGGCAACTACTAAAACTATTATTGATGTCCAAGATGGAAATTTGACAACGGATACCTTAGAGAGACTGCTCATTTCAAAGTTTTTGATTCTTCACCTTTCCTTCTATTTCTCGCCATCGATGAAATATTCGAAGTCGATCCTTTGGATAATCTTGTCCAAAACACCTTTTTCCAAACCGTAATAAGACAAGCTTGAAACCTGCTTCTTACACTTGAAAAGGTTGAAGAAGATTTAGATGAAGAAATTGGTGGTACCTTGAACAACTAGACAATAATGAAGTTGATGACAAAATCTAGTGCACTTTTAAATCTACCCAGCTTATTCATCCTCATATAAAGAGGCCAATCCACCTCAACTTCAACTCAAAGACTTACCCTCGAGCACTTAAAATATGTGTTTTTGGGAGTAAAGCGAGAAACATATCCAAGGATAATTTCTTCAACCTTAACCAAACCACAAGAAAAAGAACTCATCAAAGTTGCTTAAACAAGCTTAAGAAATCTATATAGGCTCGAGTATGTGGGATATAAAGAGGCATTAGTCCAACAACGTGGTACGCACAAGATCAACTTTGGAGGATGGTATAAACCCGTACGGAGGCCCAAAGCATGACTAAACCCAAACATGCAAGAGGTAGTTAAAAAGGAAATCCTTAAATTGTTAGAGTATGGGATTATCTATCCTATCATGATAAGAAGCTCGGGTTAGTCCTGTACGTGTACCAAAGAAATCGGGATAAATGGTTAAAAATGATAAAAGTGAATTAGTGCCCACTAGAATAATCACCGGATGGAGAACGTGTATAGATTTTAGGAAACTAAATTTATATACCTAAAAGGATCACTTTCCTCTTCCATTCATTGATCAAATGTTGGAAAGATTACCGGCAATTACCTAATTTTAATGTTTTTGGATGGACCTGCCTGGATATTATCAAGTACCCATAAAGACCGTAAGATCGCAGTTATTGGCACCACATTTACATGTCCTCGGGGACATTTGCTTTTCGCACGCCACTGGTTATGCAATGCCTCCCGCCACTTTCCGTAGATGCACGATATCCATTTTCTGATACGGTGGAGAAAGTTCATTGAAATTTTCATGGACTTATCGTCTCTTTGGGAACTCATTTCGATGATTGCTTACATAAATTGACTTTGGTTTTAGAAAGATGCATTGAATGCACCAACCTCTTAGTCGGGAGAAAAGTCATTTTACGGTTCAACAAGGGATAGTTTTGGGACATATAATTTCAAACAAGGTATCAAGCTCGATAAGGCAAAAGTTGAATTGATATCCAAACTACCTCCCTACATCCGTGGAAGGGATAAGAAGCTTCTAACATGCAGGGTTTTATAGAAGATTTATTAAGGATTTCTATAAAATAAGTCATTCTTTATGTAACTTATTATCCAAAGATGCCAATTTGACTTCAACAATGACCGCCTTATTTCCTTTAATACCTTGAAAGAGAAACTAACATCTACCCCCGTTATAATGGCACCAAACCTGTCTTTACCTTTTGAGATAATGTGTGATGCTTCCGATTATGCAATAGAGCAAATTGGGGACAAAGCAGGGATAAGCCGCTACATGTCATCTACTATGCTAGCAGAAACACTCAACGATGCCCAAATGAATTACACCACCATCGAAAAGGAATTCTTGGCTAGTATTTCTTTAGACAAATTTTGGTCTTATTTAGTAGGATCTAAAGTGATTGTACATCTGATCACGTCGCTAAGATACCTATTAAGTAAACCAAATGCCAAGCCAAGATTAATTGTATTCTTACTCTTACAAGAATTTGACCAGTAGATCAAGGATAAGAAAGGCAAAGGAAAACTTAGTAGTCACCATTTGTCTAGGTTGATTTCACTTCAATTCACTTAAAGATGAGAATGATGATATAGTTGAAACCTTTCCGATGAACAGCTATTTTTCATAAAGTCCGAACCCATGGTATTACTATATTGTAAACTATCTGCCACTGTGTTTTCATGACTAACACTTCATATCATGACAAGAAAAGGTTTTTTAAAACTATTAAGGACTATTTCTGGGATTACCCTTATTTATACAAGATTGGTCAAGATCAAGTCATCCTGAGATGTACCAAGAAGAACATAAGAGCATTCTGACTTTTTGTCATGAACTTCACATGCTATTTTGGGAGAAAAGACATTGTAAGATATTACAAATACCGGATTCTTTTGGCCCACTCTTTTAAAGATGCTCATATGTTTTGTGCACAATGTGATAGTATGTCAAAGAACAGAAACATAAGCAAAAAGAGATGAAATGCCTTTGACATCTAATTTAGTTGTTGAACTCTTTGATGTAATGGGATTGACTTCACGTCCTTTTCCCCATCTAACGGTTTTCAATACATTTCTGTCATTGTGGGATTACGTGGTCCAAGTCAAGTGGCTATCCCCACCAAGACCAATGATGCTAATGTTGTTGTGAAATTCTTGAAAGATTTCATATTCAAGAGGTTCGAATGCCTGTAGCTATAATAAGTGACAGGTAGCCATTTTTGTAACAAACTCTTTTCACGAGTACTAAACAAGTACAACATCACACATAAAGTAGCTACTCCATATCATCCTCAAACTTCCTCGGTTTAGTGGAAGTGAGCAATAGGAAAATTAAGTGGAATATCGAACGCACCGCGTCCGTCAAGGAAGGATCGGGCATTTGTTAAACGATGCCCTACGCATACCGCACCGCTTACAAAACACCTATCGGGACGAGTCTCACCTAATCTGGGAAAGCGTCTTCCGCATTGAACTTGAACACAAAGCTTATCGGGCAATTAAAGAGTTAAACATGGATTTAGATAAAGCAGAAAAACGATTACTTCAAATTTCCACGAGTTGGGAAGAAATTAGGAACGGCTTCATGAATGCCAAATTATACAAGCGAGCGTACTAAGCGCTATCACGACAAGAGGCTAGTTCCCTAAGACTCTTCACCCCTGGAATGAAAGTTCTTTATTTAACTCGTTTGAGATTGTTTCCGTGAAAGCCGAGATCAAGACGGGATGACCATTCAAAATAGTTCAAGTATTCAACATGGAAGAAGGGGAACTATCGACTCCAAGACACAAAAAACGCTCAAAGTCAACGGCCATCGTGGTCAAGCCTTATTTAGAAGAACCAAACAACATTGTCAAATGGATTGCATTTGGTCGAGTAACCCTTAGCACCAAAGATACGCCTTGTTAAGACAAGTTAAAGCTACCGGGAGGCAACCCATCATTTTAAGTAAAAAAAAATAAAAAATAATTTTTGTTTGTTATTTGTTTTCTTTACTTAATTTTATTGTTTATTTCATTTTAATTGTACGTGAATAATTTTTAAATTGTTAGAACTAAAAAATATTTGTCGAGATGTTAAGTTTACAAATGACCGTTCTGTATACACTTTAATGATGAATACGATGGATGCACCGTGCATTTTCCATTACTACTTGCACATTCTCAGGAAATAGGTAATCTCTTTCTTCTCTTCTCTTTATCTTTAATTTACGCTTGTTACATCGAGGACAATGTAAGTTCTAGGTCGGGGTGGTGAAAAGTTACCATGCTTAATTAAAAAAAATAAAATAAAAAAAATATACTTTTTGTGGTATTTGGTTTTATTTCTATTCTCAGGTGATTTAGTAATTTTTGGAATAAAAAAGTTTCACAAAAGTTTATCATTTTCTTTAAATCAAATTTTAAGTAAATAGTTAAGTCTTTTGTAATCGTTAGATTAATTTTTGAAAACATATCATGAAATATTTTGTAATTATTTTTGATAATTAGTTAGTTTTTGTCATAATTAGTATTTCTTGATAAGATGTTGAAATTATATTAAACCCAAAATCGGTAAGCTATGAAGTTTTTTTAGGGAGACTACCTTTGCGGAGATATAATTTGAGCCTAATTTCCTTTATTCAGAAGTGAAATATATATTTTTTCTACTCCAAACACATTTCTTATTTCTTCAAATTTTTAGATGATCTCTATAGGTATTAGCATTGAATGTATGAATTTTTTTTTCATTTTAATAGTAGTATCATATATTTTTGATTATTATTTTTGCTTAGATTAAATGATTTGAGTAAGTTGATAAAAGTATATGCTTATATCTCATTTATGCATGACTACTACAAAAACAAAAAGACATATCCTGGGTTACCTAAACCAAGATCAAACAGAAAAGCCACAAAAATTAACCACTCACCAAAAACCAAAATATGTACAACTGTATAATGGGGTTGACTCTCTAAGAAATACATATATTGAAAAATATCTATTAAAAAAAAATAAGAGAGAGATAAAAATAGTATCATCTACATACTATAACCCGCATTGCCTACAAAGTCGCGAGTAAAGGCTAATTACAAAAGAAAGATATAAGAAGTAATTCCCCAAAAGTCATTGCAATTTCTTCATTTGTAAAAGGCATATATCTTGAAATTCTTTCTTAATGAAGTTTGATTTATGCATGAAAATAATTTTTATATATGATATCTTTATAATTTATACATTTGATTCCTTTCTACGAGATCAATGTTAAAATAACACTTTGAAAGCCTTTATTCTTTATACATGCGAACATATTAGTTCATTTCTATACATCAACTCTTTCGCATATAAATTAGTACGAGTGTTTTCAACCCATAGGATTCAAGAGCTGGTTTTAGAGTATTAATTTCAGGAATAGAGTCGGCGACCATTCATGACACCGAAATTGGGTGAAATTAAATTGATACATTTTTGATATGAAATATGAAAATGATTTTCACTAATTATTATAATAAATCATGATTGTTTAAAGAGATTAAGATAACTTATGCTTCGAGATTTTAATTATGATCTTAAAGGAGATTAAAAAGTACGAGACATTTTTCGTGAGATGTTGATAATTTGTGATTTTGTTGTAAATTTAATTTTTAAACCTGCTTGTTTTTATTGTTTCTTTTGTTTTTACATTTAGTACAATGTTTGGGTAATCATCGAAAAACCCTCACGAGACTCAAACTCATTCCACTGTGGCAAATCCTGTGGGTTTAAAGGCTTGTTGCATGTTAAATGCAACCGTGTCAATCCACCAAGCGATTTAGGATAGTTTAATTTTTAGTTTTTATCGCTTCTCTTGCTAAGTGGACTAGCAAGAAGGTTCGTTTGGGTTGTGATGAGTTGCTCAAAAAGCACCTAAAATAACCATGATTTTATGCACTTTAATTGATTAAAATATATATATTTATATGTTTTATCATATATTTATATAAATTTGTCTTTTTTCGAATCACGGTATTTTTATTGTTTTTTCGTGAATTTTGCCTAAAAACGCAATGTAAAGACTCAAAGAAGAATATACTTGAAGCAATACATCACAAATAAATTGATAAATAATGGAAAAAGGTCAACAAACATGGAAAAATTGGACAAAATGGGTCGAAAAGGTCAAAAATGTCAAAAGATCTGAAAAACGCTACAAGGCCGTAGCTCCAAATTCACCGCTGGGGCCAGTCACAAGGCCAAGCCAGAGTCGCCACACAATAAGTCGTTGCCGCTGCTGCTGACGTCACAAGGTTGATGCTCACACAAGCCGCATCAGACACGTGCATCGACACGCGATTACAGTAGCGCGTTAGTGCAACAACATACGCGCCCAACGCGTTTTGACCCATTTTTCACGGCACGCCTCATGACGCTACATGTCGACGCCATTGATGACCTCAAAGATGTCCACTACACGTTTTTTATTTTTTTAATATTTTTTTAACATTTTTTTAATCATTTTTTCTCTCCATCCTCACCTATAAATACCCCCCCTCCCATTCACTCAAAATACACCTCAAAAACCTCACTTCTCTCTCTTCTTTCTTTCTCTCATTTCTTAGTTTTTGAGTTTTCTTTAGTTTCTTTTCTTAGTTTCTAAGCTTTTCTTAGTTTTTCTTAGTTTTTAGTTCAATTGTCTTAGGTTTAGAGTTCTTCTTTTGAGAGGAACTTGTAATGTTTTTGTAATAATTTAGATTTTTGATTCAATAAATGGAAGTGCAAATTCCGCTCGAGGTTTTCTAGCAACTGAATAGCGTCGAAGCATCGTATGATTTTATTTTCTTTACGCTATTTTTATGCTTTATTCTTACATGTTATATTTAATTTGTTCCGATTAAATTTAACTGTCAGGCTGCTTATAATCATGATATAATAATAACGTTGTTATGCTTGCTAAATATTAAATAGGTGAAAATTTCTAAAATGAATTGATTTTATTTTTTATTCAAGATTTTATATTAAGGATGTTGTATAGAAATACATTATTTTTCATTACAAACTTAAATCCAAAATTAGATTTTAAGGTTTAGTTATCCGGTCTAATTTAGAGTAGTGCTCTTTTTATTCGTTGGTACATACACCGCCTCGTAGTTAGAGTGAAGCTCTATTTCAAAAAGTTTTATATAAGAATTATTATGTGAAAATGTATTGACAACATGTTTTCAATAAGGGTTTTAAAACTTGAAAGTTAGTACTCGGATAACTAAATTCCTGGTTTAATTTGGACACCTTGATAAAGTTTAAACTGCCTAACCCCACCAAAGGTGGCATTTAAATGGTTCATTTTCAATCTCTTAGAAAAAGGAATTAATTTAATTAACCAAATTAGTTATCAACCCCACCCATAAATGTGTTAATTGATTTGTTTAGTTAACAAAGAAGTATCTAACCCCACCAAAGTGCAGTATTCATACAAAAAGAGAGAATCAATAAAATATCAATTTATATCTTTAATAGCCTAGATAATACGAAAGCAAGCATAATTAACTTAGTTATTATATCCATAAATACTCCACTAATTTAAATGATAAAATTTGCATAAATATTTATTGAACTGTAATTATATTTATTTGTAGATAAATATTTATTGAATTTGTATCTATGTTTATTTTTTTATTTAATTAATCTGTATATATGTTTATTTTAATGTTATTAGATTAGGAACACAAAAACCAAAATATCGTGACAGGATGTTTAGGATTTAATTTCGTTTTTAAAAGTTTGAATAATAAATTAAGAACCACATACATTCCTTCCTTAGATCGACCTTGGGAGTATACTTATCATTTTCTACGAAATGATTCGTGCACTTGCGAGAGTTTTACAAATATTAAAACCAAAGTATTTGCGAGAATCGGCGATGTCGGTTTTCGTTCATCAACCTTTAATGCTTTTTAAGCAAATAGGCTTTGACTGGTGTCATTGCTTTTATTTGATATGGGCCTCCTATTCTTTCTTGTTAGGGAAGACCTTCTTGAGTACCCGATACCTAGGGAGAACGACTTAAAGCGCATAACTTTATTGTAGTAATATGCTACATTTTTCTTATGTTCAATCATTCTTATCAAAGCTTCATTTCTTTTTCCCTCCGCCAATAATAAGTCAACTACTTTGTTTGAAGTGTTTTGGTCCTCAATTAGGACTAATCTTATAGTTGGAACCTTTATCTCTATAGGATTATAGCTTCAGTCCAATATACTAGTGAGAGAGGTGTCTCATTGGTGTTACTTCTAGTACTGGTTCTGATAGCCTATAAAGCACCAGGACACTCGTTAACCTAATTTCCTTTAGCAGTTTCCAACCTCTTATTAAGTAACTTTAGTATTAATTTGTTTTAAGACTCTGTCTGAATGTTGGCCTATGGGTAATATGAAGTTGAGTGACATATTTTGATGTTGTACTTAGCAGCAAATTCTCTGATGTTGTTACATGTAAATTACCTTCTAATATCTGTGATAAGTTCTTTGGGCAAAATGAAGTGATAAATTAGGGTCTTCCATATAAACCAAATTATTTACCCTTCCCTTATTCTTCATAGAGGCTTTGCTTCAATCTATTTTGTGAAAGAGTCTGTAGCCACTAAAAAGAGCTTCTTTTGACCTACTACTTATGGCAATGTTCCTACTATATCCAGCCCCCATTTGTAGAAAGGCCATAGGCTAATTACCCTTATCATCTACATTGTAGGTACATAGGACAATGGAATGAATCACTGACACCTATCACATGTCTAGGTGTACCTTAGACAATTCACTAACATTATTGGCCAATAATAACCCTTTCTTATAATTCATTGGAATAGCTTTCTACCCCCGAATTGGAGTCACATTCTCTTTCGTGAGCTTCAAACATGATTCTCTTAAATCATTCTCTAGTTACGCACAAGAGTTTGATTCCAAGGGTTGTCTTTTTGTATAACTTGTCATTTTGTATGATGTACTATTTGACTTTTGACTTGATTTCTTTTACTATTTTCTGATCCTCAGGTAGGCCCCCATCTTTAAGAAAATTGAGAATTGGTGTGAAACATAAGTTGGCAACCCTATAGATGTTTTCAACAATTTTTTCTACTTCTTCCAAAATGGCCTCAATAAGAACAACTATAGAGATTATTATATCATTATTAATGTCACAAACAATAGCTAAAGTGACCAAAGCATTGTCATGGCTATTTTCATTTCTTTGTATTTTCTTGATCTCAATGTGAGCTAATTTTAAGCATTCTTTTTTAGTCGCTTTACATATCTTCTCATCTTACTGTTATTGGACTCAAATGTGCCAAAGTATTGATTGACCACCAACCATGAGTCGTTGTGTAATACAATACCATTTTCTCCCAATTTTTTTGAAGTCATGGTACTAAAGATAGTTTCCTCCTACATCGTTTTCTCCACGTTATTGGTAACTTAAAAGTCCATCCTTACAGAATATTCTAAACTATTTCCACTATGATCTACTATAACCACTCCTAGCCCTGCTCCTTCAAAATTGTGAGCACCATCCATGAACACCTACCATATGGGAGCTTATTTTAGATCCAAACACACACTTCATCCAACTCTTCATAATTCGTAACTTTATAAGAGTTACTATACTCGGTGACAAAGTCTATCAAGGCTTGAGCTTTTATAGAAGTCGTAGGTATATAATTGATATCATATTCTCATAATTCAATTGTAATACACACTAGCATCCTTGAAACTTCTAGTTTTTCCAACACATTCTTCAATGGATGTGCCACAATTCTTCCATTTAACTATTAGATTCCTTTCAAGCCATAGGAGGTTTCATGTCAATTAGAGCATGTATCTTGTCTAGATTGGCTTTAATCCCCCAACTAGAGATAAGATATCCAAGGAATTTTCTTGAGGTAACACCAAATATTTCTCCCAAGTTTTTGATGTGATTTGTAGGTTTTGTTGACTTAATCATTATGTCATCCACATATGCTTCCATATTCCATTCCAATTGATCAGATGATGATAAGTAGCATCGACATTCTTTAAACCAAAAGGAATTTAAGGGTAACAGAAAGTACCTTCTTTAGTAATAAAGGATGTTTTTTCTTCATCTTATAGGTGTATTCTAATTCGATGATAACCAGAACATGCATTAAAGAAACTTATCAAACTGAATCCAAGGGTGGCATCAACTAGTTGATCAATACTTGGTAAGGGAAAATAGTCTTTTGGATAGGCATCATTTACATAAGTTAAATCCATACACATACTAGGTGAGCCACAAGCTTTCTTTACTAACACTATGTTGGACAACCATGTTGGATAATCTACTTCTATGACAATCTCCGTTTCTTTAAATGTAGCAACTTGGGCCTTGATCACTTCTTTTTTTCTCTTGGAAATTGTTTTCTTCTACTTGACAAGTTTAGCCTTGGGATCAACATTTAATCTGTGGGTTATGATTCTAGGGTTAGTTCTAAGCATATCTCCAAGTTTCCATGCAAAGACATTAGAGTTGGTCTTTAAGAAATGTAATATTTGTTTCCTAAACTCTACTTTTAGGTTGGTACTCAACCCTACTAAACACTTTCTTCTAGGTCATTTATGGGGTGGGCCACATTGTAGTTACTACTTTGGAACCACTTCCTTCATTGTAGCATTGTAACAACTTCTAGCTTTCTCTTAATCGCCTCTTATCTCTCTCACACTTTCCTTGATTGGGTATTTTATGACTTGATGAAAGGTTAATGGGATAACCTAAATCTTATGTAACCATGGTCTCCCCATAATTGCATTGTAGTGAGATAGGACATCAACTACCACAAAGTTGTCATAATAATTGGCCTAGTTACCATGACTAGTAGCACCACAGTTCCAATAGCATATGTGGTACGGATATTGAATCCATCTAAGGGTAACTCCATCTCAGTGATGTCATTATATTTTACCCCTAGTGCTTTGATTATAGCGAGAAAGAGAAGATCCATTGAACTTTCAGTTTCAATCAAGATTATGCAAACATCACACGACCCAACTCGAATAGTGACTATAAAAGGATCTTTGTAAGAGGTTGAAGTCATATCATTGTTGGTAAAGGTAACTGGGATAGAGGGTGGTCCTCTATGTAAATTATAAACATGAAGATCCCTATACACTTCTTAAGCATATCTCTTGAGTGCGTTATTGGAGACCCCATTAAGCCTAGGTCCTTCATGGATGGTATGAATAATGTTATCATCATTACATGGTTCTACCCTATTAACAAGCGAGACAAACAATTTCAAACTTTCTCATAAGGGTTGATGATCTGCTCTTTCATTATCATTTCCCACAAGGTCATCTAAATACCCGTTGAACAATAAATCCTCTATTTCTTCTTTAGATGTTTGCAATCTTGTGTTTTGTGTCCCATATCCTTGTGAAAAGTACACCATTTAGATGTATCCCTTAAGGTGCCCTTATCTTTGGTGGACATATGATGTTTTGTTCGTTCTTTATCCTTAAGACAACTTTAGCTAAGCTTACTCTTAAAGGTGGACCTTTAAAAGGTGATAGAGATCTATCTCAAAGTTTAAGATTTCTTGACCATTGACCTCTCCCTTTGTGATTTGGGGTAAAATGCTTACTTTTTTAGTGACCACTTTATCTCAAATCACTTTGTCCGGGTTTATCCTTCTTGTTTCTTATTCCGATATGGCTTTCACAAATGCCTTATTCTTTCTATCAAGCTTCAGCTCTCACTCAAGATTAACAAAATTTTGGTTTCTCCTTAAGCTTTCTCCATTGTCTATGGCACAATCTTGATCAATTCAGTAAATAGGTTTGAATTTCTCAATAGGCTTTATTTAAATTCCTTTATTGCTATAAAATTAGGACTATCTACAATCTCCGACTTTTCTTCTCTAAACCTCCTCGTGTATTCTTTTATTGACTCATCGCTTCCCTGGGTGATTGAGAAAAAATGATGAGATTCCTTTCTCATGGGTTTGTTACTAGTGTAATTGTTGATGAAAAACTTGGATAATTAAGCTAAAGAAGTTGTAGTCATAGGTGCCAAGTTATTGAACCATTTCTGTGCACCATCACATAGGGTAGCTATGAAGAGTTTTCACATCATAACATATTTTTTTGTCTCGAGTGAGACTTACAAAAGCCATATCCATTTTGAAATGCAAAACATAAGTCACAAGGTCCTTCATTCCTTGGTAATCAGGATATTTAGGACCACTAAATTTGGTGGTTAGTTGGTTAATTGTTCTTTATTTATTCAGAGAAAGGGGAAACATAAAGCTGTTCACAATCTTTATCGACATCATAATGCGGTTTGCCTTTGTCCTACCTCTTTTTTATTTCTTTAAGAGCTTGATCTTACTTTTTATTGGTTTCTTTGAGGGCTTGCAAGCATGATCCCAACAACCTCATTTCCTCAAGTACTTGCTCATTATTATACTAGGCTATGTCTTGTCTCAACTGAACTATTTGTGTCTCAACACTAACATTGTGTTATCTGACATCTTCCACTTTGTTTTCAACTATCGCAGGTTCATTTTTCCTTAGAATTAGCTTAATTTACTTAACTAAGTCATTGGCTTGACCTAACTATGGAATTGCATTTGCTCGGGCACATAATGCTCTATTTTCTCATCTCATTTCCTCAAGCTCTCTTTTGAGCTCAAAGAGTTACTGTGCTAGCTCTTGTTGAGGGTCAATCTCATTTATAAGATGGTTGGTGGTTCAATTCAACCTTCTTCATGTGTAGGTGGAAGATTATCCTTAGGACAATTTCATTAACTAGTCTCAACCTTTCCTTAGCTCGAGTTGCAACCATGGTAGATCTAGTTGGTAAGAATGCGGGGTGAAATGTTAGTTACCAGGATTTTCTCTAAAAACTCAAAGTGAATCTTGGAAAATACGAGATCAAAAACAAAAGCTTAACCTTTAAATTTGAAACCCAATGTGGACACCAAAATGTTGGGGATGTTCAAATTTTAGAGAGAGAAACTATAAAGAAGTTAGTGAAATGAAAACAATGCGTGGTGATCTGTTATTAGGTTCATATATATAGGACATTACATGTATACATTTCAATTATATAGGGGTACAATAGTAAATACATAATTTAACTTAGGCTTGATTACATTAAGAAACCGAGTAGATGGTCAGTCCTTCAATGATTTAGACTATTACAGACTGGTAATGATGCTTGTTAGATTAATACTTTAGGCACGAGCAAAGCTTTAAGTCTCATGCAGGTTATATCAAGACTCGGGCACTTCAATGGTTGAGCTTAAGATTGAACCTTACACTCAAACACTAGGAGATCTAACATTAGTGTTATCCTTAAAGAAAGAGTATAAATTATGTAACATTGATATAATTTATCAATTTCATAAATTAATGAAAGGGTAAGAGAATGTAACATTTATAAATATAACAAATACTCACACTTTATTGCCAAATTCTTCTCTAACCATGTTATGAAATCAATATACTTGTCATTTTCATAAATCTTGAATGCATCATACTCTTTTTGGGGGCATCCATCGAAGTCACTCTTGAAAGATGTAAATTTTCTTACTGATGAATTCCTCTTCTTCTTTTTCTTTGGTTTGCCTCATATGGGGACCTCACTTGTAATCTAGCAGATAGATTCTTTTGTATTTCATATTTCTTGTTTTTTAGTGGACAAGATGCAATCACACAAAAGTCTACATCATCAAGAATATTGATATCTTATTGGCTTTCACTGTAATGTTTTATCTCAAACCCCTATATTGTGAACTTCTTGTCATATGGATAAAGTTTTATAACTTCTACATCAACTCCTTTGCTTTTAAATACATCAAACAATTCATTCCCTTTCACCATTCCATCAACCTCCAAAGTAAAAATGTTGAATTTCAAAAATTCCTTTACCCTTGATTCCAAATTGTTCTTTACAATCTCCACCTTTATGTTGTTATTCTACCATAGGTTCAACATAATGACTCATTCACAGTAAATTGGAAAATTACCAGAATGGTTTACACCAACTCTCTCATTAATATCATCAATCGAATTATGCTTAAATGAAGTGCCCGTTTCTATATAACTATCTTATTCAGCTCCTTTCTCTTTAATGGTCTTGTTCAACATGTTTAGCACACTTACCAACATGCCCTATATTTCTTTTGCTTCTTCTTTAACAACCAATACTTCTTCCATTACCTAAAAAATATAGGTGGATAAGAGAAATCACACCTCATTACAAATTGATAATACAAAAATGGCCCAAACATTAGAACAAAGTATATGAATGTAAACTAAATTTGTCATTTATATATATATATAGGAAGATACCTAATCAATGGTTGTTCTTGTATATAAGGACATGTGACATTTGTCAATCACATTTTTCTTTATTTTCTTTTCCATGTGTCAAACATTCTCATCCTTTTCATTACCGATTTCATTGCCCAAACCTCCCTTGGCAACCAAACTTGAATGTTAGTATGTTGTAAATTTTTCCTCTTCTATTAGATGAATGATAGCTAAAACCACAAGTTGAAATTAAATTTATCCAAAATTAGTTACAATAAAATTCAAAGAAAAACTAAACAAGTAAAAATAAAAAAAAAACAATAAAAAACTTCATATAATATAGGACTTACATTATTTTAGATTAAAAAAAGTCTTATCTGAATAATTGAATCTAAACCATCTATCAAACTTTTTACTTTCCCACTGACAAATACTAGAAAATGCATTGGGTTCTCGTCTCATTACTAACTAATCAATAAATGCAAGTATGGCTTCACAAGCCTAAATATGCAAAGCTAGAGAAAATTGTATGTATTGTACGATATGGATTGTAAAGATTTGCTCACACATTTATCTTCTACGGTTCCATCGTCCCGAATGTCATTTTCTTCTTCTTCTTTCTTTTTTCAATATGTTCTTCTATACTTTTATTCAATGACTCTAAATTATTCTTGTTCTTGGTAACTCTATCAAAGATATTATTCTTCAACCTTTGAACCGTATATTTGTATGCAACCTTTTTTTTTATGAGAACTTGTTAAATTTGTCCAAATCTTCAACGATACACAAATAGTTTTCGCTTATTTTTGAGTCTTTTACTCACCAAGTAATATCATTTCAAATGCAACAATGAATGGTAGAGGAAGAACATTGTTCCTATCTGTATTCTTCCACAATCTTTTGTAAACATCAAGTAATTTAGATTTACTTATTGTTTTATCCTTCTTAAAGTATATGGTGCAACTCGCTTTATAGAGAAGGAATGCTATCATCACTAGTAAACATCATTCCTATTACCAAGCTATATTCTTTATAGTCAAATGTACTATAAACTCAATTTTATGCATCCTTAACAAAAAACTGAAGCATGATTCCTCAAATCCACTCCTAAGACAAAACATATCTACTAAATACTTGTCTCGATCTCTTCAAGTCGTGACATATTTGAAATCTTTCTAATGAAATGATCTTCCCATTTAACACATGGAATACATTCACTATTATATACTTTCATGATTTGAAAAGACAAAATTATGAAAATAACTTGTAATTGATGTTATATTACAAACTTTTACATCTCATAATAGTAAATATAAAATTACTAACAAAAATGAACGAAAATTAAGATGTTAATTAAGACAAACATAGGTTATTTATGATTTAATTACATAAGCTTACGAGGAATTTCATGAAATTAATGACATATTTAGACGGTATCAGATACAATTGTATTCAAATAATTTAAAAAGTGATCATTTGAAACAATCGATGTACAATTATTTAATTAGAGACTTAATGTAATCATATACAAATAATGAAGACTAATCTAGATTATATAAAATATAAATTTTGGTATGTTACTATTTCTTGTTACATTACTTTTTCTTCATATTATTATAGTTTTTTCCTTGATATATAAGTACCATTTTTCTGGTATTTTAAAGTCTGTGAACATTTCTGGTTTTATTATTTGATAATTTTTTTGGAATATCTTGTTAATTTCTATGAATTCATTTTGTCTATATATTGTATTATTATGACTATTTATTAATGAATATCCTACAATGTAATGTATTGAAAATAAATGATTTCTTTTCTAAATCTCTTCTTTCAAATTTATAAGCCAAACTTAATACTTGATTTAAGTTTTTATTATAAATATTAATAGCAAACCTAAGGACATTGTTAATTTTAATTTCAAGTATCATAAATTACCATGGATCATTCATAGTAGACTATCTTTCCTATTTAATATTTTTTTATCAAGTAATGTTATTTTTGTTGGTATATCTATTACTTCTTTGAAATGAGTTGTATTAATATTTGGATTCTTGATGTATCCAAATTTTCCTTTATTATTTTGAGAAAATTTTGATAATTTTTTTTATAATAGTTTCTTTGTCAATTAATGATATATTATATATTTTTTACATTTGTAATATTAATGCTCATTTTTTATTACTTCTTTCGTAATAAACTATTTTTTAAAAAATATTTCATTAGTGTGAAAATGATGGATCTTTAAAATATCTTTTGAATTTCTTCAAACTTATTTTTACTAATTACAATGACTTGTGACAAACATATTAAGATGTTCTCTATTTATAATATATCTAGATTTATTATTATTTCTTCTTTCTTTATTATTTTTTTTTATATTTTTTTTTATAGAATGTTATTATTTATTTTAATTAGATTTAACTTATGTTATATTTAAATGATATTTATAAATGTTTTTAAATCATGAAATACAAGTATTTTTATGTTATTTTTTTATGTCATTTTAAGACAAATCCACGACTCTAATTTCTTAGATGACTTTTGGTTCACAGAATGAGAATAAAATGAAAATGAAATAGTTTTGTTTGGTTTGAACATTTGAATCAAAAAATGAATTAGTATTACAGTGTTTGATTTCCAACTTGATTGGAATGGAAAACACTGTATATTACCTTAATATCCGTATATTTAGTAAAATTTAAATATTATCATTTAATTATTATTTTTTCATTAGACAAAATTCATTATTGAATTTTTTTGAATAATTATTACTTAAAAATAAAATATATTATTTTTCTAAATAAGATTCTGAGATTTGGGATTTAGAATTTAAAGATTTAAGATTTGAGGTTTAGAATTATATTTGTGGGTTAAAGTTTATGGTTAAAATTATTATTTGTCTAAATAAGGTTTAAAGTTTTGAGATTTAGAATTTAAAATTATATTTGTAGTCAAAGTTTAAGTTTTTAGATTTGGAGTTTAAGGTTAAAATTATATACATTTTTAAATATGGTTTAATGTTTCGAGATTTTGAATTTAGGGTTTAGAATTTATGATTTAAGCCATAAGATTTAGGATTTACTATTATATTTAAGGTTGAGATAAAATTAATTTTTTTTAAGATGAAATAGAATTATAATTCTTTTAATATAAAAATGAATTATGATTTACTATATTTTAAAAATCATTATATTCTATTCTAATTTTTATTTAAGTGAATATAAAATTACTAAGAATTAATTCTCTCTTCGGATTAGTAAAAATCTTGTCCAGTGCAAATCCAGAAGTACCGGAAACAAAATCCGACGTGGTTGAGATTTTTTCTTTACTCCTCTGATCGCTATTCATAATATTATCCGTTTTCACCGCCGACGACGAGTATAGTCTGAGACTGAGGTTCCAATGAATTAACCCTACTACGAGACTGGTGGAAATTTCTCGAATTCAAGTACGTCAGATTTAGACTGAAATAGGTAAGAGACAGAGAGAGAGAGCGAGGGAGCAGTTGATAGAAATTGGATTTTGTTTAATAGTCAATCAGTTTTCCACATGCAATTTTCTTTCTGCTTGCATTTTTGTTTGGTTTGACTATAGATGTCATTGCACATCACATGTTTGATGAAATATGACCATGAGATCATCAATTTGTTTTGATTTCTTAGATCATTTGTGTTGTTAGCCATTTCATTTTCAATCCCTGAAGACCTTGGAAAACTGGAGGTATTTGACTCAGTGGGAATGGACGCTCTCTTTGAGTCAATCAAGGTCCAAGATCTACTTTCATCCAGCGATCTCAACGACCCAACGACTCCTCTATCTGCACCCGATCTCCGCCTCCTCATTCAGCGACTCGAATCTCATTCTTTACAAATCAAAACTAAAATCCAATCCTATCTCTTAACTCATCATGGCGACTTCTTCAACCTCTTCACCCTCTGTAATGATGCCATTTCACGCTCCAACCAGATCTCTGATGACTTCTCCGACCTCCTCAATTTGATTTCTGACAGTCTGGTCGATATTGAGATTTCTAATACTGTGAAGGAGATGACTGCCAAGAGCCGAGAGATGAGGACTAAGAAGGAATTGTTGGAGTTAGTTAGGGCAATAGTTGGAATTACTGAGAAATTAAGTCGTGTAAAGGAGGATATGAAGAGTGGGCGTCTGAGATTTGTAGCTGAGGAATTGAAGCAGGTGAAGGAGAGTCTGAGGATATCCGATGATGTTGATCAGGTCAGTGAAGGAGAACCAATTGTGTATGGATTATTGAGGAACGAATGGTCGGTCTGCTTTGAGGAGGTAAAGAGATGTTTTGCTATTTTTGTTGTATTTGTTTGTATGATATAATTTGTTTATTTTGTTGTTCTGGTGATTGTGTTTTTTAGAGGAATTCGATTTGGGTTTGTAGATTCAAGATGTGCTTTTGAAGCTCATGGAGAATGCTGTGTTATTCGAACAAGAATCTAGCAGAGTTCGAGTCAGAAATTTGTTAACTGATGGTGGAGTTACTCAGACTGAACTCCATACTGTTTTAGAAGCTTTGGACGTAAGTGAAACCAGTGCCTTGTGTGTTCCTTGTAAGATTTACAATGGGCTTTCTAACTATGTAGATTGAAGAAAATCTTAGTAGAGTCTGAAGGATTAAATGAATTTTGGAATCTCATGTGCTTTTCAAGGATTATGGTAATAGATTTGGGTGTAAATTGTCGAATCCATTTCTCTTTTATAGGTAATTGGCATTTTGGACTATGGCCTTGCAAAAGTTGCTGACATGTTGATCAAGCATGTCATCTTTCCTGCTGTAAATTATGGATCGCCTGTAGCATTTATGGAAGAATTTGTTCAGGATTCTGACAAAAGGAAAGAGGCTATATTAAAGATCATTCCATCACATGATCACATGGTAATATGTGTGAATGTTTACAGACTTTTGATTGCTTATTATTTCATCATAGTGTCATTTTGTTAATGTTAATATTCTGATAATTTGGCATCAACCTACATTTTAATATTTTGAAGTTCTGCATATCTTGAGCTAACAATTTTTTTCCAGTTTGAAAACGAGGGTGAGGCTCTATATTCAAAGATAATTCAGGTTATCAGGTTTGTCTACAAATGTATATGCTTTGAAAATGGTTCTTGGATCAGATCCTTTGGAAGATTGACATGGCCAAAGATTTCGGAATTGATCATTTCTAATTTTCTATCAAAGGTTTTGGTTTAAACTTTAACCTTTGAACTGAAGGCAATTTTTTCTTTACCTTGCATTTCTATTGAAATGAGTTTTCCTTGTTTCAGGTTGTCCCTCAAGATGCTTCAAAGCTTGGTGATTTTCAGAAGATCATTGAACGGACGTCTCAATTTGAGGCTTCTTTAAAGGAAATGCTGTTTATTTCAGCATCTGGTGATGACCGGCTGAGCAATTATGCTGAAAATGTGGAGGTTCACTTTGCATCTAGGAAGAAGATAGAGATGTTGGCAAATGCTAGGAATTTGCTTCTAAGATGTGATTTTTCTATTCCAAAAGTAAGCTTCTTGCGCTGAATGATCCTCAAGTTATAATATTTTGTGTCTTTTTGATTGATTATCAAAACTTCAACAGGAGCATGCAGGGAGAAGTGCCTTGAGAAATGGCAGTAGTGATGTCAAGACTTCCAAAAATGTTGTTCAATTGCTATTTTTGTCTGAGAGGTGTGTGGTGTCAACAGCTGGCATTCAGTTGATGGAGCTTGTCCATCAGATTCTTAAGGTACCCAATACAAAAGACTTTCAAGTGCTGCTGTATTTGTTAATAGCTTCTTGATTTTGTTTTCTTATTTAAATGCAAATGTCGGTTGGTTTTACGAGTCATAGCTGGTGTTCATTTATTCTACTAATGCACTTTAGATTTATCAGTCTACCCAACACTAACTCTCCCCTTTTATTGTTTCTGCACATGATCCTTATGAATATAACTTCAAAGTAATTTTCTGGGGTGTATATGTTTATAAGATTTGGGGCAAGTCACATTGGTGTAGGAGCAGTAGAGTAGTCAAAAATTGACAAAATCTTGATGAAGGAAGGACTACTTCTATCCTATTTCTTGAGAAAAACTATTCAAAGCAAATAGAATAATCTTAGTAATATCATTCACTAATTGCTCTTTGTACACACAATACTCTATGAAAGTTCGCTTGATGTACAACCAAGAGAGAGGTGATGCAGAAACTTCAAGGACCCAACAACTCTCACCACAGTAGAAATAAAAAAACAACAAACAACAGTAATAATCCAAGAAAAAGAAAAAAGAAGCCAGATAATCATAAATGCATATAAGTTAGAAAGCAGAAAGAAAGAAAATGCTTTTCAATCACAATCAGTACCTCCTATGTGTGAACATATTCGATAATCACTTTAATTGTAGTAACATCACAAACGAGCATGCATAACACAATGAGATAACATGGTAAACTCACGTATGAATTAACTTTTATATAGTAACATTCTCGGGTTACTAGGGAAACCATCGGTAGCAAGCAATTTACTATAATAAGCAAATCAATAATTTGCAACTAAAAGAAATATTAACTTAATACATCTATCAGTTGGAGCACTACGTTCAAATGTGCCTAAGCTACCTCCACTGTCGTTTGCATAGCAACTGCCATCCAAATAGATCAAGCTCTCTTTGGAGCCCCACCATCACGTAATGTGGCATAATCATTAATGGTTCGTATAAGCGAACAACCTAGGGTATGGAAACTCTTATGCACATGAACCTGTATACAAATTATGTCTCAGTGTATAATTCATTTTAATTAAAACCCACCCAAAAACAAGTTTTTTAGAAATCACTTGGCTTATCACTGATATGGAGCTACACTCAATCTATCACTGATTCGAAATTAGAAAAACCATTTTTTACAAAATTTTGAGTTTTCGAAGTACAATAGCTTCCCCACGTTTTCTAATTAATCAAAACAATAATCATAATGATGGATAGTTATAGAAAACATTTTAGCTTTCACGGGTCTCGCTGGTCACTCAAGTGAGGATAATAACCACAATCTTTCGCCGACCACATCAGTGAGGTCTCATAGGTCACTCATAGGTCACTTGGGAGCACCCAAAACTCTCTTTTTTATTTGAAAAATGCTGAGTAATTTTCCATAAATACCTACAAAAAGCAACGATGCCCACAATCTAAACATGTCAACTTCATACTCCAAACTTTCAATTGGTGTGTGTATCATGCAAACATACAAAGTGTAATCTATGTGAGTGTGTAAAATAGTGAACCATCAGTTGACTTTTTATGGATGATAACAAATACCCTAAATAAAATATAGATTTCGTGTTTTACGCACAAGAATACTAATACCAAAACAATGAGACTTATACTCTACTATTTATACTTGAAGGTTGTTACTCAAAACACAAGCGTTTTGAGGCAACAAAAGACACACTATGAATGAAAAATTATACTCTAAAATAAACGACAAATAAAAGACTCAAATAACACAACTTAAGCTCAGTGATAATACTAAAACTAATACGACATGAACAATTTATCACTTAGCATAAATGATGCGGGATAAAATTAAAGAATTATTTAAATTTTTAAAAAATTAGGGTTTTATATTAGTATTTTATTTTTATCAAAATTGTTATTAGAGTAGGATTAATTGTTGGATTATTATAATATTTAGTAGAGTTTGAGTTATTGTAGAATTAGAATACCTTTTTATTTTATTTAGAAATAGGCTTGTTTACGTTATAATTGTAGACTTTTATTTATTTAATTATAATATTGATTTTTGAGAACTTCTATTCTTCAATTTTTCACTTCACAACTTATGGTAGAGCTTCTTGATTTTGTTTTCTTTAATAAATTTAGATCCTCTTCTCTCAATTATTTTGTGACTGTTTACGTGAAAACAATACAATATTTATCCCAATTTTGAAAAAATAATGTCTATTTTCTTACTTAAAAGAGAAATCGAATGAGTATATTGATGATTTAAAATTATCTAATTTGATGAAGAATAAGAAGTTATCGGTGATGATTATTTTGATGATTCAAAACTTCTTATCTTTGATGAAAAGTTACAAATTGATATTGTGTATTTTGACTCATATTTAGTCGTATACAATGAAGAATTATCAATTCTTAACAAAGATGAAAATGACAAGCATAAAGAAATTGATTGGGTAGAAGAAGTTGATTTTGTTTTTGGACAAGAGAAGATTTTTCCTACCAAAGTTTGGTGATTCTTTTTGGATCAATTTGGTCATCATTTATTTATAGTTGTCATAATTTGAAAAAAAGTTGTATTTAATAATTCGTAAGGAAGAATGTTCCATGAGTGCGTTCAAGAAAGAATTTGCAACAAGGATTTGATGTATAAATTAAGTGCATGGAATCATTGCAAATTCGTCAAGTTTTGACTAGAAAAGTTTTTTTCTCAATCGAGGAGTTTGATGCAGGATAATATTAGAAACTTTTTAGAATTTTAAAATATTAAGATTCTATAGTTTAGTGTTTTATTTTTATCGAAATTTTTGTTTGATTAAGATTTTTTGTTGGATTTGTATAAGATTTAGTAGTGTGTATAATCTTTTATTTACTTATAAATAGACTTATTTATATTATAATTGTAGACAATTATTAATTATAAGATTGATTTATAAGAACTTTTGCTCTTGAATTATCACCTCCATGCCTTTTGACTCGTGTCAATAAACAACATATCGTTTAGTATAAATGATAACCTAAACCTTCTACAACAATTCACCCCTTTGAAAAAGATTTGACCTCGAATCTTCATGGAAGGAGACAACAATAGTAGTTAAGAATGTACTCATAAAAATGAGCCAGTGGAAGATTGGTGAAGGAATGAAGGCCGACGAGAGCAAATCAGTAACATCACCTGTGTTCCTTTCTAGTGTTGGAAAAATCTTTGAATAAGGTAGAAAATCCAAGATATGGGTATTATCATTGAACTTCTTAAGTAGTCTGATCGATCCAATTTTGCTATCATGAAATTTAGGACAGTTCCTTGCAGGTAGATGTGACTTGTGAGCTAAAAATCAAGTCCCTCCCTTGAAAAATCAGCTTTCTCCCGTCTATCAGTCTGAACCTTGCCTTTAACATCATATCGCAGCTCTTTAAGTACTTCACTCATCAACTCGGCAACCTTGTAGAAACTCACTGAGATTTGACTCTTGTCGATTTGATTAGCTGAGATTCTTCTCAATTCTGTAGTCTGCTATCTTGAATGATTTGTTTGTTGTAAAAATTATCTTCGGTGACTGTAGCTTGCCTGCTCTTGGAGTTTAATAATTCCACATGTCCCTCATTATTGCTTGGTACCTCAACGAACTTAATAGAGAATATGAACTTAGATGTCTATGAAATGGTGTTGGAATATTTAAAACTTTCTTTGCTTCATATGAAGGGGTAAGTCTCATAGTTTGGGTTTGCCCAGAGTGGGTAGATTGGGTGTTAGAAGTTCTTGTGGGTCGTGGGCAACAAAGGTAGCTAGGTGGGTTCTAAGTATGTTGTGGGGGATGTGTTGTATTATGGGAAGGAAGGTTTATGGTAAAAGGTTGATTTAGTGGAACAAAATTTTCTATGTTTTCATGGGTCTCAAAACTGGTTGGACGAGAAAGAATTGGGTGACGGGCAAAGGTGGTATAGGTGTTGAAGATGAGAACCAATATGGAGACGAAGAGTAGCAATGTAGCTCGCAATCAATTGGGAATAGTATACACTTTTGTGATTGACTTTATTGGTCATATCAAGTGAAGTGGAAACATAGACTAGATTGGACGAGAAAAGGTGTTTCGATGTTAAAGGAAGTAGCATATGGGTCTAAGTTGATCGAGTGGGAGAAAAGTTCTCTGGATGTTGGGTATGGGACAGAGTGTATCATTTAAGTGTGAGGTATGTTTCATGGAGGTTGACTTCAGCAATAGAGTCTAGGTGGTGGATTGGAGGTTGGAAATGAAAAGGATGGGTGTCGTGATGGTGGTGAATATGAGTGTCGCGATGGTTCATTGGGTTTGGGGGTCTTTAGTTATGTCACTAATTCCTCGTGAAATTCCTTGTGAATTTGGTTTTGGATAGAGATTGTCGAAGAGTTTGAATGAAATTTTGAAGGAAAACTTGGAATCGATCCTACTCGCTTTTGTCTTGCTCGCATAGGTATGCTACTAGAGCTTTCACTAAGAAATTGTTACCAGAATTGACCATCAATGAACTTAGGGAAAGCCCGAAAGCCCGAAAGCATGAGCTTTGATACCAAATGGCATAGGAGCATAGAACAATCAAAAATTGATAAAATCTTGACGAATGAAAGAACCACTTCGGTCCTATTTCCAGAGAAGGGGGGTGGAGTGGGGGAGTAAAGCAAAATAAGAGAAGAATTTTAATAATATCATTCCTATCTTTACACACTACTATTTATACTAGAAGGTGCTACTCAAAACACAAGCTTTTAGAGGCAACCAAAGACACATGCTAGTAATTTAAAATAAGACTAAAATAAACTTCAAATAAAAGACTCAACGTCACAACTTTAGCTCAATGATAATACTAAAACTAATAGGAAATGAACAACTTATGACCTAGCATAAACAACTTATCACTTAGTATAAATGGTACCCTAAACCGCCTACATCTCATAGTTGAATTTCAATCACCTAGAAATTCTCTTTCGCACTGATCCTGTTCTCAGGAAGAAAACATATTCAATTGAAACTGAATGTTTACATCTAACACATCTTATCCATTATAGTTATGTACATAGAAAAGAAACAAAAATAGCTAACCGTTTGGTTTCCTTTTGAACCTTTATTGGTGGTAAATATTTTGAGTAATTGAGGAAGATGTTCTTTTAAAGGCGGATGCCTAATCCATTTGAACTTATAGGCTTTTGCTCTCATGCTATGTACTTTTTTTCAATCAAATCTTGGTTTTTCCTGTCCTGCTGATTTGTAAGTCTTCTTGCCTGCTGCCAATGGCCTGCAGCAGCTATGGTTGCTCTTGGGTGATTGGTCCTCTTACAAGCTATTCTGTCCTTCGAACTCATGCAATTATAAAATAGAGAAAAATATTTAAGAAGTCCTCTAGATTAGGTCATTTGTATTGTTTAGTCTCTTAGTTATGAAAAAAAGGATCAATTAAGAATAAATTATATTATTTTAATGATTTTTTATTATTTTTTTTGGTCAAATGATTAAATGTGATTAAAACACGAGTATTTAACAATAATAAAGTTAAAATTAATAGGAAAAAAATTTACAAAATATTTTAATATTTATTAGTTTCCATTGTTTTATTTATTTTTTAATTTTCATTAAAAATTATAATATATATATTTAAATGAATTTCTCTTTAAATATTATTATTGTTGATTTTTTTAGATAATTTCATATTAAATTTCATTTTTATCCTTATTAAAACTCGTATTTTAATCACATGAAAAAATAACAATAATATTTAATAAAAAAATAATTAAAATAATATAATTTGTTCTTAATTGACTCTCTTTTTTCATAGCTAAGGGACTAAATAACATCATTTCTAATCTAAAGGATTAGGCAATACAAATGACCTAATCTAAGAGACCTGTATGACACCTTACCCTATTATAGACTTTTCTACTCTGTTTGGATCTCTAGTCCATATTTGTATCTATTGAGAATTTATTTAAATAAATCATCGATTGTTTCTTATATAAAACAAAATAAAATGAAAATATTTAACCCTAAATGTCATTTTTTTTGTGAGAATACCGTAGTAAAAATTTATCAGAAAATTTTCTCCAAAGGTGTAGAGGGAAACGAAGGTAAAAGAAACCAATGGTGTTTTGGCTAGACGATTCTAGTGCTTGCTTTGTGGTTCTTTCCCATCATTTGCTAAAGGTTCAAGGTTCAAATACTTCAAATGCTCACTTCCAGAACCAGTAATGGGGATTTATCGTTTGAACAATATATTTATATATATTATATTAGACACAAAGGAGGGTGGAGAATGTAGCAGGCCTTGTAAAAAGGGGGTCTGTTAATAATGTTATGATTGATTAAAAATAATATTAGGTTTGTTAGTCAAAATAAGAGGTGCCTAATTTAGAAGAAAATTCATGGAAGGTGGCTTACCATATTGTCAAAGATGGAGGTGCCTAACCTTGTTTGAATAAAAAATAGGAAAATTAGGTAGCCTAATTTTGTTGAATGAAGAAATGTTTGGCATGTGAAATGAGAACTTGAAGGCTATAAATATGTCTTCATTTCTTCATTGATAATCATCCCAAAATAGAGAAAAACTTGTATGAGAAGTTCTTGAGTGAGAGAATTTTGTGGGAAAATTCTCTTGGGCTTGTAATTGTTTTTGTCTTTTGGGTGTGTGAGAAAATTACTGAGAGTGTGGTTGTAATAATTTTTCACATAGTGAATTTTTCTCTGGTTGTCTTTTGACAACGAAAATGGTTTTTCTCTACTTTGGAGTTTTCACTATAATTCTTGTGTTGTCTATTATCTATTTCTCTGTTATTTGATATTCTGCTAAGGAAGATCATGGGAGGGAGAATTTGTGATTATACCATTTTATCCAAATTTCCTAACAACTGGTATCAGAGCCGATTTCAAAGAAAAAAGGAGAAATGTCGAGTCAAGATTGACATCTGAGAAATTTGATGGGAGAATCAATTTTGGCTTGTGCAAGTACAAGTCAAAGATTTGTTGATCCAATACGGGTTACACTGAGGCGTTAAAGGGAAACCACTTGTTACCGGTATTGAGTCCAAGAAACCAATATAAGTGATGAAGATTGGGAAGATCTTGATCTGAAGGCTATGTAATACAATTCGGCTTTGTTTGGCCAAAAATATTCTTGCAAATGTGCATGGAATATCTATGGCCAAAGAACTACTGGGAAAAGCTTGAAGAATTGTATCAGTGCAAAGGCTTTTCAAATCGGGTGTATTTGAAGGAGCGTTTCATACTTTGCGTATGAATGGAAGGAACTATTATGTTTGACCATCTAAGTGTTCTCAATGGTATTGTCTACGAGCCCGAAACCATTGTAGTTAAACTTGATGATGAAGATATAGCTTTAAGGCTCATCCGGGTCTCTTCCATCTTCTTTGATCCCATGGAAACCTATCTTGATTCATGGAAAGGAGAAAAATAATTTTTTCGAAGTTACTATGAAGTTGTTTTCAAGAAAAAGGCCTAGTGGTGAAAGAAATGTTTCATTTGAAACTTAGCATTGATAGTGACACAACCAAAGAAAAACAATTTCATGAAAAAGAAGATAGTGTCTTTGAGGGAGCGTGGACAATTTGGGCACCTCGAAAGAAATTGTCCAAAGGGTGGAGGCGATCCTCGCAAGAAGCTCAAATACCGACGGTGACACTAATAGTATGTTTGTTTTCAAAGACTATAGTGATGCTTTCTTTGAAAGAGCGTGTACATCCTCGTAGCGTCATTAGTCTCTAAATATTGCCATGAAAGAGGGTGTGTTATCGTAGCTGGTCCACAAGTTTGCATACGGGCATTGGCTTGGTATAGATGCAAGGTGTGTGGTGGAAAGGATGTCGATGGCTAATGAACTCTCGGGTAAACTGCAAGTGTGAGAGTTGCACCATAAATTTCAAAGAAGTTTTTTTTTTTCGACATTGATGTGAAATTCTTAGAATTAGTGATTAATTCTAAGTGGGTGTACTCTTTATGGTGCAGTATGATAATTTCGGTGTAAAGAATTATGAGCCCCATTGGAATAGCAGAGTTGTAGTAGTAACCATGTTTATTTTTAATCAAGGTGGAGATTGTTATGATTGATTACAAATAATATTAGGTTTGTTAGTCAAAATAGGAGGAGCCTAATTCAAAAGAAAATTAATGGAAGGTGGCTTTACTTATATTATCACAAAGATTGGAAGTCTTTAACCTTGTTTGAATAAAGAATAGGAAAATTAAGTAGCCTAATTTTGTTGAATAAAGAAATGTTTGGCATGTGAAATGAGAACTTGAAGGCTATAAATATGGCTTCATTTCTTCATTGATAATCATCCAAAAAATAGAGAAAAGCTTGTATGAGAAGTTCTTGAGTGAGAGAATTTTGTGGGAAAATTCTCTTGGGCTTGTAATTGTTTTTGTCTTTTGGGTGTGTGAGAAAATTACTGAGAGTGTGGTTGTAATAATTTTTCACATAGTGAATTTTTCTCTGGTTGTCTTTTGACAACGAAAGTGGTTTTTCTCTAATTTGGAGTTTCCACTATAATTCTTGTGTTGTATATTATCTATTTCTCAGTTATTTGATATTCTGCTAAGGAAGATCTTGGGAGGGAGAATTTGTGATTATATCATTTTATCCAAATTTCCTAACAAATAATACTATCAATCAAATATAGAAAGACATATCTGGGTTGAGAGAATGTTTTTGTTTACTTGTTTCTGCCATTATTCTCACCTCTTTCTTTTTCCCATGAATAGATATATAATTGCAGTTTTGTTGGAAGAGGTCTTAAATCCTGCATTAGTGAGTTGTTGGACTCATAGAGAATTGTTCTTAAGTTGTTGATTCTTCTTAAGAGTATAAGAATATATTATTTAGGCTTAACTACTGCATTAGTCCCAAATTTGAGCAACTTCACATGTCTTTGGACTTTTAAAATATATGATTTAGTTTTCAAATTTTTAAAACTTCAAATATAGGTTCCTAACTTCTAAATAATATGATTTAGTTTGAGAAACTTCACACATGGGTTCTAACTTGACTACTAAAATACATGTTTGTGATTCAAAATTTTGAGATCTGTGTGTGGAGTTTTAAAAGTATGGGACTAAATCATACATTTAAAAGTTTAGGAACCTACATATATATTTTGAAAGTTTGAAGATCAAAGAATTCATTTTTAAAGTTTGGAGAACTATGCATGAATTGAATTTGGGAACCAATGCTATAGTTTAGCCTATTATTTATTACGAAGATATCTTGATTAGTGTCATGTGCAGGATATTTGCATGTCATCCACGAGAGTCGCTTTGGTCCTCTATCATGCTGTAAGGGATGTTCTCCTTTTATATGAAGTTGTTGTTCCTGTCAAGGTTAGTACTCTGGGAATTAGCTGTGCAAACAAAGTTTACCTGCTACTATTCTCACATTCCTTGGGATAATTAAACATTTGCAAATAAACAATGTCTGGTTACTGAGTCAAGCATCCTATGTAGCATTTTTGGAAGTGATATTCCATATCCATAATCCCCCTATGTGAGGATTCCTTCAAGAGTAAGATTGTTAGCATATACGCACATTCCCTTATGAAAAAGTCTCATTGAGTGAAAAATGTTAATAAGGTTGTTTGATGATTGTGAAGATCATTTACAATCATTAAGTGAGGCCTTAAGTTTTTAAACCCCAAAACTTGTTTATCTGTCTCAGAAAATTATTCATTGCCATCTTGTTTCTACTATCAGATATAGCCTCTTATATCGATACTTTTTATGTTTATTTCCTGGTTTTAAGAATTCACCTTTTCTTTTGGATTGTGAAGCTAGAAAGGCAGCTTAATGGCATCAATCAGGTAGCGGTTCTAATGCATAATGATTGTCTTTATTTATCTCAGGAGATACTTGGGCTGTCATTTGAGGTATTAAAGGAAGATGGTTACCCATAATTGGCGTTTATTCTCCATGTTATATATTCTAAATATTTGTAAATTTCTATGCCTTACATTCATACAATAGATAAAAACAACGGAAGTTGCTCAATATGGACTTTATTTACATTTGCCTTGGGTTAGGGGAATTTTGAAATGTAGTCTTGGATATGAAACGTGGGTCCCAGTTCAAGATGGGAAATGAAGTAAAACAAAATGCATACATGTGTAGATATGACACATAGATATGTAATGGTTAAAAGTGTGCATAATGTCTACATGAGTACATACATATTTTATAATATTTTCAAGTTTGTGAGCGGAGAAGATTGGGAAAATTAAAAAAAAAACATGAACAGTGACTGATACATATTGTGAAATAAGGCAACTCATCACTCATTGTGAATGTGGGTATAACTCAAGCTCGTTTTGTGAGTTATCCCAATGCCATTCTTCACATTAGATGCTAAAATAATACATATTTCCCTTCTAAACAAAAAAATAATAAATATGGTGACGTGAACGTAATTGTCAAGTTACGTTAGGCTATTTTTCATTGTTGGCTTGTTCATTTTAATTCTGCATTTCAGTATCGCCCAGATTTCCCAAGTTCTCTCAAGGAGCATGCTGTTTTCGTTGATATGGCTCCACGATTTCATGTAATGGCAGAGGACATACTGCAGAGACAAATTCAGCTAGTTATTTATAATTCGAAAGAGGTACTGGAAATGCATAACTTTGATGGAATTAATATTGGTATGTTGTTTTGACTCTAATATCTGGATAATCATATTTTTCAAAAAGCTTGACACCATTGTTATCTGTGTTAGGCTATAAATGGTGCGGATGGATTTCAGAATACCCATCAAACACAAGAATTTGAGTCTGCAAAGTTTAGTATTGATCAGGTGGTTTTAGAGACATGTTAGTTTGCCTTTATATTATATAGGGTAAACAAAAAAATGTACTGAAAGTTGCAAATATATTAACTTTATCTAGTGTCAAAAATAGCACTCAAGTATTACTAGTGGTACAAATCTATCACCAAATTCCTTAGTAGTTGTACAAGTCTACTATCAAAAATATAAGATAACCACCGAAAAAAATAATGTAGTGGTACATTTGTACCATAGTTGATTGCTATCTTTATCACTCGATGTAGTTAGATGATATGTGTGCAATTTTCATGATAATTTGATTGTATATTTGTTAATTTATCCTATTATGTATATTTTTGAGGATTTTTTTCCTTTCTAATTGCCTTTATTTCTCCCATGTCTTAGGCCTAAATGGTATATATGTCTTTATCAGGTTGTTTTCATTCTGGAGAAAGTACATATAATATGGGAACCACTTTTGATGCCTTCAACATACAAGAAAAGCATGTGTATGATCCTGGAGTCTGTATTTTCTAGAATTACCAGAGACATTCTCCTTTTAGATGATATGGCAGCAGAGGAAACACTGCAGGTGCATAGTATGGTTCCTTTAGATTTTTAAGTTTTGGATCCTTATGGCTTAATGCTATGCACAGAAAGCCAACTAATGTGTTATGTTTGTGCCCGTAGCTTCAAAAACTTATACATCTGATGCTGGAAAGTTTGTCCTCTTTGTTGGAGTCCCTCGCTGCTCTCCATCAAATGGAGAAGTCACAAGAGGGTGCTCAGCTCAGTCTTCATAATTTAGTACCATCACTGCTCAAGATCCGTAAGCTGGCAGGTATATTGTTCCTCCAAATCTAATTCTTCTGTCTGTAGTCAAGTGGGCTATGTATGGCTTGACGAATCTAACATATTCTTTCATTGTATCCTTCTTTGTTGCCAGAGTTATTAGACATGCCTTTAAAATCAGTCAAAATGGCCTGGGAAAGTGGAGATTTGCCCAGCTGTGGGTTTTCCTCATCTGAGGTACAACTCAAGCTATATAACCTTTTCTCAAAGTTTCTATTTGTTAATTTCTTCATAGCTTTTTTTACTAGATTTATGATCACGGAGCTTACAAATGACGCAGCAATTTAATAGTTATTGCAGTTAGAGTACTTAGATCTATTAGTTTTTTTTTGTGACAGATTAGTCTACTAATTTTGAAAAAGTGATATTATAGGTTCATATTATCAATTTTTAAGTTTCTTAAAAAATTATTATTATTATTTTTCAACTACATTTGAAAAAGAAATTTTTAACAAGAATAATTGTTGAAGTAGTTCTTTAAATAAAATATTTAAAAAATAGAAAACAAATGAAGAAAAACATAAAAATTGATCATTTGGACTTGTGGCGTCACTTTTTCAAAGTTAGTGGACTAATCATGTCACAAAAAAAGCTACTATACCTAAGTGCTCCATTTCAAAAAGTTACTGGACCTCTATGGTCACCCACCCTTCAATTTATTCAGTCATGTTATTCTTTGTATCTTTTTAGTTCCATGTTCCATGTAGGTTGGCACAGTTTTTATAATTTGACATTATAGTGGAGGAAAATAGGGTTGAATTTTTTTTAATTGAAGAATTTTGAGAGAATATCTTTCTCGCATAGGAGCTAAGCTTTACATTTAGTATTATTCACCTTGTTGTTTTCTATATTTACTTGTCGTTTTGTTAGTTGCTTTTATTGTGCTTATTTCTTTTATTTTCTTCTTTGTTTGCTTGTTACCCAAAACTACACAATTTTGAGTAGCAACTTTTTGTTTTAAGTAGGCTCTCTTGATGAAGAGCACTTACTTTTCTCGTCCTTTGGTAATGAATTCTCTGGAATTCTTCTCTTTTATTGAATATGACTGGTCTTAGTCATATTTGCTTAGTTTCTCACCCTAGGTTTCATTTACCTTTGTGCTAAAAAAGACTTCTCCATCAATTTGGTATTAGAATTCTTAGAATTTCTTGAACTCCAATGGCAAAGCAAGTTGATGGTGGTCATCGTTGGATGGTCAAAGAACCTGTTGCGAAAACTTTGATAACTTATTTACATGAATAAGATCAGAAGAACGAAGCTCTTTTTTGAGTTTTTATCGATTTGTGAGAAACTCTAATCCACTTTCGGGTAGAGTTAGTGAAAGAACTAGGGATTCCCCCTTCGGTAGTTTGAAACAACCCATTCAAACACTTGGTTTGACCAACTCCAAACCATTCCCCAATCTTGATTACCCATGATCAACCTTCATTAACTCTACATAAGGTTAGTGACGGTGGTGGAACTTTTAACTCTTCTCGTCGACCATCTTTTAAGAACCAGAGTATGGGTAATCACCCATTAGATTAATTTGATCTTCATTTGCAGTTATCTGCATTCTATAGACCACATTCCAATGAATATCCAGATTTCAAAACCAAAACTGAAATCCCTACTATGTCGTATAACTTAACATTGGAGAGTTCTTAGATCGGATTAAAGCTATTCATAATTTTCTGGAATATATGGAAATTCTTGAAGAGAAACAAGTTAAAATGGTAGCATACAAGTTGAAAGGGGCTGCAAGTGCATGGTGGGATAGTATACAGTTTACCAGGAAGAGACATGAAGTTTCTAATCAGATCTTGGAGCTGGTGAATGAAACGACTCATGTATGATCAATTTCTATCCTCTAACTATTAACTGATTTTAAGCAATATCACTATTGTCAACAAAGCTTGAGACATGTGGTTGCTTATAATGATGAATTTCAAGAATTACGAGCTTGTAATGACTTGTAGGATAGTGAATCTCAGTAGGTATTGAGGTATACCACTAGTTTGTGCGAACCTATAAGAAGTCAAGTGGATGTGAAAAATATTTCTAGTTTCCCTAAAGCAATTACACTTGCTACAATGTATGAAATTTAATTTAGTAGATCGTCTAGATTTTCATTCAAGAAAATGAGCTCAGAAAAGAAACAAGATAAACCACATCTTTCTCTTAACACAAACCCTACCCAGTCACCCTATAAACCTTCCTTTGACCCTATCAATTCCTAAATATCCCAACAAGCAATCTATTATCGACCATATACTTAGCCCTTATTCCAAACCTACAAGTGGTAAGTGCTTTAAATGTAACCAACTAGGACATAAATCTAGTGAATGTCGCATGAGGAGATTTGTCAACATTGTGGATGGAGTATAAGATTTGGATGATAGATTTGAAGATCCACATAGTGATAATTTGGAGGAAGTTGAATACACAGTGGATGATGAAGGTGAGAGGTTCAACTGTATTATTCAAAGGTTATTGATGTCTTCCAAGAAGAAAAAACCTCAGAGGCATGTGCTATTCAGAACAAGATGCACCATCAACAAGATGTGTGATGTCATAGTGGATGAAGTAGTGAAAGTGTAGTGTTAAGGGCCCTTGTGAATGCAATGGGTTTGAGCACACAAAAATGCCCTATGTCTTATAAGGTGGGATGGATTAAAAAGGGGTTTGAAACTAAGGTGAGTGAGATTTGCACCATTCTTCTTTTCATTAGGAAATACTACCAAGATAAGGTGGCTTGTGATGTCATTGAGATGGATGCTTGTCACATTTTGTTGGGAAGACCTTGAAAATTTGACAATGATACTATTTACAAAGGAAAAGAGAATACCTATTCCTTTGTGTGTAAAAACAAAAAATAGTGCTAGTTGCCTAACAAAGAAAATTTTAAGGAACAACTTCTGGTAATCATTCAGCTTTGATGGTTTCAAGTATCTTTGGATCTGAATTACAGAAGGTTTGCAAAGTGCATTCACAATATTTGTGTTGGTTTTAAAAGAAAATCACCCCACTATTCCTAGCAATAATCCATCACTAAATTCACTGTTAGAAGAATTCAATGATATCAGCCCAGAAGAATTACCAATAGGTTTGCTTCTCCTTAGAAACATACAACACAAGATGGACTTTGTGCTTGGCTTAAAGCTTACTAACTTGCCAAGCTATAGCATAAGTCTAAGAGAACATGATGAGCTTAAGACCAATGTGGAGGATCTACTAGGTAGGAAACAGATCAAAGAGAGCATCAGTCCTTGTGTTGTACCAGCACTTCTTGTGCCTAAAAAGGATGAGGGTTCCATGATGTGTATATATGGCAAGGCCATCAATAAAATTATTGTCAAATATCGTTTTTCCATCCCAAGACTTGAAGACTTGTTTGACAAGCTAGTGGGTTCACAAGTATTTTCTAAACTGGACCCAATGAGTGGATATTATCAAATTAGGATCCACCTAGAAGATAGAATGGAAAACTAATTTAAGACAAGAGAAGGGCTATATGAAGGGCAAGTGATGCCCTTTGGACTGTGCAATGCCTCTATTACGTTTATGAGGTTAATGAACCAACTCCTAAAACATTTATTGGGAAGTTCATGGTTGTCTATTTTGATGACATCTTCATATTCTGTAAGAATGAAGTGGAACACTTAGAGCAGCTAAGATATTCTGGAGTTATTGAGAGAAAACAACCTATTCCTTAATCTCAAGAAATTTGAATTTCTAACTAATCTATTAGTGTCCTTGGGATTTGTGGGTATTTCAGTGGATTAAAAGAAGGTTCAAGCTGTGACTGACTAGCCAACACCTCAGAAATTACATGATGTTAGGAGTCTTCATGGGTTTGCCACTTTCTATAGGAGATTCATCAAACACTTTAGCACTCTAATGGCTTTTATCATCAATTGCATGAAGGGTCATTTTCATTGGGGTCAGGAACAAGAAATTTGTTTTGAAGTGATCAAAGAGAAACTTACCAGTGCACTAGTACTAACTTTACCAAATTTTGATTTGGTGTTTGAAGTAGAAACTGTTTTGAAGTGATCATGAACACTTCAGTGAGAAACACAATGAAGCCAGACAGAAATGAACAACATATGAACAATAATTATATGTAATCATAATGGCTTTAAAGCATTGGAAACACTATCTTATCTAGAGGGTGTTTATTTTACATTGTAATTATCAATCCTTACAGTACATGAATTCTTAAAAGATTCTGAGCAAGATGCATTCTAGGTGGGTTCTATTCTTACGTAAATTCAGCTATGTGTTCAAGCACACAGGTGGAAAAACAACATTGCAGTTGATGCCCTTAGCAGAAAGGGTATGCTAATGATTGTGGTTAGGAATGAAATCACCAGTTTTGACACCCTTAAAGGAAATTCTCTATACATTCCTAAGATTTCATTAAGGGAAATGTTGATTCAAGAACACCACAGTGGAGGATTGACTGGCCATGCAGGTAGGGATAAACAATTATAGATTTGGAAGGCAAATATTTTTGGCCAAAATTCAAGAAGGATGTAACCAAGTTTGTGAAACATTGTCTTATTTGTCAATCTGTTAAAGGTACTAGTAATAATATTGGGTTGTATTCACCACTTTTTCTTTCTTGCAATATTTGGGAAGATCTAAGCATGGATTTTATCTTTGGTTTGCTTAAGACTCTAGACACATGGATTCAGTCATGGTGGTGGTGGATAGATTTTCAAAAGTGGCTCATTTCATAGCATGTAAAAAGACATCTTATGCTTGTTTGGTAGCTCAACTATCTTTTAGAGATGTAGTCAGATTACATGGGGTTCCAAAGTTGATTGCTTCTGACCGAGATTTGAAATTTACAAGTCACTTTTGGAAAAAACTCTAGAAGAGGTTTGATACTCACCTTAAGTTTAGTTCCACCTATCGTCCACAGATTGATGTTCAAACTGAGGCCACTAATATAACCCTTGGTAATCTGATTAGGTGCCTCTTTGGTTCCTGACCAAAGCAATGGGATTTGGCCTTATCCCAAGCTGAGTTTACCTTATGCAATGGTTAATAGGTCAACAAAACCACCATAACTTCATAACTGGTATCACTATCCTACGTAACTTAAAGAGTACTTCTGCTACTAAGACAGCTCTAGAGGTCCAAACTATGCTGTAAGATGTTACTGAACATTTGAAGCCAAATAAATTTTAAAGTACAAAAAGGCAGCTAATAAGAAAAGAAGGTTTAAAGAATTTTTTGATGGAGATCTAGTTATGGCACATTTTGGGAAAGGAAGGACTCTTGTTGTTACTTATTCTAAGCTACTAGACATGAAATTGGGGCCTTTTAGAGTGTTACACAAAGTGGGATACAATGCATGCATTCTGGACCTTCATGATGACCCCAAATTGTCCTCCACCTTTAACATTTCTGATCTCTATGAGTACTATCCACCAGGTGAAGGAACTACACTTTTGACAGACTGAGGAGAGTTTGTCTCAAGAAGGGGATAATGGCACAGGAGCTAAGCTTTACATTTAGTATTATTTACCTTGTTGTTTTCTATATTTACTTGTCATTTTCTATATTTGCTTGTCGTTTTGTTAGTTGCTTTTATTATGCTGATTTCTTTTATTTTCTTTGCTGTTTGCTTGTTACCTTAAACTACACAGTTTTGAGTAACAAATTTCTGTTTTAAGTAGGCTCTCTTGATGAAGAGCACTCACTTTTTTGCCATCCTTTTGTAATGAATTTCTCTGGAATTCTTCTCTTTTTTATTCAAGCCACAGTTGCTTAGTTCCTCAGCCTAGGTTTCATTTACCTTTGTACTCAAAAAGGACATCACTTTTCTTATAAAAATATGCTGTACTTCTTGGCTTTTACGTCATGAAACCATACTGGGTTTACTCTTTCTTTTTTTGCCAGATCTGAATGAAATTTAAGATGAAAAACACTGGATGTTGTTCTGATGAAACTTCTAAAAAACATTTGATTTTGTTCCACTGTATTGTGTTTTTTCTACTTAGTCTTTATAAAGTGCTTTTGATCTTGCAGGTCCAGAATTTTATCAAGGCCATATTTGCAGATTCACCTCTGAGAAAAGAATGCTTATGGAGGATTGAAAATGCTTATTTCTAGAGGGCTCTCATACTGTTTAACTGGAAAAGGAGAGCGAGAAGCAAACGGTCATTCTGTTAGCCTCAGCAAAGAGTAGAGCTTATCTCTTCTTGCACAATCCATCTGTAAATGTTCAACGCTTTCTTAGTTGCTATCTCCCTCCTCCTCCCTCCCTCTGAAAGGTGAGATTAGTGAGTATGTGTACATACCACATAGGGTGCTGTCAATTTTACCTAAAGAAGTTACATTTTAAGCTAGCCAATCACCAAGGATGCAATTTTGAGTGGTAAACAATTATGATGCATGATTCGCCCCCGCGTCTCTGCTGTTTGAGGGTTGACGACAATTTGAACTTGAGTAATTTTATATCTAGCCACTGGGTTTGCAAACTCATTCATATGGATCTTATCTATAGGTATTTAGACATGGGTCTATATCTACATTGGTAGGACCCACTGCAAACTAGTAATTATATAACATTTACTTTTTTTACTTTTTGAGTGGGGTTCCAATGGTGAGGGATACATAGAGTTTTGCTTTGAAGTCATCTCATCCACTAACCAATTGAGAAATGATCGTAAGTAGTTGAGCATCCTATATAGGCACGAATGATCTTCCTTTAGCTACGAAGCCCACTTAGGTACTATCAGGAATAATCAAATAGGAAAGTGAAATGTCATTTCTAATTGAGAAAGATTGCGAAGACTGAAGGGTTATTTCGATATATAATTCAGGATTTGAATGACTTGGAAACCTGTCATTCAGATCATTAAAACCTCAAAATGTTTTAAATATGATTTAGTAAAAACAATAAGTGAATTGATAAAATCGATCTCTGGTAAAAAAAATTAATCCACCTAAAAGGGCATGTGAAAATGTTTCATTCCACTCTAGTTGTGTCGTAGAATATGGTAGAAACATGACTCAGACGATCGAGTATAAATTTACAAATTATTATCAGACCATTAAAATTGTCACAATCAATGAAACGATGGCGTTTTGAATTTGAGTTTGAGAATCTAAAGAAAATATAAAAATTTCAATTTAAAGAAAGTAATGATTTGAAATACTAGCAAAGAAAATATGATTGAGGGATCATTCTTCAACACTAAATTAGATTCCAACAGGAAGATTTCTGCATTAATTTTCTTTCTAATCCTAAATTGATTACGTAATCTATAATTAATCTCTTAAAGACTTCAATTATGTGCAGTAAGTCGGCTTGAATTTCCTACTTCTTACCTATTAATTACTAAAAGTCCACTTGACTAACTTAGAAGTAATTCTTTAGAATTAATAAGATTTTAAAGTTATAATAATATTAAATACTAAATTGGCTCAACATATGTACTCTTTACGCACTTATGCATTCATACCACAAGGCTTCACTACTCAAGTTTTTATGTACTCATCACCAACAATTGCACAAAAGAAATAAATTCTAATAAATAATGACTGAACCAAGGAAAGTACTTGTACCCTTTCAAATTTAAGTGTTTAATTTAGGTTGCAATTACCCCAATAAATTCCTATTGAGTGAGTTTTTAGCAATTAATTACCAGTAACCGTAATTTAGCACAAAACTAGTTGATTAATTAGTTGCACACACAATTAATCATAAAAACATTTTTAACATTTAATCAACATATTTCACGCATTATTGTAACGTAGTGTCACCAAAGCCTCTTTTTGAGACGCATAGACTAAAAATTAAGGATTCGATCTTTAGTGTGTGAGTTATCTAATTATAGTAGTATAAAAGAACATACAACATACATTACATATGTATCCTTTCTGCGCCCTTCCCCCCACCAAATGGTTTAGGAAAACCCATGAGTTTGGGTCTAATGAAAAAAAAAATTTGAGCAACATGGAGAACCTTAGTCAAACAATCAGTAGGGAGACACATGATCAATAGCTAAATTCCCTTCACGACTTGATCATAAATGATGTGATGATAAACTTCAATGTGCTTTGTCATGGCATGAAACACAAGATTATGACAAGTCATAAATGATGTGATGATCAACTTCAATATGCTTTGTCATGGCATGAAACATAAGATTATGATCTAAGGTCTTAGCACATATGTTATCAGTAAATATAACTAGTGTAGTAGCAAGTGTAACAAGCAAATTAGCTAACAATGATCTAAGCCAAATCACTTTAGCACAAGCTAAGGTCATGGTACGATACTCACTTTATGTGCTATTTCAAGACAACATTTTGCTTCGAGGATTAACAAGAATCAAGATCTCACCCAAGAAAATGCAATAAGCACAATTATTATGTCCATCCCCAGCTAAAATAGTATAACGAGCATCATAATAGCCTATTAAATCAAGAGAAGTAGACTAGGGAGTGGTAAGAGCAAAGGGCCCTTTAGATACCTCAAAAACTTCTTTACTATAAGCCAATAAATCTTAGTAAAAGCAACCATAAACTGACATAATTTGTTTATCGCAAAGGCAATATCAACTATAGTAAGAGTTAGGTATTGGAGAGATAAAAAACTCCTTAATACTTAACTCGATTAGGTAAAGGAACCTTATCAAATTTACTAAATTTCTTACCATACATCATAAGAATAGTGACAGGTTTGTATCTTTCAAACTAGTACAACTGAGAATGTCATGGTTTTGTAGAGAAAAACGTATACCACCATTAATATAGCTCACTTGAACATCCATAAAATAATTGAGGACATCTAAGTCCTTTAAAGCAAACTAGAGATTAAGATCACAAATGAGAGCATCAACAGAAATAAAGATGAGCCCCACTGACAATAATGTCATCAACATACATTAATACAATCAATAAGAAAATAAGAAAACAACTTTAGACTTGAGAAAAAGAGAACTATCAGATTTAGAGATGAAAACCCATACCCATCAAACAACCATGAAGCTTTTGATACCAAGCTCTAGATGCTTACTTGAGACTATATATAACTTTTTTGAGTTTTCACACAAGAGAATCATCACTTGACTCAAAACCAGGTGATTAATAAATGTAGAATATCTTCCAACAAGTTACTATTAAGGAAGGCACTATTGACTATCACTTGCCTTAAAGTCTAACCCCTCACAATAGAAATGGTTAAGGCAAACCTAATTGTAGTGGATTTGACTACATGACTAAATGTCTTTTGATAGTCTATACCAAAAGCTTGCAAAAACCCTATTCTAACCAACCTAGCCTTATACTTGTCCAAAGCTCTATTACAGAGAAACTTCACATTAAAAACCTATTTGCATGTGATAGGAATAACACCTGAGGGTAAATCCACTAGTTCCTATGGTACATTTGCAAGAAGAGCATTAATCTCTTTCTACATAACTTTCTCCATTTAGGCACTTTTAAAGCTTGTTTGTATGAACATGGTTCACAAAAGATTGAATCATATGACACAATTGCATTGAAAACCTTAGGTTTAGTCACTCCAGCCTTGGCATGGGTAATTATAGATTGAGTGTTGTGAAAAGAAATAGATGGATGAATAGAAGTACTAGGCACATGTAGAATAAAAAGTTCTAAATTATTAGAAGGATTATGAGATACCTGATAAGTGCTTGAAAAACACTTATATTCTGTGATTTTACTGTGCTTATTTGGAATAAATAGGTTTGAGTATAACATGTTTATTTGAATATTTATGCAAATATATTTGTTCAGAATAATGAGTATGTTTTTTTTTTGTATTTAAGGTGTCTTAGCTTTAAAAGATATAAATAATGTCAATATACAAAAATACAATACTTAGAGTACTCAAATAACACCCTAAGAGCTAAAAATACTAAGGTATATAAGCCTTACGTCAAGAACCAACTAATATATAAGGAGGCACAAGCAAAATTCAACAAAAGCAAAGCGTGTTGTGATAAAAATTATATGTACTGTGGTGCACACCTCTCAAGAAGTCTAGTAGGCAAGTTGAAAATTTCATGCCACAATGAGCTTATGATTTTTGTGACTCTGAACTCCTGTATATCAGCTTTTCTCATAAATATTACTTTATGTTCATAATATAGAGAAATTATGATATTATACATACAATAATCGTGTAATTCTTAGAGTAGTTTTATAGTATTTTCTTAGATACAATATAGATTAAATTCATAATAGAAGATTAGAGACAGTTCCCTAGGGAGTTTTTTAGATTCAAGAAAATAAAAGATCTTTAAAGACTCAATAACACTTTGAAGATCAAAATCATAATTTTAGCACAGAAAACATCATCCATTCATTATTGGTATTTAGATTTGATTAGTAACATTTTATTTCTAGATTAATCTTTTTAAATTTTTCTCAATGAATGCTAATTTTAAACCAATAATCATGGATTTTAATTTAAACATGTCTAGCTAAGTTTAACTACGAGAATTTAGTTTTGTTGCCATGATTGCTTAGATTATTTAGGTGAACATTTTTATAAAAAATTAAATAAAAATTATTTCTTAATTCATGATTTGTTATAAATTTATTTATGAATAATTTGTTAACTATTTATCCTTCATAATAGATCAAAAATTTGAAAATTTTGTTTTAAACACGTCATCTAGATCTAATTTAGACAACCTGAACAAGAATTGATATTGGTGACTTTGTCAAGAGCATTGATTTAAAGAGTTTGTTATTTTCTTAGGCATAATTTAATGAATCAGTTAAACATCTTCATTATAGGTCATTAATTTGTTTGATTAACAAAGAAAATGATCATGTCAAAAGAATTTTCATATTTAAAAGAAAAAATCAATAGTTTATATTTTAATTAACCTAAACATCTCTAAGAAAGCATGGTTAATAGTTAAACTTCCCATAAATTCTCCATTAATTTATAATTATATATCTGCCTTGATATTTCTTTAATTTAATCTATATTTAATTATTTTAATTATTTGTTATTAGTTTAGGATTATCCGAAACTCAAATCATTGTGATAAAATATTTAGGTTTCATTTTTTGTGTTTGTTTACGTTTTTAAGAAAATTGAAGAATTATCTAAAACCCACAATTACTTAAGAGACATACTTTGAGAGTATATTTTTTATAAATTTAAAATTTATCTATCCTATTTTTGGTACCATTTTTTGGAATTTTTATTTTTATTTTTTTAAAATTTAATAATTAAATCAAATAATTATAATCACAGATAAAATTATTTTATCTAAAGATGTAAAACTTTAATTTTATATTAAATAAAAAAAATTATATGAATATAAAAATATAAAATAAATAGATTAATAAATATTAGTATTTAAGTATATAAATCAATCAAGTAATTAAATCCCACTGTCCCAGGTACTCTTAGATCACCAAAACATTTACCTGCCACCTATGTCCTCTTATATGTGTATAAATGTTAAACCTCAGCCTCTTCTAAATCAACTTATATGACCATATGTAAGATTACCTTCCCTGCCCAATAAGTATTCTGATCACTGACTGTTTCAATTACTGATTAATTAATCAAGTATTTATTACATCGTTGTCTTGCACTTGCCGATCTCATTATTGACTTTAAGCTAAACAGTTTTTTTTACACTTTTTTCCTCTTACGAAATCAATATAAATATATTTCGGCATCTAAATATTCTTATTAGTGTTTTTAGTTTTAATTTTTTTCGATGTTTACGGTTATCATTAAAGGAAGTCCTCGTGAGATTTTAACTCATAAATTAGAATCACTTAATGATTTAAAGTTTTGTTGTATACGTTAAATACAATCGTGACAATCTACAAAAATTATTTAGGTTAATATAACTTACTTTATTTATTTATTTTTAGATTTTTAGATTTTTAGATCGCTTGAATTGCTATAGAATAGCAAGAAGCTGGTTGTAGATACAAGTGCTTGAAAAGCACACATTCTATAATTTAATATTTTTATTTGAAATGAATAAATTTGATTATACTTTTTTACTTGATTATTTATACAAATCTATATTTTTAGAAACATAAATATGTTGGATGTATTTTAGGTGTTTTTAGCATTAAAAGAGATCAATATCAACACATGAAGAGATAACAGGTGAGCATTCAAATAGCAACATAAGAGCAAAACAGAATTAAGACATGTATGTCTTACATTAAGAATCAACTATTATGTAAGGGGTAAATACAAAGGGTTAGCATACACAATACATATTGCATCATAAGAAAAAGTGTACCATAACATCCAACCCATTAGTTTTACTAATGGACCCAATCAAACATTACACATTGTAGTAGAAGAAAAAATGTGTTGTATTTTATTAACCTTTGGTCACATTATAGGGATGATTTTGAGTTTTATGTTGTTGTGGAAGAAATTGCTTCCCGTAGCTCGCATACCAAAATTGAGACTACGAATTTGGAATAGGATTTTACATATAAATGGGTTCTAAGAGTTCATTAAGTGAGAGGAGACTTCAAACAAATCTAGAGTAACTTATGGGAAATTTTTTACATCAAAGAATATAAGAGAAGTTTTTCTATAGATTCAAGAGCCCTCTGAAGATTAAAATTACATATTTTTATTCATCCAATTTATTGTTGCTATTTAGATTTAATTAGGAACATTTTTATTTATAGATTCATCTTCTTTTTCATTTCTGAGATGAATGCTTATTTTAATTTGATTTTTGATGTTAATATTACTAAGTATGTCTCGTTAATTTTAATATAATGATTTAGTTTTGTTGTTATGATTACTTAAATTTTTTAAATGAATATTTTTATAATTAATTAAGTAAAGATTGTTTCTTTATCAATCAAGATTTTATTGCAAGATTTACGAATAATTTATTGACAATTTATTCTTCATAGATAGATTAAAAATTTGAACATTAGATTTTAAATTAGATTGTAAATTTAAAAATTAGGTGTTAGACATATTATCTAGATTTAATTTGATCATTGCATTGGTTTAAGTTGTTGTAATTTTCTTGAGCATAATTTAATTAATTAGCTTATTATTTGGACATTAATTGGTTAATTATCAAAGAAAATAATTCTTGATCTAAGAGTTTTCATATTTTAAAAAAAACTAATAATTTTATTTTATAAATCTGTCCACTTTAATTCACCTAAATCTTTTGAAATTGTTATGGTTAATTAGTTAAATTTCTCGTATATTTTTCACAAATTTTAAACTTTTTTGATTTCATTTTGAGTTTAATCGGTATACAACTATTTATTCTTCCTTTCATATTTTCAATTCAATCATATTGATAAAGCGTTTAAGTTTAATTTTTTGTTTAAGTTTTTAAAAATGATGAAAAATTATCTAAAATAAGTAATTTATATAATTAGGAACTATTAGTACAAATTTGTGTATCATTAAACTTGCGGGGGGTGTCAAGGACTTTGAGATCTTTGTCTTCTATTCCTTATCAACTACAACCTTCATGAAAATGGACACCTACGTGTCAGGCGAAGATGAAGCATACTAGGCAATAAAGATGTACATTGATATTGTTAGGTTTCAATTTGAGCCACGTGTCTATGTGTTGCCCATACCTATTCAAAGAGGGTTGTTCAATGTACGCTATAAATTGTTCTTTTTTTCAAGAATATAGTAAATAGGTATTTCATTTAGTGTGAAAATTCTTACGTGTTGTGGGTGATTATATTTTTCAGTCCAAATTTATTTATTTATTTATTTTTAATATTATAAGAGATTAAATTATTTTTAGATAATTTATTTATGTACAATAATAAATAAATCAAATAACTTTATAAATATATAAGAATTAATAGTTAAATTTAACTAAAATATATGATTTGGTTAGTGTTTGACCTAATTTCATTATGGTAACAAAATTTATTATGCAAATATTACTATTTACAATTTACTTAATTTTATTCTAATAAAATAATCTATGAATTATGTTCAACTTTAAAAAAGAGGAATAGACACGAAGAAAAAGAAGTAAAGCAAAGCTTTTGGTGAATAATAACTAATTGGTCTGCCATGTGTTAACAAAAAACTTTTCAGAGAAGGAGACCCTTTGTAAGGCTTTGTCTTTCTTTTAAATTAATTAGGAAGCAACAAATTGATAATTGATAAAAGAACAATTTTTTTTCCCAAAATACTAAAGAAAATATGTAACTTTTATGATTTTTTTAATATATGTTTAATTATATATGTTACATGTATATATAATAATAATAATAATAATAATAATAATATACATACATACAAGCAAGTCAGCTTTTTATAAAAAAAAAAGCATTTGTTTTTATTGAAACAAGGCCAACTCAATTTACTATTTTTTTTCTTTTATTATAGAATCTACTATTGATTTATAGGATCATGACTTACTTGTCACTTGACCCATTACAAATACATCTTTTTTATTCTTAAAAAAAGATACTTTTTGAAGTCTGTAAGATGTTTTTTTTTTCTTGCACAATGTTGGTATTCTAAAAAGTAATTTGCTTTATTTAATAAAAAAAATTTCAAAAATATTAACTAAAGATAATATTTTTTTTAATTGAACGATGCCAAAATATCTTGCAAATGCCTCACCTTGATGTTTATCAAAGAAAGAAAAATTAAAATAGTAAAGCTGCCAATCGTATTACTTAGTGCATCTTTGAATGAATGCAAAAAAAAAAAAAAAAAAAATCTTTTAGATGCACATGGATTTTTGTGTGTTTAGCTGTAAAATATAAAGCATCTTTAATATAATATAGGTGATTAATTATTAAAAATATACTAAATATATGATAATTTATAAAAATATTTATTTTTTTATAATTATATTTAATAACGATAAAAATATAATCAACAACGTATATTTTTAAAGTTATAATTATTTACACAACGTATAAACAATAATACAATTAGGTCTAATTATAATGATATAATTATGTATAAAGTTAGATATATTTTTATATTTATTCAATACAATGAGAATAATTATAACAATTTAAACACTTAATATATTTTCACCGATTATTCGTAAACCTGAAACATAATTAAATCCAAATATATATATATATATATATATATATATATATATATATATATATATATATATAACCGTTGCTTATGTCTCCTTTACAAAATAATATTTTTAGCTTACTTATAAACTTATAAAAATAGTATTTTTTTTTATACAATTAGTATATTTTTATTATAAATAAAAATTTGAGTTTAAATTTAATATTAAGTATCATTTAATTTAAAATCTATTTAAAAGATATTATTTTTGTTATTATAAATTTAAATATATATATATTATTTAATTTTCCAAACAAACTAGTTTGTATCCGAATGCACTCTTAATCATCATTGTTATTGATATTGTATATTATACTGTACTAAACACTCTTTTCAATTTACTTTTTAAGTCACAATATCATATAATAAATATTTAAATACAGTTTATAAAAAAATAGAATCTTTTTTCATGTGAATTAATAAATAAGGAAATAAAATCTGATTAAAGAGATTCAGATTCTCAAACACATGTAGTTAAGAAATTAAGATGATTCTCCTTTACAAATTGCAATCATACTACCCATAAGTGTTATTTATATATATACTTTGCTACCGTATTCATAAATCATCATCATATATATATAACTCAAAGATATAATTTTATATATTCCTATAAATTAGACCAAAAAGAACATCAACCTGCCTATCAAAAGCAAAAAAATATATATATATATATTATAAATCTAACATTGCCTTCTTTTTTCTCTTTCTTAGCCATAAAGGCTAGCAGTTGAAGGGTCTGATATACTGATTCTGTTAAGTTAAATAATCTTTCCCTTTGATTAAGTATTAGTTAGCTAGATTTGATACTAATTTAAATCTAAAAATAGATAAAATTAATCACTACTATAAAATGTAACATTTAAATCAAAATTTAAAATCGATTTTTGAAAAAAAAAGAGTTATAATGAATTTAAAATAAATTCGACGAAAAATGTTGATACTTACCTATTTAGGTTAACCCATTTGAAATATTTTCAAAATTTTTTTAAATACGTAATTATCTTAATAATTTTTTTTTATAAAAAGAAATAAAAAAATAAACAAATAAAGATATATAGATGGGACCTGCAGCTTAGCAACAACCATATATATATATATATATATATATATATGAGTCCACATTTTGGTGTCTAACCTTTCTTAGATTCTTTTGTCACTTGGGATATGATACAATGATGTTCTCGTTTATCATTCATTATATTCACCTCTTCTACACCATTATCTATGTACTTCTTAGCTACTTGCTATAATTAACAAATAAAGTAGTTATATACTGGTCTGGCTTAAAAATTGTGGGAATTTAATGTGAAATATAAAATTATATATGATATTTATTTTTAAATACAATATATATATATATTTATATAGACGAGGTCTTTATTTTCTCAATCTTAATAATTAATTGAGAAAAAAAAAGTGGTGAGTGTTAGCAGATAATTAGAGAGAGAAAGGTAATTAGAAGATATGTATTACTTAAACAGTTCAATGTTATCATTTCCTCACGGATTGTTCTTCTTAGAATCTTTTAGGTGAGTTTAGGGTACTCAATTTTATGTCGTGTTACGGATGTTTGTAATGATTATTTTATTAGAGATAAGAATGTGATAATGAAATCTGAAAAGAAAATAAATAATAAAAAATAAAGATTTATATTTTATAATATGAATTGAGATAAAAATAATTATTGTATTTTTTTTAAATTATATATCATATTTTAATAAATATATAACGTTTAATATTTTTAAATTTTTTATATATTTAATTTAATTTAAAATCAAACTAATTATAAGTAATACACTATAGATTATATTTTTATTATACTAAAACATCAATAATTTTTCATTTATAAAAATTATTTAAATTCTAAAAATTTAACATCTTATAATTATTTTATAATTTATTCTTGTTATTTTAAATTAATTTGTAATAAAATTATATCAATATTATTTAATATAAAATGATTATATATTGTATATTTTATTTTTATATTTTTACATAAATATTATTTATTTTTATTTTTTATTGATTCTAAATTTTATTTTTACTGTTACAAAATATTTATTATTAACTTACTTTCGTTATGATTTTTACTAAGAATTCCATTATATTTTATAAAGATTTTAAGTAAAAATAAAAGGGTTGGAGTCTTACAACTTACACTGTTAGTAGATGTCCAAAGTTCATGAAATTTTGTCTAGATTTTATTTTTCTTGTCTAAATCAGAAATTTTGTTGTTTAATATTCAAAATATAAAATCAAAAATTTATCTACATTTATAAAAATTACATGAAAAAAAAACTATAAATATAAGTTATTATCTAATCAATTTAAATAATTATGTTTGATAAAACTTCTGCGATAATAAGTTTGTATGACTTATTAAAAGCCATGAACACATTGTCTAATATATCTTCAAGCACATTTGAAATTATTTGGATAATTACTCCCTCTTATAGTAATGAATTGACTTTGTTTATATATGAGATTCAGAAGATCCTAAGTTGGGTCGGCATGGATTATGAAAATATATATGTATGCTCAGATAATTGCATACTTTATCGGAAATTAAGAACATGATAATACAATTGAGTGTCTATTATGTAATAAGTGAAGGTTGAAGTGAAAATATGATGAAATCAAAGTTAAAAAAAAAAAGGAGTCCTTGCTAAGGTGTTATTGTACTTACAACCAATATATAGATTTTAAAGAATGTTCAAAAGAATATAAACATTGAAGATGTTAACTTGTGCTACTAAAAATGCATTCAATGATGGGATGTTGTGGCAACATGGAGACTTTGCATTATGAAAAGTTATAAACATTATGTTTCCTCAATTTTCTGAAGAGTCAAGAAACCTATGTCTTGTTATTGTAGTAGACAATATCAATCCACCTAATTTTCTCATTATAATTGTTTACATGTATGAACGAGAACTTACAACTTTCATTTTGGGTTTGTATGTAAAATAAATTCATGATGTTAAGTATGGTTGATTTCGAGTTATAAATAACATGATAATAATAATAATAATGATATTGAAGTGCATTTAGAACCTTTAATTGATTATTTAAAGTTTGTATGGAATGGTGGAATACACGTGTGTAATGCATATACAAAAGAATATTAATTTCAAATTTAAGTTAATATTTTTGTGTACGGTAAATAACTTTTTAACATATGATAATTTGTCAGGATATGAAATTCGTGGGTACAAAGTTTGTTCAATATACATTAATGATATTGATGTCATTTACTTACAATATGGAAAAAAAATACCTTATATTAAACGAATAAAATTTTAACATTTAAATCACAACTTTCTAAGATAAAAAGAAGTTTTCATAAGAAAGAAACTAAGAGGTTGTAATCATCCTTCTCTTATTTCATTTCATTAAGTAATATCATTTGTAAAAATAAAATATTTTTTTCAATTCATTGAAAATTAGATTATGAAAATCGAACTTATTTTTTCTTTCTCCTCAAGTAAGTAGTTATTTTTATCACTCTTTTTACACATTTTTATATTATTTCATTTAATTATTATTTTAATTTATGTTTATTTTTTAAATTTAGAGCTTTTTTTAATTTTATGAGTTTATTATATAAATATAATTTTAATTGACTTATCTAATCTTTAACTATATTTTAAAATATAAAAAATTAAGTTAAAACTCATCTATCTAAATACATTAATAATGAAATATGGAAACCAAAACTTAAAATTTTATTGATCACATAAAGCATAAATTGAACATTTAGTTTTAAAAAAACTCACAAAATAAGATTGAACTATACTAATATTTACAATCTAAATTAAGCTAGCCTCATTTCAAAATATGTTAGGATCATTATCCATATTATTGTTCATTTTCACGATCTCCACTTCCACTTGTAAAGCCATATGGGTCTATATGAAATATCCATAAGGATGTGAAAATTTTAGCTCTACATTGAAAATTTTCTAAACACATTATCATTTACGAAATAAGCTAAAAATGGATCCCAAATGGTGTATTTTCATTTATTTTTTGCCTTACATATTGTAAGATTTTTCAACCAGATATTTAATTCTCTAATCAATTGTTTAATGTTTACAATAATATATTGAATATTTATCGTAAAAATAAAATATTGATACCTTAGATATGGTAGATTTAGATAAAGATCTTAATTGATAACAAAATATTGGAATATTTAAAAAAAAATTGTAAAGTATTTAGATAAAAAATTACAATTTTTTAATACCTTTTGGTAAAAGTACAAGAACTTGGAGGTTTTTTTAGAAAAGCAAGACATGTAGAAAAGAAAGAGAAAAAATAATTCTATTACTGATAAAAAATAATCTACATTTTATATTAATATACAAATTATATATATTCAATACATATAACAAACCCATCACATGCATTATAAGTTAGTTACTACTAGTTATAATTATTCTATTTTATGTAAGAAACACTCACTTGCTTACTAGCTCACACTAATTCATGTACATTTACTAGCTCCAACAACTTTCTTCAACCTAAGATGGAACAACATTCTCAATTTGGGCAAATGAAACAAGAAATTGGAACATGAAAATGGCTAACAATGACTATATACAACCTAATTATCTTAGTGAGAACAATAACCACAACGACTTAAATGTGTACCTTGAAGCCAAATTCAAATGTTATATTATTGTGTGATTTTGTAGTATATAATTGAAAACCAAGAGATTTGATTTAAAAATTATAGAGATTATCAATTCTTACTTGTTCAGGAAGTAACAAATACTCTTTAAAATGAAAACTTGATTTGTTAATAAATTCGTTGATTAAATTAAAAAAATAAATAATTTCTATTTTTAATGATTTTTTATCAAATTGATTCTTTTTTTTATTTAATTTCTAAGTAATTAATAATAAAAATGATCCTTTGAATTTTATTTATCCAAAACCTTTCTATATAATTTTTCATATAAATTTCATTTATGATCGACGCTTTTTTTATTTGACACCAGTAGGATCTCTTCAATAAAGGATCGTATATTTTTTGTAAATATTTGTTTTTGATAGTACATAATTGAGTCTTTTTTTCAAGTATACATGGAAAAAAGGATCTACTATTTATAATTTGGTCTAGTGTTTTATCTAGATTTTTTATTCTATTTATAAATTTTTTTATCACGTTTTTTTTCTTTTTTGTTCATTGCTATAACTCTAATTATTATCTAATTTTTTTAAAGGATGTTTTTTATGTTGTGAATATAGACATTTTTTTTTCTAACATTTCAAAAAAAAAATTATTATTTCTTTTCCATCACTTTGACATGTACATTCAACAATAAATTCAAGAATTTGTCTAAACATAAAACACAAACAAAATAAAAATTGACGTGATAAAAATATTTGTTATTTTATTCAAAACAATTAAAATAAAATTAAAAACAAAAACAAACAAATGGAGAGAATGTTGTTGTAGAAGAAGATTCTACTCCTTATAAAACAAAATAAAATATTTGAAGACTTTGCCGAAAAGAAGTGAGAACAAAAATGATATAATTGAGTGAAAAACCGAGGATCTAACCTTTTAATTTACCTTGTTAATTAGTTTTATTATAATTTTTTTATAACATTCATATTCTCATTTATAAATTAATTAAATTAAGAAAGAAGCACCTCAATCATTAATATGTAATATTTTGACGAACAAAAACCATTAGTATGTAATACATATTTGAATATCCAATTATCATTTGTTAAAAATAAAAAATAAAATATCCTTAAAATATTATACGTTTCAGCACCATGAGAAAAAGAAAAATCTAAAAGTTTGCCACTACCTACTCGTATGTCGGTGTAACTATTATAAAACTTTAAACATTCCATCCATACATCCTCTAAGTTAAACATGCTTTCTACAAAACTTGCCATATAAGATTGAAATAAATCAGTCGATCACCATCAAATCAATAACTTTATGACTATAAAGCACTACTTGTATGATTTTATAGAGTTCTCCTCTATATAGAATATTATTTTCTCTGATCTCTAGTTTTTTCCTTTTCATTGTGTTTAGGGTATTATTATTGCCCTCCCAATGTATTTACCTCAAATATCAATGATACTAATTGGGTTTCATTTTGATTCATTCAGATTCTTTCCCCATTGAATTGTAATCAAAGACAACTTTTTATTTAAAAAAAAATCAAAAAAATGTAACCCGTAATTAAAAAATATTTTATTTTATACCATCGATATCTCCCATATTTTTATCCAAAAATCATTTGAATCCATACCATGTTTCATTTGAATCGTTCACTTTCTCTCACTTTATAGCATATTCTATCAACCCTCTATTGTTAGAATTTACAAAAATAAGTATCAAAAATGGGGTTTGATCAATTATAACACAAAAAAAGTTATCTTTGAGTTAAAAACTCAAAGTAGATGATACTTAATTAAATCAAAAATAAACTTATCGGTGTCATTGATATTTGGGCAAAATATCATAGATGTAAATGATAATTATGTTTTTTTTTTAAATTTAACAACCTTGCATCTCTAAGACGTAAGAAAAAATATTAAGGATAAAAAGTCTTAGATGATAGAAATTATTGTTAAAAACTAATTCTCTTTAAAACTTAAACTAGTAAGTACAAAAAGGCTTAAATGATAGAAATTATTAGAAAACAACTCTTTTTTAAAACTTAAGCTAGTGAAAAAACTTATAATTTAATAATTAAGGTTATTAAGTTTTTGGACATAAGACATTTTACTCGGCTCTTATTATGTTAAGAGTAACTGCAAAATCAATTTTATCAAAAACTTAACTATTAAAAGAAAAACTAAATAATTTATATATTTATCGTTTCATATAAATTTTAACAATATATATTATGTAATTAAAATATTTATAATTTAATAATTATGATTATTAGACATTTACACTAACATTCATGTTATCATGCTAAAAATTCTTAAAAAATATAATTCTCCTCAAAATTTAAGCTTTTTAGGATAACATCACGAAAAAACTTTAATATTAGATTTGGATTCAAAGCCTCTTATATAGTTCTAATTAAAAAGTAACTCTTGAGTTTTTAGAACATCAATAAGTACATGTGTAGCTCCTATCATCTGCAGATCAGCGATACATACGACATCATCATGTTATTAATTAAAAGATCGAAGAATAACAACATTAATTAATTAACTGTCATGTTTGTTCCAAATTTAATATTTGATTCTATTTTACATAGTGATTTTTACTCGCAAAATACTTGTACTTAGATCTAGGGAAAAAAAACAATATTTTTATAAACGGAAAAATAAAGTATAGAATTTCCTTTACGGTGATAAAAATAAAGTATAACACATCTTAATATTATATATTACAATAAATAATTGATTAATAAATCTTATAATTATTCAAAATATATCATTTAATCTTTAATCTTTTATGGTATATATTCAAGGTCATTTAATTCTTTAAAATATCTTATCAACTCTAAATAATTTTTTTTTAAGAAAATATTTCGAATTTTGAAAAATAAAATATAAAAATATTTGCAAATGTATACTAAAAATTTAATTTTTAAAATACAAAAAGTAAAAACAATATGCATAAAAACTAGATTTAGAACGTGCAAAATTCGTAATTTTTTTAAATGTAGAAGTTTTAAAATGTAAAATTATTTTTTAAAAAATATAATATAAATTTAAACACAAAAATTGAATTTTTTTTTCCAAATATAAATTGAATATATTTTAGAGAGAAGGCTTTAGAGAGATAAAACTAGGAAATTCAATAATGAAGAAGGAGGAGAGCTAAAAGACTCAAGATTGCTCAAGGATTTTGTTGTGTTTTGTCTTTTCTTTATATTTATTGTTTAATCTTTCATTTCATTTTCTAAATATTAGTTATATTATTGAATAACTAGTTGAAGCCATAGTGTATAATTGAATTTTTACAATTTTTTAATTGATTATACACAATTGATTAATTCATTCATTGTTATGATTAATATTTTTAATTAATAATAATGAATTGAATGAGTCGAAGGATCTCACTTAAAAAAGAAAATTAGAATTATAGATTAGTTAATGAGTAAATAATACATTGTTAAAATAGTATGTAAATGTGCGTGAAATTTTTTAATTACGTATGAATTTAATACATTTTATGTTATTAGAAATTAAAATAGCATGAAAATGTGACTAATAAATAGGATAATTTCATTAGTGCTTGAAAAAGTAACATGAATACATGAGAGGACTATAATTGGTCAATCATCTTTGTATATAATTGAAAAAAATAATAGAAATATGTGCATAATTAGGGATGCAATGGACTCTAATAACTCTTTTATTTTTTGAATTTTTCATTTTGTATAGATTTTATTGAATTATTTATTTTATGGATATTTTGTTTTGTTTTTTCATCGATGTTTCAATAGTTTAAAATGTATTGTGTATGATCAAATTTCAATACTTAAACACGAAATAACCAATTTTAGTGGGTTTGGCATTCTATCTTTAAATATTAATCACTTATATATGATTTGTGTGCTTGTAAAATTTGTATTAAGTTTTTGATACCATTGTTGAATATCAATAGACAATATTTAGTGAATGATATCAATATTATGTTAAGTTTTTGATACCATGACAATATTTGGTGAATGATATCAATACTAGGCATACTAATTTAGACATTATTTTTAAAAATAATTTTAATTTTTTATTATAAAAGTCAAAATAACAAAAATATTTATTTTTATTGCCTTATTTTGTTTTAGTTATTTTACTTTTTTCAATTTTCTTTATTTAGCTTAATTATTTTAGATTAAATAGATTTTCTACCGCTAAACTTTGATTGTTGTTACAAAACTATCATCGATTTTTTTATTGTTTCTATATTATTAAACTTTGTAAATGTAAAATGTCATTAGATTTTATTTATTACTTTCATTCCATAAAACTTCATAAATACATGTTATAAAAATATTATCGATATACGTATAATTTATCGTTAAATTCTGTTAACTGATTAGCATCAATTATATTTTTATAATATTTGTAAATTTTAATGGTATGAAAATAACAAAATAAAAGTTCGATAATATTTTTGTAATATTTCTAAAATTTAATGGTATATATGAAGTAACAAAAAAAAATACAATTGTATTTTTATAATAACTTCCAAAGTTCGATAGTAAAAGAATCTATTTATTATTTTTTTTCTTTGATTTTTTTATTTATCTTTATCTTTATTTAGTTAGATTTTTCTAGATTTTGTAATTTATGTTTTTTTTATGTTGCTTTATAGGTGATGAATCCATATAAATACCAAAGTGTTAAAAGATATTGCATGTTATATTGTTAATAAAAAAATATAACATGTTAAAGATATTTCATGTTATATTTTTGTAATTTATGTTTTTTTTTTGACGTTGCTTTATTGCATGTTAAAGATATTTCGTATCAAAGAACACTCCTAATCTTTTTATATTGAGATCCTTAATAGCTACTCAATACGTAGAAAGTCCATTGCAGACGAATGGAAGCGGTCGTACCTATAGAAACTATTACTATACCAATTCGGACCCAAACACCAATGTTCAACATTGGCATTGGGGGAGTCTACTCAGCTACTCTTGAAGCTACAACCAAGAGGATGAAACTTCTACGTGATCAATATATGCACAAGTTCACTATCATCTATAGCAACCCTGCAAGAAGAGAAGCCATCTTTCTAGGAGGTCTTTTAAATGCGATATTTATAAACAAAATATCTAAATATAATTTAATTTTTAGATAAATATTTTTCGAACCGAAGAAAATATTTGTTAAATTTGGGCCTAACTCCATCTCAAAACCCAGGTTATGAGATGTAGGATTGCCCTTGTTTATATGCGCAGCGTGGGCGCGATCCCCGGTCGATGTGGGACTTTAACACTCCCCCTCACATCGGCAAGACCGACGGGGATGTTGAGCTTATGGAGCCCAAGTGACGGAATGCATCACTCACCAGTGGCGAAACAACTGCACCGACCGGGTAACCTTGCTTTGATACCATGTTAAATTTGGGCCTAACTCCATCTCAAAACCTAGGTTATAAGATGGAGGATTGTCCTTGTTTATATGCGCAGCGTGGGCGCGATCCTCAGTCGATGTGTGACTTTAACAATATTTAACTCGAAACATATACATTTTAGAAACTTTCACTTGAATGCTTCAATACAATAGTTCACAAAAGTTACTTATTTTGTATCATCCATTTTTTAGTCATTTACTGATACATTTAGACTATATTAATATTATTGATCATTTGTTGATAGGAATTTAATAGAATCGTACTACCATAATATAATATTAATACATTTAAAAAAATAATATATATATATATATATATATATACTAGGAATTAAGCAAATAAAGAAGAAGTTATTCGTTCATTTAGGTGAAAATTCAAAATAGTGTTATAGTGATATGATTTTATGTACAAGTACATATACATATTTAATATGTAATAACATATTAATTGAGGGGAATATGTATTTAACGAACTTTATTGATAAGAAAAAAAAGATTGTTCATAGACAAAAAATTAAAACAGCTGGGATATTCGTTAGCTAGAAGAAATCTAAATAATGTAATACAAGAGTGAGTATAAGAATTGCTTTTTCAAGTGAATGACATTGACATTCATTATAGCAAACAAATAAATAAATAAAGTCATTCATAAATAAACAGAATGAAGCATCGCAGATTCCTTTAAACCCCACCAATTTTATGTACAAACTAAGACCAATATTTTATAGCTTGAAAAGAAAAAACAATAATGCACATAAGTTAATATATATATATATGTATGTATATGTATATCAAACTAATCATGTGACAATCAATTAAATTAATCACAAAGTCACATCTTTACCGCCTAGCTGGTATATTAGGGTACACAAGAAAAAATAAATAAATTAAATTTCTAAACCATTCATACAATAAATTAATATACTAAGAAAATAATTAATTCACACAAATTTTAATTAAAACATTTTTAGTTACAAAATAAAAGTTATATATATATATATGTACTCTCATTTTGCAACACACTTTGTCAACGTAAGACCTTGTTAATTTTTTAAATAAACAACACGCACTCCATAAGACTAACCGATGTTTAGAGGTACGATGATACTTATATGCTATCATTTTACATCATACTTTGATATCGTGAACTTCGTTAAATTTTTTTTTTAGAATAAACAACACACATGCAAAGGAAGCAAGGGGAGATAGCATTGGCAAGTAGAATTCACACACACTCCAAAAGTCTAGTTGACTTTTATAAGGACGATGATACTTGAGAATTCCATACGTAGCAATAATTACATAGAGGTTAATTGTTCTATCGATTCAAATAAACAACTAAGATCTATATATATGATGAAAATGCTAACTTATAAAATCTTTTTGCAACTTTATTCTCCTCGGTCAAGTAGGCCTTATAACATGAATTAAGAAAATAACCTAACAGAAGTACAAAGCAACCTGTTTAATTCAATACACAATAAAAATAACTAAAAGTAAGAAAGAACAAACTGCAGTAAATACACTGGTTACGGTGTGCCTCACAGGCTTCTGTCCAGACTAGTAATAAGCATAAACATAGCAAACATCACTCAGTATGTGAAACAAACATATATATTGAAAATCTATAAAAGATTTTCAATCATTTAAATATATCATATGTGGGAATATATTTTGTAAAATATGATTGTACTCTCATAGCATGCAATCATACATAACACAACAAACCAATAGAAAAAGTCTGACACTTAGTACACAACCAAGGTAAAGAGATTTTGACTCTTTAAAAACTCACACCAAACTTACATGCATATAAAGTAAAAGTAATAATTAGAGAGCAATCATACAAAACATAGCAAACTAATAAAAAAGAGTCCAACCCCTTTTACACAACCAGGGTAAGGATATACTAACTTCTTAGAAACTCATACAAAATTCTCATATAGATAAAATGAAAAGGCAATATAAATTAACCAATAATCATGCAGATTAATTTAATACAATAAAAGTAATAAACAGAAAGATATAGGCATACTACACAAAAATAAAAGAAAACATACAACAACATATAACAAATAAGTTTTCTAATCATAGTCTAAATCTAGTATATTGATACAAACTCAATAGAAACTCAGATTACTAACACAATCATATTAAGTAAAACAACATATTTAACAAGGTAAATCCACAAAGAATCTCTGCCTATGTGGTAACATTCTTGAGTTTTTTTATGACAACCATTTGACAGCAAATAAATCATCTGATTGAAATAAACTCACAAATACATCTATCAATGAGGACCTTTATTTGAATTGCCTATTGCTACTCTCGCTTGTTGCCTCTATAACGACTTGATCTGAAAAACGAACCTAACTTTTCTTCAAAACAAACACTACTCAATATAGTGTTATCAATAACTAAAGATTAGTAAATTATATAATTATGTGGATAATCAATTGTGGTATCTATCTACAACCATAGACCAAAAACAACCATTTTGGGAAATACATTCAATCATGTACGACCATAACCTTTAATCGAATACATGGCTCACCATTACATAGGCTTCTCACCTATGAAAACTATTGCATTCTAGAAACTACCAGTTGACACATAGCTCATCGCCACACAAGCTCTTCACCTAAGAAAAAGTTGCATCCTAACAAATACCAACTGACAAACGGCTCACCACTATATAGGTTCATATCTAAAAATCAACTTGTAAACACCTCCTTAAGCACTTACAATTCAATAACATGGTTTTTTTTCACTCAATCGCAAATCAATAATCTGAACAACACTCAAGGTAATAGTGATCTAGAAATAGAAAAATGAGATGTCAATTTGACAAAGCTCTACTACATTTTTTTGAATAAGAAACAAGAAGAAAATAGGGTATTTGTAGAAATTATCCAAGCTTATATCCAACCTCATCAAGGCCTCATCGATGGTCCATACCGACCAGCTCGCTTGGAGTCTGGTGAGCTGGTACAATGAGGGCTTCATTGTGGGCCTAGTCGAGATGCCCAAAATTCAAAATTTTCTTTGCAAAATTACTGGGTAATTTCCATAAATACCTGTACCTAAGACAAAATAAAAACACGAGTGGCAACATCGATGAGTGAGATTGAAACCTAATATGCATATTATGAAAACCAACCCCATGGTGTGTACGAACTTTTCCACATATAAAGTGGACTTAACTATATGCATGTTGCCTAACTATATACATGTGTGCATTCTTAATCATTAGTAACCAACCTTACATAAAGGAAGAAAAATATATAAAATAAAATAAATAGACTCTATGTTTTGCACATGAGAAACCAATATAGACACAAAGGACTACAGAACTTACATTCTAGATCTTTGGCTTTCTATGCTAAAACATTGTACAACTAAGTACAAACATACATCAATCATAAAGATGACCTAAAGATATTTTTTTCAGGAACAAAACATCGATGCACACCCTAAAAACACAGCTAGTTCAAGTGCATCCATCTTATACACTTTATCCATCTTCTCAGATCAACTCATTTGCACTCTATCAGTTTGAAACATGAGGGTTTCAACACATATGTATACTATAATCTAAAGATTGGTGACTTCAATCTACATCTGTAACTTGCACATACAAAATAAGCACATATCCTATGAATGAATTATGCATTAATAGCTTATACTCTAGAAATTTCTATCAAGTCATCCCTACACTAGTGAACAAAGATAGCCTAACGTCACGTCCCGCCCAAACTGCCCCTAAAAATCCAAATGTTGGCTGCCTAAAGGATCTAAGACATGGAAAGTTCTAGAGTTGCCTAGAGAAGTCTAGAAAGTGGTTGGAGCTGGGACGGACTCAACTGCCAAGTACGAAGACCCTAGAATGTTCTAGAGCACACCTGAGGTGCTAGAATGGACTCGAATATTCTAGAATGTGCTTCTGATGGTTCTAGGAAGGATGTAGAAGCGCCGGAAGCTTACGGAACATCCCTAAGGTGCGTGAAGGAGCTAGACAAACCTAGAAGACTCTGTAGCTGGCTGTGAAGATCCTAGAACCTCAGGCAGATGTACATAGAACTCTCTCTTGTATATTCTAGAAAGCTAGAAGGATCTAGAGAAACGTGGCATACTCTTAGGCTTGTCACACACTATAAATAGACCACTTGGTCTTCATTTGTTTTCATCTTGGGAATTCTTAGCATTTGTAACATAAACTCTCTCTCTAGAGCAATACAAAGCATTCTTTGCAAATTCTTTCTATTCTCTTTGGAGTTACATTTCGGTTTCAAAGGCAGGCTTAGTGCAACGGACCGTGCTAAGTGCCGCACGATCGCTACTCGAGAAATTAAGGTCGCGACATTGGTATCGTAGCATTAGGTTGAAGCAATCTTTACTCTTGGCATAACGAAGAACGTTGGTCCATCTACTCCAAGCGTTGATGTTCCACCCATGGGAACGTGGACGTGAGAAACCCGTAAACCATCAAAGGAATCTCGAGCCAAGTCGAAAGACATACTTTCTAGCTTCGAGGCACGAGTCGTGGGAGATGCTTCGTGTGAGTTTGTTGACCGAGTAGACAACTTGTAGGAGAACGGCTCGAGGCCGAGGACGCGGAGATCCAGCAATGGTTAAGATGTCACCAACGAGCTGGGACGGTGGGCTAAGGCAAGAGATTGATCACGGGTTGAAAGTCGAACTTTGCTGCTAAGAGATCTCGTCAAAGAGAACTCGCAAATGTCTTCTTAGAGTTGAGGGATACGCGGTGGTGATCTAGCCTTCTTGTAAGCGGGCTACGGCCGCGAACCAGCACAACCACCGTACCGAGGCTAAGAGGGTGGATGTTCCGAGCCCAAGACCTTCAACGGCGTTAGGAACGCAGTGAAGCTGGAGAACTTCCTATGGGGCTAGAGAACAATACTACGAAAGGCCCTATCGGCATAACGGACCACGCGCCAAAGAAGATCCGAATCACTTATGTGGGATTGCCCGACACCACTATGCGTGGGAGGCGAGACACGTGGAGACGTGCAACGAGGGTTTGCACAATTGACACCTTTCAAGACTTCAAAAGCAGGAGTTCAAGACGCGATTCTTCCCCGTAAATGCGAGGAGGAGGCAAGGAGCCGATTGCGACGATTGTGAAGCAAACGGGTAGCATAGGACTATGTGAAGGAGTTCACAACCTTGCCGCTGTGAAGTCCCGACACAACCGACAAGGATGCCCTATTCCTGCTCTGGCGGACGGTCTCCAATCGCTGCCAACTCGAGCTCAAGCGACGTGGTGTCCAAGACTTATCTTCGGCCATCGCGACCGCGAGAAAGCTTTATCGACTACTCCACAAACAAGGAGGGCTCCAAAGCCACGCATGAAGTTTGGTGGAGAGAAGTACCCGAGGAGGCCGTACCAAAAGTCGTGGTTCCAAAAATCATAAAGGCACCTCCTCATTCAAGCCACGGGATAAAGGGAAGGAGAAGGAGGATCGGAATGCCTCAAAGCTCCGTGTTACGTGCTTCATTTGCGACGGACCGCATTGGGCACGTGAATGTCCGAAGAGGAAGGCCTTGAAAGTGCCTTAGTTGCTTCCACTCGCCACCGTGATGGAGGCGAATCGGACGCGAGTGCGAAGACGGGTTCTTTGCGCCTACTTGGTGCAATGCGGGGCCCCCCCAAAGACCCCTAAAGGCTTAATGTACGTGGATGCCACCATTAACGGGAAGGTCGCCAAAGCATTGGTCGACACGGGAGCATCTCACAACTTTGTTTCGTGGAAGAAGCAAGGAGACTCGGCCTAAAGGTTGTCACAACGGAGGGGTTCTGCAAGGCAGCTAACTCAAGAAAGACTACCATTACATGGAGTCGCCGCGGTGTTAAGGTCGGGCTTGGTGCATGGGACCGGCCAAGTGGACTTATCGTTGGCGCCGATGGATGACTTCACGGTTGTATTCTGCACGTAGGTTCTTGGACCGGTAAGAAGCTTTCTGCCACGCTCAAACTCTACGTATCATGGATGGGCGTGTGTGTGCCGACAGAAAGGACCGGTAAGAACCTTACTATCCAAGTCTCTCAAAGACTTCAATTCAAGAAGGGATCAAGAGGGATGAAAGAGAGTTACTTGGCCATTCTAAAAGAATACGACGATGAGAGACGCCATCACAAGCCAAGCTTGCCAACTGAGGTGCGAGTTGTCTTAGATAGGTTCCAAGATGTAATGCCGGAAGCATTACCTAAACGTTTACCTCAAGAGGAGGTAGACCATGAAATGTAGGCCGAACCCCACCGTGCCACCAAAGAATGAACCCATATCGGATGGAAAACTCAGAGTTGGCAGAATTATGGAAGCAACTCGACGAATTGCTGGATGCTAGCTTCATAAGGCCCTCTAAAGCCCCATTTGGTGCCCTAGTGCTATTTCAAAAGAAGAAGGATGGCTCGCTGCGAATGTGCATCGACCATGCAGCTCTAAATAAGATCACTCGTCAAGAACAAGTATCATATCCCTCTTATTGCCGATTTGTTTCGATCAATCGGGAGTTGCAAGATACTTCACAAAATTGGACCTACGATCGGGATACTACCGTGCACGCATAGCCAAGGGAGATGAGCCCAAGACTACTTGTGTAACTGTGTATGGTGCCTATGAAGTTTCTTCGTTATGCCGTTCGGCCTTACAAATGCACCATCCACCTTCTGTGACTTGAACAAGATTTTCCATCCCTACCTCGACCGGTTCGTGGTAGTATATCTTGACGACATTGTGATCTATAGCTGGACTATGGAAGAACATCTAGAGCATTTGGAAGAAGGTGCTCGAGGTCCCTAGGAAAATGATCTATATGTCAAGAAGCGAGAAGTGTTCCTTTGCCCAAGATGAGGTGACGTTCCTAGTGGACATAGGATAAAGGATGGGAAATTGATGATGGATGGAGAAAAGGTGAAAGCCATCCAAGACTGCCAACCTCTTACCAAAGTTCCCGAGTTAAGATCTTTCCTCGGACTTGTGAACTACTATGGCTGTATGTCCATCAAGTCCTACTCGCCGAGTGCCTCACTCACCTAACTTACTCAAAAGAACAAGGCTTGGGAATGGACAAGTGAATGCCAAGCCTCGTTTGAAGACTTGAAGAAGGCCGTTAGTGAAGAACCAGTGCTTTGCCTACCAGACCCTTCCAAAAGCTATGAGCTGCATACGGATGCATCGGATTTTGCCATTGGTGGAGTATTGATGCAGGAAGGACGTTCGATAGCCTATGAGAGCCGCAAGCTTAACGAAACCGAACGCCGCTACACTGTACATGTTGTAAGGAAATGACCGCTTTATCCATTGTCTAAGCGGTGTGGCGACACCTACTTATCGGGCTCTCTACTTTGTTATCACGACGGACAATGTTGCAACAAGCTACTTCCAAACTCAAAAGAAGTCGAGTCCTAAGCAAGCTCGATGGCAGTAGGATTTCTTGGCGCAGTTTCGACCATAGGTCGAGTACAAGCCCTGGCAAAGCTAATGTGGTGGCCGACGTTGGTAGCCGAAGACGGAACTAACAGCCTTTAAATAGGCCAAGTAGTCCTTTGTTAGAAAGGATCAAAGAAGGGTTACAGTACGATGCCGCACTCGTCAAAACCTCCTCGCCCTCATCAAGAAGGGAAGACAAGACGATTTTGGGCCGAGTGACGGACTACTCTACGCCAAGAAGAGTCGTATCTTTGTGCCAAAAATGGGGAGCTTGCTGAAAGAGCTTATCAAGGAATGCCATGATTCCTTGTGGCCGGACACCCAGAACGGGCGCACCTCGTTTCGATCAAATCCATCTACTATCGTCTCAACTTCGGGATGATGTCGAAGCTTTTTGAAGACTTGCCTTGTACGCCAACAAGACAAGATAGAGGCAAAGACGCATCCGTGAGGATTGCTAGAACGATTGCCTATTCCGGAGAGACCATGGGAGAGTGTCTCTACGACTTCGAGGATTTACGCCAAAATCCGAGGGCTTTGGCAAAGATAATTGTCGTCATCGACCGCTTCAAAGAAATATGCAACATTCATACCGGCCTCAACGGACCGCACGGCGTACGAGACGGCACGTTCATTCCTTAAACACGTTGTGAAGCATTGGGGATTCCATTTAATATAGTAAGTGATCGAGACCCACGATTCACAGGAAATTTTGACTAATTGTTCAAGTTCGGGATCGGACTTGATCAACTTCTCTACAAGCTTTCATCCTCAAAGCGATGGGACATGGAGCGTGCCAATGCATTGGCTTGAGTTGTATCTCGTGCACTTTGTGAGTGCCAATCGGGATTGGGGCAAAGCCGCTTTGATGTAGCCCAATTCTCGTATAATCTACAAAGAAAGCCGAGTCCACCGCTAAGAAGTCCCTTCGAAATTGTCACGGGCAAAGAACCCACGACCCTCAGCGCCTTGGCCACGAGTTATGAAGGAAAGAGCCCAGCTGCTTTCAAGTTTGCCAAGGCTTGGCATGAACAAACGGAGTTGAGAGCCTATCCGAATAAGGCGTCTAAAAGATGAAGAAACGGGCCGACAAGAGGAGAGGATGGTAGAATTTCGGGAAGGCGATTTCGTCCTTGTCAAATTATTACCCCAACAATTCAAGTCCTGCGGAAGGTTCGCAAGCGGGTTGGTGGAAGCACGAAGGACCATTTCCGTCCTTAAGAAAGCCTCGGAAAGGTGTCATACAACCGCAACTCCCTCCAAAGCTTAAAATCTATCCTGCCTTTCATGTAAGTACGTCGAAACCCTTTCACGGAAACAAGAAGACATGAGTCGGGAGAATCCAAGAGGCGCCTACCGCAGTGGTAACCTCCTTTCGACAGGAAGTGGACTCGATTTTGGCGGACTACTTGATCCCGAAGGGCGTACCAAGTTATAAGGAATACTTGGTCAAATGGAAAACGCCCCGTAGATGTAGAGACAAGTTGGGAACCCGAGGATTCCTTGTGGCAATTCAAAAATGCTATAGAGAGGTTTCAACTTGAAGGCGCGACGAGGCGTCGCGAATCCCGAGGGGGAGGGTGTCAAGTCCCGCCCAAACTCGCCCTAAAAATCCAAATGTTGGCTGCCTAAAGGATCTAAGACATGGAAAGTTCTAGAGTTGCCTAGAGAAGTCTAGAAAGGGCTGGAGTTGGACGGACTCAACTCAAGCATGAAGACCCTAGAATGTTCTAGAGCACACTGGAGGGTGCTAGAATGGACTGGAATATTCTATAATGCGCCGGATGGTTCGGGAAGGATGTAGAAGCCACTGGAAGCTTACGGAACATCCCGGAAGGTGCATGAAGGAGCTAGACAAACCTAGAAGACTCTAGAGTTGGCTAGAAGATCCTAGAACCTTGTGGCAGATTGTACATAGAACTCTCTTGTATATTCTAGAGCTAGAAGGATCTAGAGAAATGTGGCATACTCTTAGGCTTGTTGCCACACTATAAATAGACCACTTGGTCTTCATTTGTATTCATCTTGGGAATTCTTAGCATTTGTAACATAAACTCTCTCTAGAGCAATACAAAGCATTCTTTGCAAATTCTTTCTATTCTCTTTGGAGTTACATTTCGGATTCAAAGGCAGGCTTAGTGCAACGGACCATGCTAAGTGCCGCACGATCGCTACTTGAGAAATTAAGGTCGTGACACTAAGCACACTTAACATGTAGCTCAATTAAATACAATCTACATGTAATAAAAATATACAAACTCTCCTTGAACATATGCAACACCCCATCTAAGAGTTTGCATACTAAATAGCTCAGATGCAATGCAAACTACACTTACCATCTCATACAATAAATAAACATAATGCACAAACAAATACAAGTTGTGTACATTTCTTCCACTTTTTGACATGAAAAGCCAAACCAAGCATAGACATAAAATATGCAACATATCACACCCCTATATGCAAGAGATAAGTCAAAAAGAAATGCATGCAACCCTAACAGTCATGTAAAAAAACAAAGAATAGTACCAAGGAAACATCAAGATAAAAAAGGCAACAAGCAACAAAGTGAATGCACGAGCAAATCAAGAGAAATGCAAATAGAAAATATCTTTCAAATGAGATACATAGCATAGAACCCTACATCACTACGTGTTATGAGGGGGTACAATGAGCTTCACAATGTGCTTAAAATACATTGATAAGACGAGTGGTCAAAAACTAATGCTATATAAATATGTCAACGAAATCGTAAAGAGAATTTGACTAGAAGTCCAACTATCTTTCAAGTTGACACACTCTTAAAGACTCAACTATCTCTCCCCAACGACACTTGGGTGGATTCATTCTTGCAACCTTACCCTATACTATGCACACACATACGGGAAGACATCTCAGTCTACCAAAGAAAACATGTGTTGTTCAATCTAACAATAAATACCAAGTAAATAACTACATGTAAGAAAACAAGCAATAGAGAACATCAAAGAAAGATTGCTAGTAAATACATAGGATGACATATGAAATAAGATAATGCAAACTATGCATGCAACATGTCATAATAGGTGTCCTATTTATGTATGATTCATACAAAGTGATGTCAGGAAGAAGGAAGCATCATAAGAACATAACAACATAACATAAACTCATAAATAGGACAAACATCAAGACATAACACACCCCATAACATCATATAATTGGCACACATCTCCCCCCTAAAAGTATACATGTCAAATAGTAAAGATTGTATGCATCCTACATTTTTAAAGATCCCCCAAAATGATTACACACGGTAGAAAACAAAAAATACAAAAGCAAAGAAGTAATTTAAGCATGTTAATAAAGACTCATGAAAGAGAAATGGGCTAATAAGAAAGTAAAATAGTCAATCTCACAAAATATAACAACAATAAACAAGTGAGATGACAAAGATGGCCTCAAAGGAGACCATAGGCTAAAAAGAAAAGAATGTACCTAAAGATAGATCATCGGTACAAAACGTATAGTGTTGCCTCTAGAGAAGAAAATGGCAACAAACTACACATTGTTACCTTAAAAGAGATCATGCAACATACATACCATCGCTAGTCAAGAAAAAGAAATAAACTAACTAACTAGTAAGCAATACAAGAAACACCCTCAAGAAAGAAAAGAAACTAGGGATGCTACTAAAACATCTAAGCATATGAGAAAGGCTTAGCATCTCAAACACCAGGATTGCTAACAAACACACTATTCTAGTTATCGAAATGCATGTAAGTCAAGAGTCCTTAAGACGGGTCAATAATCTATATGACATACATATGCAATTCAAACCCAAACAAGCACAATACAGAGAAGAGAAAAGAAACACTCATGTACACAAGCTTGTAACACACTATAATTTTCTCCAAAATGACATCTAAAGCACAAGACAAAGAAGAAAAGACAAAAGAAGAACTTTAAACAACAAAAGTCAAAGAGAAAACCAACACTCAACATACCAGGTACAACAAAGAAGAACCTAATAAATAGTGGAAATGTAGTCTATATGACATGGCATATGTATGATAAAACTACTAGAAGAAACATCCTAATACTTGGACTACATACCGAGAACATGTGATGTAATGCTTATGCAAAAAACCCATAGAAGAATAAGGAAGCAATAAGTAAGGCAAACACTCATAAAGTTGGAAAGTCAAAACAACTAGTGAGGGAGAATACTAACAAAGGCTTAAATAGTTAGGCAAAGTAGTAAATGAGAAAATTAATATATTATGCAAAACAAGGAAGCAATGAGAAAGAGATATGCATGAACAAGAAAATAGAAAAAATGCAAACAAAAAAGTTCATAGAGATAAACAACGTCACAGAACCATAACAACCTACATATTGGAGACAAAGAGCATAAACATCCAATGTGTATGTATAGGTAGATAGAGCTCAAGGATTAAGCACCTAGGTAGTTAAGCCTAAACATGGGTGACTTGCTCTGATACCAACTGAGAATTCCAAACATAGAAACAATTGCACAAAGGTCAAATTTTCTTCAAACCCAAATAGGCAATTGAGACCTAGATGAGAGCTAAAAATGCCAACATATAGAATCTTTTTATGAGCTCTATTCCAAATTGGCCAAATAGACTTCACAATATAAATCAAGTAAATAACACATCAAAAGTATAAAACAACATGCTCAAATCAATACACAACAAAAAAAACTAGTAGTAAGTAAGTAAGAAAGAAACTACAATAAACACACGAGTGACAATGTACCTCATAGGCTTCTATCTAGGCTAGCAACATGTATAAACATAGCAAACATGACACAACATGTGAAATAATCATACATACTGAAAAGTTATAAAAGATTTTCAATCACTTCAAATCATCATATATGGGGACATATTTGGTAAAAGATCATTGTACTCTCACAACATAAAATCATGTATAACACAACAAACTAATAGAAAGAATCTGCTACTTGGTACACAACTAGGATAAGAAAATAGTACTCCTTATAGACTCTCACAAAACTCACATGCACATAAAGCATAAGCAATAATTAGAGAGTGATGCTACAAAACATAACAAATCATTAAAAAAAGTCCAATATCTGGTACACAACCACAGTAAGGAAATATTGATTCCTTAGATATTCACATCAAACTCGCATGTAGTTAAAAAACATAAGAAATATAAATTAATTAGAAAACAAATAGATTACTTTAATATAGTAAAAGCAATAAATAAAAAGTTATAAGCATGCTACACAAAAAGAAAAAAAAGTATGCAATAACATATAACAAATAAGCTTTTTAATTATAGTCTAAATCTAGTATGTTAGTACATACTCGATAGAGACTCAAATTATACTAACACATAATCAGATCATGAAAAACAATAGATTTATTTGGTAACATCTTTGAGTTGCTTATGGCAAGCACTTGGAAGCAAACAAATCTACTAAACAATAAAATAGATACAACTCCAATAGACATAAAACCACAAATACCTCGATCAGTTGGGACTTATGTCTAAACTGCCTATTGTTGTCCTCACTTACTACCTACCCAACAACTTTGTTAGACACACAAACCTAACTTTTCTCCAAAGCCAATGCTACTCAGTGTAGTATGATCAATAATCGAAGATGAGTAAAGTGCACCACCAATCATGGGAACTACACTCAACTATGAACAACTAACAATCAACATAAGAAACACATTCCACCAAGTACACATGCAACCCTCAATTAAACACATGACTCATCATCACATAGTCGACACACAAGTCATCGCCCTATAAGCTCCTCATCTAAAAAAATTTACATCCTAGAAACTACTGACCGATATACGACTCACCACTACACAGGCTCATCACTAAAAACCAACTCGTAAACACCACCTCGAATACTTATTATTCAAGAGTACAAATTTTCTCACTCAATCACAAATCTAAAAGAAACACGAGCGATAGCATTAGTGAGAGAGTAGTGACAAGTAGAATCCACACATACACTCTACAAAGCTAGTTGAATTTTAGAGATATGATGGAATTAAAATATATATATAATTGTTTAACTCTTCCATATGATAAAAGGAAGCTAGGCATCAAAAGTCTTATAATTATTTCATTTAAGATGTCTAGTTCCGTAATTATTACATTGGGTAATAAAAGTTCCATAATTTTTGAAAAAAAAACACAATAGTCTTGTTATCAATTGTAAATCAGAACTCTAGTCCTGTAATTTTTGAGTTAGGAATATATCATAATTTATGAAAGTTGGGCACTATCGTTGATCACTTTAAAGTTTTGATTGACTAAAAATGTTTATTTTAAAAAATTATAGGATTAAAAACGCTTACTATTTATAATAACAAGACTAGTAGTATCTAACTTATAAATGACCTCATTAAAGTACTCATTTTATAAAAATACAGGACCTCTGCTGCCTAACTTAATGTTAAAGTACTAATATATTTATTTGATAAAAATTACGAGACTTCCATAACCTTTTATCCCATAATAAAATAGTACACTTAAGTATAATAAATTTATAATTGAAATGGAACAATTATCTTTCGTGTGAGAATAAAAGAAAACTTGAAACATAAAGATCTCGTCATTATAGGTACTACGTGAAGTGCTACCCTAAGCTAAAATATGTTATGATTTTTTTTATTGTTTTAATAAAAACAGAGTTCAAAAGTTTTTTTATAAAAAAGACTAAATAGAATTTTTTACCATCGAACTTTGAAAATTATTATAAAAATACTATCGAACATTGATTTATTACTTCCATACTATTAAACTTTACAAATATTACAAAAATAACATTGATATATATGTAATTTTTCATTAACGGATCGACATTGATGGCATTTAACATTTTATAAAGTTTAATTATATGAAAGTAACAAAACAATTTATATTGTATTTTTGTAATAATTGCAAAGTTTAGTGTATTTGTAACAAATTGAAGTTTAATGGTATTTTTGTAACAATCTCTAAAATTTCATAGTAAAAAAATCTATTTATCAAAGTATACAAAAATTTACTAAGTTTTGGGTGAAGAGTTACAAATCTAGTGATTATAAAAAAAATGGATTAAAAGTTTAAAACTAAGAGAAAGTTAGAAATGGAACATGTTAATATATATGTGCATATCTTTTTTAGTTGTTACGTGAACCTTAAATCAATTATAGCTCAAAAAAATATGAATTTAAATAATTTTGAACACATATCAATTGATTTATGAACATATAATAACTTTAAGTATATTTGTGTTTACTTAATCTATTTTTGATATTCTTTAAAACTTTGAATTCAAATTCACTTTTTAGTTGTTAGATGACTGTATCACAGCTAAAATTTAGTGATTTTTGTACATTTTACTAATAATTAATGTACTAATTTTTATTTGATTCTATTTTAATAGTTAAAAAAATTCATTTATATCATATTTTAATATATATATATATATATATAAATCTATTAACTATTACTCTACAATGTACATTTCACCCTGAAGTATTATTTTGGGGAAAAAATATTATTATTATTATTATTATTATTATTATTATTATTATTATTATTATTATTATTATTATTAATGTACAATCTGCAATTTTGCGTCACCAAAAATTATCTCTAGATCCGACGCTGCTTGTCATCCCATCGCCCGAAATCTTTACTTTTTATATGAAATATCATTAATGACATTGTTTACCTCTTATTTAATTTGAACTTAATATTTAATTTTTTATTAAATATTTATTTTTTAAAAAAATTATATTAATTTAAAATATCATGAAATCACAAATATAAAAAATAAAAATTAATTTATCTTTTAAGAGTTACGAGCTTCTATATATCTTTACAAAATTTAAGGTATTAAAGATGTAAAAATAAAAAAATTATTCTATTTATATGTAATTTTTAAGAGTTATCGGAGTTATGAGGACCCAATCCACTTCTTTTACTTGTACATTTACTCATATGTAATTGAATTTGAAAGAAGCCAAAAGATGTGTGAATTCGAAATTGAGGAAAGTGGAAAGAAGAATGAGTGGAATTAAATTAATTTTGATTGCTATTATTTATGTGGGTACTAATTATTTAATTTCTTATATTATAAGTAAACAAATAAAAGATAGTAATTATATTAATTTAATTTTCAATGCAAGTAAAGAAACACAATCTTCTAAGTAGTCAGTTGGAACTTAATTAATTTGCAATTTCACTTAATTATCCACTTTATAATAAAAATGCAATTTCACATAATTGTCCACTTTATAATAAAAATGCAATTTTCTCTTTATATCCCTTATTTTAATGGTGCACATTTTTTTAATCAATATAATTCAATTTAAAATATATAATATACATTTTTTTAATCAATATAATTCAATTTAAAATATATAATATATTATATAGTATACTTGTTAACTAATCATATTCTTAAAATTTATAACCATAAAAATAGTATTTATTGTATCTAACTCATATATTTTATTAAAAAAATATTTAACCCATCATTTAACACAAAACATAATTCAACTAAACGTAGTTTAAGTTAAATTATGATCATTTAAACTTGTTAAATATTAAATTTTATTTAATTTGATCACGTTCAATATTATTGGAATGCTGACTTTTATTGTTATAAGTTTTAAATTTATTATTTTATATAATTTTCTAATTATTTTAATATTCTAATCTTTTGCTCATCTATATACTTTTTCGAAATAATTAAATTTCATTAATAAAGATCAAAAATAAAATTTAAATAAAAAATCATCTATTTAAATATATTTATAACTAAATTTGATAAATCAAAATTAATTACATTCATTTGTATACGCGGAAATATTATGAGCTTCAATCATTAGCTTTATTGTAATATTCTTAAAATTTTTTAATTTGTTTTTACAAATATACATAAATATAAAGATTTACAATTTAGTGTAAATTTTTCATTGGTGAAAAAAAGTTGCACTTGTTAAAAACTTGATATAAAGTCAATTATGAGACTAAAAGTGTCGTTATATCATGATAAAAATTAAGTATATTAGATAACTTTGAAGTATTATTATTTTACTAAATAAGGTATTACTAATATTTGTTTCTTTGTGCTCAATACATTTGCTTGCTGCAGTTTATTTGAGAATATTAACTTAAGAACATTGGACTAATATTGTTAAACGAAAAATTTAAAATCATGGCTTATCTCTCATGTTTTTTTTTATTATATTTTTTCCCCTAATTAATCGCTTAGTCCCTTTATGCTAATAGAAACAATATTTTTGAATATCATATTGTAATGTTTGAAATTAAAATTATTTTAATTAAACGGTAAAGTCTATATGCGCAAACGATAATTATTTTATTATAAATCAAACAACAATGTGGGAACTTTTTATTTGTTTTGAAATAACTATAACGTGGTTAAAACTCATAATCAACTTTTTTTCCCTAAACCATTAGATGAATCACATTGGGATTTTTCATGCTTGCAATGTCAAGAACATTGTTTCAAAATATTTATTTTCTTTTATTAAAGTTACTTTATCTAAGATTGCTTTGTCTACCATGTTAATGTCAGATATCGCTTCAATCGTGACATTGTCTCTTAGGGTACTATTGTTGTCAATAAGATTGTCACTATAGATAATTCAATAGATATGCCAATTTAACAAGTTCAAGTATTGTTTGGACTTGATTGGTGTTTGTAGTAAATTATCACCCTTCGGGGTTTTGAACGACGATTATTTGATAATCCAAGAAATTTCATATTTGAAGAACTTGCTTCCGTTTTGAGCCAAGGTGGAGATTTTTTAAATTGTGGCCCTAACTTCAGGCACAAAATATTAACCCATTAAAACCCTATCCCATTTTAATTTATATTGTTCCCTTTACTCTCTCAACCGTTGAGGTATTCAAGATAGTTGCTGCTGAGCAGAGAAGGAGCACTAGTGAAGTTTTGAAACCATCTCCTTCTTCATTTTGTCTTGTTGAGAGACAAAGAAAATCATCATCATCAGCTACAAGCTAATCAGAGAGACCAAATAGCTCCTAATTGATATTAAAGCAATCAAAGACCCACTACGCAAGTCGAGTTCTCTCTTTTCTACACTTTTTGAAGATTCTCCCAATTTGAGTGCAAGCATATTGATTTTGGTTTTGCTCTTATTTCTTGATAATGTTATTTATTTGTATAATAATATTTGATTAAATAGCAAGTTTATTAATTTATCTTGTTGTATATTACCAGTAAATTAGATAGAGATATTTTTTAAGTGTATTTGGGTTTTGGTATAATTTATGAAGCTCTTTGAAGATTGATGTTTGTATCTCCATTTGATTATTAGTGGATTTTCCTCGGTGTGCCGTGGATTAGACTTTTCACCTTGAAAGTTTGAACCACTTAAATCATTATATATCATTTATTTTTCTCACTGCTTATTATTTTGCTATTATCCATAATTATATATTTGTCCAACTAAATTGGACCCAAATTTTGTTTTCACTAGTGCTAATTTATAACACCAACATTTTGAACTTAAGAGAATAAAACTCAGTTATCAATTTGTCGGTCTTGTTCTTCTCATCCAACCATATATGAGTTATAGAACCTCATAATATTTTCATGCTTCAATGACTTCAATAAGTGAACTTTTGAATGCAATCTTTCAAGATGCACTAGTAACTGCAATACATCCTTGATATATACTTGTAAAACCAAACTAACAAAGTGGCATGTGTCATTAGAGTCCGAATATGTAGGAACATCACTCATAGACATGGGTTCATTAGATTAAAACCACTGATATCTTTCCATGAAAACATCACGAAGTAGAAAACAAGTAAAAGCAACATGCCCAAGTTTTTCACAAATATGACATACATGCCTATTAAGATTACTTTTCTACAAATTTTTATTACCAAAATTAGTAGAAAAAAGTATGTGACTTGCCTAAGGAAGCATCAATAAGCTCATCAAGACAATGAAAAAGAAAGTTATGATCAATCCAAACTTGTCTTAACCCAAAGTTAGAACTAGCACTATAATCATCAATGTGTACATTGGCCATACGCCCATCGATGTTTTTGAAGCTATTCACAATCAACTCTTGCTTCAACTAAACCCACTTGAAAGCACTCCTATTTGGAATGATGAAGAATCACACATAGGAACAATTGTACAAAGGTTAATTATTTTTTTAACTCGAGTAGGTAAGAGGAAACTAGATAAAGGGGTCAAAATGTCAACTCATGTTGCGAGCTCTATATCAATTCGGTCAAGTAGGCCTCACAAACTTGAATTAAGTAAGTTATACAACGAAAGTATAAAATAAGATGCTCAATACAACACATAACAAAAATAACATGTAGATACAAAAACAACAATCTACAGTAAATACACTAGTGATAGATAGTTTCTATCTAGGCTAACAACGTGTATACATGGCAAATAACACATAGTATACGAAACAACCATACATAATGAAAAGCTATAAAGGATTTTCGATCACTTTAAGACCTTATATGTGAGAACATATTTGGTAAATGATGATTATACTCTTAGAGTATGTAATCAAACATAACATAAAAATCATAATAAAGAGTCTGATACCTGGTACAGTACTAGGTAAGGAGATATAAACTCCTTAGGAACCCGTACCAAAAATGCATAATCATAAAGTTAAAGCAATAATCAGAGAACTAGCAATACATAATAAAATCTTTTTAATCAAAGTTTAAACTTCAGTATGTAGAGACATACATAATTTAAACTCTGATTATACTAACCAAATAATAAATCATGCACAACACACATAGAAATCAAATCTATGTGGTAACATTCTCGGGTTGCTTATGGTAACCACTCAACAACAAACAAATTCACTAAGAAATAAAATAATTACAACCCTAACAGAAAAATCTCCATTACCTTTATCAGTTAAGACCTCTATTCGAACTGCCTATTTCTGCCCTTGTTTCTTGCCTCTATAACAACCTAGTTCGACACACGAACAAAACTTTCCTCCAAACCCAGTACCACCCAATATGGTGTGATTAGTACCCATTAATTAGTAAAGTGAAGTGTAACGAATATACAATATTGAGGACCTATCTCAATCATGAACAACCAATAATCAACCAGCCGATTGTACGAAGGTAACTATCAACTTACACACGGCTCATGTACTCATAAATCACTAATAACTAACAACACTAAAGATAATAGTGATCTTAAAATAGAAAATGAGATATTAATTTGATAGAGATTTGCTACATATTTTCTAGATAAGAAACAAGAAGAGATTGGGTATTTATAAAAGTTAACCAATATCATGGCCAACCTTACCATAGTTGTCGTCATAGACCTTGCCAACCACCTCGCCAAAGGTGTGGCGAGAGGTATGGTAAGGCTCTTCATCGAGGGGTGTGACGAGGTACCAAAAATCATAATTTTTCATTCTAAAAATTATCGAGTAATTTTTATAAATACTTGGGCCTAAATCGAGTCAAAAACACGAGTAACAACGTCACCTAGCATGCCCACTACGAAAACTAACCCTATGGTTTGTATAAACATGCTTTTAATCATAGTGTTCCTTACCAAGTGTGTATGTACGTTACTTATCTGAAGTAACAAACTTTACACAAAGAAAGATATATACACTAAATAAAATAAACAGACTTCGTATTTCGTATATGAGAAACCAACACATACATAAAAGACTACAGAATTTACAATTGATAACATGGAAATGAGTGTTCGGTTTTAGATTAATGGGGTCAATGATAACGTAGGAACGTTCATCATGCCACCAATGACATTTATGTAAAATCCAATGTTGCAGTTTACAAGACATTTGCGTTTATTAACCCCAACGGAATCACATCTCCAGCATTCATGAATGGGATAATTTGTTCCATATCTCATGGTTTCACCATTTCGTAAAGAAGAATTCCCACCAATGCAAAGTGTTGTTATTGTTCCAATGAAACATAGCATCAAGAATGCAAGTCGAAATCCACCTCGAGACACATTCAATTCCATATTTTTCAAGATATGAGCATCAATTTAGAGAATAAAAGATAACAGAAAAATAACATTAAGAACAGTGAAATTACTAGAATTCTTGATTACAAAGGATGAATTGATCAGTAATTTTATTTTCTTGAAGTATCATAATGAACTCATCATTACCATGATTTATCTAAAGTGAAAAAACTAGTGAAGACAATAAAACATCTATGAAGAAAGCTTTGGGTGCCATAAGTACACTAGTCCAATAGATCAAATGTTGCTCTTGATTCACCCTGAATAGCAACATGATCAAAAGGTTTTTGTTCTGGAATCACCAATCCAATCCCTGAAGTTCATCTTCCATTATTTATTATAATACCACCATTCAATCGAATTTCATTATTTTGATCAACATTAGGTATAGTAGAAGGAGAAGACGAGAATGCAATGGTGATAGGTTTGCTTAGACGCCATCACCAAAGGTCACTAAGGATTAAGAAATGCTCTGATACGAAACTGAAATTCAAGAACCTTGAGGAAATAACACAATTGATTCTAATTGAATGATTAAGTTTGTACACGTAGCTAGTGGTATTTATAAAACTATTACACCAATCATAGTTGGACAGCTCAGCTCAATACTATAAATGATGGAAATAGTTAAACCGATACACAGTCTTATATGGGAGAGGGGATTCTTAAAGGGTTTAAGTACATAGCAATTTTTATAAACAAAGTTACATTTAATTTTATCCACCCTTCAATTAGCTACTTATATGTTAATCTTTTTATAACATGAACATAAGCATATTTATAATGCATTAAACATATCTTAAATTTTTATAACATATGTTATTTGAATATATAGATGTTTATTATATATTTTCAACGTTTATTTTATAATATATATATATATATATATATATATATATATTTTAATTTTTATATATTGTGAAAATTTATTTATGTCAAAGATCAAGTTCATTTAAAAATGTACTGTATTGAATATAGATTAAAAATATATAAAAATATTGAATAAATATTTTTTTTTAATTTATTAAAAATAAAACTAATTAAATAAATATATTAAGTATGAAATTGAAATTTTTTAAAACCACTACTAATTAATAAATAAATAGGGAAAAAGGTCACCAAAAATTTAAATTTTAATAAAATTAATTTATAATAAAGTATTATTATTTGATAAATATGATTAAAATATTATTATTTAAATTATAATAAAATAGAGATTAAAATTAAAAAAATAAAAAAAAAACAGAAAATATAATACTCTAAAGTATTTGGATTGTTATTTAATGATAAAAATAATAATTAAAATGATAATTTTTAATACTATTAATAAAATCATGTTCAGACACGATATGAAATCATTTTTTTTTAACACGAAGATAAAAAAAAATGTTATTGACCTAAATGAAATAACATTAAGGGTTATTGTGAGTATTAATAATAGTAAATAAATTATAAAAATATATTTGAAGTAAAAATCTAGCCAACCACCACAGTATTAACTTGGAATGATTTAGTTAATATTACTCTACCCCATAAATCCCACTTGGGCTAATTGGAAATTTTGAATCCACCATTGTCTACGTGACATGGTGTAAAGCTTACTTGATAAAAGTAACCAAAAATTGAAAAATAAAACGTAAAGGCATAGGAAAGAAAAATTAACTCGTCCATAAAAGACAACAGTACTGCCAAATTTAACTCCACTGTTATGTTGATGCACTCAGTTTACCCAAAAGCAGGCATCTTGTACAGAGAATTATGATTCCCCATTGACTAGTATACCCCTTGAGAGTGACTTTACATCCCTCAGTCTCAACTAAGCACCTTTATAAAAGCTGCTTCCATTTTATTTAAATAGCTATAGGGTATCTATCTGTACACTCATGACCAAAAATATGTTATATATAGCTGCTTAATAACATTGATATATATATATATATATATATATATATATATATATATATATATATATATATTACCATCTTTCGAACCCTCAATCTCATTTCAATAATAAAAACAAATACAAGTATCTCACCCCCAATGGGGTCACTGAAACTACCTACTGTAGAAGATAGGGTTCCTTATGTTGTATGGTAATAATCTACAAGGGCTTACGTGTAAATATATTTAAAATTTTATTTAATTATAATTATAATGTAACGTAGGAATAACGATAAAAACATGTCAAAAATTAATTACGTTTTTATTATTATTCATATGTTGAGAATATAATTACAAATTTAAACATATTTAATGTTAAATATATTTTTATAATTAATTTATACATAATACATAAAATTATAACTAAATAAATATTTTAAATATATTTGTATTATTGGCGTAATTAACCCATAAAAGATATCTAAAACTTGGATGCCTGTGAGAGTTGCAGAGCCAAATATAATAAACAAATAGAAAAGGAAATTTAATCAAACCAATATATCAACGTGGAGCTCAATGACTTTAAATGGATGGAAAACGAATCTTATTCGTCCGTGAAACGATGTAAAATAAATGTTGAAAATTTCTCATCAAACTAATCTATATGATATAAGATAAAAAATAAATTTATTTTAATTGATGTTATAACCTATTTCATATATAATTACATGTATATTTTTAAAAATTATAAAAAAAATGATATATTGAGAGATTAAAAGTAAAATCAATTGAATAATTGTATTATTTACGTATAAGATGGAAACAAATTTCGTATTATTCAAACTAATAAATTATCCTTACAAACAGAGATAAATATTTTAAATGCATATAATCGAAAGTATAATTATTGAAAAAATATGATGATTTTTTTCAAAATTAATTGTAACTAGTAAAATATAAAACGTAAATAATTATTATAATAACGAAATTATGATCAATAAAAATAGAAGATATACTAATATTATTTGTTATATATATATAATTACATAAAAAAATAAATTTTTAATATTAAAATACACAAAAATTTGAATAGCGGAAATTGTTGAAAGATTTATATTTATTTTTTTATTTTACTTAAATATTTGTACTAAATAGTTGAAATATGAAAATTAATGTCAAATTTTAAATAATATATTACAGGAAATATTATTTTAACATTTTTATTTTTAAATAAATATATGTTCAAATAAATGTTAAAAAAATGAAAATTATGGTGAAATCATAGAAAATTACTATATACTTATAACATATGTCTATTACTCAAATCTATACAAAATAAGTGAATTACACTTACAGTTATGATTATTGGTATAACTGTTTCTACCCGTCTCATGCTCATTCCTACTTACAAGTGAGATTGTGATACATGAATAAAAAGAGGGGATCAAAATGTAGGGGCGAAAGAAGGGGATCACAATGTAGGAGCACAAGGAGTAGATTTAGATATGCCACGATCCCTCACCTCAATATATTTAATTTTTTTATTTAGTATCCATAGAGCTAATACTAAGTAATAGATGGTTTAAAATGAACTTATAAAATATTATAAAAAAGAAAACACTTTATAGAAAATCATTATCTTTTTTTTTTAACAATCATTTATCTCAATAGTTGATATTTAAAGTATAGATGGACATTTTTTTTAAATCAACCAACTAACCAAAATTCAAGATTAAACCAAACATATATATATAAGGTTAATTGGTTCAAAGAAGTTCAAAAAAACATTAAAACTAACTCTATTCGTTTAATTAGATGTCCAAAAATTATGAAAATAGAATGAACCGAACCGTACCTCAAATATTAATATATATTAATTTTTTAAATATATTTTTAATTATTACTTTATATATTATGTAATACATATTATAATTATAGTTTTGAATTAATTTAAAATTATAAAACCTAAACCTAATCAATAAGCACTTTCACTCATATACTCAAATGTTAACTTTTAAATAAGATCAATTATGATAAACAACACTATTATAATAGTAATATTTGGTCTCGCAAATTTAATCACAATCTTTTTTAAAAACAAGGATAGTAGAGTTTTGTTCAAGATTCAATTAAACCTATGATCATAGTGTGTACATAGACCATAGGAAAGTTGCACAAATACTATTGGATTAATATTATTATTGACAAACTTTAAGCATATATTTAATATTTTGGAATACTTTAGCTAATAAGGTTAATTATATTTTGATACATAGACTCTCAAATATAATTATACTCTTAATTTTAATGTAATAAATTGACTTTTAATAGTGTAGTTGATATGTTTTGATAATTCATTATCATTGATTGTTATCTTGCATTTATAATACAAGATTCGTTGAAAAATAGGTATTTAAATTTATGGAATGTAAGAAGAAGTTATAAAATGTGGTTAATTGAGCAATATATATGGTCACAATTTTAGTGTAAATCGTGGCCAAAAATGGTACGTGAATGATCACGATTTTATAAAAGACTGTAACCAAATGGTATGCGTATGTTCACAGTTAAAAATTGTAATCATATGTAAGAGTCTATAGTTTCTCCCATTTAGGCCATGACTTTTATAACTATGACCATAGGTCTACGATTACTGTTAAAAATCGTGACTATATATCAATATTGTAATAGTGGAATGACCTTTTATGCATATTTTCTTAACCTCCTTAAACCAATTTTTATATTTATAATATTTTCAAAACTAAAAATGAAAAAGAATGAATGTTTGTAAGTTTATTGTAAATTTCTAAACACCAATTTTGTTACAAAAGGCTTATTTAAATTAGTATAAGAGATAAAATGGTTAACTTATTATTCCTTTTATCTTTTGGGTATTCATCGATCATTATATTTTCTTATCAACTAATGTATAAATTTGGTCCAAAATCTCTAAATTAATAAAAAAAATTATATTATTATATAGATTACATGTTCTTAATTGACAATATGAGATTTTACGTGGATCTACCATTTCATTCAATGTTCAATAAGTTATTAAACACATTATAATTTCTTTTATTTTTCTATAATTATTATGTATGAAGTTTTTAATTATTAATTTTAAAAATAACCACAATTTTATATTTGCATAATACATATTTTATCATCTTATCTATTCTTAGTGATACGAGATTAATTAAATAGAATATATGATATCAATAATTAAATTATATGATATGTTTTTATATTTCAATCAGATAATGCTTTTATTTCATATTATAATTATAGATACAACTCTCTCAAATTAACCTTACATGTTGGCTTGAAGGTTGGTTTTTTTGATATAATAAGTCAATTAAATTTTTAAGTTTTCTAAAATCACCAAAATAAAATTTACTTTTAAAATAACTCAAAAACCAACTTAGATTCTTATTTAATTTTTTTTATAAATTTCAATTATTAAAATAAAATAACTTAAAAATTTGTATAAAAAGTTAATGTCATAAATAAATATATATATATATATATATATATATATATATATATATATATATTTATGAGATAATATTAGTTTCCTAAATTTATTATACATTTTTCTCTTTATCTCCATTATACAACGAATGAAATATAATGATTTAATAAATTATATAATAAATTACAGTTTGAGATTATGACCATATATATATATATGATAATAATGAACGAATATATATATGAGATACAATTAAATTATTACATTATTATATATCAACAGTTAAAATTATAAAGAATATAATATATATATATATATTGTGGGTGTGAAAACGTGAGAATTGAATTAGCTTACGTGTATAAATGTATATGTTTGGAGTTTGGGGTCTATTAGACTATAAGTGCATGCAAAGCTAACTAGGTAGAGGCAAAAAAAAATTCACTGTATGATATGATGAATTATTATGATTGTTTTGTTTCTTTGTGGGGGATTTTTTCCCCTTATGGAGCCCATTTGCTATACATTGTGGGATCAAGGTTCCAGCATTGTGATTGAGACTCTTCTCTCTCCACTCTTAGTCCTTCGTTTTCACCAAGTTTATTAACAAGAGACTTGGCACTTGTTTTAACAATAGATCGAACTATAAGGAACATGATCAGTTGAGGTTTTAGATAGAAAAAAGAGAGAGAAAGAAAAGAAAAGAAAAGAAAAGAAAAGAAAGGAAAAGAAAAGAAAAGCTGCAGCTTCAAAAAGCTGAGAAAGTTCCAAAAGATAAACAAAAATAAAAGAAAAGGCTGATGAGTTAAAATTAACCGAAAGGAAAATTAAAAAAGAGCCTTTTTTTTATTATTATTATCTTTTCATATCTCCTTAACCCTCCTTCCTTCTCTCTAGCTATCAATTGGTTTTTCTTATTGCTTTACAACATCATTATGTTAGCATCTAATTACTCTTCTTCAGTTCCTTGCTCCCCTTCTGAATTGCCTTTTTCTTGCTTAGAAAATGACAACAACAACAACAACATCAACAAAAGAAAGAGAAGACCAGCAGGAACTCCTGGTATATACACACACATATATATATATATATATATATATATATTTATAAATCAATTTAATTTCCTTGCTTTATATTCGATGAATATTATTATAAAAAACAATATTTTTTATAAATTTATATGGTGTATAATTTGTAATAAATTTATAGATCCAGATGCAGAAGTGGTGTCACTATCACCAAAAACACTATTAGAATCAGATAGGTATGTATGTGAGATCTGTAACCAAGGATTTCAAAGAGATCAAAACCTTCAGATGCACAGAAGAAGACACAAAGTTCCATGGAAGTTATTGAAGAGAGAAAGTAGTCAAGTTGTAAGAAAACGTGTGTTTGTTTGTCCAGAACCAACTTGTCTTCATCACGATCCATGTCATGCTCTTGGTGATCTTGTTGGTATCAAAAAGCATTTCAGAAGAAAACACAGCAATTACAAACAATGGGTTTGTGATAAATGTTATAAAGCTTATGCTGTTCAATCTGATTATAAAGCTCATCTCAAAACTTGTGGTACTAGAGGACATTCTTGTGATTGTGGTCGTGTCTTCTCAAGGTACGTTTTAATTTATTATTATTATTATTATTATTATTTTTATTTTTATTTTTTGGTTTTTAGACCGATCAAGTACTACTACTAATTAATATATACTACTATTCCATTACATATATATCATTAATTTACCATTTTCACAACTCAATAATGTTTGAGATTACTTTCAATTAGCTTTTTGAAAGGAAAAAAGATTCTTCTTTTAGGAACTTCTTCTCTTTTTTAATAATGGGTTTTGACTTAGAAAAAGGAAATAAAAAAAAAGCAAGCAAAACAAAACAAAACAAAAAAATGATGATGAAAAGACTAAAGGATTTATTTTGTTCTCTTGGCTTATAAAACCTTAATTAATTGTAGTTATTTAATTTTTTACGCACTTCCCAAAACCCAGTTTCCTTTGGTCACGGAGAGATTGATGTATTTGTTTGGAATTCTTTCGACATTAAGACCTAAATTACACCTTTGTTGGTGTTGTTGGTGTTGGGGTTGGTTTTGGGTTTTCCATTCGTTATTCTTTACATTTCTTTCATGTCTTCTATACATTATATACCCAACTTTTAATCTCTTGGAAAGTAGTTATTACATAGGTAAAAGTATGTTGTATTTTCATATCTTAGTTATAATATTATCTTATTTAAATTATATTACTAATAATTTTAATTTTAATCATATATTAAATTTTTTTTATTAAACTTAAATTATAAATTAACGTTAACATATTTTTATATTGTTTTTGTGTTTATATTTGTTTTATTTTATCTTATTTAGATTAATTAAAGATAAATGAGATATTAAAATTATTTCATGTCGTCTTCTAATAATTATTATGAATCTTATTAATTATATATATATATATATATTAATTGTTTGATCACATGTTTATAAATTTATAATATATGTATAAATATATAGGGTGGAGAGCTTCATTGAACATCAAGACACTTGTAATATGGGCAGTAGTATTAGGTCATCAGAACCACAAGTTCCTCCACTACTACAACCAAATACTAATGCATGTTTATCTAGAACAGCTTCAAGTACTCTAAGTCCATCTAGTGATCATCACACTAATTACAACCCCACCACCACTAGTACCATAATACCACCTTCTTCTTCTTGGTCTCCTTCAGCTTTATTAGTACTCCCAAAGCCAAAAGACTATTCATCATCATCATCAACTAAATTAATCTTGAAACCATCTACTGAAAATAACTCAACTTCCAAACACCACAATTTGAAACTTCAACTCTCAACTAGCACTACCACATCAAATATGATCATTTCAGTATCACCAACAAAAGATGATCAAAATCATTCTAATACCCAATTGCAGCTCTCAATTGGGTCATCAGATTTTGGTGAGAAAGTTGAAACCAATGTCATAAAAAATAATAGAAACAATTACTCTCCAAATAGAGATCATGAGAGTAGTACTACTACAAATGACAAAGCAGCTGTTGGGGTTAATTATTCTTCAAGGCTTATAAAAGAAGAAGCAAGAGAACAATTGAGACTTGCTATGGTTGAGAAGAGTTATGCTGAAGAAGCTAGAAAAGAAGCTAAAAGACAGATTGAATTAGCTGAGCAAGAGTTTGCTAATGCCAAGAGAATTAGACAACAAGCACAAGTTGAATTAGACAAGGCTCAAACTATGAAGGAACTTGCCATCAAAAAAATCAACTCTACTGTTTTACTTGTCACTTGTCATTCTTGTAAGCAGCACTTTCAAGCCAGAAACACAAAGAGCAACTCTCAATATTGATGATGATATAAATTAAGTATGTGATCTTAAGGATGATATATGTATGTATGTATATATATATGTATGTATGTATGTATGGTCCTAATTTTTTACACTCTCATATCTCAATAGTTGAGATCTATATGGGAGTTCAAAGTAATTACTCCATTAAATCTCAATAATTAATATATGTAAGTGTAAAAAATTAGATAATATTTTATAACTATATATATTTTCTGGTTTCTAGTTACATGCTATGCAGGCTATATTCCCCCAAGCACAAAATGGTGAAACAGAGAAAGCAGATTGATTTGACATCAGATATCTCTTTCAAATTTAATTCAGCAATAATCAATTATAAATTTTCTCTTAATTTTGTATCTCTTGTTATGACTATATCCTTTTTTTTTAATTATTAATTAATTTCGGTTTCCTCTTTTTACCCTATTGTTTATACAATAATATATGTGGGTATTTTAATAAATATCAACACCACCCTTATTTCCTGTCAACTTGTTAAAAATTGTTGAAAACTATTCTCCTATAAACTTAAGCCAGTGGAAGATTAAATATTATTTTTATACAGATATTATTATAAATGTTGGTTATATATATCATGTATGTCAAATATTTGATATTAAATAATTAGAATTATTAAATCTTGAATACATAAATTACAATTTGTTAGTAAACAATTTTTTTAAAAGCTTAAAATATTAAAAAAAGAGTTAACATTGTTTTTATATATTTATAACATTCCTTTTGGATTTTGTAATCTTTAAAGAGTATTTAGATATTTTATTTAAACATTTGTTTGGTTTGGTAAATGTGATCACTTTATCATTAAAGGTATTTGTTGATTAAGGATTTTTTTTCCAGTGTTTACGTATACTATTTACAATATTTATAATTATAATAGGTTTTCTCTTAATACTGCATTCTTAAAATGTATTTGATTCTTTTCAAAAAAGAAAAAGAAAAATGTATTTGATTAAATTATTATAATTATGCTAGTTGCAACTCTAGATTAAAAGGATTGAGAAAACCAAATTGTATTTTTCTTAAGAGAGAAAAAGTGAGAAAAATATTGAAAAATATAAATAATAACTAAAATCAATTTTATCTATTATTGAACTTATGTAATTAATAGTTTAAGAAGAAAATTTTCACAAAATTTTTGTCTATAAACACAAGTATCTATACCTTAAATATTGGAGAAACTCAAAAAATAAGTTTGATATACATCTATATTTACAAATATATAGTTTGAGTTATCTATATTTCACAATATATCTTGGTATATGCATTGTTCATTAGGTTTTTTTATTGTGCAAATTTTCCCAAATTTATGGCCTCACACAAAAAATCAATGTTCACATCATGCTATAAAATATCATTGAACATGGGACTTTGATAATATATTAGGGCGTACTCATAAATTTTTTATAGGTGGGGCTAAACTATTAGCTTATAATTTTTGGGATATTAGTTATTTTAAATAACCTCGTTTATAACATTGATGGTGTAATTTAATAATAAAATTATTGATCATGATCAATGTGATTGTAATTAGCAAAACTAAAGTTCATTTTTTTACTTAATTTTGTACTAAAATAACCAATACTTTTCAAGAATACAGAACCAAAATTACCTTCAACACTTTTTACTATTTAATGCTTTTCTTAGGTATAATAGCTATAAGTTACATGCACCGTAATTATTTCTACTTAAATTTAAGAATATATGATAAGTTTTCATGATTTTACATTAATGGTTTAAATACTGAACAATTTAAATTACATATTTATATGTTTAATTGGATAAATGAGAGCATATTTAAGATAATAAAAACTCACTTATATATGGAATAATGAAAAACTCATAAAAAAGTATTTTACTTTTAAAATCATTATTTTTTTAGAGTTTAAAATTTTTTATCTACACCAAAAGAGTATGGATTCTTATTTCTTTACAAGTATGGCCCAAAATAAACTTAATTTTCAATTTGGTACCAAACTTTCGTAAACTATAGTTCCAAAAATTCAATTTCACTAATTCAGTACCATAATTGTTTATTTTGACTAATTTAATATTCTAGCTTCTCCAACTTAATCAATTTGAGATTATAATTCTTTAAATTTGACCAAAGTTAGTATTTCAAAATTAAACATTCAGTTTAATTAATAAACATTATTTTATAAATATATAGATTGAAATTAGTACTACTCAATTTTTTATCAAAAATTTTGCCGAAGATACAAGCCTTCTTGGCACACATATAAGTATGCCACAACCAATAACCTCAATTGATGAAATAAAAGCGTTTATTCAATATATGTAGGGATGTGCAAAAAATTTGATCATCCGATCAATCCGATCCGATAGTCAGATCGGATGGAGATTTTTTCCATCCGTTAAGTGCAGATCGGATGGCGGATTTCATTACGATTCATCCGATCCGACCGAAATTAATTATATATATTTATTTAATTTTTTAATGTTTTTTTAAGTCAAATAATTTTATATTATGATTTATGTAAAAATTTAAAATTTTTATTTAAAAATACAAAAAATAGAGTTAATTAAATTTATTGGTCAGATTAATCGGATTGATCGGATGTCATCCAAATAGTTTACAGATCGGATTGAGCGGATGTAAGAGGTGATCAGATTGGTTACGGATTAGGATGTTTCAATCTGAGCGGATGGTCGTATCGGATCGGATGACAGTAAAATCAACGGTTTCGATCCGATGAACAACCCTAGGTATATGACATAGAGCCAACACTTATGAATGAGTGATAGATATATAAAAGAAATGTTAATACTTCTCCAAATAGCTTAAGCTTTTACGAGCGTTGATATTCCAACAACAACTTTTAATAATATTTTCAAATATTTTGTATTGTATCCAATGGCGTAAGCAAAAAAATAAATTTAGAAGGGTTGAAGATTAACTTTTTTTATGTCATATTACAATAAAAAATTTAGAGCCTTTATGTTAACATTTTATTGTAACCTTTCATGAAAACTTTAAGTAGATAAAAGGTAAAGTACAATAAAGTTCATACATAAACATATTAAATTATTTAATTAATTACAATGTTAAACCTCAATATAAAATAAATATATTAAAGTCTAAAATATAAGATATAATTTAGGTATTCAAATTAAAGATATATCTTGATCAACAATATAAAATTGACAAATAAAGTAAAATGATGAAGAAAAAACTAATAAGAGCAACAAAAGATTATTGAAATAAGATGTCAAATAATATAATCCGGCATGATGTTAAAATTGAAAGAGAAAAATATCATGAAAACTTTTGATGTGAGAAAAAAGTAAATTTTATTGTTATAAATTGAACAAAGTTATATATTTGAACTAAATGTTGGTTCCATTATATTAACAGTTAAGAGTTAATAAATATTATGACATGATATATATTTATTTATGAATGAAACACTTGTATTTAAAACTAAAAGATGATAAAATATTTTATGTTACATGTTATACATCTCTGTTGGTAGCATCGATAATTTAGTCCTAAATAATTACACTTTTATTATAAAAATGAATAGTTATGATGTGGTTCTATTAAGTAAGAATATGATCTATTATGTACATTTCTCTCTTAAAAGACATCTATGCAAATTATTTTGAGTTAATTTTTTTGTTTTATTTTAACTTATCATTACATGTATAATTAATAATAATACAAACCTAGGAATGCGTACTTGAAAAAATGAATAAAATAGTAAAAATGTGACTTAAATTTTTTATATGTTAAAATTTTATTGGTGATATAATAACGTATATAAAATAAAAGAATGTATCCATTTAACTAATTTTTATTCAAAAAATTAAGTGGGGATTATAGTTTTTTGGAGTCTCTAGCTAAGTTCCGCCCCTAATTGTATCCCAAATTTTCCAAGAACTAAAAACAGTTATTTTATCCATGCCTGGCCAAACACGCCCTTAAAATGATTAGAGCTACAGAGTTTGTAATACATATAGAGAATTATACATTCTTAGATTCTAACTTTCTAATAATACAAATAGAAAGTGGTAATTAATTGATACATGGTAAATCAACCCTAAATACATATATAGGGCATATATGTCTGTTGGGCATGAAGGCTATAAAAAATTAGTATATCACTTTTTCGCCTAGCATTAAAGGATAACACTGACAACAATTTATAACACATGTCATAAATTTTTCAGACTCCATATAAAAGCAGGGGAGGGAGAGAGAGAGAGAGAGAGAGAGATAGAGATATATAGAGAGAGAGAGAGGGGAGAGGGAAAAAAATGAAAAAGAAAAAGATATTAATAACATGGAAAACTATTTCATTGAAAATCTGCGTTATTTGTTTATAAAGAGTTTGTTTTGATTAAAATACAATATTGTTTTTAAAATATCAAAATATAGTTTATATATATATATATATATATATATATATATATATAGGCATATAATATACTGTACATAAAAATTAAATATGAATGAGAAGGTAGCATGTTTTTCAGTGTCACTGTTAAAAATTAGTTTTAATGACAAATTCAGACTCAGTCGTCCCTTTCAAGGCCTTCAAATTACACAGACACAAACAAACTCATATATTCATCATCACATTCACATCTCTATCTCTTTATCTCTCAACTCATCACATTCACATAAGAATCAGAGCCCATTGGCAGTATGGTCAGTAGAAGCACGCATCGTCTTTCCTAATTTGCAGAGACCATTCAGTGCTAGCTTATGGACTTTAACTCTTTAAGCTAGCTAGCTAGCTAGCGCATGAAATTATTTGTACTTTAATATTTTCTTTTAGTATATATATATATATATGATAAAATAAAATTACTGCATTAATTAATATTTGTGTGTTTTGTGGTGCTATTTTTAATTACTAGAGTTTCAGAATCAAATAATATTGAAGGTTGAGAAGACCAATTAACTCGTTAAACATGATTAAAAGAATGACAGTCATTCATTAATTAATAGAAAAAAAAAACAATTAAATAAATTAATATAGTGTTAATTTGGACTTGTAAAGCAACCACTACTAATGACTCAAATTACAAATATTAATTGTTTCATCATATCAAGCTTAAAACCACAACCCACAACCTCAAGGATTTGGCACTACCATTACCAAACAAGTGGTTGATGGGAAAAATCATCAAAACTTTTGTTAATTTGAGTGCTTTATTACTCTTTATTTGATTAGTTTTATCAAATTGTTTTAAAAGAGTGTAATAATTAGGTTGGATATTTTAATTAATGATACCATAATTTCATTCTAAGTATTCTTTTTTGCATATTTTTTCAGGGATATCTTAATCATGGGTAGATATATTAAAGTGACTAGGAGGGAATGCAACCCTTGGTACCAAAATGTTTTTAGAAAAAAAATTGTGATATCAAATTTATCAAATTGAAAAATTATAATACCAAATTAATATAAAGAAGATAGAGTAATATATTAGTGACATTAATTTTTAATTACTAACTAATTCAGTTTAAAAAAATAGGTAGTAAACATTCAATCTATTAATTATATCTCATTTGGAAAATTTGTATACGTTTATTTTGGATCCTGTAAATAAAATACACACCACACTTTTTTAAAAAAAAAACATTAAAACCCTAAAAATAATGAAATTTTAGCTTTAATTTTTTGAAACAAAAAAAATAAAATACTCTATATTTTATGAATTTTTTATTTCTATTGAAAAAAAAATGTAAGTTTATATTGACTTAAATTGGTTCTTTTCTCTCATTTAAACATAAGAATATGCATTTAAATTTATCAATAATTAAGATTTAAAATATTATATAAATTAACACAAGACTAATGGAAATTTATCATATTCTTAATCTAAAGCTATAAAAATCACGATACATATACCTATAGATATGATAACTAGAAATAATTATTAAATAACATAAGTATTTACATTCAATTTATTTTCTTTTTATCATAAAATTTTAGTTATTTTGTTAAAATATTAAGAAAAAAATTAACTTCAATTATAAAATTTAAAATAAAACTGCTACATATAAATTGACCACCATAAATAATTATACTGTTAAACAAGATTTACCAATAAATTTAAAACATTTTATTAAATTTATAAGAAAAAAGTGCTCAAAAATTAAAAGGTTAAATTTATTATAGCTAAAAAGTAGAGAAATTGATAAATGCTTATCTTATTGATATCAACATTTATTAAAGATATTAATTTAATATAAAATTTTTTTTATCATTGATTTTACACAAAAGTACACCATATGTGCATTTAAGGAGGAGGGCATCATTACTAAAAAAAAAGGACTAATTTGCTAGTTTTTAACGATCTAACATGAAGATTTCAGTAGCTTAAGAAAACTAATGAAATTAAGAATAGACAAACTTTTTCGCCTAATTTTTTTTTTGTCGGTTTTTTAAAAAACTGCAGCGGAAATTTTTCGACGGTTCTTAAAAATAGACAATTTATTTTTTATTTTTCCAAGTTTTCAAGAACCGACAAAAAATTTATCTTTTAAATTAACATATTAACAGAAAATACATTAATATTTACTAAAACCATAATATATCCTAGAAATATTCAAATTAATTATCACATTAATATTTACAATAAACATAATATATCAAATCAAAATCAAAATATTTAACTTATAAGTGTTAATTTTAATTTCCTAAATTTAATTAGTTTGAATACATTTTACTAGTTTATAATATGCTATACTATATTTAACTTGGACCTCTATTGATTATTGGCAAGAATACATCCGCTCACTCATCCGTTATTTCATCAAGTTGTTCTTGATGTTATGCCATATTACTCTAGAACTATAAAGCATTAAGAAATTATTAAAATGTGTAAAAAAAAAATTAACATAAAGAAATAAAAACTTATAATTAATACGAAGGTATGATCTACATACATATCAATCAACCGTTGATGCATTATTACTCATAAGGATTTATGTAATAATTACAAAAAAATGTTTTCTAGTTGTTTAGATGTCTATTAATATCAAATATACTTGAATATAACTAATAATAAATAATTAAATTTTGTTCATCTTATACTTAACTAAATGTTTTTTTGATGTATGTTAAGTTATTATATGTTATAATTTGGAGACGTCTATTTTACTATTTTACTATTTTGATATAAGCTATTCAAATTAAAGTTATAATGATCAATTAATTATAATAATGAATTTATTAATTAAATGAATGATAAAATCAAATAATACTTACATGAATGTGCTCTCTTGAACATTAGGTCGCAACGATTGTGTTGGAAATGAATTTAAATAAAAAAATATTTTTTATTATTTTCTGACCATTATTTCATAAATTATGTAACTGTCATTTTCATAATTATATGTTCATTATTTTTATGACCGTTATTTTCATAATTATGTGTCCGTTATTTTCATAATTATATGATCGTTATACATATTTTTTCCACTATAAAAATGGGCAATAGCCCTCACTTTAGAATATAACTTAACAACTCAAAAAATAGTTCTACGGTTTTCATAGCATAATCAAAGAAAAGAAAATTCATAATTGTTTTCTCAAATTTCCGAGCAACATAAATATTTGAGAGGTGTAGTATTCCAGACTTCATCAGTGCAGTGAAGTTCCGAGACAGAAAAAGATTCTGGGCTATTTTATCCTGGGGACGACGAGGCTGTGTTTGCTTGCACAAGTTTGGGCAAAGCCGCGAAACGTCTTAAAGAGAGCGACCTAGTCCGCGACTCAACCCAAGCAGTTCATTTCAAGTTATTGGTAATATTGTTCTTACATAGTTTTTCACATATTTGTTCAAACAATTTTAAGACATTTTCTATTTGCCATGTCTACTGAAATGTTAACTGCTGATATCAACAAACCATTTCGTTTTAAAGAACTACACTTTAAAAATGGAGACAAAAAAATGTTATTCTTCTTAACCATGTAAAATGTCGCTTTTGTTTTTATTATTGAAAAACCAACACTGCCTGATTCTCATACTAAAGCTACAATAAAGGATTTAAACACCTGGATAGAAAATTATTTTCTATGCAAAATTTTTTTATTCTTAATGGATTAGCTGATGACTTGTATGATTATTATAACTCTGATATCGTCTGCTAAGGAAATTTGGGAAGCACTTCAAAAGAAGTACGATACTGAGGAAGCTGGAACTAAGAAGTATGATATTAGTAGATACGTGAAGTATCAAATGATTGATGACAAATCTATAAAAGCTCAATCACACGAACTGTAGAAGATAGCACACGAAATAACTTCTGAAGGTATGACTTTAATTGAACAATTTCAAGAAGTTGTTATTATAGATAAATTACCCCATACTTACAAAGACTTTAAGAATACACTTAGACATAAAACTAAGGAATTTTTTTAGAAAGTCTTATAACCCGTTTAAGAGTAGAAGAAGAAGCCTGAAAACAAAATCAAAGAGATGAAGTACTTATTGTCTCAAACAACAGTACCAATAAGAAACCCTCATCTGCAATTTTGAAACCTAAAGGTAGAAATATGAGAACTCAGAATCGCAATAATAACCAAAACCCTAACCACCAAAATAGAAACAACAACTATCCTCTCTAGAATGGACCTTAACCCCCTTAAGGAATAACATATTCATGTGTTATAGTTGTAACAGACCTGGCCACTTGGCCAGGAACTGTCGGAACAGGAATCGTCCTGCCACGTAGACGAACCTTACCGAAGATCAACTTATTGCTATGATATCTAAAATCAATTTTGTTGGTGGATCTAAGGGGTGTTGGGTGGACATTGGTACTTCTTGCCATGTTCGCTATAATCAAGACATGTTCAAGTCCTACTCTGACTGTGAGGATAAGAAAGTGTTGTTGGGTGACTCCCACTCCACTAAAGTTGTTGGTACTGGTGAGATGGAATTGAAGTTTACCTCTGGAAAGACTATCATCTTGAAAGATGTCTTGCATACTCCAGAGATGAGAAATAACTTAGTTTTAGGATATCTTATTTACAAAGTTGAGCTTACTCAAACTATAGGGGCTGATTTATATACAATAACTAAAAATAATATTTTTTGTTGGGAAAGGGTACGCCACTAATGGCATGTTTAAATTAAATGTTGAGTTCTTTTAATATTTGGCATGCTAGACTTTGTCATGTTAATAAACGCATAATTAAGAACATAATTAAGAACATAATTACCTTAGAACTAATTCCTAAACTATCTTTAAATGATTTTGAAAAAATGTGACTTTTATAGTCAAGTTATAATAACAAAAACTTCACATAAGTCAGTAGTTAGAGAATCTGAATCTTTAGAATTAATACATTCTGACATATGTGAACTTGATAGAAATTTAACAAGAAATGGGAAACGCTATTTTATAACTTTTATAGATGACTATTCAGATTACACTTATATATATCTAATGAAAAATAAAAGTGAAGAGTTTGACATGTTTAAAATATTTATGACTGAAATTAAGAATCAACTTAACAGAAAAATAAAAAGGTTTCGAAGTGATAGAGGCACTAAATATGATTCCAATATCTTCAATGATTTTTATAAAACTCATGGAATCATTCATGAAAAAACAACACCTTATTCTTCTGAAATGAATGGCAAAGCTGAAAGAAAAATAGAACTTTTACTGAATCAGTAGTTACAATTTTATTAAACTTTGGTTCTGCTTCCCATTGGTGGGGAGAAATTTTATTAACTGTTTGCTATGTGCTAAATAGAGTGCCTAAATCTACTAGTAAAATTTGACCATCTGAAATGTTGAAAAATAAGAAACTTAACTTATTTTAAAACTTGAGATTGTTTAGCCTATGTTAGGATCCATGATCCTAAAAGAAATAAAACTTGCTAGTAGAGCATATGAGTGTGTATTCATAGGATACACTCTTAATAGTAAAGCTTATAAATTCTATAACTTAAATGATCATGTAGTTATAGAATCAAATGATGCTAACTTCTATGAACATATGTTCCCCTTTAAATTTAAAAATAGTGGGGGCTCATCTTCTAGTAGTTTACCACCCATAACTAGAACTAGTAAACAAAATAAGGAATTAAACACTGAAATTAGGAGAAGTAAACGAGCTCAAACCCTTAAGGACTTTGGATCTGATTTTTATGCTTATACCTTAGAGTAAGATCCCCAAACTCTTAATGAAGCCTTATCTTCTTTAGATGCCAATTATGGGAAGTTGCCATAAATGATGAAGTGGACTCTCTTGAGTATAATAGAACTTGGCATTTAGTTGACTTACCTCCTAGTTGCAAAACCATAGGATGTAAATGGATACTAAAGAAGAAATTAAAACTCGATGGTACTATTGAAAAGTACAAAGCTCGTCTTATAGTCAAATGGTATAGGCATAGAGAAAATGTAGATTTCTTTGATACCTTTTCACCAATCACACGAATAAATTATATATGTATACTTTTCTCTCTTGTTGTTATCCATGATTTAGTAGTGCACCAAATGGATGTCAAAACTTCTTTCTTAAATGGTGACTTAGAAGAAGAGATTTATATTTACTAACTTGAGGGCTTTGTTATCTCACATCAAGAAAATAAAGTTTTTAGACTATATAAATATATGTATGGTCTAAAACAAGCACCTAAGCAAGTCTTGAAAAATTTGATAATATAGTTATCCCATATGAATTCAAAATGAATGAAAGTGACAAATGTATTTATTATAAATTAGAAAATGACATTTGCACTATTATATGTTTATATGTGGATGACATGATTATTTTTGTGTCAAATATTCATGTTAATGTGAAAATTTTGTTATGTGCTAACTTTGAAATGAAAGACCTCGAAGAAGCGAGTGTAATCCTTGGTATAAATATTACTAGGTCTGAAAAGGGAATTTCTCTAGATCAATCTCATCACATTGAGAAGATCTTAAAAAAATATAATTACTTTAACTGTAAAACTGTATGTACTCCTTATGATCCTAGTGTAAAGTTGTTCAAGAACACCGGGGACGATGTTAGATAAACTGAGTATGCAAGCATCATTGGTAGCTTATGTTATGCTACTGATTACACTAGATCAGACATAGCTTATGTTGTGGGACTACTACGTAGGTTTATCAGTAGACCTAATATAGAGCATTGAAATGCAATTGAAAGGGTCATAAGATACCTTAAGATAACTATGAACCTTGGATTATATAATAAGAAGTTTCTTGTTGTTCTAGATAGATACAGTGATGATGATTGGAACACTCTATCAGAAGACTTCAAAGTAACTAACAATTATATATTTAGCATTGCTGGTAAAGCTGTTTCTTGGAAGTCTAAGTAATAGACAATATTGGCTCAATCTACGATGGAGTTTGAAATTATAGAACTAGCTACTGCAAGTGAAGAAGCAGGCTAGTTAAGAAGTCTATTAGCTGAGATCTCTTTATGAGAAAGATCGATACCAGCTGTCCTGATCCACTGCGATAGAACTGCGGCTATTGCAAAGATTTAGAACCGTTATTACAATGGCAAGAGACGAAAAATACACAGTACTGTTAGAGAATTTCTCTCTACATGAGCTGTAAGAATGGATCATATATGTATTGATGAAAATTTGGCTGATCCTTTAACGAAAGGATTAACAAGAGAAAAAGTTTTCAAAAACCTCAAAAGGAATATGACTGATGCCCTTAGAATGAAGAGTCACTCATGATGGTAACCCAACTTATAGACTAGAGATCCCAAGAAATAAATTCAAAGGGTAATAACAAGTCATGAAGTGATATGAGATGAATCATGCTATTATGAAGTCACATTCTATATTGTTAGAAGCATGAAGTCCTGAAGCGACAGAAAGGATGAGTTAATTATTAAACTCTTAATGAATTCTATACTCTATGTGGAGTGGAGTACGTAGCTACAGGAGTACTCTTGATAGACTCGCCTATGTGAATGTGGAAGTATGGCCGCTTCCTATGAAAATTTTGGGCAAAATTTACTAGAGCATTCACTATACTGGGATACACGTGCATGGCCGTAAAGCATGGGCTTTTCGAACTACACCTTGGAAAGATTGTGTGTGTGATGTTGTTAGAGATAGAGTTCAAAACTACGAGTTACTCTAGTATATTCTAAAGCATTAACACTACGCAAAGGTTCAAGTCGATAGACACCTTTTGCTTATGCATAATCTTATACTTTTAATTGATTGGTTGCTCGATGAAACTATTTTTATTTAAAATTCAAGTGGGGGATTGTTGGAAATGAATTTAAATAAAAAAATATTTTTTATTATTTTATGACCATTATTTCATAAATTATGTAACTGTCATTTTCATAATTATATGGTCATTATTTTTATGACCGTTATTTTCATAATTATGTGACTGTTACTTTTATGACCGTTATTTTCATAATTATATGGCCATTAATTTTATGATCGTTATTCTTATAATTATGTGACCGTTACTTTTATGACCGTTATTTTCATAATTATGTGGCCGTTAATTTTATAACCCTTATTTTCATAATTATGTGTCCGTTATTTTCATAATTATGTGTCCGTTATTTTCATAATTATATGACCGTTACACATATTTTTCCACTATAAAAAGGGGCAATAGCCCTCAGTTTAGAATATAACTTAACAACTCAAAAAACAGTTCTACGGTTTTCATAGCAAAATCAAAGAAAAGAAAATTCAGAATTGTTTTCTCAGATTTCCGAGTAACATAAATATTTGAGAGGTGTAGTATTCCAGACTTCATCAGTGCAGTGAAGTTCCGAGACAGAAAAAGATTATGGGCTGTTTTATCCTGGGGACGACGAGGCTGTGTTTGCTTGCACAAGTTTGGGCAGAGCCGCGAAACGTCTTAAAGAGAGCGACCTAGTCCGCGACTCAACCCAAGCAGTTCATTTCAAGTTATCGGTAATATTGTTCTTACATAGTTTTTCACATATTTGTTCCAACAGATTGTTTCAATGGATTTAAAAAATAAGATCACTGCCAAAATGGTCCAAAAGCAACCAGCATTCGATATGATTTTCATTTGATTTTAAAATAAATATAACATTATACTTAAAATATGTTCTACTTTAGTATTAAACTCGATTTGTCTATTTAAAAAATACATGAAATGTTTAGAAATATACCCCAATAAATATGGTATTAACCATTCTATATAATCGTCTCGCTCATCTAACATGTTGTTACACATTTATGGATAGGATCAATAAATTTATAAGTTTGAGATGATATGTTACATACAATATATCTTTGATAATAAAACTTAATATAATAATTTTGATCAATAATTATAACATATTTGTGAATTATAAAAGAATAAGAATTTAAATGATTGTACCTGAGCGAAAAAGACATGATAGAATAATGCAGCCTTCTCATATGAAGAAAAGGGAGTAGACATTCAATTCCCACAGTTGTAAAACTAATCCTTGTAAGGTTTATAGACAAAACGCTTATTTGTAAACTAATTTTTAAGGCTTGTCATCAAATCTATCAAGCAAAGTTGAAGAAAATTTTGAGTTCTAAATAGTTATATTTTTGATGAAATATAATTTTTTGAGAGAAATTGCATTCTTCTTTGTGTTTCATCACTCTACATTTGCTCTTATCAAATTCAGTTCTAGGTAATCTTAATTGTTAATATTGATACACAAATCACTGCCTAAATTTTTGTTTTATTATTTGTTCTATAAATCTTAGTTCCATGTCTGTTGTTCCATGTTTGAAACTAAGATTAGGATTTTTGCTTATTAAAATCTATCTAGAACACATATGGGAACTTGTACTTTTATGTTAATCCTATTTTTAGGTCGATCCATGAACATGTTTGATTTGTGAGAGCTAATTAGAACGTTAGTAAGAATCCACACTAATCTTAGAGGTTGTGAAAATAGAGCAAGAACTTGTAAGTAAAGTACATTGTGGTATTATCTTAAGAAGGGTAGTATAAAGTCGAATTTGTACTTAAACACTAAATTTTTATAGTTGATAGATTAAGTGGTCAAGTGGACTAGTGGCTTTTTAATTAAGTCATTATTGTGGCCTATATTGTTTTTACTTAAAAATCTCGTGTTTTATCTTTAATTTTATACTTTATAGTTTAAATATGATTGCATGTTTTCTGATGTGATTAGTTTACGAATTTATAATTTGATAAATTTAAAAATAACATATTCACCGTCATCTAGATCTATTTGATCTATTTTATAACTTTCAATTGGTATCAAATGCTACACTAGATGAACTTAGTGATTTCAATCTATAGTTACACACACATAGACAAAATGAAAGAAGGTGATACATCCCTAAGAGCCCCCACTTTTTGATTGGTTTAATTACCCTTAGTGAAAGGTTTACATGCAAACTTATCTCTAACAATATGAAAAATTCTAGGATGTCATTCTTGAAGATTGGGAACTATTTTTGGTAATAAAAAATAATGTGATAGCCATAAAACAAAAAAAAAAGAATGAATTATTGGAGAAAGAACCTTTAGTCGATCAAACCAAAAAAGGTTAAGTTCAATATTTGTTGTAGTGTCAATAGATGAGCTCCATCACATCACTAATTGTGAGACTGCCAAAGGCGCATAGAATACACTTGCGCTTACCCACGAGGGTACTTTCCATGTGAAAAAAAACAAAACTAAGATTACTAGTATCTCAATTTGCTCTCTTAAAATGATTAACATTGAAATTTTTGGTAAATTCTATACTCGTTTTTGTGATATTACAAATGCTTATTTTAATTTTGGTGAGGAAAAATCATTGCTTATACTTGTACATAAACTTTTATGTTCCTTAATAGAAGAATAAAATATTAATGTTATAATTGTAGAAGAAAGCAAGAACGTGGACACATGGAACATTGATAAGCTTGTTGGGTCAATCCACGCCCATATTACAAGAAAACAAGTTTGTAGCTACAAACATTTTCATGGAAATGGATGAAAATTTCTTATCAAATTGTCTAATAGCTATAAAACACGTTGGTAGCAAATTCGTAGTTATAATCATGTAGCTAGTTGAACTTTGTTATGAACGTGATATTTTCGTAACTAAATTTGCTACAAAAATTCATCTCTACTTAATTGACGTGGACTTCTAAAATTGTACTTTTTTTAATTTTTGTAGCAAAACATTTTGCTACGAATATTATAAGTTGGTTTATAAAATGTGCAATTTTAGAGATCCACGTTAGAAACGGGTTCGAGAGTTGGGGAGAACGAAAGAAATATGTCATATTTTTTTAGGTTAATTTTCTGTGTATATCAAACAAGTGAAATTATAATACATTGGACGAAAGATATATGCAAATATTCTTAAAATACGCAAACTAGGTTCAAACATATTGTAAATTAATTAATAGAAAAATAGTAGCCAAAATTTTATTTTGGACGAGATTTACTCCTTGATACTACAAATTCCTGAGAAATTGAAATGATCGTCATGACATTAATTCCTCTCTTACGCACGAATGTTTACCTTCATAATCCCATCAAAAAATTAACAGGTAACAATTGATTTGTTAGATAGTCATTACCGATACCTGACGAAAAATTAAAAGAGAATTAATATTAAATCTTGCTAATATTAGAATAAATAAAGCTACGTTTCATTTATTTATATTTATTATTTAATTATTCAAATAAAAGTTTAAAATTTATATGAACATTAGTTAAAGTTTTATAAGGGATCTTGAAGACTTTAATTAGATCACTAATACATCCCATCTCCGTTAAGAATTGAGTGAATCTTATCCGAGGTAACTAATATGAATATATCTAGTTCAAAAAGTATTTTGTATATTAATTGATTATACAAAATTGAACCTCATATTATAGAATAATTTTAATATATGTTTATTCATATATATATGTTTATTTATGTCACTCAATAGCAAGTTACAACAAAAATTGGATTTTTGATATAAAGGATATTTATCTTAAATGTGAATTAGTAACAAGAATATTTATCATTTTTTTCTAAACTGAGTGTTGCAAAAAATCTACTGTGACAATTGAAAAAAATAATAGATTTAAAGATAAATATTTGCATCATTGAATTTTATAAATATGTCCGTGAAAGCAATGAATAGCTTGCTCAAATACTTTTTAGGGATAAAATATTTGTCTTTAAAAATTATAAATTATCTTAAAGTTGTTTCTCTAAATTATTTTTTAAGATAAATAAATTTGTTTTAAATTGTTCTAAAACAAATTTGTTCTTAAAACATATTGGTTCTCTTAATAACATTTCTTGGGACAAATATTTTTTGTCTCAAACTATCAATTTAAGAACAAAAATGTGACAATTTTTTGTCCGAATTTATTTAGATTGATTTAGATTAAGACGAGTTTACTACATTTTTATGTCTTATAATATATTTGTGGACAAAAATATATGATTTATGTCTCAAAATGATAAAATATTAACAAAATTGTAAAAGAATATAGATAGAAGCATAACAAAAAATTTAAAATTTTCTAAAAAAAAATGTCTAATAACATAATTGAGATATTATGATAGCCCCTCAAATGATTTTTTTTTTCTTCTTGTAGGTCCGGCATTGAGTAAAAAAGTATAATTAGTTAAATGAAGAAATAAGTACCGTAATAACGTGAAAAATATAGTGTAAACAAATATGTCAGTACGAACTAGCCATCAATGCAAAGTAACTCTTATCCATGCTAACATGATACAAAGAAGACAAATAGATCACAAGATCATGGTTACATTATTACTAGTAAAAATTATAAATTTTATATAACATATAAACAGTAACGAATGATTTAATATTAAAATATTAATTTTAAAAAAAATGTAAATCTTATCCTGTTTATAAACGTTACGTTAATATATTTTTTAATCAATGTGACACAATTTTTACATATTAATATATTCCCTTAAAATATGTCTTTTAACCCAACATTTTTTACCTTCAATATATTTTTATTATATTCTAATCTTATTTGAATTATTTGTATTTTTATTATTTTGTAAGGTGCCTATTATTTTTTAATATATCTATTAGTTTTTTTTTCTATGTCTATTCATTTTTTAAAACTCTGATATCATGTAAATTTTGTATAGTGTATAAACAACATAAGTCATATAATCTTAAATAATTAAACTCATACGAACTTAAGTTCTATTATTACTTATAAACATTATACTAATATATTTCTCAATAAATGTTATAACGTTTTTGTATTCACTAAGGAGTAGCTCACCAGGATTACAATCGTTGGTTTAGTTTATAGTATGTCCTGCATCAGAAACAGAATACAAGGTACGTACAGAGTCAGTTAAATGAAAATAAGAAAGACAAATGATTCTGCGACTAAAATAGAGTAGCCGGATGAAACTTGTGTATATTGAACTATCGCTTAAGTAAATACTTGTCTTCATGATCAGATGTCATGTCATGTCATGAACTGTGCTATGCACATGTTGTCGCACACAAAATTTTAGCCAAAATCTTACGTGCATATTTTAATTGACAAATTAATGCAGGAAGGCAAGTCATAACTTAAAACCTTAAAACTATTAATAAAGTGGAAATAAACGCGCATAGGTTTGAGTAATTGAAAGAAGAAACTTCCATTCCAAACCCTTTTCTTTACCAGCTGAGCATTTGAAAGAATATACGATTACCTTGCAAATTTATGGTACACCAAACCTTAAAGGCTTAGGAATATATAATTTCAAGAAATTTGGAGCATCACATGACCAGAAAAAAGATGATTACTTATAAAGTAAATGGCAAAACCAACAGAATTATATCAACTAATGATCATGCTTTTAAGCTTTAAGCTGATAAAAGAAACTTATAATCAAGTCTATATATATATTAGTTGAAAGTATGTACCTTGGCTTCATATAGTTCAAATTAATATTCCTTTTCAATGTTTGTCACGGGGCATAATGGTTTTTAATTGGTTCATTATTATCTGCACCAGATGCAATCTCAGACCTCTATTAAAAAGCAAGAAAGGTTAAGGATGGGTCAAAGAAGGAAAAATATTATTAACCAATCAAATGTATAGAGAAAATTATCAGTCACTTAATTTCTTCAAGCTTTTTAGCCAAATGTAGCAATGTGACTGATAGAAAGCTACAACTACTCTTCAAGAAAATATCAAGTTTAAGTGTATACTTGACTCTCTTCTCCTTCATTTCTAGTTATGACCAGTGAATAATATGTTGAATTCAACAAACACTGCAAACACAATTCAACAATCACTGCACCGACGCCAAACATTCTTTCCAATATACACGGCACGGCGCCTACCAATCAAGCTGTAAATCATACAATTCAATTATGGTGGTTGGTGAAATAGTAATTAGTATTTGTCTATATAAACAATGTAAATATCCGATACAAATCAAGAAAATATATGAATGAAACGTTTATTTCTTCCTCTGATTATTTCTTCAAACATTGATTTCTTCATGGTATCAGAGCCAAGTCGTTGCTTTATACAAATTTGAAACTCTTGTTCTCTAAAACAGAGATTTCTTTCTCTGAAAATATTTTTTTTCTACTCAAAAAAATTTTCATTCAAACACCCTTACAAATATTAATTACAAACATCAATTTTTAAGCAGTATTTCTCCCACCTAATTTTGCAGTTACTCTAAATACAATTACAACATTTTGGTAAAAACGGTAGCGAAAAAAACCTTCCACGCGCCCTCGCGCGCCCGCAGAAGTGGAGGGTAAGTTTTCCCCCACGCCCGCGCGCCCGCGCCGTGCGGAGGTTGAAGATGATGACGTGCCATCCGGTTCGATTCGGTTCGGCCGGTTCGGCGCTCGGCGCGGCGCGGCTCGGTCCGGCTTCGAGGCGTAGCCGATCCGTGCCTTGGCTCGGCTCGAGGCCTCGGTTCGGCGCTCGGGTTGGTCCTGGGCCGGTTCGGTTGAACACATTTTCTCGGTTGTTCCACAGTTCCATATTTTTGGCCGGTTCGGTCTATTTTAAAGGTCTGAACCCGTTTTTTTCCGGTTTTGGATTTCTAACACCCGTCCGGTTCATGTTTTCAAGTTTTTTAAACCAAATTTGAATCGGTTTTATGGTTTTTATCCGGTTTAGTATAAATATATATTAAAAACACACAAATATATATATATATATATATATATATATATATATATATATATTCTTTAGCCCTAAAATTATTACACCATTTTCTAGTTTGGTTACCATAATATCATGACAGAGGGTATAATTTCATTACCTATGGAGCAATCAAATCCAATTGTTGTACAATCTGTTCAGTCTTAAGGTGTGTTTAATGCTGGAATTGTTCTTAATGAGACTAATTATGATGTTTGGTCTCAAATAATAGAAATGCATATTGCAGAGAGAGAAAAACTCTCTTATATTCATGACAAAAATTTGCAACCCGAAAAAACATCAAACAATTATAACAAGTGGTATGCAGAAAATCAAAAAGTGAAGAGATGGCTACTTATGTCAATGAGTCCAGAAATCATGAAGCGATATTTACGCATGCCTCTTTAGCTTTGAAATTTGGGGTGCTTTGGCGAAAGCATTCTATGATGGAAGTGATGAATTACGGTATTTGTCTTAAACCAAAAGCCTTTACTTCTAGACAAAATGGAAAATCACTTTCAGAGTATTATGGAGAGTTAGCGAAATTTTCCAAGAGCTATACCATCGTGATAAGGTGGTGTCATGAAAGACCCTCGTGATCTAATATCATATCAAGAGTCTTTGAAAGACTAAGGATACATATTTTCCCTTCTTTGGATTAGATGATGAGTTTGAAGCGAGGTTCGTGGCGAAATTTTGCGAAAAGAAACTATCCCAGATTTAGAAGGTTGTTATTCCTTGATTCGACGGGAGGTAGTACGTCGAATCTCATTGAAGGAAAAATCTAGAGATGTTGACGCTTCGCCATGATATCTAAAAATCGTTCTTTTTCCAATCGTAAGAATGAAAGGTGGTGATAAATCATCATTTAAATGTACCCATTGTCGTCAAAATGGTCATACAAAAGAACGATGTTTTGAGCCCCGGTGGGATATCATTGGTGGGATCACAACCAAGTGACTCTCGGAAGAAAAAATCCACGACAGATGTCTACTTGCCACCCATTCTTGAAACAACAAAGGATCATGTTGCAACCTCACTCGTACGTGTTGGTAAGATGCTTAAAGTTTTTTCTCCACTGTTTTTAATAATACATGGATAATTGATTCGGGTGCCTGATCATATGACATTCGATTCTAGACAAATCTCAAAACCATCCTCGCACTGCTGTTTGCACGCCAATGGTAACCTGACCCGGTCATTGGGGAAAGATCTTTGTCTCTCACTAGTACTTTGAATTTAGACTCAGTACTAATTGTTCCCTCTTTAGAGTATAACCTTATATCTATTTCTCAAATAACCACTGTTTTATCTTGTTTTGTTATTTTTTGGCACGACTTTGTGTGTTCAAGGACATTCAAACAAAGCAACGATTGGTCGTGGTGTTAGGCGAGAAACACTGTATTATTTGGACTTGGATTCAAAAAATCATGCATTGGTAGCAAGCGGATCTAACAAGGATGAATCAAATATATGGCTATGGCATAGGAGATTGGAGTCGTACTTCTTTTGGATATTTGAAAAAATTATTTCCAAGTTTATTTTTGAGTTTAGATCTTTCTACTTTAAAGTGTGATGTACGTGAACTAGCAAAAGTCATCGTTCCTCATTTCACGTAACCTTAAATAAAAGTCCATCTCCGTTTATGGTTATACATTCTCGATGTATGGGGTCCTTCCAAAGTCTACGTTGGGAGGATCACGTTGGTTTGTTACATTTATTGATGATTTTAGTAGAATGACTTGGGTGCAATTTAATGAAATCTAAAAGTGAGGTAAACTTCTTATTTAGAAAATTTCATAAAATTGTTAGGTACTCAATATAAAACACGGATCCAAGTTCTAAGAAGTGATAATGGAGGAGAATATAAAAGTTCGAGCTTGAGAATATCTTCAATCGAAGGCATTATTCATCAAACTACTTGTGTTGATACACCTCAACAAAATGGAGTTGCGAGAAAGAAAAAATTGACACTTGTTGGAAGTTGTCGGGTGCCTCGTTGATCGAAGCTAATATGTTATTATCTTATTGGGGAGAAGCAATTACTTCTCTGCATATTTAATCAATCGGGTACCTTCCCGGTCCATTAACTTCCAAACACCACTTCTGAGCCATCAACTGAAGCAATTGTTGCACCAAATGTTCCCAATCTACCTCCTCGTGTCTTTGGTTGTGTGGCATTTGTACACCTACATAAACAACAATGTAGCAAGTTGGATCCACGAGAAATACGTTGTGTTTTTATGGGATATGCCATACAACAAAAAGGGTATCGGTGTTACCATCCTCCTACAAAACAAATGATTACTACTATGGATGTTATTTTTCATGAAGATACAATGTATTTCTCCTCTACACCTGAATTTCATGGGGAGTACAACCATGCTGAAATTCAGACCCTTACATATAAATTGCTTCCTTATGAAGAAAGAAAAATTATATGTGAGGAAAATACAAATAACTTGAATTCAGATGGTAATAACTCTCAATATAGAAAAGACTCGAGGAAATAGAATCAAGTCCTCGCATAAACTTCAAGATCATCAAGGAAGTTCCTTACTACCACTAAATGAGTACGAGATTCCTTCTCCACAAGCCGATATACCTAACCAATCGTTTGCGAGAGGATGTTCCAAGCTATTGAACCAACCGGAAAAATACTTCCATCACGTCACAATGAGGTATTCCTAAAGCCGTATGAGCACTGAGATTTCTAGTAAAATCAAATATCCAGCGAATGAGTAACTATATGTCTAAACATCGTTTGTCAAAATCAAACGTATCATTTTGTGAATCAATTATACTGGCGTATCTATTCCTAATAGTGTGCAGGAAGCTTTAGCCCGACCAAAAATGGAAAGATGCTATGAATGAAGAACTAAAATCTTTAGAAATAAATAGAACTTGGGGAGCTTGTCGATCGTCACCTAACAAAGAAAATTGTTGGATGTCGATGGATTTTTCAATAAAATATCAAGCAAATGGTACGATTGAACGATATAAAGCAAGATTGGTGGCAAAAGGATACACTCGAACATATGGGATCGACTATACGAAACATTTGCACCCATGGCCAAAATTAACACCGTTCGGGTCTTGGTATCTCTAGCTACAAATTTAGATTGGCCATTATATCGGTTTGATGTAAAAAATGCCTTTCTACATGGAGATTTAATTGAAGAAGTCTACATGGATTTACCACCAGGGAATCAAGAAATCCACAATCCATGGAGAAAAGGTGTGCAAATTAAAAAAAATCAGCATGGATTGAAACAATCCCCAACGAAGCATGGTTTGGCGGGTTTACAAGGTCGATGAAGGCATTTGGCTACAAGCAAAGCAATTCAGACCATACTTTATTTCTAAAAAAGGGTATGGTAAGATCACGCACTTATTGTATATGTTGATGATATGATAGTAACAGGAAATGATCTTGAAGAAAGGAAAGCTACAAACTTACTCATGTCGAAAAATTTGAAATGAAAGACCTTGGTTCCTTAAAATATTTTCTTGGGATTGAGGTTTCTCGATCAACAAAAGGAATCTTCTTATCTCAAAGAAAGTATGCCTTAGATTTATTAAAAGAAAGGTATGTCGGCGTATCAACCAAATACACCGATGAGGAAGGATTAAAGTTATGTATCAAGGTTGATCGAGTTCCAACAAATAAAGAAAGATACCAAAGGCTTGTTGGAAGGTTGATGTATTTGGCACACACAAGACCCGGACCTTGCCTATGCTTTAAGTATTGTCGGCCAATTTATGCATAATCCTGGAGAACAACATATGAATGCGGTTATTCGTATTTTGAGATATTTAAAGTCTGCTCTGGAAAAGGAGTATTGTTCACTAAGAACTCAAAAGTTTTCTAGAATTGAAGTATATCTTGATCTTGATCATTGGATCAATAAATGATAGATGATCTACATCGTGCTACTTCACTTTTGTAAGGGGAAATCTTGTAACATGGAGAAGTAAGAAACATGTTGTGGCTTGGATTCAGCGTAGAGGTGAATACGAGAGGAATGGCAACTGGGCTTTGTGAGGCCTTGTGGTTACAATCTCTTAAAAGATTTGACATATCCTGCGAAAGAATCAATTAAGTTATTTTGTGACAATAAAGCAAAGATGTGATATTGCGTAATCCGATTCAACATGATCGTACAAAACATGTTGAAGTTGACGATTTTTTATTAAAGAAAAGTTAGAAGAAAATTCATTGGAATTGCCAAAAATTAAGTCGAGAAGATCAATTGGGTGACATTCTCACTAAAGGTCTCATCGAGTATTCACAGAAGTTTCAAACAAGTTGTGCATGAAAGACATCTGCACCAACTTGAGGGGAGTGTTGAATTCAACAAACACCGCAAACAAAATTCAACAATCAACTTTGCAAACGCGAACATTTTTTCCAATATACACGGCGCCTACCAATCAAGCTGTAAATCATACAATTCAATTATGGTGGTTGGTGAAATAGTAATTAGTATTTGTCTATATAAACAATGTAAATATCCGATACAAATCAAGAAAATATATGAATGAAACGTTTATTTCTTCCTCTGATTATTTCTTCAAACATTGATTTCTTCAGAATCCAAGTCTCTTAAAAAAAATTAATGCATGTACTCAGGAGGACTGAATCTATGTTATACGAGTCAACTTTAATAGCTCGTCCTCCTGTCAACTAATCAATAAAAACAATAAAGATAACTCGACTTAAATTGTCTTGAGTATGCCGATAAATGTGTAGTTTGAATTTCTTTTATTACAACCCAAGCAAGAACCAAATATAAATGAATAAATACCTTGCTTTCAATGGCTCAACAATCTGGAACTTAGCTTCATCTATGCTAACGTAAGGGAAAATTTCACTCATGTCATTCAAGTTTAACATATCTTCGTATATGTAATTGACTTTTATAAAAATATCTCTAATATTTTTGAAATTTATACTTAATATTAATAATACCCTTCAAATGTTAATGACATTAAGTTTTTTATCCATCTATGTGTTTTCCTTCTTAAAACTTTGATACTAAGTAATTTTGCTCTAATTAATTTTCAGTAATTTTTATCTAATTAACTTTTAGATTTAAGAATTTTAAACAAATAAATATTAATTAATTTTTTGGTTTTAGGATTTTAAACAAACAAATATTATACTTAACAAACAGAATCTAAAGTTATGTTAAATCTTATCTTATCTTAATAAATATAAGTCATCTCTGTATTTCGTTACTTTACATCTAATATTTAGTTATCTTATTAGAAATCTCATCTTCTGAATAAAGAACAATGGTTTCCTACCTTCAACCGATGATATGAGCCATACCTCTATTTAAGATATAAGAGAGACTGACGAGTACTTAATAGCAATAAAATATGACGAAATTTATTTGAATTTTAATGTCAAAAATAGATTTTATTTATATAATTTTATCATTATTTTAATAAATTTATATTTTTAGAATCACATGTATATTTTAATGTATTTTAAGTATTTATAGCTTTAAATTTATTAAAAAGATCAACACATGAAGAATCATACCTAAAAGCATTCAATTGCAATTTAAGAGAATTAAAGAACAAACATATGTAAGCCTTATATGTATAAATCAAGAAGCAATGGGATAAAATACAAAGAAAATTAAAGACAAATAGAACAACGTGGGCCACAATGATAAATAATGTGTACCACAATGCAAGTGTCCCAGATCTCAATTGAATCACATACAAGATTGATGCAAGCTGCGGTGATGAAAAATGTGTACCATGGCGTGCGACCTTACAATCCACTTCTCTCTCCTTTTTGTAGCATTTTTATACCGATATAAATCCCCTTCCCTTACTAATATGTACACCATTTTCATATAACACTTTTGAAGTTTCAAACAATCCCTTTTGAATTGTTATAGTTTTTAGATTTATAATTTTCTTAATTTAATATATTAGTTTTTCAATTCAATAAGCAATATAGACAGATCTATTTGGAGTTTTTTTTATATACAGATTAATATTGAAATTTTGTACTTTGCATGATACGTTTAAGGTATAAATTTTAAAAATATTTTTTTATTTTTAGAATTAATTTTATGTATTGTTTTGAATGTTATTTTTAATATACTAATTATTTATTAAATCTAAATATGTCTGCCTGAATATTACTATAGGATATTAGATATGTTATTATGCTTGTAAAATATTAACTTAGGTAAATATTTTTATAAAATAAATGAAGTTTATTTATTTATTCAAGATTTCTAAAAACTTTATTACAGAAAAATATATTAATGACATATTTTTTGTAATATATTTAAATTATGAAAGTTAGATTTATGGTATGATTATTTAGATTTGATTTATAATAATATTTTATTTCAAAAAAAATCATAGAGATTTATTATTAGAAAATACATTGATATATTTTTCATAATAGATTTAAAATCTGAAAATTAGGTTTCACATATATCAATCTTAATTCCAACTTTGACACCTTGAGAAGTTTAAATTGATAGCCTTCCAATAAGAATTGATTTAAATGATTTGTTAATTCCTTACGAATAAATCATAATTTAATCATTATCAAATAACTTATCCCCACCAAAAAACTTTAGTTGATATTGATTAATAGCTAAACTTATTCCCGTTAAAAGACTTTTTCATACAAAAAAAGAAAAAATCAATAACATTAATTTATATATTTAGTAACCTAATTAATTTTAAATAATTACGATTAACTAACTAAGATATTCCATGACCCTCCATTTAGTATGTATGTATTTGTTGACTCAAATCTATCTTTAAATTTATGTTACTAGTTTACACTTTTCAAACCCAACAAATTGTGATAGATTATTTAGGTTTATTTTTTATTTTTAAGAGTTTTATTGAATTATTTAAAAACTACATAATTCCTCTCCTGATCGATCTTGAAAGTATACTTATCATTTATTACAAAGTGATTCGTGCACTTCCAAGTTACTTAAAAATATACAGAATTTATGTATTAAGTTTTTGTGCATAAACTTTTTAGCACCGTTGTCAGGGAAGAGTATCAAAAATCTTAAAAACTTTTTGTTTTGTAAATATTCATGATTTTTTAATTTTCAAAAACAAAATATTTTCAAAAAAATCTAAAAATTAATGTCATTTGACTTTAAAAACATAATAAAATAAAAAAATTAAATTAAAATTTTCAAATAAAAGAAAATAAAAAGAAATACAAAAATATGACGCATTTTATCTTCTTTTCTTTTCTTTATTTTAAATCAAATCTTTTTAATTTTTAGTTTCTTTTTTGTAAATTATTTTATTATTGTTTGTATCATAAATTATTTGTATAAAAGAATGTTTGTATCATGAATAGATTGTAACATACATTGTATCTTTATTTTATCTTTTTTGTATTTCTACTCAACAAATGACTTTAATTTCTTGTTTTTGTAGTTTATGCGAGATAGAAGATCCTTAAGGTATCCTCTTACATCTTACATAGATAATGTCAAAAGATTTAAATAACTATTGAGAATGCTGGACAGTGAGATTCAACAACCTTAATTTGAACAAAATTTTAAGCCAGACCTAGACCCTCCTATTGAACCTTCTAAATTGGAGAAAAATCCACCATTTAATATTGATGCTCGAGAGATTGGAGTTTGATAGGATTAGACAATAACTATATGTTAGTATTGATACTCGACCAAACTAGGAAACAACAATCCATACTCCACATCCATCATAACTTTATCGTAATGGGAGAGAAATTACATTGACTAACTATACATGGCAGCTTGGAAGGCATAAGTTATTGTGCATGATAGTCATATAGATGACCCATTATCTTATAAACAAGTAATACAGGATATTTACAAAAATGAATGGATTATGGTTATGAACCTCTAGATGGAATGGATGTACTACAACTCCGATTGGGAACTTATAGACAAACCTAATGAGGTTAGATATATTGGATGGAAATGGCTCTACAAGAGGAAAAGAGGAGTAGATGAAAAAGTGGAAACTTTTAAAACTATATTAGTGCTACAGGATTTTACCCAAAAAGAAGAGGTTAACTATGAGAAGACCTTTTCACTAGTAGCAATGCTTAAATCCATTCAAATACTCTTGTTTATCGTAATAGTTTATGAAATTTGGAAAATGGATGTACACTCGAAACGAAGCAAAAACATAACTAACAACATCGACTCATTTGCATGCTCGTTCGTCAAAAACCAATACTTCATTTAACAAGCTTGCATACAAATTTTTCTTAACTATATCAGTGTATGTATTACTAATCACAGTAACCAATCTTACATAAAAGATGATAGAAAACTAAGTAAAATAAAATAGATACTGTGTTTTGTATACGAAAATCCAACACACGGACACAATAATAATGGGACTTATACCACGATTATTTTGTGTGCTTAAAATTCAATATTTCAGCATCTATACAACATGATTAGTTTTAAGTAAAATAATCAAAGTCATCAATGACAATTAATTAGAGTTTATAAAGGCATCTTTAATTAAGCTACCAGTATGACCCATATCTATTTGGAATATAGTTACCCTTATTCAAGATAACTAATGTAAAAACATCTAGTTAGAAGTACGTTGTATAATAATTGATTATACAAGATTGGACTAGGTATATTAGAAACATTTTTAATATCCATTTAACCATAAATGTTTTTACATATATCAGTTGATAGTCATGTGCGAGATAATATTAATCTTGAGTAATTTAGTTGGTCCCTTGCTATAACATCTTGCTATTTGACTACTCGATGATACTTGTATTGATGGTCTAAGATGTCTTATATCTTGTTATCTTAGTATTCATGGTGGGCTAGGAGGTTATTTCATAAGATGTGAAATCTACTTTGTTTGTTCGTAGATGTTAGATAATAGTTCAATTGTTTAGCAATTTAGATCTTAAATAATTCCATGCAATATATAATATAATTATAGACATTATTGATATGTATCATAGGTATTCAAGAAAAGATGTAATAGAAGAGTTAGAATAGACTTAATGACATCACTCATATTACAAGCTAGCTGTAAAGGATTGAGTTGCACTTAATGATTATACCAGTGGATTACTCATATACATAATATTAGTAAATCACAATTATGATATTTAAGAGTTTAATCTCTAATCTATAGTGGAGTGACACTAAGATTAATAAAAAATGATAATAAATTAAAGAGGTTAATTAATGTATCAATATTTTACTCAAGATTGCATTCATAGTTCCATTGGTCCTCAAATATACTCTATAACAATGAATAAATGATGTTGCTTTCAAGATAAATATAAATAATTAATTTAAAATTAAGTATTTAATTTATATATATATATATATATATATATATATATATATATATATTTATTAAAACACTTAATAAAATTCGTAAAAGTAAAATAAATTTGTAAAGGTAAAATAGTAATTTAACATAACCATTTAATCAATTAAATTTGAATAAATAATTATTTGAATTAATTAAAAATATTAAAATTTAAATTTAGTAGACATTTAAAAGCTGGTGGGATAATCAATTATATTTTAGTAAATATCAAATTAGATTTGATATATAGATTTAGAATATAATTTGATTGGATTAAATTGAAGTGTAAAAATAGGAGTAAAGCTCTACACGTGGAGTGGATTGCTTATTGGTATGAGAGTAGGTTGCTGACGATCACACAATTTGATTGTGTGCATGATTATTAATTAAAGATAATTTAAGAATTATAATACAAATCAAACTATGTCAAATAGAGATCATTCTCTCCTGTCCAGCCAAATGTAATGTAGTTTTTTGAGAAAAATAGGTAATTAAGAGAATTTTGTAAGATAAAATTAACCAAAGTCATATAATTCAAGAACATAATTCTTGAATTAAAATTATTCTTAGAGAACAATATCATTCACACATAATAGGAGTTTAAGTTGGAGAACTTGAAAAAAAGAGTTTAAATTGAAAAACTTGAAAAATATTGATCAACTTTGAATATTATAAAGATTCTAACAAATCCTGTTTTCCTCCTTAGGGGAAGGTTTTAACAATTATTCACAAAGTATAAAGATAACTTAATCTTATTCCACTTTTTAATTAAATTATAAATATCATAAGCATATTAATGGATAAATATTTTGTCTCCGAATACCCCAACTTTCTTAATTTTCTTTTAAAGACTTTTTCCTAGAAAAATGCAACAATTTGATTCTCTTGTACAAAATCACCTATCTATACTACTACTGCACCTTCTATCTGTACTCCTACTACTACTTCCTCTCATGCTTTGAGCTCTCGTACTCCGAATCATATTCTTCTTACTTCCACAAGTGCTAGTGATTATAAGACTTTTGTAGAGTTTATGGTTGCACTTCGGATGCTTCCACTGGTGCAATTATGGATTCACTTGGTGCTTCTAGTGGTTTTGTTGACCTTCCTCTTACAGCACCAAAGTTCATTCTACTTCCCTCATCCTTACTTCCTCCATCTCTCACCGTTGAAAAACAAAGTCGAGCTTACTGGTCATATTCATAACATAAAGAACCATATATGAGAGTTGGTGATAATGAAGGATGGCAAGATGTAATGGGGAAAGGGACAAGGGTAATTCTATTAGTCCTTGTTTTCATCATGGATGCTACAAACCCATTTTAGGGGTTTCTGACAACAATTTATCATGATAATTCTCTATTGGAATTGTATGGGTATTACTTATAACAAGGATACCCAAACTACTTTGACTAATTTTTGTAAGAAGGAATGACTAGATTTTCTTTGTATAGCTAAGCCTACATTTGACCTTTAGATCATTTGAGGATAGATTTTGGCACAATCTTGGATATTATTTTATTGGCACTAACTCCACTTCTATGAGCAAGGTTTGGCTTCTTCTTTTTTCTATTCGTTCTGTTTCAAATGATACTTATGTCATGCTTCAACATCAACAACATATAACTATCACCTTTATAGAAAATAATATCATTCATCTCCTAACCTTTGTTTATAGTAGTGTTATTTACATACAACGGAGGGATCTCTGGGTTTCTATGATGTCTTTGTTTGAGCTCCATCCCTATTGGTTGGTGATGAGGGATTTTAATGTAGTTCTTGGGGCTCACGAAACTATGGGATTATCTTGTGGTATCCTCTCTGTTAAGAAGTTTAGTACTAAAGTTTTTTTTTTAATAACTTGGTGGATATTGATACTAAGTGAGCATTCTACACTTATTTTAAGGATGGACTCTCTTTTATATGGTCTTGTTTAGATTATGGGCTATGCTCTAGTTCCTTTCTAGACTCTTGGTGGACAGTTTCATGTTGCACCCTCCCTAGACACCATTCTGACCACTATCTATTATTGCTTTAAGCTATTTTTTCAGCTAGGTCTAAGGAACATAGATTGTTCCAGTTTAATGGTATATTGATTGACCACCCTAACTTTCTAGAGTATTACGTACCACCTGGTCTGTTGGGAAATAACGCAAATTCCCGATAAGCCAGATTTATGAGAAAGCAAGAATAGAAAAATAACACACAAAATTTGATAACGGAGTTCGGCCAATCTTGCTTACGTCTCGGACACAACTGCAGATCTTTTTGAAAGGGGAGAAATTACACTGAGGTGTTTACAACACTCCATGACTCACATGACCCATTACACCAAGAAAATTACTCTCGATTTTCTCACAAAAACTTTCTCTCTAAGCTTTTCTCTCAATTGGAATGAACACTTTGGATGATTAATTCATTACAATTACACATCTATTTATAGGAAAATTCACTCCTTGAATTACTCCTTAAATTAATGGTTCCTTAAATTGCTCCTTGAATTAAGCTCCTTGTTTTGCTCAATGAATTGCTCCATGTTTTGCTCCTTGTTTTGCTCCATGTTTTACTCATGTTTTGCTCCTTAAGTTGCTCCTTAAGTTGCTCCTTAAGTTGCTCCTTAAATTAAGGAGCTTTATAACAATCTCCCACTTGAAGACTGATTTCAATCTGTCTTCACACCTTGATCAATGACGTGAGCCTTTTCTAGTCTTGTTACTGCTACGGACCAAGCTCGAAGTTGAGCACAACTTCGGTTTGTCAATAGTCGCCACCTTTGTTAACATATCTGCTTTGGATTTTTGCTTCCTTGAATCTTCTCCCGGTATTAACACATCATGCTTCCAATAGAGATCGATGAAGTGATAACGAAGTCCGATATGCTTTGTTCTAGAATGAAATGCTGAATTCTTCGCCAAGTGTATTGCAGACTTTGACTATCACTATGCGAGAACATTCTTCTCTTGTTTGAATCCGCTCGATTAACAAACCTTGCTTACATCATCTCTTTACTAGCTTCGATTCTTTGCTACATACTCGGCCTACGTAGTGGATAGAGTGACAATTTTACGTATTTGTGACATCCGACTAATTTCGTAGTTCCAACATAAATATATAGCAGGGTGCTTCGGTGATCAACTTCACCTCGAAAGTCTGCGTCTACGTGCCACTTGTACTTTTAACTCTCCTTTACTAAAGTACAAGCACTTTTCGTAGGCCTCGCGGAATACCTCAAAATCCACTTCGCTTCCCAATGAGTTTTCCCTGGATTTGACATAAATCTGCTAACGGCTCCCGGCTGCGTGGATGTATGCGGTCTCGTCTGGAGACCGTTGCGTACATCAAACTTCCAATGGGCGAGGCATAAGGAACCTTAGCCATGAATTCTCTCTCTTACATCGTCCGAGGGGTGATCCTTGGATAGGCGAAAATGGCCGGCTGCCAGGGTGTTGCTACGGGCCCAGCATCGCCCGTATTTGAATCTTTGCAAAAACACGATTGATGTACTACTGCTGAGATAAGCGAGGATCCTTTCTTCTTATTTCTTGTGATTTGCATTCCAAAGAATCTTCTTTCTTGGACCCAAGTCTTTCAGTGTCAAATTCCTTTGACAATTGTTTGCTTCAACCTTTTAATATCATCCATATCTGAACTGCTACTAACGTATCATCAACATAAAGTAGTAAAATGATATAACTGGACCTATATCTCTTGAGTAGCAACCGCAATGATCAACATTGCACTTAGGAAACCTTCTCTTGTGCGTGAAGGCTGTCAAATTTTTTGTACCATTGTCTCGGGGGCTTGTTTAGGGCCATACAAACTCTTCTTAACAGACACCATGTTCTTAACTTCCCCACTTTCAGAAACCTTACGGGCTGGTACATGTATATCTCTTCATCTAAATCTCCAGCGGAAGGAATGCGGTCTTACGCATCCAACTGCTCAAGATGAAGATCTTCGATGGCTACAATGCCCACAAATCGATCGATAGTATTAAGCTACTGGCGGGAGCAAAAATGTCGGTGTAGTCCAACTCCTTTCTTCACGGTGGAAACCACTTTGACAACTAGGCGGGCTTTGTATCTCTTGGAACCATCATGCTCTCTTTCACCCTAAGACACCCGTTTGTTGTGAAGTGCCTTCTTTCCCATAGGTAACTGACTAGTTCCCATTATGCAGTTTGGAGATTAGAGATTTCATTTCTTCTTTCATGAGCTCCCACTTGTTGGAATCTCGAGTCGACAAGCTTCATCATAGCATTCGGGCTCCCTCCAGTGGATCAATGACATATAGTTCGTATCTCTGGTAGGCACGTGAGGTCGAAGACCTTATCGATACGAGGCTGGAGTAAGAGGTTGTGGTGTGTCGGAATGCGTGTCTTGCTTTGTCTGACAAGTTCCTACGGCCGAGGACTTGTTACAATTGGTTATTCTTGCGGAAGTATACGGGACATCATCTGCATAATCTTGACTCATTCTGCTCAGGTCATTGGGCGTCTATTTTATGCATGTCCTTATACATCACCCTTTCGTTGAAAATCACATCTGCTACGGATAACTTTCTTCTTTTCGTCATCCCAAATGCGTAGCCAAACTCATCCTCACTCCATAGCCAATGAATGTGCATTTCTTGGATTTGGGATCAAGCTTATTCTGCGCCTTGATCACCGATATGCACAAATGCTACACAACAGAAAACTTTTAGATGTGATAGTTTCACCTCTTTTCCGTTCCATTACCTCTCTGGTATTCTATGCTCCAATGGAACGGATGGGCCTCGGTTGATCAAGTAAGCGCCGTGTTGGCTTACGCCGAATTGCTTCGGTAGGCGGCGTATCACGAATGCTTCCCGGCTCTTTTACATCAACGTTCGGTTAAATACGGCTTCAGCTACACCATTGTGTTGAGGCGTGCACCTGATTCTTTCCATTCTAATTCCGTGCTCATGGCAGAAATTTTGAATCGGTGTCTTCGTATTCACCACCATTTATCGGTTCGAGCTTTTTGATCTTTAAACCCGTCTCATTTTCCACCATAGCTTTCCATCTTTTGAAAGCCTCAAATACTTCAGGACTTATGCTTTAGAAAGTAAACCCGTACCTTCCGAGAGTGATCATCGATGAAAGTCACGAAGTAGTGTTTCCCATGATAGATGAGGCGGTCGTTGGTCCCCGAACATCGAGTGAATAAGCTCAGCCTTTCCTTCTTTGGGATTACGCAACTTGTCTGAAAGGTGACTCTCTTTTGCTTTCAAGTATGCACGATCTTCGCACGTGTCTATCTCCGCATGGTAGACCTGGAAGTTTTCCCTTCGGTGCATAATCTTCATCCTTCGCTCGTATGGCCTGGTCTACATGGGATTTGGTGTTTCATTGCTTCGCGCAAGCGTAATTGAACAACGTGCCTACTGTTGTCGTGTAAAAGAGTGCCACTTTTCTTGCCTCGAGCAACTGTCATTGCACCCTTTTGAAATCTTCCAATCATCACCATGGAAGATTGTAGTGTAGCACTCGCTGACCATTGCCCAGTGAGATTAAGTTCCTTACGAGATCGGGAATATGCAGCATCCCTTCGGTTCCCAAACAGGTCCAGTTCAACTTAATCTTCACTACACCTTTGCCAATAATAGCACATGGTTGATCATCACCAAGATATACCTTTCAAGGTTTCGAGGACATATTTCTCGAAGAATTCTTTTGTGAAGTAGCGTGGAACGATGCTCCAGAGTCTAACACCCGAATTCTTCCTTGCTCTCTCCGAAAAACATATCAATGCATCGTCTCTCGAGGTGGAAGTAACGTTTGCCTCATGCCGGCTTGTTTGTCCTTGATTACCTTTGCAGATTTTTGTAATGCCCGGTTCTTCCACAATTCCAACACTCGATAGTCTTCGAGCTATGGGAATTATTAGGATTCTACGGATTTGGACCTCCTGTCTTTTGATCTACCTCGGTAGTCGGTTCTACCATGTCCATTTCCTTTGGTTGAATTTCTTCCTCTTGACTACCATGCAAAAGCGAAGAGGTTGACGATTCACACTGTCTCTACGTCGGATCTCTTCACGAGAACCAAATCACGAACATCGTCAAATTTCAACTTATTGCTTCCTGAGCTACTCACATGTGACGGTAGCATTCGACTACGGTAGAGAAGACAAAAGTATCAATGCTCGTACTTCTTCGTGAAATTCAATTTCCACTTCGAACTCGGCGGGTTGTAAGCGTGTTGAGTTCGTGAGATGTTGAAGCTACCATGCACATGATCGTCAACAAATTGAACAGCGCCTATCCAAGTGCACTTTGTTTGAGGCGATGGCTTCGTACATATTGGAGAGAGAGTCGCCAGTAAGACCGCCGTGGTCTTTTCCTTTGCTATGTTAAAAGCAACATTACGGGATAACGTCAATCGAATAACTCAGGGAAGCACATGTACAGAAGATTCCAATCTTCCTTCGCCATGCCTCCGGCTTCTTCCCCGAGAGAGGTTGATATAGATTTCTTTGATCAGATAATCCTCTATGCGCATTTTCCAAAACCCGAAATACGTGCCATCGAGAATTTCTCGAGTTTCACCCTTCCTTCATTCTGCGGCCATTGCTCCCATTTAAAATCGACTTCCTGCGGATCGTTTCGATTATTTCTTGCGTAAAATTGACGAGAAATCACTACCGATAGCTCACGATACCAGTTGTTGGGAAATAACGCAAATTCGAATAAACGGTTGTGAGAAAGCAAGAATAGAAAAATAACACACAAAATTTGATAAACGGGTTCTACGATCTTGCTTCGTCTCCCACCTGCTGCGGAATCTTTTTCTTGAAAGGGAGAAATTACACTGAGGTGTTCTGACACTCACATGACTCGCAATTACACCCAAGAAAATTACTCTCAATTTTTCTCTCACAAACTTTTCTCTCTAAGCTTTTCTCTCAATTGGAATGAACACTTTGGATGATTAATTCATTACAATTACACATCTATTTATAGGAAAATTCACTCCTTGAATTACTCCTTAAATTAATGGTTCCTTAAATTGCTCCTTGAATTAAGCTCCTTGTTTTGCTCAATAAATTGCTCCATGTTTTGCTCCTTGTTTTGCTCCATGTTTTACTCATGTTTTGCTCCTTAAGTTGCTCCTTAAGTTGCTCCTTAAATTAAGGAGCTTTATAACATGGTCTACATCTATCCACACTAGTCCTGCGAGAGTTGTAGCTGGTAAGCTTAAATCTCTCAAATTGGTTTTCAAGGTTTGGAATAAGGAGGTTTTTAGTGATTTGGATTGAAACATTGAAAGCAGCAAAGCTTGCTCTCACTGACATTAAAAAAAGATATAATGGTGATTCTTTTTCAGAGGAGCTTCTTGGCCAACTTGAGTATGATGCCTATGCAGATCTAGATAGATTGTTACACTAGTAGGATATTTTTATGAAGGAGAAGATTATACTTCAATGGTTAAAAGATGGAGATAGAAACAGAACTTTTTTATCACTCGTTTCTTCATTGTTTAAAGACCCAAACAATCGATTGCTAACCCATTTGGAGATAAATGGAGAAACTACTCATAAGTTAGAAGAAACTATCTCTCGTATATTTGCGGTATTATGAGCAGCTTTTCGAAAATAATAGAGCTTAGTGCTCATAGGCATGGTTTCACTTAGTGCTGATATGCCAAATGGTTTCGCTAGTAAATTCTTTCATCATTATTAGTGATAGACTTAAGCCTAAATACAACTCAAATTTAAGTTTTGAGTCATAGTTAAACCCAAGTCTAACATGATATTAGAACTGATTTCATGACTCTTTATGGACTTTCGTGCCGTAAATTCAGATCATGTCTTAAATTTGAACTCTAGTCGATGTGGAGAGAATGTTAAATCTCACATTGACTAAGGATACTTCTTCCGTTGTACATATAAATTTAGACAATCTTTTACCTTATAATTTAAGTTTTGAGATAAAATTGTCTAACGATTAAGATATTGTTAATACTAAAGTAATAATAAGTTTAATCCAAACATTCTTAATCCAAATTAATATAGACGATTAATATAGACACGATGTTTTGGATAACTTTATATTTGAGTTCACTTCATATTAGGCTATAACATTAGTGATTGTATGGTTAGTGGATATAAAATGTATGTGTGGTAAAAGTTACAATAACCATTGAAAGTTCCAAGTTTTATGACAACAATAATAAAGACAGTCACAAAAAGTTCAAAATAAGAAGAAAAATTATTTTATGTTTTTATGATGATTATTTAAATTTACATTGTTTATTTTTCTTGACAGTCGCTATTAAGCGACCTTTGTAATTTTTTTTTTTAAGTGAATGGATAAAGATTTTCCCCTAACAAAGTCTATTCACTCTTGTAAGCAGGTTTCCATTGCAAACTCTGATATACCTCGCCGTTTGCTGGAGAATCGTTGCTCGCCATTACTGGAAAGCAGCTCCGTCATCGACGCCATAGCTTGAAATCCGTAAGAGGTCCAGGTCGAACGCGAGCTTGAGACGAGCGGTTGTCGTTCTGGGCGAGCGAGATTAAGGTCCAATTCTACGCCGTTTCTGTTCATTGCCGTCGTTCTTATCGCCGTCAGTACTCATTGCCGTCGTTCCTCCCACCATCGGTATTTCCATTCTTCCTGTTGCAATGTATGTCCGTGGATCTGTTCAGTTTTTTAACGTTTTCAATTTTTTAATGTTTCTGAGCTCTTGGAATATTAGCATCCCATGACATCTTTGCTAGTCTCTTGTCAAGGCTTAAAGATCTGTTTCTTTTTTTCCATTGTTGGGGACCCAAATAACTCTGATGACTTAATGGGCAAATCTCCAACCTCAGGTTCTGAATTTGAGAAGTTAAAAACAGTTTTCTCTGCTCAACCCAGTTCCTAAAATTTCAGGTCTTTTGTTGTTGATCTCTTTCTTGACTATGGAATCATATGGTGGTTTCTTAATTTGAACTGTGTCTATGAACTCAGGACCAGTTTTGTTTGGTGATATTGTTCTTGTTGTTGGTTTGTAAACTTGTTTACAAGCCTAAAGAAATCAAAAACAAAATTTGAAACATTCTAGCCCATTCGTTCGTACCGCGAAGTTCTACGTATGATGATCCTGATTGATACGATGCACCATTCGTACGGTTGTAAGGTTAAAAATCAATGTATAAGAAGATAAGCTGTATTGGCTAGATTGTATTTTAGATTTATTTGGTTGCTTCTATAAATACCTCTCATTAAAGAATGTAATAATCAAGTTAGTTAAATCGGAAACTAAAATTCAATAATTTCTCGAATGTCCTTTAAAATCGTTTTTCGAGTGTTTTCGAAGCTTTTTGAGAGCTTTGATCCATAATTTTTCAACAAAGCCAGATCGAGTCAGTAGTTGGAAATATAAATATACACTATTGTATATCAAATCGGGTTTCCGACGAGACAAACCGACGCCGCAAGAATCATCCAGACGGAGTTCGGACGCGCCGCCACGATTCTCCTGAAGCCGCTGTAAAGCGAGTTAACTCACCGAGTCAACCGAAGTTGGGAGCCGAAGACCGAGCCGCGGAAGTTCGCTGACCGAGCCGCCGACCGAGCCACCAAGTCGAAGCCTGACGAGTCGTGAAGCCCGCTGACCGAGCCGATCGAGCCACCAAGCCGAGCTGACCGAGCGCTGGCGACCGAGCCCGCTGATCGAGCCACCAAGCCGCTTGACCGAGCCGTCAAGCCGCTTGACCGAGCAACAGACAAGCGCTGACCAAAAAAAAAAAAAGGTGACTTTGATAGTTGACTTTGACCGTTGACCAAAAAAATCAGTTTTTCCCACGGAGTTCCTCTTAAGGTTTTTTGACGTTCTGAATCCATCTATGCGATCATAATTTACAAATTCTCACTATATTGATAGTTATGTCAAATGGAGGTATGTCATCGTTTCAAGTCCCGACACTCAATAACGACAACTATGATAATTGTATCAAGACGAAGGCTCTTTGGGTGCACAATGATGTGGGAAGTCGTAGAGAAAGGCTTAAGTGAGCCGACGACGGTTACTCTAACGCAAAGGTAAAAGAATCTTTGAAAGATTTGAGAAAGAGAGACAAGAAAGCTCTTTTTCCTATCTATCAAGCCTTAAATGATGATTGGTTTGAGAAGATTTCAGATGCAACATCTTCCAAAGCACAGGAATAAGCTTCAAATTTATTTCAAAGGAGCCAAGAAAGTGAAGAGGGTTCGTCTCCAAACACTAAGAGTGAGTTTGAATCTCTACATATGAAAGCTTCCGAATCTATTTTCACTATTTCTCAAGAGTAGCTTGTTTCTAATCAATTAAAAAGAAACGGTAAAGATGTCGGGAGATGTTAGAATAATGGAGTAAGATACTTCGCTCATTAGATTCCAAATTTGAACATATCGTCAGTGACGATCGAGGAAACAAAAGATTTGAAGAAATGACCATTGATGAACTCAACGGGTCATTACAAGCATATGAAGAAAAGCATAAGAAGCTAAAGTGGATCACCGAGCAACTCTTCAAGATGCAATTCAAGGATAAGTAAGCAAGCCAAAGCAATGACAGTAAACCAACGCGACGAGGTGGAAACTACTTCGCCGTGGACAAAGTTGGAATTACAACAACAATTCCAAGAACTTTGAAAGAGCTTTAAAGCTCAACACAAAGTCGAGGGAAGAGGTAATATGAACTCAAGGTATGAAAAATCTCAAGTTCAATGCTATAATTGTCGAAATTTGGACATTACGCTCGAATGTAGAGCTCCCTAATAATAAGAAGAGATGAGAAAATCAACTACATGTGGGAGAAGACCGATGAGAAAGAAACTCTTTTTCTAGCACGAAAGCGAGTGGTAATAAGAGTCAACCAAATGCCTGGCATTCGACAATGAGCAAGCAACCATACGCGTGGAAGGAAAGACATGTTCGTGGGAACTAGACATGAGTCAATAAGTGAAATGTTTCATTTGGAGATGATTCAAACGTAGTAGTGAAAGGAAAAGGTAACATTCTTATTCGCTTGAAAGACGGGAAACATCAATTTATTTCAATGTTTACTACGTCTAAATATGAAAAGTAACATTTTAAGTTTAGGACAAATGTTAGAGAAAGGTTATGATATTCATATGAAGGATTGTAATCTTTCTATAAAAGATGATAAGAATAACCTCATCATAACGTGCCGATGTCAAAGAATAGAATGTTCTGATCAACATACAAAATGACATTGCAAAAAGTTGTCTCGAAAGTTCTCGCTATAAAGATGCATCGTGGCTATGGCATCTTCGATTCTGACATCTCAATTTTCGAGGATCGAGCTATTGTCTCAAGCATGACGCGGACTACCTTGCATTAACCATCCTAATCAACTTTGTGAAGCGGTGCCTACTCTGGGAAGCAATTCGTAAAAAGCTTCAAAGGAGTCGACTCAAGAGCGTTAAGCCACTCGAGCTAATCCATACCGATGTGCGCGGACCGATCAAACCTAGTTCTCTCGGAACAAGAATATTTTCTTTCTTTTTATTGATGATTTTTCAAGAAAAACTGGGTATATTTCTTGAAACAGTAAATCGAAGTTTTTGAAGTATTCAAGAGGTTCAAAGCTACAATGAGAGAAAGTTGGTAGAAAAATCAAAGCCATGAGATCGCATCGAGGTGGAGAATTTACATCCAAGGAGTTTCAAGAGTTCTCGAAGCAAATGGAATTCATAGATCTTTACCGCTGTTAAGATCCCCCCAGAACGTGTAGCCAAAGAAAGAACCGAACAATCCTCAATATGGCACGAAGCATGCTCAAAGCAAGAAACTACCCAAAGAGTTTTGGGGCGCGTAGCACGTGCGCTTACTTGTCAAACCGATCTCCAACAAAGCTGTATGTGGGGAAAGACACCGCAAGAGGTGGAGCGGGTAGAAAGCCCTGGTATTTCCCACTCCAAGAGTCTTTGGAAGTATAGCCCATGCTCACGTACCTGATGCAGAGAAGAACAAAGCTCGATGATAAAAAGCGAGAGTTTTATCTTCATTGGTTATGATACTAATTCAAAGTATTATAAGTCGCATAATCCACACAATAAGAAGATTGCGATTAGTCGAGACGTGGTATTCGACGAAGAAGAGAACGGGATTTTAAATCCCACGTAGATAACTTCAATTTCTTTCCTCAAGCCTTGTTAAGACGAAGTGCACAACGAGGAGCAATCCGTAGAAATTCAACAAGATCTAATGACTCCACCTACTTCACCAATGACGCCAACCACTAAGATTCATCATCATCTTCGAGTGGAAGTGAAAGAGCTACGACACGTACAAGAAATCTCCAAGATCTTTAGCGAGGTAACGTAACGACAAGATAATCTTACCTTATTCGTCTCATTGATCAGAACTGTTGAGCTTTCAAGAAGTCAGACAAGAAAAGAAGTGGGAGAGATGCGATGGACGAAGAAATCAATGCTATGTAAGAACGACACACGTGGAACTTGTTTCACTTCCCAAGGGCATAAGGCAATAGATGTCAAACGGGTGTACAAGACAAAGAGGAATGCCAAGCGGAGAGATTGAAAGACACAAGGCGAGGCTAGTAGCAAAAGGATATAGTCAAAAGGCCGGAATTGACTACGATGATGAGGTATTTTGCTCCTGCTCGATTAGAAACTATAAGACTAATCATTTCTTTGTACTCAAAATAAGTGGAAGATACATCAAATGGATGTAAAATCTCGCTTTTTCTAAACGAGTCCTTGAAGGTTAAGTCTACATTAAGCAACCATCGTTATGAAGCAAAAGGTCACAAAGACAAGGTATTGCTTGAAGAAAGCTCTTTACGGGTTAAAGCAAGCACCAAGAGTACGGAATAACCGCATCGACAAGTACTTTCTGAGAGAACAACTTCATCAAGTGTCCCTATGAACATTCACTCTACATCAAGATTGAAGATGGCGATATTCTAATCGCTTATGTCTATACGTAGATGATCTCATCTTCACCTAAGTAATCCAAAGCTATTTGAAGATTTTAAGTGATGACCCGAGAGTTTGAAATGACATATATTTGGGTTAATGGCATACTACCTTGGAATTGAAGTGAAGCAAAAGGAAGAAGGTATCCTCATCTCTCAAAAAAGCTATGCAAAGGAGATACTAAAGAAGTTCAAGATGAACGATTGTGCCGATCAACACACCAAAGGAATGTGGAAACAAACTATCCAAGCAATGAAGATGGTGAAAATGTGGATCCAACATTTTTCAAAAGTTTAGTTGGAAGTCTCGTTATCTCACGTGTACAAGGCCCGACATCCCGTATGTCACGTTGGATTGATTAGTCGCTATATGGAGAAACCGACAATCACCCATTTCAAAGTCAAGAAAAGAATCCTACGCTATCTAAAAGGTACAATTAATTTTAGCTTGTTTTATTCAAATTTTCTAATAATTACAAGCTTGTTGATATAAAGGATAGCGATTTTGGGAGAGATAGACGATCGAAAAGCACCTCCTGTGATTTGTGTTTTTCATGGAGATATTGCTTTTACATGGATGTCAAAAAAGCAACCGATCAGACCTTGTCTAGTCATTGGGCTGCATTACGTAGTAGCTACCTCACGTGTTTGCCATGCAATTTGGCCGAGAAACTTGTTAAAGGAGCTAGGTTTGACACAAGAAGAGCTAACCAAAATTTGTGTCGATAACAAGTCAACCATCGCTTTAGCCAAAAATCCTGCTTTCCATGATCGAAGCAAACACATGTATACTCGATATCATTACATCGTGGGAGTTGCATCACAAGAAAGGATGTACAACTCGAGTATGTAAAATCACAAGATCAAATTGCCGACATCTTCACTAAACCACTCAAGCAAGAAGACTATGTCAAATTGAGAAATTTGTTTCAGATCATAAAAAACAAGTTTAAGGGAGTGTTGGTTTGTAAACTTGTTTACAAGCCTAAAGAAATCAAACAAAATTTGAAACATTCTAGCCCATTTGAAGTCCAAATTTCGTGGAAGCTTTCTATGATGATGATCCTGATTGATAAGGATACAAATTTCACATTGGTGAGAAGAAGAAAAATCAATGGGTTAGGTAAGAAGATAAGTGTATGGTTTAGATTGTTTTGGTAGGTTTAGATTATATGGCTTAGATTTATTTGTTGTTTCTATAAATACATCTCATTAGCAATGTAATAATCAAGTAAAAGAAATCAGAAACGAAAATTCAATAATTTCTGAGTGTTTCTGGAAAATTGTTCTTGAGTGTTCTTGAATGTTCTTGAGTTTTTGAGAGCTTTGATCCATAATTTTCCAACACTTGTTCTGTCATGGATTATACCATAGCTAGAATTAGTACTTCTGAGAAACTGATTCCACCAACATCTTCTTTAACATGAATCGCATTTTTATCTGAACAAGAACATTTGCGTCCAAGGCTATTGAACAGTTGGTGTTAAAGGCTTGGCATTTCTTTTAACAAAGGTTTCGTATATGTTTAATATATTTACCATTATTTCCAATTGGGTTTTCTTTGTGTTTCATGTTTGTTAGATTTTGGCTCTATTATCATTAATGTGTGTGCTGCTATGTAGTAATGCATGTTGTCACCATGGGGTTTAACTAAGGAGGTTTTAAGGACTAGAGTTCAAAGTAAAAGCTTTGTTCATTCTACTGAAGTGCTACTGAATATAGTGGGACTAGACTTTAAAGAACGACTGTAGATGGCAACATCATTGGTGTTGGCTTTAGAATAATTACCTTCATTTCTATTATTTCATATAAAACTGTATGGTTTAATTAAGCCACAATTTTAAGATATTCAGATACATTCTTAGGTCAATATAGGCTTCCATGGAAACTTTTCGCATCCAGTTACTTGGAAACTCAAATTACATGCTAATCATGAAGAGTTTCCGTAGAATACTTGACAGTTGAAAAAGTGGTTGCTACTTCTACTACTAATTTTTCCTCCTCCTTCATAGGCCCTAGCATAGGGTGACACAAAAATTTTGCTTTCTTTTACTGTAGTTTATATGACCATCCATACTTATCGGATTGTGTCCCTAACTATCAATGTCATGAAATGTGTGGGGAATGCGAAGTCACAATTTGGTGTCTACTAAATGTTAAGCAGCAGATGCACTCGTAGGGCATGCATGATTGTGGGATGAATAAGCATAGATTTTCTTTCCAATAATCTTATCATTATACTTTTTCATTTGCTCAGTGATCGGGACTTTGCTGCTTGAGGACTGCCATAGTAGAGAGCATTTTTAATTTGAGTCGCTGCTCCCACCGCTTATTTGAATAGCTTATGTCTATAAATATATGTGCATTTTTGAAAGCAAAAGGAAAGTCGAAGTTGAAACCAAACGGCAAAAGGAAAGAGCTACCGAAGTATTGATTGATAACAATTCTTGTAGGGATCATAATATGTGAGATGCCATTATTCAAAGAGATAATCCATTGAATTTGCAAGTCAAGGAAATCAAGGTATATATGATGGTTAATTGATCTTGAAAAAATTTATGTTAATTATAAGCCTAATGTATATATAGAAATGTAATTTTATTGCACAACAAAAATATTAATTACTCATTAATGTCTAATTATAATATTTATTTATTTAGTTACTTATACTAATTTTTAAAATTTCATTGTGAATAGTTCCCAAAATAAGCAAGTGGTGTGGTTATGAATGTGGTTACTATATTATGCTATTTATGCAAGACATCTTCAACTATCCCCGTTTAATTATAACTAAATTGGTATTAGGTTTTAATATTTAACCGTTATTGATATTTCATGTAAACATATGTCTATATTTTAATATATTCTAAATACTTTGTTATACTTTACTCGATTTTCTACCACTTATAATGACAATTATTTATTATTTTTTATGACGGTTGTGATTTGCATGAAAAATGTTTATTTATCGTAACGCATAGATAGATGATGGTTTGGTAGCTTTACAATAATGATTAATAATCATCTTTAAAACCCCTTTTTAACGTAACAATACAATACAATGGAGTTCCTTAAAGTAGTGTTTCATTATTGCAGGAGATCACTAGTGTGCGTACAGTGGATGCTTTATGTTATTTGGGAGTTATAATATTTAAAGCAGGAGGTGTTGGTTTTAAGGTTTAACGAAATATTGGGATGTAGTCGTAGAAGTGGCTTAATATCTTTTTAACAGGATGTAGATGTTTGATATCTTCGTTAGTTTAGAACATGTTTCATCACTTCTTTTAGATCTATAGATGGCCAAAGTCAATTTTAGACGACTAGACAAAGCTCATTTGAATTTTTTTTGGAGTTATTATAATTGCTCCTTAGTTTGGTATGGTTTGTGATCACATTATTTGAGTTTGTTGGATGACTCTAAATGGTTAATTGGTAGGGATTTTTCAATGCATTTTTGGACTAATAACTGACTAGACACTTCGTTGATACAAAGGGTAAATGATTCCCAAGTTGACACGCAAATGAATGTGTTAGCTGGGACTACTTGTAGAGAAATGGGTGGGATTTACCACTATCTTATGAGGATTCTTTTCCTTATATTGCTTTGGAGACACGTTTGATAGTTGTCAAGGCAAGTATTGACACACAAAAAAAGACTCGTATGGTTAAGAAAGGGGGTCACGAACGATGAGACATATGATTTATTGCAAGCAATTGGAAAGATCAGGAGTTATGGTAGCGCATTCTGTGACCTTTTCATACTGCCTTCTAAATCCATTTTATTCTAACACAAAGCTCCCCATTGACTACCAGGTTAAGAGAATGAGAATTTTTTCCATTCCAAATGTTCCTTATGTTACTGATTTGAGGAAAAATCTTCTCACCTATTTTTGAGTTATCATTTTGTAGGTACACTTTAAGAACTTTTAGGTTCTTTATTTAACAAATGACCTCTTACAGACTCCACGATCCTAAAATTATAGAAGGATGCTATAGAGACATATTTTTGATCATAGACCAATAATTTGTGAAAAAAAAATGGATTATTTAATTAATTTGGGTTATTCGAATAATAATAATTGATTGATGTTACGAGGATAAATCGACTTCATTGAGTCTTACATTAGTCACAATTTGGCAAGTTATTTGACAAGTTCTACTTTTAGGAGGGTTAAAAGTCAATATAGATGATGTTTTTTTCGATCACCATTATTGGTTGGATGATTGGAGTTGTTCAAGACTTTGAGATCTTTTGTAAAGTGTTGTTTCCATATCTCATTAGGTGTCTTTCATGCTTTCAAAGGTAGAGCTCGTAGCAACAATTAATACGGTTATCTATGAAACTATTTTTGAATAATGAAAGTTTTGATTGGAATCAGATTCAACTTATATTGATATTGTGACTCTGTTTCCTCCATATCTCTTCCTATTAAATAAAGATGGTTTGTCACATGAGTTGTTTGCTTAAAAAAGTTATCTTACATAATATTTGTTTTTATATCTACAAAAAAAAACATTATTGTATTTGATAATTTAGTTTCTAAGGTTTTTAGTTTTTGCATCACAACATGATAGTAGGATGTACCACCATTTAAATGTTCTTTTGTTTTTTATTATTCTAACAATATGCTTAGATATAGTTTTTATTGAACATTTTTTACACGAACTTACATTTTTTTGTTATAAGAATAGTTTATTAAAAAAAAATTAATAATATAAATACTCAATTAAAATAAAAAATATTTAAAGTAGTAAATTAAAATTTTTTAAGTAATAGTTAAATAAATGTTTATTCTAAAATATATATATCTTAATGTAATATTTAATATAATAGATTAAAAATAAAATAATTAATATAAATTACTATTTTTAATAAAACAAATTACATTAAAATAGAATTTTAAGTTATTATTCAAGATAAACGTGAAATACGGCTAAGATAACATGTATGTGGTATCTATGCAAGAATTGAATAAATTATTATTTCATTTATATTTTATACACATTTAATAAATTAAATTTTTATTATTAGGTTATATTTTTCTTTTTATTAATTTTATTACTTTTGATATTTTAATCCTTTAATCAAATTTTTTATAATTTATAATTTTTTTTTATTTAATTTAAATTCAAAAATTAAATTAAATCATATTTAAAATTAAAATGATAAAAAAATTATTTTTTTAATTATTTAACTTTAAGTTTTAATAATTTAATCTATTGTTTTTAAATTTATCATAATTGTAACTTATTGTTAGTGAATTATTTACCATTCATTATTTATCTTAAATAATTTGATAATATTATCATATAAATACGATCTCTATATGAATTTATCTCGTTATATCGATTGTTATCTATGATTTAAAATTATGCTAATATAATTCATATGTAAAGTGTGTATATTATAATATACTACAAATTTAAACTTCAACTAAAAAGTTGCTATATTATTTCCTAATTTTTGTTTATTTTATATGGTATATATTGATACATGTTATTTATTTATTTGATATTATATTATATATGTTTATAGTATGCAGCTGGCACAAGTGTTTCTTTTTCTATTTAAACAAGTTATTGAGTTCTTAACGATTATATATTGACTCTTTTTTATCCCAATAGTTTTAAAATCATAAATAATATAAAATATTTATAAAATATTTGTTAATTATTATTATTTTATTTTAACATTTTATCAATTATAATATTTTTAAAAATTAAAAATATATATTTAAATAATTTTTTTTAAATTTTATTATTATTAAATTTTTAAAATTATTTCAAATTAAATTAAATTTTTATTTTTAAAAAAAATTATATTTTAACGAAGTTTTGATTATTTGATAAAAGGTAATAATATTTTTAATAAAAAATTAAATATTGATATTTATAATGTAAATAATTAAACGATTAAAATGAATGTAAGATAATTTGGCAACTCATCCTCTTATAAAAACAAGAATTAGATTTTGTAAAATGACAGTACAACTTATTGAAACTTTTTTCAGATATTAAAATAATTATTTATCAAAATTAATAGTAAGTGACGTGTTTATTATTCATAGAAATATTTGACTTTTTTTAAATTCTTCTAGAAGACGCTACTTCCCTATACATAGAAAACCCTCCCATACTTCAATTCACTCCCTTTGTCTTTGGCTTGAAGGTTGCCGAGCTGTGTTGCAGACTCTGGTAAAAAAATAAAAAGAAAAAAAAACTCTCTCTCTCTCTCTCTCTCTCTCTCTCTTCAAGATCTTCAACATTTTTAGCTCTTTTTATGCAGTTTTTTTATCATAAAAAAATCGGAAATCATTGCATATTTACATGTCAAAGTTTTTGGTTTCTACCTTATGCAAACACTGTAATTTTCCTTAAAAGAAGTTTTTCTTACGGTTTCTCGACAAACAAACACTGAAGTAATTTATACTTTCTGAATGATTTCTTCTATAATGGTATTGTTCTAATTATTATTTTTATCGTCGCAACAGAAGTAAAAAGGGAAGGTACATTTTATCTCAATTATTAATAATTAGTAATGATCACTGATGAATTATTGTTATAATTTAAATTGCTAATATTCTGATTTCTTTTCCCCCTTAAGATAGAAAGAAAATAATAAAACCTCAGATTGTTCTAAAGTGTGAAGAAGAAACGATTTGGGATTTGAGTCATTACTGTTCCAATAATTTAATGTTATTCTCGAACGATATTAAATAATATCAAAAAATTTAATGTATTTGTTTATTTATTGTTTCTCGAGATCTGCGCGAGTTTATAAGTCTGTAGACTCTGAACCATCAATTGATGTTTCTGTATTATTTTTCCCCTTCAAATTGATGTTTCTATTCTTTACAAGATCTACAAGTAAATAAATGACAGAGGCATTGAGTACTTGTACGGTCGTATTATTAAATCTAATTCAATGAGGTTCAGTTTTTGTTTCTTCTACTATCAATTTCGACATTGCTTTGGATACTTTTTTTCAATTGTGTTTGTTTATGTTATACAATGCACTATTTAGTTTTTGACCGATAAAAATAAACATAAAAGGAAAAAACAAAACAAAATTACAAGTGGTTGGTTTCTTCAAGTTGCAGACTAAATCAAGAGTATATTATATATATATATATATATATATATATATATATATCGGATTCGGAGTTGAAGAAGCTTAGAGGAGGACGAAATGGAGAAACTAACATTTGCTTCAAGTCTGTCATCTCCAAGTAGAAGCTTGTGCGCCAACGATAAGCCTATCTGGCCTCTCTCTTCGCTTTCTGGTACGTACTCGTTTGAAATTTTTTGAATAGTTCATAAAATTTTATTTCGTGTATATCTCCTTTTATATTTCTCAAGTAATTATTAAAATGTTATTATTGTTGTAATTACCATTTTTATAAGTTTTTATTTATTTATTTTTTAACTTTAATATGCTATTTATTTTCATTTATTAACGTGATTCTTGACATATCGGGAGAAGTTACGTAAGTTATAGGGATATGGGGATATGCGTTATACGGGTTACTAATTTAGTGGTACTTTTTTTCTACGATCAAAATGTATATTATCGTATTAGTATCATAGTATTCTTTCTATTTGTTTTATTAGTATAATTTTATATTTTAAATTAAAAAATTTAATATATACTTCACATATATACTATTAATGAAATATATTATATTATGATTTTTCAATAATATTATTATTTAATCAAATGTATATAGGTGTAAACATATAAAAATATGTCAGTAGTATTTGTATTTAATTTTATATATATGGCTCGTTTTAATTAAAAATTTAAATATGTATTATATACCTAAATACATCTTTAAACATGGGTTTTTCTAATGAACCACCTCTCAACCCACGATTCTTTATTTAAATCAATCTTGCCAATTAAATCTTATAAAAAAAATCTTACCTATGAAAATTATTTAAAAAATCTATTGTAATGAATACCCAATATTAGGGAGGATTTAGAATTTTTCTCTAATTTTTAAGTTATCTAAGTAGTTTCATTTTTAGTCTTTTAAAAGACATGTTTTTTGCATTATAAAAAATATATATGTATTATTTTTAAATGTACAAAAAATATTTTTTTTATTATAAAATTTAACTTTTCTTTCTCCAAAAACCTCTCTGACATTGTTTGAATTTTGAACTTGGAAAAGCGAACCATACCCAATATTACCTTTCATCCACTATATTATTGACTTTTGTTGGTATGTGCGAGCGTTTGACAAAGCCCTTTTTGATGTATGGTCCAAAACAAATTACCCTTCTTTTATTTTGCTTTAAATGTTCACGTCTATTCCTCGAGCCCATCCGTTCTTTGGTACAACTCTTGGTAACTTTTGCTTGACCTTTCTTTTGGAAACATACCGTTATGTTCAAACTTTGAATTTTGAAAATAGAGTTATCCATTATGCTGATAGATGACGTTACATTACATAGATGGTACTGAACAATGACGCTTAGTCTTTCAAATATGGCAAAATGATTCCCTACATTATAAATTGAAATTTGAAATTTGAAATTTGAAGTTCTCCCTCTTGAATCTTTATAGATATTATTTTATATTTGTATTGGTCATTTTATGTTCTGAGATAATTCACAAAATAAATGAAAACATTCAAAAGAAGAAAAACTGTTGTTTTACAAGTTATAACTTGTACAATGAGTAACAGTGTATGCCCCAAATAGAAACATGTCTCAAGCTTATGCGTCTAAAAGTAATTGGTGTATTAATTATGAATACTTCTTTAGTTTTAGAGATATTATCGATTGATTCTGTAGCAGTTGATACAGGGAGAGAAAATGGTGAGAGAGAGGTATAAAGATAACGCATTTTATTTCCCCTTTGAACGTCTCACTATTCCTTTTGACTAGTGTTGATTGAGTTGGACTTACTGCTATGTTAGCTTTGTTTAGACTAACCAATAATTTCTCTTCATTTTAAAGGTGTCTTAGCAACGTAGGGTTTCAATAAGATATTGATTCTTGGGTTGAGATTGCCATAAGTGGGACATTTAGGGTGTTTTGGTAATATTTTGATTTTTAAATTTTATTTTTTAAGTGATTTTTTAATCATGTATTTTGATATTTGATTTTGATTTTCACATTTTGAAGGAATGAATTCACAAATCGAAGATTTTTTTATCATATTTTTGATTTTTGATTTTTGATTTTTTTAACCAAACAATTTTTTCTAAAATATAAATCAAGTTTATGAAATATTGGAATAAAATGATTAAAAACTTGAAATTTGTAAAAAATAAACAAAATTTTTATCAATATTTTTTTAAAGATTTTGAAAAAAAAGTCATAAAACAGAAATAAGTGGAAATTATTATTACACAAATTGGTGATTATTTTTACAAAAGAACTAGAACTCACAAAATAAATTATTTAATTAGAAATTTTAAAATAAATTATATATTCATAAATTATAAATTAAAATCTTTATCAAATAACTAATCATTTAACTTTCCCATTATATCTCATGATTATAAGAGCAATGCCATGTTATGCTTTAGGTTGAGTTAAATTCCTAGCTCATTTTTTCAAAGTCCAAACATAATTGTTCCATTTCGGATGGATTTAGTTTCTTTTTTATGGGTTTCAAATTGGCATTATTGGGGCAAGTGGAATTGTGACACATGAATTGGGATTGTCCCAACGTAGGAAGTTTACGTTATGTAAAATATTAATGCCTACTTGGGGAGAGAATCTTGTGTATAAGGGGGGGTTGTATGCCATTTGTTCTCATGACTATTGATTTTCCCTTAAAATGGGATAAGTTTTAATTTTGGATAAAATCAATGACAATAGACATATAACCAATTGTATTCAAGAATTTCTTGTACTTGGGACATTCTCAACACATTGTAAAACTCAAAATTTTATTGGCTCTTTCTTTGTAGTATCAAGGCCCCATATTTGGAAAATTGAACCCACAGTTGTGTACATGCATGCATAATAATTGACACACTGGCTAGGAACATAGGAAAATGGTTGGGAGTAGCATTCAATTACTCAATGTTATTTATATGTCATATATCTAACGGTTATGTACAATTTTTCAAAATTTAATTAATTGTCAGATTTGTATCCACATCATTGTTCTAGGAACATAATCCCAATGTGAAATATCTAGCATTACTTTTCCATAATTGTTAAAAGGAACACCCCAAATATCAAAATGTTAAAATGTTACGGTTTGGAACATCTCAATCCAAATGTCAATATGTTATCTGGTCAAATGAATTGTCAGTACATGTTTGTTTTAAATAAATCAAACTTTAACCCGAACTTGTGAACACGTTCCACGCATATATCATTTTTTTTAAACAATGCCACGCATATATCATTATTTTACCAAATTATATTTTAATTTGTCTCTTTATACATTTGTTATGATGACTGTTGTGGTTTTATGTTTGCACTGGGAAAATAATAACATGTATTGTGACAGATATAGATGAGAGGATTAAAACTTTGGCAATCAACACGAGCGAACAAGAAGGAGAGACCTTTTCTGACCGAGCTGAATCTTACTATACAAAACGTCCTCAGCTGCTAGCATTACTCCAAGATTTGTACATTGCTTATGTCAACTTATCCAATCGTTACATCCAAGCGTTGGGCAAAAAACGTCATCTTAGTCGACGTGCTTCAAGCATTGATATTGATTTTTATGAGCAACAACAAGAAGATGGTGATATCAGTCTGATTGAGTCAGACGCTGAGAGTTCAATTTCTTATCAGCAGCCTCCAACCATGCTTACAACTCAAGATATGACCACATGGGATGGTAGTGATCTTGTCTCCAAACTCGTGTTGAAGAATGTTGAGTGTGATATCTTGCTCAGTGAGATCAAAACAATGGACAAAAGATCATGCGAGTCATATAGGAAGATTGAGCTACAAAAGAGTTTGTTGGAAGTATTAGAGTCTGAGAGGTTGATTTTGTCGAATGAGAATGCAAGTTTGGGGTATAGAGTTGCAACATTGGTAGAGGAGAACAAAGGGTTAACATCAGAATCATTGTTCATGAAGAGGAAAGCCAGTGAACTAGCTAGGTGTGTACTGAAAATGAGAGAGGATCAAAGGGTATGTATGTTGAGCCGTAAAATTGAGGATCTTCAGGGGCAAATTTATGGGTTGGAGAAGAGAAACAAAGAGTACTATAACCTTTTAATAAAGACATCCCAACAAGTTCAATCAGAGGAGAGTAGCATTAACAAGAAGAACAGTAGTGGTAGTGGGAATGAGGTGACTTTGGAGGCTTGTTTTCAAATGGGTAAAGTTAATAGGAAGTTGATGAGAAAGGCTTCTGGGAAAAATGATTCAAGTTGGTGGCAAAAGGTCAAGAACATGGACATGTTTCTGTGTGGACTCAGCCCTACTACATGATTAATATGCTTTATGTCCATTGCATTAAGTAGGTTGTAAGCAGACTGTCCACGACTATATTATGATGATTTTTGTAGTTTATATTTTGATGTAGTTAGAATTTATGACATTATATGCTAACTATATTGTCAAATGAAGTTCCGGTAAATATCTTTATTAGTGGTATATATAATTCCTAAGAAATGAACATACTACTTCCCATTCCAAGTAATTTTATTTCATTTCACAAGGAATTCAATTTTTATTATGTAAAAAAGAATTTTTTTTTTTACTCCTACTAGTGTTTGTCAATCTTTCACTAACTCCACGTTTGGTTGGAAGGAATAGAATGGAATCAGAATCGATTCTTTCCATTTTGTGTATTTGGTTGGACGGAATGGAGGACGGAATGGAATCTGATTACTAAAATAAAAGGAATCACAATTCCTTCTCCCACCTTTGGTAATCATTATTCCATTCCCATCTAAACATTTTTTTTCCAATTTTACCCTTACCTAAAATATAACCTTAAATTCAAATCCCAAATTCTGAAACCCAAAATTCCAAAACCCTAAACCCAAAATTCCAAAATTCTAAAACCCTAAACCTCAAATCCCTAAACCCTAAATCTCAAATCCCTAAACCTTAAACCCTAAAATCCTAAACCTTAAAACATAAATCCCAAATCCCTAAACCCTAAATCCCAAATTCCAAATCCTAAAACCCTAAATCCAAATCCCCAAAACCCTAAATCCTAAATCTCTAAACCCTAAACCCTAATCCCTAAACCCTAAACCCTAAACTCTAAACTCTAAACCCTAAACCCTAAACCATAAACCCCAAATTCCAATTCCTAAGACCCTAAACCCCAAATCTCTAAACCCAAGATGTTAAACCCTAAAACCCTAAACCCCAAATCTCTAAACCCTAAACCCTAAACCTTAAAACATAAATCCCCAAACCCTAAACCCCAAATTCTAAATCCTAAAACCACAAACCCTAAACCTTAAACCTTAAAACCCTAAAAACCTAAACCCTAAATCCAAAATTCTAAAACCCTAAACTATTTTTAGAAAAATAATAATTTTAACCCTAAACCTTAACCTACAAATATAACCCCAAATCCTAAATCCCTAAACCCTAAATCACACATCCCAAACCTCAAAACCCTATTTAGAAAAATAATAATTTTAATAATATATTTCTTTTTAATTAAGTAGTACTTATTTAGAAAAATAATGATTTCAATAATGTATTTTTTCTGATGAAAAAATAGTAATTAAATGACATTATTTGAACTTTACAGCATGTAGGGGTACTAAGGTCATTTATAACTTTTTTCATTCCATTCCAGTGGTAAACCAAACACTATAATCCTGATTCTGAGCTTGATTCCAGTGGTTAAACCAAACAAAATTGTTTCCTTTCTATTCCATTCCATTCCGATTCCGATTCCGATTCCGATTCCATTCCAGGAACCAAACACAACCTAAGGGAGTATAATCTTTCACGGAGTGTGAGCTCACTTATCAAAATAGCTTGAGAGGGAGTGAGGGAGCGGGGGTAATCTTGCCTCAAACAAAACTTTAAAATCTTGCAAGTAACAGCTAATGCTTGAGAAGCACTTTCTAAAAGTATATGCTTTCTATGGTTGTGCGTAACTCCGCTCAATCCCCCGAACATTGAGCACTTATACAATTATGTAACGATTTCTAAATATGAAAAAACCCTCGAATGTACTTAATGAATGATTTGGGGACGTTACTTGGCTGGGTACAATATTTTGATAAATGAGATCGGATTGAAAAATTAAATTGTTCTAAAAATTCAAATTTGCTTGAAATTTGTTACATCGTAAAAATTTTAATTTATTCAAATCAGATCAAGATTATTTAAATTTGTATTTATAATTTAGATTTTACGAATACAATGATGTATTTAATTTAGTAACTAAATATGTTATTATCAATTTAGTGTTTTCAAGTTATCACTTAAAAAATCAATTCTTTTTAATATTCAAAAATCAATAAATTAATGCTTTATTTGTGGTAATATAAAATAATTTTAATGTTTATACTCTAAATAATTATAACTACAACGAATCAGATCAAATCTATTTAAACGATTTAATTTAATCTAATTTTATACATATAAATAATTCAGTAATATTTATTTAAATTTTATAAAATTTGAATAGAACCTAACGGTACCCATACTCTTATCATATATTTAAAAAAAAAGATTTTAAGAACGAATATTAACTATCTAAAACATTATTTTTTTGGATACAGTTATTAAATTTCTTTTTTCCACGTTTAAACAACCAATTCATTATTTTTCTCATATATTTGCCCTAACATACATTTTTGGTTTTTTTTTTAAAGTAAGCAATAAATATTAGTTGAATCAACCAACCACTTGGTTAGATAACTTCACGTGAATCAAAATGATGATATAGCACATTTTCTCTGCATGTGACCCAGAATTATTTAATTTAATTTATCCATTTTGATTATTGATTTATTTAGATTAATGAGTTAGATATTATCTTTGTAAATCTCGTAGTCTTTGGTGTCTATTTTGGCATTTTATGTACAAAACTTAGAGTCTGTTTTCTTTATTTTTTTAGTTAGTGTATCTTCATTATTTAGTGTAAGGTTGGTTACTGCATATCAGTAATATATACAAGCACACATATACTAAAGTACATGTTGTATACAACCATGTTTACACACACTATAGAGTTGATTAAGTAGTTTACACGCTTGCTCGTCGACGTTGCCGCTTGTGTTTTTGGTTCAAATCGACTACGGATACTTGTGGAAATTACTCAACATTTTTTTGGAACAAAAAATATGATTTTTGGCACCTCATCACACCCTTTGACAACGTGCCTCGCTACAACCCACACCATACCTTTGGTAAGGTGGTTAATGAGGTCCATGATGAGGTTAGACGTGAGCTTAGGTAACTTTTATAAATATTGTTATATTTGGCCCAAAACAAATTGAGCCCAAACCCATATGCCCATGTTATAATCCTTAGGTTTAACTAATATATATATTAGTTATTTCAATGCGTGGATTGGAGCCATAGAAAAGAAGTCTGGTGAGTAGCCAATTTGATAGCAAAAGGAAGAAATATAGATACTCTTTATTTGAAAAAGAAAAATCAAGGCATTGCTTGTTAAAATAAGTTTTATAAAGACCTGAAAGAAATTAGAAATGAGAAAGCAGGCTACCAACAATACCTCCAAGAAATAAATACCGCCCATAGGATACTACCAAGAACCTCTGCATTAAGTTAACCGCCACACTGCAGTAAACTCTTTGTCGATGATAGAAATTACTGGAAATAAGAAACAAAAGAAACAAGGAATGTTGAGCAAAGTAGCGCAGGTGAAGGGTTTATATGTGCAGAGTAGAGGAAATATATTTGACTCTTCACTATTTTTTCTTCTTGACTTCTTGATCGGCCATATCATTTCCTTCAAGCTCTAACAGACAAGCTGTCCATTATTGTTTCCATTGGTGGAGTTTCTCCCATTTATACGGTAATATTTGATTTAAATAGCAAGTTTCTTAATTTATCTTGCTATATATATTACCAGTAAATTTAGAGGGGATATTTTGTGGGTTTGATTTTGGATTTTGGTATAATTTGTGAAGCTATCTAGAATTGGTGTTTGTATCTCCATTTTGATTATTAGTGGATTTTCCTCGGTGTGCCGTCATCAGTGGAGTAGACTTTTCACATTGAAAAGTTGAACCACTTAAATCATTGTGTGCCATTTAATTTCTTACTGCTTATTGTTTTGCCGTTACCCATTATTATTAAATTGTGCAACAAAATTGGACCTGATCTTCGCTTCCGCAAGTGCCAATTCGTAACAAATTGGTATCAGAGCTATTGGGTTATTCTGTTATTTATTGGAACTGATCAAGTTTGCTCTTTTGGATTTATTTTGAGCTTCTGGTTATCTGATTGGTTTCATATATTTCTGGTCAGGCTTCGCTATTTAATATTGAGTTTTCTCGTCATGGAAGCAAAATATGAAATTGAAATTCAATGGTAGAAATGATTTCGGCCATTATACAGTATGAAGACGCGAGGCGTATTAGTTAAAGAAGGACTCGTTAAGACACTGGAAGGTAAGAATAAATTGCGGAAAAATTGGTGATGAAGAAAAAGATGCATTGATGGAAAATGCTTTTGAGTTCAATTCGCTTATCCTTGTCTGAGCAGATGCGAGGTTGGTGATGAGGAATCTCCTACGTTATGGCTTAAATTGGAGAATTTGTATATGACCAAGTCTTTGACCATCGGTTATATTTAAAGCGGCGTTTGTATACATTCGGAATGTCAAAGGTACACCTTTGCACTATCATCTTGATGAATTTACTAAAATTATTCGCGGATCGAAAAATGGTGGTGTTAAGATTGACGATGAGGATCGTGCCTTAGTTCTATTATGTTCTTTACCTCATTAATTTGAACATTTTGTTGATACCATGTTATATGGGCGATGAACACTATTTCTTTGGAAGATGTCAAAGCAAACTTTGAATTCGAGAGTTGAAGAAAAAGGTGTCTACAAGCAACAATGATAATAGCAATGGTTTATTTGTCGGTAGAAATCAAGAAAAAGGCACAAGGCAAGAATAGAGGCAAGTCTAGATCCAAATCTAGAAAAAGAAAAGATAAATGCAATTATTGTCGTCGGGAAGGGCACCGGAGAGTAAATTGTCCGAAACTCAGGTAAAGGAAAATGCCACAACGTCTTTCTAGACGATAATGATGTTGCCGGTGTTGCGTATGTCAGGTTCAGATGGTGAAAATGTTCTATCAAGTATCTATTGGTTCTCCCAGAGATGTTTGGATTCTTCGATTCGGTTGCACTTACCATACGTGCCTCCAGGTAGAGATTGGTTTGCTTCTTATCGGTCCATTGATGGGGTGTTGTCTTGATGGGAAACAATATGTCTGAGGTTATTGGTATTGGTACCGTCCTAATTAAGATGCATGATGGTATTGTTAGGACTTTGAAAGATGTTCGCCATGTTCCGCATTTGAAAAGAATTTGATATCTTTAGATGCTCTTGATTCACAGCTGGCTATAAGTATGTAGGTCAAGGTGGAGTTTTAAAAGTTAGAAGGCGTGTTTCTGCGTTGTTATTAAAGGGCAATTGTCGCGTGGTCTCTATATGCTTCTACGGTAGCATATTGGCGGTGTATCGGTTTCATCCTTGTCGGATCAAGATTCGTACACTACTCGATTATGGCATATGCGGCTTGCGGGGTATGAGTGAGCGAGGATGTCTATTTTGAGCAAACGAGATTTTCTTTGCGGTGGCCGAAACTTGATTTCTATGAGCAGTGTCATGGAAAGCATCGCAGGTCAAGTTCAAGACAACCATCCATAAAAAGAAAGGTACTCTGATTATATTCATTCGCATCTTTGGGGTCCTTCTCGTGTTGTGTCTAAGGGTGGTGCCGGTATATGTTGACTTTTATTGATGACTTATAAATCGCCATGTTTGGGTGTATTTTCTGAAGAATAAGAATGATGGGTTCTCAAAATTTGTGAAATTCAAGGCTTGTATAGAAAATCAAACAAGCAAGAAAATCAAGCATTTGAGAACTGATAATGGTTTGAAATTTTGTGATAGTCAGTTTAATGAGTTGTGAAAGGAATGGCATAGTGAGACACCGCATCGTCGTCATACACCACAAAGAAATGGAGTAGCAAAACGTATGAATAGGACTTCTCTTAGAAAGAGCTTGTTGTATGCTCTTTCAAGTTGATTTGGATAAATCCTTTTGGGTCAAGCCTTGTAAACCATGCCTCGCTATTTGGTAAATCGGTCTCCATCAACCGCAATTGAGTTGAAGACTCCGTTTCGAGGTATTCATTGATACTCCCGCTACTTATTCTCGATTTGAAAGTTTTGGTTGTCCTACTTACGTATGTTAATGATGGTAAACTTCAGCCTAGGGCATTAAAATGCATATTTTTGGGGTATCCTTCGGGGGTGAAGGGTTATAGATTATGGTGTGTCAACCCAAGTCACCTAAATTTTTGATTAGCAAAGGTAGATGTTAAGTTTGATGAGTTTTCCATGTTGCAAAAGAAAAAAAGTCTATTGTCATGAGATAAAGACACGGTGTTAGTGGCACGTGGAGCTTGAGAGAGGAGCTCTACTCAAGTGATAGGATACTTCCGGACGCCCATATTGGACGAGATAGATGATTCTGCTTTCATGATATAGCGAGAGCAAACACGAGCAACCATATAGTATTGCTGGCGGTAAAGGAATAAGAGAGATACGACGCCTCAGAGAACGCAGACATGGACTTAGTTTCTTTTGCATTGTCTGTGGCGTAGTCTATTGAGGTGTATGCATCTTCTAGTTATCATGAAGGCTGTCACTTGTGATGAATCTGCTTCGGTGGTTGGTTCTAACGGAAGAGATTGAATCACTTCATAAGAATCATACACGGGAATTGGTGAAACCGCCAAGCGAGCCGAAGATTGTTGGAAACAAAATGGGTCTTCAAGAAAAAGGAAAGTATACCCAGGTTCAGTTGAGGTTCGAGCACGTGTCATGTTCAGCGGCTAATTGTCGAAGAAAGGTATTGACTTGATGAGTATTTTCTCCTGTTGTGAAACATAGCTCTATTCGTGTGTTGCTTGCTATGGTTGCATTGTTTGACATAGAATTAGAACAATGATGTCGATGACCTTCTACATGGTGAGCTTGAAGAACAAATATATATGCATCAACCGGAGGGGTTTGTTGTTCCGTGAGAAGATCATGTTTGTTTATTAAAAAGTCTTTATATGGGTCAAGCAATCTCCGAAGCGGTGGTATAAGCGGTTTGATTCTTTTATGATTGATCATGGTTACTCTAGGAGTTGATTATGATAGTTGTGTTTATCATAAAGATTCCATGATGGTTCATCAGTTTATTTGTTGCTTGTTGATGACATTGTTATTGCTTAAGAATAAGTCCGAGATTCGAGAAATTAAAGTCTCAAATTTTTAATGGTGAGTTTGAAATGAAAGATTTATGCAGGTGAAGAAGAAAATTTTGGGCATGGAAATTTACGGGGATAGGCAATGGCAAGCTTTATTTGACTCGAAAAGTTATATTGAAAAGTTCGAACGTTTTGGCATGAAAGATTCTAAACCTGTGAGTACGTCGTTATTGCTACCGTGCATTTCGGGCTTTCTTTGGATTTGTCACCACGGAATGTAGTTAGAGAGCTATGTCTCGTGTTCCATATGCTAATACCGTTGGGAGTTTGATGTACGCTATGGTTTGTACTCGTCCGACATTTCACGTACGCGGTTAGTGTTGTCGACAGATATATGGGTAATCTGGTAAGGGTCATTGCGGCAGTGAAATGGATACTTCGGTATTTCGAGAGGTACATCTAATTTTGGTTTGCTATATGATGGAAGTTCTAACATGGTTGCGTTGTTATTGACATGTGGATTCCGATTATCTTGGGTGATCCGGATAGAAGAAGATCTACGACAGTTATGTTTTCACTCTTTCTCATCGTGCCATTGGAAGGCTACTTTCTGCCTACGGCTTTGTCACACGAGCGGAATATATACGGCAGAAGCGAGTGAAAGAAGCCATTTGGCTTAGAGGTTTGGTTTGTGATTTGGGTTTACAACAGGATACTTGTTGTATTTTGTGATAGTCGAAGTACACTTGACTAAGAATACTATGTATCGTGAAAGAACGAAACACATTGATGTCGGATATCACTGTCGTGACATTGTCTCCGTGCTATTGTTGTTAATAAGATAGCCACTCTGAGAGAATCCACCGATATGTTAACCAAACCAGGTTCCATTTAACAAGTTGACATTGCTCGACTTCGATTCAGTTGTGAAGATGGTCACCCTTCAGGGTTTTGAATGACGGTTATTTGGTAATCCGAGGAATTTCATATTTTGAAGAATTTGTTTTCTGTTTTGAGCCAAGGTGGAGATTTGTTATATTTGGCCCAAAACAAATTGAGCCCAAACCCATATGCCCATGTTATAATCCTTAGGTTTAACTAATATATATATTAGTTATTTCTTTGCGAGGATTTGGAGCCATAGAAAAGAAGTGCAGCTGTACCTAATTTGATAGCAAAAGGAAGAAATATAGATGTCACTGGAAAAAGAAAAGCGACGCACTAAAATAAGTTTCTGACAAAGACTGAAGAAATTAGAAATGAGAAGTAGCTACTACCAACCCATAGAAGATACTGCCCATGACCTCTTGCGTTAAGTTCTCCGCCACTGCAGAAACTCTTTGTCGGATGATAGCAATTACTTGGAAATAAGAAAAAAAAAGAAACAAAGAATGCCAGCGAAAGCTTCAAAGCAGTGAAGGGTTTATATGCAGATGAAATATATTTCGTTTCTTCACTATTTTTTCTTCTTGACTTCTTGATCGGCCATATCATTTCCTTTCAAGCCCTAAAAGACAAGTCATTCATTATTGTTTCCATTGGTGGAGTTTCTCCCATTTATACGTAATATTTGATTTAAATAGCAAGTTTCTTAATTTATCTGCTATATATATTACCGATAAATTTAGAGATATTTGTCAGGGTTTGATTTTGGATTTTGGTATAATTTCAAGTGAAGCTATCTAGAATTGGTGTTTGTATCTCCATTTTGATTATTAGTGGATTTTCCTGCAGTCAGTCATCGCGATGGAGTATACTTTTCACGTTGAAAAGTTGAACCACTTAAATCATTGTGCCATTTACTTTCATCGCTTATTGTTTCGCTTGCTACCCATTATTATTAAATTGTGCAACAAAATTGGACCTGATTTTCGCTTCCGCAAGTGCCAATTCGTAACAAATATCATCCTCTCTTCTCGTTGTTTATCCAAAAAGTAATAGTGAAGTTCTATCATATTGACATCTTTTTTTTTTATGTTTCTAAATCATTATTACCTTGAGTGTTGTTAGTTATTAGTTATTTGTGACTGTGTGAGAAAAACCATGCTCTTGAGTGTTGAGTACTCGAGGTAATGTTTGCAAGTGGATTCTTGTGAAGAGCATGTATAACTATGTACCATTTGTCGGCCGAGTATTATGGGTAAAATAGGGTGCTTGAGTGTTGAGCTCAAGACTATTTATGAGACATAACATTGTGAGATTTAGTTGAGTGTGATACATGGTGACAATGTGTCACATGTAGAGGATTCATAGATTGTGGTGAAAGTGTTTCTCATTGTGATTTTTAGTGGTTCATGATTAAGGGTGGCCCTCAAGGTTAATAGTTCTATTCACTTCACATTATTAATCTTCGATTTCTGATGACACCACTTAAATGGTGTTGGTTTTGGAGGAGAGCTGGACTCATGTGTTGAATTAAGTTATTGTAGATTCAACAATCAAAAGCAACAATAGGCAATTGGACAAAGGTCCCGACTAATGGAGGTAATAAAGGCTTTATTTCTATTAGGGTTGTAATCATTTTATTGCTTAGTAGACTTGTTTGCTACCGAGTGGTTGCCATAAGCAACACGACATTACCATATAGATAGGGTTTTTATGTGGGTTTATCTTGTTATATTTTATGCTATGAATGTCACTAGCCTGGATAAGAACATGCGAAGCACATCATCACTAGTTTATTTATCACAGTTTTCTACTTTCTGATGGTTATTTTTGTTGTGCGTTGAATTGAGCATGTTATTTTGTACTTTCATTATATAATTTGCCCAATTCATGTTTGTGAAACCTGCTTAGTCAAATTAGTATAGAGCTCGCGAAAAATTTTCATGGGTTAGCGTCTCCACTCCTCATCTAGGTCTCAGTTACCGATTTGAATCGAAAAAATAATTGTCCTTCATACAATTGTTTCTACATGTGAGATTCTTCAATCTTTATGTAAAGATTTATTTTTCTCAAACATGATCTCTCTTCCGATCTTTCTCCATGAACCATGTTGTTGACTATTCTTATCAATTTAATTTAGTATACCACTGTTCATTGCAGTAAAGTAGTGCTGAATTTTAGCATTTTTTTTGGAGCAAGTTATGGTGCAAAAGTTACACTAAAATAGAGTTTAATGTTTGGAGATGCCCTAAGGACTATAAACAAGTAACAGTGTCTCCAGGATTTTAAGAATCCATAGTTCAGCTAAAGATTCTCTTAAACACAAAGCTAAGTAATGGAATCATGTTTAAAACATGATAATTTAGGATTACTTCACATAAGCATAGCTTTGGTGTGTTATTTCAAAATGTACAAATATGAGAGAGAAGAAACCGGAGCCTTTACCTATAGCCAACTTGTAAGAGGTGATTGTCTCTATGTCACTGTGTGATTGCATTAAGCTATGGCTTCAAACAACATTGACAAGAACAACAAAATTGATGCAATAAACGAGCAAATGATTTTTGATTCTTTGGAGGATAAAAATTTACAGTGAAAAACCCTCATATGGACAAAACGATGACACTATTAGGTTGGAGTATTATCTCAAACATAAACGTGAACGCATAAGTAGGAATTTCAGCCATTACTAGATCACATTCAATGGCACACTAACAAAACGCGATATATTGTTACAAGGACAATGAAAACTACAAGTTCTAACTCAAATTAATCTACCTCCTAGATCGTTTCGTTGGCTGCTTTGAAGTCTCCTTCCCACTGTTTTCCCTTCCCCGTTTTGTTATAGCCGTAGTAACCTCAGCTGTCTTCTTGGGCGGCCTTCCAACACTCCGCTTCGATGGACTGTTCTCCTCTTTCTTTGCATTTTTCCTATCACTACTTTGTCTCAATATCCGATCTTTCCCTTTACTATCTTTAGCAGAGCCTCTTTCCTTCTGTTCTCCACTATTACCTTCACCTCTTCTACTACTTGTCTTTGGTGTCTCTGGCAAAGAATTACGCTTTATCCTTTTTAAGAAATCTGCCGCGCTACGCTTTTTCTCTACCACGGAGGAATCAGCTTTCTTTTTGTCATCAATTTTGGAACTCTCTGCTTTATTTGACAAACCAACTTTCATGACTGGACTTGTGCTTTGCTTCTTGCTAGGTGCACTGCTGCTAGTGGCATTCTCTTTACCTCTTCTTGAACTTCTGGTTCCAGTAACAGGTTTGTCTTTGGTTTTGACACTTTTAACTGAACCCTGCTCTTCAACGGTATTCAAAGAAGGCTTAACAGCAGTGGGTTGTTTAAGATCAAGAGTTGATTTCTTTTCCTCACTTGGATTCTCAATCTTATGGGGAAAGCTTGAAGAGGTAGGTTTTGATGAAATGGAGCTTCTTTTGCGGCAGACAATGATAGGAGCAGAGGACTTGTGTTTGGCAAGTAAGGAATCAGATGCTTCGAGTTCAGAACGTTTACTTTGGACAGGACTTGGGGGTCGAATCGTTTCTGATGCTTCCGGTGAAGGATCAAGATGATGCCTAAGAGCTTGATCTTTATTTTGTTTCAATTCCTTTGAAACAATTTGTCGAATTTCATGGGCTGCAGTTGATTCAATTGAGGATTTAGGAAAGTATAAGGTGACATTGTTGAAGAGAAGCAAGAGGTCTCTGTAAAATGCCAGTGTGCAAGATGAGTAACTGCCTTTCTGGAGTTTGCTTTCAATAGCTTTTAGATCCACATGCTGACGGACTATGTTGTTGTAGTCCTCACTTCTCTGCAAAACACAAATGCAATAACAATCAATAAATTTTCATAAATTTTGTGCACAGACCGAGTACATGTACTGCTTAATGGAGCTTAACTCAACACTTCTACCAGAACGGCAGACCTAAAATAAAATGCCAGAGGGGCCAAAATTAAAATTTTAATTTACTAGCTTATAAATTCGAAAAACAAATATCTTTGAGTTAATTACATTTTATCCCCACAATAGATTTAGGTTATGCCCTAAACGTTTAATTAATTACAATTATATGCACGACGTATGAACAAATATAAAAACATGTATAAATATTTTAAAACAACTGCGGTCATAATCACCTTTGGTCTAGCCATCAATCTGTCTTTGATGGCTATAACTCCAAAAATTATAAAAGTTCAAACCCATACACAATTACAACCATACTAAGACTTAATAATAGGAAAACTATTTAAGCCAAATAAGATTTAAACGACATACCTAAAAAAGAGTGGGACATTTCGGGATTTTCACACAAAAAAAAAGTTAAAATTACTTTGAATTTTTTTTATTTTATTTTTTTGGGTGGGGGGGGGACCACAATTCACGAGACTAGAGTCCACACAGCACGCTGATTGTGGAATTGCGACAAACCAACTAGTGGGCCCATTAAATATCAGGCCCAAATATCACACAGAAACAATTTACTTTTGTTTAAATAAGCCCAGATCCCTTTTCAACGCTCGCTTAAAATTATTCAAAAGGAGTCCCTCAACAACTCACAAAATAATAATAAACCTCATTATTAAACAATTCTACAGATCCAGTTCTATTGTTTAACCAAACTTTGGACTTATATATAAATACATATTTTTTACACATATATTTACTTTATAATCAATTATATAGTTTTACAACTAATTGTTCAATAAGTGGGCCACAATTCAACATACAAGAAAAACATTGAATTTTTTACTATATGATAATTCTATCTATTTTTTGCCTGTACCAAATTATATCATTTTCAATAATAAAAAAAAATGTGTAAATCACAATCTTGGATAAAAAGAATTTCAATGAAGTACCCAGTTACATTTTTCGATTTGTCAGTGTTTTAACCTAAAAGAAAAAGTAAAAAATAGACAATTTAAATTTACAAAAATATCAAAGAAATATTAAAGTAATCATTGATGTCGCCGAAAAATTATGCTAAAAATTATCAACCGTTATTTACGTACCAAGATATTTTTATAAGTAAAAATACTACAAAAACATGCACAACATTATGGATCCATGTGTATGAAAGAATAATAAGAAACAACATTTTTATTTTGCTAATTAAAAATCAGTGTGTGTGAGTTATAAAACTTGTACAAGAAAATAAAATTGGATGCAGGACAAGTCCTGCATTTGACATATGATGATGTGTACTGAGGACCACACTTGGAAAATTTACATGCCGTAGAGGTTTACTGGTTCAGCAACTTTTGAATCTCGTTAGCCCATAAGATGTTTTCTTTTATTACTAAATTACTATTCTCAAATGGTCCCAACTTAACTGAAAATCTTGACCATTGGCTGGTTTGGTGTAAATATTGATTAAAAAAATAAAAAAACATGATAAATTATTCATTCCTTCTCCAATAATATATAATAACTAAATATTTTTAATTAATAAAATTTAAAATTAATTCATATTTTTTTAAATATATATATATATAACACGTAAAAGAAACAAAAATAATATGATTGATGATTAATATATTTAAAAAGTAAAGAATTCACCCCTAAACCAAAAGTGTATTTTGATTTTTTATTTTTTTTTTAATTTAACGACAATTTTCTGACTCAATTTTAAAAATTATTTTCAATAAACTATTTAAAAATAATAATCCATTCTCTACTGGTTTTTAAAAGAAAAGAAAAGTAATTAATTTTTGAAAAAGAAAAAAAAAATACCTGGCTTTGAAGCCTTCTCTCGAACAATGAGCTGTGTTGATGAGCTCGGATCGTTTTCAAAAACTCAACAAACGGCTGTGATCTCACCTTATCATCCTCTTTAACTTTAATCATCGGCTCTTCACAAGCACTAATACTATCCTCACTGATTGCATTTCTACGACGTCGTTTCCCATTTCTCTTCCTCGTTAAACTCGTAGAGCTTTGTACCTCACCGCTCTCTCGTGTCTCCCCCTTCGAATGAGCCGCCGAGTCTCTCAACTCGGACGACTCCTCCGTCTTCACCACTTCCTTACCAATCGTGTGGGAGCTTCCATTATCAGAATCCGATTCTCGCTCTCCGGTTCGTTTCACCGGTTCGTTACCCGGACCGACTCTGACCTGTTCCGCTTCATATTTAATTTCCTCCCTTTCGAGTAACTTCTCGGTCTCGCTCTTCGGACCAGTAGAATTAGACTCATTAACGGAATGATTCTCCGTGTCGGGCTCCCCGGTTTCGGCATCGAATTTATCCGGTTCGGACCGGTCCGGTTGTTGATGTTGGTGAAACTTGTCGGCTTTTGAAACACGTAGTGTGGAGTCATCCAGATCTGATTTGGATTTACGGTCATCATCATCGTCTTTCAAACTCTGTTCTCGTTCTTCCTCTAATTTCTTAACCTTCAACTGCAACGATCTAATTCGGAATCAACAGGTTAAAAAACTTAAGAAATAATAAATTTTAAAAATAACTCAGATCTAAATTTTTTTTTTTAAAAAGAAAGTAATAAATTACAGGATAGAGACGTCGCGACGTTCAACTTCACGACGAAGCTCAGAAACACGGAGTCGTTTCAACTCGTCGAGCCAAGAGATATTGTCTTCATTATCATCGGAAAAATCTCGGTCCAGAAAATCGTCGTCGTTATTGTTAGGTGGGGAGGTAGAGAAACGACGTCGTAAATCGATGAACTTAAGGCGGCAGTGATTAGCGGTGGTGAGGAGAGGGGAAAGAGAGGTACGAGACTGAAGTTCCAAAGAGATGGTATCCCAATCGTTAAAACCATGTCGTTTAACAGCACAAGCTAGCAATAGCTCTTCCCAAGTTCCCCATATTGTTTTGGTTATTTCCTTCTTTGATTCTTGTTGTTCTGTACTACCACCCATCACCATGGGTTCGTTCGTTCGTTCGGTTTATCGATAAAACAAAATAAATAAAAACCTTATGTTATTGTTCTTTTTATGATGATGAATTGATGATGTTCAATACCCTTTTGCATTATTTCGTGACTCTTTGTTTTTGTTTTTTTTTTTCTTCTTCCTTTGTATATTTATATTTCAAATTTTAGTATGGATGAAGATTATAAATTTTTTAATTATTTTAATAGCAATAATTTAATTTATTTTTTAATTATTTTAATAGCAATAATTTAATTTATTTATTAATTTTTATCATTTTAATTTAAAAAATAATAATATTTATTACAATTTTCAGTTAATTTATTTATTACCCTTTTGCATTATATGTTAAATTAATTATTGTTGTACTTGTTACTTAAAAATGATTTATTTTTAATTATTATTTATATATTATAATAAATTATTATTATTATTATTATAAAACTATTAAAAATAAAATAAAATTTTAAAATTTAATATTTAATATTTTTATGATATAATTTCTTTTATAATAAAAATATTAAATTATTATAAAAAATTAATAAATAAAATAAAAAAGTAAACTACTCATTTCTAAATACCTTGTTGCATTTGTCTCTTCATTTTATTCTTTTTTATATTTATATATATCTTTTTATCACCATTATTTTTATATTTATATTTACTCATTGTTATATTTTGCTTTTTTAAGTATTTTTTTCCAATAAAATTATTTTTAGGGTTGAGTTTAACTTTCCAGTTTGTGGATTGGATAATTAGGGCGCGGCTGGTGGGAAAACATTTCCACCTTGTGTGTCCCTTTTTTTTTTTTTCCTTTCGTATGTTTATAAACTACAAAGCTGCTACTAAGTTTTTTTCCTTTAAGATACAAATATTATCATAAATATGTAAAGTAAAAAAAAAAACAGAGGCATTTTAGTCACATTTGTTTCCTAGAAAGAAAATATAATAAAATTAAAAATTAAAAAATAATAATTTTTAAATTAGATAAAATAAAAAAATAATAAATAATTATACAATTGTTCCAATAAAACATAACATTTTAAAAAATAATAAATATTTTTGTTATTATAAAAATATTTTATATTCTATCTTAAATTAATATTCAAATCAAAAATATAAATACTTTTAATTATTTTTATTATTATCTATTAAATCATAATTAACAAAAACTTTCTAAATCAATGTACATTTTATGTCATCAGAGAAAATACCGTAAAATTTTATTTTTAAAAAAAAAACAAATAATTAATTTATTAATATTATTAAAAACTACCGTACAATAACTAATTATGAGACATGTAACCTTTTTCTATAAACATTTAAAAATATTTAAAAAAAATAAATTGTATTAAGTACATATGTGTTTCTATTTTATCCATAGCATACTCCAATAATTATAAATTTACACACTTTTTATATTATCTAATGTTAACATATATTTTAAATATCTCTTACATATTAATACTAAAATAAGACTTCAGTAACTACTGACTAAACTCATGATATGTTTTTCCGGGCAACCTTATAAAGTATAACAAATTATTAAAAATTAACTAAACAAAATCGAGTTTGTTAGTTTTTAGTCGTCACGTAGAGAAATATTATTAACTAATATATTATCTTATTCAATTTTATCACTTACAAAGGCACATAAAATGCAATATAACTCTCTACCAGGTTTTGTTTATCTTATAATCTTATAATAATTTTGTATTTTTATATAAAAATTATTATTGTAACTTTATAAATGATATCTTATATTTTTTATTGATAATTTATACCATAAATATCAATATATTTTCTCGTATAATATAATTAAATTTTAATTTATTTATTTTTAAAATATATTTAATTTAAAAAATAATTGATTATATACATTAATTATTTTTAGTGAAATAATTAAAAATAAAATAAAAAGATTCCCCTTATGATTATAAATAGATTTTATATTTATAAATTATCTAGTAGTAAAAATTTAAAAAGAAAAAAATCTAAAGATTTATTATCGTTATAATAATTATATATTATTATAAAATTAAAAAAAAGTTTTATAAATATTTATTAAATTTTATTTATTTTTTAAATCATATTTACTTTAAAAATAAAATATTTTATTTTATTTTTTTATTAAATATTTAATTATAGGTAAAAGAGTTAAAGAAATTAACAATTAAAAAATAAAAAAAAACTCATGAAAATTATAATAATTATCTATTATTACAGTATAAAAATAAAAAATTACTTTTTTACTAAATATGTACTAAGATAGTATACTTAAAAGTGTCTATTATAAGTATCAATATATTTCCTCGTATAACATAAACTAATTATAATTTAATTTTACATAATTTATTCTCTAAATTCTATTTAGTGTAAAAAATAGTTAATTGTATGTATTAATTATCTTTGAGTAGGAAATTAAAAGTAAAAACAAAATATTCTTAAAATAATTGATTCTATGTAAATATATTTAAAATTTATAAATGAACTCTCAATGCAAATTTAAAAAGAAAAAATCTAAAATCTCATAAATATATATTAAATTTTAATTTATTTTTAAATTATATCCACCGTGAAAATAATTGAAAATATGTACTAATAATTATATTTTACCAAAAGAATAAAAGAAAAAATCAAAAAAAAATTAAATCATTTAATTTTTTTATCAAATATTTGATTCTATGTGAAATAATTAATAAAATTAATAGTTACATAGAAAATGGAAAGATCGATGAATATTATAATAATTATTTATTATAACAAAATTAAAAGAAAAAAATTAAAATTCTACTAAATATGTGTTGTATACTTAAAAAATTATCTAATATAAGTGTAAATGTATTTCTTAGTATAACATAATCTAATTATTATTAAATTTTAATTAATTTATTTTTTAAATTATAATAAGTATGAAAGATAATTGCGTAAATGTATTAAGTATCTTCTAGCGGATGAATTAAAAAAATGACTCATAAAATAATTGATTTATATCAATAAATTTTAAATTTATAAATTCTTTGTTAGTTAAAATTTAAAAAGGAAAAAAATAAAACTTATGATCATTATAATAATTGTTTATTATTGTGGAATTAAAAGAAAAAATCAAATATTTCATAAATATGTATTAAATTTTTATTTATTTTTTAAATTATATTTAGTATAAAAATAATTAATTATATATATTAATAATTATATTTTAGTAGAATAATAAAACAAAAAACTAAAAGATTCCTAAAATGTTTAATTTTTTTATAAATTTATAAATTTTCTCTTAATTAAATTTTAAAAAAATTAAAATATTCATTATATTATAACATTTTTCTATTATTATGAAATTAAAATAAAAAAACCAAAATCTCCTAAATAAGTCTAGGATTAATTTCAAAAGAATAACCGTAAAGTTCCCAAAATAACGTAAAAAAAATTATACTTTTAAAATATGAATGGTCTTACACTTATATAGCAAAAATACATTTAGAAATACTAATCACCATATAAATTGTGTGTGCAATGAATACACTAACATACGTATTGTAACAAGTAATATAATGATAAGAAAATATCGTTTCCACGTATATTATTTTATTAAAAATTAATTTTTAAAACTAAAAAAATAAAAATCAATTTTTTTTTTTGTTTTTTTATATTTTAAGGAAGCAAAATTAAAATTACTAAAAGTAAATAAAAATAATTAATTAAATCAAATTTGGTAACTAAGAAAATATAGGAGAAAATATCTAAGAATAGTTAATCTTCCAATTTTTTAAACATGTAAATCGTTAAAATCCACAATATAATTATCAATTAATTACATAATCGATTGAATCAAACTTATCGTGTATTTCTCCCTCAAGTAAACTACACATTGGCCAAACTATTAATAGCATAAAAATCAAATTAAATAATATAATTAAATTATAATTATAATTGGAGTAAAATATTATATTATTACATGGTAAAAATTGGGTTTATAAGATCTTTATATTAATAAATTAACAATACATAATTGTGTTCATAAAACTCATATTTTTAAAAATAAAAAAGACATAAAAATTGATAAAGAAAAGAATAAGAAATAAAATCAATCTCTTAGTACTAATATTATATTGAATCTCCACCAAAATTGTATCTCTTTTTTAATTTTTCTATATTTTTCTCTCTTTTTAGCTCCAAAAACTGACCAAAATTATACAAATGATGGCCTCATAGGATTTTATAGGGTGATTATGGGCTTCAATATAGCTCAGGTGCAATCTAGACCATTAGATTAGCTTCAGATCAAGGGTTAAGATCAAAACATGCAAGCTGACAGCGCCAACCAATCACAGCATGACACGTGGCATATATAATTCATTGGGGAAATCAAAGCGTGATGCATGGCAAAGGAGACCGGTCCAAGTCAACGCTATGCAGCACAACGTGGTTCGTGGTAACTGATGGCATAGTGCATAGGTAGAACGTTGGAAGCAATCGCGTGGCAACACGTGAAATGCGATTTAACCAATCTCTAAACTCGGATTGAACGGTGTGTTGACATATGCCATGCGGTTCATCCTCAAACGTGACAATCTACAATTAGTTGTCTTTGTTTGCATGGAATCCACGTGGCTTACCCTACCCGCTCTTTTACTTACATGGAGGGCCACGTGGTTGCTCTTGATTGACCATGCGTTAAAAATTTATAAAAAAAATCAAAAATTATATATTTCACCTATTTTTTCTAAAAAGTTTATATTTTAATATTTTTGGCCCCAAGTAATTCTTATAAAAATATTTGAAATAGTGTATAACTCCTATCTAAATAATTAAATTCAAAATCTATACATTTAATCTAAATCAGATTCAGATAATTAAATCTTAAATTTAATTCTCATATTTTAAGTTTACTACAAAAAAATATTTTGCTAATATATATTTTTGTAGCAAACTTTTAGAAAACTTGAATGAAAAAATAAAATTTATGTTATAAAAATATTTAACGTATCTTAATATTTTTCAAATATATTAATATTACTAATTCCCTATAGTATTTTTAGTCAAACATGTTTAATTTAATAAATAATCAGTAAATTAAATATAACATTTAAAAAAATACATAAATTTAATCTAAAAATAGAAGAATACATTTAAGTTATACCCGAAGCGTATCCTTCAAAGTACATAATTTTAGTACTGTTTCTGTATTTGAAAATTCTCCAAATAGATTTGCCAATACTACTTATTGAATTGAAAGAACTACTAAATAGACTAAACTTTCCTCAATTCTTAAAATTGAGATAAGAACTTTTGAAACAAAGAAAAGAAAAACTAAGAAAAAGCTAAGAACTCTTATTGAGTTGGTTTTTTACATAAGAGAGAGGGTTTATATGCGTTAAAAAACGCTACGAAAGAGAGAAAAATGAAGATGATAGGGTCGCACGTCATGACATGCATTTATTTTTCAATGCATAATGAGCCAATCCAAAGCATGTTAGAATCATGATCCAATTGTCCCACGTTGTGGCATACATAAGCATTTGTCGCAGCTCGCGTTGAACTAAACTTCTATAATCTTTTTTTGTTTGCACCTTACATTAGGTTGAAACATAGATAATGCTTACATATATTATTATTTTATACTTCATGTTTGCAAATTACTACTTTCATATAGGAGTTTTCACATTTCGATTCAGTTTGATTTTAAGAGAATAAATTAAATCGAACCGGACCATTCATATTGCTCAAACCGGATTGGATTGGACTATTTGGTTATTAAAAATGTTGTAACCAAATGATTTAGTTTGGTTAATAATACATAAATATGATATATCTTTAATTAAAATATGAGAAATTTAATCAACAGTTTGTGAGAAATGATATAGAAAATTTAATATATTTTTAAAACCGATCTAGTTTAGTTCGACTAGTTTAAAAATTAATATAACTGGACCAGACTATTTGATTTATAAAAAATGTTTGAATCGATCTAATTTGGTCTGATTTTTCGATTTAATTTGATTTGGTCCTGTTTTTGGACACCCATATTTTCAAATACTATTCTTCAAGTATTTATCAATTGAGTTAATTTGAAACTGTAAATACCTAAAAGACAACAAAACATAAATGTGATTTTGAAAAGATAGATATACTAAAAATGATGATAAAAGTATGCTAACATAAATCTATTTTTACAGTTAAAATACATAAAATCACGTTATATTTAATGTTTTTAAACACTTATCAGAGCACCGGTGGGTCAATGAAATTTTAATAGGATCTTCGACAATAATTGACAGATATATGGTAGGGTTTGATTTAGGTCTTATTTTATTAAAGCTATGAAATGAGGGCATTTTGATATTTTTATTAAATAATTTAATATGAAGTAGTGAATTTTAGGAGAAATTATTACTAGTTAAAAAATAATTAATATATAAAAAATAAAACTATTTAGACTAAAATGGTGGAAACAACTTAGATAAGAATGTAGGTGAACTTAGAAACAATTGTAATAAACGAATTTTAATAATTTCAAATTTAATTATTAAATTCAATTCATAATCACTAATTTTTTATGTTTTAAAATACAAAGAAACTCATACTCCATCTATTTTAAAAGTGATAGATTCAACCAAGCTTTTTTCTTAAATAATCACGTATTTACTTTTATGATTAATTGTTCCAAATTAGCAAAATTTTATCAAAAAAACTCACACTTTCATATCAACGACAAAATATAAGAACCAAAGCATATTTAATACATAGTTTCAATAAATTGATAATTTGTTTAAACTTAACAATATTGTCGATAGTCACCAATGATAGTCATCATTGCCTGATTTTTATCGATCGTCTCTAGACACCTTAATGGAGTCTTTGGATGTAAAACCTTACAACTGGTATAAAACATGTAATGTTTTACATCTAATGCCTACCGTTAAAACTTTGGTGAGATCACTTATGTGTGGCCTTATTTTCGTGATAATTGTTGGACATTTATTAAGATTGTTCACGACGATCATTGCAACTCTACTTATGACATTGTCAAAGATTTTATTCGGTCAAATCATATTATTATTTTACTAAAATCACGTAGTAAGGATTTTTTTTGTCCGTATATTATGTCATTAGTTACGAAGTTGTGAGTTTTGGTATGAATTTAAAATTGATAAAAAATACAAAAATATCTCCACTCTAGGTAAATAATTTGACTTAATTAAGTTACTACGTGATTTACAATTTAATTATTATTACTTGAAAATTTGCAAGTATGTTGACATACTTGGAGAGAGAAAAAAAGAAAAAGATATTAAAGGGGCTAATTTAGAAGCTTCAAAAAAATAAACGGAGCAAAATTAGGTTTTAATGATTCTTTCTCTAAGAAAACTGGATGCATATTTTACTAATAAATAACCATTAACCAATTATATAAAGCATTGTGTTTTACTTTGTTACAGGTAGATAAAACCATTCTCTTCTTACTTCAATTACAAGTTTAATCATCATAATTAATTTTATTTTTCATATTCATCCTTACGAGATTTAGTATCTTTTTCTCGATTGAAAGGATCGCGCCAGCCATTAGTATTTTTTTGTTTTTTTAGTTTAATCTATTTTACCTTTAATTCAACCTTAAATTTAAATTTATAAGTAATAATTTATTCTATATTTTTTTAATATAAAATTAAGTTAATTTAAAAGTGATATATTAATGTTAAGTAATTTAAATTTTAATATATCTAATAATATGCTAATTTTTAATATACAAAAATATAAAAATAATATATATTTTAATAATGAGTTAAAATATATATATATATATATATATATATATATTTATTAACAATATATATAATGATTATGGTCCAAGATCATCGATATTATTATTTTTCTTATTTAATATCTTATCGTAAGAGAAAGTAGAAAAAAAATTAAAAGATTTAAAAAAGCGTATAGGTAAAGAAGATTAACTACTCAACTATATAATTAATTAATAGTTATAGATTTAAGTATGTTTATATATATTTATCTTTGATTCACGATGATAGAACAAGAATATTTATAGATTATTTTTAGGTGGTAATTTTTACCAAAAATTATTTTATTCTAATAAATGGTATTAATCTTTTAATATTGAATCATTATTATTTAAATTTGTTTTTAATTTAAGATGATTTTGATCTTTTTAAATTTAAAGATGATTTTAGTTTTAAGCATTATCATATTTAAAAATAATTATTGTTTTTTATTAAATTATGTTTTCAAATTCAAAAATAATTTATAATTATTATTATTTGATGTTAGATTTTTATATGTAAATTTTTCTATCGTTAAATACTTTTTTAGAAGGTTATTTTTGATATTTTTCGTGTTTGAAAACAGATTTAGAATTTTTGATTTAAAAAGAAAAAAAGAAAACGTCAACGACGTTTTGGAATTGCTTGCACAAAGAATGGGATTTATAGATTATGATAACGTGAGCTGGAGATATTACGTGTTGATGATAATATAATAATCACAAAAGTATATTTATTTGAAACGGCCATTCATATTGGCGGCATGTAATAAGTGGCAACTGTTATATATTGTATTTATTTTTGGTAATTACAATTAAGGCTTTTTTTTAGTAATATAATTAGGGTTTTTTTAAATTATAACTAAAATTTTATAATTTTTACTTAATGTTGATTTAAGTTCAAAAGTAATTTTTTTTAAAAGCATATAATTTTTTTTAAAATAGCCCACAATTATTTTATAGATTTAAAAAAAAACCTTCTACAGTTTAATCATATAGATTTATATTAATGTATCAAAATATAGATATAAGTTTTATGACCCAATATAATTTATTTATTGGTATTAATCGGTATTGATGGTTTACTTTGACTATTTTTAAACTTAAAATTCAAATATTAATATGATTTATAGATTTCTTAAGATAAATTAATTGAAACAACATGTCATCAAAGTAATTTTATACGTATAACTTATGTAAATATTGATCGACCTAAAGGAATGTTAATATTTGACATAATTACATGTATACTTGTGGTAATAAATATACGAGAATTATTCGGTTTTTATATGTAAACAATAATTTGACTTAAAGGAAGATTTATTGTTCAACGTATATTTATTGTTGATGTTTGATTATTACAACACTATATTACTTACAAGTTAATATTATTGTCCAAACACAAAAAATTAATAGAGTATCCGGTATCTTGAGATAGGATTTACTTTTATTTGAATTTATTATTTTGGTTTTGAGACTTATATGAGTTTGTTTTGTTTACTTATTGTTTTTTGGATTCAATTATGAATAATCTTATTAATATTACTGCCAACATCAATTCTATTTTATGCAAAATGTCACCAACTTCAAGTTATGACAATAAAATCTCTTGATAGTTCTCAGAGTTATGAATTTGGAACTAGTGATAAGGGCTGATTCTCCTACACTTCTTACTGATAAGAGTATTTCTGATCAAAAGAAGGAAAAAGAAAAGTGGGAGAGATCAAATCGTATATGTATAATGATCACGAAGAAAGTCATTTTTGATGTATTTAGGAGCACAATGTCTTGACAAGTTTAATTTCAATGAGGTATAGGGACAAATGCAATACCAGGGAGTACCTCATGGAGATCTCTCATTTTGCTTCCAAATTAAGAGCACTTAAGCTAGAACTCTTTGAAGATTTACTGGTTGATCAGGTTTTGATATACCTTTTGACATAGTTTAGCCAATTTAAGGTGAGCTACGATTGTTAGAAAAAAAACTTGGTCTTTTAATGAGCTTATTTCACACTATGTTCAGAAAGAGGAAAGACTAAAAATAGAGTATTCATCAAGCCTCGATCTCTAAGTACAAGGATAAGGGAAAGAAAAAGAAGAAGTATAAGGAAGCTACAATTAAGTACATAAAATATAAAAGGAAAATTAACAAGTAAAAATTTAGCTACGTTATGGCACAAGAAATTAGGTCATATCTCCAAGTAGAGAACATAAAGACTTACGTCTAATAAAATCTTAAACCCCTTAGATTTCATAGATTTTGATGTTTGTGTTAACTATATAAAGGGAAAATAAAGCAATAAAAAGAGATTTGAAGCCAACAATACTTTAGAAGTCTTATAACTTATACGTACAGACATTTGTGGGCTATTACCTACAATTGCTTGGAATGATCAACAATATTTTATAATGTTCATAGATAATTTTTCTAGATATGACTATTTATCTCTCATTCATAAAAAAAGTCACAGTTATTGGATGTGTTCAAAAATCATAAAGTTGAAGTTAAGAACTAATTGAACAAAAAGATCAAAAGCGTCAGATTTAATTGTGGTGGTGAGTGTTATGGTAGATATGATGATTCAGATGAACAATATCCAAGACCATTTGCTAAGTTCCTAGAGAAATATGATATTGCTCCACATTACACTATTGTTGAGTTCACCCACTATGAATGATGTTGTTGAAAGATGAAACAAGACGCTTAAGAACATGGTAAGGAGTATGATATTTTATTCTACCTTACCAGAATCACTCCGAGGAGAAGCACCTAAGACTGTAACATATATTCTTAATAGGGTTCTAACTAAAGTAACAACCAAAACCCCTTATGAACTTTAGATGAACAAGAAGCCTAGTTTAGCACTTGCAAAACTGGGGATATCTAACTAAAGTAAAGCCTTATAGGCCTAATGAAAAAAAAAATTAGACTCAAGGACGGTGAGTTTCTATCTTATTGGATATTATGAAAAATCTAAGGGATACAAGTTTTATGATCTCACATCTAAGTCGATTTTTAGTCAGGAAATGCTCGATCTCACATCTAAAAGATACAGTTCAAGATTTTGTCTTTGAAGAGGAATATGTTGATATTCCCACATATGTTATTGTCATTGATTAGGATCATATTCTTGACTTTGATTAAGATACAACAAATCAAGACTATCTCGAAGAACCTTACATTCAAGAAATTGTTCTAAAAGGACAAATTTTATCACTTTAATAACTCATGTCATTTAAGGGATCCATTTAAGGAAAGGAAAAGTGCAGTACGAGAAGACTATATTGTACTTCTCCAAGAACATGAGTTTGATATTGCAGAGATGGAAGAAGATTCAATCAACTTTCGTAGGAAAAGTCCTAACTTTCAAAAGTAGATTGATGCAATGAATAAGGAGATTAAGTCCATGAAGGAAAATGACATGTGGACTATTGTCCTATTGCTAAAAGGTGTGAAACCTATTGGTTTTAGATGGATAGTTATGACTAAGAAAGATTTTAATGGTGATGTAGAGAGATATAGGGCTCGTCTTGTTGCACAAGGCTTTACATAGAAAGAAGGCATCGACTATAAAGAGACTTTCTCTTCAGGTTTTTTTTATTTCAGGATTATAATAGCATTGGTAGCGCATTTCAACCTTGAGTTACATCATATGGATGTAAAGACGATGTTTCTCAATGATGAAATTGATGAGACGATCCATCTGATGCAACCAGAAAACTTTATGTTGAGAGACCCAAAGAATATTGTTTGTAAACTTAAGAAATCCATTTATGAACTTAAGCAAGCATCTCAACAATGGTATTTCAAGTTTCATCAAGTGATCATCTTGTTTTATTTTGAGATGAATGTAGTCAATTATTGCATATACTATAAGTTTTGTATGAGCAAGTATATTTTTATGGTTTTTTATACCGATGGAATTTTACTTGTCAGCAACGATATAGGCTTATTGCATGAAACTAAGAGATTTTTAGCTAATAATTTTGAGATGAAAGACCTTCGTGATGCCTCTTTTATATTAGACATACAGTTATTCTGAGGTTGCTTTTAGAGTTTAAGATTATCACAAAAGAACTATATTGAAAAAGTTCTTAAGAGATATGGCATATAAAATTGCAAACTAGGTGATACTTCTGTTGCCAAGGGAGACAAATTTTGTCTCAATGAGTGCCCTAAGAATGATTTTAAGGAAAAGAAAATGCCCAAAATTCCTTATGCGTCAATAGTAGGGAGTCTGATGTATGCTTAAGTATATACACATCTAAATATTGTGTATATTGTTGGGATGTTAAGCAGATATTTAAGTAATCTAAGATAGACCATTAAAAGGTAGCCAAATGAGTCTTGCGTTTCATATAAAGAACAAAAGACTACATGCTTACGTATTGAAGGTCGGATCAGCTTGAGATTGTTGGGTATATGGACTCTAATTTTTCTTGATGTCAAGATAGTATGAAATCTACATTAGACTAGGTATGCCTTCTAGTTTGGGGAATTATCTCTTAGAAAGGTACTAAACATTCTTTTATTATAATCTCTTCTACTATAACGGCATAATTTATAGCATATTACGAGGCGTTCAATCACGGATTATGGTCATAAAATTTTATTATAAGGCTACACATAGTAGATGGTATTGAAAGACCACTTAAGTTATTTTGTGACAATAAGTCAACAATGTTATATTCCACTAACAATATGAGATTGATGAAGTAAAAGCATATAGAGATTAAGTTCTTAATTGTTAAGGAAAGAGTTCAAAGTGTATAGGTGTCTATAGAACAAATCGATACAAACTCCATGATTGCATATCTGCATACTAAGGGATTGTCACCCAAAATGTTTCATGAGAATATTGTTAGTATGTGTGTCATGTCATTTGAGGCTATTTAATTTAACGAAAGTTTATAATTTTAAATGTTTCTTTGATATATACAAATTTCAGTTATTTTAATTTACGGATATTTTGAAGTTATCTTTTGCAAAATAAGGTTTTGGTTTATTTACACTTTAATTTTGGTATGGTTTCATCCCAATAAGATTTAAGATTGGGCTAATTGAAAATAGTTATGCTAAGATCACATTGCGTAAAATTTTTATGCTACACAACATCATGATCCATGTCATTTAATTGTATCGACACATGTGACCATTGATGGGTTGAGTTACGATAAATTTAATGAAGACCATGAGAATGATAGTTGAATTGAATGAAAATGAAATAATATTACTATACATTATTTGGTTTTATCATTGAAATAAAAAAATTATTTAATATTATTTATTTTTTTAAATAATTATTACTTAAAAATATTATTTATTAATAATAATAATATTATTATTATTAAAATTATTATTTTTCTAAATAATTTTTACTTAAAAATATTATTTAATATTATTTAGTATTACTTATTTTTCTAAATTATTACTAAAATTATAATTAAAATAAAATATATTATTAAAATTATTATTTTTTAAAATAATTATTACTGAAAAATATTATTTAATATTACTTATTTTCTAAATTATTACTAAACTATTCTTAAAATAAAATATATTATTAAAATTATTATTTTTTTAAATGATTATTCTTTAAAATATTATTTATTTTTTTAAATTATTATTAAAATAATATTAAATTGTTAATTATTTTTCTACGTATAATCCACGTGTCTCCAAAATTAAAAATAAATTGAAATAAAAAATAAATATTGAAATGGAATAAGAATTGCGAAGGAATAATGAAATTGTTATTACTTATCTTTTAAAAATTTATTCCATTATATTCTTAATCTATAACACAAATAATTATAAAAATGTATGCAATCAATTCCATTATAATTCCTAACAAACAAACATATCATAAGTTACTACCTAGGTGATTTTAGGTTAATGATATTATTATGCATAAATTACATAGGTTTTTTTTAATTGTGATATTTGAAAAAAAGGAGTAAGTACTTTGATGGAAAAGTTTTATGTTTGCTAGATCTCACACATAAATTCTCTTATGTTTGTTATGGCTTCTTCTATCATAATGCATACAATTTTTTTGGAAATTTGAAAAAAAAAGTCATGAAATTCAATTGAAAAACAAATGAGGTACAATTCATTAGTGTTGTAGACTGACGAGTTAGGGTTAAAATTTCCTCTTTATTCTTTATCTATGGTTTCAAAATAGAGATTCTGAAATAGAGAACGATAATTTAAATAAATTTTATTTTATTTTATTATAAATAAAAATTTATGAAAACTAATAAATATTTTAAAAAGAAAATTAAAATTTTAAGTCAATAAAAAATATTTACGAAAAAGGAACAAAAATAAAATATATGTAATTAAATGACATTGGTAAAATCTTGTTATAAAATATTCTGAAATAATAACAATAAATTATATAGTAGTTATAAGATTTTAGAATTTTAAAATTTAAATAAATAGTTTAAATAATTTTTATAAAAGAAAAATTATTAATGTTTTATTAGAATTAAAAAATTAAATATGAAATATAAAATATATAATGCATTATTTATTGTGAGTTAAGTTTAAATGTAATTAAATCTATAAAAAAAATTAAAAAAATTTAAATTTTTATACATTTATACATTTATTAAAATAATGTATATAATTTTAGGAAAAAGGTAGATGAATACAATCTTTATCCTTACCTCGCTTGTATTATAAAATATAAAGTTTATTTTCCATTCTGTATTTCTCATTTTATTTTTCTCATCCTTGCCTACCACAGGATAATCCTAAAAGGGATTTGCTCAATTAGAAAAAATTGACAATCTTATAATTGATGCAATCGAACACAAATAACCATAAATCAATGTAAAAAAACACCAAAAATAAAACCTAAAATTAGAGAAATATAGAGTATCAAAATAAATCGAACTGATCAAGTTCACTTGCGTTTAGTTCACCTTTAAGTGAACTAGAACTTGACTTGACTAATCTAAAATTTAAGTAAGTTAAGATTAACTCATTTCATTTTTAAATAAATTAGATTTAGTAACTCATGAGCTTACTCGTTTATATTTCTAAAAAATAAAAAAAAGTAAAAAATATTTATAATTTTATTTAAAAAAATAATATGAATATAAATATCATCTTTTGATTATATGTTTGTAAAAAAATTAAAAAAATAATAAAAATAACATACTTAAAACTTGTCAATTAAAAATAGCACTCATTATTAATACCTCGTATATATCACTATTAAAAATAGTCTAACATAACATTTTATTATAAATACTGTCCAATTAGATGTTGTTCAAATTGACATACGATAACTTAGATTCATTCAATATTGAACGTCGTTTACGTCGTCTACTTGAAATCCACTCATTATTAAAATAATGCTATTTTTGTTATAAGTTTTACGAATATCATTTTTTATAATTTTTTAAAAAATAATACATTTTAATTATAATTTTCAATAATAATATTATTATAATTATTAAAATGATGTCATTAACAAAAATATTTTATTAAATAAGTTCGTAAAATGCTCGTAAATTAATTGAGCTTCGTTTTGTTAAGTATCTAATCTATTAGATTAATCATAAATGAGTTAAATTAAATTAAATTTTCATATTATACAATAAAAAAACAAATAAGTAATCATTAGAAAATAGGAGAGATAAATGTATAATTTCTTTTGAAAAACTTTATAAAACCAAACTAGAAACAGACATTATACAATGACTTAAGGGAAGAAAGAGAGAGCAAATATAGATTTATCTACGCTACATATAAAAGTCTAAATTATGGAAGAAAAAAAATTAAGTTAAACATTAAAAATCTTTATGACGTTAAAAACTGCAATTTTTTAATAGATATCTTATTTTCTATAATTATTTTATTTTGAAATACAATTTGATAGTTTAATAATTCAATTTTGTATTTTTATTTAGATTATATTGTAAAAATTAATCAAAGAGAAAATTTAAAACAAGTAACGTGGATTTACACGTGTGTTTAACTAGATGATATAAATTTCGAAAAACTAATTCGTCTAATTGTGCCTTTATTCTTTATTTATATATTATAAATAAATAGTTCAGATCACATTTGAAATAATTTTAAATAAAATTTTCTCATATTTTAAAATAATAAATATCTTACCGTTTTATATTTTGTTTTAAATTAAAAAATAATATAAGCAACTTAAATAAAAAACTTATAAAATTAAGGAGTGTATTTTTTTAATAAGTATCTCATAATTATGTTTTTTTAATTATTAAAAAATATTTATTCACGTGTTTGATACAGTTTCAAAACTCAAAGAATTTAACTAACAATATTTATCATATTCATTTTCTATATGCATATTATGTTTTGATGAAAGATTATTACAATAATATTTTGTTAATTGACTCAAAATTTTGTGGTATTTAATGAATTTCATAATTTTATAATTTTACGAAATTTTTTTATTTTAAACATATTGTCAAAATTAATCAAAAATATTAAAAGAAGTATGACAATAAACATGTTTTTAATTAATTTCCTCGAGATCTCTGAATTTGAGAATCTGGCCCAATTTTGTTACAAATAGCCTCATAAAACGATTAGGCAAAACGGCCCACAACCCAATAATTTTAATATTTTTTTTTTACCAAAACGCAATGGCCAATGGCTTTTTTTTTTTTTAAATTGCAATGGCTAATGCCATTGGATCGCAATCATCCTCAAAAATTATAGCATGCATTTAAATTTGGTAAATAAAAAAAACATATATTTTTATTATTGAAAAAATTTAATTTATTATTTTATATAGAATATTATTCAAATTAAAATATAGTTTAAATCAATTTATTGTTAAATTTCATTCACATTTATTATTATTATTGATTTATTATTATAAATTTTACTCATGTTATTTTATATAATTTTTTAAAAAAATTATTTTAAATATTTTGCCACTTATGTATTATTTGGTGAGTATTAAATATATAAAAATTATTTTTAAATATTTTATGTATGTAATTGTTTAAAAATTAAATTTAACTCAAGTATGTTATAAAATGAGAAAAATTATTTATTATAAATTTTATTAATATTATTCTTAAATATATTATAATTTTTATATTTATAATATATTAAAGTAAAATATATAATATTGAATGATACAATAACCATACCTTAAAACAATTTTTTTTTTCTTAAAGAAAAACCTAAACACGTTGAATATTTTTTTAGAACAACAGATTTTTTAAATTTTTAGGGGTCAAGGGGCATAATAACAGATCATGAAAGTGGAAAGGGGAATATTTTCAATTTTCAAAATTTTCCCCAAAGCGCACCAAAATTCCCAAACTTCCCCACCACCGCAATGGTCATAGATCCAAACTCCATCGCCATCACCACCAACACCAACACCACCACCACAGCTGTAAACACATCCACAACCACAACACGTTCCTTCACAAACCCACATCAACAACAAAGACCTCCCCAACAACTCCATCATCTCCACCATCACCCACAACACCCTCACTACTCTACCCACCCATCTCTCTACACCACTCAACCTCTACCCATTCGTCCACTTTCCCATACCCCCACTCAGCCTTCTTTTCTTTACCCAGTTGCCTCCTCTGGCCGTGGCTTCATTAACAGACTTATTCGCCCACTACCCACCTCCGATCAAGCCGTTACTGTGGCCAATCCCAACTCAGCTGGCTACTTCTATCGCCCCTTGGTGGGTCTTCATCAAACTGCTTCTGCTGGTTGTGGTCTACGGCCCCATTTAGACTCGTCCAACCATAACAATTCTGTGCATATGTTGAGGCCGCCTCACAGTTTTCAACAGCAGCATATTTACCAACCTCATCTTGTTTCTTCTGGTGTGGCAGTTAAGGGTGTTCCTGTTTGTGGGCAATCCAAGGTTTATATTTAATAGTTGTTTTTTTTATTAATCATTAATACCAGTGCAAACGTTTATTTTGTTACTAATCTTATGTTAAAATTTTCAACTTAATGCTTTTAATATATTTTTTAATTAATTTGTTATATTATTAAAATATTTTTGAAACAATTACTTTAATCAAAAATTAATCTTTTATTAATTTTATCCAAATATTTAAATTATCTGCGTTGTAATAGAAGTTATAATATTACTAGAAGTTATAATATATAGTAAATAAGATAACGAAGTTATAACTTTTAGATTAAATTGTCAATTTTTTTACTAGAATAATTGATTGAAAAATATTTTAATATTATAAATAATTAATTGAAATAAAAAATATTTAAAAATGGAAATTTTTCTTTAAATACGCAGGAATGTAGTTTTTCCTATTTTAATAGAATTTATCTTATTTTATTTTGATTTATGTGTATAGTATAACCTTTATAGATACATTATCATTTTTAATCCCCTCCCAAAGCTAACATTTTTTTTAATCACGGGATTGTTTAAAGCACTTTCATAAATGTGCTAAATATATTTTAATTTTTTTTATAACGCTATGAATATATGTTTTTTTTAGTGAGGATTAAAATGAAACCAATTTGACATTTTATAACGCTATGAATATATGTTTTTTTTAGTGAGGATTAAAATGAAACCAATTTGACATTTTTAAAAAATTAACTGGGGAATACGAGTTGATAATTGGCCAACTAGCTACAGCCTATAAGTCATTTGAGCTAACCCTTTCGTTTGTCTTGAAGCCCTTTTTTTCTTTTCCTTTCTAATGTCATCGACAAGCCTAAATTTCTACTGGAGTAATTCTTAAAATTCCTATGTTTACATTACAGGTTTGCTGCTCTTATTCTTCTTTTGTTTGTTCAATTAGATGACTTCCATTTGTTTGTAGGTTGTTTCCACAGCTTCTGTTCCCGATAGTAATAGCTACCAGGGTACAGGGTAATCCTTCACTTGATCATCTCCAATTAGTATCATACTGTTTTAGATTACACAGGGACATGAAGAACTCTTTTTTGTGCTTTATGCAGGGAACAAAACAAAGATGATAATGTTGTGATTGTGAGTGATCGTAAGGTATGTGAGACATTTTTGCTTGCCCCTGCTTTTTCATGGGCCTAGTATGTTAAGTTTTGAAAGAAATTGCATGATACTCATCTGCATGTGAATTTATATTTTGAGACCCTTCTTTGTACATATTCTTTTGTCAATAAATTTACCTACATGAGTTGGGATTAATATAAAAAACATGCGTCAGGTATGATATTATATCACTAACAACTCTAAGATTTAAAAATATCAAGAAAAGAAAACCATTATGTTAAGTCTAAAATTTCCTATTCGGGTTTGGGTTTGCTCAAATGGTTTTTTTGGCTTTGATTGGTTCAATTATAGTGAGATGCAATCTACAATCCTAGAATCTAGGAATGGAGAGAAGGGATGTATTGATGTCGATTTTTATCAACGACAGGTAGGATTATTCTTTGTATATCTACGAGAAAGAGAAACTCGTTAAGACCTTCGACCTTTAGGGGTAGCCTTTGGCCCTGTGATGCTTGAGCCAGTAATAAGAATGTAGAACGAAGATGAGATCTAGGTCTCATTTTGTGATGAATAACAAAGAGAATGTTTGTAGATGCTCTTATATCTTAGACAGATATAAGTTAAGAGTTGTTAGATGATGTGTGAATGTGTAAAATGATGAATATATATGGAGTTGAAGTAATCTGATATATATCTCTTACTTATGTAGATACACTAATTGTAGAATCTTAATTATTTCTTCATAATTCTCTTTCGGACAATTAGAGGATAATTATTGGTTATTTATTGTTTTATAAGGATTATCTATTAGTTATGCTTATTTAATAACTCGGTGTTTATTGGGCTGGCTCATAAGGCTTTCTACTAATTGGGAGCACTAATTATTCGCCATATAACATGTATTAAATTGGACCCAACATTAGTCCCTTAAACCTTTTGGGCTTTGATCAAATAGGTGAGAAGATCTAATTGTATTTTCTTTAGTATTTGAATTCGTGACCCTTCCAACCACACTGGCGATGTAGGGCTCGCACTCATGTGTTGTTTTACTTGTCTAGGCGAAGCTCCAGATCGAATCTCTCCAATTGGGGTTCAACTCGACAGGGAACATTTCTATGCCTTAGGCCTTGATGCTAGGTTCAGCAAGACGGTGAAAGAGAACTATCCGGTCTAAGTCCTCGCCTATCATAGAGGCTATATGGGAAAGGGCATCTGCCCGTGTATTCTCCTCCTATGGAATGTGACTTAGGGTCCACAAGGCCATTATGTTCAATAGCTTTTATACTTTTGTAGGCTGGGCCCTCGTATATGGAACTCGCCTAGCACTTGTTTTACAACAAGTTGGAAGTTGCTAAAATAGTTTATCTGTTTGGCTCCCAAGGTTTTTTCTAATTTGAGCCCGATGAAGAGTGTTTCATATTCTGCTTCATTATTGACGCATTAAACAGGAGACGTAATGCCCAATGTAGGGGATCACCTTCTAGAGTGATCAATATGAGTCTGGGTCCATTCCTATTTTTGTTGGAGCCAACGATGTGTAGGGTCCACCTACCCTTTTCTTTCACTGCGTGGTTATTTTGTAGGGATCTCGGTCGAAAAGTCAACCAAGACCTGGCCTTTGATGGCTATACGTGGGACATACTCAATGTCGAACTTGTTGAGTTCAACTGATCATTTTTGTAGTTGGTCATAAACCTCTAGCTTAGAGAGCACTTGTCTAAGTTGAGTATCTGCGGGGACAATTATACTGTGAGTTTGGAAGTATGGTCGTAATTTTTTGGCAGTTACAATGAGTGCAAGACCCATCTTCTCAATTTTTGTTTTGCATCTGAAGGACTATTTGCTCATGTAGTAGATAGGTTTTTGAACACCATTGTCATCCTTTACCAAGGTCGCATTGACAATTGTTTCTAAGGCTGCTAGGTAAAAGGCGAGTATGTCACTTGGCCATGTGCTACTCAGATATTTCTTCAACTCTTCATATGCTGTCTCACAATCTTCATTGAATATGTGTACTTAAGGGGTAGGTCACAGGTTCGAAGGTGGAGAAAGTGAAAGAAACACGTGCTGGTATCGTTAGAATGACCAATTACTAGTGCTTCCACGTAGATATCCCGAGATGTCTTGTGCCTTCGGTTGAGCTAGGCGAGATTCAAATATCAAAAGACGCCTTTTTTGCTAAAGAGTTCTACGTGTGAGCCCCTGGTAATTGGTCATTCTTCCAACGATACTAGGATACACGCATTGTCTCTCGCCTCCTAAGCTTCAAACCTGTGACCTACCCTTAAGTACACATATTCAATGATGGTCCAGATGGGTACCAGCTTCATTGAATATGTGTACTTAAGGGGTAGGTCATAGGTTCGAAGCTGGAAAAGAGCAAAAGAAATACGTGCTGATATCGTTGGAAGAATGACCAATTACCAGTGCCCCCATGTGGATATCTCGAGATGTCTTGTGCCCTCCGCTGAGCTAGGCAGTTCAAACAGAGGTAAACATGCTCGAGGAGGTGGACATGGTGGTAATGGAGATGGAAGACTAGTGGTGGTGCACTTAGTGTTCCTCCACCTCCTAGTAGAGATACTACCCAACAATCGCTAATAAGACAACAAAATAGGGACCGACCTAGCAATATTATAGATTAGATTATGAATTTTGGACCTCTAGCGCTTCATGTTTTGTTTGTTTATCTCATTTGATTTGAACTTCATATCATGGTCCTTTTCTATTTGTTTGGATGATATTTTGATACAGTTAAAATATTTTTTATTATTATTTACGCCTTGAGTCTTACACCTTAACTAGTAGAGGTAAAACACCTCAAGGCTAGTTTTTGCCTTTTAAGACCTTGGGTGCATGTTCATCAATGCACCTTTTTTAGGGTTGGTCTCAATCCTTTTTCAGTTGACCATGAATCCTAGGAACTTTCGTGAGTCCACCCCGAATACGTATTTGTTTGGGTTTAGCTTCATCTCGTGCTTTCGGACAATGTTGAAGGTGTTACTCATATGGGTGACATGATCTTTTGGGTGCTTGTTATTGATAATCATATCGTCTATTTATACTTCCATCGTGTGTCTAATGAGGTCTGCAAACATATTGTTGGCTAGCCTTTGATATGTGGCCTCAACATTTTTCAGGCCAAATGACATGACTTTGTAAGTTTGTAGCAAAATAGCACTTGATTGATCATGAAGCTTGTTTTTTCTTAATTGGGATTGATTTGATTGTATTTGAAATACGCGTCAATAAAGGAGAAAGTGACATGTCCTATCGTGACATCCATAAGTTGATGTATTTGGGGAAACATGAAGCTATCTTTTGGAGAAGCATTATTTGGGTTGGTGAAGTCTACGCAAATGCACCACTGCCAATTGGCTTTTTGACTAGGACCACATTTGCCAACTAGTTGAGGTAAGATACTTCTGTTATGTACCTAACTATGAGGAGCTTGTCAACCTTCACTTTTATGGCTGTATATCTTTCTTGATTACACGACCTTCTCTTTTGCTTGACCATCTTGAATTTTGGGTCTATGTTAAAATGATAACTATAACCTTAGGGTCTATTTTGGGCAATTTTTTGTAGGACCAAGTGAACACATCCTTATTTTGTTGGAGAAATACATATAATTTTTCTTGCTCATCTGACGGTAATGATTTACCCACATAGACGATCTTGTGAGGCTCAGAGTCGGACAGGATTAGGAGACGTGTTTGCTCGATTCGTTCAGATGTAGGAATGGGGCTTATCGAGGGTCTAGTTCTTGCTTAAGCACGATGGAGGATGACATACCATGTGGTGGTAGCAATGTGCAACCAAAGGATAACTGGTTGGCGGTGGTTGCACGCAAGGGCCTATCTGGTCGACGACTTCGTTTGTCGACAACACTTATCCCTAGCGGCAATTCCTGGTCAGCCATGGCTTGGTTGACAATGACGGGTCCTTTTCTACGTTCGGTTATTGAGCAAGGGATTGAACAAGATGACCTTTTTCGATCTCCATTAGGATCAGAATATTGGAACTAGTTGACTGATTCATGGTTAGTCTTGGAAGCACATATGATTGAGTTTGGTAGAGATTTTGTAGTCCAGATAGATGAAAGACATTTTCTTAGAAAACCTTGCTGTAAGTTGGCTTCCTTTCAAAGGCCTACGTAGTTCTTTTGTAGAAGAAAAGTTTGAGAACACTTATGAATGTCTTAAAGATTCAATTTTTTTAGCTTAGCTGAACACACTTGTTTTTCATAAACTGTGTTAAATGTTGATGTGGATTTTTATCAAACACTAGGTAAGATTGTTCTTTATGGATCTACGAGATAAAGAAATTCGTTAGGACTACAGATCATGGGAGGACCTTTGGCTCTCCGATGCTTAAGTCAATAATGATCTTTATATATATAAAGAGTAGAAGTAACTTGATATGTATCTCTTACCCATGTACATAAACTTGTTGTAGTATTGTGATTATTTCTTTCGGATAATTAATTATTAGTTATTTACCTCTTTATAGAGATTATCTAGTAGTCATGCTTGTCTCACCCAACTAGATGTAGTTTGTTCACTTCTAGAATGCTCTAATCTTGCAATGTGTTTGTGTTATTATTGTTCTTTTGGCTCCTCCTAGTCCTGGTAGAAAAGATGCCGTTCACACTTACACACAAATTGATTACAATAATTAATTACACTTTCACTAGTCACAAATTTTCATATTAGAGATGGCACTACTTCAGTTCGGATCAAATCTGACCTGAATTGATTTGTGATTCAATTTGAACTGAATTGGTTCAAGCTAAACAGATTTGGGTCAGGTCGGGTTGGATAATAGACACGGATCGAAAAGGGACCCATTTGACCCCTTTTTTAAAATGAAAATGAAATAGTATGTTTTCATGCAATTGAAAAAGTGGATAACCGAATGGGGACCCAAATAGACCCCTTTTTGATCCAATCTGTTTTGCACTGAACTGTTTATAATAAAATGTATAATGCCCGACTTGTTTTTCGTCCCGATCTGACCCGAACAGGTGGGCTATGTGCGGGGCATTGACCCATCGAGTCAAATTGCCCTCTCTATTCCATACACTGCTAAAAATGCTGTCTTTTTCCCTCATGAGTTCATTTTTATCTTATCATATGAATTAACCTTCCAACTTAATCTCTTTTTTGTAGGTTAGAATCACAGATGGGGCTTCTCTATATGCACACTGCGGGTCATGGTTAAGGAACAATCTTCCTGAAAAATGCCAGGTCTGCATCACAGGATGGAAGATATTTTTTAGTTGTATTTAAAATTGAGCACTTTTATACAAAAATAAACTTCTGATACCCTAGGACTTTAGCAAATTGAATTATAGTTGCAGTATCTGTATCTTCATTAAGGCCTTGCTGCCATTAAGTTCTCTTCTCTAAGAGCTTCTTAAAAGTCCTCCTGGAAAATGTAGTTAGGCTACAATTGAGGTGTATGTTCCAAACACACTTTTTTAAAATCTATATGGGACTATGGGCAATACAGATGGAGGGTTCACTTTTTATTTGATCTGATTATTGTTTACTTATGCTTTCCATTAGCGTTGAATATATTTTTTGGGCAGTCACAATATGGCGATGCTATATGGTCTCTTCCCCAATCTTTACCTGTACCTACCGCAAGTGATATTGATCCAAAGGAGGAAGTTCAAGAAGAAGAAGAGGGAGAGGTTAGCTGCTTTCTTACTCTGCTTCATTTAGCGTGGCATACTAGTAGCAGGGTTGGATAATATTTTGAATTAACTGTATTTACAGAGGAGGCAAATCTGTTCCATTCACTGATTTTCTGGAGTGTCAAGCTATTGTATCCTCTGCTAGTAGCATTCTTAATGATTCTCACTAAATCCACATAAAAATGTCCTAAATTCATAACAAATTCTAAAGGGTTAATCATCAAATTGCTGAATGTATTTTATTTTTACACTTTTGAAGACCGAAGAGTGTTTTGGATGCACCCACTCTCTTGTTTCTAATGATCAGTGTCAATTCTGGTGTGAATTTCAAATTTCAAATTAGGAACAATTACAATTACACTTATATTTACATTTTTTTTCATTTCATCGTATATTTCTCTTCAGAGATGATATTGTGGAATTTTGATTTTCTACTTTATCCTCTATTTCATCATTTACTGAAAACTCTGATCCAAGTAACTCCAGCTAGCCTGTTACTGACTCCAGGATGAGGAATCTGTTAGGCATTTATCCAAAGAAGACATATTGAAAAGACATATCAAACGAGCTAAAAGGGTCCGAGCACGGTACGTTACTTTGTAATATTCAGTTTTCATATCACTGTATGCCTATATATGGTTATTTTTGGTAACTTAGTTAATGATTTTTACAAACTAAATCTGGTTTCAAATTACAATTACATCTATGATGAGCTAGAGTATGTACATGTAAAATGTTCCAAATGAAGATTGAATTTGAATCAGTAGGCCATATAGACATCAACTTATAATTGTCCTTCATGAAATTCAAAAAGATATAGAAGTGGAATCTTTTGCTTTTTATTAATGAGTTACAGAAAACTGAGAGAAGAGGAAGGAATGGAAGGAATGAAAAAATAATTCTCTCTTTACTTCGTAAAGTGTATATTACATCCTATTGATACTCAAACTCTGTTACATGATAAGACCATACACCTTAGTAGTAGAGTAGTACAACTCTAAACTAACTTTGTAAAAGAACCAATTACACAAGTGATAGTATCTCTTACAAGTATCCACATGGTAAGTATCATACATCCTTACATCCCCCGAAGCTGAAGGAGCTGGAAGAAGTAGAAGCTTGGGCCTATGATTCAAATATTGAGAGATAGGTAAAGGTTTGGTCAAAGAGTTAGCAAGTTGATCAAGTGCACCCACATGTTGCACATCCAAGAGATGTTTCTTAATCAAATCATTCGTACAATGAAAATCAATTTCAATATGCTTCGTACAAGCATGAAAAATAAGATTGTGAACAAACATAGCACTAAGTTTATCACAAAAGATAATTGGAGGAACCCATAACCAAAGTAACTTAGTAGCACGAGTGGTAACAACCCCATATTCAGACTCCATACTAGAGCGAGAAATAATATTTTGCTTATTAGAATGCCATGAGCCTAAACTATCACTCAAACACACAAAAAGCCCCAATACTCTTCCTATTATCATGACACGAAGCCCAATCAACATCATTAGATGCTACTAACGGAAGAAGAAATTGGAATATGAAGGCCAAAATGAGAAGTACCCTTGAGAAATATAAGAAGACATTTAAAAGCCACCCAAGGAGCATAAGTAGGACAAGATAAGAACTAGCAAAACTTGTTGACCACAAAATTTATATTTGAGTGAATGAGCAAACAATATTGTAAGGCACCAACTAAACTTCGAAACTGTGTAGGATTCTCAAGAGGAGCACCCTTTAAGTTTTGTGAGGATTGGACCAAAGGACATAGGGGTATCCAAAGATTTGGAGGAACCAAGGCCACACTTATCCACTAAATAAGAAATATACCTATGTTGACACAAGTGAAGACCTGTGGATCCATGGGACACCTCTATCCCAAGAAAATATGAGAGATCACCAAAATCTTTTAAAGAAAATTGAGAATGAAGCTGGGAAATGAGATCAAAGAGCATTTGAGGATCACTATTAGTTATTAAAATATCATCAACATATACAAGTACCAAAGCAATACTAGGTGTAACCTTGAGAAATAGAGAATAATCAAATTTGACATTTGAAAATCCATGAACAAGAAAGCAATACTCAACTTTTGAAACCTGACAAAAGAGGCATGTTTTAAACCATGTAAAGGCTTTTTAAGTTTACATACCATACCAGGAGCCAGTTCAAAACTAAATGGGGGATCCATGTACACTTCCTTAACAAGATCACCATTGAGTAAGCCATTATTGACATCCACTTGGCAAATAACCCATCCTTAAGTAACAACTATACTAAGAACCACCTTGATAGTAGTGACCTTTATAATTGGACTGAAAGTTTGAGTATAATTAAGGCCTATAACCTGTAAAAACCCTGAGCAGCAACTATGGTTTTATTTCTTTCAAGAGAGTGATCAGACTTGAGTTTAACCTTGAAAAACCACTTACAATTAGATGGTCTTTTTGCATCGAGGGAGTTTAACAATCTCCCATGTACCATTAGCAATTAAGGCTTTATACTCACAATCCATAGCTGCTTTCCATTAACTAAATCCTTCTTAAAAGACTTAGGTTTAAGAAGAATGATAGTTGCCTTGTACACCTTTGGTTTCAAGTGACCAGTTTTACCATGAGTTTACATAGGATGATATTAACAATAGGTGGAACTAGAGGAATGGGAGCAGGAGCAAACTTTGGAACGGAAGAAACATGAGAGGAAAGAACAGATGGAGAAGAGAGACACGATGTAGAAGGGGGAGAGACAATGGGAACCTTAGAACAAATATGAGACACAAACGAAGATGAAGGTAAAGTGACTAACCAATCTGACCTTTGAAAGTGAGCAAATTTAGGCATATGTGAAAAATGAAATTGGTTTTCAAGAAAGCATACATGGCTATTGATAAAATACTTGGAAGAACCAAGGTCATAACATACATAGGCTTTTTGTATACCAACATAACCAAAGAACACACATTCAAAGGATCGATCATCTAATTTGTGCTTATTATAAGCCCAAAGGCAAGGAAAACAAGAACATTTAAACACCTTTAAAACAAAATAATCTAGTTTCCTAAAGTAAAGAATTTCATAAGGAGATCTTTTAAGGAGTTCTATTAGTCAAATAGATTGCAATCCTAAAAGCATGACACAAAACTCTTTAGGGAAATGTGCATGTAAATGCAATGTAATACCTTTTTCAACAATACAATAATGTCTAGACTCAACACACCCAATTTGAGCAAAAGTGTAAGGACAAGTCAACCTATGAAGAATACCCTATTTCTCAAAAATAGAGACAATAGGTTGAAACTCCATCACTGTTAGTTTGAAAAGATTTAATGGAGATACTAAACGCTTTTTCAATCATACTCTTAAAATAAGTAAGAATAGTAGTAGTCTCATCTTTGATTTTTTAAAGAAAAAATCCATATAAATTTGGAACAATCATTAACAATGGATAGAAAATATCGATCACCATTGCAAAAAACAATAGAAGATATCCAAAAATCCATATACAACAATTCTAAAGGTTTAAAAGATCTTTCATGTAGTTTTGGGAAGGGTTGTTAATGAGACTTGGAGATTTCACTCTTTACAAAATTCGATTTGGTACATAAAAATCGTGGACTTGAAGAAAAGTATACACAATATCAAACAAGGGATTTCCTAAACGACTATGCCAATCAACTAAAGATGCAGAAAAGGAGCTAAAAGGATGAGAGAGACAAGAACTTTCCTGAGAGAGTGCACAAGACCATCCAATAGTGCAAGTCCTTCAATCTAATAAAGCCCATCCTTACTCACACCCTAGAAGACAGTGCTTCTCATAGACAGATCCTTAACATAAAAAACAACAGGACAAAATTCTATAAAGACATTGTTGTCTTCACATAATTTTTGAACAGAAAGAAGATTTGTTGTAGTAGAAGGAGCATGGAAAAGTGTTTGCAAAGATAGTACACATTTTATTATTAACAACAAGAGTACTAGAACCTATGAAAGTTATAGAAAGTTGAGAGCCATTACCAAGTTGTACTCCATCACAGCCATTAAAAGTAACATGATTGCTAATATTGGAAGCATCAAACGTGATGGGGGTGACTAGCACCGAAGTCGAGTAACCAACCATTTCCTAAAATAAAGGAGCCATCAGAAGCAGTCATAGCAAAAGTCTAACCTCGAAGTGGACCTTGATGTTTCCTAGTCATAATATCACGCAGAAGAAAACAATTGAAAGCGCTATGGCCAGGTCTATTGCAAATCTAGCTGGTTGGTCTGTCTCTTTTATAATCATTGGAACCATCTCGTGTAAAGGAGGAATCAGAGTGAACAGAAGACTGATAATTCTATTTGTTAGTAGGCATTGAGGAGACCTGACCTTAAAGAAATTGTTGCAAACTCCAAGGAGGTTGTTTCTGTTCAAAGGACTTATTTTTGCTAGAAAGCACTAATTATTCTAATTAGAGCCACCACGGCCAAAGGAAGAAGTATTTGTGTGATGCACTTGTTCTTGAGTAAACTGATGTTGTCTCTTAACCATTCGCTCATACCGATTGAGCATATTATGAAAGAGACTCAGGCAGGGAATAGTTTCACGCATGTTGATACCATTAACAAATGGCAAATAATTTGGTCCAAGTTAGATTGAGGCACCAATGCTGCTAGATGATGAGCAATACTCTTTGCATGCGCAAGATAGTCAGAAACTAAAATATTATCTTTACAAAGACACTGAAGTTGTGATTTCAAATCCATAACTATAGATTAAGACTCATCATAGTCTCCAAAAAAAGCCACTGTTCACGAGCGTTGTCTTTGTTAGAAACATGTATCAACATCTCACTTGTTATCGTGCTGAAAATCCATCCTTTAACATGGAATTAAGACAAGTCCAGCTTGTGAAATCATGATTTGGAGTTGAATTTGAAGAATCAAGAAACAGGGAACCATCTGTCAGACCTTCAATTTTGTAGACAACAATCTAGCTCTCCATTTGTTCACGCCATAGAGGGTAGTTATTGTGATCCAATCTCATAAACAAGGAGATCGAATTTGGTGGTGGAGGAGAAAGGTTGTGCAAGAATTCCAATTGCAGAAGAGACTTGCAAAGAAGAAGATTGCAATTGAGTCTTGGAGTACTGTGTGAGTCTTTCTGAACATCTGGTGGAGTGTTCAACACATCTTGGTAAGAAGCCATAGCAAGTTACGAATCAAGAAAAAGAAACCCTAGATGTAGGGCTCTGATACCATAATGAGTTACAGAAAATTGAGAAAAGAGTAAAGAATGGAAAAATAATTCTTTCTTATTACTTCGTGAAGTGTATATTATATCCTATTAATACTCAGACATATTACATGATAAGACCATACACCTTATTAGTAGAGTAGTATAACTCTAAACTAACTTTGTAACAGAACCAAATACACAAGTGATGATATCTCATACAAGTATCCACATGGTATGTATCATACATTCTTACAGTTATGAGCTTCTTATGCCAGTTGATTTTATAATCTGAAATTTTTTAAACATCATAAATTGGTTATATCATTAAGTAGTCACCCTTTCCCTCTTCATTTTGATTTGTTATGTTAATTTATGGTGCAGTTTCTCTGAAGGAATTTGTATATGTCAACAATTTCTTTACTAATGACATTCATATTTTCATTGCAGAAGCTAATTTGCAGATTTAAACTACATTGGTTTTTTTTAATAGGTTAAGAGAAAAACGGTTACAACGAATTGCAAGGTACAAGTCCAGGCTTGCTCTTCTCCTTCCCCCACTGATGGAACAACAGTTCAGAAATGACGCAGCTGCTGGAACCTGACAATGCTAACGTGTTCAAACTTGCTTGCAAACCTTAAGATGATTCGTTGTGAGTTAGTAAATATTTTGCTGATTGCTTCAGGAGTAAGAAAGTTTTAGAGTGCCTAAATTGATTACAGTGATTGATCCAGATATCGGCTAAACTAGTTGTCAATAGTTTAATTTTCATAGCTTTGTATTACATTTTCTTTTGGGCTCCTCACATCTTCATGTAAAATACATCCAACATTTAGACCATTAAGATCAAATTTAAACAATCTTAAGCCATTTTATACCTTTTTAAAGAAATGGGTTACCTGCTGGTTATGTTATTATTTATTTATTTTTTTAACTTGATTTCATATTATGTGTTTCTAAGATTAGGAAAAAAATGAAAAAAACAACATTGGGATGCCAATCATGAAAAAAATCCCAATTAGACTGAACTATTTGTATACAAATACTCCCAAGCGGTCTAAAAACTAAAACAAACAAAAGCAAACAATGCTAATTGAAAAATGACTTGGACCTAAAATGAAAAGCTCAACAAAACCCTAAAACACAACGGGCTAATAGCTTCAGCAAAATATCAGATTAATTATATCTTCAGTCAGGAAGAATCTGCTCGCTGTCAGCATCTGCTTCTGTTTCAATCTGAGGCTTTGGAGCTTGGCCTGCTCCAGGTGCCTGCTTCTTTTTAATCCCACTCACAATGTCATCAATCCTCAGTAGCATGCAGGCAGCTTCTATTGCTGTCTTGAAGGTTTGTGCCTTCACATTGTAGGCATCCCAGATCTGAAAATATATGAAAAACATGAATATTTCTGGGAATATAGGACAAAAGTAATCATGTTCGCTGACTTGTCAGAAGTGAAGTAATATTTCCCTAAAAAAAGTAAAGATATTGATGACCGCATTTTGAAGATATTTTAAAAACATTGTCGTTAAAACCCATAATGTGCCAACTATTATATATGAAAGTAAAACCTTTCAACAAAACCAGAACACCTTCAGAGTGTAGCATTGATCACATATAGCATCTACGATTACACCCAACAGTTAGCAATGTTCATGAATTATTAGAGAATACAAGCCAAGGGAGATGAGTTTCCAGCAAATATCCCCATCAGAACAATAAGTCAGACAGGCATTAAAAATACATACATACCTATGGTTATATTCTCTACTAAGCTAAAAAAATTCTCAAATCTGTTGACCAAAGCATTAATCTGTGATGTATCCATTTTTACGGTGACAATATCATAGAATCATTTTGATCTGTACACAGTCTATCACTTAGTTTCAAATGTAATAGAGCATAAAAGGGAAACTGAAGACGCACCTTCTGCTCTTTCATGTCAGCAACTGCACCACTGTTTCCATCTATACCAATCCATGCATTTTCTCCGTTTGCATGCTATAGTAGTTCAGCCAATATTAAGCACAAATCAGCATGATTACAAGCAGATAAATTATAATGACAAAAAAAACTAAGCTACAGCCTACACATTCCCTCCTACCTTCCCTTGCAGTGCAGTCATGGTCCGAATCACATTCACACCACAATTCTGTGCCAAAGTTCTTGGAATGGCCTCAAAAGCTACAGCAGCTGCTTCATAAGGCCACTGTTTTAAACCCACCAAATGAGCAAAATATCTTAGCAAGGTAAAATTATGAAGAACAGCACAGCAGCTGCACTTTTCCTAATTTATGTCCTTAAGATTTTAAGGTCAGGTGACAGGCATAGGCTTACTCAAAGAAGGGTCATAATGATAACTAAAAAAAGGTGAATATACTAGCAGTTAGCAGCACACGAATGGCATACAATGCACCTTATATGCACTCTAAAAGTCACCTATAATGCAACTTAGGAGGACTGATTCACTTATAAATAAAGAATAAATAAGAAGCTACTTTTCAAAAAAGGAAGAAAAAAAAGAATAAATAAGAAGCTGTTCACCTTTTCAATTCCTTCAATAGATGAACTCTTCTGCTTCAAAGTAGCAGATACAGTCAACTCAGTAGCACCACCTCCGGGTACAAGCTTTGGATTCTTTAATATATTCCTTGCGACAGACATGGCATCCTGTGGAATAAAATAGGGGAATCCTTCAGTATTAATATGGGTTGGGGCGGGGGGGAATATTTATTTCACATGTATTTGTGAATACCTGTAAATTTCTTTCAACCTCATTCAAAAGATCCTTACTTGCACCTCTTAGAAGTACTGTACAAGCTTTTGGATCTTTGCAATCAACAATAAAAGCAAAGAACTCATCCCCAATTTTCTTAACCTCAAATAGCCCAGCCCCAGTGCCAACATCAGACTCTTGCAATTCATCAGGTCTGTTCACAATTACAGCACCACAAGCCTTGGCTATTCTATTGTTGTCCGTCTTTCGCAACCTCCTGATTGCACTGATGCCAGCCTTGCTCAAATAATGACATGCCAAATCGCTAAGTCCCTTCTCTGTGATGACTATGTCTGGTTTAAACTTAATTATCTGTGCACAAAGGTTCTCAATGTATTCCTCTTCCATTTTCAACAGCACTCCCCAGTCTTCTTCCTTAACAAGTTCAGCATTGGTCTGATTCTCACCCTTTTTGTATTCCAGAGGACAATCAAGGAGTATGATGCGTGGGTCGACAATCTTTCTTCTCATTTTTCCAGGGGCAATAACATCTTTGTTAAACATAACTCCTTTAAGGACTCTGGAATCTTCCAGCTGCCCACCAGGAACCTTCTCAACCTTAATGTACTTTTTGATATCCACTTCCCGCAACCCTTGCCCAAGATCAACACCAACTGTTGTCGTGGCATCAATTGCTAAATCCTACAAAAAAGAAAAGACCAAAATATGAAAATTCAGAATTACACATGATAAAACCATTTAAAAGTAATGAGAAAAGGAACAGCTCTGGTCGGTGAAGTGCGGATCTAACAAAATTATCTATTTGCCATACAAATCATTAGCTATAGCCTATACATTATACCCTCACACCATAGCGCACCATTGCAACAAAATCAATATAACAAATACAGTTGGAAAATTATAAAAAACAGAAAATTCATACATACAATAGATTGTTTGAAATGTCAAAAACACAGGCTATGGCATATAAATAAAGTAACCAGATTATGCTACATCAATCCAATAAAGCAAAACCAAAAGAAAATGGAGAATGACAGGAAAAGGAAGAGGTGGGGAAAACTACAGGTATGATAATGTATTAATATTATCTTTAAACAATCAGAGAAAGCAGGTTACACCTAAATGTTGCAAAGCACCAAATATTGAGGAATTTCTCTAGAAGTTTATGCGAAAACTAGATGGATGAAGCTATGAAACCTTTGCCTAATAGTAATTTGCTTAAATTCAGAGTTTCTGTCAAGTGTATTAGATGACACTGAGAAACAGAGCAAAATGCTCATAGAGTTGCACGCTTTGACAAAGAACTGAAAAGAAGCTCTAAGAAGCACATAAGGCCAGGCTAGGTCCATCAATACAGCTGTGTAATCATAAGGTTGTAGATCAGAGAGACAGAATATCACTTATAGACCCATGTTGATAGGCTTGATAATAAGAAGATACTTACAGCAATCAGATCCCCAAATTGACTTGTGAACTTTGTGCCAATACAGCTCTTAACCAGTCCCAACATTGCTGCCCCTGATGCACAATTTCACCAATTAGTTGTAAAATTCATAAACAAGTCAATATTTCAAATTTTGATATCACAAGCCTTATACAAAGAGGTTGCATCATATGTGTTTCTGAATGTAGTGACATTAAAATTCTCAGTATAAGCAAAATTTCCAGTAACTAATGCAACAATAAAGGCTAAACTACAAATTTGGAGGCAACCGTTCCATCATTTGTCCACACTTTAGTCCCAAACTTCTAATTTAACAAAAGTTTAGTCCCTACCTCTACATTGATCTACATTTTGGTCCTGAGATTTTTTTCCACGAAATTTAATCACCAACCCATAAAATTTCAATTTTTTTTATTAAGACATAAAATTTCAAATTTAGTCCAATTGTTAGCAACCCACTAGATGTCCATGTGCAATGTCATATGTTTCACATGTCAAAATAAAATTTAACACTTGCCATATAATTTTAACCAAAATTAACAGTGACTACTATGCATACAGTTTTCTTAACATCAAATAGTGTTATTTTTAAGAGACCTGAAAAATTGGACTAAATTGTAAAATATTCAAAGGTTGGGGACCAAAGTGTAGATAAATTCAAAAGATAGAGAATAATTATGTGCAAAATAAGTTTAGGGACCAAAGTGGAGATGCATACAAATGCTAGGGACAAAATTACGTGAAAATTTTTGTGGGCAAAGTGAAATCTTCATGCAAAGGTTGGGGAGTGATTATTTAAGCAAAAAAAATGGCGTTATCATTTTGCCAAGATACAGAAGAGCATTCTTTTCTGTCAAAGAACCAGGCAGAACAGGTTACAAGATCTGAAAATCCTATTCCACTGGCACAGAAAACAAATCGGTTGGCTGTGTCTAAATCACAAAATACTTTTCTAATGAATGCACCAATAACCAAAATAATCAGAGTCCTAATAGCAGCCATATAAGTTAGAGTGCTTCAGAAACTTACGATCATTGACATCAATGGACATGGCAATTTTGTCGAGCACAGCAACAGCATCCTCCAGAGCTTTGTTATAGGCTGCAAATCAAGCACAATTTGCAGAAACATTTTTGGTTTTCATTTTCTATGAATTTCAAGCATTATTGACAACGTGAAGAGCACAATCCATGGGTATTACACACCCACAAGGCCACAATCATAATTACCTCGACAAATAACTGTAGGATGGTACTTTTTGTCAATAAATGCCTCTGCAACATGGAGCATTTCTCCAGCTGCAACAAAATTTCAAACTATGACTGAGGGACACCAGAAAGGATATTCTATGATGTGCTCTCCAAACGAGAATTAAGTGTATGCAAAAGAATAAAACAAAAATCCAAAACTTGGGAGATGAACAAGAATGAAGCGTGATCCATAAATGCTGCAGAATGTCAAAATTACATTTTTGATGTATTACCTTGATTAAGATCTCAATTTTTATGCATTCAAAGCAAAATTCCTTGGTAACTAATGAAGCAACACCATTATGAAAATATGAGGATACAGGTCCAGACCAGAGGACATACCTAGAACAATAACAGATGTTGTTCCATCTCCGACTTCCTCATCTTGTGTGCGACTCAGTTCAATCATTGACTGCAAGAAAACCAAAAAGGGAAAATATATCAGAAAGAACAGAATCAGATAATTTTCTAGCAAGAACAAAATAATTATAGGAAAAAAAACTTCATGGAATCGAAGTATAGAGGATAAAACATAACATGAGTAGGATATCAAGTGAATGAAATTTATCATGCCTTTGCTGCTGGGTGTGCAAGGTCTAATTCACGAAGAATAGCATTTCCATCATTGGTCACCACAATTCCTGCTCAGCATCAAATGAACGAAAAAATCCCCATAAATACAGTAAATGTAACAGGTCAGACAAGATTTTATGCTATTTTGGCTTAAAACCTCCTTCAAAGAGCTATTAAAACATGAATCTTTTGGGAATGAAGTGACAATTCTAGGATAAAACAAACGAAATAGGTGCTTCAAGCCTTCCGGTATAGTACCAATAGCTTACAAAAAACAAATATGAAAACTATAGAAATTAAAGAATAAATTTGGCACTTCGAGAGACCAGCACCTCCCAGTTCAAACACAAGGTTTGTAATCAAATCAATTCCACACTTTTCTTATTACTTACTAAGCCTTAAATGCACATTATTGATAGTGGAATAAAATAAATCCTGCAATAATAGGAGCTGGATATTCTAGATAATAATAACAATGGTTATTAAATCAAGGAAAAGATAAAATAAAGATAATGGGCTTGAAAAAGTCTTGCCCCACTTCCATCTCTTGCTGCTATACCAGGTACACTTGTAACGAATCCCCACCTCTCAAAGAACACCCATGTCCTCAAGGGTGGCATTGGGATACTTCTCATAGCTTCACGATCCTCCCATGTAGCCTCTTGAGGGAGGCAATCTACACCAATGATAAGCATTTCTTCCTTCCCCTTTTTGATTCCTCTATCTAGCACTGCTTTAGGAAGAGGTAAAAGCTCATCTTGATGATTCATCAAAGGAAGATTAGTTTGTATCAAGTTATTAGATCCTATCTTCTTCTTCAGTTGAGAGACATGGAATATTGGATGAATTCTTGAAGAACTAGGTAGCTTCAGCTTATATTTGGATTTCAAGTTTAGATTTAGGTGGAAAATATCCTATAATTATAATTATTATCTTTCATATCATTTTTTTAAACTAAATGATTATTTAAGGTAATATTTCTATCTCATTATTTGTTAAGTTTTTAGTATTTAAGCAATGTTGATTATCAAGAAAACAAATGAGAATGAAATATATTTTTGAAACATTAATTGGGTGGCTCTAGTCCGTCAGAGGCTAGGAACTTGAGAGGCCATGGTTTCCTCAAAAAACCATAAATTTATTAATTTCCTTTAGTTTTTGTCATTTTAATAAAAGATACGAAGTGAGTTCGTATCACCTTCAACTGTATTCTCCTTTTCAAGACGATGCTTTGAATGATTCGAGTAGTATGGCAACATTTTGAACAGAGTTCAAAATTAGGAGCAGCAAACATTTTACAAGATATGCATGAAATTACCTCCGCTAGCGTCAAGTAGCATCTTTAACATGGATCTGGGACCTAAAGTTGTACGAATAATATCAGCAACAGCCTGTCGAGTATGAAAGCATACGTTAGAACATAAAACGAAATGAGTCAACAAGAAAAGAGAAATCAACGAACAAACACTGCGAATTTAAATATTGTAAAAGAAAATTATTACACGTAAGGGAATAACAGAACACGAAGGGCTAAGATAGCAATGAACTAACACATTAAGTCTTAAAAGGCAAATCCCAAAATAAATATTGTAAGATGAAAACCTAATATAATAGAACATTTCGAAAAGGGGAAAGAAACACTGACCTTTGATGCTTGAATATTGGCATGTTGCACCTTGCTTCCAGACTCCCGCTTCAGAGAATCCTCTGAGCATCGTGAATCACAATTTCATTTCATTGAAATAACTAAAAACAGATAAAAAGAAAATCCTTTTTGCACCAGATTAGATCAATGCAAGCGCAGGACTCTTTCACATGTTAAATTAAAAAAAATAACAAGTTTAAGATAATTAAAGTAATAAATACGCAAAGAAAAAGGAGAGAACTTACTCAGAACTAACATCGGTGAGTGCATGATTTTGCTCTACAGTCTACGATATTGTTGGGAAAGCAAAACCCTTGAAGAAAGTTATCCTAAATTCATAAAAAAAAAGAGTTTTAACCAGATTCAGAACATTTAGCGAAGTTTAAGACAATGTGAATACAATAGAACCCAAATGTGTAGACAAAATGTTGAAAAAATAAAGATATACCACGAAACTTAAACAGGGTTTGAACACAAAGGAAAAGAAAACCCTGAGCTGTAAGTAAAATGGAAAAGCTGAAGAGGATAACAAGTCGGAAATGAGAAGAACCCTAAGCGATGTGTGGGAAGAGAAGGGCGATCTGAATGAACAAGCGGGTTTATTTAGGGGTTCACTTCAGCCCTTCGGACGTATAACTTTAAATGAGGGGAGTAAGTTTTACACAATTAATGTTTTGAGAACTCAGTCTCAAAACTATATTTAATGTGGTATATATTAATTTTAATTATAAAATTTATTAAAATATTAAAATTTATATGCTCAAATTATATCAAATTTCTTACAAAATTATGCACCCGTACCTGCAGTATAAAACAGATTATCTATTCATAGATTTAAGATATATTTGATAAAAACATATACCCACGTATTTTCGTAGTATACTAATAATTCCTAAATTTAATTTTAAATATATCAATAATTTAAAATTAATATTTAATTAAAAATTTTAACATAAGTATTTTCGTAGTATACTAATAATTCCTAAATTTAATTTTACATATATCAATAATTTAAAATTAATATTTAATTAAAAATTTTAACATAAGGGCAAAATATTAAGTGAAAATTGTCTTTAAAGTTATTTCTTATCAATAAATCACCTCTTAATCCTAACTTACTATTTCTACGTATCTTTGCATGAACAATATATCACATGATTTTATTATGTAGTATCAAAGTATTAGTATCTTTATTTTACCACCATATCATTTATATGTTATATCATATAGACTATATTTCCTTTGATTTATTAGGTCATTCTTTTTATTATCTAATATGTTTTTTATTGGTTCTGAGTTTGTATCATTATTTATATTGTTCACCGTTTGTATATTTCCTTATATTTTGTTTAAGATGTTTTTTTGAGACAACTAAGGTGTGTTTTTCAAATCTTATGAGTGTGTTCATCTTTCTCTAAATCATTCATATTTCTTGAGATTTGATTTATCACGTAAATGTTAATAAACAAATATGAATTCTTTTTCTCAAAGATCTCTTACCATTTGTACATTAATAACAAAAATCACTTAATTTCATCAAATAAGTACTATTAGAAGTAAAAAGAAAAATATATACGTTATTAAAAGAATTTAAACTATAAAATAATTTATTACACAAAAGTTTTAAAAGTAATAAAAGAGTAAAAGAATTAATAAATTAAAAATAAACAATAAATAATTATTTAAGAGAAAAGGAAATATTTTTTTTCAAAAATAAAAAGAAAATAAAGTTTTAAAAAGAAAATTTATTTTCAGACTTTTTATTTTTATTTTTATTTTTTTAAGTAAAAGAAAATTTAAAATATTTAAATATCAAAAAATTAATTAATAATTTAGATATTTTAAAATTTTAAATAAAAATCACAATATTTACAACATGAATTTTTTTTAAGATTTTAATAATAACAATTTAAAAATAAATTACTGCTTATAAAGGTTAACTAATTTTTCAGGACTATTACTTGTTTACCAGGTAATTACATCAAAAACTTGATGTGCCAAAATTAATCGTACAAATTTTCTATAATTTATATTATAGTTCACAAATGCACGAATCACTTATAGAAAATGACAAATATACTTTCAAGATTGATCGAAAGAAGAATTGTGTGGTTTTTAAATCATTCGACAAATTCTTTTAAAAGAAATTTGATAAAGTTTCTAAACTAATAACATAAAAATAAAAATGATTTAATAAATATGTAAGCAATTAAACATTTATCATGCATTGGATAATTTATGGGATATATTAGTTAGTTAATCATATTTGTTCGATATTAAGTATGATATGAAATATATGAATTAAAATTATTGATTCTTTTATAAAGGTATGAAAATATCCTAAGACATAAGTCATTTTCTTTATTAACTAAACTTTAACTTGTCATATTTGGTTTGACCGATAATTTAGAACTTAAATAAATTACATTCTTTTTCTAATAAATTATTAAATCATTTAACTTATCACCTTTGATAGGGATTAAGCTCCATCAATATGTCTAATTTAGGCTTATGATTTAAGTATTTAGAATTAACTTTCAAATTTAAAAATTATTATGAAGGATATGTTGTCAATATATCTTCAATAATAATTTTTATACAAATCTTTGAAATAGAACTCACTCTAACTATATAATTGATATAGATCAAAAGATTTAAGAATGCAACTCTAAATCAGATTTAAATAATTTAAATCATAAATCTAACTCTATTGTTTATTATAAGAAACACTTTGTTAATATATTTCTTTTCATTTACAAACTTTTGTTTAAATCTTTATGATGAAATAAAATTTAATTTATTTAATAAAAAATTTTAATCTACTATAATATTTTACAAGTATAACAACATTATTAATATCCTATATTATTTATAGTGAGACATGCATAATTTAATAAATGATTAATAAATTAAACATATAGCATGTAAAAGAATACTTAGGATTGCTTTTGGAAAACCTCTAGATAGAATTTGAGTAAAACTAAAAGCTATTACATTAACTAAATTTGTTTAACTCTCGAACAATAGAATAACTTTAAACTATTAAAAGAAAAAACTAAGAAATCATTTAGAAGAGTACTAATGGGATGAAAGGGATATATTTTTACAAAAGAAATAGGGTTGTATTTATAGGGCAAGGAAATGAGGAAAAAATGATTTTTTTAGCCTAGTGCCATGCCACACAATTTTTTCACTTCACATCATACACAATCTATACATGTTTTAAGCACAATCCACTCTTTTCACAAAGTGGAAAACAATGTTTTCATGTTGCAGCCCACATAATATCTAGGACACATTTAATCTTTTCCTTTGGCCTTGCATTGCGACTCATAACAAAATCATGTTACGACACACTTAAAATGGCATCACTTGGAACCCTAATTTTATGTAATTTGTTTTTCAATTTTTAAATATATGTAATGTTTTACAAATGTTTCTTTTAATATTCCAAGTTGTCATGGAGCACTTCAAGTATATTTTTTCAAGTTGATTTATTTTAATACAAGAAATACTTGAAAAATAACAAAATATACTCATGATTTTGAAAATAGATTTGCATAAAATGATTGTAAAACAAGCAGATAAAAATCTATATAATCACTAAACATGTATACAATTATAATATATTAAGTGCTTTTGAGCACTTATCAAGACACACACTCAAACTATGTATTCATACAGATAACAATTTGATTACTAACCATAAAATGATCCACTATAAAATATAAGATCTCTAAAATAATTTCAAATATAGATATAAATCTCAATGTGAACTTTGGCAAAGTTTTGGCTTCTAAACAATGGGTGTGAAATAAGAGAAATATGAGGTATTTATAGCATTGAAATTTGCCACCTCACAAGCCATCTCGCCCAAGGTGGTGGCAAGCTTGTTCGCGAGCTTTGTAGTGAGATGCTAAAAGTCACATTTGTTTCGTTCCAAAAATTATTGAGTAAAAACCATAATTACCAACACCCAAAATGAACCAAAAACACAAGTGACAATGTCGGCTTGCTCGCAAAAGCTTGTAAGCTCGCTCTCTAAAAATCAACACTCTCAACCTACCATGCATACTACGAAAATTAAACTCGTAGTATGTGTAAACATGCTTGCATATGAAGTGTTACTAATATGGTGCGTGTGTGCATTACCGATCCACAGTAACCAACCTTACATAGAGGAAAACAAATACACTAAATAAAATAACAGACATCATGTTTTATACACGAAAAGCCAAAACAAAGACATAGAGTACAACATGACTTACTTTTTTAATATCCATAGGATATGGTGATGAGTGCTCAAAAAGCACTAAAATAACCATGATTTTATGTACATTAATTGATTAAATATATATATATATATATATATATATATATATATATATATTTATATGTTTTATCATATATTTATATAAATTTGCCTTTTTCGGATCACGGGTATATTTCTTGTTTTTTAGGTATTTTGGCTTAAACACGCAATTTAAAGACTCAAAGAGGAATACTTGAAGCAATACATCACAAATATATTAATAAATAAGTGGGAAAAGGTCAACAAACATGGAAAAATTGGACAAAATGGGTCGGAAAAGGTCAAAAATGTCAAAGGCAATCGCGCCCGTTGCCCAGTAGCGTCCATACCCCATACAGCACTGCGCCCAAGAACCCTCCGCGCCCAACGCGTTTTCGCCCCATTTTTCACGTGCAGCCGCCCCCATGACGTCATGCTGACGTCATTGATGACCTCAGCATTTCCATTACGCGTTTTTACATTTTTTACTCATTTTTTCTCTCCATCCTCACCTATAAATACCCCACTTCCCTTCACTTCAAAAACACACCTCAAAACACACTTCTCTCTTCTTTCTTTCTCTCCATTTCTTAGTTTTTAGTTTTTCTTATGTTTTAGCTAGTTTTTCTTATGTTTTAGCTAGTTTCTCTTAGTTTTAGAGTTCTTCCCTCTTTGGGAAGAACTAGTTATGTTTTTGTAATTTATTAGCTTTTTGATTCAATAAATGGGAGTGCAAATTCCGTTTGGAGGTTTTCTAGCAACGGGAATAGCGTCGAAGTTCTGTAAGGATTTTATTTTCTTTCTGATTATTTTTATGTTTGATTCTTACACGTCATATTTAATTTGTCTGTGATTAAATTTAACTGTGCTAGCTGTTTATAATTATGATGTAATAATAATATTGTTATGCTTGCGAAATATTAAATAGGTAAAAACCTCTAAAATGAATTGATTTTATTTTTATTCAAGATTTTATATTAAGAATGTTAGAGAGAAATATATTATTTTTCATTACAAACTTAAATCTGAAAATTAGATTTTAAGGTTTAGTTATCCGGTCTGATTTAGAATAGTGCTCTTTTATTTGTTGGTACAATCGCCCGGTAGTTAGAGTGAAGCTCTATTTCAAAAGTTTTTATAAGAATTATTATCTGAAAATGTATTGATAACATGTTTTCAGTAGTGGTTTTAAAACTTGAAAGTTAGTACTCGGATAACTAAATTCTTAGGTTTAATTTGGACACCTTGAATAAAGTTTAAACTGTCTAACCCCACCAAATGTGGCATTTAAATGGTTCATTTTCAATATCTTAGAACAAGGAATTAATTTAATTAACCAAATTAGTTATCAACCCCACCCATAGGTGTTAATTGATTTGTTTAGTTAACAAAGAATATCTAACCCCACCAAAGGTGGTATTCATACAAAAAAGGGAGAATCAATAAATATCAATTCATATATTTAATAACCTAAATAATACGAGCAAGCATAATTAACTTAGTTATTATATCCATAAATACTCCACTATTTATAAAAGATAAAATTTGCATGAATGTTTATTGAATCTATGTTTAATTTTCTGTAATTAGATTAAAAACACAAAAACCCCAAAATATCGTGACAGGATGGTTATGATTTAATTTCGTTTTTAAAAGTTTGAATAATAAATTAAAAACCACATACATTCCTTCCTTAGATCGACCTTGGGAGTATACTTATCATTTTCTACGAAATGATTCGTGCACTTGCGAGAGTTTTATAAATATAAAACCAAAGTATTTGCGAGAATCGGTGATGCCGGTTTTCGTTCATCATATGGTAAATGATTTATAAATAGTACAGGTAGATAAACTTGTCATATTTGTATATTTTGTAATTTCAATAAACTTAATAACGATAGGGACATTAAGTATATTAAATTATGAAAATGAAGATCTTTTAATAAGCATCTTGGTGAGACATTAAATTAGGTGATGGATGGGAGACAACTTATCATTATAAGTAATATTATTTTATTTTTGTTTCCAGTTATGTGAATATTGTTAAGAACGGTTAATTTTACAACTATTTGTTGAATTTTGTGAGAAGTATACAATATTCTATTTGTATAAATTTAAATGTATGTAATAATGGGTGCACTTGTAAATTCATTTAAATACTTGAGCAAGTTTAGCAAATGAGTAAATTTTATATTTTTGCTTTTTATCTTTAATTTACAATTATTATATTGAGTGTAATGTAAGTTCTAGGTTAGGTTAGGGGATTGAAAAAGTTACGTTATAAAATTATGCTAAATTGAAATTTTTATATGTTTAAATTTTAATATTGCTTTTATTTTTATATTTCTTTTTGTGTACTTTAAATTTATTTATCTTTATTATTTTAGGAATTTTTAGGAGAATTTTAAAAAAATTCTTACAAAATTATCATCTTTAAGTTCAATTTAAGAAAATGATTAAGTCTTTGCATTGTTAGATTAAATTTATTACGAAAAATATGTCGTTAATATATTTATCAGTAATAAATTTTGTAGAAATATTGAATTAAGAAATAAACTCAATTTATAATGTAAAAATATTCATTTAAATTAATGTTTTTAAAAAATGGTAACATAGCTAATATCCCAAAATAATAATCAACCAAACATGCTCAAATTTAATAAATGACTAGTATATTAAAAACACCATTAAGAAAAATACATAAAAATTGAATCTATAAATAATCTAATACAATTAAAATAAAATACCTCAATGTATTCTTTAATAGGAAATAGCTATATATATAAAATTAATTGGATTCACTAAAAGAAAGAGCCACAGATGGTTGTATTAAAAGAATAAAAAAACCAATCATTCATATAAATAATGATAGGGATTTCAAAAAAATTATTATTAATTGATAAATTTATCTCTTAGTAAGAAATTTTGTATTATATAAGTACGAATTCAACTGAAATGTTTGCATGATAAGTGATGCTCGATTCTTTAAATATTTCATAATAAATCATAAATAGACCAATTAACATACTATTATAGTTTTATTATTTATCTTACTTTGAGCGATTATCAATAAGTCACCATGTGGTGAAGAATGTATATGTACTTTATTAGAATATTTATGCATATTGTAAATAATTCAATATTATTAAATAATGATTTCTATCTCCAATTGATTATTTGAGTGAAGTTTATGTTTGAATAAATCTATTACCTTGATTTAATAAAGGGTATTTTTATTAGATACTTGTTTGAATTTTTTAATTTTTTGAGTGTAAATATGAAAAACATTTGTATATAAGGTTATCTCAAGCCCATAAATCTCACAATATCAATCATAAACTTTAAGCATGTCATACATATATGTCTAGTGAGTATATGAGTAGATTCACGTTAATATTGGTCATTAGATATGTAAAATATGTAAATGCACAAGTCAAAATATTTATTTAAACAATATAAAGTCAATGAAAAAAATGAGGTAGTATGCAAATAATATGTAAAGTTCATGTTAATGTTAAACATATCTACTCCTTTTTTATTTTTAATTTTTGAAATAAAAGAAACATCAATAAAAGTAAAAAAATAAACTAAAGATTGCCATCTAGGGTTAAATAAGCACTCAAACAAAAATATGTAGGTGACCAGAAAAAGGACATTTTTTTATAACATAAACTTTCTTGAATTTTAGGTTTGAAATTAATTACCTTAGTCGTCATAGAAATTTTCTTGGACTTACCTTTGGATTTTACATTCCTCCAAAATGAAGATTGAACATGCATGGTAAGATGATAATTAGTTTTACAATTAAATGTGTTAAGATTCACTTGCCTCTTTGAACTGACAACTTCATGTTTTCTAGTATAATTAATGGACATATGAGTCCTATAATTAGAAGTATGTAAAGAATTATTAAATTTATGAGCATTTATCAAAAAATTATACTTTGACCTAATATATCATTTCCTATTACAATGATGACAAACAAGTACAAACTTAATAGTTTTATCAATTATTGGTACAATAGTTCTGTTTACATAAGTAATAGTGAAAGCAAAGTTAAAAAGCCTTACAAATGTAGTTTTTGATGTTGAATGAGTGGAGCTCTCATCCTTATAACCAATGTCATGTGTATCATGTGAAGAAGGGTTGGAGGGTTTTACGTTATTTTTGAAGAAGATGGCATAGTGTGCTTATCTAGCCTAGCCTTTTCTTTTCTCTAAAATGTTTTTTTTTTGTAGTCAAGGACTTTGATTAGCCTTTCAACTCCAATGGTCAATCTTTTCACAACTTCTTTTGATTCTTAAAGCTCCTACGATTCTTATTTTCCTGTTTGATATATGCAAAACTTGAAATCAAACCATCAATACATTCAGATATCTCAATTTTTTATTTTTATAACATGGAGGAATTTATTTAACATGATTTGAGTTTATCATTCAATTTGGTCACTTCTACTAGTAACCTATATTTTTCTTTCTTACAACCCAATAAATCTATGAATAATTCCTCAATGTTATTAGCATTAAATTTAGCGTGATAAATGTGCAAAAATGATAATTCTACCTCAGTATCCTCTTAGTATTTTTGAGCATTATGGATTTAAGGAGTATTCACATTCATTACAACCAATATGGAACCCTATTTCTCGTGCGAAAGTTAAGAGAGACATTATAAATATTTATGATGTTGAGAAAAAAATGATGGATATGTTGGAAAACAACAAAAGTCGTATTGTAATCACGAGTGATATGTGGAAGTCTGGAAATCAGAATAAAGGATTCATAGTTGTAACTTGTCATTTCATTGATGACAATTGGTATTTACATATTAAAATAATAAGGTAAATCTTTTAAGTTTATTGTTGAAATTTATACAATTCCTATGAAATATTTTTTTTAGAGATTTGATGTATTAAATGATTGTATATAACAATTTTATTGTTACTATATAATTTTTTGTAGGTTTATATATGTCCATGTTCCACGCAATGTTGCATTTATTGGTTAAGAATTAATGAGTTGCTTTTTGGATTGGAACATTAATCGTAAGATTTCAACCTTAAATTTAGATAATTGTTCTACTAATGACTCAATGCTACTCGATATATTAGATTCATTAGATAGAACTTCAATGTTATTATATGAAGATATTTTTCACATGCTGTTGCGTGTTTTTCAACACACGAACTCGTGCAAGTATACACGGTCACAAGTAATAATATGATAAGTAAAATATCGTTCCTACAGAGATTTGTTACTAGTATTCGTTAATTATTAAAATTATTTCAACCTAATTTTATCCAAACAGTCGATAATTTGATGCAGATTTACCAACTAAATTTTATAACAGATTGCAAGAAAATTCTAGGATCATAGCCACCAAATTAATCCACTTGAATCATTATATTTTATCTTGATTTATGTTATCATGTTTTAAGTTGTTAACCAAGAACTCCTAATCTATCCATATATCTCTTGCGAGCTCCATACATAAACATCTAGTTAAAATGATTCACTATATTCCTATGCGAATTAAATTCAACCAGATTTATTAAGTTCTGAGTTCTCTTACCGCTTACACATACAATAAAAGTATATTTCTATCTCTTATGTATATACGCTATTTCATCACGAAAGCAAAGACACAAAAATGCCTTTTTCAAGTTTATTTAAGTGTCACAGATCGCTTAATTAATCTTCCCATAATTAAAAGCATTAAACACAGTATAAAATAAACAACTTAAAACAAATTCCATAAATCATTCAAAAATATTTAAGTCACATTTCATAATTTACGCTTACACTACAATCCTAGAACAAATGTATTAGTTCATAGCACAGAATTTAAAATTACAACACAACAAAAATAAAACATTGCGTAGAAAGAAAATTAAAAGAAAATAGATAAGAAAAAAACTCTTTCACGATTCCTCAATGAAAAATAAATTTCATTTCTTCTTCTTTGTCTTCTTTCTCCAGAATTTCCCTAAGAAAATACAACATAAAACGCAAATCAATACTCCGCTGCGGTTTCAGGTAAATACGCAAAACAAGAAAAACAAAAAATTAAAATGTTACAATGAAGAAAAACTTGCAAGAATTACAAGTTTTCTCCCAAAATATTGAGAGAAAAAGAAGAAAGAAAAACACTCAATAAAAATGGAAATCGAATCAAGAGAAAAAAATTCCAAAATCCCCGCTGAATGTGTATTCCCCAAACATATATCACTCTTTTTTTATTTTATTTTATTTTATTTTTTATTTTTATTTTTTTTATATCATCAGCGGGGGACAAGATGATATGGGCTAGCACGCGTAACAAACACACTCTGCAAATTTTTTGAATTTTTTTCTTTTTCCGCGATGCCACGCGGTCGCTGTTTCCGATTCGCTGACACAATTCATGGGACACGTGGCAGCTTTTCATTGACTGCAAGTCGGCGCACGAAGAACGCGTCGCAGTGCGATTTCTCGACCCGAAACGGGTAACTACCGGAAGCCGGCGCCGATTCTCGCTTTTATTTCACCAATGCATGCCACGTGTCACCATGTTATTCGTTGGAATATTTAAGCGACACACGGGCCGGCCATTTTCCGCTTTGGAAGAGCGCGAGGGCGCACACCGCTGACGGGACCGCGTCACACAGGATTTTTTACACGAGCGCGCCGCGCGCGATGCCTGACGTGACGCTGCTTCAATCCGGGACCGTTGATCTCGATCCAACCCGGCCGTGATCGCCGGGAATCCGCGCACCGACACGCGGGCCCACTCGACGCCGCCGCGCGACACGCGGGACCCACCGGGCACGCCGAGCCGCGTGAAAGGAATATCTCTCGTCCCCAATCGCCTCGTCGAGCTTCGATGGACACGCGCGCATCCGAGCCGTGGATCCTTTGATCGTACGGTCCACGTCATCGCAGCGTGCCACAAGCGTGACTTCATCTCCCGCGCGAAAATTAAACTTTTATTAATTATATTTTCACCCACAAATATATTTCAAATTACATTTTAAACTTTCTTAAATTACAGTTTAGCCCTTTACTACTTTTAAATTAAATTTTTAAACTTTTAATAATTATAATTAAGCCCAAATTTAATTTAAATTATATTTTTGATTTATTTAAATTGTAATTAAGAAACTATATTATCATAAATTATATTTGTGGACAAAAATATGAAATTAAGTACATTTTCGATACAAATTATTTAATTTTATTAAAAATGTATTTTTAGCAAATAAAAGGAAAATATTAATTTATTTAACAAAAATTAATAAATATTAAACGAACATAGCAATTATCATTACTAAAATTGATGCAAATAACTGTATAAAATACAGTTATCACATGCGTTGTGTTGCTCACATATTAAACTTAGTATCGAAAGATGGGTTAAATCTAATTTCTCAATGCATTGTTAAAGTTAGAGATAGTGTAGCATATTGCACAACAACACAAAGGAGGAAGGAAAAATTTAAAAAAATTGCATCTCAAGAGTTAAAGTCTTCTTGTAAGAATTTATCTCTTGATTGTCAAACTTGTTGGAAATCTACTTTTTTTAATACTTAAAAATGCGTTGTTTTATGAGAAAATGTTACCTCATTTAAAACAATTAGATAAGAATTATAATACTCTTCCTGATGAATTGGATTGGAAAATGACAAGTACAATTTGTGATAAGTTAGAGGTATTTTACAAGGTTACTAAATTGATTTTTGGTTCCAACTATCCCACCATAAACATATTATTTCATCATATTTGTGACATCAAATTGTCATTATATAATTGGATTAATGATGAGGATGATTTGATCAAGGGAATGGCTAAAAACATGCTTGTAAAATTTGATAAGTATTGGTAAGAAGTTAATATTGAGAGAATGTCATTTTTGAAATTGAAAAAGTGAGAAGAAAGTATTCTCATTTGATAAATATGTACCGAAATAAATGAATTATAGAAAAGAGTCAACAAATGGAGTTTTCAACATGCTCAAATACGTCTCAAAGTTCAAAAGGTACTAGTGTTCTTAATCCTAATGGTATAAATGAGTATAAACAAGGGAAATTAATGCAAAATAAAACTAGATCTTAGAAATCTGTGTTAGACACTTATTTAGAGGAGGCTGATGTAGAAATTTTGGATGAAGAGTTTGATATATTGTCTTGGTGGAAATATAATAAACATAAGTATCTAATAATGCATGACATAGCTAGAGATATCTTGGCTATTCTGGTCACCACAGTTGCTTCAGAATCTGCATTTAGTACAAGTGGTAGAGTAGTGAGCAAACATCGTAGTAGACTAAAAAAACACATTGGAAGCTTTGATGTGTACTCAAGATTGGTTATGGGCTAGTATTCATAAACAAGGTATAAGTCTATATATTTAATACTTGTACATATTATATTTTATTAACACTTGTTTCATGTACTATATATTAATTATTTAATTATGTATTCAAATATTTTATAATTTATTCAGATATGTTAGCTCCTAGTTCATCCGTTTCCACTATTACTATTGCAAAAGATGATGTTGAGGTAAAATATTTACATTATTGATTAATCAATTTATTATTTTAATTTATAAAAGTGATTTTATATGTTTGATTTTTGTAGGATACTCGAGCTGTTGAGGAATAATTAGAAGAAATAAGTTTTGATTGATTGTACTTAATGTTTTCTTAAATTTATTTAATTAGTTTTCAATATTTGTATGAGTTTAGAATATTTTATTTATATCTTTTTTTCTAATTTATATGTATTTAACCTTATCTAGATTCATAGAAATATATATCATTGAATGTTAATTTTTTTATCAGAAACTCAAAATAACAAATTGAGATAAGAAGTTCAAGAGATTTGTCTAATTGCTTTAGGTTGATTGCATAGCCAAAAGGAGTCCAATTGAATAGGATTTTTTAAAATTTTGAAAAATGGTTTTTTTTGAATAATTTTCCCGAATTGTTATCTGTAGGTAAAAAACCATTCCTTAATTACAACAGTTTTGAGCGATTTTGGGGATAGATTTTATAATTCGGTTCGGGGATGGTTATATTAAAATCTGTCCCAGCCCGTACCTATGCCCATCCCTAATGTGAAGTTTAGTTATTTTAACTTATGTGGTACCCTCATGGGTAACCTTTAAAATATCCCAAGCATGGTTAGCAATATTAACATTAAAAATACGACAAAACTTATCACCATACTCTACACTAAAAAAACCATTAATACAAATTTGATTCCAATTACTAGTAGTCTTATCTTGAATGGTCCATTTGTGCCTAAGTTTAAGTGTGACAACTTTATCTTTAGTAATTGAAGGTACTTTCCAACCATAAATAATAGGGTTCTAGACAATCTCATTTATAGACCGTAGAAAGGCTCTCATACAAGCCTTCCAGTATGAATAGTTAGACCCATCAAAGATGGGAGCACGGGTTGTAGATAAACCATTTATTAAGTGATCTATAACAAGGTCTTATGTAACAATAAGTGTATCTAGTGACCTTTGTAATACCAAACAAGAGTTTTTTTAGTTATTGATCTAGTAAGCTAGAAGGAGTGAACAGATAATTAACATAAATATGTCAAATTAAAATTCACAAAATGTCAGACATATAATTACGTGTAAATAAAATAAAGTGAGAAAATATATCAACACATAAGAATTTTAGGTGCAAACAATCTAGGACACACCAATGACCAAAGAGAAAAACCACTAGTCTATCATACTACCTAACTATCCATTATGAAAATAAGGTCCAATTACAAGGCCAGGACTTAAGATACCCTCTGATGAGCAGAATCGGGATTGCCAAAAATTTTGATGCCATCCCCGGCAACGGCGCCAAAAACTTGATGAGCGAAAACCGGCATCGCCGATTCCTGCCAATACTTTGGTTTTATATTTATAAAACTCGTTAGTACCTAATCATTTCGTAGAAAATGATAAGTATACTCCCAAGGTCGATCTAAGGAAGTAATGTATGTGGTTTTTAATTTATTATTCAAACTTTTAAAAACGAAATTAAATCCTAAACACCCTGTCACGATATTTTGGGTTTTTTGTGTTTTAATATACTAACATAAAAATAAACATAGATTCAATAAATATTTATGCAAATTTTATCATTTATAAGAGTGGAGTATTTATGGATATAATAACTAAGTTAATTATGCTTGCTCGTATTATTTAGGTTATTAAAGATATGAATTGATATTTATTGATTCTCCCTTTTTTGTATGAATACCACCTTTGGTGGGGTTAGATATTCTTTGTTAATTAACCAAATAAATTAACACCTACAAAGCGGGTTGATAACTAATTTGGTTAATTAAATTAATTTTTCTAAGAGATTGAAAATGAACTATTTAAATGCCACCTTTGGGCGTGGGTTAGATAGTTTAAACTTTATTCAAGGTGTCCAAATTAAACCTAAGAATTTAGTTATCCGAGTACTAACTTTCAAGTTTTAAAACCACTAACAAAACATGTTGTTAATACATTTTCAGATAATAATTCTTATAAAACTTTGAAATGTAGCTTCACTCTAACTACCTAGCGATTGTACCAACAAATAAAAGAGCACTACTCTAAATCGAACGGATAACTAAACCTTAAAATCTAATTTTCAGATTTAAGTTTGTAATGAAAAATAATATATTTCTCTCTAACATTCTTAATATAAAATCTTGAATAAAAATAAAATCAATTCATTTTTAGGTTTTTACCTATTTAATATTTCGCAAAGCATAACAACGTTATTATTATATCATGTTTACATAAATAGCTATAAATAAATTTAATCACGTATAAATTAAATATAACATGTAAGAATAAAGCATAAAAAATAACTCAAAAGAAAATAAAATCCTTACAAGATTTCTCGATGCCATTCTCGCTAGAAAAACCTCCAAACGGAATTTGCACTCCCATTTATTGAATCAAAAAGCTAATAAATTACAAAAACATAACTAGTTCTTCCTAAAGAGGGAAGAACTCTAAAACTAAGAGAAACTAGCTAAAACATAAGAAAACTAAAAACCTAAAAACTAAGAAATGGAGAGAAAGAAAGAAGAGAGAAGTGTGTTTTTGAGGTGTGTTTTTGAAGTCAAGCGGAACAGGGTATTTATAGGTGAGGATGGAGAGAAAAAATGAGTAAAACAATGTTAAAAAAATGAAAAAACGTGTAATGGAAATGCTGAGGTCATCAATGACGTCAACATGACGTCATGGGGGCGGCTGCACGTGGAAAATGGGGCGAAAACGCGTTGGGCGCGCGGAGGGGTGCTGCTGGGGCGCTACGCTGCGCGCGGATGAATAGTAGCCGCGCGTGTAGTTATGCCCGGATGAACAGTAGCCGCGCGCGCAGCTCGGCGCGGCTGGGCACTGGCGCGCGCGGGATGGGCTGCTCCGGGCGCGATTTTCTCCTTTTTGACATTTTTGACCTTTTCGACCCATTTTGTCCAATTTTTCCATATTTGTTTTTACCTTTTCCCACTTATTTATTAATATATTTGTGATGTGTTGCTACAAGTGTTCCTCTTTGAGTCTTTAAATTGCGTTTTTAAGCCAAAATTCCTGAAAAACAATGAAAATACTCGTGATTCCGAAAAAGAGGAATTTATATAAATATATGATAAAACATATAAATATATATATTTTTAATCAATTAATGTACATAAAATCATGGTTATTTTAGTGCTTTTTGAGCACTCATCACAACTCAACCAATTTCTGCTAGTCCCTTAGCAAGAGAAGCCGATAAAAACTAAAAATTAAATTATCCTAAATCACTACAGGATTGACACGGTTGCATTTAGCCTTACGAACAAGTTTTAAACCCTAGGTTGCCCTAGTGATGAGTTTGAGTCTCGTGAGGGTTTTCAGTAATGATACCCACAAACATTGAACTAAATGTAAAAATCAAAAGAAACAATAAAAACAAACAACTTAAAAATTAAATTTACAACAAAATCACAAATTAACAACATATCAAAAAAATGTGTCATACTTTTTAATCTCCTTTAAGATCATAATTAAAAATCTCAAGCACTAATGCTATTTTAATCTCTTTTAAACAATCATGATTTATTATAATAATTAGTCGAAAATCATTTTCATATTTCATGTCAAAATGTATCAATTTAATTTCACCCAATTTCGTCATGAATCAATTCGCCGACTCTATTCCTCACAAGTCAATACTCTCAAACATCAATCCTATTGGTTCAAACACTCATACTATTTTATATGCGAAAGAGTTGATGTATAGAAATGAACTAATATGTTCGCATATGTATAAAGAATAAAGGCTCAAAGTGTTATTTTAACATTGATCTCATGAAAGGAATCAAATGTATAAATTATAAAGATATCATATATAAAAATTATTTTCATGCATAAATCAAAATCATTAAGAAAGAATTTCAAGATATATGCCATTTACAAATGAAGAGAAAGGGTGCAATGACTTTTTAGGGAATTATTTCCTATATCTTTCTTTTGTAATTAACTTTTTACTCACAACTTTCAGAGGCAATGCGGTTATAGTATGTAGATTATACTATATATTCTTTATCTCTATTTTTTTCTCAAGATATTTCTCAATATATGTATTTTAGAGAGTCAACCCATGTACAGATTGTACATTGTTTTTTGGATTTTGGTAGTGGTTAATTTTGTGGCTTTTCTGCTTGATTCTTGGTTTAGGTAACTCCCGTATATGTCTTTTTTTTTGTAGCAGGCATGCATGAATGAGATATAAGCATATACTATCAATTTCTACTCAAATCATTTAATCTAAGCAAAAATAATAAAAAATATATGATACTCTATTAAGATGAGAAAAAAATTCATACATTCAATGCTAATACCTATAGAGATCATCTAAAAATTTGAAGAAATAAGAAGTGTGTTTGGAGTAGAAAAAATATATATTTCACTCTGAATAAAGGAAATTAGGCTCAAATTATATCTCACAAAGGTAGTTTCCACTAAAACAAATTCATAAAAATCGATTTTGGGTTTAATATAATTTCTATATCTTATCAAGAAATACTAGTTATGACAAAAACTAACTAATTATCAAAAATAATTACAAAATATTTCATGATATGTTTTCAAAAATTAATCTAACAGTACAAAAGACTTAACTATTTACTTAAATTTGATTTAAAGAAATGATAAATTTTTGTGAAATTTTTTTTTTCAAAAATTACTAAATCACACAAAATAGAAATAAAACCAAACACACAAAAAATGAAAAAGTATATTTTTTATTTTTTAAATTTTTTATTTTTTATTTTTTTATTTTTAAATTGTTAAAACTTTTTTTTTAATTAAGCATGGTAACTTTTCATCACCCCCAACCTAGAACTTACATTGTTCTCAATGTAACAACTGTAAATTAAAGATAAAGAGAAAAGAGAAGAAAGATTACCTATTTTTTGAGAAAGTGCAAGTAGTAATGGAAAATGCAGGTGCATAATAACACAAGAAAGGTGTTTGAGTTCAGACCAACATTTTAATATGCTCAAGTCACATGAGTTATCGAATCTATTCATTTGGTATTTAAAAAGTTAGCATAATAACACAAGTATAAGGTATGTCTTAGAACATATTAAATAATGAACAACCCTAGTTAGATGATTTAATATATTTGCAAATAAAGACAAAATCACTAATAAACCATTTAACAAGTAGATTGAGTACAAGTTCAACGAAGATAACTTATTTAAAGATAAAATAATCAAACCAAATAACTATGATAATTCATGAACAAAATAAAAAAGAAGTTATATGAACATTTAATTTTGTTTATTTTGATCTTTTATTTTATTTATCATATAAAAAAAGAAGAAGGTAACTTTGTGTTGTTTTTGTGCTGGTTAATTTTTTGGTTGTAGGATTGTTGTATGAGACGTACAAGAAGCCTTAGCCTTATTCCATTTGATCCAGAGATTGATAGAAAATATAGGCGTCTAAACCGAGAGAGAAGGCGTTCAACCTCAGCTCCTAATAGACGATCAGCCATGGATCCATCATTTGTTGAGGGAGGTGAAAATCGTAGAGCTTTGAGGGATTATGATGTGCCTAATGTTGCTGGAACTACTTCGAGTATAAGGAGGCCAACTGTTCAAGCCAATAACTTTGAGATAAAACCATCCTTTATCCAAATGGTTCAATCAAATTAGTTTGGGGGAATGTCAAAGGATGATCCAAATGCACATATTGCTTACTTTCTGGAGGTGTGTGATCTTTACAAGATAAATGGTGTGTTTGAAGATGCTATAAGATTAAGGGTTTTTCCTTTTTCACTTCGGGATAAAGCCAATGAGTGGCTAAACTCATTACCATCGGGATCAATTACAACATGGAATGAGTTGGTTCATAAATTCTTGTCCAAGTTCTTTCTTCCTACTAAGATGGAAAAATTGAGGAATGAAATCACATCTGTTACACAGTATGACCAAGAATCATTATATGAAGCTTGGGAAAGATTCAAAGAAATGTTGAGGAAGTGCCCACATTATGGTATACCGATTTGGCTACAAGTCTCTACATTTTATAATGGGTTGGTTTCAAACTATCGGACAATGATTGATGCTGCAGCTGGAGGGTATTTAATGGGAAAAACACCGGAGGATGCTCATGAGTTGTTAGAGATTATGGCAGAAAACAACAATCAGTGGCATTCAGAGCGGGTAATTGAAAAATGACCAACAACAGTGCATGAACTTGATTCAGTGAATGCTTTGTCAGCTCAAGTTACTGCTCGTTCAAGAAAGATGGATTCTTTGTCATCCAAGTTCGAATCCAAACCAACTGCACAATGTGATTTATGTGGTGAAAATCATGTTAGTATCGAGTGCCAAGCTGGAAATCCATTTGCTTCACCAAATCCTGAGCAAGCAAATTATGTTTCAAATTTCCAAAAACCTCAACATAACCCATATTCGAACACCTACAATCCAGGTTGGAGAAATCATCCAAATTTGTCATGGGGAAATAACCAAGGGGGATTCAAACCGTCATCATCTTCCTACCAACCCAAGAGAAGAAACAAACAGATTTGGAAGGAATTTTGGGAAAGTTCATTGAAGAGACAAGAACTAATTTTAGAAATCAAGAGGCAATCAACAAGGACATCCAAAACCAACTGGGGTAGCTTTCAAAGCAGATTGCAGAAAGGTCCCAAGGATCGTTGCCTAGTGACAAAATAAATCCTAAAGAGCGTGTAAAGGCTATCACATTGAAAAATGGTAAAGAACTTGAATGGTAGGGGAAATCAGAGAAAAATATGGAAGAATCTAAAGAAAAGCCATCAAAATCTCAAGATGTTCAACCTTCCCAAATGCGAAATATGAGCCTCCTATCCTATATCCTCAAAGATTGAATAAGAAAAAGCTTGATAATCAATTTGATAAATTTCTAGATATTTTTAAGAAATTGCATATTAACATTCCTTTTGCAGAGATGTTGGAACAAATGCCCAAGTATGCAAAATTAATGAAAGAAATTCTATCAAAGAAGAGGATGCTAGGAGATTATGAAACTGTCATGCTAAATGAGGAATGCAGTGCAGTTCTTCAAAGAAAACTACCACAGAAATTGAAAGACCCAGGGAGTTTTACTATACCTTGTACTATAGGGAGTTGCAATTTTGATAAAGTCCTATGTGATTTAGGAGCAAGCATTAATTTGATGTCACTTTCTGTTTTTAGGAAACTAGGCCTGGGAGAAGTAAAGCCCACTTCAATCTCTCTATAATTAGTGGATCGATCGATGAAATATCCTCGAGGGATAATTGAGGATGTTTTAATTAAAGTTGACAAATTTATTTTTCCTGTAGATTTCATGGTGCTTGACATGGAGGAAGATAGAGAGGTACCGTTGATATTGGGGAGACCGTTCCTTGCAATTGGAAGAACATTGATTAATGTTCAGCAAGGAAAGCTCATTCTACGGGTGCAAGATGAACAAGTGACTTTTGATGTTTTTGAAGCAATGAAATTTCCAAGTGAGGTACATTCTTGTTTTCAAATTAACACTCTTGACAAGTTTTGAGGAGAGAACTCCATTGCTACCACTAGAAGCTTGCCTTGTGAAATCTACAACAAATAAGATGGATGAAATGAGGAATGATGCTTATAAGAATGCCCGAATATACAAGGAAAAGATGAAGGTTTGGCATGATAAGCACATTTTGAGGCGAAACTATGAGGTGGGATAGAAAGTGTTGCTTTATAATTCTCATCTCAGACTTTTTCCGATAAAGCTAAAATATCGTTGGTCAAGACCTTTTCTAGTAACCAAGGTGTTTCCTTATGGAGCAGTTGAGATCAGTCATGAAACAAAGTGAACTTTTAAGGTAAATGGACAATGGTTGAAGCCATATTTTGACGGAGAATTCAGCAAGCAGAAAGAATGACAGAAAATCTAGCTAATGACTATAACTTAAAGCGCTTAATGGGAGGCAACCCATCAGATTTGTTTTCTCATCTTTTATCTCATTTTATTTTAGCAATTTTAAAATTTAAATTTTAGCTTAAATTTTAAGTTTTGGTAAATTATTAGTTAGATTTTAAATTCTGCACTTCATTTTATGATAATTTTATTTTTAATTAAATTTGCTTATTTTATTTGTCTTGTAGGTAAAAAAATGCGACAATGATTGATTTTCTTTTATTGTTAACCCCTTGATTTAACAAATTATTATGACTGTGATGGTGCACCTAACTCTTTTTCTCTTCGTGATGACGATAGCCATTTGCCGTTTTTCTTTCTTACATTGAGAACAATGTAAGGTTTTTGTTAGAGGTGCAGTAAACGGTAAATCTTTTCTTCGCTTCATTTTTAGTAGTTTATTTGTGTTTAATTTTGATATTCCATTTATTTTTCTACATTTTGATTAAATTTCTTTTATTTCTTTATTGTCTTATTTTTATTTTTTATTTTTTTCTCATTTGCATTTTACTTATTTTAATTTGCACGTTGATGATAATAATGTGATTGTGATAACAAGTAGCTTTTAGAAGACATTACATTTTTCTTCGGTTTAAAGATAATTTCAAATGTTGATTTTACCCAGTTAGTGACTCTTTTGGTATGTTGTATGATTTGGTTGATTAGTCTAAATGCTTAGAGAAGTCTTATGTGAGAATTTTTCATCGATATTTTTGTGATCTCAACAAACTCTAGAACTCATTTGAAAACCTTTTGAGACGAAATAATTTGGAATTGCATTGTTTAGGATATGACGTAGGCCACTTTTGGATCGATTGTGCCATTTTAAGCCTACCTTGTTATCTTTATATCACTAGTTACCTCTTTGTGCCCATTTAAATATATTGTTAGCCTTACTTTTCTTTCTTTTTGCCTTCTATAACCTACCTTTTATTGAGCTATATATATATATATATAATTCCTACCTTATTTGTTAAGAGCACTTACTTTTGAACACAAACTTTTCAAGAGCAATTGGAGAAATCTTCCACATATATTGGAAGAAATTGGTTAGGGGTTATGTCTTTTCAAGAGAAATTGGAGTAAGGATGAAAAAAAAGCCGTCACATTCTAATAAATAAAAAAAGTGTTAGTGATGGATGTACTGAGGTGAAAGATCGAGGAAGAATTTTGTTTATCTTTAAAAAAATGGGTTATGATTGAAAAAAAAACAATTTGGGTTAAATGGTGTTACTCTTTTACTTAGTTGGTTGTGTTTAATCTAATAAGTGCTATTATTTGTATTTTGATACTTCCCGTTCTTTCTTAACCAAATACCTATGCCTAACATTACAAGCCTCATAAAGTCCTATTGATCCGAAGTGGTGTATTTTCCTTCATTAGTGGAGAGAGTTTTGAAAAGTGAGCCTATAGAGTTTGAGATTTCACCTTTTTGTTTGTGGATGTTATGCATAATATTATCCGGGCATTATGGCTATTGGTTTGTGGTTTGATGGATGTTTAAGAGTCAATAACAAAAGTGAAATTGGCATTTGAGATTTCTTAAATCTTAGGTGACATTTAATTATTCTATGTGTTGTGTGTTATTTACAATTTTTGAGACATTTGTGCAAATTAATTGTTGTGTGATTTTATTGTTTTGAGTTAGGATAGTTATAGGTAAGATGTTTCTGGGTATCATCACTGGAAGCCCTCACGAGACTACAACTCATCCTACTAGGGCCACCTAGGGGTTTAAAGGCTTATTGCCATTTTGTTATGATTTAAATGTTGATATTTGTGTGAAAATTGTGTTTATTTGATTATTTAATCCACAAATATCATTTTACGGGTATTTCGTGTTTAAAGTGCAATTTCAGGTAAAATCATAATTTTGGAGAAGTTTGGGACAAAGTTCAATGATCGGGATTGAGTAAAAATAAAAAGAAAACAAAGTTTCAAAATTTGGAAATCCCGTCGCCAGCAAAATTCTTATAGAGAGCACGGCGAAAAACCTTCCTGAGAGCACGGATTTTGGCAGATGCGAATCTCGCCGTCGGAAAAATAATCTCGCTATTGGCCAAATGCATCTAGTAGTCGGCCAAAATCAGAGAACCAAAAATTTTATTTTCTAGAAATCTCATTGCGGCGAGAATAATGTTGCCGGCGGCAAGTTTCGTCTGAAAACATAATTTTTTTTGTTTTGTTCCAAAATTGCCCGCAAAACCCTAGATCTATATATACTATAAGATGGAGAAAGATGCCACGGTAGAGAGAGCAGATTTGAGTCATTTTTGGAGGAGAAAAGGCAATTTTGGAAAGAAAGTTTGGAAAAACTTGAAGGATCATCACCATTGTTGCTACCAAGTTTTCATCTTCAAGATTTTTTTCATCTCTTCTCCTTAGCTTTTATTTTCTACATTTTATTCAGATTTTTTATTCATGGATTCAATTGAGAATATGTTTTTTTTATTTTCGTTATGAACTAATTTATTTTTGCTAAGGCTATGATGTAGTTAAATCAAGAAAATATGATTTCTTGTGTTAGCGTTATATGAATTCATTGTTTTCAAGTTGAGTATTTATATCTATGCTTAATGCTTTTAAATTTCTGGCCAAGATTTAGATGATTTGTTGCATTATATTAAGACCGAGAGGAGATGTTTAATGAATGCTTCTTGTGATAAATACCGTATATTGAATGCGAGTGTGAGACCTAATGCATGATGTATGTGGTTATTCTAGAAATTTCATAAATCGTAATGTACTTGTTTGTGATTAAATCTTCATAGAAATATAGTTGGTTTTCATAGATAAGTAATTATAATATAACTTGAGAGAGAGTATTAGATAAATTTGGGGTTTTCAACCATCACTTTTAACTTTGATTCTCATATAACATGACTTGAAATCGTATTGAATTGATTTATCGAAATCAAATGCCTTAGTATTTTTAATCATTTGTGAACAAAATTCAATTGTGTTATTTGCATTTAGTTTTAAGTTAATTTTCTTCTTAAACAATTTCAACAATTCGGTTTTCAAATAAGATTAGGATTAGTCAATTTCGGTACTTAGTAACGCCATTCCTTATAGGTTCGATATCCGTACTTTTGTACATTTTATTACTTGAACGATTCGTACACTTGCAAAAATACGCATCAAAATCATTATCGCTCAATTAATCGAGCTCCAGTTGAGCTTTATTGATTGAGCCAAAAAGGTCAATCGATTTAACCAATCCTCGATGATTTAAAGTATTAAAAAATAAATCCCAAGATAGATAGATCGATTCTCGATATCGATCAAGCACTCAATCAATCGAACATTAAACCTCAATCGATCTACCTCATTTAAAAATGAAATCAAGGACTTTTAATAAAGATAGATCGATTCTCGATCGATTACTTACCTTTATAAATACCAATATTTCTCAATCGATCAAGTACCCTAAATGCAAAATGTTCTTATGTATCTAATATGAAATATAATGTTCCTAAGAATAGAGATATAACTAAGATGTGTTCGTTTGGAGCTCAATAGTTTCTTCTGCTTGAAAAGTGTTCTTGAAAGACTCACCTAAAAACTAAATTACATTGAAATGTTTTATTTATGAATATCACTAACATTCAAAACCTTACAAGATGGAGGGAAGGTATTCTTTAGGGAAGCCTTACGGAACATCAATCTATTCCCAAAGACCTATAGAATTTTGTATATGAAGATTGAAGAATACTTATGAATGTTAGACTTAGAGATTCAATTTTTTAACTTGGTAGAACACACTTGTTTCCACATACGATGCCACATGTTGATGTCAATTTTTATTAATACTAGATAAGACTATTCTTGGTGAATATACGATACAAAGAAACTCATTAGGAACTTGTACCAACTAGAGGTGACCTTTGGCTCTGTGATGCTTAAGTCAATAACATGATTGTAAAACCGTAGAAGAAATCTAAGTCTTGCTTTGTGATGAATAAAAAATAGAGTGTTTGTGGTTGTAATTCTCATTTATAAGAAAGAAACTATTAGTTGTGAGATGTTATGTGTGAATCTATACAATGGTGAATATAAATAAAAAGTACCAGTAACTTGATACATATCACTTATATATATTTGTTTTTGCATTACGATAATCTTTTTTGGATAATTACTTGTAATTTATTTTTTTATAGATATTATCTAATTATTTAATAATTATTGAATTTAAGTGTTAAACTTTTTGATTAATGTAACAACTCATTGTTTACCTGTAACATATATTTATCTACACCATATTTATCCATACCAAAAATAATAAAAAGAATATTCCGTTTCCTTTCCTAATAATTGTAAATTTTAGGTCGTAGGGAAGAGGTAGACCGTAGACTATATACCTTAGGAGACAATATTCAACGGTAAGACATTCCATTGCCTCCAAAATAATTTCATGACTCAAAAGTTAGAACTAGTCACCCTCGTGACTACACTCACTTTTCCATTAAAGAATCCCGAAAGGGCCCAAAGCCCACATCTCATGAATGAGTAGAAATGCCATTTGAATGAAATCATTGACCTCTCTCTACGCCTTAAACCCCGGGTAAACACAAATCAAAACCTATACCAACTTTCACTCAATTTCAATTTAATATATCTTTTTTTAAAAAGAGGAAAGATTTCAATTTAATTAATACATATAAAAATAAGTAATACATATAAATTTATATATTATTATTTAATATATATAAATGTTTGTATACTTAGTATTCCTCTTTAATACATACCTAGAATTAATCAATGTACTTAAGGCTTTTCATTCGAAACAATTGATTTTTTTGTCATCTGATTCGATCCGACTATTCGTTCGGATTGAAACATCCTAATCTATAACTGATCCGATCATCTCTCACATCTGCTCAATTTTATCCATAAACTATTTGGATGACATCCGATCAATCCGACCAATAAATTTAATTAACTCTATTTTTTGTATTTTTAAATTAAATTTTTACATAAATCATAATATAAAATTATTTGACTTAAAAAAACATTAAAAAATTAAATAAATATATATTAATTATATATATATATATATATAATTTAATAAATATATATATAATTAATTTCGGTCGGATTGGATCAGATCGAATGAATAGTAGTGAAATCTGTCATCCGATCCGCACTTAACGGATGGAAAAAATCTTCATCCGATCCGACCATCGGATTGAATTGGATCAAATGAAAAATTAATAGATCGGATCGGATTGATCAGATTTTTTGCACACCCTTAAATGTACTTAACGAGTATGTAACTCTATAACATATGTAATTTATTTAAATGCGTAAATTGTTCGAATTTTGAGTGGTAGTTATTTTGTAAATAGTTTATTTACAAAATAATTATGTAATCTCTTATGAATAAAGAACATGATTAATTAATAGTAATTATGTAATCTCTTATGAATAAAAAACATAGTTAATAATACGAGCATTTTGAATTTTATTTAGAAATAAGATATATTATAGTTTTTTAAATTAATGGATTATTTCATACAAAATACTTACGACGAGTAAATTGATTTGTTCACGATGGTATGAATTTGATTTATAATTCTATTATTCTTGTTTACTAATCATGAATTTTAAGTCTAAAATATTTATTTATTTTAATTTTAAGTAATAATTCTTTGAATATTGTTTTGTAATATACTTATGATTTTAAAACTTTTTAATTTTTAATTTAATAAAAACTTGTAATAAAATATTTATTTGTATGTTTAGAATATATTAAATCTAGTTCAAAGTTTTTGATATTTTAATTAGATTAAAATTATAGAAAAATTAAAATAATATATATACATAAAAAAATTTGTAATAATTCCATCTAGTTTTTACTGACCCAATTTTTTGTTTTGAGTTAAGATTGCCAATTTATTTTCAAATTAAATTAAATTTAAGTTAATATTATTGAATCACTTAAACTGTGATAATTGAAGCCAATCCCAACTAACTCAACCCATAATGATTAAGATGCCTAATAAGTTTACATTATCTTAAGAATTTCTCATTTAATGAATCCCCCGAGTTAACAGTTCTCAAATATACTGGTATATATTAAGATGGAACCAAAAAAAAAATCATGATAACAACGAGAGTATATATATTAAGATGCGATGTATATTAATTAATATATATATAAAACAAATTATAATATAAGATATATAAAACAAATTAAAATAGAATTAATTAAATTACAACATGTAAAGAATTTGGATAAAAAAACTATTCTAATTATAATTAATGTTAACACAACAAATAAACCTTACGAAAAAACAAATAAAGGAGCATTTAAAAAAATAAAAAAATAATAAAAGGAAGGAGAACAAAAAAGTTCAAATCCTTTTTTTTCCTTTTCGATTCTATGGCCACCAAATTTCAGGAAGAAAGAAACACATTGAAGTATGGAAACAAAATAGGAGGGAAATGGAAAACAAAAGAACACATGGATCTTGAGAGAGGTTTTGGCACTATGTACAAACAAAAACCAACCTTGGATGCTTCTCCTTTCAAATAAAAATAATAATATCTGGCATGCACAGACACTATCATGTTCATGAAGCTGCAGAGGAATGATGAGATGAAGATTGGGAACGAGAAAAAGGGAATAACTTGGGTGTATTATTATTATTATTATTATTGGCCTGCTTGGTCTTTGAGGAGACGTTATTATTGTTGTTGTTGTTTGTGGTAGCAACACGCTCACAAGAGGGACACATAGTGAGAGTAGTTGCTGGTAATTGCATGTAAAATGGATTTGTTGTTTTCAAAGCTCTCAACTCTTGCAATTCTTTGTTTAACCTTCTATTCTCTTCAGTCAGTTTCTCACAGCATCTCTTTAAATACTCACAATCTACCTCTGTTTGCTTTAATTTTGTCCTGCATAGTTTACAATTAAACTCATAACCCATTTTAATTAGCATTTTAATTTAAATATATGTATTAATAATTTATAATCATTGGGGTAGTTTACAAAACTTTTTAATAGTTTAAATGTATCCAAATACAAAGAGTAAGATTACTAAATCGTACAAAGTTTAAAATAATAAAACGATGGATGTATTCAATTTTTAAAATTAAATTGCAATTATTCATACCTTGCTCTTCTATTTTGGAACCAAACTTCAACTTGGCGAGGACGAAGATTAAGCTGTTTGGCAAGAGCAAGCTTTTGCTTCTACAAAATAATGAAAATTAAATAAGATTAATGGAAATCACAAGTCATCATTTCATTCATAAATTAATAGTAATTTTGTTAATTTTTGAGGGGCTTACAGGATTAAGAGTATTGTGTTCTTTGAAACTTTCTTCAAGAAAAGCAGATTGGTCTTTAGAGAGTCTGAGTTTCTTTCTGGTGCTACAATTTGTATCATCTTCATCACTAGCTCTAGAAGAACCTCTTTCTCCCTCACCATCACCTTCCGAATTATCTATCTTAAATCTATTTCTGTCATTTCCGATATAATTATTATACAAGCTAATATCCATTTCATGAAACGACGACGCTCCACTGTTTGAATTGGGCGATGACGACAAAGCTGCTCCTAATTCATCTGTTTCTTCCACTACTGTAGTAACCGCTAATGAACTCCCTGCTACAAAATTTTAAAACAATTTTTTTTTTTTTAAAAAAAACGATTTTGATGAAAACCCAATTCAATTTGAAGCATATCAAACACAGATAACAGTTTTTCAAAACAAATAAAAGGGGTTTTGACATGTGGGTCTTGTTATTCTAACCGTGGTTTTCGGAAGAAGACCAAGGGAAGCCATGGCTGCGAGGGACTGGAGTGTGAGGAAGAAGATCAATTAGCTGAGCTGGCACATCATTTTGATCATTTTTGACAGGGGAATGTTCATCTTGTTGGCTATTTTGGTTTGATATGTGTTGTTTATTTCCATTTTCTGCAACAAAGGGTCCGATTGATAAGCCCATGCAAAAACCTGAAATCTTATTGCTATTGTTCATCTGTTCATGAGGTTTCTGCTTTTCTAAGATGTCCAAAGCATTTGAATTTGACTCTCCTAAGCTCAAACCAAGATCCATTTTTCATGCCCAGAAAAGAGAAGAAAGAAAGATGAGGAAAAGGTAGGAAACAAATTAAAGACTCTGAAATAGGTTTGGACTAAAAAGAATACTAGTTACGAAGAGTCTTTATAGAGATCATAAATTCCATCTGTCAAACATTGATAAACGCAGACCCAACAGTCAAAGTATAATTTTATGTTTATATCTTTTATATTTTAGAATGTATCCTAATTATTACTTTAAGATTAAATTATAATTTAAATGTTATGACTGTACATTTTATTATTAAATTCGAATTATATATATATATATATAATATTTTTTACTTTAATAAAAAATAAACTTTAATTCTTTTTTTTTCAAAATTATTTTAAAAACTAAAAGTAGTTTATTTTTTTAATAATCTTGATATATAACTAAATTTAAAAGTAAATATAAATTTATATGTCTTTAATATTTATTTTTCACAATTATTTATTTTAATATCATTATAAAATTGTATGAAATCATTATTTATTATTTAATATATTTTTAATTCATGAAAAATAACGATAACTCTTTTTTTTCAAGTTTTATTTTTAGTGAAATATTTTAATTTTATTTTAAATTAATTCTAAAAATTTAAAATGATAAATAAATAATAACACAAATTTATATATGTTTTATATTTTATATTGTACAATGTACCACAAATTTATATATTTTATCCTTAAAAATTAAAATAAAATCTATTAATTTAAATAAAAATATTAAATTAGATTATCTACCGCTTTTTTTAAAAAGAAATTACTATCTTCAAAATTTGGTTGTTTCCATTTTATCTCTTTAATTCTTTGATTTTATAAATATAAAATAAAGTGATACTAGACTTATTTTTATTTTATGTTGTCATTTATGATAAAAATATATTTTAATAAAATATAATTGAAATTATTTTTAAATTTATAATATTTTTGTTATTGAATCAAAATTTAATAGTATTTATGATAAATATATTATATCCTTAAAATAATAAAAAATAATACCAGAGCTATTTTAAAATAATTTTATGTTTAACTATTTAAAAAATAGCTCTTAAAGTGATTATGTTTTTGGTATGTTTACTCTTATTTTTTCCTATGAAAAAGCAGTTTGACCAACGAGCCTCACCCACGTTGACAAATGCAAGTGAAGTACCCATCTATATTAGTTTGTTAAAAACTATCAAAGAAATAAGAAAAATGAGTGTAACTCAAATTATTATTTTCACGGAAATAATTTTATTAAATAATAAATACATTAAGCTGTAGCTAATAATAAAAATAAAATATTTTTGATATATTTTATTATAACAATAATAAAATTAATTGTTATAATAAAAATAAAATTTATAAAATTCTTGTATGTTCTTTTTCTTTTATGTTATGAATTGTTTAGTTATTTTATTATATGTGTTAATTTTAACACTAATTAAACAATTTTGTGTGATTATGTGTAATTTCAAGACTACATTATGATTAATATGAATTATATTATGATTTAAATAAAGTTTTAATTATGAATTATGTTATGATTTGAATATGTTAATTTTTGAATCGGGTCTATAACTACTTTGTTTTTATTGTTAGATTATGAAGTTAGATTGAAATTATTAATTTCTGTAATTGAAGTAACAAGTTGTATTTTTTATTACAATTAAAAATAAATATCTTGGTTAGAAACGTTTAATAATATCAATTTTATTTAATTTAGTTATTACTTTTTTTATATTATAATTCAACAAATGAATTAAATCTAATAGTCATAATTAGGTTTTCATGAATTAGGTTGATTAATAATCGAATTATTAGTTAATTATAAAGTAAGAAAAAGTAAGAATTTTAGTCGAATTTAAATTTCTAAAATTAAAATTGAGGAAAACTAAAAGGTTCTTAAAATTATATAATAAATTTAATATTTGAAAATAGAATGTATCATAATATAATAAATTTAATTGTAATTTATTGACAAGTAAATTCCCATAATCACATGTTTTTCTTATTAATCAAAAATTTTGTATTTTTTATATTTTCTTATTCTTTTATGTTATTGCATTTTTCTGTAACAAAAAATCAAAAATATGTATTTGTTTTATTTGTGACATTTAGAATTTGATTTTTAAACTATTAGTTAATAACTAAATTTTAGGAAAGTCCTTTTCATGTAATGATCCTCACGTACAATTATATTTTCAATGACATAATTTAAAAAAAAATAAAACAGTAAAGTTAAATATTTGATAATCTAATTTAAACACATCATCTTCAATAAGGATAACACATGTCATTGAATTGAAAAGGTTTACTACTTCTAAACTATAAGTCATTGTAAATGAAGAGAGGGAAACGCATGCAAGAAGGGAATGATAGAAGCAAAGTAGTTAATCCCAACAAATGTACTTGTTCTAATGCCAAGTGAAAGAGTTTGACACCTAATGCACAACTAAAGCAAGAAGATACTAACTCCTTAATCTCATAAACAATGAAAACAAGTAAACAATAAAAGAACATAGCGAGATAATCAAGGAAAAAACAACTAGATATATCAAAGAACATACGCAGTGAACTTAATAATCAACACGCATAATGGCATCAACCATTATAGAATTATAGAAAAAGAGTGATAACATGCGTTAGACAAAAAGTAGTAAAGAAATAAAGACTTTTCAATCACAATTTGATCCTTCCATGTAGGAATATATTCAAATGTAATACTAATTGCACCCGCTCAACATGTCATCACCAAACATAGCTATATAATGTGACAACATCTACGGGTATCTTAAGGCAACCACTCAGTAATAAGTAGTTCACTATGTCAAACAAATCAATAGTTTACAACCTAAATACGGTATTAGCTAATACCTTAATTAATTAAAGCACCATGCTTAGTTGCATCTAAATTGTTTCCACTGCTTTTTGCAAAACAATTGCAATCTGATCACTAAACCTAGTTCTCATCTTGATCCCTACAACTATGTGATATGACACAATTACCAAAAGGCCAATATATTGTGATATCCTAAAGTAAGGGTAATCAAATACACATGTACCTATTTTGTAACTATGTCTTAATGTTAATTTTAATTTTAGTTGACCCACCTATAAATCATTTTGTTAAAATACTCAATGTATCACTAATACCAAAAATCACTCAAAGTATTAATGATATAAAATTGAGAAAATATTTTTTTTATTGAAAATCACGAGTTTGCAATTTGTAAGAGTTTCCTTACTTTTTCTAATTAATCTTAAAAAACCAAATGGGAGAAGGTATTTACTAACAAACTCTTAGACTACCTACCAACTTACTGACCACGTCAACAAGCCCTCGTTGACCACCTTGGTGAGGGTAATAGTCGTTACAACAAGAATAATAGCTATAAAATCTCGTTGGTCTTATTGACTATCTCGTTGACCCCCTTGACAAGTAACTTGGTAAGCTCATAAAAATTTATTTTTTGTTAGAAAAATGTACCAAGTAGTTTTCCTCAATTATTTGTAAAACAACAGAAAATAACCCAAATTATACACAAAACCTACTATGTAACTACATGCTCCCAATCTTTGGTAGTGTGTCTAGCATACAAATATATAGAATATTTCAAGTGTGTTTTCCACTAAATAATGCTTACAAAATAACAATATGAATTACAAGATTTACAATTATAAATTATAGAAGTATTATTTTAAATCATTTTCCAAATTTTTTTCATAATCTTGATGAAGTTCGGACTATTAGATTAAATCTTGATCAAGTATCATAATATTTCAAGATTATTTTCAATTATGATCTCTCACGTGCACATTTATTTTTGGAGGAGTTTAAATAAAATTATGTATTTATCCTAGGCTTTCGAGGGCTTCAAAAATTACACCAAAGACAAACTAACTATTTTAAAAGTCATTTTGTTTGTGTTATTTGAACAATTTGGTTATATTGTTTTTGCAATATATATATACATCTAAATTATTTAATTTTTAAAATTATGATACTTTAATCATATCAAATTAAAGTTATTTAATTAAAATGTTTATTTTTTTACCGTATAAAATTGATACTTTAATTACATTAACTCGAAGTATCTAAATTTTAAAAATTGAGTAACATATATTTTTCTTATAACATAAAAATTTCCTAATCAATAAAACAAATTTATGCATAGGGTTAATTCCCCCTATCGTTAAAATACTATTATTGGATAAACGTCCAAAACACAATTAATGGTGCAATGATATATTTATGTGCATGCATTGTCATGTTGATATTATTCAAATTTGATGAATTATAATCACCTAAAATGCTATTATGATCACCTTAATTAATGCCATCATCATATATCCTGGGCCTTCATGGAGAAATATTGCAAATCTTGCCTTACATCTAATCAAGGCAGTCTTATAGGGTAGGTAGCTCATTCTATTATGATTATGTTTTGCAATTCATTTGATTAATCATGCACATTCTCACAATATACGCCCAATTTTCCGATTAATCATATCATGACATGATTCTAATATATTCTTCTGATGTCAAAAATTATTTAGCTTAGTTTAAACCCATATAAAATCTTATTCACTACCTCATAAAGCTAACTATCGTGACAGTAATAGATTAATTTTTGTATCATATTGTAAATTTGAGCAAAAGGGTAAATCAAGTTTTTTAGATAAAGTATTATAAGCGTTTAGTCTCCCAAATTTTAATTTTTTTTATCAACTTTAAAAAATTGCTAAATTAAAAATAAATAATAATATTTTAATAAATTTTATATTAATTTTTTTTTCATTAAGTGACCAAAACATTATTAAAACTTTATACTTTAACAATGATAAATACACCATTAATATGATAATTGATAATTGTCACAATTTTTATTTATTGATTTTTTTTAAAACAAAAATATTGTATTCAAATAATTTTCTATAACAATATTATTACTATTAAATTTTTTTTAAATAATTTCATATTAAATTTTACTTTTATCCATATTAATGACTCATATTTTATTACGTTTTAATAACTTGACATCAAAAATAATATTTTAATAAAAAATTTATAAAAACTTTTAATTTTTATTTTTTTTAAATTGAGAGATTAAAAAACACATTTTATAATTTAGAGACTAAATGATATTAACTCGAAAATTGGAGACTTATGCAACCCTAAAAATTTATAATTAGGTATAAAATAAAGTAGTTAATAACATATGTCACGCTGCTTGAATCAATCTTCCCTCTGCTTGAATCAATCATCCCTATAAACCAATCTTGAAGGGAGAGAATTCTTAAAGAAACACCGTACTTTTAGGAAAGTGGTTAACTATAATTCCTTATAGTAGACATAATTAAGATTATACTATTTTCCCTTAATCAAATGGTTATGATCATTACATCAAATACATGCTATTCTAGCACACTTGAAGGAAAAAATGATAACATTTGAAATGATACCAACACACCCAATGTTGGAACCAAGAAAAAATTACATCATTACAAATGATTTGGGTAGTTAAGCTGGTTTCAAAACTGATTAGAGGCACATAGGACATAAAACATTGTTTTGAGCATGAGGGATATAACATAAATTAAAGCTAGGGCTTTCCATTTTATTTTTTTAATAGGAAAATAAAATCTTGGTTATATATATTGTAAGTTAAATAAAAATGCACATGATTGTACAAGATGTTATGATTGATTAAAAATAATATTAGGTTTGTTAATCAAAATAGGAGGTGCCTAATTTAGAAGAAAATTCATGGAAGGTGGCTTACCATATTGTCAAAGATGGAGGTGCCTAACCTTGTTTGAATAAATAATAGGAAAATTAGGTAGCCTAATTTTGTTGAATGAAGAAATGTTTGGCATATGAAATGAGAACTTGAAGGCTATAAATATGGCTTCATTTCTTCATTGATAATTATCCCAAAAATAGAGAAAATCTTGTATGAGAAGTTTTTGAGTGAGAGAATTTTGTGGGAAAATTCTCTTGGGCTTGTAATTGCTCTTGTCTTTTGGGTGTGTGAGAAAATTACTGAGAGTGTGGTTGTAACAATTTTCCACATAGTGAATTTTTCTCTGGTTGTCTTTTGTCAACGAAAGTGGTTTTTCTCTAATTTGGAGTTTCCACTATAATTCTTGTGTTGTGTATTATCTATTTCTCTGTTATTTGATATTCTTCAAAGAAAGATCTTGGGAGTGAGAATTTGTGATTATACCATTTTATCCAAATTTCCTAACACAATAAGGGTCGAAAAAACATAATACTAGGTGTAAAAATATATAAAAATTAAAATTGTACTTAAGTGTATATGTATATATTTTGCAACAAAGGGTCCGATTGATAAGCCCATGCAAAAACCTGAAATCTTATTGCTATTGTTCATCTGTTCATGAGGTTTCTGCTTTTCTAAGATGTCCAAAGCATTTGAATTTGACTCTCCTAAGCTCAAACCAAGATCCATTTTTCATGCCCAGAAAAGAGAAGAAAGAAAGATGAGGAAAAGGTAGGAAACAAATTAAAGACTCTGAAATAGGTTTGGACTAAAAAGAATACTAGTTACGAAGAGTCTTTATAGGGATCATAAATTCCATCTGTCAAACATTCATAAACGCAGACCCAACAGTCAAAGTATAATTTTATGTTTATATCTTTTATATTTTAGAATGTATCCTAATTATTAATTTAAGATTAAATTATAATTTAAATGTTATGACTGTACATTTTATTATTAAATTCGAATTATATATATATAATATTTTTTTACTTTAATAAAAAATAAACTTTAATTCTTTTTTTTTCAAAATTATTTTAAAAACTAAAAGTAATTTATTTTTTTAATAATCTTAATATATAACTAAATTTAAAATTAAATATAAATTTATATGTCTTTAATATTTAATTTTCACAATTATTTATTTTAATATCATTATAAAATTGTATGAAATCATTATTTATTATTTAATATATTTTTAATTCATGAAAAATAACGATAACTCTTTTTTCAAGTTTTATTTTTAGTGAAATATTTTAATTTAATTTTAAATTAATTCTAAAAATTTAAAATAATAAATAAATAATAACACAAATTTATATATTTTTTATATTTACATTGTACAATGTACCACAAATTTATATATTTTATCCTTAAAAATTAAAATAAAATCTATTAATTTAAATGAAAATATTAAATTAGATTATCTACCGACTCTTTTTTAAAAGAAATTACTATCTTCAAAATTTTGTTGTTTCCATTTTATCTCTTTAATTCTTTGATTTTATAAATATAAAATAAAGTGATACTAGACTTATTTTTATTTTATGTTGTCATTTATGATAAAAATATATTTTAATAAAATATAATTGAAATTATTTTTAAATTTATGATATTTTTGTTATTGAATCAAAATTTAATAGTATTTATGATAAATATATTATATCCTTAAAATAATAAAAAATAATACCAGAGCTATTTTAAAATAATTTTATGTTTAACTATTTAAAAAATAGCTCTTAAAGTGATTATTTTTTTGGTATGTTTACTCTTATTTTTTTTTCTATGAAAAAGCAGTTTGACCGACGAGCCTCACCCACGTTGACAAGTACCCATCTATATTACTCTTAAGCTGGTTTCAAAACTGATTTGAGGCACATAGGACATAAAACTTTGTTTTGAGCATGAGAGATATAACATAAATTAAAGCTAGGGCTTTCCATTTTATTTTTTTTAATAGGAAAATAAAATCTTGGCTATATATGTTGTAAGTTAAATAAAAGTGCACATGATTATACAAGAAGGGCTGAAAAAAACATAGTACTAAGTGTAAAAATATATAAAAATTAAAATTGTAAGTGTATATGTATATATTTTGCTACTAAATGGACAACTATAGCATAACCAAATTAGGTGATCTTGATTATATACTATAAAGCTTGTGTAGTGCGAAAGTGTGGTTCACCCGGTGGCCGTATGAATCACACCAAGTATATTTGATATAAAAAAATATATTACGAAAATAGTAAGATAGATTGAAAAAATTATAAATTGTTTCCAAAAAGATAAAAAAAAAATTTACATGATAAGTTCTATTTTTATTGACTTATAAATAAAGATAAATAATTATATTACAATAGGAGACAACACATCTATTTATTCATATAAATACTTAAAATTTTATTAAAACTGTAAATCGATTGATATAATAATAAAATTTTATTTAAATTAAGGTAATTATGGTTCACTTCGTTAACTTCTCCCTTCACACATGTTAGCCTGGAATAACGTGTGTATATATATAATATAACTTATGTAAAATTCTTACATAAATGAATTTAAGTTATATATGTATAGTGTATGAATGATATGAGTAAGAGAAAGATTAAAAAAAAAAGACAAATTGATGAACAAATGATCAGAAAAAAAAAATGAATAATACTCTTTCATTACTTCATGAGATAATGAATACATGACACTCTTTGTAAGGATACAATCTATTTATAGATCTTTCAATCACATACACTTTCCTATATAACCGACCTTCATTTGCAAAAAGGTTAAAATCAACTTTGCATAGTCATTTTAACTAAATACAAATATATCTATCTTGACTTCAATTGTAGTACTAGCTAAATTGTACCTAATCACTTGCATTAGTTTGCAATTGAATTATACTTGACTCCTTTTGAGACACACCCGTGTATTGACTACTATCTCATCTGATCCAGTTGAAAGAATAAAGTTTCCTTCAAATTTAAGGGCAGGAGCTGCACATTAAGTTTAAAAATAAATTGAGGAACAGGTAAAGCCTGAAGTCAAAACATCAACTCGCTGCTCAATATTGGGAATGTAACACACATGTAATTGCTTAGCTAGCATCATTTTCCAAACAAAATAAAGAATAATCTACACGTATTTGATCTTAGAGTGGAGAGTAGGATTGGTAGCTAAATGAACTAAGCCAAGATTATCACACTAAGTAAGAGATGCAAAAGGAAAATCACATGTAATTCAGAAAGTAAAGCATGAATCTAAGATAACTCAGAGACTGCATTAGCTAAAGAACTATACTCAACCTTAATGCTAGAGACATTGACGGCTACTTCCTTGATGATCATGCTATTGGATTGTCACCCAAAAGACCATAATACCAAACATAGACCTTCTATCACCTACATAAGCACCTCAATTTGATTCAACAAACCCTTGAACCAATAACTGACTCTAAGGCTTAGAATATAGTCCAGGCATCATAGTGGCACTGAGATGTCTAAGCACCTTTTAATAGCATCCTAGTGACTCAACTTAGGATTTACTATAAATTGAAAAAACTTGTTAACATCATTTGATAAATCTGACTTAGTGATAGTGATGTATTACAAATTCCCAACAACACCTTTATAAATTGTGGGATCAAGAAAGGACTTAAATCAACGCATGATAGAAGCAAGTTTACAATTCTACGTATCAATTTTAATCAACAAATCTTTTACGTAATTATTTAGAATTAGACGTAAATCACCATTTTCCAAATGATTAACTTATATTCCCAATAAATAACTAAGTAAACCATTGTATTTAAATAAAGTTTACCATTTAAAATGGACATAAGTGCATCAATTTCACTTTCATCACTACCTGTGATGATAATCTTCAACATTGAATAACAAAAACATTGTAGAAGAGGATGAGCATTTAAAGAACAAAGATGCATTTGCACTTGAGTTTGCAAAATACGAAAGAGGACTTTAAAGTGCCAAACCATGCCCTAGCGGCTTGCTGACACAAGACGGAAGTACAAGTACATCAATAATATAGAAGCACAAGTACACCAATAATATGGAAGTATTTAAGAATAAAAAATAAGTGAACAAAGTTTAGACTAATCATATTCACTCTCAAACAAGAGACCCTTATATTTATGTTATAAAACAAACACGAGGAAACTATTATCTAGGTGATTCCTCTAACAAATCTAGAATAGGACAAGCCTAGTAATAATCTTCAACTAGATGAGTACTCTAGAAATCTAAAGTAAGACCACCCAAAATATGTTCCTCTATTTCACTGACAAAGGACTTCAACTTCTAAACAAAAGAGAAGAATCATTCCTAATATATTAGGTATAATAAAAAAAAGAAAAAAAAGAGAACTTCTTTAATATTTAAAAGTGGATTTTTTTCTAGGATGCTAGTACATGAAATGTGCTTACCAAAAGTCCCTTAAAAGTCAATACAAAATCAATGTTAGACATAAGAAGTTTAATAAAACTAAGAGCCTTATACTTCTACTACCTATTTTATTTTAATAATAAAACCACTTATTTTTCTAATATTATTCCGCATCATTACTTTCCACTTATTTAAAAATTTTCATTGAGTTTTATTTAAATGAGAATGATAATATTTGTAATATTCATAAATCTTCAAAGTTGGTGTTAGTTTTGTTTTCACTACCATGAATTTGAGAAATTGTAAATGGCAACAATATCACACTTACATGTGAATCAAAGTAACCAAGTTATATACCCTTGACTACACATTTCCATGTAATTAAGAATTATAGTAGGCTAGTTTGTAATGATCTTACGATAGTCATTTAGTAATGTTATACAATTAACGAGTGATTTTGTCTTATGTTTATTGCGTTATTGCTAACTGTGAACCTTTCTTATGATTGGGCTAAGCCTTTACCTCACGATACTGTTACTAGATACACATTACTAGTAATTACTGACTAGACTTTACTCAATATGTAGATACCCATTTTAAGGGGAAAGGAATAAGAGTACATGAATCCCTAAGTAAAGCACCATATTTCCTACAACTCCTACTCTCGAGCCATTAATGTTAAACAATACTAAAATGATACAAAATTCTTAAATGAATATTTATTTTATGAATTTAGTACAATAAGATATTTACACTTATGCCAACTATATGGCTTATAGGCCATACTATGATAAAGTTGTACCATCTATTTGTGGTATTAATAAAGTGTTGGATCCCTCCTGTGTTTCTACAATGCCTATTATTATTGTCTTTCCACCTTCTGATATTCATTTATCTATTGTGTCATCTCATGTGCCCTCAATGACTATTATTCCATCCAATAGTCATCATGTGACCACATAGTTAAAAATGAGTATTTTTAAACCAAAAGCATTTGTATTTGTTTCTCTTAATTTATCTCTTATTTAACCTTCCTCAAACAAGAAAACACTACATAGTCCAGAGTAAAAAATATGAATGTAAGCCAAGTATGATGATTTGGTTAGAAATAAAACTTGGATCTTGTTCCTCATTTGAAAGATGGACAAATTGTTGAAAGTACACTACTACAAAAAAGGGCATTAAAGTCGGTTAAAAACGACTTTAAACCAATTTAAAGTTGGTTCGTTGAACCGATTTTAAATGAAATGACTTAAAATGTAAAGTCGGTTCAACGCGTAAACCAACTTTAATTTTTTTTTAATTTACTCATTTTCTATTATACTCAAATAAAAACCTGTATTCGAGTAGAAAAAAAACCAAAATCAATTTAGCAAATAGTTTACATAATACAAATAATTTAAAAATAAAATATTAATTAATAGTAGAAAAATTATCATGGTGTATTCTTCTCATGATGTTATAATACAAACCTACATATATAATACAAAAATTTATACACATAAATAACAACATATAATAACAGAAAAAATATGAATAATAAGTGCGTAGAATTAATAAAAATACTTACAAGAGTAAATGAAGTGACAAAATGAAAGAAATGAAGAAAAAATTGTGTTTTGTAAGTGAGAAGTGGGTATAAAAAATTTGAGTATTTTGCTTAAAAAAATAGGAGATCTAAAAGATTAGTTAGAGAGGAAGAAAATCCACTAACCGGCGTTGGAAATGGTGGTCGTAGGTGGCCAGAAAATGAGAAAGAGTGGAGGAGAAGTGGAAAAGGTTTTGAGTTTTTGAAAGTTACGTAATGCTTGGAATAGTTTCTGTCTGGGGAAGAAAGAAAAGAAAAGAATTTATCCACGTGTGTAGCGTCGGTTCTACTTGTCAACCGATGCTATCCACATGTGTAGCATCGGTTGACACTTGTAACCGACACTATGTCTATATATAGCATCTGTTGACACTTGTAACTAACACTACGTCCACATATAGCATCGGTTTGACACGTCAACCGATGCTACGTCCTACGTGAATAACATTGGTTCTACACCGAACCGAATTTAAATTCATTATAAGTCATTTTTTTCCAAAAACTGACTTTACATATCGACTTAAATATCTCTTTTTGTAGTAGTGGTAGTTGGATTTTCAAGTCAAAAAATTACATCAAGGAAAGTTGCATTAGAGGAAGTATCGTGTAGTAGCTCTGGGAATTAGATAAACTACAGAGTTAGATTTTGTTTTATTTAGAAACCTTTATTTCTATAGTAAAATAGGTGACTATAAGGGTGGTTCTCACTTTGGCATTGACATATGGGTGGAAATTACTAGTTAATAATGTCTTTCTCAATGGAAATTTCCAAGAGGAAGTGTTTATGCAAAAACCAAGGGGTTTAAGGATTTCATTTACCCTTACTATGTTTGTAAGTTAAATAGCTAATGGCTTAAACAAGTGATGTGGGACAAGACTAGAAAAAGAAGTGGTTTTTATTACTAAAGCAAAATACGTAGTAAAAGTATAAAATTCTTAGTTTTATTAAGCTTCTTATGTCGCACATTGATTTTTAATTGACTTTCTGAGGAACTTTTGGCCTATAAATAGGCAAGCCCATTTCATGTACTAGCATCATAGAATAGAAAAGAATCCACTTCTAAAAATTAATGAATTTCTCTTCTCTTTTTTTTTTCTTCTTATTCCTAATATTTTAGAAATAGTTATTCTCTTCTATTTGGAAGTTGAAGTCCTTTATGTATGAGTTACAAGAATATATTTAGAATTTCTATATTGCTCATCTAGAGATAGATAATATTGCTAGGTTAGTCATACTCTAGAGTTGTTAGAATGCTCGTCTAATTGAAAATTATTACTAGGCTTGTCCTATTCTAATTTTGCTTTAGTGCTTGTCTAAATAATTGTTTTCTTGTGTTTGTTTCACAATAAAAACACGATGGCACTTTGTTAGAGAGTGAATTTGGTTGGTCTAAATTTTGTTCACCTATTTTTTATTTCTAAAGTGCTTTCATATTATTGGTGTACTTGCACATCCATCATGCTTCTGTTGGTACTAGAGTGAGGTTCATGTGGGTTTAATGGAGTATAATAGAGGAATTCCATGAAAAAGATTTCAAGCAAGCCACCAAAGGAAGAATCACCTATACCTTAAAAAATGGCACAATAATTTTTTGAAAGCAAGATTCTTGAGATAGTTTTGGAAAAAGACAAAAATGATTATATAATTGAAGCCAAAAAACCTTTGTTAGAGATCAAGAAAATTCTTATGAGATAGTTTTCATAAGATGAGTTAACTCTATATCTCAAAATTTTTGTATCTGTGGTAAGTCCTAAATTCCAAGTGTAGAGCATATGTTTTCCTATTCAATAATTTGAAATTACAATAAGGTGGCTAGGTGGCAAATTATGATACGTAAAGGATATTTCAACACTATATGATAGCTATTTTCTCATACATGGTGGAGAAGAATCTAGAAATATTCATGGATGATTTTTCAATCTTTGGAATCTCATTTGGTGAATGTCTACACTATCTCTCCCTAGTGCTTCAAAGACGTGAAGAAAAATTTTGCTTTTAAATTGGGAGAAGTGGCATTTCATGGTACATCAATGTATAATCTTAGACCATAAAATATCAGCTAATGATATTGAGGTGGATAGAGCTAAGATAGAAATTATTAAGAAACTACCACCACCTACCAATGTACGAGGATTAAGGAGTTTTCTTGGACATGTAGGCTTTTTTCGTAGATTTATAAAAGATTTTTCCCAAATCTCCAAACCCTTCTGCAATCTTTTGGAAAAAGACATTCCTTTCAAATTTGATGATAAATGTTTAACGACGTTCCAAGTGCTTAAAGAGAAACTAGTGACAACACTAGTTATAGTCACACCAGATTAAAGCAAGCATTTTGGGTTGATGTGCGACACAAGTGATTTTGCTATTAGAGCTGTTCTTGGACAGCGAGTGAAAAAATGTTTCATGCCGTATACTATGCAAGAAAGACACTGAATGAGGATCAAATGAATATGCTACTATAGAGAAAGAACTCTTTGCCATTGTATATGCCTTTGAGAAATTCAAATCTTATTTGGTTGGAACCAAAGTTACTATCTACACAAATCATTCTATAATAAAGTACCTCATGAGAAATAAGGATTCCAAACCAAGGTTGATACGATGGGTTCTCCTTCTGCAAGAATTTGACTTGGAAGTTTGTGATAAAAATATAACAGAAAATTAGGTAGCAGACCATATGCTTAGACTAGAAAGGGAAGTAAAAATGGATGACAATATGGTGATTGGGGAATTTTTCCAAACGAGTAACTATTTTTTATAGCTCAAATAGAAATCTCATGGTATGTAAACATTACAAATTTCCCAACTGTCAACATTCTTTCATCTGATCTCACATGGAAACAAAAGAAGAAATTATTCCATGACATTAAACAGTATTTTTGGGATGGTTTTTGGCTCATACATATTTACTTAGCAAGAAAAATAAAGGAAAAAATACATAGGTAATTGAATGCACAAAAAACAAAGAGCCACATAAGTAATCGATCACATTCGATCTATGTGGTCTTGAGTTTGATTTTTTTACAACATGGGTCAATTGAGATTAGCTCAGATCAATCGATCATTTTTAATCGTTGTTTGAATTGATAGAAAAGGATTTCAATTTATCAACCTTATTAGTTTGATCAATCAAGTTTGACATAGATCGATCGAGCAATGAGGGTTTCAACTTTAATCTAATTATTTACTTCAAACAAACCTTTTAATTACTATATTGTTCTCATTATTTAAAGCTTTTTCAAGTGGTTTTATTAACATATTGCTAATTAGCCTTTGACCTAAGGCTTCATCAATTTCTATTTAAACAAACTTAATGCACTCAAAATCTTTAACAACAATTGTATCAATTTTTGCAACTTAAGCTCTCTCTTTTAATATGTTTTATAAAATCATATTTTGTTGAACTTCTTTCTTTAGTTAATCTATCAAACATCTTTTGGTTGTATTTGATTAATTAATAAGTCTACATTATTTGTGATCATGTGCTTATTCATATGTTCTAGGATTTTCCAGTGATTTTAGTTTCATCTGTTATTTCATTAAATCATCTAGCTTGTCTCACCCTAAAAAATAGGCATGTGAGATAGAAAAGTGAGTAAATTTTAAATTATGTTTAAAAGAAATTTCTTTAATAGTCACAAAAATTTCAATTTAAAAATCATCTAAAAATAATCTTTTACAAACAATTCTAGTATCTTTATGAGATTTTTGATTCAAGAGGTAAAATTCATCATAAAGTCATAAATCTAAATCCAATTCATTTATAAAGTTCATTAAAATTTCATTAGAGTAGTCACACTCTACCTAATCATAAGTTATAATAAATAATAAAAGAAATAAGTTTTTAAGTTAAACCTTATAACATCAAAATCCTTTATTCACGATCATTTTATCTTCACCGTAATTATCTTGAATAACATAGCTAGGAAGTGAAGGAAGAGTGTAAGTCTGCTACACATAGCTTAGTGCAAGTTTACTCTAAATATTATTTTAATAAATATTTATTCATGATCTATGTTTTTTTATTAACAAAATTTCATGAATGATAATCATTATCAATATAAAAAGTTGGGAAATTTTGTCACAAAACCCTGGTATATCTGTACCTCCTCGATTACGAGGAAAACAAGGAAATGTACAATATAGTTATATCAAAACATGCTCATACAATATAAAGTATGTTATGTGATATAAATAAAATGCATGATATCAACCTCCTATGTATTAGTCTCCAAATACATTGGCATATGCATGATCCAACTCTGTGATACATGTGGGTCCACCTCCGACCTCATGTGAAATCATAATACATATGGCATATGTATTGGTCAAATAAACATCATTTGGGCCCTCTTCCAAGGGTTTGAAACAAAATGGAGGATCCAACTCTAAGGCTCATATGTAGTCACAATCCAATACCCACTTGATGGAAACTTCGGGACACAATGAGGGGTCCAACTCCGAGGCCTATATGTGGTCAAAAATTTGAGACACCATAGATGTAAAAACTCTCAGAATACATATATATGTAATACATATATTCTATACAAGATACTCCACTGTAACCAGTAGATGTAAAAACTCTGAGAATACTCCAAGAAAACATATAGGTATAAGTTTATGAATAAAATACTTTTTGTGATATATGTATAAAAATCTCAGATTCCATGTAACATTTTCAATTCTCATTTCGTATCAGCATATGATATTCATTTTATATATAAAACTTTTTCAATATTTGCATAATGAAACATTTATAATGAGTATCTCATTTTAAATAAAATTTATGATATTATAACATTAATTATAAAAATAATAACATCTATTTTTCCACTTTTATCCTTAATATATAATGCATGAAATTTTTTCATAAAAATAATGCATGAATTTAAAATTTTAGAGTAAGAACCCATACATAAAATGTTATTCCTTTCCACTAATAGGTCATTTTTAAATCATGATACATTTTTTGTGTTCCTAAAATGTACAATGGATTTTTGAGTTGTGCTTTCTATTATGATTTCTTGCTTTTATGTTCATCGCCTCAGAAGTCTATATTATTGTCTATATAAGATTTCATTCAGGGTTAGTCCAATTCTTGTATAACAACGTTGTGGTTAAAATTAATCCTTAACGATTGTTCAATTTGATTTCTCCTTAACTTTATGACATATGTTTATAACATGTCCTCTAATATTTGAATGATCCTTTCAAATTGTCCATTACATTGTATTATGTTGTAGTTCCATTTACATAGCTTCTTCTAGCAATTCTACGAACAATGGGAAGAATTTTGAATCATTATCTTATACAATTGACATAGATACACTATCCAATCATACAATGTTTGGTAAAAATCATTCACCAAATATTGAATCTTTTTTGCGTCATCTAATGTAGTTCATTGTAAGTTAACCTACATTTTTTTTCATTCTATTATGCCAGTTAGGTTTTCTTAAAATTACAATACATTCCATACATCCAAGATGTACTGCCAATTCTTATATGTTTTCCTCCATGGTTCCTTGTCCTTAAAACACCTATGACTACTATCTTTCTACTAAAAATGAAATGTTCCAATAGCAAAAATCTATTTATCCACCATTTCTCTTTCCTATAATCTTCACCATGCTTTGCAAAAATCTACGCTCATTAAATTGAGCCACTCCTTATGTTACAAGGTTGAGCATAAATCTATACTTGTATATCCATTATCCTACAAATTCAACTTGTAATCCTTCTATCATTTGGGTTTTTTCTCTATGCACCAATATATATTGTGCAAAAAATCCAAATTTCAACTTAGAGTGTCTATTGCTTTCTCTATGTGAAATCGTAATCCTTTGAAGATACATTTCTCATAATTTCTTTCATACTTATGATCCTTCTCCACTTTTCCGTAGAAAATATAATAATTTGTTAGCACCTTGTTGTTATCTTATTACCTGACCTTTCTATTATCGAATTCTCCAAACATTGTTTTCTATCATTGTAAGTTGATTGATGTATTCTCAATGGATGCTCCATTGTTTAATAATCATAATTCTCGATGTTGATTTCGTTTAAATATTGTAGATTCCCATCATTTTTCTTCACAAAAATCTTAATTTTTTTTTGTCAAAATAGATGATGCTTCAAGTTTTAAAAGACATCCCAAATGCAAATCTTGCTTCAATGATCTTTGTGTAAACATTCAAGTGCATCCAAATCCTTTTTATGGTGTGATAGTTAACACTACGTATGATGCTTCATTAATTGATACAACATTTGTTGATTCTTACAATGCTAATGCAACCTATCTTCTTCAATTGATACTAAATTGATGCCCTTTTGTCAACTATGTGACGGGGCATTCTAGTCTATTAATTTCCTTTCTTGAATTTTCACATAAAATCATCGATCTTTGATTACTTCAGAGTAATGCTTCCATGAGTTCCTTGATAAGTGCATAAAAGCAGTCAATATATTATATTTTTATACATGTTTAATGATTATATAGATTTATATTTACTTCTTTTAATATCATTTTATGTAAAGAAAACATTTGTAAAACATTATTTATGTAGTTTGTAGTGTACCACGACATGAAAACTTTGTAGGCCAGGCCAAAAGAAAAGATTAATACGTCCCAAAATTAATATGGGTCGTAGTGTGAAAACTTTGTGTGCCATGGTTTGAAAAGAATGGATCATTCTCAAACCGTGTACAAGCTATCTATGCCACAATGTGAATAAATTATGCGTCACGACGCCAAGTAAAAAACTTCCACTTTTTCACATTTCATTATCCTATAATTAGGATCCTATTTCTATTGTAAGAACATATCCTAGAGTCTCACAGCTTTCTTTAGTCTTTTTATTTCTTTTAGTAGTTTAAAGTTCTTCTCTCACTTGAGAGTTGAACAAATTTAGTTATCATAATAGCTTTAGTTTCAAATCAATAAACAAAGCCACAATTTTATCTGGAAATTTTCCATAAGCAATTCTAAGGATTATTTTGAGGTATATTTAAAATGTATTATTTTCAAAACATTTCTAAGTGTTGTTTTTACATGTTATGTGTTCAATTTACTGATAATTTATTAAACGGTGCATGTCTGGCTATAAATAATATAAGATATTAGTAATGTTGTTACATTTGTGAAATATTAAAATAGGTACACATTTTTGCAAAAATAATTACATTTTATTTATTTATCAATATTTAAACAAAGTTTGTACAAGAAAAGCATATTAACGAAATATATTTCAAATTAAACAATAGAGTTAGGTTTAAGAATTAAATTATTTGAATATGATTTAAAGTCAACTTTTTGATTTTGAATTTGATTGTTCGAATCTTAAAAAACTCTATTTCAACCATTTTTTAAGAATTATTATTGAAGATATATTAACAATATATCCTTCATAATATTTTTAAATTTTGAAAGTTAATTTTCAAATACATAAACCATAACCCCAATTTGACACCTTGATGAGAGTTTAAATTGTTGGCCCAAACAAATGTGGCAATTATATGATTTCATAATTTAATTAAAGTTTAAATTGTCAACCCAATCAAAGTTGACAAGTTAGAGTTTAATTAACAACAGAAAATGTTAGCTTTCTTAGGTTATTTTTATATCTATAATAATAAATCAGCAATCTTAATTCATATCTTTAATATTCTACTTAATATTAAATAAGTATAATTAACTAACTAATATATCTTATAAACTCTTCGATGCATGATAAATATTTAGTTGCTTAAATAGTTATTGAGTCTTATCTTTATTTATATGTTATTAGTTTATAAACTTAACCCAAAATAATAGTGACATGATATTTAGGTTATTTAATTTTGTTTCTAAGTATTTGTTGAATTATTTAGCAATGATATGATTCCTCTTTAGATCGACTTTGAAAGTATACTCGTTATTTTTTAAAAGTAATTTGTTCACTTGCAAGCGATTTTATAAAGTATATAAAACTTATATGCTTAATTTTTCACATCTAGTTTTTGGTGTAATTTCCTGATAAACCAATAATAACACTAAAAATTAGTTGAACTTTGCAAGCATTAAGTTTTCGATGATGTTGTGTGGAATGGTATTAACTTAAAAACTCAACAACTTAGCAATTATTATGTTTTTGTCACCATTATCTAAGAGAAATAATATTTTTAAATTGTTATTATCAAAATCTTGAAAACGTTTTGTAAATATTGTGATATTTATTTAAAATTTTAAAATATATGAGTTATTAATTAATTTTTGATATTTAAAAATTTTAATTTTTTTTTAATTATGTTTGTTTATTGATATTATTTCGTTATTATTCGTTTAATGGCATCGCACGTAAGTGATAGATTTGAAATAATTCAGATAGTTAAATAATAAATTTTAAACAACTCAAATAACTAGGTAATATATTTGAAATAAAATTTATTCAAAATACATCACTTAATTATCTTATTTGTTTTAAATAGATTACTTAACTATTTGAAATATGATGTAGTTAGATAAAAACTAACAGAATGATATAAATAAATGTAATTTTGTGCGTTGTAAATGAAACAAAAATAATTTTATGGTCTGAATAAAATAAATACAATAATTTAATTATATTTTTATAAATTTATTTTTTTAATAATATACAATGATTATTAAAAAAATTAATAATTTATCCACTTATGCTGCTATGTCAGTGTTGTTTCTTTTTATGTGTAGACTAATCAATCAAACAATTTCCAAAATAAGCTTTTTTATTCAACAAAACTTACACACCGTTGGCCACAAATTGTTGCATGGTACAATTGGGTCTCAAAAAACAAAAATCCCAAATTGTGATATAATGTAAATGATGTCGTAAAATGTGATTGAATAATAGATTTGGAATATATATATATGTCCAATGAGATTGTCATATCAATTGTGTGTAATAAATCTGTGCTATAAATCAATGCTATTTCCAACTTTCCATGCACATATCGCAGTAATAATTCTGGTAGAAACACAAACCGACAAGAAGCTTGTCATCCAAAGTAGACCATCACCACATTAGGCAGAACGTGCTAGCAATACAATTTCATAACAATATCAAAACTACAGGCGTCCCTCTCCTCTCATTGATTTTTTTTTTTTACATATAATCTAGGTATTGTTACAGAGTGATTTTTTCACATAAATATTAATATAAGATGATATATTTTATGCATACACGTGTTTTTAATACATTTTATCTTTATCAAAATATGTTGCCTCCAACATTTTTAAGTGTTATAATATAATATCAAAAATCAATTATTTATAATATATCAATTAAAACAAATAAACATTCGAGAACCACAACATAACAAATAATAAAACTCAAGTTTTTTTTTGTTATTATAAATATTTTCAGTTGATATAAATTATACGTTTGATCGTAATTTATTAATAAATTTTATTTTATTTTTATCAAACTACCCGTCAATTTTATAATGAGTCACAACAAAGAGGTCGTGAATTCTAATATCATATGAGATTATTTGAAATTTGCCACACTACACATCAAAGGAGGTGGTTTAAAACCCATCCTCATTCTCACTAAGTTAGTGCAATTAATTAAGATTGAAAAAATATCAAAAATACAAAAAAGATGACATAAAAAATCACATCAATCTAATAAATTAATAATTTAAAAAAATCCAACCAACTATTTAATGAATTGAAATAATATAGCTAACTTAAGTTCGAGTGCTTATTCAACAAAATGTATTTTCAAAAGACTAATGATAATAATGTTATTAGAAAAAACACAGAAAACATGTTTTTTTTTCTCGTTGAATAAATTTACAATCAAAAAAGATAATATTTACAAACTGAACGTAAACCTTAACCCAATGCCAACTCTTTTTACAGCTCCAAGTTTATGTAACGATCTTCTTTCTTAATGGATAATGAATGGTGTCTAAAGAAAAAAAATTTCCTTCATAATATCATCATATAATATAATTAAAGAAAATCATAAAGCTGGTTTATATGCAATCATGTTAAGAAGCATAGCAAGTATGATTCGCAATTCTATCATTGTCATCAACATCACTATCACCAGTCAGGCATAAATACATGGGTATCTTTATCAGAAACAAAATAGGAGAGCTTCATAATTGTAAATCATCATTCTAATGATAAAAGAAAGTTGTAAAGTTGTTTCCCTATTGATGGACGTGTAGGGTACCCTTTGTCTAATCAATATACCTAACCTAACCTATTTTTTGCCCTAATTTTTTTTAATATCAATCAGAAAGAATTCATTGAAAAAGAGGCAAAAACTAATACAATTATGGGTAACTCACACAGAGTTCTTAAAACAATAAGAAATTAACATCCCACTGTCTCTCTAAACCATAACAACAAATCTAAAAACGCATAAAAAGCTTGGTTCATAAAAAGAAGCAGTAAATACAACACCGATTCCTATTGCATATATTCAATTACTATTTGTCACGTAAGTGGTGCCAAAGTCACTGCTCTATTCAACAGTGATAAATATCGTTTTGACACCTGGATAAGTGAGACAGCAGGTTTATGATTCAACTCCTAACAAGACTAAACCTGGCCTATTGTGTGATATATAATTGAAGTTGACGCTACTGAACATAAACAAAACTAGTTACATTCTAGAATTTCCATTGGTGATTTGAATCTTTCGTCTGCTTAAGCAAAATAGATAGGGTATAATACAATTGTCAAGTGCTTTCCAAGAAGAGTAGACATCAATACATTATAACCGAAAATACTCGTAGGTAGAAAGTAGAAATTGGCACAGAAGCAGCTTGACAATAAATTTATAAATCAGTTCTCATACCAATACAGGAAATATAGAGATTTTTCCGTACACCATTTAAAGCACAAATTATAACTAGCTGACAGATCTTATAGTATATGAATTTTATGGTCAATGAGATCAAAGATAACATTACCAGCCATCCTAAAAGATGAGAGGGTCTAGTGATGTAAAATGGGCCATCCTGGCCCGACACAGTAACAGTAGACCCATCAAACTAATATGTCTGACCCAGTCTAGCACGTTTGAGGTTTGAGACAGCCCAGCCAGACCCATTTCATAATTGGGCCAGCCCAACCTGACCCGTATCAGATTTGAGCTGGCTCATGAAGTCTCAGTGTCTCGCCTTTATCTTACAGTTGGAAGGAAAGCAAAAGAAAATACAAGTCCACAATAATTATTCTGGATCACCCCAAAAGAAAAAAAAAGAAGAAAAAAGAAAAGAAATTTCTGCAATAAAGATCTAAGAATTAAATATCTACGTCTTTTATCCCCTGTTTGGAACCAAGACAACGTAGCATTTGAGTCGCATACAATCAGAATTTCTTTTCTGTTGATTTTCACTTTCTCATCAAACAAATTAACAAATTCGATTCTCAACTAGTGATAGCTTGAAATCGGACAGAACAAATAAGTTGCTGGTGACGACTGACGAGTAGAAGTGATTGTATATTTTGATTATTAAAAAAACAAAAGCAAACGGGCCAGTACTAACACATTAACTATTATAATGTTTCAATGTGGCGCATAAAAATGGGCCGGGCCGGTCTGGGCCAGCTTCAGGCGGGCTGAACTGTGCCAGACCTAGGCTGCCCGGCCCATTTTACATCCCTAAGAGGGTATAAATAGACTGAGCAAATAAGTAAATAACAGTAGAAAGTCCAGGAAAGCCAATTACAATTATAACAGTAACATTTGCAAAACAAAACAAAATGCTATTAAACCATCAATAGGGGGAACCAATAAGAAAATCAGGGAAGATATAGGATAAGGTGGTAGCAGTGGATATCAGTAACAGCAATACAGCATTATGAGTCTTCAGGAAATAAAAGCCAGTTCCAGAACTCAGTACTCACCAATAGTAGAGCTGCTATTTTACTCCCACAAGGCTTACGTTATTGTGTATCATCACAATCTTATTAAAAGGAAAATGCCAAATTCGTCAACGAAAATTAAACACTGGTGGTAGAAAAGACAACATGATTCTGCTGTTATTCTTGCCTTGAACATTTTCGATCATCACTCACTGGAAGAGTTCCAAAATAGCTTCAGCTGACTGTTGATACTGATGGAACTTGAAGCCATCCAATTTTTTTAAGGGAAATTAGTTTGTAATCAACATGGCCGGAGATTTCATTCAGTTTACTTATTTCAATCTCAACTTCTCCTCCCTTCATGTGAAACTCCACTACTAGCATCAGACACTCTTGGAATGCCGTTCCTTCTTCTAGATGATGAAGAGGGCACTATTGAATTGGTTTCTGTATCCATTGTCTGGTTTTCTGAGCCAACACTAGGAGAAATATTTATCCTGGAAGATGAAGCAGAAGGGAGTAGAGAAAAATTCATCTCAGCAGCAGTATCAGAAGTCAGGCTTTCTGGTTGTATAACAGCAGCAGCATCTCTGCTAAGAACATGTGGAGACAGTTGATGGCTTCTTCTCATATGGTGACTATTACCAATAGCTTCCAGGTTTTCAACTAATCTTTCTGCTGAATCCATAGCAGAATTCAATACAGATGAAAGAGATGAAAATAGTCTAGTAACGTGAAGAGCATCATGGTGCAGGTTACTTGTTTCCCCTATCAAAGTTGATGTCTGAAATGTTGAAAGCCTGCTCGGCATTGAACGGGCTCTTTCAGCCAAAGCATGCATACTAGAACTGTCGGGTGCCCTTGATCTCTCACTCATTCCACCAACCATGTTACTAAGTTGCTGTATTCTTTCTTCAATCAAAGAAGGAGATGGTTCTTGGCTAATGAGCTGCTGCCTTATACTCTCGATCCTGTGTGCATTGGGCCTATGAGGGATCTTCAAAGCGGACTGTTTTGACTTGCAAGAGTACTTGCTATTCCCACTTCCATATATTGGAATGATACTCGTGTCCATCACTTCTCCTTCGCACACAGGGCATTCCTTTGCATTTGAATGAACATATGACAAGTGATAGAAACATGGCCAGCAGAACAGATGACCACAGCAGGTCAATACAGGATCTTTTGCCATAGCCAAGCATATATTACAATCAAAAAAGCTCCCACTCTTCTTTGTATCTGCATCTAGCCCCAGTGCTAAAGCTATCAAATGGGCACCATCCCTTTTGTTAGTTTTTCCACTCTTGATCGTTCTATCACCACCAGCAGTTGCATCATCTGCATTGTGCTGTCTGCCCTCATTATGAACAGGAGCAGGTATATTTCCTGCATTCATATTTGCATTTGCAGCTGGAGTTTGACTTTCATTCAACCTCCGACGTTGCCTAGCCCTAGAAGTGACTGCTTCGAGCTGCCTGATTCGTTCTTCAATATGACCGTGTGTAGCCTCCATATCATTCAATATAGACTCCAAACCATGCAATGAATCATTAGATTGGTCCAAAGGTTCTTGGTTCAAATCAAGAACCATGATGTCTTCTCTCGGATTATTGTCCATCGCGCAATATTAAAAAATTCCTCTCTTTAATTAAAAAGACCGAAATGAAAATTCAAACAGCATTGGGGTTCTAACACAAATCCCTGAAAATTCAATTTAGCCTTTATCAAATTGTTTTCTATGGTTCTTTCCTTCTTTTTCCTCTGCACCCACCACATGAACATGAAAATTGTATTTTTATTTAGGTCGTCTTATTTTTCATCTTAAATTTGTCAGTTTACTGAAACTCAAAAGGTGAGTAAAGAAAAAAAAAATTAAAATCATATATATGCTAAGTACTTTGTTCCGAGATATCAACAAAGAACCATAGAAAACAAATCAAACGCAGAAATAAATAAGACCAAAACTTGAAGCCATCTAAAACAAGGAATCCATAAAAATTCTAAAAAAACAATTGAAAGGACTAATAGGGCTTCACAAACCTCTAGTGCGGATCATGAAATCAGGGTCTGACTGAATTTGGGCGAAGAACGTCCATAAGGCAATCGCTGAGTAACGGCAAATAATTGGCTTGTGCTCATCCTAGAGATAAACATCGTCCTATGATTTTGAATTATTCTATCTGCTCTTCTACAGTTCTACCTGTTATGTGACAGGAAAAACGAAGAAAAATTGTGGCTGAATAGAGAGACAGAGAGGGAGAACAGCAGAAGGTTGGGGCATTTTCATTCAAAGGACCAAGGCCTGATTAATAAGACATAGGACAAGAATATTTATTATAATATAGATATTATAGTTAATTGTAATATTTTTTATATTTATATAATTACATAAAAAAAATATTTAATAATAAAAAATACAATATTTTTTATTTACCTAAAAACATGTAATAAATAAATAAAAAATAAAAATTTATACTAATATTTTAAATAATTTAATAGAATAAAAATTATTTTAATATCTAATTTTTTTAAACTAAATATATATTTAAGTGAATGTTAAATAATAAGAAGGATAGTTAAACCTTAAAAAAATTGTTATTCAATTATAATTGAATATTATTACAGGTCCCACACCTATCTATAGTAACAATAGTGTAGTTGTATTTTTCTATTTTTTATTATTTTTAAATGGACATTAATCAAATAGTTTATAGTATACATTATAGTTTAATTATTATAAAAAATGAGTATTGTTAGATGTAATTTAATACATTATACATGTCAAGCAGTGGTCTCAATTAGCATAAGCCTTATAGTTTAAGCCTAGTAAGTGTTGATCATCTCATAAACATGATCATAAGATTATCTCAATAAAAAGATAAATGACCTATAAATATTTTGTAATTATCTTAAAGAGATAATTATGGATAAATATCTATTTACATTGGTAAGGAATATGTATCGAGTTATTATTCTTCTTATATATATTTACAATTGTACACATTCAAAGATGAGTTAGATCTCAGATCTCATGACTTCTATTACATAATAGAAAATAACAAATAAATAAGATTTTTTCTCTACATAGCAAGATCTAAACCTCTTCTAAAACTTCATCATCGTGTTACTGAATTAAGTATCAGAGGGTCAAAGATCATTCCACTATGATCCGAGATCCTAACAGTTCATTTCATTTCGTAAACTTACGGAGGATATTGACGAGTAGAATCGGGATTGTCAAAAACTTGATGACATCCCCGCAACGGAGTCATCCCCGACAACGGCGCCAAAAACTTGATGAGCGAAAACCGGCATCGCCGATTCTGCCAATACTTTGGTTTTATATTTATAAAACTCTCGCAAGTGCACGAATCATTTCGTAGAAAATGATAAGTATACTCCCAAGGTCGATCTAAGGAAGGAATGTATGTGGTTTTTAATTTATTATTCAAACTTTTCAAAACGAAATTAAATCCTAAACATCCTGTCACAATATTTTGGGTTTTGTGTGTTTTAATCTACTTACATAAAAATAAACATAGATTCAATAAACATTTATGCAAATTTTATCTTTTATAAATAATGGAGTATTTATGGATATAATAACTAAGTTAATTATGCTTGCTCATATTATCTAGGTTATTAAAGATATGAATTAATTTTATTGATTCTCCCTTTTTTGTATGAATACCACCTTTGGTGGGGTTAGATATTCTTTGTTAACTAATCAAACCAATTAACACCTATGGGTGGGGTTGATAACTAAATTGGTTAATTAAATTAATTCCCTTTTCTAAGAGATTGAAAATGAACCATTTAAATGCTACCATTGGTGGGGTTAGACAGTTTAAACTTTATTCAAGATGTCCAAATTAAACCTAAGAATTTAGTTATCAAAGAACTAACTTTCAAATTTTAAAACCACTAATGAAAACATGTCAATACATTTTCACATAATAATTCTTATAAAAACTTTTGAAATAGAGCTTCACTCTAACTGCCGGGCGATTGTACCAACAAATAAAAGAGCACTACTCTAAATCACACCAGATAACTAAACCTTAAAATCTAATTTTCAAATTTAAGTTTGTAATGAAAAATAATATATTTTTCTCTAACATTCTTAATATAAAATCTTGAATAAAAATAAAATCAATTCATTTTAGAGATTTTCACCTATTTAATATTTCGCAAGCATAACAACGTTATTATTATATCATGTTTACAAACAACAGACAAGTTAAATTTAATCATAGACAAATTAAATATAACATGTAAGAATAAAGCATAAAAAATAACCAAAGAAAATAAAATCCTTATAGAACTTGATGCTATTCCCGTAATTTGAAAACCTCCAAGGAATTTGCACCCCATTTATTGAATCAAAAGCTAATAAATTAAAAAACATAACTAGTCCTTCCCAAAAAGGAAGCACTCTAAAATTAAGCAAAACTAGCTAAAAACTAAGAAATACTAAAAAAACTAAAAACTAAGAAATAGAGAGAAAGAAAGAAGAGAGAAGTGTGTTTTGAGGTGTGGTACGAAGTGAAGAGAAATTGATGACGTCAGCATGACGTCATGGGGGTGGCTGCACGTAAAAAATGGGGCGAAATGGCGTCGGCGCGCGCGGATGAACAGTAGCTGCGCGCGCAGTTGTGCGTGGATAAACAGATGGCCGCCAGCGATTTTGCGGATGAACGATAACGCGATTTTGCGGATGAAACGATGCCGCGCGCGACTTTGCGTGGATAAACGATATCCGCGCGCAGCTCTACGCGCGGATGAAACGATTACTGCGCGCCTTGCGCTGGTTGCGGCGCGCGGGATGCTCGGTAGCGATTTTCTCCTTTTTGACATTTTTTACCTTTTTCGACCCATTTTGTCCAATTTTTCCATATTTGTTGACCTTTCCCATTTATTTAGTAATATAATTGTGATGTATTACTTCCAATTATTCCTTTTTGAGTCTTTAAGTAGCGTTTTTAAGCGAAAATACCTGAAAAACAATAAAAATACCCGTGATTCCGAAAAAGACAAATTTATATAAATATATGATAAAACATATAAATATATATATTTTTAATCAATTAATGTGCATAAAATCATGGTAATTTTAGTGCTTTTTGAGCACTCATCAGATATTCCTACCTAGTGTTAACAAAAATCAACATCAATAATATCTTAATTATTAAAAATGAGCATTTTCTGTTCTATAACTCTTAAAAATGAATACTTATAATCTCAAAATGTGTAACCAATTTTACATTTAACTTCTCAACTTTTATAAATAACGAGAATAAAAATGTCAAACCAAAAATTACAAACTAAAGTATTTATTTAAACAACATTTTTCTCCCTTATGTAACTAAGTAAATTTAGTATCATAAAATTGGGTTGATAATAGCACAAATCCCTTAGTTATATTTTTAAAAAAGTGCACGATCTGGTATACGACTAGGGTAAAGAGATATAGACTCCTAAAAGGCACTATCCTAACTTGTAAAAAACAAAAAAATAAAACACTTATATAGTTAACACAAAGCATGAAACATATAATATCAAAAGTAGGTAATTTTAATAACATATATTATTTATATCAAACAGAAAGTAGGTAAGAATGTAAAAAATTTCTAATATAAGTTAAAGTTTTTAATAAGTTGATACATACACATCATAAACTTAGATTGTACTAGCATAATATCAAATTATACATAACACTCGATATAACGAGGTATACCTATATAGTAACATCATCGGGTTACTTAAGAGAACCACTCGGCAACAATAAATAAGTTATAACTCTAGTAGACAGTAAAAACATTAGCTGGGATCGATGTCTTAACTGCATGCTATTGCTCTTCACTTACTGCTTTTGCAACTTTTTGATTTAACACTCAAAATTGTCTATCCTTCACACCCAACATCAAATCACACCCAATGTGATATGATTAGAATTTAATGATGAGTAATAGTAAGTGTATCAACTCACAATCTCACAGGACACAGAATCTACTACTAATATCAAATCGCCTATGTGGGATACATCGTCAAACCACATACTCACATAAGTTATGATTTGATTACTAAGATCACAAAAATGACCCATTCTCAAATATAATATCTCCAAAAATAATTTTAAACTTAGATATAAATCTCAGTGTATATTTTGGCATAATTTTAGCCCTTGAACAAGTAGAGAAAAGAGAAATGAGTAGGGCATTTACAGGGGTAAGTTTTGCCACTTTGCCAAGGGTGTTGGTAAGGGTGGTGACGAGCTTGGTAATGAGGTTCTAAAAAGTTTCATTTTTTCATTTTAAAAATGTCAAGAACTATTCATAAAGACCCACATAAGAAACACGTCAAAAATTATGAGTAACAATATCAACTTGCTCGTCAAAAACCAACACTCTACTTAGCATGTTGATGAGTGCTCAAAAATCACTAAAATAACCATGATTTTATGCACATTAATTGATTAAAAATACAGTACCCGCGCGCGTTGACATGCCCATCCGCGCGCGCCGCAGCGCGCGGGCACTGTTCACGCGCGCCGAGCTGCGCGCAGCGCCCAGAAGCCACCCCTCCGTGCGCCCAACGCGTTTTCACCCCATTTTCACGTGCAGCAGCCCCTGTGACGTCATGCTGACATCATTGATGACCTCAGCATTTCCATTACACGTTTTTTAATTTTTTTAACATTTTTTTACTCATTTTTTCTCTCCATCCTCACCTATAAATACCCCCCTTCCCTTCACTTCAAATCACACCTTCAAAACTCACTTCTCTCTTCTTTCTTTCTCTCATTTCTTAGTTTTTGAGTTTTCTTAGTTTCTTTCTTAGTTTCTAAGCTTTTCTTAGTTTTTCTCTTAGTTTTTAGTTCAATTCTCTTAGGTTTAGAGTTCTTCTCTTTTTGAGAGGAACTTGTAATGTTTTTGTAATAATTTAGATTTTTGATTCAATAAATGGAAGTGCAAATTCCGCTTGGAGGTTTTCTAGAAACAGAATAGCGTCAAGTTCTGTAAGGATTTTATTTTCTTTACTGATTATTTTTATGCTTTATTCTTACATGTTATATTTAATTTGTCTATGATTAAATTTAACTGCTAGCTGTTTATAATCATGATATAATAATAACGTTGTTATGCTTACAAATATTAAATAGGCGAAAATTTCTAAAATGAATTGATTTTATTTTTATTCAAGATTTTATATTAAGGATGTTAGAGAGAAATATATTATTTTTCATTACAAAATTAAATCTGAAAATTAGATTTTAAGGTTTAGTTATCCGGTCTAAGTTAGAGTAGTGCTCTTTTATTTGTTGGCACAATCGCCATTAGTTAGAGTGAAACTCTATTTCAAAAGTTTTTATAAGAATTATTATCTGAAAATGTATTGACAACATGTTTTCAATAGTGATTTTAAAACTTGAAAGTTAGTACTCGGATAACTAAATTCTTAGGTTTAATTTGGACACCTTGAATAAAGTTTAAACTGTCTAACCCCACCAAAGGTGGCATTTAAATGGTTCATTTTCAATCTCTTAGAAAAAGGAATTAATTTAATTAACCAAATTAGTTATCAACCCCACCCATAGGTGTTAATTGATTTGTTTAGTTAACAAGGAATATCTAACCCCACCAAAGGTGGTATTCATACAAAAAAGAGAGAATCAATAAAATATCAATTTATATCTTTAATAACCTAGATAATATGAGAAAGCATAATTAATTTAGTTATTATATCCATAAATACTCCACTAATATAAATGATAAAATTTGCATGAATATTTATTGAATCTGTATTTATATTTATTTTTAGATAAATATTTATTGAATTTGTATCTATGTTTATTTTTATGTTTTTAGATTATATTTAATTAATCTGTATATATGTTTATTTTATGTTATTAGATTAGGAACACAAAAACCAAACTATCGTGACAGGATGTTTAGGATTTAATTTCGTTTTTAAAAGTTTGAATAATAAATTAAAAACCACATACATTCCTTCCTTAGATCGACCTTGGGAGTATACTTATCATTTTCTACGAAAAGATTCGTGCACTTGCGAGAGTTTTACAAATATAAAACCAAAATATTTGCGAGAATTGGCGATGTCGGTTTTCGCTCATCACATGTGTACTATGAAAACCAACCACACGGTACGTGTAAATATGCTTGCATACAAAGTGTACCTAATTATGTACATGTGTGAATTACTTATGTGCAATAACTAACCTTACATAAAAGATAAAAGAACATTGAGTAAAATAAAATAGACACTGTGTTTTGCATACAAGAAGCCAACACATTAGGCACAAGTACAACGAGACTTATAATATCAAAAGGAACAGTTTAGTCATTTTTTTTATTCTTTTAATAGTTTATTCCTTTTGTTTTGAAAAAGTGACAGTGTAAGAACAAAAAATCAAACTTTTCATTTCATTTTTATTTATTTTTTATATTTTTTTCACTATTATTGATATACCATTTTTTATACATTTTCTTTAGTATTAGACAACAATATTTATAAAATTGATAAATAAAATAAAATAAAAGTAAAAAATTTTTAAAATTTAATTATTTATTTTTATACTATCACTTTTTCTTCACAAAGGAACTAAAATGCTATAAAAAAATAATAAAGTGACTAAATTATTCTAACAAGCATAACTAAAGAACCCTGATTGCATTTGTCTTCATAAAATTTAGCTATCTTAATCTCTAATATTGTCTCCAATTTAATTATCTACCTTTAAATTTGACTAATTTATTATCTTTTTTTTAACTTGTTTAGTAAAAAAATATCCTAATTTTTCTAGATTAAAATAAACAAATATCATATATTGTATAACAAGAATAATAAAATGAAAGTTTTTTTAATAACATTGTATAACATACATATATTGTGAATACTATCTTTAACATTGAGTGTATTATCTTACAAACAGGCTTCAATACCATTATACTATCACAAGGAGAATTTTTTAGTACTCCAAGAGTACATATTCTCTTAAAAAGAGATAAAAATGGATGTAAAATATAGATATAAGTAAAAGAATTATGGGATTAGAAGTACATGATTGAGTAATGGAGTGTTGAGTTTATCTCTATGATAATGAGTATCCATCGATCACTATTTAAAAAACAAATTTAGGTTGCAATAAATTTACATTATAAGTTGTCATTCAATGATTAAATACTCAATAATTATGGCCATGGCTTGATTCATACCTCATTTTTGGGTGGAGTAACTATTTGTGATGACTTACCAAAATAGTAATGCAAAACATCATATTTTTATAATTTTTACTATATTAAAATTAGGTTTTGGAAGATCTAAAGAAATAATAAAATGTGTATAGGAGGTATGGTAAGATAAGTACCAATTCTTTGTAACCTTGAAAGACAAGGTGGGACAAATTGACAAAAATGTTTATTAACATATGACATTATTTTCACCTCTTATATTTATGTTGTTTTAATTTGATCCATAATACTTGATAAGCCAAATAAAAAATTAAGGGATTAAAATTAAAGAGTTAAAAATGTTAGGGAACTAAATCAATCAAATTAGGAGACCAAATTGGATGAATTAAAATAATTAAGGACTAAATTTGGGAAATTAAAAAACGTGAGTTACCAAAATATGCTCTTTTAAAAAAGGACTCGAGGTGGTTTTACATTACACATGGTCATGCTAAGGTTAGAAAAAGTAGATAAGTGTTAATATGGTCAAAATCTTAAAAATAGGAAAAAATTATAGGTAGAATAAAAATCAAATTTGGTCGATATTCTTTTTTTTTTTTGGCTAGCTATCACTACTTCATACAATATGTTAAAAAAAAATTATTTTAAGAAAAAGAAGCCAACCATAAAACTTTAGTAACATTTTGACCATTTGGGTACTGTTTGGACATTAGCTTGGTATATACTATCGTAGATCATTATAAGGACAAGTCTAGCTCCATCACATGCACCCACATGGGTATAAATGCTAAAGTTGAAAATGTACCTTTACTTTTTGTTCATCTCACTTATAGCTTATGATGTGATCACACATGTATTATAGTATTATTATATATATACACATATAAAATAAAAAGCATATTATCCATAAGACAATTATTATTCACTTCATGTTAAATACATATCTTTAGATTGTTATCCAAACACATATTTGGTGTTCACAATGGGTTACAAAATTTTAATTTTTTTAACCATATACTAACTTAGATCAACCGACTAAAAGAGTCCCGCACACAAACAATTCTTAAAAGATTACATTGAGTTATAACATGGTAAACAAAAAAGAAGTAAGAAAAGCTACAAAAGCAATTCAAATATCTAAATGAAAACCTTCATCACCTTAGTTAAAGCATGTCAAATAGGATGAACACAATGACATCTCGCTCGCAACTGTAAGGCAATTAGAAGCAATGAGAAGGGTGATAGGTGAGATGAGGAGAGAAAATAGGTGTATGTCTTGTAGTCTTTTGTGTTTATGTTGGCTTCTCATATACAAAACACAAATTATCTTTAGTTTACTTAGTGCATCTATCTTCCTCTTTGTAAGGCTAGTTATTGACGATCAGTAATGCACATACACACATATATTTAGGTACTCTTTGTATGTGATCATGTTTACACACCCCATAGGGTTAGTTTTTGTAGTGTGGATGCTAGGTTGAGCACGCTCGCTCGTCGGATTTATTGCTCATGTTCTTGTTTTGTTTCATATGTGAATATTTATGAAACTTACTCGATAATTTTTGTAATGAAAAAATATTCTTTTTTGGAAACTTGTCACATCCCTTAATAAGGGTCTCACCACACCCTTTAGCAAGGTGGCCTATGAGGACCATGACAAGGATCATGATGAGGTGGTCTAACCATTAGGTAACTTCTATAAATACCCCATCTTTTCTTGTTTCTTATCCAAAAAATATATAACAAAGCTCTATCAATTTAACATCTCATTTTTTTACTTTTATATCATTATTACCTCAAGTTTGTAAGATATTAGTGATTCGCGACTGTATGAATAAAATCATGATCTTAAGTGGTGAATACTTGAGGCAATGTTTGCAAGTGGGATTTATATGAGTAGCATGTGGAGCTATATGTCATGTGTTGGCTGAGTGTTGAGGGAAAAACATCATGCTTGATTGTTAAGCTCAAGACTATTTTGTTTTCTATGTGAGACACAACATTGTGAGATTGAGTTGAGAAATCGTTAGTTGTGTGCCATACGTGGGTGATAGATATCATACGTAGATAATTTATGGAATGTGGTGAAAGTATTTACCACGGTGATTTCTAGTTGTTCATGATTGAGGGTGGTTCTCAAGTTTGATTGTTTCTTTCTTTTCACATATCTGATTCACAATTATTGATCACACCACATTGGGTAGTGCTAACTTTGGTGGAGAGTCGAGTTCATATGTCGAATTAGTTTGTTACAGAGGTAGTAAGTACGTACAACAATATGCAATTTGGACAGAGGTCTCAGTTGATAGAGGTAATAGGGGTTTTATTTCTGTCAAGATTGTAGTTGTTTTATTTTTGTCAAGATTGTAGTTGTTTTATTTCTTGGTAGATTTGTTTGCTATCAAGTAGTTTCCATAAGCAACTCATAGATGTTATCACATAGATAGGATTTTTATATGGATTTACCTCATTATATTTGGTATTATACATGCTCTATTATTTGGCTTATATAAGCAGGTCTTAAATTGTGTATGTCAATATATATTTAGATTTAAACTCTCATTATAAAGTCTCTAATATTTATTACTTGCTTTATGAATACTTATAATATATTTTATACTTATTTATTGCTTGTTTGTGCTTATTTGTACTGCTATTATGATTATCAGTACTGCTGTGATAAAGTTTTTATCTTTTTTATTGTATGCATGTTTATATAGAGTTTTTAAGGAGTTAGTATCTTCTTAACCTGATTATGTATTGGGTCTTGGACTCCTCCATTGTTGTTTTACATGTATAGATTATTGTGTTAGTATAATCTGAGTTTCAATCGTATATGTGCAAACATACTAAATCTATACTCTTATTAGAAAGCTTATTTATTTTGTGTATCTGTAAGTTTTCTTTCCTTTACTTATAGCATACCTATAGCTTTTTTTGTTTATTGCTTTTCATTATTAAATTAATATACCTACTTTCTGATTAATTTTTATTGTTTATATTGTTTTTCTATATGTGAGTTTAGTGTAAGTCTCTAAAGAGTAAGTATCTCCATATTATAGTTTTGTATCAAATGTTGCACTATTTATCTTTATAAGTTATTTTTATTCGAATGCATGCTACGAGAGTACAATCATCATTTACCGAATATATTCGCATATTCGAGGTCTTGAAGTGATTGAAAATTATTTATAAGTTTTCAATATCTATGATTATGTCTAATATTGTGTGTTGTTTGTTATGTTTATGCATACTATTAACTTGGACAAAGGGTTGTAAGACACATAGTCACTAGTGTGTTTATCGTAGTTTTTTCTTCCTTATTTCTAGTTATTTTTATTGTGTATTGAATTGAGCATGTTATTTTGTACTTTTGTTATTTTATTTTCTTAATACACATTTGTGAGACCTGTTTGACTGAATTGGTATAGAGCTCGTGGAAAGATTCCACATGTTGGCATCTCTACCTCTAATCTAGGTCCTTGAGAAGAACAATTAACCTATGTGGAATTGTTCCTACGTATGGAGTTTGCAATTGGTATCAAAGCGGGTCACCCCTATTTAAGCTTAACAACTTGGATGCTCAATTCTAGAGCTCTACCTACACATATGCACACCTTGTATGTTTGTGTCCTTTGTCACCAGTGGTATGGGATGCTATTATTTTATAAGTTATTTATCTCCATGAACTTTATTGTCTACAAGTTCTCTGTTTTCTTGTTCATGCATATCTATTTCTCTTTACTTCTCTATCTCGCATAGTATGTTAATTGTCTTCTTTTTTGACTATTCGATCCTTTACTAGTTTTCTCTCAAGCTAATTGCTTTGACATTCTCTTTGTGTGTTTTCCTTGCTTGTTGCTTGCTTGCTTCTTCTATGACTATTTGTATGCACATCATATGCATTCATCATGTATGGTCAAATTATTAGGATTTTCTTTCTATAGTCTTGTCATTCATATGTTATGTTATATAAAATGCATCTAACTTGTTTTACTAGGTTCTTCTTTCTCGTATCTAGCGTGTTGTGTGTTGGTTCTTGTTTGTCTCATGTTGGTTTTCGCTCTTCTTTTGCCTACTATTCATTCTCTTATGCTTTAGATGTACCTTATGAGTGCTCAAAAAGTACTAAAATTATCATGATTTTATTCACGTTAATTGATTAAATATATATATATATATATATATATATATAATTTTATCATATATTTATATAAATCTATCTTTTCGGAATCACAAGTATTTTTATTGTTTTTTAGGTATTTTCGCTTAAAAAAGTAACTTAAAGACTCAAAGAAAAATACCGGAGTCAAATACATCACAAATATATTCATAAATTAAATGAAAAAAGGTCAATAAATATGGAAAAATTAGACAAAATTGATCAAAAAGGAGGAAATCGCGCACGTAGTGTGCCCAACCTTGTCGAGAAATGTGCGTGCCATGCTAATACAACGCCTAATCTGCACACCCCAGTGTCCATCTACGCCCAATTCGTGCGCATCGCCGTGCAACGTCAGCATGACGTCATCAATGATGTCATCATTCACTACTCGGCATTTCCATCATTTTTAATCATTTTTTCACTCACTTTTTTCTTCCTCTCCTCACCTATAAATACCATTATTCTCTTCACTTCAAACCACACCTCAAAACACATCTTCTCTTCTCTTTCTTTCTCTCATTTATTAGTTTTTAGTTTTTCTTAGTTTTAGAGTTCTACTCTTTTTGAGAAGAACTAATTATTTATTTGTAATTTATTTACTTTTTGATTCAATAAATCAAAATACTGTAAGGATTTTATTTTCTTTACAATTATTTTTTATGCTTTATTCTTATATGTTACATTTAATTTATCTGTGATTAAATTTAACTTTGCTAGTTGTTTATAAACATGATATAATAATAACGTTGTTATGCTTGCGAAATATTAAATAGGTAAAAATCTCTAAAATGAATTGATTTTATTTTTATTCAAGATTTTATATTAAGAATGTTAAAGAGAAATATATTATTTTTCATTACAAACTTAAATTTGAAAATTAGATTTTAAGGTTTAGTTATCCAGTCTGATTTAGAGTAGTGCTCTTTTATTTGTTGGTACAATCGCCCGGTAGTTAGAGTAAAGCTCTTCAAAAGTTTTTATAAGAATTATTATCTGAAAATGTATTGACAACATGTTTTCAGTAGTGGTTTTAAAACTTGAAAGTTAGTACTCGGATAATTAAATTCTTAGGTTTAATTTGGACACCTTGAATAAAGTTTAAACTGTCTAACCCCACCAAATGTGGCATTTAAATGGTTCATTTTCAATCTCTTAGAAAAAAAAAGAATTAATTTAATTAACCAAATTAGTTATCAACCTCACCCATAAGTGTTAATTGATTTTTTTAGTTAACAAAGAATATCTAACCCTACCAAAGGTGGTATTCATATAAAAAATAGAGAATCAATAAATATCAATTTATATCTTTAATAACCTAAATAATATGAGCAAGCATAATTAACTTAGTTATTATATCCATAAATACTCCACTATTATAAATGATAAAATTTGCATCAATATTTATTGAATATGTATCTATGTTTATTTTTATGTTATTAGATAAAAAACACAAAACTCCAAAATATCGTGACAGAATGTTTAGGATTTAATTTCATTTTTAAAATTTTGAATAATAAATTAAAAACTACACATATTCCTTCCTTAGATCGACAATGGGAGTATACTAATCATTTTATATGAAATGATTCGTCCACTTGCGATAGTTTTATAAATATAAAACCAAAGTATTGGTAGGATCGGGGATGACGGTTTTGCTCATCTGTACCTCTGGAGAAAATTGTGTGTAACAAGCTTGTCTACATGGGTTTTATTTTCTCTTTTCTTTATATTGTGCTTGTTTGGCTTTACCTTATGCATTTGTATGTCATATATATTATTTACCTATCTTTAAGACCCGTGGCTTACATGCATTAATATGACTAGATTTGTGTGTTTAGTTGGCATTCCTGATGATTGGGTTATTCACTCTATCTAAGCATATCTCTTGTTTCAATCTTGGAACATGAATTTTTCTCACATGCTTAAATGTTTTTATATCATCTCTTATTTCTTATCTTTATTAGGAGTATTCCTTGTGTTGCTCACTAAAAAACTAGTTTCTTTCCTTCTTCTGACTATCGATGATGTGAATGTTGTTGATGATCACTTTTGAGGAAATTGTGTGTAGTTTGTTGCCATTTCTCTCTCAATGGGAACACTGTACAATTTTTTCTAATAATCTCTCTTGAGGCATATCCTTTTTTTTATTTATGGTCTCCTTTAAGGCTATCTTTGTCATTTCACTTTTTTGTTGTTGTCGTGTTTCATAAGATTGAATGTTTCTCTTTGTTACTAGCTTGTTTCTCTTGGGTGTGTTTGTGAATTGTGTTTACCTTAACTTGCTTAGTATTCTTCCCTAATTCTTATTTTTTTTGTTCTATTATGCGTAGATGCTTATGTTTTGGGTGCACAACATGTTTATTATCTGACATAGACACATATAGGGGGTAGATTTCTTTTCATTACATGTTTTAAGGGGGAGACCTATGTTTGTTTGGCATCCTTGGTATTTTTCCTATTTACGAGTTTATGTTATTATGTATGTTCTTGTGATGCTTCCTTCTTCTTAACATCAATTTTTATGAAGTATGCATAATAGGACTGTTAGTATCACATATTGTGTGCATTGTATACAATCTCTTATTTCACATGTCTTCTTATGTATTTTCCAGCTTTCTTGCTGTAGAAAGTTATTGCATATTTCCTACATGTAGTTATTTGCTTGGTATTGCTGTTAGAATTCACAACATATGTTGTCTTTAGTAGATTGAGATATCTTTTTATATGTGTGTACATTATATGGTGAGGTTATAGGATTGAATACATCCAAGTGTTTTTGGGGGAAGATATTTGAATCACTACGACTATATCAACTTGGAAGATATTTGGACTCCTATTCAACTTGTTCTTATAGATTCACTTACACATTTATATGACATTGATGTTTGATCGCCCATCTTGCCGATATGTTGTAAGCATATTACGAAGCCCCTAATGTCCTCCCACAACACATATAGAGGTGCGGCTCTATAGTATGTATTGCATTATTGATGAGCGAAATCCGGCATCGCCGATTCTTGCCAATACTTTGGTTTTATATTTATAAAACTCTCGCAAGTGCACGAATCATTTCGTAGAAAATGATAAGTATACTCCCAAGGTCGATCTAAGGAAGGAATGTATGTGGTTTTTAATTTATTATTCAAACTTTTCAAAACGAAATTAAATCCTAAACATCCTGTCACAATATTTTGGGTTTTGTGTGTTTTAATCTACTTACATAAAAATAAACATAGATTCAATAAACATTTAAGCAAATTTTATCTTTTATAAATAATGGAGTATTTATGGATATAATAACTAAGTTAATTATGCTTGCTCATATTATCTAGGTTATTAAAGATATGAATTAATTTTATTGATTCTCCCTTTTTTGTATGAATACCACCTTTGGTGGGGTTAGATATTCTTTGTTAACTAATCAAACCAATTAACACCTATGGGTGGGGTTGATAACTAATTTGGTTAATTAAATTAATTCCATTTTCTAAGAGATTGAAAATGAACCATTTAAATGCCACCATTGGTGGGGTTAGACAGTTTAAATTTTATTCAAGATGTCCAAATTAAACCTAAGAATTTAGTTATCAAAGTACTAACTTTCAAGTTTTAAAACCACTACTGAAAACATGTTGTCAATACATTTTCACATAATAATTCTTATAAAAAATTTTGAAATAGAGCTTCACTCTAACTGCCGGGCGATTGTACCAACAAATAAAAGAGCACTACTCTAAATCACACCAGATAACTAAACCTTAAAATCTAATTTTCAAATTTAAGTTTGTAATGAAAAATAATATATTTTTCTCTAACATTCTTAATATAAAATCTTGAATAAAAATAAAATCAATTCATTTTAGAGATTTTCACCTATTTAATATTTCGCAAGCATAACAACGTTATTATTATATCATGTTTACAAACAGCCAGGACAGTTAAATTTAATCATAGACAAATTAAATATAACATGTAAGAATAAAGCATAAAAAATAACTGCAAAGAAAATAAAATCCTTATAGAACTTCGATGCTATTCCCGTAGCTGGAAAACCTCCAAGCGGAATTTGCACCCCCATTTATTGAATCAAAAGCTAATAAATTAAAAAAACATAACTAGTCCTTCCCAAAAAGGGAAGCACTCTAAAATTAAGCAAAACTAGCTAAAAACTAAGAAATACTAAAAAAACTAAAAACTAAGAAATAGAGAGAAAGAAAGAAGAGAGAAGTGTGTTTTGAGGTGTGGTATGAAGTGAAGAGAAGGGGGTATTTATAGGTGAGGATGGGGAGAAAAAGTGAGTGAAAAAATGTTAAAAAATTGTGAAAACGCGGAGTGCAATTGCTGAGGTCATTGATGACGTCAGCATGACGTCATGGGGACGGCTGCACGTGAAAATAGGGAAAAATGGGTAGCAGCGCGCGCAGACAACACCAGGGGAACGTAGGGCTGCGCGCGGCGACAGCATGGCGCGCGCGGGCGTGGCGACAGCATGGCGCGCGGGCGTGGCGACGAGCGCGCGCGGGCGTGGCGACGGCATGGCGCGCGGGCGTGGCGACAGCATGGCGATGGCGCGCGCGGGTGTGGCGACAACATGGCGCGCGCGGGGCGGCGTGATTTTCTCATTTTTGACATTTTTGACCCATTTTGTCCAATTTTTCCATATTTGTTGACCTTTCCCCATTTATTTATTAATATATTTGTGATGTATTGCCTCCAGTATTCTTCTTTGAGTCTTTAAGTTACATTTTTAAGTGAAAATACCTGAAAAACAATAGAAATACCCGTGATTCCGAAAAGACAAATTTATACAAATATATGATAAAATCATATAAATATATATATTTTTAATCAATTAATGTGCATAAAATCATGGTAATTTTAGTGCTTTTTGAGCACTCATCAATTATGAAGATGTTTTCTATCTGCATTTTTCTTGGTTTGTATATGCTTTTAGTTTGCAGTATGTTGCATGTTTTTACTTTGATGTTGCCTTAGTGTTGCTCTTTGTCTATTTTGTATAACTGCATTTGTTGATTCTCTTTATGTTTGCTCTAATATTCGTTGATGCATTGCATGAGTGTTAGGATTATTGTAATTATGTTTGCCTTTTCTCCTTTACATAGAGGTTTGGTATGTTGCAAACTATGTGTCTGCTTGGTTTAACCTCTTCATGTGAAAAGGGGGAGAAATATGCACAACTTATGCACCACATTATTCTTTATTTCTTATGGCATGTGTAGTAAGAAGCACAACTTTCTTGGTTAACTAAGCAAGTTGTAATTGAACTTCATTATTGAAGTCAATTTCTTGGACTCTCACTCTAATCATTCTAGAGCTCTTTTGTTAAGAATTAGCACACAATATTTCAAAGAGATTGTAAGTCTCTGAGGTTGTTTTTTCTCCCATTGCTCTACCTCTAGAGTTATCGATGATGGATTGATACTATTGTGTTAATCCATCATAGAAAAAATTATTTTGCATTGGGTAGTTGTGATGGAGGCATTTAGTGAGAAAGAGTTTGAACCTATCCCACAATTTATGAAAAGGTTCTCTTTCCATCTAAGAGAAAGTGGCAGTCTTACCTCTTAACTTTGATGTTTTTTGGTAGGCATAAAATTTTCCCATATTGTAGATTTTCTCCTAAGTCATTAGGGAACCTAGAAGAAGTGACATTAGCAATGCATTGGCATTGTCTTTAAGAGTTCAAGGAAAACACTTCATTCTGAGTTGATCATCAATGAGTACACCAAGGGAAAATGTTTGGACTATAGAATAAAAGTCCATAATGAAAGATAGTGAGTCTTCATTAGACAGTCCATGAAAAGAAAGTAGCATGGAAAAATGAGTGTTTCATAATTCATAATTTCCAGTAGCCTCTTCGAGACGGATAGAGATAGTTGTAGTGTCAATTGTTGGCCTTACAAATTCCTTTATTGAGATCTCTCTAGGTAGTGGATTTTCCTCGATGTTTAATGGTTTAGGTAAAGGGTCAAGTTTAGGTTTAAAAAATTGTTCTACAAAAGGCCATGGAACATCAAAGTCCAAAGCCTTCTTTAAGAGTCTAGATGATCTATGTATATTATTATTGAAAAATATGAATTACCTTAAGGATCTTCTACCTCGCATGTATTAATAAAAAATAAATTTTAATTTCACCTGTAAGTAGAAAGATAAAAATATAAAATAAATGTACAAATTTATAAAACAATACATGTTCGTACATAGAAATGTTAAACACATAGCAAAGAATAATAAAATTATACATATGTCAGTAAAATAAATTATACATGAAACAATTTATTACACAATTGTTAAACAAAAATTAAAGAATTAAAAAAAGAAAAGAAAATTAAAAATAACAATAAACAATAAATAATTGATTTAATAGAAAAGAAAATTAAAATTCATTTTTTAAAAATAAATTTTTAAAAACTAATTTTTATTATATAAAACTAATTTTTAAATCAAAAAGATACGTATGGATTATTCTGAGGTAACCTTTGATGGCTTTGCTTACTAACCCTTATGACGCAGCTCAATTAGGTCAACAAGTCTTTGTTGAAACCTTGGTGAGATCTCAATAAGTTTTATAAAAAATGTATTTTTTCAATCCAAAAAATACTATTTATTTTTCTAGCCTGAAAAATGCTACATATTTTTCCAAAAATACTCCCCAAATATTTATTGCAAACAAACCACCTAAACAAACATATTATATGCAAACCCAAAAGAAGTACGTGAAATATGCAATCATATAATGTGTCCTAAGTATATGTGTGATACTACGACAATAATGATTAACCTTACAAAGGGACATTACATAAAATATAGACTCTACAACTCTACGTTTATGAAAAAATGATTTTAATTTTTTATTCATTGTTTTCTATATTAATAACAATCTATTAAATTGATAACTCAATAATTAATAATTTTTCATTGTATTGTCACCTTCTAAAACAAATGATTAAAATACTATAAAAATAAAAAATTATCTTTTTTGATACAATAAAAAACTCATGATAATCACCCACCCACCCACACCCATCATTTTATTTTATTTTAACAAACTAGCCCGTGATAGATTTCATATCCAACAAAATTTACAATAAATAAAAATCCATGACATCATAAGAAAAAAAAACTAAAAATCACCTTTCATAACCTAAAACTAAATAATGCTTATTATCTAAGTAATATAATACGTTTGACTCATCTTATTTAAAAACCTCAATTATAAAGTCCCCTCCCTTCCACTTCACAACTCAAAACGTATACATAAACACCGATGTGAATTTAACACTCTTGAATAAAATAAGAAATATTTAATATTTAATTTTTATTTCTCAATCATAGTTTAGGAGCCGTTCGAGATAAAAATCCCATACATGGTTTTGAACGAGAAAGAAGGGAGAAATCCTAAGTGAAAATAGCATTTTGGTTACCTTCAGAGTTTACCCTTTCTTCCACAGTGAAAAAACCACTTGCAACCTTATTAATAACTCTAAAAGCCTAATCAAGGCATGAATGGATATACATGTGAAAAAGCTAAAAATTAGAATAAATGCAGCAATTATTACACTATACACAAAAAAAGCCACTTTTCCATACACACAAGATTCAAATAAAATGTGTTCATCGACCTTCATCCATAGAAGAAATAGATATAGAATTCCTTGAAAAATCTTCAACAAAACTACTGCCAGCAGAGGCCTTTGTTGCACCAGAATGACCACTATTTGCACTAGTATTAGTGAAAGGTGAAGTGGAGGTTGTTGTCCAACGTCCGCCACGGCCTTGAATTCCTGGTTTACCTGGGTTAGGCAATGTAAACGAGTCGCTTGATAGCATTAGATGAACGGAGTTCATGTCTGGCCTGTCTGCAACGTTTGACTGACAACATAACAATCCAAGTTGAATGCACATTGCTGCTTCATCACGATTGCACTTGGTCAAGCTTGGGTCCAATAGTTCCAATGTTTTACCTCCTTGGTATAGCATCCATGTCTGAAGAAAAAATAAATAAATAAATCCATAAATAAATAGTCAGAAAAGAATAAAGAGAGAGACATATCCTTTTCTCACAGTATCTTATAAGTTTGTTAAGATCTAATGGTAGTGGTGCGGTTCCAATATGTCACTTGAAGTGGGGAGAGGAGTCTCATCTACCACACAACCACATTGATCTTATATTCATTCTAGTAGGTAAAGTTGAAAATAAGGAAATTATTTGCAAATGATGCTATATGTAAACAAAAACGAACCCCATAACAATACGCCAAATCAATGATTCAACTCTAACATGAAGCCAAAATACATGCACAATGGAACTTGAAAAACCTTAACAAATCTCTAAACCACTGCTGATAAAATAAGTATACAAATAAACAAGGCAGTACAAACACAGACCAACGCATGCAGGCAAATTACATGAACCTCATAAGTCATCTTATAAGAAAATAAAATTCTGAGTATATCTTACATTAATGAAAGATAGAGAAACATACTTCGCTTCTATTTGTTCTAATGATGCTTCACATAGTTGTTGTTAGAAGTTGTTTAGTTTTAAGTTATATTTTGGATAACCATGAATATAAGCTGGATATCAATGCTATAATAGCACGTTTTCAATGTGATTATTATTATTACTATTATTATTTTTCATTCCATTGAAGTCCCAACCTCGTGCTCATCAGAATCAAAGTTTCAACAAGTTGAGGTAGCCCTAAATACTTATTTTCTCAATTTTGTTCAATCAAGTTGAAATATTAAGGTATCTATAACCAAATAAAGATTGATGCTGTGACAATTTGAAGAGAACAAGCCTCAAGCAACCAACCATGTTGTCATAATCAAGGATCCCCACAAAAACCCATTTCCACAGCAAAAGTAGCATAAGTTTAAGTTCTCTCCAATAAACTTACATAACTCAAGAGGTCTGCCTTTTCTACACCAAGCTGCTTTTCATGGTTTTTTCTGCCACTAATAATCTCTAGTAACAAGACTCCATAGCTGAAAACATCAGTCTTCACGGAAAGATAACCACGCATTGCATACTCTGGGGACATATAACCACTACACTTAACAAAAAAAAAATTATCTTGTTTGAAATAACTATATAGCTAAGGTTGTGTTAGATCAAGATATTATTTAAAAAACGGTATTGAATATTATATAAACACAAGAGATGAGGGTGAAGGAACCACTCACTGAGTACCAGATATTCTAAACGTATTCATGTGGGTGTCTTCCCCAGGAAAGAGTCGTGCCAGGCCAAAATCTGAAATTTTTGGATTAAGTTTTTCATCTAACAATACATTACTTGCTTTGATATCTCTATGAATGATCCTTTCTGGAGCCTCTTCGTGTAGGTATAGAAGACCTCTAGCCAAGCCAATAATTATCCGAAATCGTGTTGTCCAATCTAGGCATGCAGATTTCTGTTTATCTGAAAGTTTTGCCACTTAAGCTATTAGCCAAAGCTATCTAACTTCAAGTTAACCAAGTTTAACCGAATATCTCAATAATTTCCTGAAGTCCAACTTACAAAATTCATTTTTAATTATGTATAAACCAATAATCAAAAGTTTTCACCAAGTGGAGCAACATACCAAAAAGAAAGCAATCAAGGCTTTTGTTAGGCAAATACTCATAAACAAGCATCTTCTCTGGTCCTTCCACACAACATCCCAACAACATCACTAAATTTTTGTGTTGGATTTTCAATAACAATTTGACTTCATTAGTGAATTCTCGCACTCCTTGTCTTGAATCTACGGATAACTTTTTCACAGCTACCTCTTGACCATTGGGCATCAAACCCTGTACAAAGCAGCTTAACGATAGAGATGCATATAAGAAAAACATATACAAACAAATCATGTAACAAAAAAATTAGGAACAGTTGAATACTATCATTAATGGACTAATTGTGCACCAGTTCAAACGTTAGAGATAAAGCGCCTTACTACTAGAGTTAATGGATTACTTGAGCCCTAATCCCTCTTATTGGGGTTTGTTCTTGTTCTTCCCTGTGGATATACAATTTTGGGTTGATGATAAATTGAAGGAGGATCACTTCAATCAGATTATCCAATTCTAATAACTTATTTATTAAAGCAAGATGCAAAAGAATAATGTAGTTTTCAAAGTTTTAAGCACTACCAAAAGCTCATGAAAAAACAAAACCCTTAAAAAGTTACAGACACGTACCTTGAAAACAGGGCCAAAACCTCCATGGCCAAGTTTGTTAAAGTCGGAGAAGAAATTGGTGGCGATTTGGAGAGAACGGAGGTCGAAGAAGAGGTCAAAAGTGTCATGTTTAGGTAGTTCGTCAGCTGATATGGCGGAACCATCAGCTTTAGCTCTAGACCTTATCAGATTCTTCTCCAAGCAGCCCAATAGAGTCGAAAAGAGCCCCATTGGTGAAGCATGTCAATCCTGATTACTAATCTATATTCAATATGGACAATAATGATCAATTTGAACTGGATCAAGAGGTCATTGCTGCGAGGTTTCCACCTTACAAAATGAAGTCGTTTTTTCTATGGAAAATTGAATGCATCTGGCGTAATGTCCTCTCTTTAGAAAAACATAAAAAATAAAAATGCAAATAAAAAATAAAAAATAAAAATCTTACTAAACATTACGCACCTTTTCGCTTGTGTTTGATATTTATTATTCGTATATTATATTTTTTATTAATTAAATTGTATTTATAATTTTAAATTTTTTTATTAATTTTAAATTTTATTAACTTAAAAAATCAAATAATCACCCATTTTAAAAATAATAAATAATTTGTCAAACGCGTTACCTATTCGATAACCAGTACATAATGTCGTTATTATTATTAATTAGGAGAAGTCCATGCTTATAAAATTTGAGATATATCTTAATAATATTAAATATATTTTGATTTATATAATTATATTTAATAATATTAATTATAATTATAATATATATTTGATATATTTTATTATCTCTAGTTCAATTCATGTTATATTTTCAGATACTTTAAAAAAAAATTACATGCTTTATTCCATCAAAAATTATTATATTAATTATAATTAAAATGTATTTTATAATATATATTAGTATTGTTTTTTTTATAAGGCAGACACACAAGGCAGGTACTATTATTTGTACGAACTAGTAAAGGTTGACTTGACTTTCAATGGTTTTATGAAATGATGTTTAAATTTTCAAAATGAGACTAGTAAAGGTTAACACTTACTTTTAATGGTTTTGTGACCTGATGTTTGAATTTTCAAAATGCTGTCTTAGTTGTTTTAATATGAATATACATATATATAACATTTTGATATTTATATTCTATATTAAGAGTTTTATAAATACAACTTATGATTTCACGATCTCCTCTATTATTTGATGTCATCAATGATGTTTTGTTTTTGTTTTAGACAATGATTACATAATTTATTAGATTAATATACAAAATTATATTTTTTTAATGATATTATACGATAATATTATTTAATATATATATATATATATATATATATTATTTTTATTATATATATATAACTTGAGTTTTTTTCTTTAAATTTACAAACTAAATATTTTTTTTCAAACAATTATATGATATATTTATATGTAATTAACAAGGTATTAAAATTTAATATTACAACCTATACATAATATAATAAAATGCAAAGTTAACCTGATATTTTAGTTTAGGGTGTGTGCATGTATATTAATATTCATAAAATATAGTTAACGTATCTGTGTAAATTTTATTTATATTATGATACAATTATTTGATAATATGAATTTTTTGCTTATTTTATAATTATTTATGTTATTAAAAATATAATATATTTTATACTTATATTTCATTTCTACAAATGAAGTTTATTTTGTATTATTTAAATATTATAAAACTAATATAATTATTTTGGTTTCAAATTTGACTTGTTAATTACATATTATTTTTGGAATGATGTTCACAATTCTCAAAGAATATTTCTTTACATATATTATTTTGTATAACTTAAATATACAATATTGTTAAATTTATGTTAGTATTAATAATATTTGTAAAACAAAACATTTAATTGTAATTTTACTTTTTAATTATATCTTAGAAAAATATTTCACGCGATAGAAACTATCATGCCTCAATGATTACATATCAGATATATTTTTATTTTCATGCACATTAGATTACATATTGACCACAATAAGGAAATATAAATTTTAGTCACTCGATCGATCGAGTAATAAACCTGATTAATTTGATTTTAATATACGACTAAATCGATCAAGGGATATACACTTACTTTTAATATTAGTTAAGCCTATTCTGGATTAATTGAGTAGATGTTCGATCGATCGATCGATCGACCAATTCACTCGATCAATCGAGCAATTGAGTCAATTGATTGAGCAATTAGCTTTCAATTTTTTAAAATGTATTTATAATACTAATAGGATTAGGTTTTTACTTTATTGTCTTTGTTTCGTACAAGTGTTTTAAATGATTTTATGGATAATATGGTAATTGTACTTCGATTCAAAATATTCTTTAAATTCAAACCTAAACATACATTTGAAAATAACCACAGAATAGCTTATATGTGCTTATTCTTTTCATTTGTTATTTTATATCTTATTTTGCAAATATAATATTATAATTCTTTAACCTTCTTTATTTAGTTAATTTATCAAACAATGATGGTTGTGTTTTATTAATTAATAAGCCTATTTGATTTATGATAATTTAATCAAATGTTCTTATAGCTTCTTGTTTATTTTCGTTCTTGAAATATTGGATTAAATAGTTTTATTTGTCATATCATAATTATTTGGTTTAATTATTTATCTTTAAAGAAGTTATTTTTATTAAACTTGTATTTAAATTAATTGTTCTAGGGTTGCTAGTTGATTTTGATTTATCTGATATATTTGTTAAATCATCTTGTTAATAATGTTTATTCTTGAATCTACTCTAAGACATATACTAGCACTTGTGTTTATGTGCTAAACTTTTAGGTGACAGCGGTATAGGTTAGATTAACTCATGGGACTCGAGTTTGTCGGAATGTTGATCAGGAGATGAATGACTATCTTATAGAGATTATGATCAAAGTAATGATTTATAAGTAGGTTACTGATGAGTGCTTAAAAAACATTAAAATTATCATGATTTAATGTACTTTAATTAATTAAATAAAATTATATTTATATGATTTTATCATATTCTTATATAAATTTGTCTTTTTGAAATCACTAGTATTTTTATTATTTTTTAAATATTTTCATTCAAAAATAATTTTAAAACTCAAAGAAAAATACTAGAGACAATACATCACAAATATGTTGAGAAAAATATCAGGAAAAGTCAAAACAAATGAAAAAATGGGAAAATGGACAAAAGTGCCCAATTACGCATGTAGCATGCCTGTCTCGCGTGTAGTTGCTTCTATTCATGCCGAGTCCCACTCAGAACCAACACACACCCGCACTTGTCCTGTGCACGTCTACCTGTGCCAAATGCCCATCTACCGCAAACCTTGCCCTTCCCACACGTGTGCCAGCCTATCCAAACTCGTTCAAAATCAATTTTTGAAATATTTTTCTACCTTTTTTGGTCTTTTCCTCATTTATAAAAGGACATTATTCCTGATAACTGTATAAAATACAGTTATTTGCATTAATTTTAGTAATGATAATTGCTATGTTCGTTTAATATTTATTAATTTTTGTTAAATAAATTAATATTTTCCTTTTATTTGCTAAAAATACATTTTTAATAAAATTAAATAATTTGTATCGAAAATGTACTTAATTTCATATTTTTGTCCACAAATATAATTTATGATAATATAGTTTCTTAATTACAATTTATATAATTCAAAAATATAATTTAAATTAAATTTGGGCTTAATTATAATTATTAAAAGTTAAAAATTTAATTTAAAATTAGAAAAGGGCTAAAGTGTAATTTAAGAAAGTACAAAAATGTAATTTGAATTAATTTTGTGGGTCAAAATATAATTAAAAAAAGTTTGAATTTTCTGCGCAGGGGAGATGAAGTCCACGCGCAACATCACACTCGCCAAACGTGGACCGTCCGATCAAAGGATCAACGGCTCAGATTCGCGCGTGTCCATCAAGCCCGACCAAGGAGATTGGGGACAGAGATATTCGTTTTCGCAGCGGTGGCGTGCCGATGGGCCCCACGTGTCGCGCAGCGGTGTCGAGTGGGACCCAGCATGTCGGTTGCGCAGAATTCCTCCGAGGCGATCGCTGACCGTTGGATCAGATCGACGGTCCAGATTGAAGCGCGTCCATCCAAGCTGTCGCGCACCGAGCCGCTAATGTAACAATCCTGTGTGACGCGGTCCATATAAGCGGCGTGTATCTTCAGTTTTTACAGAATAAAAATCTGCCACGTGTCCCACGAATATTTAAGCTAATCAAAGTCCGACACGTGGCTATTTACAATGCGCGCGACCGCGCTGGATCACGCCCCGTTTTCAGCCGTTACCTCACTTTTTCGGCGCTCCAATCCTGTGCGCCGTTCCTACGTGCAGCCGGTTTGTGTACCCAATGACGTGCTGCCACGTGGCCTTAGGAAATCTTTCAGCGAATCAGACGCTAACACGTGGCATGCACTTTGAATTTAAAAAAAATCAGAACGGCGGCTCTGTTTCACGCGTAAATTAATTAATATTTTCGATACAAAAATCGATACGCGTGATTTTATTTTTTTCGATAAAAATTATTACGCGTTTTCGATAAAAAAATAAAATAAAAATGTAATATTTTAGATGTATTTTTTAGCTATAAATAGGAGATAGTTTTTAGTTGTAAGAAAGTTTTTTTTTGTGGGAGAAGAGCTTTTGGAGTTGAGAAATTTTGTAGTCCTCGGTTTTGGGAATAGAACACGCAGAAAGCCTTTTTTTGGCTTTTGTTGTGTTCTGCTTGTGCCAAATATTTTCCTTTCTTTATGTTTTAATTTTCCTTATTCTTCATCTTATTTTTCTGAATCTGTTGTAATTTTAATTTTAATTTTATGAAGTAATTTAATTTTTCTAGGGTTGCATTTGATCTAAATTTATGAAGCTTTAATTTTAATTATTTTTGGTTATAGATTTATAAGACGTTCCATTTGTTCGTTCTATTTTTGTGCTTAATGCTTTTTTGATTATTTGAATTTTATCAAAACGATTTGTGGCATAAAAATAAACTTGAGAAAGGCATTTTTGTGTATATTGCTCGTAAATAGAATGGCATGTATGATGAAGGATATGAATATACCCTAATTGTATGTGTGGCCATTTGAGAACTTAGAACTTAATGAATCTTATTAAATTTAATTCTCATAGAGATATAGTGAATTAATTTAACGATGTGTGTTTGTACGGAGCTCGGAAGAGATGTATGAATAAAAAAGAAGTTTTCGGTTGACAAATTAAATGTACTAAAAAAATATAAATTCAAAGAAAATAATATGATTGTAGTGGATTAGTTTGGTGAAAAATTGCAATCCTAGAGTTCTTTTAATTTCTTTTTACCTTTTTTCCATATGAACGATTATTTTGGATAAAATCAGAGAGAAATAATTTTAGTACTCAACAAACTATAGTAACAAATCTCCGTGGGATCGATCTTTACTTATAAATGTTATTACTTGCGACCGTGTATACTTGCACGAGTTCGTGTGTTGAAAAACACGCAACAAGTTTTTGGCGCCGTTGCCGGGGATTTGTTTTACTATTTTCATTGTTGATATTAATACCAATCAATCTGGTTTTAATTAAAAAAAATATTGTTTTTTTTATTGTTGCTTGTTTAATTTATTTTTCAATTTTCTCGTGGGTTGAGATTTTGTTTGACACACAAATCTTATCTCGCACAAAGAAAAATAAATATTTTTTTTATTTTTTTTTTTTATTATTTTTTTTTTGCTTATTGTTTGTGTTTATTTTAATTTTCAATTTCTCGTGTATTGAGATTTTGTTTGACACACAAATCTTAATTCACAAAAGAAAATAAAATAAAAAAATAAAAAAATTGGTTATTGTTTCTTAATTTATTTTTCAATTTTCTCGTAAGTTGAGATTTTGTTTGACACACAAATCTTAACTAACAAAAAGAAAAACAAATTGAGAAGTCAAGCTGAAGACTATAAATCAAGCGCTTCTTGGGAGGCAACCCATGTGTTTTATTTTATTTTATTTTATTTTTCTTATTTGCGCATTTATTAGTTTTTGTATTTTGTTATGTTGTTATTTTATTTCATTTTTTTTCGTAGGTGCAAATATGAAGAAATGAAGCCATTTTGGAATTTAACCAAACAAACTAAACCAGGAAGTCTCTTTAAACCCATCTCAAATGTTCTTTAATTTTCACACATTGAGGACAATGTGTATATTAAGTTTTGGGGTGGTGTATATACTTAACTGAATTAACATACTTTCTGGATGTGATTGCTTGTGAAATTTTTTTTTTGTTTTGTTTGGTTATTTGAAGATATGTTGCTATGAATAGTGATTTATTTTTGTTTCTTCGATTTAAATGATGCATATCTCTTTGAAAAATCTGAATGTTGTCTAAGTGATGATTAATTTTTACGTATATGTCATTTTTACAAGAATTAATATTCATGAGCACTAGTCTTGACTTTTGAATTGCTATGCTAATTTAGAGAATGTTTATGTGAGTATGAAATTCGATTGATTTTTGTGGTGTTACAGTTCTTAGAATTTGTTTGATTTTCTCTCGAGGCGAAATTATAGATAACATTTAACTAAGAAAATGATTTAGGCCATCTTTGGATCGTTTGAGCCTTTCTATCTACCTTTACATGCATTATCCATAGTATACCCCATTTGAGCTTCAAAGTTTATATATATATATATATATATATATATATATATATGTCTCATTTCAAAAGCCTATCTAAAAAGTATATATATATATGTGTTTAGATATACCTATTGTTCCTATTTCACTAGCATGTTATAATTGTTAGTAAATGTTGAAGGATATATAGAAAAAAAAAGGGTTACAAAAAAAAAAGAATAGAAAGAAAAGAAATCAGAAAAGAAAAAAAAGCAGAAAAAAGGCGAAATGTTATGTGATGATAAATCCCAAATCTGGTTGTAATTATGGTGATGATAGAATTATCTTTTTCAATCCTGAAATGTTATGCTCGGGAAAAGTTTTAAGCTAAATATTGTCCTTCATTCCTTCCTTTACCTAAGCCATACATTACAAGCTTTATAAAGTCCTATTGATTTGGTATTTTGTGTTTGTCTACATTAGTGGAGAGAGAAATGAAAAATAAACTTATGAGATTTGTGATTTCATGATAATTTGTTTGATTTTATATTTGTATAAACCGATCCGGATTGCATGAGATGAAATTTGAAAAGAAATCACACACACACTTAAAAGTTCATGGTAAAAAGGTTATATGCTTTTAAATTGATTTTGATGCTTAGATAAAATTCTTTTATTTCTTTGAGTTATGTTATATGGAATGTTTAAAAAGAAATATTTTGAAAATCACTATTTTAAATGCAGTTATCTTTGTTTTATTTTCTTCCTTTTGCTCGAGGACTAGCAAAAACTTAAGTTTAGGGTGTTGATAACTGTATTTTATACAGTTATTTGCATTAATTTTAGTAATGATAATTGCTATGTTCGTTTAATATTTATTAATTTTTGTTAAATAAATTAATATTTTCTTTTTATTTGCTAAAAATACATTTTTAATAAAATTAAATAATTTGTATCGAAAATGTACTTAATTTCATATTTTTGTCCACAAATATAATTTATGATAATATAGTTTCTTAATTACAATTTATATAATTCAAAAATATAATTTAAATTAAATTTGGGCTTAATTATAATTATTAAAAGTTAAAAATTTAATTTAAAATTAGAAAAGGGCTAAAGTGTAATTTAAGAAAGTACAAAAATGTAATTTGAATTAATTTTGTGGGTCAAAATATAATTAAAAAAAGTTTGAATTTTCTGCGCAGGGGAGATGAAGTCCACGCGCAACATCACACTCGCCAAACGTGGACCGTCCGATCAAAGGATCAGCGGCTCAGATTCGCGCGTGTCCATCAAGCCCGAGAGATTGGGGACGGAGATATTCGTTTTGCGCGGTGGCGTGCCGTGGGCCCCACGTGTCGCGCAGCGGTGTCGAGTGGGACCCACGTATCGGTTGCGCGAGATTCCTCCGGCGATCGCCGACGGCCGTTGGATCGGATCGACGGTCCCGGATTGAAGCGCGTCCATCCAAGTCATCGCGCGCGAGCCGCTAATGTACCAATCCTGTGTGACGCGGTCCACATAAGCGGCGTGTATCTTCAGTTTTTACAGAATAAAAATCTGCCACGTGTCCCACGAATATTTAAGCTAATCAAAGTCCGACACGCGGCTATTTACAATGCGCGCGACCGCGCTGGATCACGCCCCCGTTTCAGCCGTTACCTCACTTTTTCTCGGCGCTCCAATCCGTGCGCCGTTCCTACGTGCGGCCGGTTTGTGTACCCAATGACGTCTTTGCCACGTGGCCTTAGGAAATCTTTCACGAATCGTACGCTAACACGTGGCATGCACTTTGAATTTAAAAAAAATCAGAACGGCGGCTCTGTTTCACGCGTAAATTAATTAATATTTTCGATACAAAAATCGATACGCGTGATTTTATTTTTTTCGATAAAAATTATTACGCGTTTTCGATAAAAAAATAAAATAAAAATGTAATATTTTAGATGTATTTTTTAGCTATAAATAGGAGATAGTTTTTAGTTGTAAGAAAGTTTTTTTTTGTGGGAGAAGAGTTTTTGGAGTTTAGAAATTTTGTAGTGTTCGGTTTTGGACTGCAGAACACGCAGAAAGCCATTTTTTGGCTTTTGTTGTGTTCTGCGTGTGCCAAATATTTTCGTTTCTTTATGTTTTAATTTTCCTTATTCTTCATCTTATTTTTCTGAATCTGTTGTAATTTTAATTTTAATTTTATGAAGTAATTTAATTTTTCTAATTGCATTTAGAAATGTCGTAAATTTATGAAGCTTTAATTTTAATTATTTTTGGTTATAGATTTATAAGACGTTCGATTTGTTCGTTCTATTTTGTGCTTAATGCTTTTTGATTATTTACGAATTTTATCAAAACGATTTGTGGCATAAAAATAAACTTGAGAAAGGCATTTTTGTGTATATTGCTCGTAAATAGAATGGCATGTATGATGAAGGATATGAATATACCCTAATTGTATGTGTGGCCATTTGAGAACTTAGAACTTAATGAATCTTATTAAATTTAATTCTCATAGAGATATAGTGAATTAATTTAACGATGTGTGTTTGTACGGAGCTCGGAAGAGATGTATGAATAAAAAAGAAGTTTTCGGTTGACAAATTAAATGTACTAAAAAAATATAAATTCAAAGAAAATAATATGATTGTAGTGGATTAGTTTGGTGAAAAATTGCAATCCTAGAGTTCTTTTAATTTCTTTTTACCTTTTTTCCATATGAACGATTATTTTGGATAAAATCAGAGAGAAATAATTTTAGTACTCAACAAACTATAGTAACAAATCTCCGTGGGATCGATCTTTACTTATAAATGTTATTACTTGCGACCGTGTATACTTGCACGAGTTCGTGTGTTGAAAAACACGCAACAAGTTTTTGAGAACAGAGATATTCGTGTATGGAGCATGCCTGCGCAAAACGACCGTGTATGCAGCATGCCTGTCTCGCGCGCAGTCACTTCTATTCATGCTGAGTCCCACTCACAACCAACACACACCCACACTTGTCCCGTACACGTCTACCTGTGCCAAATGCCCATCTACCGCAAACCTTACCCCCTCCCCCCACACGCGTGCCAGCCTATCCAAACGCGTTCAAAATCAATTTTTGAAATATTTTTCTACCTTTTTTTGGTATTTTCCTCATTTATAAAAGGACATTATTCCCTATTGTAAAAATCATCCCTTGTATTCCTCAAAATCTTTTATCTCTCTAGTTTTTAATTTTTTTTAGTTTTAAAATTCTTTTCTTTTTGAAAATAACTAGTTATGTTTTTATAGATTTTTAGTTTTTGATTGAATAAACGGAAATGTAAATCAATTTGAAGGTTTTCTAATAATAGAATTAACATCAAAATTCTATAAGGATTCTTTTGAGTTATAATTTTAAAATAAATTATTTATAGTTATTTTTTATGTTTAATTTGTCTTTGATTAAATTTAACATGATTGACAATTTGTAAATATTAGATAATTGATATGACCTAGGTTGTTTCTACATAAAAATCTTATGTATTGATCTTTTTATTTTTGTATTACTTTAAGTATATGTGATTGGTTGTGTTGGTCATTAGTGCTGACAAAAATAAGTTTTAACATCTAAATCAAAACTAGAGAGAAAAAAGATTATGTTTTATTAGTTGAATCCAATCATTGGTGCATCCAATCATTAGTATTGACAAAAAATAGTTTTAACATCTGACGTTATCTACATAAAATGTTATGCTTTACTAGTTGAATCAAAACTAAAAAGAAAAAAATATTTTATTATGTCCTGTTGGGATTTGATTTAGGTAGTCTTTGAAGAAAAGACCCCAAATGTTCAAATAAAACTACTTCAAAAGAAGTTCATATTCTACATGTTCTCTAAAGACATCATTTTTTGTCCTTCCTAAAAGATAAGGAAATAATTTTCTAGACCCAAGGCTCTACTCCCAATGGAGTCTTGGAAATATCACCCCACACAACTTTTTTGATCCATGAGCCAACATGTGTGTACTATAGCCACTACTATCAAATGGTGGCTTAATTTTTAACACCTCGAAAGAGTGAGGCATCCTTTGCTATCAGATATAAAATCTCAGTTAGTCTATCATGGTAGCTCAACCCAAAATAGACCTACCTTTCACTTTTCTATCCGGCCAAGTGTCATCTATCTATCTAAAAACCAATGCATCCTCTAAAAATTCAAAGACTACCATCAAAAGATCACGTGCCAAATAGCTACCACTTAAAATTTCACATTAAATAGACATAGTATAAGGTCACACTAGCCATTACACACCATCAACATGAATGGACAATATATAGAACAATACTACACAAAAATTGGAGAAATCTAATCCGAATTGGCTTGATTTATCAAACATACTTTGAATTCAGTTTGAGTTTAGTTCACCACTTCCACACAATTATTGGAAAAGTAAACCCAGTTCTATAGTCCTCTAAACGAGATGATTCTAATGACTGTATATTCAACATTTTTTGATATACATTCAAAAATAAGTGTGCAAAAATGTGTGTATGGAGAGACAATTTACCCATCTAATTCAGTCAAAATTATAAGGAAATGATCACCCACTGTCCTATTCATCCAATGTATTCAAATAATGTTTGAAAAAAATATTATCTATTATTTTGATCATCATCATTATAGTGTTTTTACAGAGTGACTGATCATTCTAAAAAAAATGAAATAATAAACTAGTTCCAACACTCAAAATGATGAAGATATCATTCTAGGTAATCTTAGAAATACCACACAGGGCCAGAGGCCCCTGGCCCACTTCCTATCTCAAAGAATGTTCATATGGCATCTTCACATGCTCACAGTGAACATGATCTGACCCATAGTCATAAGGAGTTTGACTGACAACATGACCCACTATGATGAGAACTATACCTTATAGCCTATCAGACAAAGTTCATCTATAAAATACAAAGTCATCCATCTATGAATGCCCAAGAAGGTTCTTTCAATCATCTATTCTAGACCGATTAAGACCACATTGAGCAACTTCTATCCATCGTGATCCATATAACCATCTCGAGGCTCACATATGGGGACACTCTGTCCAAGTTGGTCATGTTAACCATGTGGCCTTAATGACTAATGGCTACCCTTGAAATCATCATTTATGATAGTACTAATATAACCTTGGTGTATATGAAAAACTTCAAGGTATGGGACCATGTGTCCACCTTAACATCATGGAGAACACACTTCAAACTATTCTAAAGTGCTCTCACAATCTTACAAATAGATGAGACCACAATCAGATTTAGAAATAAAATACATGTAAAGAAGTGCATGAATCAAAGATAAGGATATATATAATATTTCCAAAACATTCATACAAGAAAATAAAGTATGCAACCTAAAATTTCACCCCACTAACAAATTGGGTTGTGAGGTGTCCAATCATCACATATCATCAATGGGTGCATCATTCCCCGTGAATTATTTCAAAAACAATTTTGTGAGAATGTCCCAAGAATGCAATTTCAAAAATCCGCCCAAGTCCCTTATGAGAACACTTGGTGATATCAATATAATCAACTAAGTTTGGGCATAGACTCAATGAAGTAATACGTCATGTCTAACTAAAGAACAAAATATGTGTTCACTCACATATCAAAGGTCCAAAACAGTGCTAAACTCTTTCAAGATTACATAAGTTCACATGATACCCAAGTGGCATGATAAGCACTTGAAAAACATTAATATTTTGGGATTTTAATGTACTTAAATGAAATAAATAGATTTGATTATATCATGTTTATGTAAATTATTTATGAAAATTTTTATGTTCAAAATTATGGATATATTCTGTTATATTTCATGTGTTTTTAGCTTCAAAAATATATTCACTTATCAATACATGAAGAACATCACTTGAAGCACTTAATTTGTACCCTATGAGCTTAAACTTACATGCCTTATTCAACCAATTGGTAAGGCGTGTAAGGCATAGTTGAAGAAAAGTGAGGCAAGTATTATAGAGTGCTATGGTGCACTCTATTCAGTAGGAATTCACTAGGCACGTTGATTATCGTGTGTCGTGGCATGAAAAAAGTGGTGCTGTGACGTGACCTATTTGGGATGACTTTGATAAATGTTAGCATATTGTGTGTTTCAATGGTGGAAAGTTTGTATTGTAGTGCACCTTTTATTTATTTGCCTGAAAGCCCTCTGTTCTCATCTTTCCCTATAAATAGATCATTATAGCCTCTAGGTTATACATGAAAAATATCATTTTAGTTTAATTTTTCTTTTCTTTGTGCCATTTATTGCTTTTGTTGATTAGGTTTATTTTATACACAATAGGTTAGATTCATAACAATAAAGAGGCATATCTTTAAGAGGTTTTTTAGATCAAGGAAAATACAAGCCATCTAATTAATTTAGGTGAATATTTTTATAAATAAATTAAGGCTATTTTTTTTATTCAAGATTTTTTATAAAATTTATTATTGATTAATATATTAACAACATATTTTTTGTAATAGATTTAAAATATGATAATTAAGTTTCAGAAACACCATTTAGATCTAATTTTGACATCTTGAATAAAAGTTTAAATTGATGATTCTCCCTAAAGCATTAATTTAAATGGTTTGATATTTCCTCATAAATAAAACATAATTTAATCTATTAATTAATGATCATCGTTTAAAATTTTTAATTGATTTTATTAACAAAAAAATTGACTTTAAATATTTTTTTCACATCATATTATATTTTAGCCAATTTGAACTAGTAAAAATTTAAAAAAATTATGTTAGTTTTTAATGAACCTAGAAAAATCACAAATTTAACTTAAAAACAATTTTCAAAACCAATAAGTGTTAAAGTAAAGAATCAGTCAAAATTACTCAAGATCAAAATCATCTTACACATTATCATTAAGTGATATATAGAAACAAGTGCACTTAAACAGTCATTAATAAAGTTTATAATATATCTAATTCAATATTGTATAATCAATTATTACATAAAATGTCTCAACTAAATAAGTCGACTCGTCTTAACTAGTTTATCAAAAGGTTAAGTCTCACTTGGAATTGAATATTTTGTGTTGTAAACGATAAAACCATATACAACTCATTAACAAAAGTTAAATTATAATCCTCGATGCCAACACAAGCTCCAAGCTTTCAATATGTTTGAGTCGAGGTTAAATAGATTAACATGTCTTGACTCATTTATTAAGTGTATTGGATTTAGAGCTAAACAAATTGGGTAGTAAATGGGTCGATTCGAGATTGACTTAAGTCATTCATTTGATAAACCTACATTTACGGTGTCAAAGTTAAAATATGGGTAATATAAAAAACCCAAAATTCAGTTCGAACTATTGTAAAGTAAATTGTGTATTCAAATTATAACTTTTCACCTCTATTCGTACAATGAAAATAGAATAAAATGGGTAATGTTAATAAGAATTAAATTTAATGAAAATATTATGATTATGTTTTTTTAAACATTTTAATCAAGATAGTGCTAAAATTTTGAAAAATTATAAATGAATAAATTAAAAATAAATCTTTTTAACTTTTTTGTTCGTATAAATGAAAAAATAATAATAAACGATAATATAAATATATATGAAAAAAATATAATATTTTAATATATTTGGAAAAATGTGTAAGTAATAAATTTTCTTGCTAAAATATTATAAGCCTATTATAAATTAACAATTAGATAAAATATAGTAAGAAAATTGAAAATAAACCTTTTTAATTTTTATGTTCAAAATAATAATAATAAATGATAACATAAATATATTAAAAAATATAATATTTTAATAAATTTGAAAAAATGTGGAAGTAATAAATTTTTTTTATCAAATATTTTAAGTCTATTATAAATTAACTATTAGATCAAATATAATAAGAAAATTTAAAATAAACCTTTTTAATTTTTATGTTCAAAAAAATAAAAAAATAAAAATAAATGGTAATATAAATGTATAAAAAATATAATATTTTAATAAGTTTTGAAAAATGTGAAAGTAATTAATTTTATTGATAAAATATTTTAAGTTTTATTATAAATTAATGATTAGATTAAATATATTAAATAAATTTCAAATAAATATTTTTGACTTTTATGTTCAGAAAAATGAAAATAATAATAATAAATGGTAATATAAATATATAAAAAATATAACATTTTAGTAAATTTTGAAAAAAGTGGTAGTAATAAATTTTTAAAATCAAATAATGTACGTTTTACATAAATTAACGATAAGGTAAAATATACTATTTTTTTTTTGTTTTTATTAGCATTTCTATTAGTGTATAAAATAGGTACTCTAAGGGCTTAATTCGACGTTACAATGGAAGCAAAAGCAAATCCGAAGGTATCAAAGCATTGTCTTTGACATATTTACCCTTATAAACAAATGGAAATGACCCCCGACTTTGGTCGTACCTTCTCTCCCTCATCTCACTGAACCCGAAGCCGCCATTGACAAACTCCCTATTCGAATTGGAGTTCAGTGGCGTATTTCTGTGCAATTTACAAGGAAAGGAAGAATAATCTCAATTAAAATATGAGGTCGTCTTCTTCGGACATAATTAACATTGCTGCTAGTGCTCAGAAACTCGATGTCGATAATCAGATTTCCCTCCGTTATTATTATCGGATCGCTGATAATATTCTCAGACAGGTTCACTCCAGTACTTCCCTCAATTGATAGATTATGATATTTGCAATTTATTTAAGGAATTTGGAGAGAGAATTTTCTGATCTTGAGCTAAGAGTTTTGTTATTTATTTATTATTATTTTTCGCTATAGTGAGAACTTTGTTATTTTCTGCATTAGATTTTTTATTTAAGAAAATTTGGTGTTTTTCTCCCATATGACAGTCGTGGGTTATTCTGATTGCACGTAGCCTAGCTCGTTTATAAACTACAGCTGGGAAATGATTTCAAGAATGTCAATATTATAGAAATTTTGGTTTATTCTTCAATCAAAACCTTGCGCATTTTTAATGGAAGTTGTATGGATATGTTTTATGTTTGGTGAATGCAACATTTAACATATTTTGCTTGCTAGATTTGTTGAAAATGCGTACTCATTTGTAAACTATGTGGATTTTTTGTCTGCAACTCTGTGTGCTTATGTGGGCGCTGTTTTAGAGAGTTCGTGTGGATGAAGGCTGGATACAAATAATAATTAGTTGAATGATCTGTTCTAGTGTCAAAAGGCAATGCAATTAGACTGGTTTTGTAGCTTTTGTCTATCTAAAAGTAGTTAAAAATTACATCAAAAACACATGGATAAGATCGGATAGTCAATTGATTTTTGTTGACATACATATATGGATGAACTACTCAGGCATTTTCATCAGAAGTGCTTCTTTGTAGAAGAAAAGAGAACTTTTCAAGATCACTTTAAAAGTGCTATAAGAGTGGGCTGCACGTATCTTTAAAATGATTTTATTTTTATGTTAAATGCATGAAAAAGCACTTTGTCATGGGCACTTCTCTTTAGTAAATGTTACTGAGGATCATCTGCAAAGCAGGATGGCCAAAAATATGTATGTCTTTCAAGAATGAGTTTGTCCTTTTTGCCGCCTGGAATATGCTGGCTTGCAGTTTCGTAAAATAGAAAATTAGCTTTCATAGTTATTTTGTGATGGGTAAATAATATCATATATATCGGATGCTGTAAATAAATTAGTGTTGAAACTGGACCAAGGCTCCTGTTATATTGCATGATTAGGATATGAGAAAATGAAGAAAGACTAATCCAATCAAGGATTTGAGAAATAATGTGGCAGCTAGAGATGTGTGGTCAATTTTTGGTAATATTACATTGGGCATATTAGCGATAGTACATGTATTGTAGGTAAGGGCTTAGCATAGTATATACCGTAGGGGATCACAACCCATACCTACATAATGGTTCTATGTATAGCATACCATACTAACTAGTGTGTATTCAACCGAGTGCTATATGAGCAGCTCTTGAGTAATAAATACAAGCTGACATGTCCACATACCTCTCAACAAAATGGTATGGTGGAATGCAAACATAGGAGAGTTGTTGAGATAGGATTAACTTTGTTAATTAGAACTAGTGTACCTTGTGAGTATTGGCTTTATGCCTTTAAAAGTACACCTAGTAAGGTTTTGAAATTTTTCTCTTTATCAAAAGCTAATTAAAAAGTAGACTTCATATGAATTTATGAGAGTATTTGGCAATTTGTGCTTTTCATGTCTCCGGCTTTACACAAAAGTAAGCTAGAAGCTAGGTCAACTATTTGTTGTTTCTTGGGATATGCATAATCTCAACAGGGGTATCTTTGTTTAGATGTGTAGTCCAAGAAAGTTTACACTAGTACGCATCTTGTGTTCACTGAAACTGACTTTCCTTTCCACTCTTAACATGAGTCAAATCCTAGCTTCCCATCAGTGCCTAATACATCGTACCTAGCTAGTTACTTCATATTTCCATGCATTTTCCTAATATGTTCTCTGGTCCTTCACTTGTACCTACTTTATCTAATGACATATCAGAACCCTTGTCCAATGTTTAGTTCAATTCTTTTTCTCCATCTCAATCAAACTGGTCTACTCTTCTTTTGGACCCTTCATCATCTTTTCTTGTCTCAAATAATGATAATGTTGTGTCATTAGTGCTTAGTCCTCTGTCATCTTTTAATGGACCTCAATCCTTTCCAGAAACTATTCAACTTAATATAGATCTTCCTTTACCTCCTCAACCTACCTCTCTCTCCAATACTCATGGTATCCAAACTAGACTCAAAACTAGTGCTTTAAAGCCGATAGCTTTCTCACATTGTGTCAAGACCACTGAAATCTTACAAACACCTACAACTAATAAGGAAGCATGTAAGCATCTTGAATGACCATGAAAGTAGAATATGATGCTTTAATCAGAAATGAGACTTGGGAGTTAGTAGATCTTCCTCCTAATGGAATTGTTAGTGGGAATAGATGGTTCTTTAAGACAAAAACTAAGCCTAATAAGACTCTGGATAGGTACAAAACCATATTGGTTGTGCAGGGGTTCTCTCAAATTATTGGTATAGACTATTCTAAGACATTCAGTCATGTTGTTTAAGCCACAACAATTAGGATCATCTTTACTCTTGCTTTGCATTTTGGATTGAAGTTGAGACATGTTAATGTTAATAATGTATTCCTGAATGGTGACCTTGAAGATGATGTTTATATGAAGCGACCTAATGGCTTTGTTCATCTAGAATTCTCACATAGAGTATTTAAGTTCAAGAAGCCTCTGTATAGGCTAAAACAAGCATCACGTGCTTGCCTTTTGAAACTTAGCAATTATTTGCAACAATGTGGTTTTGTCAATACTAAGTTGGATACAAGTTTGTTTGTTCTAGCTGAGGAGGTGGACATTACAATACTTTTTGTCTTCTTCGATGATATAATCATCACAGACAACAATCAATTTAAATGCAACATGTTATTGCTTCATTGTATGATAAATTTTCTCTCAGGTTTACTGCATCTTTTTGTGGTTATAGAAGTGCACCATGGTGAATCTGGGTTGTACTTAAATCTGGTCAAAATATATATTTGGTTAGCTTGACAAAACTGGACTAATTGATTCCAAGTCTATTGATAGTCCAATGGCATTAGGGAAGGTATTGTCTAAGTTTTATGGTCATTTGCTTGAAGATGCTTCATCATACAGGAGTATTTCTAGATGTCCTCCAATACTGTGTAATGACTTGACTTGAAATGGCCTTTTCAGTTAATAGCTCATGTCAATTTATGAGCAAGTCCTTCTGTATTTGTTTAAGTTATATCAAGTCCATTTGTGATTGCTTATTGTTACTTTTGTCACATCATTGTGTCTCCAGTGATAATGGGTATTTTGGGTTATTAGTGATGATCGGTATTGCTTTTGGGTATTCTCACAAAAATGTTGTTTTCAAGAAATTCAATTCATGCATTATCACAACTGACAGTTTTATGAATGATTGATCTATTAAGTGCTTTTTCACGGTTGTCATAAAGTATCCTCTAATTTGATTATTATATTGTAGGCCAACATCTTTCGAGCAGAAAATAATATCATCGATCTATATGTTATGCTTCTAAGGTTTTCAAGGTATGGGACAAATAGTGCATGACATTAATGTCTGATAAAAGAAACACAAATTTGCTATTATTGAGCACACAACAAACTAGGTGGTATTAAGGAGGAAAAGATACAAAGTGTCATTTTTAGATTTACTTTAAAAACTTTGCTAGAACTATATTTTTCCCTTCTTTGTTAGCTTGGTCTCTGAGACAATACCATGCCATCGGAATTACAAGGCCTCACCTCAAAGCAAAAAGGACTCTCTAAAGAAGGTAATATTTTGTTTTTATATTAATTAATGGGGAAACTCACAATATACTAACGAGCTTTGCAAAAGTTAATAATGTAGCATGAATTAGGCCTATTTTACAATGAGGATTTCTCAAATCATTTACACGCATTACATTATTCAGTGGCTTCATGGGTGTGTAAATGATTTGGGACATCTTCATTGGGAAAAAGGCTTAATCCAAGCTACATTGTTAATTTTCTCAAAACTCGATACTATATCGAGTGATTACCATTAATTATATGAAATGTGTTGAAAAAACTTTTAATCATATGATTTTGGTTCTTATTGCAGAATTTATTGAGTGCCTTGAGTGAACTAGAAGAGTTGAAATCTGCAGTCAAGCAGAAACTCAAGGAATTAAACAGAAAATATGCATATCAAAACAATGCATGGGACCAATATGATAAAAATGATTCGGTGGTGTTGTCTCTGGTCAAGAAACCAAATTTTATCTCTTATAATGTGACCAAGGTAAAGCTGTTGAATTGATGAATATAGTGGGATGATGCCGTTTCTCTTCCCATTTGCTTGGTTGTGCTTGCTGCAAGATTATTTTCGTTAGCTGCTTCCAATATTACCTTCTTGATTTCAGTTTCTTTCTTTCTATGTTTCTAAATACTACTGGGGGTGGCAGATTTGTTTGATGCCAAATTTTTGTTCCTATTTCTGTTGTGCATCTTAGACAGCAAAACAAGCTGCAAATGAATCCATATACCTGAGTTCGAGGGCGCATCAGTTCTCCCATTCCAGGGCATTTGAAGAGCAATTTCGCAAGCGGTGTGTGTTCTGATATGTCTGTTACATTCTCTTAAGTGCTTGTAGTTCATGTGCATGTTGTATGCACAGATGTGTGCATATATGCAGTGGGAAGGTACCTATTGAAGTATTTATTAAAAAAATGGCTCTTGATGTTCAGCAATTTACTATGCTTACATGGGGGCATAAATATTCACTAGGGAAGTGGTGTTATCCCTTTGCACATACAGTTTTGATCTGGAAATTTTTTTTATTTTTTATTTTTGCACATGTTTAATCTTTTTGCTTTAGAATTCCATTTTCTTCTAAGCAAAATTTGCTATGTGATTGTTGCATGTGACAATTAAAATTACTCTGAACATCTGTAGGTCTTTTGGTTTTCCCCGCCCAAAGGATGAAACTTTGTCCAAGCATTCTATTTTGGGGCCCAGTGGGCTTCATGGGAAGTGGCAGCCCCCTATAACTGATAAAGGGGTATGATTGTGTCTATAAATATCTCTTAGCTAAATGTAGAAATTAGCTGACTTTCTGCTTGTAAATGTAGGTCAAATATCCAAGCCTTATGGACTTGACTCCTGATGATGTTCTTAGGTCTGACTTGTAATCCTAGTGTATCCAAATGGCTTTGTTTTATTTATAATTCATGTTTGACTGGCTTGTTTGAATGTGAATTCTTCTTTTCCTTCGCGTAGGTTCTTGGTGTTGATTTTGTATTTTGCTATATAGCTTATCTGATTTTTCTGTCGGAAAACAGCGTGCAGCAGTCTATTGGAGAACTTACAGTTAAAGAAGGGAGTAGCAACTCAACTAATGGAATATTAGGCATGGAGTTAACTAGGACAAAATGTAATGATAATAATCAGATGCTTCATACTCAGGAACCGTTTTCCCTTATATCATTTGACGTAGAAGAAACTCCAGCACATGCTGAAGTTATCATACAGCCTTCTCCTCCACCGGTACTAGCTGAAGTTCAAGATTTGATCCCTGCAGTTTCACCTCCAGTTTCTGAAGCAGACTGTCAATTGGAAATGCTTCAAACTGATGAACTTGTTCGTGCTGAGTCTCCTTTACAGCTACACATCGTAAGATTTTTGAAGATATAGTGCTTCATTTCTTGTTAATGATTTTCCACATGAATAACATATTGGTATTTCTGTTATATTTTTATTTATGTAAAACGCAATCTAAAATGCTTATTATTCTACAATAATTGGAAATCAACAAGGATAAAAGGACTATCTAAATTCCAACTTTTTTTCTCTCTTTGCAGTCAACAACAATGATGGAGGAATTCATGAAACTGGCCAAGTCAAACACTAACAAAAACTTGGAAACTTGTGGTGTACTGGCAGGTTCACTTGTACGTATCCTTAGACTTACTGTTTCTTTTTTCAACAACTCATGCTCTAATATTTGAATTATTCTGTTCTGCAGAAGAACAGAAAATTTTACATTACAGCCCTTATCATTCCAAAACAGGAGTCGACATCAGATTCTGTATGACAGTTCTTCTGTAGATTATTTCATTCACTTCTGAAAACAGATCATATAACTAGTAGTAAAGTGTTCTTTCTGATCAGTGTCAGGCCACAAATGAAGAGGAGATATTTGAAGTTCAAGATAAGCGATCCCTCTTTCCCCTTGGGTGGATCCATGTGAGTGTTTATGGTACAATCATATTATTGACCTTAGAACTCGATAACTTCTGATATCATTTCATACCTTTCAAATCAGATTGGTTAATATTTTATCACTTAGAAGTTGTAACACATGTAAGAACTGATTAGTTTTAGAGAGTCCATAGTTAAATGTGGTTATGAATAGCTCATTCATATTTTTGTTCTTCAATTGTCTCTCCTCTTTCACAATAAAGGAACAAACAAAGAGGAGGGGGGGAACAAACTAACTTGCTCTACTCTTCATTCTTGTTTAGGGTACATGTACTCATAGTTTTATTTGGCCTAGTCATCCCTCCAAATCTGACAAAAGTATGTCTATTAATTTCTAATGATGCCTATCTGTCATTTGGTAGTTCTTTACAATTTTTTGCTATATATTGTCTTATTTGTTTTGTTTTCTTATTTTAATCTTATTACCTTATGGTACATAGTTACCATGGTCGTTGACATGTCTTATTTGCCTAGAAGCAGGGGAATACCTGTTATTATTTTTCTGTTTAGTAGTACTATTTTTTCTTTTGTAATATCGTTTTCAACTACAAGAACTACCAGTTATGGCAAGTTGGGAACAAGACCAGATGATAAATGCAATTGCAATGCATTTAGAGGTTTTAGAAATCAGTTGTCATGCAGCTACTTTGGAAGCCATGTTTTTACTTGTGTGATTCCATGTTTAGCTTTATACTTTTCTCTTTTTCGTATAGTTGGGTCACTTTTATTACTTTTCCATTATAAATGCTGTAAATTTATTGGTGGTAAGAAGAAACAAAGTAAAGAAAAAAGTGTAAAATGGGAGCAGATATGCAGTGAATTACAAACTTCGTAAAAAAGTCAGGTTGTGTAATGAACGTATTATTTTCTCATGTTTGAATTCTTAAAAAAGAAAATAAAATTAAAAAGCAAAGGGCTGGTGCAGTAGATCAAAGTTCTGGTTGTTATTTCAAGAAAGAGCATGCATTATGCAGCGAACTAGGAATGTGATTGCATTAGTGTACCTATCTTGTATTGTTTCTTTGATCCATGCTCTGTAATGCGATAAATCTTTTCTCATCATGCTGACAATGCACTTGATTTGGACTTCTCAGACTCATCCTACCCAGTCTTGTTTCATGTCATCGATTGATCTTCACACACATTATTCATATCAGGTGAGTGCCTTTTTGTCTCTACAAATGCTACTCAAAATTTTAATCGATGTATAGCAAATTTTTTCTTTCGTACATGACTGTGTACTCCTTTACAACATATTTGGTGTATCGTATTTGATAGGTTAATTATAATCATATTAGATTGAACTGCATCAAATTGTACTATAATTAGTTAGTGCAGTGTTTGGTGACAACTTATATAATATAGTCGAATAAAATTGATTTGAAGTCTCAAACTATCATAAATAAATTGTACATAATCAAATTGGTCGTAAAATAACATATAAGTTTGTGCATAATGTGTAAATATATACCCCTCTAGTTTATGTTCATTATGTATAGTGTAACGATCCACTTAATTACCCTCAAATCTTTAGACACTTGCTAAACCTGCAAGGAAGCAAGTCAGTATGGTTAGTACATGTGACCTTGGTTGTTACACCTTGCAAATACAAAGTAAACAGGGGTTAATCACAAGTCAATTATTGAGGCATCACACAACAACACAACGCGTGTACATTGAAAGTATACAAACACGACAAGCAATAATACCAAGGCAACCAATAAAGTGCAAGGCAAGTATAAATCAAAGATTATGTCATATAGATTGTATATGAAATTCATCTACTCGTTCTCATTGATGTTGGCTAGGGATTACACAGTTATATCCAACATTTTCAATGGTATGGTCCCTTCATAGGTAACCTTATCACCTCCCTATATAAGGCTCTTAGTGCCATTTTTTCAATTTTTCAAGGAAGCATCACTATGTTTGGGGAGACATAAGGGTTGGAAAAATACTAAAATAAATAATTTGTCAAATACAAAAATGCCCCTAACACTAGGATTCTCACAAGCATACGGCTATAGACTTTACTAATGACTTTGGACAAGCACACATGTGGCGTTCTATGTTACTCGGACTCGGATATGAGTGTCAGATATGTGTATGTGTTTAGGTGTCGGACTTACTAATCTTAGAAATTTAGAACACTTAGCCACGGATATAAAGTGTAATTTTTGGACAGGCATGCTTGGACACCGCTATTAAATAAGTATATATATATATATTAAATTTTTTATGTTTGTGTCTAAATATATGATTACATACGATTAAAATTACTCAAGTCGAATATTTATAATTTAAAAAAAACTTTGGTTAATTAAGAATTAAAAATAAAAATAAAAACATTGGAAGATGAAAGATGACTATTTATATGTAATTAATGAAGTCCCAATCCTAATTGTAATTTACTCTTTATAAAAAAATAGCATTCACGAAGATCAAAGGCACAACCCAATTAATATTAATGACGGCTAAGGCCCATCCACCCATGGTAAAAATAGAAGAAGGTTTAGCCCAATTAAACAAATTATCCCTAAATTCCTTTTCTTCTCTATTGTTGCCTTTCTTCTTCTTCCTCCATTTTTCTTCTTCTTTCTTTTCTCAGTCAACTTATATCTTCTTTTCTCTTCCTTATTGGATTTTTTTCTCTTCCTTGTCCAAATAAATTTCCTAGATCGAACATATATCCCATACCACTGTTGGTGTTGTGTCGACACCAGTATGGCTGGATAAAGCGGTGAGTTGGAGTAACATAGGTGGCATTTATATGTAAACCCTAACATTCTCCCTTTAGGTTTCGACGTCCTCTTCGACTTGATTGGCTTTGAAGCCTTCAATCATCTGCTTGAACCGTAAGATGACAGATGCAAAAAAGAGACATACGACTCAAGGGAAGGAGCTACTAATAGTTATTCATTGCTTGTGGACATGGAGATAATATGTGTTAGAGTCAAAGTTTATGGTTAAGATGCATAACTTGATAGTGAGTCATTTCTTGTCTCATCCAAAGTTGACAGTGAAGCAAACCGAATGTCCTTCTTAAAGCATGACCCCTCCCAAAGTAAAGTCAAAGACATCTGTTTTCACCTCAAATGGCTTGTTCATGTCCGAAAGGCCAAGAACTAGATCTTTCATTGCCTCCTTTACATCTTTGAAGGATTTGTGACATTGGTCATTTCATGTTCAAGTGACCCTTTTTCAATAATTCTTTCAAGGGTGTAGTTCTCTTGTAGTAACCTTCTACAAATATATTATAATAAATGGCCCACCTAAGAAATGACCTTAGTTCCTCACACTGATGGGTACCTTCCACTCTTGGATGGACCTCACTTTCTCCATGTCCAAGCTTATATGATCACGTTCATTGATGTGACCAAGGAACTTGATTCTCTTCTGTGTAAATGAGTACGTCTCCAATTTCACATATAACTGATGATTCCTTAACGTCTGAAAACCAATCGTTAATGCTTCGCATGTTTTTCAAGACTGGAGTTGCACACCACAATGTCATCAAGATAGACCACAATTTTGTCCAAATACTCATGGAAGACTTGATTTGTTGGCATGCTGAACTTGTGACATCCCAATAGAGCATGTCAAAAGTTAATACCTTATTTCTCTTAAAATTGTATTGATGTAAATAAGGTTGCAAGTATGGGTTGGATTCGTAGAGGATTGATAACAATTCTACTTCTAATAATTAGTTTGTTAGTGAGTTAAGTTAGCTATATGGTTGATTATAAAGAAAACGAAAATAGCATAAAACAATGAAAGTAAATTACATAATAATGATGAAAGAGATATGATTATAGGATTATCCTAACCTACTAGCCAACAATTTAATTAAACTTATCATGAATCAAAATTAGGTTGTTAAGTTTCTAAATCAACTTTACAAATCTAGGTCCAGTTAAGATTTCCTATATTTTCTTAATGTGTAATTAATATTATCAACCAATCTAAATTTTGAACGACTTAGAGGTACATTTACTAGATTTAATTCACTCAATGCATTAAGATCTAAAAAGATAATTACTAAATTAGTCAATAAAAAAACCATTGATAACTTTTATCCTAAGCATTCAATCTACTTCTAATAGAAATCACAAGGTGCTACTTCGAATAAATACAGACTAATACCTTATATTAGTAATAAACATATCCATGTAATAAATTAGTTGTATACCCTAACTTTTAACATACATAATTTTGACATTCAAACATAAAATTGAACACTTCAAGAATCAAGTAATGAAGTTAATATAATTCATGATATTTAATTAATTAAATTATAATTTAGGGTTTTGAATTGCCTACAATCACGTTATTAAATTAACTATACATAAATTCTATAAAAAATCAAAATTATTTCCATGGAAAACTATAAAGAAGATTAAGAAAAGCTTATAAAAAGTAAGAGATGAAGCCAATGTAACCCAAATCTTCAATTTTCAATCTTCTTTTTGAAATGTCCTTACCAAAAGTTGCTCTTGATATGCTTTTTGATCTCTTGTTACTTGTATTAATTGTTGTGTTTTGATGACCTATATGTTGAATATATAGTGTAGGATAATTCAAATTAGATTAGACTTTTCTTGATCTAATGACCAGGATTAAAAATTGTTGTTGAAAAACGTCAATTCGGGTGTTGACTAGACTTCTCGATTGATTGAGACTGAACTCGATCTATCTAACCTTGCAAATTTCCAACCCGAGAGCTCTCAATCGATCCTTGTTTGAATTCGATCGATTGAACGAGTGCTCGATCAATTGAGTCTCTTTTGGATTGATCTAGCAACGATACCATCATTCGTAGCTTCTCGATCGACTAGTGTCTCAATCAATTAAGTTTTCCAGCATTGCCTCAGGGGCTTAGGAATGCTATGGTCTCAAAGCCTAATACTCATTTGGTATGAATTTTAGTCATCCTTCTACTCTAGCTACCTTACAATAACCATGCTAAAAGTGTGTGATTTAGCATCTAATAGCAATAGGTAAATCGTGTACTTTAAACAAGCTTATAACATCATTCCTCCCTACAGAGCATTATTATTCTTTTTATAATAGATTTTGATGTCATAGGATTTTCTTTAAAGTTATTTCTCCACTCACCAAAAATATTGGCTAAAATCATAAGGTCTCTTATTTGGTTGTAATTGGGTTAGGCTTATTGGTTCACTCAAATGAAAGGTAACGGAAAAAACAAGAGTTCAAAATTCATGGAGTGAGAGAAAGAGACTTATAAATAATACTACTCTAAGACCAATTATGTCAACAAAATATTGTTAAATTTCTTTGTTTTTGACCCAAGTATCATTTTAATTTATTTTCTTCTCTTTTTGTCATTCTTTTTTAACACTTAACCTCTTTTGATATTTCTTTTAAGCTTGTCCCTTTACTATTATTATAGTTTTTTTATAGGGTATATATTGTAGTAGGGAATGTTTTGTATATATTAGACATTTAATCAATTATAACACAATTGACATTCTTAAATCTTGTTGTAGTATTTTCATAATATTCATTTTTTTCTTATTTAACTCCTATTTTTCTTGAATATAGGGCATGATTAATGTGAATAGTTCAAAAGGTATAGAGTAGGTACAAACAATTGGCTCACGTAGGCTCAAATTTGTTCACTAAAAAGGCTTTCCTTTATAAGGACAACAATATTAGGAGTAGGGTAATTTAGCCAAAGAGGTTAATTGATGTAGGGGAAATAAATAGGAGTCATGTTCTTACAAGTTGATGTAGCGGGATAAGTAGCCTTTGTCATTTATTTTATTAAAGTGTTGTCTGCTGTTGTTGTGTGTCATTTACCTTTATTATTCCCATATGCTCTGTTTAACAAAGGAGCTATTAGTTAGCTTTTATTTTTTTGTTTAGTGTGACGTGTCAATTAGGTTGTTAGTGGACACATGTACACCATGAGATATAGGCTGAAATGTGGTATAAGCAAAGTATTAGAAGAACTGAGCTCTTTGATTCGTGTTTAAGGGTTGAATCCATTGATGATTCTTTATAAATATTAATACGAAATTATTGATTCCAACCCGTTGTATCATTAATCCTATTGCCTTAATCATTTTTTCAGAAATACATTTAACATTTGTCTTAATTAACTTAAAGAAAAGTTCTACTACTCTAAGACCAATTATGTCAACGAAATATTGTTAAGCACAAATTTTTCTATCATTAACTTAGGTACTGTATGTGCAAGTTTTGAGCAAAATTATTATAAAGTTGCCTTCACTTAAGAATAATGTCAAGACCTTACCAACCTTATTATCCTTTTTGACTTAACATTGTTTAACTAATTTTATCATAAATATTAGATAACAAAGAAGGAACATGTGATTGTTTTCAAGCCCATATATTATTCCCAAGTATTCTAAGGAATGCAATGAATAAGTACTAAAAAGGAATAAAATTATACTACTTAGAGTATATTAATCCTAAAACATGTTAAACTAATTAGTCAAAAGGAAATAAAGATAGAGACATGTTAACACTTCTCCACACTTAATTTTTATATTTTCCTTAATGTTAGCACATGCATATATGTAACGTAAAAATAAGTTAAAGGGAGTAGAAAACAAATCTAGTGTTTAATATTGTCGACCCGATTTAGCTAGCTCTCGTCCAAAGTCATCTCCACCATCATTTGAGTATTTCATTGCTTCAAAGATGTTGAAGCGAATTATCTCTCTATCAAACTCAAGAGTTAACTATGCAAATTTATCTTGGGGTGAGTTGTTTTCATAAATGGTCTCCCTAACAATAATGGTGTGAACATATTGTAGGAATCATTACTCATATTAATATATAGAAGTTTATCGAGAAGATCATCTCATCCACCTACTCTAAAACATCCTCAATGACACTTTTTGGATAGACATTGGTCTTGTCAGGAAGTTGTATAATAATACCAATTTCTTTTAAAGTTTTAGATTTAATAAGCATAAATGTTATAAGGCATGATATTAATAGATGCTTCTAAATCTAGTATAACCTTCTCAAGCCTTGAGTTATCTATTTTTACCGGTATGGTGAAACTACCTAGGTTTCAATACTTAGGTAGGAGCTTTCTTTGTAGCACGACAAACACATTTTTTCCACATTTATCACTTCGTTGCCTTTGAGTTTGCGTTTGGTGGTGCATAGTCCTTAAGGAACTTGGCATATTTAGGTACTTTGTTGATAGTATCTAGAAGTGGTATGTTGACTTGCACCTTTCAAGAGATGTTTAAAATTTTCCTTTCATATTCTTTTTTCTTTGAAAACTTGCTAGGAAAAGGCATAACATGTTTATAAGTAGAAAGGGGAGGTTTGGATACTACCTTGGGTGTTACTTTAATTTCTTGTGGGGTGATCTTCTTTTCCTCAAACTCTTCCTTTTAGTTAGTTTCCTCTTTTGATTTGACATATTTGGGGACTTGTTTGTCACTTTTAGAGTGATGGCATTGATAGTTTCCGTAAGATTTATTACAATTTGTGAGGGGAGCTCCACCGGTCCAGTCTGGTCCGGTTCGGTTTTGGGAAAAAAAATTTAACTAGACCGGATCGTTTGATTTATAAAATCATTTGATCCGGTCCGATTTTTCGTTTTGGTACGGTTTTTGGACACCTCTAATGAGAAATAATATCAAAATTTTAATATATTCTTAAATCGGTCCGGTCCGATTTGACCAGTTTAAAAATTAATATAACCGGATCGGACCATTTGAAAAACGGTTTTAATTAATACAAATCGGACCGGACCGTTTGATTTATAAAATCGTTCGGTTCGGTCCGATCCGGTTTTTTGGTTTACTCCGGTTCGATCCGGTTTATGGACACCCTTACTTGCTAGGTGTATCTGCTTCCAACCTTCCTACAGTTGTAGCTAGTTGGCTCATTTGTATCTAGATTTTTGATAGCAACATGAGTTTCCTTGATAGCAGCTTGGGTGTCATGTTGAAATTTAATATTGTTAGTAGTCATAGCAGATACCAAGTTCTCTAGAGACATACCTTAAGGTGGTTGATGTGGTTGGAATCTAGGTTGGTTTTGATGAGGTGGCCTAGAGTTAAGGAAATTAGGTTGGTTATTGGGAGCCGCCTAATTGTTGTCTGAATAACCTAGATTTAGATGATCCTTCTATTCTGTATTATAAGTGTTACAATATAAATTATACATGGGCATTTGTGCCTGAAATCCTCCCACAACATTGATTTGTTCATAGTTAACTGTTGCACCAAAGTAGTTAGTTTATCCCATTTGTGTTCAAGGGTGTTTCAAATGCCTACATCACTGACCTTCCTTGAAGGTTAGTCAGTTCGGGCATTAAACTGTTGAGAATTAGCAGCCATACTTGTTATTAGGTTCCTTGCCTTAGTTGGGGTTTTGTTTACTAATGTTTCTTCATTGGCTGCATCAACCATACTTCTCTCCATTGACAATGGTCCTTTGTAAAATATTGGAGAAGCTACTCAATGTTTTGGTGCTAGGGCAGCTGGCACACAACCTTTTAAACCTTTCCCAATGCTTATATAGGGTCTCCCCATTGAGTTGTCATGCCACAAATTTCTTTTCTGATGAGTATGGCTTTGGAAGTTAGAAAGTATCTCTTGAGATCCCAATTGGTTTCATGCTAGAACAGACTACATGGAATTCCTTAAGTTGCTTGTTCGGGTCTTCTCTTGCCAAGCCCTTGAAAATTTGCCACAAATGAATTAGTTTATATTTAAGTTCAAAACTTACCTCTGGTTAGGATAGACGATGCATATGGGTTGTTGCTCCAAGTTAGGTTGACTAGATCCTTGAGAGTTGGATCAATATAACCATCTCTTCTTGTATTAGTTCAACGGGTCTTCATGATTTTAAGTTATAGTTTATGTCCTTGTTGCATCACACTTCAAGAAAGAGCTAATTAGTAAAACAAATTAAAAAAAAAACTAATAACTAACAATAAATAAAAAATAAAAAGGAAACAAGCACTAATTAGAAAAAATTGTGAATTCAATCCTAGGAGATACGATGCAAAATTTTGACACCCCAAATGAACATATCAAAAGTTGATATCTATTTTAAATATTTTTGATGTAAATATGATTTCAAGTAAGGGTCGAACTCACAGAAGATCGGTAACAATTATACTTCTAATAACTAGTTCGTCAATGAGTTAAGTTAGGTAATGGGGTTTTGTTAATTGTGAAGAAAACAAAAATAGTATAAAGGTAAATTGCACAAGAATTATGAGATATGTGAACATGAGACTATTCTCACGACTAACCTACAATTTAATTAAATTTGTTACGAATCAAAATTAGTTTCTTTAGTTTTAAATCACTTTTATAATTTAAAATCCTTCTTGAATTCTTAACTTTAACTATAGGTCTATGACTACCTACATTCTTGTATCTTGAAATTGATTGATAATACAATTATCAATAAACCTAAATCTTGACCAACTTAGATGTACACTTATTAGATTTAATTCATTCATTACATTAAGATCTAAGAAGGTAATAATTAAACTAGGCAAGATTAAAACCATTAATAATCTTTATTCTAAGTATTCAATCCTACTTGTAATAAAAGCCACAAGATACTACTTTGAATAACGACTTTAATATTTACAAACTAACACCTTAAACTTGTAATAAACTAGTTGTATACTCTAATTCATAAAATTTATAGTTTTGATATTCAAACAAAAAATTGAATATATCAAAAATTAGGAATTGAAACTAAAATAATACATGAAATTAAATTATAACCTAGGGTTTGAAATTGCCCATAATCACATTATTGAATTAGCTAAATATAGATTCTATAAGAATCAACATTATTTTTATAGAAAACTATAAAGAAAAGGATTAAGAAAAGCTTATGAAAGTAGAGGATAAAGTTAATGTATCTTCAATTTTCTCTTTGAAATCTCCTCTAAAAGTTGTCTTTAGTGTGCTTTTTGATCTATCTTGTTCCTTATATCAATTGTGTTTTGATGACCAAACAGGTTGAATATATGTTATTTTTGAACATCATTTGAGTTAGATTAGATTTTCCATGATCCAATGGCTAAGATTAAAATTGGTGCTGAAAAACGTTAAATTTGAGTGCTAATTGGATTTCTTGATTGATTGAGATTGAGCTCGATCGATCTAACCTTGCAAATTTGAGAGCTCCGATCGACTGAACTAGTGCTTGATTGATCGAGTCCATTTTGGATTGATCTAACAACGATAGGCATCATCGTAGCTCCTCGATCGATCAAGTCAAGTCTCGATCGATTGAGTCTGGTGATTCCATATTCAATTGAGTGTCATGTTTTTACTTAAACACATTTTTTGTCGCTTTTTGCTCATTTCGTCCCCGAACATCTATATAATACAAATAAACACATAAAGAACAAGAACTCATTCAAAATATGTGAAAATTGATACACAAATGTGTATAAAATGACATGGATCAATGTGATTGGAGCGTTGGTAACCCAAAAGGCATCACCGAGAACTCAATGGTTCCATATTTGGCAACACTTGTTGTCTTAGGCTGATCCTCTGTTATTCTAACTTGGTAATACCCTAACCTCAGGTCTAACTTGGTGAAGTATTTGGCTCCACTAAGTTAATCAAACAAATTAGCTATCAAAAGATTAGGATAAGTGTTTTGCACCGTTACCTTGTTAAGAGCCCGATAATCAACACAATCTCCCATCTTGTTTCCTTTGAAACAACGCTGGTGCACCATGAGGGGTTTTTGACTGCTTAGTGAAGTTTACTTCTAGTAACTCATTCAATTATTTTTAAAGCTCAGCAAGTTTTGGCAGTGACACTCTGTATGGTGCCTTCACAGGTGGCTTGGCTTTAGGAAGGAGCTCGATTTGGTCATCTATCCCTCTTCATAGTAGGTGAGTCTTTGGAAGCTGATCAGGCTTGATATCTTCATTGGACTTTAGCAATTGCACAATCTAGAAATGAACTTTCTCCTTGTCACTCCTTTTTCCTCCTGAGGCATAGGGATTGTCATAAATGAGAGATCACCCTTCTTCAAACCTTTTCTGAATAGTAAAGCATATAAGTACCTTGGTTCCCCTAATTATTGCTTCTTTCCTTGCACAACATTTGCATTGTCCCCCATAATTATGAAACTTTATGTAGTAGGTACAAGAATGACAAGAATGACTGTGTCCCATCACGAATTCCATCCCCAAGATAACATTGAAATCATCCATTGAGATGACCACAAAGTCAATAGGTCCTTCTCATTCTGCAAGTTTAACCTTTACTTGTTTGGTCAATCCTGTAGAGGCCATGACTTGAGAGTTAACGATCTTCATTTTACCTGCATTCTTCCCCATCTTCAACCCAAGTCACTTGACTTCACGTTTCATAATGAAGTTATGGGTGGTTTTAAAATCTACAGTCTTTACAGCTTTTCCATTTAAAGTATCCTCTAGAAACAAATGATCCTTTTCAATGACCTTTTTTGAGTTATCCATTTGATTTTTTAGGGCTCCCAGAATATGTAGCATACCTATTCATCCAATCTCTTCCTTGCCTTCTGTTTCTTCTTCTTCTCATTGTTTTTTCACACTCAAGGTAGCTTATAATGTAGACAATTGGTTGTAGTTTGGGCAATTAGCTACTCGATGAGCCCCATTGCACAAAAAGCAACTAGACAAGAGCTTTGGCTTCCAACCTTGATTGTTGGAGTTCTATGATGAGGTCTGTCCCTTATTATTTTGGGGCTTCTTGAATATTATTCCTCCACTTTTTTCTTGTTCCCATTGGAAGTTGGTTGAGCTTGTGCAACCAGACAAGAGCTTTCACTTCCAACCTTGATTGTTGGAGTTCTATGATAAGGTCTCCCTTCTCATTTTGGGGCTTCTTGAATACTATTCCTCCACTTTTTTCTTGTTCCTATTGAGAGTTGGTTGAACCTTCTTATTCTGACTAGGTTCAGTAACATAATCTGTCAAGTGCTTGGTGATAGCTTGGGCTTGTGCAACCTCAACCCTTTTCCTTTGTAATTCGACTCTTACCCATAAACATCTTATCCTTCTCTAACATATTTTGAATGTCCAACACCAATGTCGAGAATTGCTTCACATAGTCTCTTGCTTGCCCAACCTACTTGAGGTTGAGTAACTTCTTTTAAGCCATGTATTCAACACTTTCAAGAAAGAATTAAGACCTCAACTCTCATCTCAAAATTTTCCAAGAGTTAATCTGGCATCGACCATTCTGAATCTCATCTTACTTTTTGCTTCACCATAACTTGATATTGCCAGTCAGATACATAGTAGTAGTACTAACATTTGCTTCCTTTGAGTTAGTCGCTACTACCCAAAAGTATTGTTTCATGTCAAAGACAAAATTCTCAAGTTTTTTAGTATCCCGTGTTCCTCCATAAGTTCGAAATCTTGACACCTTGACTCTTCGATACCCCGTACCACCATGGTAAATTGGTTGGTTGGCAACAACTCGGTAAGTGACATTGAGCTTGGTCTTAATCCCCTCTAACTCCATCTTGATTGCGTCAATTGTCATGGGTACATCATCTCTGAGTTCTCTTACCAAGCCTTGTGTTGTATTCAATACACCTTTCGCATGTTCATCAATTGATAATGCACTAGATCTAAAAGTCAATGGGGATCCTCTTCCCTTATTTCTCTCAAGGGCAATGACTCTAGTCTTTAAACTTTCAACAATATCTATAAGACGCCGAAGGTCGATTCCTTTAATAGCATTCACTCTAGCATTTATTTCATGCACGAGCTATGGTAAGCCTATTAACTCGCCTAGTTGTTGGTCATATAAATCAAAACATTGTTGATTTGTCATTGTACCTTTACCTCTAATAAACCTCGAAACTCTGATACCAATTGTAATGATTAGCTTAGTTACATTCAAATCATTCTTGTTAAACTTGCAAGGAAGCAAGTCAACATGGTTAGCACATGCGACCTTCGTTGTTGCACTTTGTGAACATAAAGTAAGGGGTTAATCATAAGTCAATCATTGACATCACATAACAACACAATAAACGCACCTTCAGAACATACAAACATGCAAGCAACAATTGAGGCAACGAAGAACACCGAGGTAACCAAGAAAGTATAGGGCAAACATAAATCAAAGATCATGGCACAAATTGTATATGAAATTCATCGTCTTGCTCTCATCGATTTGGGAGAGGGAGTACACAGTAATAGTATGGCTCCATCATGGGTCACCTTACCACCTCTCTCTATAGAACTCTTAATGCCATTTCTTCAATTTCCCAAGGAAATATCACTATGTTTAAGGAGATATAAGGATTGAAAAATACAAAAATAAATAATTTTTCAATTACAAAAATACCTTCCTAGCACGAGGTTGCTCACGAACATGTGGCCATATGTTTTACTAATGACCTTGAACACTAACAAAATGTAGTATTTACATGCAAACCTTAACATATGACGTGTACATATGACATGTGTACATATTATGTACAACTAACATGTTATTTCGAGAACAATTCAATGATGTACATTCTACATGTGTTAGTTATGTCCCAAACTCAATAAAATTAATGATATTTATTTTAATAAATAATGTATATTTAAAATAATATATAATTTTTTTTGAAGTTTTTTTACGTTTCAAAATAACTTTATTATAAAACTTTGTTAATATCGATATTTAAATTATTTATATTTTTTTAACATTTTATAAATAAAAAAATTAATCTGAAATTAAAGAAAAAGTTAAGACACAAGTTTAGAATTTAAAATTTAGATGGATTAAGTTAAGTTTTCAGTACGATTTCGACCACAATTCTATTGTTTCTAAGTTTCTAAATAATTGTATAGTTATTATTATATACAATATGAATTGACTTTACAGTCAAATACATGTCTATAGAAACTATACAATTAGGTATTTGATACTGTGCGGTTAAGGTTAAATTATCAAGTTATCGTAAGATATCTGTTTAGAGTTAAATTGCAATCATAATATCATTATTTTGGTCGGCAATTGATTAAAGTTTCATAATGAATGGAAGTTTCCGTGTTCTCATTGGTTTCCAGTCTTCTTTTGGTAACTGAATGATGAATCTACAGAAATACAATCTGAAATTTTTCTGTGAATAAGTCGATCTATCATGTTGTTTATGCCACTGAATAACTTGAAGACTTTGCTTATTATAAAACTGGAATTCCCCCTCCTCTCACTGCTTGGTGGAATAAACATACATATGTCAGCTAATTAAATGATTTTCCTCCAGATTATGCTGCCAGAAGCTGTCGCAATTGTCATGGCGCCAAGAGATGGTACAAAGTAAGATCTTTGTATTTATTGTAGATTTGTATTTATTTCATTGATGATCCATCCTTCTGTGGATTGCCTTACATTTTGATAATGTGTAGAAACCATGGCATTTTCCGGTTGACAACTCCTGGTGGCATGTCCGTCATTAGACAGTGCCAGCAACGTGGATTTCATCCACACAATCCACCTTCAGATGGGGGACCTCTTTACAAGACATGTACGGAAGTTTATATGAACCCTACGCTAAAATTTGATATCATCGATATCCGTTGATCATATTCAGGACAATCAGGTGGTTAATTGCACCGATGGAATTGTTCATAAAATGGACTTGTGCAATTATTGGATTTATTACCATTGTTACCTAACAATTCTCTGAATATTTTTGTCCATAAAAGGAAGATGTTGGTGTCATCACTCACCAGATGGCTGTACATCTGCTCTGTACCTTATCAGCTGGTCATCATTGAAATAGAATGTCCAGCATTTATATATTATAAAGTGCAGATTTCGAATCTATGCTGTCATTCGTTGGTTAAAGTGCATTTACAATTCTTGAAATGAAATCCTTTAAATTATGTAATGGAATATCGATTGTTTAACTTCATTGTTGAAACTTGCGCCTAGTGCAATTAGTTATAAGTAGTCTAACAATAAAATGTCCATCCTAAATGCTGAATTTTCTAGTAGCTAGATACGCTTGTTTTTTCTTCCTTAGGGAATGCAAATGGGAATTGTTACCGCTAAACTTTAAACTATCATAAAATTACTATCAAACTTTAGAAGTTACTTAAGTACAATCATCGTTAAATTTCTTAAAATTAACGCAAAAGTTGCATAAGTATTACAACCGTTAAAATACTTGGTAGTAGTTTTGTAATAATTTTATAAATACCATTACCCTTAAATTTGTGTGGTAAAAAAACTATTTACTCATATATAACAAGGTATTATGAGATTTTATTTTTACATATTGGGTACATTAGTAATATTTAAAAAAAATGATGTATTTTAGTTCTCTTACTATTATATTTTTTGATATTTTAATCATTTTTTTTATCAAATTTATTTTATCATATATTGGGAAAAAATTAAAGTAAGATTGAATTAAACTTCACTAAAATTTAATTCCACCATTTTTTGGGTTGGTATATATTTGAAGTGCAAAATGTCGTAACAACAAAATTGGAAAAGACAGTAAAATGGTCAAAATTGGATTAAAATGACCATGTTTTCACAAATATAATGATAAGACAATTAAAATGTATTAATTTAAAGTAAGGTAATATATATCTCTAATCTACCCATAGTTGCATTTTTTTTCTTTCTAAATTAACCAATAAAACGTGCATTTCACTAATTAATTAGAGTACAATACAATTAATTTAAATTAGAAAAGTTTAATTTAAAAAAGTATTGAGTTTAATAGGTAGTCTTTATGATAGTATTTACTCAAAAGTCAAAAGTGTATAAAGCAAAAAATCTAAAACTAAAATCAAAGTGGTGAGTTCAAAATAAGACATAATAAAAATATGTAGAATTATTAATCTCATATTAAGATATAGAATCACAAATAATAACAAGGACATATAAAACAAAAAAATCAAAATTAAAATCATAGTATTCAATTAAAATTAAGATATAGCAAAAATATATATAATAATTAATCTCATATTAAAACATAGAATCACAAACAATAACAATAGCATTCAATAATTTTTGTAACTTCAAAATTTATTAATATTAATTAAATGAAGCTTCATTTGTTGCTCATAACACTTAAAATTTTAAATTTATTAAAATGACTATATACATGGATGCATAACTACAAAATACATTTCAAACAAAATATAAAAAAGGAATTACTTTGATATCATTTTGCTAGTTTGTAATATACATATTAATATCTCAACTTATTACACTCCAAATTAGTAAAAGAAAATGTAAAAAATATTAAAATATTTAAAATACTACATGTAATATAAATTATAAAAGCAAGTAAAAAGAGAGTATCTCTTTTTATAAATTTTTAATCATATTTTATATATTGTAATTTTTTAAACATATTAACTTAGTATGTACGTATGTATATATACATATATAATTGTACTTTTTGAGTAAGGATCAAAAAATGTTATTTCAAAAATTTAGTCTACCATCGTCGATAATAGCTCTTGGTGTTCCAAACCTAACAAAGATGTTAGACTTCACAAAATCCGTAATAATTTTAGAGTCATTAGTTCTAGTAGCTTTAGCTTCCACCCATTTAGATACGTAATCCACAAAAAAGTAAAATATACATATAATATAAGAAGATGGAAAAGGTCCCATGAAATCAATACCCCAAATGTCAAAGATTTCAACAATAAGAATTGGAGTTTATGGCATTTGATTCCTAGGACCCAAGTTACCTGTTTGTTGATAGCAATCACATGTTTTGCAAAAGATGAAGGCATCCTTGAATAGTGTTGGCCAATAAAATCTATACTTTAAAATTTTATGAGTGTTTCACTTTGCTCCAAAACTTCCCCTATATTCATAAGAATGAAAAAAAAGTTAGAATAGAAGTAAGCTTAATGTCAGGTACACACCTTCTTATTAATTGGTTTGGGCAATGTTTCCAAAATTATGGGTCATCTCATACATTATTTAGTAACCTTCTTAATTTTGAATTTACTAGCTTGTGATAGGTCTTGTGGGAACCTTTAGTGACCGAGTAGTTCACTATATCTACATACTAAAGAGTAAACAAAATGGTCTTAAGTAATTGCTCATCTAGAAAGTCTTCTCTTATTAAAAGTGGTTCCTTTTCTTAAATTAATTTACCAAGGTGATCTGCTACTATTTTTCACTTCCTTTTTTGTCTTTGATTTCAAGGAGAACTTCCTGTAGAAGAAGAATCCATCTTATTAGCCTTGGGATGGCACCTTTCTTTCTGAGTAAGTACCTAAGAGCAACATGATTAGAGAAGACAGTTACTTTAGTTGCAATTATATATGACTATCTATCCATTATAGAGTAATTGAGTTGGGCATCATTTAAAGTTCATGATGCACAATATATGGCATTTGGTAGCTTGTCAACCCTTTGTCCCAAAACAGTTCCAACTACATAGTCACTTGCATCACATATCAACTCAAATGATAGAATCCAATTGGGTGGCTTAATAATAGGTGTTGTGGTTAAAAGTTATTTCAATATGTTAATTGCTTTAAGGCACTTGTCATTTTAAAAAATACCACATATGTTTGGAGTAATTGGTATAGATGCCTTGCTATTTTTGGAAAATCATGTATAAATCTTTGATAGAATCTTGTATGACCAAGAAAACAATGAATCTTCCTCACACAAGTGAGAGGTGGTAAGGAAAGAATAAGATATATCTTAGATTTATGAACCTTTATGAACCTCTACTCCCTTAGGTGATATTACATACCTAGAACCATACCTTGATCTACCAAAAAATGACAAATTTTCCAATTATGTACAAGGTTAATTTCTAAAAGTTCATTTTGATATGGATCTAAATATCTAGTCAAATAAAGTATCATAAATTAAAGTTTTGTAAGTGCCCAAACAACTAATCTTTGTACTAAAGTAATGCAAAAATAAAAATATCAACACACAAGATTTTTAGATGGAAACAACCTAATATCCAGTTAGAATTCTAGCACTCAAACTACCCACCTAGGTAATGCCCCTAAGTATCCTACTTACAAGCCACTACTTTTATCATAGTTTCTACAAGATAGGCATTCAGTCTAGACTAGTGTTTTGAAATACTTGAGTCCTACGAGTTAATTGAACCCTCACCACTATCACCTAAAAAGTTCGTAAATAAACATAAGTGCAACTGTGTGTGCTACATCAAATTCAATAATGAAAAATCCTAACTAGTTGATTTAAACAATGTATCAAATAAATTGAAAACAACTACCAACTCTAGAATAATCAATTAAAAGCACAATAACACAATCACAAATTTTTGATAAGCTAACTTAATGAAAATTCCTACTTGAAAACTTTTAACAAAATAAGATAGATAATAAAAGATGAAGATAATAAGTACAATTAAACCCTTATGTATGTGTACTTAGGTTTGTATTTATATAATATTTTAAAGCATATTAGGTTAAATTGGGTTATCATATTGTCCACAAAATCAGTTAAAACACTATTAATAAATAAGGATAATACAGTAAAAAGCTAATCCAATTCATATTAAAAAAATATTTTTAAATCAGATAAATGGCTGCTCGATCGATTTAACCAAGTGGTTGATCGATTGAGTACATTGATTGATCAATTAAACATCTCCCTCGATCAATCATGTGATCATTTAATTAATATCAAAAATTGATGGATCAATCCAGTGATTTAACTATATCGATCTAGTCCTCGATTAATCGAGTAAATCTCCCAATCAATCTAGTAATGTATTCAAATTAATTTATTTAGGTAATATTTCTCGATCGATCCAGTCACTATTTAAATGATTGAGGATCAATCGAGCAACCTATTTTCACATTGTTCCAATTGTATCTAATATGCAATCTAACGTGAAGCTCAATATGCAATCGAGCAACCTATTTTCACATTATCTGATATGTGATCGTTGAGGCTCAATAGTTTCTTTAGCTTGAAAATATTCTTCTAGGACACACATAAAAACTAAAATTATAATTATACGTCTTTTTCATGAATATCACCAACACTAGCATAGACCTTATAGTTTCTACACATCTCTTTAGAATTAATAGAGGCAGTTATCAATTGAATCAAATCATCCATAAACACTTCTATAATTCTATTTCTATATAATCAAAATATATATTTATCATATACCTATGAAGGGTGGTGGGAGCATTACAAAGGCCAAATGGCATGCGTCTATAAGTGAAGGTTCCATAAGGGCAAGTAAATGTTTTCTTCTCTTGGTCTTTTGGTGCAATGACAATCTAATTATAACCTAAAAAACCATCAAGAAAATAATAGTGAGTATGGTCTACTAAATTCTCAAGTATTTGATCAATAAAAACTAAAGGAAAATGATCTTTGCAAGTCATAGAGTTAAGCTTTCAAAAATTAATTAAAATTTGTCACCAGTTTTGAAGTCGAGTTGGAATCAAATCATTATTCTCATTCTTCACCATTGTAACTCTTAAATTCTTTGGAACAACTTGGATAGGGCTAACCCACTTCCTATCTAAAATTGGAAAAATTACACAAACTTCTAATAACTTGATAACTTCTTTCTTAACTACTTTCATCATTGGCAGATTCAATCACATTTGAGGTTCTCTTACTGGTTTGGTGTCATCTTTAAGTGATATTCATTACATGCACATAAAGGCACTCATTCCCTTAATGTTAGAAATTGTCCACCCAATTGCTGATTTGTATTCACTCAAAACAAAAATTAAGCTCTCTTCTTGAATAAATGAAAGCGTAGATGATATAATCACAGGAAGTATGTCTTCGTCTCCTAAGTATACATATTTGAGATGTTTCAGGAGAGGTTTAAGCTCTAGGGTGGGTTCCTGCACAATGGAAGAAAAAAGTTTCTCATTAGAAATTGGAAGGGAAATATAGGAAAGATTACACCTCAGGTTTATGTCTGGAGTAGAGTTAAGAGAGGTGACAATCTCCTTCAATTCCTCTACTCAATCAATATCCCCTTCTTCATCACTTAAATTTTCAATTTTCCTACTATCTCTTATGAAAACCTCTAATAGGTTTGTAGCTTTGACCTTAATCATTTAATGCACTAAAGAATCAAGTTTATCAACAAAAAAACAAAATTATAATCACTAGGGTACCTCATTGCTTTAAAACCTCTATGTCAAACTTTATAGTTAGTGTTATAGAGTGCACATCTATCTTTGTTTGAGTGATTATCATGAATGGTCTACCCAAAAGTAAGGATGTGGACATAATATTGGAGTCATCTCTCATATCAAGAATATAAAAATTGATCAAAGAGATAAGCTGATTATCTTGCACTAAAACATCTTTCAAAACTCTCTTTGGATAAGCATTTGATCGATCGATAGGTTAGATAACTACATCGGTTTCTTTAAGGGGACCAAGATTTAACGTAGCATAAATAAAGGCATAAAATTAATTGAAGCTCTTAGATCTAGCATTGCCCTTTCAAATTTAGTGTTACCTACAACATGATATGTTGAAGCTACTTGGATTCTTGCATTATTGTGGAAGTTTCTTTTGTAAGATTTTTGACACATTCTTTCTCATGTTTACCACTTCATTACTTTGAGATTCCTTTTGTAAGTGCACAACTCCTTTAGAAATTTTGCATTGTGTGGTATTTGCTTGATGGCATCCAATAGTGGAATGCTAACCTATACTTTTCGAAAAATTTCCAAGACTTCTTGCTCATGTACCTCCTTCTTGGATTTTTTAAACCAACTAGGAAAATGAATAAATGGTTCATAAGTAGAAATTGGAAGTTTAGTTTATACCTTAGGTGGTTGTTTTGCTTCCATATTATTGGTTGTCTTGTTTTCCACTTTGTCAAAACTTCTTGTTTCTTCTTGAATTATCTCATCCTTCATCTTATTTTATTTGGTTTGTTCCATGTGAGCTTCTTCAAGGTTTTTACCATTTCTGAATGACATAGCATTGACATTTCCCCAAGGATTGACTATTGGTCGAGAGAGAAGTTTACCAAATCCTTGTGCTTCTAGTCTATCACTGGTTGTAGCTAATTGAAAGAATATATTATTATTTAGATGGATGAGGATTTTGTGGTCTCATTTGATAAGGTTGCTAGCCTCTTGGAAAATGAAAACAGGATGGATTACCAGGGGCAACTGTTCAATTGCCTCTAGAATAGCTAAAGTTAGGATGATCCTTTCAACCAGGATTGTAAGTGTTTGAGTAGGGATTATATTTTTGTCTTTGTTATCCTTGGTATCCTCCCATAGCATTTTCTTGTTCAACATTAGGATCTTGAATAGTAGGATACATGTCCGTTAGGTGTCCAATGTTAGTTTAGATTCCATAAGGTTGAACTTGTCTGATTGATAGTTGTTGCACAATTGAAGTGAGAGTGCTAGTTTTTGTTCAATATTATTAGGAACTCCTACTTCATTGACCTTTTAGGATGGGTTGGAACGTGTGCCAAACTATTGAGCATTTGTAGCCATAGTAAGGATCAAATCCCTTGCAGTTTCAGGAGTCTTATTAACTAAATCTCCATCACTACTGAATCTATCATGTTTCTATCCATGGGTATCAATCCCTCATAGAAGTATTGAATTAAGAACTACTCACTTATTTGATGTTGAGTACAACTTGTACATAATTTTTTTTACTTTCTCTTTTATTTATAGGATGCATTACATTTCATCTCACTCTATAGTATAACACATGATTGCATTTTTTTTCATACAAGCTAAATGTGCAGGGGTAAAGGTAATGTTTATTGGTTAAGCATATAATGTGGCTTAAAGATATGAAAGGTTCTTTGTTAGGCTTAAATTGGTGACTACAGATATTAACAATGGTTAGCTTGAAAGGCTCGATAGATCCAAATAAGGCCTAAATAATCTCTTTTGCTAAATACTATTTAGGATTTCACCTCAAGGGATGATTAAATAAATTTTAAAACCTGATAGACCTCATCAACCTACATATCTCACTACAAATTTTCTCTCAATGAGAAATCAAAATCAATCATGAACATGTGCATAAAAAATTGAATCAATCCAATCAAAACTAGCAAGCATATCATACAATTAATGTAAATATCTTAACGAGCATGTTACATTCCTTATCCTAGTCATGACAACCATTTTTTATCAGTGAGTTCATATGTTTCTTATCAAGCATACATGTATTTAGTTTTCATATATTTATTAATTTCTACCCAAATCATGATTAAAAACATCCTAAGAATGAAGTTCCCTCTTCCAAACTTAAATTGTACCTTGTCCCCAATGTGTACATATAATTATGAAAAAGTAAAAGGAAAGAAAACTCCATTAGTTTTAGCACACCACATCTATCATCAAAATGCTCAATCTTGTTATGCCATTACTCTTAATATTAATTCACCTACAAAAAAAATCAATAAAATATAAGTCAAATAATGTTGGGTTGCCTCCCAACCAACATCACATTTAATTTCCTTGACTAGATGGCCATATTAAGTCCTAAGGTACATCCCACTATGTCCATTTACTTTTGAGTTTGCTCAAAAGCAATTTGAGTCTTGATTTGTTCAATAATACTTTATGTTTCATTTTAAAAACATAGTGCCCAATTCTCTTATCATGCCTTATTTTTTTGTACTTTTTGGCATTCTTATATGCATTTCACCATAGCTCATCTAATTTATGTATTTTCAACATTTTTTTCACTTCTTTATTAGACTCTTCTGTTTGCCCACTTGATTAGGGATGGTAGGATAAAGGTGTGAGGTCTAGCTATGGTGGCACTTCAATTTATGATTTGAGCTTAGATCATATCTCAAAATTCTCCATAATAATATTAGGTATACATATGGGTGGTGTAGCTTCCAAATAGTTCACAAAATCAACAATATCAATCATAGATTTCATACTTTAAAAATTAAAATAGATTCAATTGTTTCTTGGTAAGTTTATTTAATTTTTCACAACATTATGTGTAACAGTCTTAAGTGTGGGAAACTCAATAGATTCTTTTAAGTTGTCATCTATCCTAAAGCATTCATTACCATTATCAACATCAGGGGGTTTAGATGCTTTAAACATGTTAAACATTACTTGCTCATCTTGTACTATCATTGTAACATCACCCTTTTGTTTATCAATGAGTGCTTTTTCAGTTGCTAAGAATGGATGACCAAGTATGATAGGAATGTTATGGTCCTCTTCCATGTCTAGTATAATGAAATCCATCAGAAAGATGAACTTGTCTACTTTTACTAGTACATCTTCTACCACACCCCAAGATTTCTTAATTGATCTATTTGCTATTTGAAATGTGATGAGTGCTCAAAAAGCACTAAAATTGCCATGATTTTATGCACATTAATTGATTAAAAATATATATATTTATATGTTTTATCATATATTTATATAAATTTGTCTTTTTTGGAATCACGGATATTTTTATTGTTTTTCAGGTATTTTCGCTTAAAAACGTAACTTAAAGACTCAAAGAGAAATACTGGAAGTAATACATCACAAATATACTAATAAATAAATGAGGAAAGGTCCACAAATATGAAAAAATTGGACAAATGGGTCAAAAATGTCAAAAATGAGGAAAACGAGCACGCCAACCGCCCAGCCCGTGCGTGCCCGCGCCCACTCCCGCGCGCTCCTCGCTCCTTTCCGCGTGTGCCTTGCTCCTTTCCGCACACGCCGCTGCCATCTCGCCCCATTTTCGCGCGCAACCGCCCCCCATGTCATGCTGACATCATCAAATGACATCATCATCCACCACTCCACGTTTCTACCATTTTTTAACATTTTTCCACCCACTTTTTCTCCCCATCCTCACCTATAAATACCCCCTTCTCTTCACTTCTAAAGACACCTCAAAACCATTCTTCTATTTCTTTCTCTCATTTCTTAGTTTTTAAGCTTTTCTTAGTTTATTTCTTAGTTAATTTCTCTTAGTTTTATAGTTTTTCTCTTTTTGAGAAGAACTAGTTATGTTTTTATAATTTATTAGCTTTTTGATTCAATAAATGTGAGTGCAAATTCCATTTGGAGGTTTTCCAGCTACGGGAATAGTATCTAAGTTTTGTAAGAATTTTATTTTCTTTGCAGTTATTTTTTATACTTTATTCTTACATGTTATATTTAATTTGTCTGTGATTAAATTTAACTATGCTGGCTATTTATAAACATGATATAATAATAACGTTGTTATGCTTACGAAATATTAAATAGGTGAAAATCTCTAAAATGAATTGATTTTATTTTTATTCAAGATTTTATATTAAGAATGTTAGAGAGAAATGTATTATTTTTCATTACAAACTTAAATCTGAAAATTAGATTTTAAGTTTTAGTTATCGAGTCTAATTTAGAGTAGTTCTCTTTTATTTGTTGGTACAATCGCCCGGTAGTTAAAGTGAAGCTCTATTTCAAAGGTTTTTATAAGAATTATTATCTCAAAATATATTGACAACATGTTTTCAGTAGTGGTTTTAAAACTTGAAAGTTAACCTCGAATAATTAAATTCTTAGGTTTAATTTGGACACCTTGAATAAATTTTAAACTGTCTAACCCTACCAAAGGTGACATTTAAATGGTTCATTTTCAATCTCTTAGAAAAAAGGAATTAATTTAATTAACCAAATTAGTTATCAACCCCACCCATAGGTGTTAATTGATTTGTTTAGTTAACAAAGAATATCTAACCCCACCAAAGATGTTATTCATATAAAAAAGAAAGAATCAATAAAATATCAATTTATATCTTTAATAACCTAGACAATATGAGCAAGCATAATTAACTTAGTTATTATATCCATAAATACTCCACTATTATAAATGATAAAATTTGCATAAATATTTATTGAATCTGTATCTATGTTTATTTTTATGTTATTAGATTATATTTATTTAATTTGTATCTATGTTTATTTTTATGTTATTAGATTAGAAACACAAAAACCAAACTATCGTGACAGGATGTTTAGGATTTAATTTCGTTTTTAAAAGTTTGAATAATAAATTAAAAAACACATATATTCCTTCCTTAGATCGACCTTAGAAGTATACTAATCATTTTCTACGAAATGATTCGTACACTTGCGAGAGTTTTATAAATATAAAACCAAAGTATTGGCAAGAATCGGCGATGCCGTTTTTTGCTCATCATAATGTTAGTGAAGTAGGTTTGGCTTTACCATACCCCAATCTTTTAAAAATCGATAATAGCATAAGTTTAATGTTAGAACCGAAGTCACATAGTGCTTTCTCAAAGTGAATGTTCCCAATAGTGCAAGTGATGTCAAAACTACCGGGATCTTTGATTTTTTGGGAACATTTTCTAGCAAGGATGGCACTGCAATCTTCAATCAGGGTTATTATTTCATTATCTCTAAGCCTTTTTTTCTTAGATAAGATGTCATTCAGATATTTGGCATAAGAAGACGTTTGTTCAAGTGCATTTGCAAATGATATATTTATGTACATCTTCTTGAAAACATCTAGAGTTTTTTAAAAAATGTGTCTAACTTTTGCTTTTGTAGTCTTTGAGGGAAAGGAATAGTGGATTTGTAAAGGTTTCTCTTTTTTGGTTGAATTATTTTCTTTTCAATGCTTTGTTTATCCACTTGTTCCTTCTCATCTTTATTAGTTTTCGATTCCTCCTTATCCTTTTTAGTCTCATGTTCCTCCTTTAGAGTTTTACCACTTCTTAAAACTATGGTGTTGTAATGCTCTTTACCTTCTCTTCTTGGGTTTATAATTGTGTTCCTTGGAAGTTTACCTTGATGCCTTTGAATTATAGCATAAGGCAGTTGCCCCATTTGGTGTTCTAAATTTTGAATTGAAGCCTTTTGAGTGGACGCTTTTGTATTTACTGATTGGATGAAGTATTTCATCATTAGGCTTATTAATTAATTAAACACAAACACCAATGTTTGATAAATTAACTAAATAAAAAAGCCTAAAAAATTATGAATTCATATTTGAAAAATAAAAAAGAGAATAAAAGACGAAGAGAATAAGCACAATTAAGCTATTGTGTGGTTAGTTTCAAATGTTTGCTTAAGTTTGTATTTATAGAATATTTTGAAGCATCTAGGTCAAAGTAAAATTACAAACTTGTCCATAAAATCAGTTAAATGAAATTTAAGAAATAATGACAATACTATTAAATTCCAATCCAAATCTTAATAAAAATATGTTTTAAAATTAGATAATCGACTACTTGATTGATCTAACCAAATGCTCGATCGATTGAGTACATTGGTCAATTGATCGAATGTAGTCTCAATCAAATCAATGATCATCTAATTAATATCCAAAAAAAGTGTATCAATGTATTGATTTAATTCGATTGATCTCGTCCTCAGATCGATCGAGTAAATCCCTTGATCGATCTAGTAATGCATTAAAATTAATTTAATCAGGTATTATTGCACGATCGATCTCGTAACTATTGGATCGATTTAGTAGCATATTTTCATATTGTTTCTATTGTATGTAATGTGCAATCTAACTTGTACAAAAATAAAAATATACTTGATATGTGATCATTGAGGTTCGATAGTTTCTTCAACTTGAAAATATTTTTTTAAGACATACCTAGAAACTAAAATTATGATTATACATTTTGTTCCTGAATACCAACAACACTAACAAAAGCTTTACAAGGGTCAACACCTCAAACATTAGGAATTCCAACTAAATACACAAGTTTAGTCATACGATTCATGTAAGTCAAGAGTCCTAAAAATAAGTAAATAATCTATATGACATACAGATGCACAATGCAAACCCAAACAAGCCCAGTACAAAGAAACACTCATGTAAACAAGCTTATAACAACACCTTAGTTTTCTCCAAAGATACATCTAAAGCATAAGAGAAGGAAGAGCATGCAAAAGATGACATAAATCAATAGAAGACTAACATAGAACCAACACACAACATACTAGGAACAAGAAATAAGAACCTAAAATAGGTGGGATGTATTCTATATAATGTGGCATATGAATGATAAGACTATAGAAAGAAGATCCCAAAACTTTGACACTACATAATGAAAATATGTGACAAGATGCTCATGCAAAAAGCCAACAAATAAGTAAGTAGTAAGCAAGGTAAAGGCACAAAAAAACATGTCAAAGAAACTAGTAACAAAGAACACTAGCAAAGGAACAAATAGCTAATCATAGCACCAAGTAGGACAATTAACATACTATGCAAGACAAAGAAGTAGAGAGAGAGAGAGAGAGAAATATATACATGAATAAGGAAAGAGGGAACATACAAACAACAAAGGTTTATGGAGATAAAAATCTCACAAAACAACAGTAGCCTACACCAGTAGAGACAAAGGGCACAAATATACAAGGTGTGTGTATGTGTAGATAAAGCTCTAGGATCGAGCACCAAGGTAGTTAAGCCTAAACATGGGTGACCTGCTTTGATACCAAATGAAGATTCTCATCCATAGGAAAAATTACATGAAGATCAATTATTCTTCCAACTCAAATAGATAATTGAGACCTAGATGAGGGGTGGAAGCACCAACCCATACAATCTTTTTACGAGTTCTAAATCAATTCGGCCAAGTAGGCCTCACAATGGAATTAAGCAATTAACATCATGAAAGTACAAAACAACATACTCAATTCAACACACACAAAAAAACTAGTAGATGCAACAATAATAATTTGTAGAATACACACTATGGAAGGTGTGCCTCACAAGCTCCTATCCAGACTAGCACCATGCATACATGGAAAACAATACTCAGCTTATGATATAGGCATAGATACCAAAAATTTAAAAGGATTTTCAATCGTAAACATATTTTTTAAATAATGAATGTACTTTCACAATATGTAATCAAACATACATAGAAAACCCTAATAAAGAGTTTGACACCTGGCACATTTCTAGGATAAGGAGATACACACTCCTTAGAGATTCATACCAAGAATGTATGCAGATAAAAGGAAAATTATACTAACACATAATCTAAACATATGTGTCTATTAATAAGGAGTCCAAGACTCAATACACAATCAGTTATAGAGATGTTGACTTCTTAAGGACTCAACCCAATCTCACAAATACCAAAGATAAAAAACATGATAGATAGTAATAGTTGTAATATAAATAAGTACAAACATATAGTAAAATAAAGTAGGTGATAAATATTAAAAGCTTTCTAATTTGAGTTTAAACTTCAGTATGTAGAAACATACACCATTTAAACTCTAATTGTACTAGAAAAATATTCAAGCATCCATAACTATGGATATAACAGGGTAAACCCATATAGAAACCTTATCTATATGGTGACATCCTCTGGCTACTTAAGGCAACCACTTAGTAGCAAATAGCCACTAAACAATAAATCAGTTACAACTCTGAAAAAAATAAAACCATTATTACCTCTATCAATTGAGACCTCCATCCTAACTACCTATTACTGTTATTGCTTGCTGCCTCCACAATAACCTAGTTTGACACACGAACCTAGCTCACCTCCAAATCCAATACCACCTAATATGGTGATCAAAAACCACGTATAAGTAATGAGATATGTGTACAAAAAATAAAACCACCCTCAAATATGAACACCTAATAAGAAACTAAGGAAACACACCAAGGGACACATAGTCCACCATAAACTACCAAGGGAGACAAAGTCCAAGATGTGAGAACTCAAAGAACTTAACTCTACCCACTCTTATAATGAGGTTCTCACATATAAAAAGTTCCACAAAGTCAACTACTGGTCAACACATGACTCATATCATATAAACCACTTGCAAACACTACTCCAAGTACTCACCACTCATAAGCACAATTTTTCTCACACAATCATGAATCACTTATACCGAACAATGCATAAGGTATTATTAATCCAAATATAGAAAGAATAAAATGTTAGCAACCTTACTAGCCATCTCGCCACTACTTGTGGTGACGTCCCTAGTGAACTTGGTGGCAAGGTGGTTAAAAGTCACATTTTTTATTTCCAAAATCTACCGAGTACTTTTCATAAATATTCATATTTGAACCGAACCAAAAACACAAGCGACAACGTTGGACAGCTCATATGCTCGCTCATCGAAAACTAATACTCCATTTAGTATGCACGCTAAGAAAATCAACTTTATGATATGTATAAACATACTTGTATAAAAATTATTCCTAACTATATGTGTGTTTATTACTGATCAACAGTAACTATTCATACAAGAAGAAGGACAAATACACTAAGTACGAATAAAACAAACACCAAGTTTTTCACATGAGAATCCAACAAACATATACAAGAACAATGGGACTTACATTCATTATTGAAAACATTGAGGACGATGCTTAGTTTTGGTTAGGGGTGCAAATAGATTGTTTTTAGTTAATTTAAGGTGATTAATTAAGTCCTATGCATGTTTTGTTTGATGTCTTAAACATGTTCAAGGATTATCGTAAAAGTTAAGATCTATTCATAGTTTATGTTTCATGCTTGGATGTTGAAATTGAGATGAACCTAAATTACTGCATAGGAACCAAATAGTGAAGACTACCTTGTGAAATGATTATTGAGCCAATAGCATTTTATTTTAGCTATGTGATAATCATTCTTATACTATTTTAAACACTTTTCCTATGATTTTAAATGGTTAGATGATCTCTATAGGTTTTGTACTTAATTTTAGGATTTTAAACATTCAATGAAGTATCACTTATTTAATTTCATTCTTTGATTAAATGACTTGAGCAATAATTGAAAGTGTGTTCCTATCTCCATTTCATGCTTGGCATTTAGTAGAAAATGATAATATGGGGTTCTCTTAGAAAAAGAAGAAGAAGCTATATAAGTCGCTCACCATAATACATATATATACATGGGTGTGTTCTCTAAAAAAAGGAGAAAGAAAACAATTTAAAAAAAAAGAAAAAAAATAACTAAATACCATAACTCCAAATTCTTGAAAGTATATTCTATTACCTAATTGGAAATCAAATGCATTTTCATTTTTCTAGAGAAAAATATTTGATATTTCTTGCTTAATGATTTTGATTGAAGTATGATGTAAGTAATATGATTTCTTCTTAATCCTATCATTTGATTCTTTTTATGAGATCTATGTTATGCACATTTGAGCCTTTCTTATTTATAAACACATGTGAATCTATTTTTTTTCTTCTTTTCATAATTTATGTTCGCATATACTTTGTTGAGTGGTTGAATCAATAGAATTAGTGTGATATTAAGAGTATATCTTGTGATAAATAAAGGTTAAGTGAATTTGTATTCTTAACATTCTATTTGGTGGAATCAATATAGTTATGTTTCTAATAATGGGGCATAAATTTGAAATATCTAAATAATTTACATGATAAATCTTGATCCTCTCATATGTTAGATGAACTTGTGCTTCGGTTTTAATAATGAACTAAAAAGAACATGAAGTATGACAAATTTTGTAGATTTAAGTTTGTAGTTTTATTTTTAGTTTCTTATATGTCTTTTTAGTTTTAGTAAGTGATAAAGGACTAGCAAAATATAGATTTGAGGGGTATTTGATGAAAACTATTTTTGACCTATTATTTTCTATATTTTTAACTTTAGATTAATGTTTTAGTTTGATTTTATCTAGTTTTGGAAGGTATTATTGTTTTTTGTAGGTTGAAGTACTTTTATAAGAAAAATGCCCAAACACGACTTGAAACAATAAAAATGAGACAATGACAATTCACATAAGCCAGAACAAACCAGAATGTCAAATATCAAAACTTATATACGTGTCGTGGTGCTAATATATTCATGTCACAGTAAGGATCTCTCAAATTCAAACTCATTCTGGTATTTCTATACGTGTCATAATGCCAAAACATCCATGCTATGGCACAATCCTCTTGGATCCAATTTTTTGTTTTATGAAGTTCTATACGCATAGTAGTCCAACTTAAATCATATTATGGCACAACACTCTCGTGATGCAACTGAAGAACCAAAAAATCAAGCCACGTTGCGACACAATAAATCATGTTGTGGTACGAGGGTAAAAACCCATCATAAATCCTAATAAGGATTCCAAACGTGTTTAACCCTAATTTTAGCTTATAAATACAACCTTCACCCACTCTTAAACATATATTAATCAAACCACCAACAATCCATAGTCATTCCACCCCATATAAGGATACATATAAAAAACCTCCTAATTGTGAAGAAGATCCAAGGATTTGAAGAAGGTAGTGGCAACTTATTCAGAGATATGAAATCACTTCTCAAGAAGAGATATCTTTATTTTTTTTATTTTTTGTAATCTTATGTCTTATGTAGTTGAATTAACTTTTGTTAATTTAACTATGATTGATTAATTTTGTAATATGAGATTTTAGGATTTCTTCCACTGATTGGAAAAATAATTTTATGGTTTGAATAAATAAAAAATTTATTTATTTCTTATTCATATTCTTAAAATCTTTAATTATAAATTAATACTAAAGTAAGTATTTATTTATAATTAAAGAAAATATTTTAAAATAAGTTTTAGACACATGATATGTGCTTATTTGTGCATTAATGAATGAGAGTTTAATTTAATTTTATTGATCAATTTCAAGCCCGAACAAGGAAGTTGTTGATTAATTAAGATTATTAGATGATTTAAAATATATTTAAATATAAATTAATGATTTACCAAGTCTTGATTTATAATTAAAAATATATTTACCTTACATTTATTAATTAATTAATTTTAAGTCTTACTTAAAAGGTTATAATTAATTGATAATTGTATGGACTCATCATGATCATGTAGGCTCGCTTATTTAGAAAAGAAAAATAAGTAAATCTAGCTTGAATTTTTAATCATTTAATTCATTCTTTCTATGAAGGGACATGTAGATTGATTTCTCATATTCATTTATCATCCTTGTTTCAACTATAATTTAATTTACTTGAGATATTTAGTTATTAAAGTAATTTAGAAATGATAATCTTTTTCTGCCAACAAACAACTAATATATTATTTAGGATTATTTTTCTTAACTAATTTAGAAGATAATTTAAGTTTTTTAAAAAAAGTTGGCCAATTCCTTTAGAGACAGACCTTAGGGTAATCATATCCTCAGTTTACTAGTGATTCGTGCACTTACGAACAATTAAAATTTATGCATATGTTGGATAGGAGTACAGTGACCTGGCGTAAAAGCAAGAAGAATCATGTGTTCTCTTGCCAATAACTTTCTCATTATCATCAAAAGTACTAAATAAGGACTCACAAGAACGAGTGATTGATCGCCACATACGAAGTGTGTGCAATGAATATGCAAGTATACGTATCGCAACAAGTAATATAATGATAAGAAAAGATCGTTTCCATAGAGATTATTTTATTAGAAACTAATTTTTAAAACTAAAAAAATTAAAAATCAATTTTTTTTGTTTTTATATTTTAAGGAAGCAAAATTAAAATAACTAAAAGTAAATAACGATAATTAATTAAATAAGATTTGGTAACTAAAAAGGTCTCTAAGAAAATATCTAGAAATACTTAATCCCTCAATTTTCTAAACATGTGAATCGCTAAAATCTCTCCGATATAATTATCAATTAATTATATGATCAATTGAATATAACCTTATTCCTTTCTCAAGTAAACTACACATCATATAGTAATTAATTTAATCACACTTTCATGCCATTTAAATTGCATACTACTCACTAAGTTCATCAATTATAGATCTCATACATAAGAATCATACATTTTTGCCTACAAACTATGCATGTTATTTAATCAAGACAAATAATTAAATAATTCCCTCAAATCTATTTAATTTCCTCTATAGATAATTTGTTAGCCAAACAATTAATAGCATAAAAATTAGATTAAATAATATAATTAAATTAAATTTATAATTGAAGTAAAATATTAGATCATCACATGATGAAAATTGGGTTCATAAGATCCCTAGATTCATAAATTAACTACACATAATTGTGTTCATAAAACTCATTTTTTCATAAAGAAAGACATAAAAATTGATAAAGAAAAGAGTAAAAGAAGAAATACAATCAATCTCTTGAATTGTAGAATTAATCTTCTCTTGAATCTCCACCAAAATTGTCTCCTTTTGAATTTTTCTGTATTTTTCTTTCTTTTTAGCTCCAAAAACTAAACAAAATTATGCTAATGATGGCCCCTTATGGTTTATGGGGTGATTAAGGGCTTAAATATTGCTAAGATGTCATTTAGACTATGAGATCAACTTCAGATTAAGGGTTTAGATCAAAACAAGCAAAACTGACAACGCCAGCCAATCACAGTGACACGTAGAAAGGAAAATTTACTGGGTAAATCAAAGAGCAACGTGTGGTAGGGAAGACCAGTCAGATTCTACGCTCGTTAAGTCAGCGACACGCAGTGTGACGTGATTCGCAGAAATAGATGTCATGGTGCACGGGTGAAACGCGACGAGCAATCGGGTGGTAACATATGGCATAGAAGTTTGACTGTATTCTGAACACGGATTAAACATTATGCTAACACATGACACATGTTTCGTCTTCCTCACAAGCAGCGTAACCTGATTTGCTATCCCTACTTGCATGGCTTGCCTAGTCAACTTCTCTACTTGCGTGACATGACACGTGGCAGCTCCTAATTGACCATATGTTAAAAATTCATAAAAATTCCAAAACTCTACTTCCCAATAAGGATTGTACAATACGCCCTGATTTTATGTAGAACTACTATATGTACTCCGATAACTCTAACAGAACGCCTACCAATGTAACCTAACACATGTTTTTCAAGTGTTTTATATATGCCTCCCTGTAAGTTTTTCGAGTGTGATCTTCTAAACTCCATGAAAAACTCAAGGTTTTTCTTTAAAAAACTAACAAATTATTTACCCACGAGATGCAACATGATTTTAAGGTTTTCAATTAATTCTATCACATGTTCTTTATGTGGTAATCAACTGAGAACATCGATCATTTATTAACTTCTTATGGATCCAATCATACTATTTGGTGTAGATGGAACAAATTGTCCATATTAGCAAATGTTACTTTCTCTTCAACACATGATTTGATCTTACAAATTATTAACAGGAATTTTAGTATTGTCGTCACTTTTATGGAAATTTTATTGGCAATTACTCTTACTTTTGATAAAATTTGGAGATCCAAAAATGACATTATTTTTAGAGAGATATCACCTACATTAGACTCAATTCAATGTAATCTAGAAGTTCGTTTTACTGAATTTAGCAAGCTCATCCCATCAAAGTAACTCTGCAATCAAATGATTTTTATCCTATTTTGAATGTTCCATCGACGTAAAATCAATTTCAATAAAAATTTAGTAAAAGATAGTAACATTAATGCACATCTAATTAGAAACCATCAAGGTGAAATAGTTTATAGCTTCTCATAGCCCTTTATTGGAAATTCTCCATTATTAGAGGCTAGAGCAATCCTTTTGTCACTAGAAACAATCATTTTAAATTTATCTTGAAGGAGAGGATTTCAATTTATCAAAGCTTTAATTGAAGACATTTTTAGCATTTCATGGGAGGCCCAATATACAGCCAAAACTTCATCTATTAAATTTTATATGTTTACTACTAAATAATTCCTAGAAATATTAATGTAACTACTCATGAGCTCTTAATAGTGTTAAGGTACTAATAGTAAAAACAAAAATCAATAGTCAAACATTGGTTGTAGACCCCTTTATGTTAGTGTTTATATGTACATCAAACTCACCGTTCATTGAATTAACGTTATGTGATTAAGCTAGCTCATTGTCACGTCCCGCCCAAACTGCCACTAAAAATCTAAATGATGGCTGCCTAAAGGATCTAAGACATGGAAAGTTCTAGAGTTGCCTAGAGAAGTCTAGAAAGGCGTGAGTTATGGGACTCAATTTCAGCTCACAAGACCCTGTAACGTTCTGGAAGACATGGAGGGTGCTAGAATTCGCCTAATATTCTAGAATGCGCCCGGATGGTTCTGAAGGATGCAGAAGCCGCCGGAAGCCACGAACATCCCCGTCAGGAAGGAGCTGTGACAAACCTGAAGACTCTAGAGTTGGCTAGAAGATCCTGCAGCCTCAGTGGCGGTATACGTAGAACTCTCTTGTATATTCTGCAGAGCTAGAAGGATCTAGAGAAATGTGGCATACTCTTGGGCTTGTTGCCACACTATAAATGACCACGGTCTTCATTTGTATTCATCTTGGAAAATCCTCGGGAATTCTTAGCATTTGTAACATAAACTCTCTCTGCAAGCAATACAAAGCATTCTTTGCAAACTCTCTTTTCTATTCTCTTTGGAGTTACATTTCGGTTGAAAGGCCACAGGCTTAGTGCAACCCGGACGGAGTTGGCTTCACGATCGCTACTTGAGAAATTAAGGTCGTGACAGTTGGTATCAGAGCATTAGGTTGAAGCAATCTTACTCTTGGAAGCAATCTTACTCTTGGATGTTCCACCTATGGAACGTGGACGTGAGGAAACCCGGAAACCATCAAAAGAAGCCCGAGCCAAGTCGAAAGACATACTTTCTAGCTTGGAAGCACGTGTTGGGAGTATGCGAGGACAACTTAGGAGAGAGTTTGTTTGACCGAGTAGACAACTTGCAGGAGCGTTACGCAATGGCGGGAGTGCCGAGGATGTGGAGATCCATGCAGCGGTAAAGATGTCACTCAAAGAGCTAGATGGTGGGCTAAGGCAAGAGATTGATGGGTTGAAAGCCGAACTTGTCAAGGTAAGAGATCTCGTCCAAAGAGAACTCGCAAATGTCTTGCTTAGAGTTGAGGATATGGGTGGTGATCTAGCTCTTTGTAAGCGGGCTATGGCCGCTGGGAACTAGCACAACCACCTGTACCGAGGCTAAGGTGGATGTTCCCAAGCCCAAGACCTTCAACGGCGTTAGGAACGCCAGTAGGGAAGTCGAGAACTTCCCATGGGGGCTGGAAACAATACTACGAGGCTACGCGCAATCTTGAGGGACCATGCCGCGAATCCGAACCGGCCATGTATTTGTCCGACACTGCTATCTTTGTGAGGCGAGGCGGAAACGTGGAGATGTGCAACGAGGCGTTTGCACACCGACACCTTCAAGATTTCAAAGGGAGTTCAAGACGCATGATTCTTCCCCGTAAATGCCGAGGAGGAGAGCAAGCCGACCGCGACGGCAGCGTGACGGCAAGATGCATGGGGATTATGTGAAGGAGTTCTGACACAACCTGTCGGCCAAGTCCCACACAACCGACAAGGATGCCCTATTCCCTTGCTCGCCGACGGTCTCCCGAATGGGCTAACCGAGCTCAAGCGACGTGGTGTCCAAGACTTATCTTCTGGCCATTCGCGACCATGAAAGCTTTATTGACTACTCCACAAACTCCAAAGCCACGTATAAGAAGTTTGGTGGAGAGAAGAGTAATGGAGGCCGTGCCAAAAGTCGGGATTCCAAAAATCATAAAGGAAACTCCTCATTCAAAGCCACGGGATAAAGGGAAGGAGAAGGAGGATCTAATGCCTCAAAGCCCCGTGTTACGTGCTTCATTTGCGACGGACACGGTTGGGCACGTGAATGTCCAGAAGAGGAAGGCCTTGGAAGTGCCTTACCGCTTCCACTCACGAAAGCGAGATGGAGGCGAATCCGGACGCGTGCGAAGATGGGTTCTTGCGCCTACGGTGCGATGCGGGCGCCAAAGACCACAAAGGCTTAATGTGCGTGGATGCCACCATTAACGGGAAGGTCGCCAAAGCATTGGTCGACACGGGAGCATCTCGCAACTTTGTTTTCGGTGGAAGAAGCAAAGCGACTCGGCACGACGGTTGTCAATGGAGGGGTTCTCTCGAAGGCGATTAACTCGAAGAAGACTACCGTTACATGGAGTCGCTCGCGGAGTTAAGGTCGATCTTGGTGCGTACGATCGCCGTTGACTTATCACCGATGGCCCTTGATGGATGACTTCACGGTTGTATTCAGGCGTGGAGTTCTTAGACCAGGTAAGAGCTTTCTTGGTGCCGCTCAAACTCTACGTGGTATCATGGATGGTACGAAGGCGCGTGAGTGACGGAAATGAGGAAATGAAAATTACTATCCAAGCTCTCTCGGCACTTCAATTCGAAGGGATTGAAGAGGGACGAGAAAGTTACTTGGCCATTCTAAAAAGAATACGACGATGAGACGTCGCCATCAAAGCCAAGTCTTGCCAATCGGCGGAAGTGCAAGTTGTCTTAGATAAGTTCCAAGATGTAATCTAAGCATTACCCGACGTTTACCTCCCGGCTTAGGAAGTAGACCATGAAATGTAGCCGAACCCGGCATCAGCCACCAAAGAATGAGCCCATGCTCGGATGGCAAACTCGAGTTGGCGACCAATTACGACGGACTCGACGAATTCGGATGCGGCTTCATAAGACCCTCCAAAGCCCCATTCGTGCCCCGTGCTATTTCAAAAGAAGAAAGATGGCTCATTGCTGACGCAGTATCGACTATAGAGCTCTAAATAAGATCACGGTCGAGAACAAGTATCCTATTCCTCTTATTCATTGATTTGTTTGATCAATTGGGGAGTCGCAAGATACTTCACAAAAATTAGACTACGATCTGGGATACTTGCAGTGCACGCATAGCCAAGCGGAGATGAGCGCCCAAGACTACTTGTGTAACCGGTGCATTGCGCACTTTATGAGTTTCTTGTTATTGCGTTCGGTCTTACAAATGCCCCATGCACCTTCTATACTTTAATGAACAAGATTTTCCATCCCTACTCACCTAGGCTCGGTAGTATATCTTTGACGACATTGTGATCATATAATACTATGGAAGAACATCTAGAGCATTCGAGCGAAGGTGTTCGAGGTCCCAAGGGAAAATGATCTATACGTCGAGAAGGAGAAGTGTTCATTTGCCCCAAGTAGGTGATGTTCCCAGGGCATAGGATAAAAGGATGGGAAATTGATGATGGATGGAGCTAAGGTGAAAGCCATCAAGAATGGGAACCCTCTTTACCAAAGTTCCCGAGTTAAGATCTTTTCTCGGACTTGTGAACTACTATGAAGGTTAATCAAGTCCTACTCGCCGAAGAACTCACTCATTAACTTACTCGAAAAAGAACAAGGCTTGGGAATGGACAAGTGAATGCCAAGCCTCGTTTGAAGACTTGAAAGGGCGTGGTGAGGAACCGTACTTTGCCTACCAGGACCACTTTCCAAGAGCCTACGAAATGCATACCGGATGCATCGGATTTTGCCATTGGTGGGTATTGATGCGGGAAGGACGTCGATAGCTATGAGAGCCGCATAGAGCACGACACCGAACGCCGCCACACACGGTACAAGAGAAGGAAATGACCGCCATTCATTTGTCTAAGGCGGCGGCGACACTACTTATCGGGCTCATTTTGTTATTACGACGATAACGCTGGCGACAGCTACTTCCGTGACTCGAAAAGAAGTTGAGTCCCAAGCAAGCTCGGTGGCAAGATTTCTTAGCGGAGTTTGACTATATTGGAGTACAAGCCTGGGCAAAGCTAACGTGGGCGTCGCCACGAGAAGACGGAACTAGTAGCTTTAAGCATGCCAAATAGTCCTTTGTTAGAAAGGATCAAAGAAGGGTTAGAAAGTACGTGATGCCCTCGAAAACCTCCTTGCCTCATCATGAAGACAAGACGATTTTGGGTGAGCGACGGACTACTCTACGCCAAGCGAGTCGTATCTTTGTGCCAAAATGGGGGAGCTTGGGAGCAGCTTATCAAGGAATGCCATGATTCCTTATCTGGTGGACACCCAAGAAACGCGCGCACGCTTTTGATCAAATCCATCTACTATTGGCCTCAACTTGGGATGATGTCGAGCTTACGTGGAAGACTTGCTCATGCCAACAAGACAAGATAGAAAGCGGCATGCACCGGAGGATTGCTAGAACCGTTGCCTATTCCGGAGAGACCACGTGGGAGAGTGTCTCTATGGACTTCATTACTTGTCTCGCCAAAATCCTCCGGGGGGCTTTGGCCGGCGTACTGTCGTCATCGACCGGCTCAAAGAAATATGCAACATTCATAGCCTCGCCTTTCAACGGACCGCACGGCGGATGAGACGGCACGTTCATTCCTTAAACACGTTGTGAAGCGTTGGGATTCCATCCAATATAGTAAGTGATCGAGACCCACGATTCACAGGAAATTTTGGACGGAATTGTTCCGGTTGGGATCGAGACGAACTTCTCTACAAGCTTTCATCCTCAAAGCGTGATGGACGGACGTGCCATGCATTCTTTGGAGTTGTATCTCAGTAACTTTGTGAGTGTCAATCAACGGGATTCGGGCAAAGTCAGCTGGGATGTAGCCCAGTCTCGTATAATCTACAGCGTTTAGTCACCGCTAAGAGTCCCTTTGAAATTGTCATGGGGCAAGAACCCACGACCACTGCCGCTCAAGACAGTTATGAAGGAAAGAGTCAGTGCTTTCAAGTTTGCCAAGGCATTCGCATGAAGCAATGAGTTGGCCGAGCTTATTCCGAATAAGGCATCTAAAAAGATGAAGAAATGGGCGACAAGAGGAGTGAGGATGGTAGAATTTCGGGAAGGCAATTTGGTCCTTGTCAAATTGTTACCCCAACAATTCAAGTCCCTTGCGGAAGGTTCATGCGGTTGGTGCGGAAGTACGAAGGACCATTTCCGTCCCAAGAAAGTCGGAAGGTGTCATACAAACCGCAACTCCTCCAAAGCTTAAAATCTATCCTGGTCTTTCATGTAAAGTATGCCGAAACCCTTTCACACAGACGGAAGATATGAGTCGGGAGAATCCAAGAGAGGCGCCTACGCGGTGGTAACCTCGCTCGACGAAGTGGACTCGATTTTGGCGGACCGCTCGATCCGACGAAGCGGGCGTGCGTACGAGTTATAGGGAATACTTGGTCAAATGGAAAACGTCCCGGATGTGAGACAAGTTGGGAACCCGAGGATTCTCTTGTGGCAATTCAAAAATGCTATGCAGAGAGGTTTCAGCCGAGAGGCACGACGAGGCGTCGCGAACTTGAGTGGGTGGAGGGTGTCACGTCCCGCCCAAACGCTCCTAAAAATCTAAATGATGGTGCGTCAAGGATCTAAGACATGGAAAGTTCTAGAGTTGCAGAGAAGTCTAGAAAGTGGGAGTCGGGACTCGACTCAACTCAAGCCGAAGACCCCAGAATGTTCTGTAGCACACGGAGGGTGCTAGAATGAAATTTGGAATATTCTAGAATGCGCCGGATGGTTCTATGAAGGATAGAAGCCGAGCTCATACGAACATCCGGAAGGTGCGTGGGGTAGGCAGACAAACCTAAGACTACAGGGACCACTCACTGGCAGCTCTTACTGTGTTAAGGTACTAATAGTAAAAACAAAAATCAATAGTCAAACATTGGTTGTAGCACTTTATGTTAGTGTTTATATGTACATCAAACTCACCGTTCGTTCATCAATTAACGTTATGTGATTAAGCTAGCTCATTGTCACGTCTCCGCCTAAACTGCCACTAAAAATCTAAATGATGGCCGCCAAAGGATCTAAGACATGGAAGAGTTCAGAGTTGCTAGAAGTTCAGAAAGCGGCTGAGGGACGGGACTCGACTCAACTCGAGCATGAAGACCCTAGAATGCTCAGAGCACACCTTGGAGGTCTTTAGAACGGGTCGGAATATTCTAGAATCTGTCGGATGGTTCGGGAAGGATGTAGAAGCCACTAAGCTTCACGGAACATCCCGGAAGGTGCATGAAGGAGCTAGACAGCCTAGAGACCTACAGAGTTGGCTAGAAGATCCTGTAGCCTTGTACAGATCGTACATGTAGAACTTCTCTTGTATATTCTAGAGGCTAGAAGGATCTAGAGAAATGTGGCATACTCTTGGAGTTGTTGCTCCGCACACTATAAATAGACCACTTGGTCTTCATTTGTATTCATCTTGGAAAATCATGGGAATTCTTAAGATTGTAACATAAACTCTCTCTAGAGCAATACAAAGCATTTTTTGCAAACTCTCTTTCTATTCTCTTTGGAGTTACATTTCGGTTGAAAGGCAGGCTTAGTGCAACGGATGGTGCTAAGTGCCACACGATCGCTACTTGAGAAATTAAGGTCGTGACATCATGGTGCTTATAACTACACAAAATTCCCATCATCTCATAACTTTAATCAATCCTTTGGCCAATAACTTTAGCATTACTCAAATGAGAATATATAATTAATTATAGACCACATTTAGAGGGGATATTAAAGGCAATAAGAATATTCTAATAATTATAGACCATTTTATGATAGAGTTAATACATACTATGGGTCTCACCAGCTATTAAGTTAAGCTTTTTGAATTGGGTCAACTCATGATGGATATTGCCTTAAAAACTTACATGGCATCAAAGCATAAAATCTTTGATTTGAATGTCCCCAAGTACAATACTTTCACACACAGAGGTCAACATTAAATCTTTGGTCCTTTCCCTATTTCTTTTGTACCGTTATGTTTATCTCTACTCAGCGCACAAGCTCTTTTGAGCCAATTTAATTTAAAATTATCAAAATAATAAATGCATGTATTCAAGTGAGGAAGAGTGTTAACCCAAAATATAAGATTCAAGAAGATTGTTAGTCCACCTCTAATCAGCTTAAAGTTTAGAAGAACTGATTGCTAACACTCTTCTAACAATATCTAAAGGCCATATAGATAAATGACATTTTTGTAAAACTCTTAAGCAAAACTAAGCATAAATAGTAGCGACAAAAAAGAAAAGATAATACAACTTAACACCATAAATAGTGCAGCTCCTCAAGACACTGATATGAAGTCATGCCACATTTGCAATAGGCCTTGAGGACGCAAGTTTCATGGCAAGGCTTTCATCTTTCTAATTACCGAAACAAACAAGACACGCTAATTAATCATGCATTAGGGAGCCCATTGAGGCTGTACGTACTGTTCAAACTCGCACTTCTAAACTGCAGCATTTGCAGAAAATAGATGGGTTAAGTCTCAAGCACGTTTATTTGACCAATAGATAAATGACGCATTCATAGGACATAAGGACAGTGGGAAGAATAGGTAACTTGATAAGATAGAGAAACCAGGGTACCTTCTCAGTGGCATCAATTATTCCCGAATCATCTCTGCTTCCTTTCTTTAGGAGTTCGATACGAGCTTGTTTAAGATGATTCTGCTCCTCGGCCTGAAAGTTTTACAAGGAATATCAGTGTTTTCCCCAATTACTATTCCTAAAAACTAGAATGAACTTTTTGACATGGATACCTCCATTTTTGATAGGACATGATAATTTCCTTAGGTCCGTAGATAATATAAAGGGATCAATTTCACATCCAAAAAGGACATGTGGGAGAGCAGGGGATGACAAAAATTTCACCCACCATTAATTGCAAGCAGATGGTTTATCACTCAATATACTAGCATTACATAAATGGACACAATGACACAATATCATATATTTTTTTTACAAGTTCTATCAGGGCATCAATAGCAAATTTCTAATGAACTATTTATTATGTTCCTTTAAAAGGCGTTTTAATCCTCCAGGAAACCTCTTTTCACAAGTCACATGGGGAGGAATAAACTTAAAGTGTATTTTGGCATAATCATCAATTTTAACGGAAAGTTTTGATAAGGAATAAAATGAACGTAAAGATGAATAGAAAGTAAACATTGCTGTAATTAATAAATTACAGGGAATATACCTCGCTAAACTTCCAAATATTGAAAAATACAAATTCTAAACCAGTAAATCCATAACTAGAAAAGAGCATGAACAGACCTATGCAGTTCCCACTTCTCACATCCAAATCAAATTTATAGAGCATTACAAGCAGAGGCAAGTGCCCACTTTAATCAAAAACACAGATGCCAATTTCCACAACAGTCATTACCCAAAAAAGAGTACAAATCACTTATGAATAATTGCACCAAAGACAGCAGAAAAGGCATTGATATGGTAACATTGCACTCCGTAAAACCAATAATTTAGAAGAAGAATTACGGTGAAGAACCCAAAACTCGCAGCTATGGAAGGAGAGAGGCACTGTGATGGTTGTTTTGTGTTTAAAGAGGTAGGGAAAAAACCCTTTCTTTTTTCTCTTGTTTTTGCTTCATTGGGCCAGATCTGATTTTGGATACTGGTCCAAAAAAACTCAAAAAAGTAACTAAAACAATTGACGGTGTGAGGCTTAGGCCTTGTGAGCCACAATGATAGTGCCATGAGGAGTATGCCTCATGACCTCTTTGAAAATACCTTGATACATGAGCCTTGAGGCAAACCTGCTACACCTTTCCATAAGGCACACCATAAGGGTCACATCATAAATGCCTTTGAAAATCATTATCTGGATATATACAAGTTATCCTAAAACCAAATCTAGAGCGGCCACTTTACCTTTTTTTATGGTAAACTTATAGAGTAACAATTCCAACTCAATGCACAATTCAACAAATATTAGATGGATACCATCTCCACCTAAAAATATAATTTCAAATATATCAATACAGTATGGTTGCATAAATTACCGTTTGCAGCAGCTTTGTCAAGTACTGGATCTCATTCTTCTTTACCATTGATAGGTTGTCAGATATATCAGTTACACTACTCCTGCATTTAAGCGCCCAAACAATATAATGAGGGTGGAAAATCAGAAATTATGTTATCTTATGAGAAATCTACTTTCATATTGAAACCTACGCAACACCAAGAATCACTTGAGCTCATCTATTTTTGGCAAATGACCTAAAATCAAACCGAGTCATTATGTTACATGAACTCATCTTCCGGACATCCTAAACTATTTTGCATGTATCAAGCTGTCAGATACACCTAATCTTCACAATTTTATGTAAACGTAAACCAATTTGGTTGTCTAGTATCCCAAAATTGGAAGAGTCCATATAACAGATACAAAGTGGCATGGAAATTTACATAAGTTCTAAAACATGTTTCTATTTGGTTTTTGATCAATCTATCAATCATATTAGCACCTCTTGTTCACAAAAATTAGAGCCTACCAGATATCATGTCATAAAGCCAAATGGGACCTTGGCCACTATTTCATAGGTTGTTCATAAATGAGTCATATATAGTTGGGAAGGCTACACTTTGCACCTGAAAGCCACATTCCACATGTACATCCAGGACCATAACGAGAGACTATTAAGGAAGAAGCAACAAACAACTACCTGTATGCAACTAAAATAATGTTTGAAGCCTACTAGTCATCGACAAGGAGAGGGAAAGTAAATAACATAGAGAGCATAATGACCCATTAGTGAGGCTATATTTTATATTCGTTATCATCATAGATTAAAAAATTGAGATATTATATCAACGATAATATCCAATATCAATAAGGTTCGATATGGATATACTATGTAGTGATGTTTTAACCAAATTATTGGGATATTATCGAATATCGTTGATTAATTCAACTTTATCAAGTCTTCCGATTTACTTTTCAATTTTCAAAATCCCCGTGGGAATTGCTACGAGATTAGAGAAAATAATAAGAGACTTAGTGAAAGAAGTAGAATTCATTTCGTAAATTAGGAGATGGTACTAAGACTGAAGAAAAAATGGGGTTAGGCATTGAAATTATAACAGCAAGTAATATGGCATTGCTAGGCAAATGGTTTTGGAAATTCCTGCTCAAGAAAAACTCTATTTTCCATAGAGTTATAAGTAGTAAGTACGGGTTAAATGAGAATGGATAGGATGTGTGTAGTGGATTGCAAGGTGGTGAAGGTAATGCTTGGATGGCGATTGCTAAGATTTTAATTTTTCTTTTTTAATCTGAGATACAAGGTGGGGGAATGGAGTAAAATTTTGATTTTGGAAAAATTCTTGGTTGGAAGGTGGTTATTTTACAACAAGATATCCAAGGTTATATAGTTTAAGCTTGAATAAAAATGTTCCAATAAGTATATTGTTTTCACAAGAAGGTTGGAATCTTAGAATTAGAAAAAATTTAAATAATTAGGAGGTTGATGATTTTGTAAGGTTGATGTTAGGTCTGGAATAAGTAAATATCAAAGTTAATAGTAGTGACACAAAGATATGGATTAATGAGTAGTTTTTTTTGTAAATCTTACTTTGAAATTCTTGTGAAAGATCTTAATATACTAGATTTTGATCAATATGCTTAAACCAAGCAAAGTTAAGGTGTTGAAGTAACTAATTTTTCTTGGTAAAGGCTAACTCAATGGATTGAATTCAATCAAAATTTCCATATTTGTATTTCACCTAATTGGTACATGCTTTGCAAGATAAGTTTTAAAGATATCGATCATTTATTTCTTCATTGCCCAATTGCACATAATCTTGGATCTAAACTACAAAGTAACATGAGATTTTAATGGGCCATCCCAGGATCTTGCAAATCGTTGTTGTTAGAAAATTTTAACATGTATGGGAATAATATGAAAGCTAAGAAAACTGCATTGTTGTAAAGTTGTGGCATTGAAGAAATTCTTTGGGAATAATGATTTGAAAGAAATAGTAGAATTTTTTAGGAAACTAAAAATGATAACAATCTATTATAAGATGAAGTTTTATTTTTGGCTACAACGTGTATTTCAGTTTTAAAACATTTTCTTATAAGTTATAATTTAGGGAGCTTGCTTATCTTAAGATTATGGAATGGGTTTTTTATATAGACCAACTTATAGTTAGAATTTTCTTTTCAGTGAATTGCTTGTCCACATTTTTGTACTTTTGTATATATCTTTATATATAAATATATTATGTTGTTTCTTATAAAAAAAATATAGACCTCATTATTAAGTAAAACAGTATCTGCAGATGGCAATAGATTATTTTGGGTCTCTTAATGAATATGGATTAGCAGTAATAAAAGTAATAAACAAGACTTTTAGCAATGCCTTTAAATTCCATTAAATTATATTGTAGACTGAAATTGGGTTCTCAGTAAAAACATTTGAAGAAATTATGTTTAGGGACTTCGACAATTTTAAGTTGACTATTTAAATGGAAATAGGATATTGTAATTTGAGCACAATAATACCAAATTTGTTTTTCCACAAAATGTGCAACCTTTATTTTGATATGTTTTAGTCTTAGGCTTCACAGAAAAAGAAAAGCACAGATGTGCAGTTGACAGTTAGTGACTGCAAATCATTATGATCCTGTTGACAGCAATCCTACTAAAAACTTCATTGTATGTAAAATACACAAATGTTCTTTTCCTGACAATTTCTTCAATTGACCTGTCCATTCTATGTCATTTTCAACACCGGCTTTAAAGGACTTATCTACGTGTAAATTTACCTATAAATTATGAAAGGCATTAATGGGTACCTACTTATCAGAATACAAGGGATCCAGGTTTTGTTCTTCCACAAATTGTTCCAAGGAATCAAGAGCAGAACAAATCTGCACATGAAAATTTGACATGATCAGTGTTTTTACAGATTCACCTTTTGTACATAATAGAAGAGCATATAGGCACAAAAGCAGGTCAGAAATCCAACTTTCTCTGCAAAATCCACATGCCATTGGTGGGTAATTGTATAAATCGGTTTATTATAACGCATGCAGGACAGTAATATTATCTTACAACAAAATAGCACTTCTTTGACAAGTGATCACAAATGAGCAAATATTCCAAAATCCATTCTGTTGAAAAATCAAATAAGAGAGAACACTACAATGCTAATTAGACTTGCTCAATTAAGACCCCTAACGCAATACAGAAGCCCTAGACTTCTTTTTGCATCAAATACAATTTATCTCAATTGTAGATCTATTTGTGAATACTTTCCTACATGCTCCGGTTCAATAGGATTACATATTGTTTGGATCCGCATTTATACCTGTCATTGAACTTATGAATGTTCATGAACGCATTTAAATGCACAGCAGTTTATTGGGTGCTATATGAAGCCTACACCTAAAATTGATGTATTTGAATGCTGAAGTAATTTCATCTTTTGCTAACAAAGAGATTAGAATCAAGCACAATATGGTACCAAGTTTGCAATCTGGTTCATACAAAAAGTAATAAATTTTATTTAAAAATATTTTATTGAAATACACTGAACGGCACTAAGTCTTAAATGATATGGGCACTTTTGGTGCTTATGCAGGAATTAGAGAGAGAAGAAAATAAAAACAAGATTGTTCATGGTTATTGAAGAAAATATTGAGAGATGGTGGAGAGAAACTGAATTCTTATTTTATTTTCTCTTGTTCATTCACATGTATATACAGCACTATAAATAGGACTAAAAGGTAGACAAATTCCCACTAACTTAGGAATAATACAGCTGGTATCAACAACCAAAATCCAGCTTGTTCTACACTAAATTCACAGCATGTACAACACTATTCCAACCTAATATCCTCAGAAAATCTACACTCCCCCTCAAGTTGGGTAATAGATATTAATCATTCCCAACTTACAACTCAGTTCTTCGAAATTTGTTCGAGGTAATGCTTTGGTAAGGATATCTGCAATTTGATGATGGGTAGAGGTATATAGTAGGTCCACAATTTTTCCATCTAACTTCTCTTTAATGAAATGACGATCAATTTCTACATGTTTGGTTCGGTCATGATGAATTGGATTTTTTGCAATTCTTATTGCAACTTGATTATCACAATGCATGCTGATAGGTTCAAGAGTTGTGAAGTCTAGTTCATTGAGTAGTCTTCTTAACCACATTTCTTCACAAATCCCATGGGCCATAGCTCTAAATTAACTGACCGCTTCGTGACCATCGATTGTTTCTTACTTCGCCAAGTTACAAGATTTCCCCATACGAAGGTACAATATCCAGGTGATAACTGCGATCCATTATAGAGCCGCCTACCAAGATTCGCAAAGACTTCAATTTTTCCTGGGATTCTTCTTGAAGTATAATCCTTTTCTTGGTGTCATCTTGAGATACCCGAGTATACGATAGACCGCTCATGTGTTCTTCAAGATGGGGTACTGCTCATAAATTGACTTACAACACTTACCGAAAAACCAATATCCGGTCTAGTGTGGGATAGGTAAATGAGTTTTCCACTAATCGCGTTGGTAACGGCCTTTGTCCACAGTGTACTATTTTCTTTGATTCGAAGTTTCTTTGTAGAGTCCATCTGCGGAGTTCTCGCCGGTTTACACCCAATCATTCCGATTTCTGAAAAGATCAAGTACATATTTCCTTTGAGATATAGATATGCCTCGCTTTTTGTTCGTGCTACTTTCATTCCTAGGAAATATTTGAGATTGCCTAGGTCTTTGATCTCAAATTCCTTGGCAAGGAATTCTTTTGAGTTTATTCATCTCAATTGTAGAATTCACTGTTAGAACAATATCATCTACGTACACAATTAGGATAACTATTTTGTCATTGGAGAAGTGTTTGACGAATAGCGTGTGATCCGATTGGCATTGATTGTACCCGTATCTCTTGTAACTTTAGAGAACCTATCAAACCAGGCACGTGGAGACTGTTTCAATCCATATAAGGATTTCTTAAGTTTGCAAACTCTATTGGTTGGAACAAGAGATTCAATTCCAGTAGGAATGTCCATGTAGACTTCTTCTTCGAGATCACCATTAAGGAATGCATTCTTGACATCTAATTAGTATAGAGGCCAATCCAAGTTAGATGATAGGGAGAGAAGAACACGAATAGTGTTGAGCTTAGCTACAAGTGCAAAAGTCTCCTGATAGTCAATCCCATATGTCTGAGTGAATCCCTTAGCCACAAGGCGAGCTTTGAATCTTTCTACACTGTCGTCTGCTTTGTGTTTGATTGTAAAGATCCATTTACACCCAACAGCTTGTTTTCCTGGTGGTAGTTTTGTGATCTCCCAAGTCTTGTTTTTCTCTAAGACCGAGTTCTTCAAAAATCGTTGTCTTCCATTCCGAATTCGACTAAAGGCTTCATGAACGGAATTTGGAACTGTATTCTGCCAAGGTTGTTGATAAATGCTTTATAACTTGAGAGATTTTTTATAGGAAACAAAGTTGTAAATGGGGTGGTTTGTGCAAGATCTTACACACTTTCCTTATAGCGGTAGCAAATTCAAATCATTAGGAGGTAACTCAATAATGTGAGATTCGGTGATGTTACTCGTGAATTGTCGAAGTGATCTGCATCGGGTTGGACTCTTGGGTAGCTCGAGATATGTTCAGTTCTCCTGTTCCTCTTGAGTTCTTCTCCTCACTGAGAGTGAGACAAAAAAATCATTGTTTGGGACGTGGAAGTTTGGATCTGTTGGTGGGAGTTGAGGGTTCATTGGGATTATTAGGAGCATTTGTTTGAGATAATTGATTCACTTTCTGGAATTTGCGGGATATGATTTGAGGCAAATTTATGGGAGGTTGAAGTGGTAATGCTATTCCAAAGTTGGTATTCATTGCCTATGTTCTCCCCCCGAATAAACGGGTTTGGAATAGTATGGATTTTGTTCAAAGAATGTGACATCCATTGTATTGTAAAATCGCCTTGTGATAGGAGAGAAGCATTTGTAACCTTTTTGGTTTGATGAATACCACATGAATATGCATTTGATAGCTACGGGATCAAGTTTATCTCTACATGATGTACACGGACATAAGCGTAACATCCAAATATTTTAAAAGGAATGTTGGACACGATTCTTATGTGTGGGTATGACTCAAGAAAAGTCTTAATGGGTGTTTTGAAAGCTAGGACACGAGAGGGCATCCTATTGATAAGATAGGTAGCCGTAAGGAATGACTTCCCTAGAAATGTTTAGGGGACATGAGTTGTGAACATGAGAGATCTAGCTACTCTCGAGAAGATACCTATTTTCCTTTCACCACCCCATTTTGTTTGAGGTGTGTCAACACAGGAGCTTAGATGGACAATCCCAGACTTGACGGATAATCATTTGAAAATTGATCGAAGTATTCTCTAGCATTGTCAATTTTCAATACTTGGATCTTTGTTTGAAATTGAGTTTGAATCATGATATTAAAATTTTTAAATATCTGACATGCTTCAGATTTTTCTTTCATAAGAAATAACCAAGTGGTTCGAGTATGATCATCTACAAATGAAATAAACCATCATGTCAACAAGTATGTTTTTGATTTGAGACGGTCCCCCAAATATCAAAGTGAATTGAGAAAGGATGTGATTTTTTATGTGGGAGAGTAGGATATGAATTTCTAACATGTTTAGAGAATTCACATACTTCACATTTAAGATCCTTTGAATTTTTATTTTTGAATAATGAAGGAAAAGTTTTTCCAAATATAGGAAATTAGGATATGGCCAGGACGATAGTGTTTCAACACGTGATTTCACCATTGTTATTGGAATTAAAATTTAATAAAGCTTTATTTTGATATTGAACCCTCGGACACATGACTTGAAGGACTTGTCTTTCCGGAAGGTCTTCACTGTTGAGAAGATAGAGTCCCAAGCACTCTTTAGCACTACTAATCGTTTTCCCCGAATCCAAGTCCTGAAATTCACATAAATTATGAACAAATTTTGCCACACAATTTTTATCACGTGTGAGTTTAGTAATTGATAAGAGATTACAATCAAGGGTTGGAACAAGAAGGACAGAATCAAGAATAAAAGAATTTGAAATTTTCGCTGAACAAATCCCTGTTACTTTAGATATTGATTCATCGGCAATTCTAACAATGTATCCTTCTTGGGAAGTTTAAGATTTACAAGAAGAGATGCATCACCCGTCATGTGATCTGAAGCACCTGAATCTATAATCCATTGTCTCTTAACCTGTTTCACACTAAAAGCGTTGGGTGTTACCGATTGACGGCTGATGGCAGCATCGGGACCATTGAAGATAATTATGCCCGTTTAATTTGTGATTTGGTGATGGGTAAAATATTATTTTCGATGGAACCTCCATTGTAACCGGCCATGACGTTTTCCTGGCTGCCCGTTGATGCTGATTGTCATAAAATTGATGTTATTTCAATCTGATGATTGGGCCAATTATTCTTGAGAGCAGTTAGATCGATTATTTTCTAAACAGATTGGGTCTATTGGGTTGAAACTGGACAGATTGGGTCTATTGGGTTGAAACTGGGCAGATTGGGTCTAGATATATTACGGATGGGTAAAAAAAAAAGAATGCAACTGAGGTGTTGAGAACCTGATAGTCCAGCGTTTTTCAAGAGCTATTTGCGCAAACATAGTATAAAGAAGCAGCTGAGCTTGCTGCTGAGTCTCCTCAGGGAATACTTCGCACACGACATCTTTGTTGCCAAGTTCGTAGTGTTCTGTCCAAGTGCCGGGCAAACACCACCAGACCGAGATGGCTAAGATGATACCGCACGATGATTGCTGATGTCCGAGATGACGTGGCGATGATGTTGGACACCAAAAATGGGCGAGATGATGATTTGAAATGATGGTCGAAAAACAGACGTATTCAACAATGGAAAACTAAAAAATTTCTTCCTCGGAGCACGGTGGATTTGCAGAGCTCGATACCATGAAGAAAATATTGAGAGATGGTGGAGAGAAACTGAATTCTTATTTTATTTTCTCTTATTCATTCACATGTATATACAGCACTATAAATAGGACTAAAAGGTAGACAAATTCCCACTAACTTAGGAATAATACAACTGGTATCAACCAAAATCCAGCTTATTCTACACTAAATTCACAGCCTGTACAACATTATTCCAGCCTAATATTCTCAAAAAATCTACAGTTATTTATAACCCCATAAAAAAATTTAATATTATTAAAGTTTCTCTATTCTGAACCCAATACCTCTGTGCGAGTAAGAGAGTTAAGGTAACATGTGCTTGTTACTACCTTCCATTACCACCCATCTTTGCCCAGCCAAACCTCTACTTTTCAGACCACCATTGCCACCTCCTTCTGCCGGAATCTCGACCTGCCATTGACCTCTTTCTGAAACAGTTCTAGCGATATCCCCCACCACCCACAACCAACTTTACCCAGCCATACCGTTATCTTTTCTGACCATCATCACCACATCTGTCTGCTGGAATATTGACCAGCCATTGATAACAAACAGGGAACAGGGAGACGGCCTTTTAACCCTCTTACAACCACCAACCTTCTCTTAACCATCAACTACCCCAATCCCTACACATTCCAAGTAGCATTACCTAGTCTGCTACCGCCGGAGGTTACTGTTACTGTTGTATAGCTAAATAAGGCAAAAATACCAACTTTTTTCCACTAACCTCTAAGGTTTTGTTAGCCGCTGCCTCTGATCCCTAGATCCTACCCTTCACCAACCCTGACTAAATCCAACCTTGTAAGCCAGTGTTCTTTCTGGTGACCCAATTTTTGAAAATTTAAAGAACTTTTTTGGGCACTTTTATTCCCTATCAGCATTTATTTTGCGAGAATTCTGCTGTTAATAGTTTTGATTGCTAATGCTTTGAGTTTCTTTATGAGAAAATCACTAATAAACGGTATGATTATTTAACAAGAGATGTTCAAATTGCACACATGTTGTTTATTCTTGAAATATATGAATCTTCTCTTGGTTTGTTGGTATTTGTGACCGAGAGGTCTAGATTTGCAAGTCATTGCTTGATGAGTGGTTTGGAGAATTAAGATGGATTGCTGATTGGTCTAAGGAAATTGATGCTTTGGAGGATATTTCTAACTTTTTCAAGAAGCTTAGAAGGGACAATTCTTGGTTGTGTTTTACAATAAACATAAACAATGATTAATTCTATGAACATATATTTGAAATTTATAGATTGTCTCAGTGATAATTAAAAAAAAATCAAGAGACTCATTACCATTATAATAATTGTCTACTATTACAAAATTAAAGATAATTAAAAGTCTCCTAAATATATGTTACATTTTAATTTATTTTTTAAATTATATTTAGTGTAAAATACAATTAGTTCTATATATTAATTATCTTTTTGGAGGCAAATCAAAAGTAAAAAATCAAAAAGATTCTTAAAATAATTAATTCTACATGAAAGAGTTGATGAAATTGATAATTATCGATTGAATAGATCTAAAATTTATAAATTCTCTTTTTGTGAAAATTTAAAAAGAAAAATATCAAAACTCATAAACATTCAATGTTTTAAAAGGCTTGTTCTAGCCTCGATGCATACCTCTTCCACTTAGACGAGACATATATCACAAAATAACATAATAATTTTATAACCTCACATAGTTAATAAAATAACAATCCAATCACTACTAAAACATCTAAACATGACAAAGTTAAGATCCATTAAAAGTCGACAAAAAAATATATTAATAAAGTTCATCAAAGAGCTAGCAACCAAGCATTGGATTAAAATATCTTATGTTTAGAGTCCATCCTCGTCATCTTCTTCAATCTCAAATGTAAGTCTTACAGGGTTTCAAATAATTCAAACTGCTCAAATTTGTTTTCCTTTTTATGTTATTCATTTTGTAACCAACTGGGATATATAAAGTGTATAAACAAACAGTTCATTAAAAAAATAAGAAAAAACTTGAAAATAACAAAAATAGCATCCTTAAATGTTGTAATCACAAAAATAGCACCTCCTTATATCTAGCCCATATATTTTCACTATTAAAAAAAGTATGATACGTTATTTCACTTTGAACATCGTTCAAACTGAATTATAGAAATTTAGACCCGTTCAATATTATTAGGGTGTTATTATATCGTTAAGTACTAGTGTTGATATTTTTTGTAATTTTCCAAAAAAACCTTGACAGTATAACAGCAATTCAACAAACAAAATAAGAATAAACAATGAAGAAAGAAGAGGGAAAAAAACAAGAATAGGGTAAAAAAGAAAAAAATAAAAGAAATATCAACAAGGAAAAATATATCTGCTTGTTTTTTTTTTTTTTTAAACTGCTTGTTGAAAGGAACATGAGGTTGCTGAAAGAAAAGGAAATGAAAAGAACAAGACCAGATGAAGAGGAAGAAAGGAGATGCTTAGAAATTCCACCATAAAAGCTAAGGTTTTTTTCACTTTTACTTTCACTTTGTTAGTATTTTTTTCGGTTTTTTTGGCCTGCATTTCCTTCCTTGAGTTGAAATATTAACGTGCTTTATCTAAAAGTCTAAGTGATGCCTTAATTTTACATATAAGCTTACCAATTTTTCTTTTACTAGTATTAAATAAAGACAATAAGCCTCAAAAGCTTCAGTGCATAGCATCAATGCCTGAAAAAAGGCTCAAACCTCAACATCAAAAGGTGTATAAATTTTTCAACCATTAATAAACTAGCCTCAAGGCTACCCAAGTGAAAAAAAAGCCCTAATAAGAGCCTCAAGGCTAGCCTCAAAACGTTTTTTGAAACCATGTGAATATTATAATAATTATCTATTATTACAAAATTAATAGAGAAAATCAAAAATCTCCTAAATATATGTCAATAGACTCCTTTTACTTGCTTATATAATATAATTTCATATTGAATCAAATATTTTGCCGATTTTAATATTTTCCACAATTTCTTCTCCTAATTCCAAATGTTAAAATAAATCAAATGTGTTTAGGTATTATTACATATCATAAGCAAAAGGATACCAAGGTAATTCTTTCTTTTATGTTTTAATTTGAAATCTTGTGTAGTCATGTATCCAAATACATAGTCGTTTTAAAAACTATGAAATTAAATATTTTGAACGAGAAATAAAACTTCACTTAATTATTGAATGTCATTGCTATTGTTGATGGTTTTGTATGTCTTAGTACAAGATTAATCATTGTACATATTTTTCATTTACCTTATTTTTCAATGTGAAAATATCATTCATACTCCTCAAGTTTATTTTTCTTCACAAATGCCCATAACATTTCAAAATATCTCTAATAATGATGAGATCAATAACAACGTTAACTTTTTCTTTTCCATCCATTATGTCTCATATAATCTTTATAATTTTTTGTGAAATTACTTAAATATCCTTTAAAAATAATAACAAAGTAAAAAATATATTTACTATACTTGGGTTAAGAAATAAATATCTATAATTAATAAATAAATAAATACATACATACAAATATAAAAAACTTAAGTTAAAAATTAATCTAATGATTGTGAGTTCTTTCTTTACTCATATCTCTCAATCTCTCTCTCACCATTAACTTTTTTTAAATATTTCTATTATTTTACATTGTACAAAATTTTCTCTCATAGTTGAAATTTATTAATAAGAAAATTGATTAACAAATTAGTTAAACTCATTAAAAATATATTTTAAAATTTTGACAATCTTATAAAAATTAAAAATTAAATTTTTAGTGCAATTAACATAAATAAAAAATTACTCAATGCATTCAAGAAAGTGTTTATATTAATTGGATAGTTTACTAAAAACAAGTTTATTATAATTTAATTCAAGTTAATTAATCCATAAACATTAACTTACTAAATTTAATCTCAATTATTTTAATTTGTTAACTTTATTACTGATTCCAATTGAACCTTAATCATTTACAGATAATTTTAAAAGAAAATAGAGTAACCACTCTACTGCATGTGATTTAGGATAAATAAATAAAACAATTTCATTCTAGGGCAAACTTTCATTTAGGTACTAATTTTAAGTAAAAAAATTAATTTACTACTTTTGATTTCTTTTAATTAACTACTTATATTATTCAAGAGCTTTTCAATTAACTATTCCAACCAAAATTTCACAAATTTGATCGAAAAATTAAGCACGTGTACGACATATAAATTATAATTTTATTATCTTATTAACAACACATCCTTATAAATTCATATATTGCATAACAACTTAAATATTTCGATCAAGTTGACCAATTTTTGGCTAAATTAATGGATTGTAAGACATTTCAATAATAAAAATAATCAATTGATACAAAAAATATTAAAAGTAATAAATTAAAATTGTTTCCATAACATTAGTACCTAATTGGATGTTTTCCCTTCATTGTATGTTTTTCAATTTCATTTTATTAATGATAAGCATGTGGATGCTTTTTTTATTTTATCTGCATTTTTTTGTTTCTCCAATATCTATGCTTTATATTATTAGAATAAAATAAAAATGTAATATTTTTATTTTTTATTTATTTTATTATTTTAGTATTATTAATTATTTAATAATAAAATAAAAAAATTTAGCTTAAAATCAAAGTTGCCCCACGATTTTAACAATATTATAAAAATGCTATTAACTAACCATTATCTTTCAAAGTCAAAAGTTACCTTTGACATCTTTTAAAGGTGATATTTGTGAAAATTAAGCAAACCTCAAAAGTATTATTGATATTTTCTCTATTTTCAACTTCACCACTCTGATTTTAATTTTGGATTTTTTGATTTATGCATTTATGCATTTTTGACCTTTTGAATTATATATGTTACTTTCAAGTAAGTGCAAGGCACGTGGGCTTGCTTTTTTTTAACACAGAAAAATGCAAACTAAATATTATAGCCTTATTAGCTCACATGTATAGCATAAAGTGGGGTTTTTTTCTTTTCTCTAAGCTAGAGATATAATATTTTATTTAATATCATATTAAAAAAATGTATAATAAACAAATAAAAACAATATTCTAAAATTTATGATTAATAACGGTCTAAATTTTAATCGACACTTATTTACAAAAATATTTATACAAATGTGTCATATTCTAACCTTATATAATAATTTATTGTGTATAAGTATTCGTGCCTAATATTTAGACATTTATTATCTGTCTCCGTGTTATAAAATTTTAAAGTTTACAAGTCCGACCTTTGGATACATACTTGTACCCGAACCCGACACCAAGTCCATCTAACATAGGCAAAAAGACGACGCTTATACATATTTAAGAGAGCCCCTAAATTTTGTAAGTCAAATTGCCAAACATGTATTAGTGCATTATTCTTTTGCACTCATCACCTTAATAGATTTACATTTTATTGAATGCTAAAAATAAGGGAAATATTAATTAATTTTCTAACGAGGATAGTTTTTAATCCTATTATAATCATGCAGTAATTGATTTTGTAATTTGCTTGAGAGGTGAAATCCTAGATAATGTCATGCTACGGAAATGATTTAGGCCACTTTGGATCATTTGAGCCTTAATGTTTACCTTTAGTTTCTTTTTACCTACATTGATAGCCTAACCAAAATAATATGCCCTACTTACCCTTCACACTACACCTCAAGAAAAGAAGAAAAAAAATAGGAAAAAAAAAAGAATAAAATGAATAAGTTTGGGGTGCAGTATCTCAACAAAAAGAAAATAAAATGTAAAATAAAGAAAGAAACAAACAAGTTTGGGATGCACTAGTTGTGATGACAAAGGTCAAATGGTACATGAGAAGAATATGTAAGCTAAGGTGTGGTTTTAGGCCTAAATATTTCCATTTGCATCCCATACCCAAACCTTATATTTTAAGCATGAAGAAGTCATATTAATCTTAGGCTTAATATTTTATATTAGTAAAGAGAAGTGTGAAAAGTGAACCTATTAAGCTTGTTATCTTTATTTAGACTTAATCTTCATTGCATGTTCACTTCAGCCTATCTAGTACACGATATGATTAAATCGAATGCCATGTCTCATGCACACAAAACTTTTCATTAGAAACTAAGGATACGTCTGAACGAATGCATTTGTTGATAATTTGTTATATAGAATGCTCCCCTTATGTGCAACCTTTGAGGGATTGAAATGTTTGTCAAACATGCATGTATCTATGGTTGTGTGTTCATTAATAATTCATCTACATCTTATTTAGGTAGTTTTAATTTTAATTTTACTTGAGGACAAGCCAAATGTGACGAACTCTAATAAAAATAAAGTTATTATTATACTTGCCGGCTTAATATTTGTATATTTTATTAAATAAATGGTATTTTTAGGTTTAAAATATTTAAATATAATTTTTACGTACAATAGGAAGAATATATTAATTTTCTAGATTTTTTTAGGAATTTTTTGATGTTTTATGAAGTTTTTACAAATTATTTGGGATTAGGTAGATCTGCTTAGTAGTTGCGTTAATGTACTTAGAAGGATCAGGGACAAAATAGCATCGAGCACTTGCGTAACTCGTGTTAATTGAATAGTATTAGGAAGGTGAATATAAATGCTCAAATTCAACTAAAGTTTTCAAGTTATGCTTTTTTGTCTAATGGTGTGTTTGCAAGAATAGCACGAAAAATATTGATCATTTATTTTTACAGTGTTCAGTTGCATATCTTCTTTGATCAAGTTACAAAGGAATATGAAAATATAATGAGATACTCCTCGATCTTGTTGATCTTTATTTATCAAACATTTTTTATACGTATGGGAGAAGCAATAAGGCTTCAAAGTTAAGGGTGTTGTAAAACTGCATGTGGGAGAAATTCTTTGGGATTTATGAATAAAGAGGAATAAGAGAACTTTTTTCTGATAAAGAGAATGATAACAACTTTTTGTGGGATAAAGTTTTATATTTAGTGTCATCTCGTTAGTTTCTAGAGAATTGAAAGATTATTCTTAATTTCTCATGACTTACCATTGGAAAGCTTATTTATCTTTGTTAGGTTTTGGAGATTTGTTTTGGACAAGGTATATAGCTAGTTTTTGGTATAGTTAGGTGATTCTTTTTATAATACTGGTTAACTTAATACCTTTGTAATCATTACTTATTTTAATATGATATATGTTTCTTATCGATAAAGAGTTTAAGATAACAATCTGATACACAAAGGAGGAACAAGGAGCCTTCCCTTAGTTGAAATTTCATTTTCTATAACCTTAACAAATGATTTTAATAGTCTATGCCAAAGTTATAATGCACAAATTCACGTTCTAATAAAAAATATACCTGATTCTCAATGCATATAGACTCGAATTCAGCCTGCAAATTCAAAACAAACAGTTGACATTAGATTGTACATCTAGCTAACATCAGACATGGCCTAATTGAAATAAGAACGATCGCACTTGCTAATACAAAAATGTTAATCAAAGGTCTTCTACAGGTGACAGTATTTGATTGATACAAATGGGTACAGGCAACGACCAATCAATGCATAATCAACGGACAATCAATGCATAATCAGGTGGGGTTTGAATTTCAAATAAAAAGTTTTAGGATAATTATCTCTTAATTTAATTTTGAATTAAATATTTATGATTTGATGTCTTTTGGATATGGATGATAATAAATATAAAAATTAACATCAAAATAATATATTATTTTGATATTATCTTACTAATGATTCAATGCGATATTATGATATTACCATTGAATCAAATCTATAATTAGACCCTCGTATTCAACATTAAGGATATGTTTAGTTCGTAAAATGGAAACGTAATTGGAATGATAATAAAAATGAAATTTAATATTATTATTATTATGTTTGCTTAAACAGTGAAATCAAAATAATGAAAATATCAAAATAAAATTTATAAAATTATAAATGATTATACACATATACGAGAAAATAGAGTATTATAACACATTCCATAAAAGTGTGAGAGAAATGAGCATTTCTGTTACCGTTGGAATACTTTACGTTCCATTCCAGATTAAAGACGTGTAGAAAAAATGACCATTCCTATTATCATTGAAATACTTTACATTCTATTATAAATTAATAGTCAAACAAAATACGGAAACACCCTAAATCATTTCTATTATTGTCAACCAAACATGACTTAAAGGAATGATTTCTATGATTTCCAAAACTATTACAAAATTCTTAATTTCATCAGTTAAATCTTACAAGGAAATAACTTAAGCATCGAAGTAGATATGAGACCCAGGTGTCGTACCTCTGATCGTTTGCTCATATATTTTAAGATCCTAATCAACAGTTCAAGTGGGAAACACAGTGAATGCAGAAATCGAATTCAACATTCGGCACCATTTGTGGGAAAAAAATTGATGTTATAACCAACTCGAGCGACTAACGAAAGAAGAACATTCATTGTGTTCTTCGTCATGTTCATTCATGTTTATCAACCCCTTCTCCTATAGATTACATTCGATCTACTGAAGTTCAAAAATGAGTTCCCAACAAAGTTTGGAGGATATCCTCCCCATCCACTAGAGTAGGAGCAAGATATTACTCAAGAGAGGGAACCTTCACCTCCCAAGAAGACAAAGGCTGCTAGAAAGGTCAAGTGACCTAGGGAGCCCAAAGTTTCTACCATGGAAGAGAGGTTGGGGCTTTAGAGGGCATGTTGGAGCAGCTGATACAGCTTCAGAAGTAGGCAGAGGCATCTACTAACTCCCCCTTACTCCAAGTGAGGCCAGTCCCGGAAGCCAACATAACTCCAAACGCAGTAGAGGCCTAGTCCATAGCAGATTGGAACCGAGAGCCAAACCTCCCAGCACATCAAGAGAACGATGGTGTCAACAATGCCACTTTACAATCGACTCTACTAGAAGTTAATCCAGAAAGACGAGGTTCACCTCGGTTGAGGATATTCGAATGTAGCTCGCCAAGACTTGAGGGAACACCTTGAGGCTAGGCACCGAGCCCATTCAAGCCAGGGTAGCATAGCTGAGGACATTGCCGATTCTGGCCATAACCAGGAAGCATAACCAGGAAGCATCAATAATCGGCGATAGCCAACTGATTACTCCTCCATAGGGTACATGAAAGTCGACTCTAGAAAATGGAGCTAAAAGCTTAATGGCAAGAATCATTACCTGGATTATACTGAGTTCGCCAGGCACCCTTCACCACAGAAGTTATGTCAATTTCATTGGGAAGGAAGTTCAAGCAACCAACTGTAAGCACCTACGATGAGTCTACAAACCACCTAAACAACTCGGAATCTTTCAAAGATTGAGTGAACTTGTACACTCAAAATGGCGTTGTTAGCTATTGGGATTTTCCCATGTCTTTATTGAGAAAGGCTTGAATTTGGTATTGGACCCTTAAAGTCAAGAACTATTGAGAGTTTTTCAGAATTCGCCAAGCAACTACTCACTCATTTCTCCACCAAGAGGCGATTGCCCAAGACTTCTGTACATCTAATGGGATTGGCCTAGAGAGAAAATGAGCCCCTCAAAGATTTTTCCGACCGTTTTAGTAATGAGAAGATCTAGGTCAAAGATTACTCTAACTCCTTGACAATCAATGCCTTTAACAAGCCATTCACATATGGAATAAGTTCGTAGAAAGGCTCCCTCAGTTGACATATAAGAAGATGACTAGAATGGTGGCAGTAGCAATAAATGTGGAAGACATGGCCATCCACCATAGGAACGAACATAAAAACCATTCTGAGAAGCACAAGGTTGAAGACAAACCTAGGAGTCAAGAATTCAAGAAGTCCAAGTTAGAGCCAAGAAGTGGCCAACCACAAAGAACTGAAAACTCTTGTCTCAAGGCAGAGTTTGATAAATTTATTCTTTTAAACACTACTCGAGAACAAGTACTCATGAAAGTCCAAAGCATGGGGTTGTTCAGAAGACCTAAGAAGTTGAAAGGAACCACCAAGAAAATCAGAATAAGTTTTGTGATTCTCATCGCAATTATAGGCACAACATTGAGAACTGCTAAGAGTTAAAATAAAAGATTGAGTACTGCATCTACATCAGTAACAAATGAGGTCTTACCATCTTCAGATGACCTATTGATGGAGATTCAAAACACACTAGGATATTGCATGCCAGGGGCTACCAGTAGAGTAGGAAGTGTTTAGCATCGCACTTGGTCAAGGAAGAGGCAAAGAGCCTAAGATGGTGGGAGAAGTCTTGGTCTTTTTGGAGAAGGAAGCTAGATGCTAGTGCATCCACTTTATAATGCACTAGTAGTCACACTTTAGATGGCCAACACCAAGGTGCAAAGAATCTTGGTTAACACGGGAAGCACTGTGGATATTCTGTTCAGGAACGCTTAGAAACAAAAGAAGCTTCAACACTCTCTTAGGCTTGTGGCAACACTGTTGTATGGGTTCTCAGGAAAACCGTTAACTCCAAAAGGAAATATGGAACTACCAATGAGCATTGGAAAGGTCCACACCGCCAGGACACTAATGATTAACTTTCTGGTGGTCAATTGCCCTTCAGCCTACAATTGCATATTTGGATGATCTTTCCAGCACACTTCCAAAGCAATATCAACTTATTACCTTGCATTAAAGTTTCCAACATAGTAACTCTTGGGAGAATAGAGGGTAACTCGGGAGTGCTACAATATTTAGGTGACCAAAGAACGCAGCTATGATGAACCCAAAGAACAAGGAGTTCACGTTTTACTTGAGCTTTTTTATCTTTATAATTTTTATTATTTCATTAAGTGATTTGTGAAATTCTATGCCACTATGTCAACATCAACACCCAGATTCATTAGAAGAGCCGGAGAAAAAAAAATTGAGGGGAAAAAAGAAGAGTAGAGAGAGAGAAAAAGTATTCATTATTTAAGAAAGAATAAAGTTTAACCATGTTCGCACTTATATCTTATGTAAAATAAGTTACTTGCTAGCAAGACTTTACCCGCCAGTAAAGCACTCTAACTTACTATCGAGAAACCATAATTTCTACTCCAAAAAAAACCATCAATAGAGTAAACATTAAATCAAACTTTGAGCCTTGATCCTTAGCTTCGACAAAGTTGGGATTGAATACATTCCTCCGCCAAGCTCCAGCAAGTCTTGATAATTCAGAGATCTGACTTTCAAACTTAGATGAAAAGGGCCAAAAGAGTTAGATAGAGTACCCTCTTTCAAACAGATCTCAACAATAACATTAAGCTAAAGTTAGAAGATTGACACATCATCACCACAAGTAGCAAGTAGAAAACTAGGTTTTGCCTTCAACAAAAAAGTAAAGGTCCCAAGGGAAAACAAGAAAAAATACTAAGGCCTAATTAGCTCGACCTCCTCGGCATCATCTAGGATCATCACAATGATGAGATCCGCCTCATATGTACCACAAGTCAATTGAGGCTGGAGCTGGGGCTTCACAGTCTCTCAACTCTTACAGGAGCTTGAAGTACCAATTCAACCGGAACCTCATCATCCTTGACATTCAAACCATCATCGAACTCACCATGTTTAGCTACCACTCTTGAGAAATCCAAGAAGTGACAAAGTGAAAGGGCAAGTATAGGGTAGCCTTTCTTGAATCTCCTCTTAGAAGATTCAAATCTAAGGGCCCAAGCCACAACAATGTCAACTGTGATTAACAGCATTCCTGTTAGCTACTTCAAGATAGGATGCCGTTTCTAATGTAAGACTGCTCCTGAGACAAGAACTCTTCTGCTTGCCTCTTTGATGCTTCCTCAACCTCAATAGCATTCTCAGCTACTTCCTAGGTAACATTATCTCTCTCAATAACTTCAGTAGTCACTGCTTCTCTTGAACCTGAACAAGTATATCGATGACTCTATCTTTCTCTTGCTCAACAGTCTCACAACAACCTCTACGGGTCGAATGCGAGCTAGAGCATTATTGTACAAGCTCTCAACAACAATTTTAATTCTTTTAGATTCTTCCTCAAGGTCATCTATCAAAACGTCTTCCAATTCAGACTCATTTAGGACAGAAATCAAAGCAGGAGGTGGTAGACATGGAAGATCCCTAGCTGGTGTAACCATCCTTGTTGTGGGAATCATAGTTGGATGCTGAACTTGAGCGATGCTAGGTGCCACCCTTGCCAAAATCACATCGGCTTGGCAAGCTACAACCTGGCAAGGCCTCCTTTTCCCCAATACACAATCGCCCTCAACCCAGTTCACTAAACTGCCCACCAAGTGCTGGGACATGAACCTGAAGGCATTGGAAGACGAATTCTTCTAGGAAGTTGGGTGCTGCGAAGACTTGTTTACAAAAAGAAAGCTTGAAGATCAAAATATAAAAAAGAAAAAAAAATCACATGTATTCTGGATCACCAACAATGTACTACTAACTAGAGGACTAGAGTTCCACGAATCGAAGAAAAGGGATGCAGTCCCCAAAAGGAAACATTGCAACCACAGGACCGAACGTCAGACGGGCCAGATTGATTGGACTACAACGGTTGGCTAGACCGTGCGTCGATCAGGACACTCGCCCATTAGGTCGATCAACACTCCTAGATGGCTGGTCAACCCCAACCTCTAGGCTACTGGGAGGACTCAGCCACTAGCCAATTGGATAGTGCAGACCCCTGGTTGGCTTGCCTAGGCGGCTTGGCTAGTCAGCTACTCGGCTACCCTAGGCGATTAGCCAGCGATCGACTTAGGTGACTTGGCTGCTTGTTGACTCCCCCACACCCCCACGTAGACCCGTTCTTGCCTGGTCTTTGCATACATGTTTATCCCAAAGACAACATCGACCTATATTCCCAAGATCCATTCTAAACTACTTGGAAGACTTGTGCTGGTGATCTTTGCTGTGGTTATGAGTTGGTGTGCCTAGAGTGCTAGCAAGAAAGATCACCAAACTTATAGCAACAAGACATCACAACTAAAGGGGGCATACCCTTCAGATAATTTTATGACCTACCAATTGGGGTCACGCAAAAAATAATAACAATAATAATAAACAAAAACTCTTTGTGTTCTTAGTGATCTTAGTGTTCTTGCAAGATTTGAGAAAATTCAAGGGAAAAATAAAAAGAAGGTTTTCATCCACTTACCAAGTAATTGATGAAGACAAACTGTTTGTAGAAAATTCTCTCCAAAAAGTTTCCCACAATTAGGTTGGTTGAACTTAAGAATGAATGAAACTGATGGAGGCTTGACCTCTATATAGATTCATAAGCTCAATCTCAATCACTCATTTTACTCGAGATCTAAGAAACCAAACTAGAGATCTTGAAGAATCAAATAAAATATATCAATCAAGATTGCGAATTCAAAATTCACAATCTCGCGTCCACTTTTTATGGAAAAGTTTGACCAACCATAACTTCCTAATCGAGAGTCCGAATAAGGCATGGAGATGGCCATTAGAAAGCTTAGAACCTCAAGATTACTGTTGTGAAAAGAAAATTGGGATAACAGATGCATGTTTCAAATCAAGACATCCCACACCTAGATTCAACTACACCACCGCATCCAAGTGAAGTAACTAGACCACCTCGCTCACTAGAGACAAACTAAGTTTCCTAGAGAGCTGATGTTGGAAGAAAATTTCAACGAGTACAAATAGCACCATTTGATTGGTCCACATCACCTTGGAATAGTCAAATGGGTAAGGTCAACGTGCCATTAACACACAGTTAACTGAGGTTCAAAAGGATGATTTCTATGATCTCCAAAACTACTACCAAATTCCTCTCTAACTTTATCAGTTAAATCCTAAAAGAAGCTCACTCAAAAATCAAAGTGGATACGACACTCCAACGTCGTATCTCTAATTGTTTGCTCATCTATTTCAAAATCCAAATCAATAGACCAAGTGATAAACACAATGAGCATAGAAATCGAATTCAATAGGTCCTATACATTGACTTATTGTAGGTAAATCTACCAAAGTTGTCAACAAAATCCTTCAACTTGGAACAAAAGGGCAAAAGGCACAATTACATACAAAAGCCTGAGGTAAAGACACAATCACTTCTAGTAGATCAACCAAAAGAGGAAAAAGAGGCAGAATATCCAGCATTTTTCTTAGAAGGCAAAAAATAGAATATCAAGCACTATCGACATTTCCTCACAACTACTTTAGCTCAATATAAACATAAATAAATAAATTTTAACTAATACAACACAAGAAAAGGAAAATCTTGTTTGAGAACAATCCACACTCTTTCTGATTGATAAAATTTGATTCCATGTTAAAAAAATGCACATTTGTGTACCCACAACCATTAATCACTTCCATCTTTTAGTGAGAGCACTTCAAAAGCAGGACGTAGTTTCCATAATCATCACATAAATTTAACAAAATAATATGAGTTATATATAATAAGGTGATAAGGTACCTCTATATTCTCATGCAAACTACGGAGAACCTGAAAATATTTTCAACCACAAAAGAAGCATCAGCTCATATGAACTCCACATAGTAAATCTCATAAAAAACTCAATAATGAAACAAAAAAAATTCTCGAAGACTAAAAAGGAAAACTGGAACCAAGCCTCAGAATCTAGCATATCGTAGCAAAGTGAAAGCACCAATGGTATGATAAGACCACAAACATATATTTGTAACTTCACAAGTACAAACGTAAACACAAGTGCATGAACAAATTTTATGACACGTTCTTACATGTGAGAGAAGTTCAGGAGTGTACCTGAATAAATAGCTGATGTAGACATTTGCACTCAGCTGCCGTAAAACTTGTAAACGCTTTTAAAATGTCCTTTCAATTGAAACAGGGAAAAATAAAATAAAAACTATTCATACATAAGTAACATAACCAACAGAATAGAAGTAACTTTTTGCATAAACATCAGAATAAAAATAACTTTTTGCATAAACGTCAGAATAAAAATAACTTTTTGCATGCTGGTGCTTGAATTAATCCCAGTATCTCATTAATGATGCTTTCAGCATTGAGACAAACTTATTATTGATGATGATCTGGATGCTTAGCATACTATGTATTTAGATAAATGATCCCCTAACCAATGGCTAGATAGCACATCCAGTCCAACTGCTACATGCATCCCTCTGCTTAGCTACATGTGTTTCAAAGGGTAAGGTAAATGTATTTGCTATATAGCATACCACAAATAAATGCAGCCCTAAATGTAGTGTGCCAGGCTGAATGTGCAACCCAATATCAAGAAGGATACAATACACGGGAACAGAGATCGGGATGGAATCACCTTTCCTTCTTCGTCTACCTAAGACAGAGTCCTGCTTTTCTAAGAGAAGAGGAGGTGTACTACTGAAATGTATCTTCTTTTTCTATGTTATTCATTGGTTGGTCTAAATTAGGGACGTCAAGCTTAGTTCATCCGATAATATTGAAGATATATTGCCAAAGTAGTGTGTCAAGCTGGATGTGCAAACCAACATCAGGTAGGATACAATATAAGTACACAAAAATTAGGGACGTAGAGGTTCATCCGATAATATTGAAGATATATTGCCAAAGTAGCAATTCTCTGACACTGTCGATTCCTTAATTCACACTTCAAAAGAGTATCTCTCCACAGAAAAGGCATCATTATCATAATATTGGTCTTTCAGGTATCAGTAGCAAATACTAGTCATATTCAACAGTTGGTGAGATTAAAAGGTCAACTTTATCACCCATTTTGTCATTGAAGATTTTATTATCGTCATGCCTATTAATTAACCAACACTCCTTTGTAAAACTTCAACAGCCTCAAACAACTCTGATGAAATGTTGGTAAATAGTATCCAAAGCTGTAAGAGGACTTCTCATCAATTGGTTTTTTTTAGGAATATATAATATTCATTAAAATAGCATAACCCTTCACATAATTGTTGCACAAATACCATCTTTTAAATTTTTGTATAGTCTATAAACACCATGACCCATCGAATCCCAAAATGTTAAGAATAGCAATGCTCGTGATTAATTATAAACCTCCTATTATTATCAATTTTTAAGCAATTAGAGATGCACTCTTTTTTACTCTAACATCCCCTCCCTTAAAACGTGGGTTGTTTGACCCAACACTTATATTTTTAAACTATTTTATTATATTCCAATTCTATTTAGATCATTTGTCTTTTTTTTTAAAAGCCCATGTATTCTTTTGCCGAGGAGGCTATAAGATTTTTTTTTCCTTGTCCCTTGATTAACTGAATTTTTGATACTATATAAATTTTTGTATAATCCATAAGCACTATGTACCATTCAATCCCAAAAGGTTAACTCCAGAAATAGCAATGCTCATGCTTACTGATAAACCTCATATTAGTATCATTCCTAAGCAATGCAGGGCACACTCTTTTTTCTCTAACACATCTTTGTCAACTATGTCATGAAATATAACCGAGAACTGCACATGGCCAATTTTGGAGGCAAAATCTCCAAAAGAAATCTAACTATTTAATGCTAAATAAACCATATACAACGCAAATTCTTCAATCAAACTCAATTTTGCAAAAAATGGAAGTGAACCATTAAAACTTAATAAAAGGCCCAAATCTCTAATTTGTGTTGCAATTGGTTTATTGGGCATGAAATAGTTAAAAACATATATTAAGACTTCATCTCCAAAACTAATCACAAAATTGTTCTTCGTTAAGCTCCATAATAGAGTTAATGAAAATGATACCTTTGCAACACTTACGCAAAGGTTCATGCTATTTTTGTAACAACCTTAAGTTCAATGGTAAATTTGGTACTACAAAAAATTTAGGGAACTATCAAAATGGTACCTTATCTTTTAAAAACCAACCAATTTAGTCTCTTATCTTTTAATTTGACATATTTTATACCCTATCTAATATGACCAATGTCATTTCGTGAATTTTCGTTTGAGTTATTTAATGAAAAATCCCATGTGTAAGGCATATATTTTATTTATATTTAAACTAAAACAAAAATTAGTTTTTTTAAAAAAAAGACCTTGTCTTTCACAAGGTCTTTTTCATTAATTATTTGAAACGAAAATTCATAAAACTTACTTGATTAACAATACAAAAGATATGTTACCAAATTCGTCAACTTAAAATACAAGGGACTAAAATGGTCAAAAAATAAAGATAAGGTACCAAATTGATAATTTAGCCAAAGCTTACCCAGGAATTATTAGTTTATTAAAACTTCTTGGTAGTTATAACTTTGTGATTAGAGTTTTATTCTTATGACAATTGCTATTTAATTAAGAGTTGTTATTTGATTAGAATATGATTAAGATAGAGTTCAAGTCCTAGTTGATTAGTTTACATTTTTTACTATCCCCATAAAGAGGCTTCTTTGCTTTGTAATTAGTCTTTAGTTGATTTAAAAATGAATTTTGGCCATTGAGAACATTTCTCTCCAATTATCTATTTCCTCTATCTTTTTTCCCCAAATCTGTCTTCTTTCTCCTACCCCTCTATTCTTTTGCATTTTTCAGCATGCATCAGTAAGTATCAGAGCTGGCTCATTTCATTTTCCTAAACAAAATCATATTCATTTCACCTCTTGTTCTCAATTTGTTTTCAGTCTCCTTTCCTATATATTTCCCCTAATTCTTCTCTCTTTCTCTTAATTCTATTCTCTCGTATTTTCTTGCCTGATTTATCATTCCCAACCTACATCCCATCCCTTCTTAGAACCAATAATTGTTAATAGAGCACATCTTAGAGTTTGCAGAAGAATGCCGAAATGTTTTTGTTTAGCTTATGAGAAAAAGAAAAAGGGATGGATATTATTGAGTTCTCAAATTCTATCAAGTATCAATTTAACAGAGGTGCTAAGTTTAATTTCATGATTAAGGCATATATTCTTGTCCTTTAGTTTCCTCGCAAAGTAACTTTCTTTAGCATGAAAAAGCACATTAAGAAAAATTCTCAAATTCAAAAATATCTCTGAAACATTAAGAATTATATAAGATAGTATTATGCAAGTATAGACTGTAATCCACAGAATGATACATGGTTGCCAGATCGATGGTTGTGCTTGAGATTGGCAATTGGAACAATAGATTTAGAAGATGTGATACAAAGGCAGATCTTTCTAGAAGTAATTTATAAATGAATTCGCTCAAAAGTAACAACAATTAATATTTTAACTCAATATCACCTATACCAAAATAACCTGGGATCTTAAATTATTACATAACTTTGGACGTACACTAACAGTATAAAACTTGCAGCAGCCAAGACACAATCTACAGCAAAAGAAAGGAAGTTCTATTTAGCTATATAAAATAAACTATAAAGGAAAAAAGCAAACCTGTTTGCATGAATCTGACAAAAAGTAAATTGTAAAACAAGCTGATAGTGAACATGACTGAGCTTCTGCAGTAGAGCTCCTTTTAGTTTTGTCATGTCATAATATTATTTGATCTACAGCTACTATATCACACATTGTAGCCAAATCTATAACGCCAAAGTCTATAGAAAATGGAAGGACCCGTTATCCCCAAATGAAGATAAAAATTTTGAAACTCGGCATAACAGCAATCAGGATTTGAACAGTCGTTGTCTCTAACGCTTGAAAATGACCAATAAATCAGTAAATGAACAGAGTTAAAACCTATTAACTGCATAATTTATAAACCCATCAAGACTAAAATATATGAATATAATTCTCACATTTTTGAAAATCTAATGACATTAATTGTATACCTCCTCAGAACAAGCAGTAAGAAGGGGACGTATGGCCAGCTTGAAGGCCTCCTTCAAGAACATTTGCCTCCTTCCCATCAGGAGCGGCTCAAGAGTGTGCGAGGCCATAGACAATTATTAAATGCCAACCAAGCAGAATACTTCACGGGTAAGAGAGCGGGAGACAGGACTGTGAAGACTATTGACCAGTGGCAATAGAGTTGAAGGATGACGCCCAGCGTTGGTTTAGGAAAGGGTGAGAACGAAAGTAGGTCGAATCGAATATACATCTAAACTTTTACCGTTTTATCTGATTTTTTGATTTTTTTTTTTTTTTAGAGAAAATTATTTTAAAGTTTTGGGTTATTTTAATCTTTTAATAGTATAACTTTAACGTAATTTTAATTTTTAATCATACGCAACTATTTTTCTTTTCTTTTTATGACGAGTAATTGCATGCTTCAATTTCTTTTTTAGAATAAATCTAGTAGTTTTATTTTAGAAAAAAAATATTTGCATGATATTTAATTTTATACACAGGTATAAATTAATATCAAAATCATATAGAGATATATTATTAGCAACTTACTTTAATAAGGGTTATATTAATGTTCGAAAAAACTTTAATATCATAAATAATTTTAAAGTTTTAAGAATTTCACAAACATCTCTCGATTGTATGGAAATTAAAGTTAACGAAATTAAATAGTCATTTTTATAAAAATATGGCAAAAATAATAGAAATCAAGAAATAATATAAATATAAAACATCTCAAAATGTTTATCATAAGAAATGATAATTAATAAAAAGAATTTTGAAGAAATAAAAAATACAAGATTCAATTTTAAGGAATGAGATGAATTCAAATATTCATCATTTTCAAGAATAAAAATAAGAAAAATAATTCTAAGAATATATATTTATTTTAGAATAAGTAATAAAGAAATGAATAGTACAAATGTAAAATGAGGGTATAATATATCATTAATTGACAAAGAAACTATTATAGACAAATTATCAAAAGTTCCTCAAAAAATAAAAGAAAATTTGAATACATTCATTTAGGAGGAATTAAAATATTAATAAAAACACATTTTAGAGAGAAAAAAATTGATACATCAATAAAATTAGTATTGCTAGACAATAGAATAATAAATAAAAAAATATTTTATTATGAATTATCTATGAAAACCTATGATACTATAAATTAAAACTTACATTATACCTTAGGTTTTTCCATTAATATTATTGATAAGAACTTAAACAAATGTTAAATTTAACCTATGAATTTAAAAGATGAAATTTAATGGGAAAAATCAATTATTTTTAATACAATAGGATACTCACTAACAAACAATCATAATTGTTTAACATATGGACAAAATAAATTCATAAAAATAAATTAAACTTTTTAAAAAATTTTACAAATAATAAAAAGTATATTTATCGCAAGTTGTGCTATTAATGCAATTGATGTGACAATCAATAAAGGTTAAAAAAATAGATCATATTATTTTAACAAATAATTATTTGTCACATCAATTATAGTTGTTACACAACTTATAGCATAAAAAAGTACTCAATTAATAAATAAGTCAATTATAACAATATAACATAGAAGAACCTAATAAACATTTTTACATGCATTTTTTGCTTAAATATAATGTAAAGTGAACTATACTTTTAGTCCACTAAATTTATTATTTTTAACACTTTTATCTTTTAACAAAATTTTTGTAAATTTTCGTCCACCGAATAAATTTGGATTAAAATTGTTAAATGTAAAAAGTTAATAGACAAAAGTTACTAAAATTTGTAGACCAAAATATTAAAAGTGATACAATTAGTTGACAAAAAATATATTTCACCTTATAATGTATATTAACTGAATGTTTTCTAATTAACATAAAATATGACGTAATCTTAATACAAATATATCTCGTTCAGAAATGACTTGATCGAATTCAACCCGTACAGTAAATAAAATATGCATAAATTACATGAATAGTTATCATTAACGTGAATAAAATAATTTAAAATAATTAGTTAAGGATAATAATGTAAAGTTAATCACAATAAAATTATCAAATATAACTACTCTTAAATATATTTATTATTGTCGAGGAATTTTGAAATTTGTTAGCGTAAGAAAACTCAATAAAAATAATAAAAAAAAGACTACAAATATTGACGCTTTTTATAAACATAAAGATATTGACATTGAGGGGCTCTATTATATATTTTGGCTTAGGCCAGAAAAGTTGTTTGACCGCACTTGTCTGATCTCACGTCAGTGTTTATATAACATAGAAAACTCAATTCATCTTATAGCAAACTCAAATAACTAGAAACGAGGTGAGAATCACAAAGATATTAGGAAAATAGCCAAATAAAGGTTACAATTGGATTAATTTTAGAAATTATCAACATATAACATGAACCATCTAAGTTTTCAGGGCACATATCAGCAAATAAGACCGTTTCGCTTTTCTCATTTTTTTTTTTGTATTTAAGTACAAAGAAAGACATCAATCTGGAAACATAAAAAATATGTTACCTTGAATTCCTCAAATTTACTTTGATAAAAGATGGGCTCAGGAGAGAGAGAGAGAAATGAGAATGAATGTAGAAATATTGTTACCATGTGAGAAGGAATTGACCTACTTTCTTATTTTCTGTCTTTTCATGAACAATGCTAGGGAAGGAAATTTATCTGTAAGACCCATGTTTGATTCTTGTAAGACCACCCATAAAGAGGGATGCAAATCAGTATGAATTTTCTTTTATAAACATGGTAGCTAGCTGCTAGCCTTACAGCTTAGCGTAGGAGCAATTCGTAAAAGATGGAAACCATTTGGGCATATGCTGAAGATCCTAGTGTATTCCTTGGTGATGAAACAAAGAGAGAGAACTATTTACGATTCAACAACAGGACCCAAAAAGAATTCCTACACTATTCCTAATCAGATTCAAATTGTCTGGCATTTTTACACTATGTTTAGCAATTTTGCAAATATAACAAAAACAAGTTACTTAAAACCTGCACTAATATTTCATCCATTGCATGGATATAACACTGAGTTTGCAAGATCACAATGCAATTTCAAGTACTCGAGTATTCAGTACGGATAAGGAGAAAGAAGACAAAGTACCATGGCTTTTTTTTCTTCCCAAAATTGAAGAGAGTGAAAGGAGAACTCTAAATAAGGTGAACATTTAAGTTACTCACATAGAAATCAAATCTTCAAACCAGAATGAATATTCACTAGTATGTATGGGTGGAAATCTATACACCATGATGTGGGATGAACAGCAGGTTCCAAAACCAACTAGGATAGGAGAGTTGGAGTTATGATGAGTTATAACCAGCCTACTGTCGAGTCACTGCTTCTGTCTTACAGACTGGGCAAATATTTTTCTGCAGAAGCCAGCCCTTTATACATTCTACGTGAAATCCATGTCCACACTCCAGCTTGCCCATTTCATCATCGTATCCATATTCCTCCTGTTTGTAATTGAACTATGATAAAAAGCAAAACCAAACAAGTTATGGACAAAATGGCAAATGCTAGAATTTACCTGACAAACAATGCACTTCCTATCAACTTGAGCAGATAATTGTAACGACATGTCACCCAAAAGTGAAAGCTTAATCTTCCTGATGCAGCGACTTATTTCATCTTCTTTCAGTCCCGTGTTAACATAACCAATTTTTTCACCAAGCTCAAGCAGTTCCTGCATTCCACAATAAACCAAAAGAACTCTGCTATTTGTGTATTGAGATACAGTTAACAAATTCACAAGGATATAGCATCAGCCATAAGTTAAATAAAGGGATGGGGTGTAGTTCTGATCCAATAGTTATTAAAAATAAGCACTTTGATCCTGTTATTGTTACCTGTGGCACTTGGATCCCATAATTATGTAAAAATGGGCCCTCTAGTCCTGCTTTTACATAAGATTAATGATAATTCCGGTGCCATAGTTTCACAATTACAGGATTATAGGGTACCTCATTTTCAATAGTTATGATACTAGAAGTGCCTAATTGAGAAAAAACATAACTAAAATGCTATTTTTATATAATTAAGAGACTACTAGTACCATTTTCTCTTAAATCAAGTACAATTAAAAAGATGAAAACCAAAATGGATAGGTTTGTCAAAGAAAATGGAGTCATAAAATTATACCTCATATGACATGTTATCAACATCAAGTCTCCAATCCCTAAAGCGATCATGCAAGTCTAGTCGTCCACCCACTAGCAGACTCCTCTGCAACATCTTCATCTACACCCAACACATACCAGTTCAACATGATCCTTGAATACATTAAACTCTGTTGTATTTAAATAATGTTAGGCGATGGTTCGTAACCACTTCTAAAATCTTAAGTCTTAAGTTGTCAGGTGGACTAAATCTTCTTTACATTTTACTTTTGGGTCTTTAGCACACCCTTCACTTGATGGGCTTGCACATATGAGGTTCTTGACACTTCTTTGAATCAAAGAGCTCCACCATAAACTAAGCATGTATTTTTATGGATTTTGACTCTCACTTGTGGATTGAATAGCTATTTTTAAGGTCCCATCAAGTGGAGATAAACAAGAACCCATGGATGGAGTAATAAGTACATATTTTGAAACATAAAATGGGCTACAAAGAGGAGGGGGGGCAGAGATAGGCCCAAAGATTTAAGATTTCGCATTAAATCAAATAAGTGAAAATAATGGAGTTACAAGGATTGAATCCTAGTACTTATGCTTTAATATGAATACGATGTTAGAATAGTAATAGTAACGAGTATTCCTAACAATTACACATGTCATGAAGCTTCCACGTACATTTTTGTGGTATATATAATCTCATTCTTATTTGAATATTTAAAAGCAGTCTCATCAAAATCTACAATATTAGAATTAGTCTAACCAATGATGAAGTCCTTTGAATTGTAATGTTATGATAAAGGGAGAAAGGTCATACTAGTTCCTCATATTTCGAAATTGGTGTTGTTTAGCCCCGGATTGTGAAATTCGTTTTTTATTTCCTTGACTTTGGGAAAAGAAGCTAGTTAAGAACATATAATATTATTTTAATATTTTTCTATTAAAATATCATTTTTTTATATTAAGTAATTAAAATACGATTAAAACATAGGCCATTAGAAAGGATAAAGTGAAATTTATATGAAATTATTTAAAGAAAAAATCAACAATAATAATATTTTAATAGAAAATTATATATATATATATATAAAGAAAAATCAATAGAATATTAAAATAAAATAATGACAATCAACAAATACTTTGTTAAAAAAATTATATTGACTGTCACTTTATTATTGTTAAAGGTTCGTGTTTTAACCATTTGACAGAAAAATAATATTTCAATAAAAGAATTATTTAAATAATATTATTTATCCTTAATTCACCATTTTTCTCAAAGATAGGAGACTAAAAAACAACTTTTACAATCAGGAGACTAAATGCTTAGCTGACACTTTTCTCTATGGTATCAAAATTAGGTTATGCAACAGTAAAGAATTAAATGGCTTTTCATCATTAAAAACATAACTTTGTATAACTGACAACTGAAGCATTAACTGTTCAAATGCATCACAGAACTTTTACAACCTGATTGTGTTTGTTTATTCACAAAGCTTTTGACCACAAGATATATAATCTAAAATATCATAATCCAATTGATTGGACATAATCCTCAACCTTGTCCACTTTAGTTCATATGTGAAGCATCATCTATTAAAAATACACAAATCTACTAATTCATTGTACCCAAGTCAACTTCACACGTTCATGTAAAAAAAATGCAACAGAAAATATTGATAAAATTTCAAACATGCCGACCAGTTTTGGATCATATATATATCATAAATAGAAAGAAAAAAGAAGAAGCAGGTCATGAAGTTTGAGTCGTTTCAAAAGGAAATTGAAATTCTCAACACAGTCCTCTGGCTTTAAAAACATTACCAAGTACACTTTTGAAGGCAAGAATCATTGCCTAATCTCATAATACCAACACTCAGGAATTGAAAATGTTTTCTATGCTGATAAAAGGACTTGCACACCTTTCTTTCTTCAAATGACTCAAAACCGACAACATAACTTATTGATTCTAATGATTTGCAAGTCTTAGATTTCTTTTCTTACCCGAATATACAGAATGAAATGGTTGATAGAGACATTCATACAAGTCAACAAAATTCTAAAATCTCAAAATTTAAAGCATTTTTTCACTATTCTTATTATCACCAAAAACATTTCTTGTGATAACATTTCTACTTCAACTTAAGCTATGTCTTAGACTCGCATGCAAGGATAACTCTTTAAAATTCACCATTGACTTGAGCAGGAAATTGAAAAGGTTTAGAAGGCTAATTAAAGGTATGAGAAGTTTTCCTTCTAAGAAGGGAGGAGGGTGGGGACTTGGTCCCCCCTCACCTTGATAAATTTATACTCGCATGTGTAATCGATCGTATAGTTTTCAATTTTAATAAGGATAAAATAGACATTTGGCCCCCTTATTGAAATAAAGTTACATACTATCATATGAAAGTCCATAAAAATAGAACAATTTTAATAAGGATAAAATAGACATTTGACCCTCTTATTGAAATAAAGTAGCATGCTATATTACATGAAAGTCAGTAAAAATAGAACAATTTATATGACATATATATATATATATTTAATCTTTTTGAGAACATTTTACGATTTTTTTTCTCTTTAACATCCTTCTATCACATCCTTTTAACATTTAATATATGTCTAAATTCATCAAATATTGTTATAGTTAATACCATATAGCTTCTTACTTGTTATTTTTGCATTAGTTGCTAAGCTACTTAACTAGTTGTTATTTATTTTTACTTGTACTTTATTTTATTATGTATTGCTCATCATTTTAGTTATTTCAATAAATGCGGTATGTTTGAGCTAAAAAACATTTCATTCCATCTTTGCTTTACCACCATATGTATGATCAATATATTATCATTTATATAATTTTATCTCTTATTATAATTATACGGGTTTCTCTAAAAAGCATTTCACTTTTTCAACCACCTCCTACCACGTGCTAACTAGTTGATTATTGATTGACACCTACTAATATAAAACAAACGGGATGTATAATTTTCATTATTTAATATATTATTTGTGTATTTCAAAATATTAATTTTTTAACTTAGCCCCCAAAGAATTAATTTCTGGCTCCACCCCTGCCCCTAAGAGACAAGTTATAAGTCTCGAGCAGGATGAATAAAAGCCATGCATCTTAAAGAATGTTACATAAGAAAACCATCAAAACAAATACCAATGTATCTATTCACAAAACATGACAAAATAGCAAACATTGTTACAATGATAATCTATCATGGCTAATAACAAAAGATATGGAATCGCCTTAAGAGATGATAAAATCTATGTCAAGTTTACATACCATAAGACCATTCATAACAAACAGACCTTGCTGCTTCTTTTATTGGTTAGCATGCAGTGCCAGATCTGCGTATCAATAAACTCATGAATATGCTAGTTAATATTAAAGAGTTTGGTTTCCATTAATTCTCCACCCTGCCTCCTATTTAATATTAATACTATGTTTACTTTCTAGTTAGAGCCTGCTCTTTTCAACTTTGCTTGTCAGAAAACCTGTCCTACTCATATTCAGCAAACTTTAACAAGGAAAAAAGTTTAGTCAAATCCATGAAAAGATGCAATTGCCGAATTTGCACACCAGAGAATATATCCCTTCTTCCTAGAGAAGGGCAAATTAAATTCCTAAATGAAGATTCTATCAACCTAAGCATCCGATAAACCCAGAGAAATAGATCATTAATGCTAACCCAAGTTGAATCTCAGCAAAAAAAAATAAATGCTTAGCCAAGTTGAAGACTTGAAGCAACCAACAATTCAGATACCTGACACTGAACAGTGATTTTAAAGTTATGCTCAACATGAGAAGATAAATAAACTATAAGGAAAAGAGGGGGGAGGGGTGTGAAAGAAGCAAGCAGTGAAAAATAATCATAAAGAGAGCACGAATGGAGCAACACTCACCTCAGTACGGCCTTCAGGGGAAGGATATCGAATATTACGAGAGTACCTAGTTCGAAAAACCTCCGGCATAGGCCAGTCAGATGCAAAGTCAGGATCAGAATCAAGAAATGAGATGGTTTCAGGACCTACTGTTTGCCACGCTACAGAAGAAGGCTGCCAAGAAGATTGTGTTATAAAGCAAGAAAACCAAAGCTTACACATAGCTATAGCAAAGCAAAACAACATACATGACCCCAAAAAAAAATGAACGCAGAGAATGGAAAAGATGGCCTTCCCTAGTTCAATCAGTCAGTACAAAGATTCCACTGGACAAAAATCAGTTAAGAACTCGCCATAGCTACATATAGTGTAGGATATGAGCACAAGCAATGAAGCATTCAAGCGCATTAACCCATTAGAAATAGCACAGAGCAATCTATTATTACACCTACATATATGTATTCATCAGCATTATATATTTGAATATAAAATATGTCTCTGTGTGTACACACCTAACACTTAATAACTATACGAAAGCAACGTCATCTAACTAAGTCAATGATCGAGAGGGAAATGAAAATTCTCCTCTGCCGGGTTATGCTACACTATCAATAAATAAAAAACAAAATAATGAAAAAAATGACACTAGTAAATTAAAATCAAAATTAAAAAAATTTGAAACAAAACGAATCAATTGGAAAGACCATTAATAAGGAAGCTTAAAAGTAAAAATGTAGTCAACCACTTATACCACGAAAAGTGATCAAGACTAAAGACTACCATCATCTACATGGCACAATCTGATCCATTACCAAGAACCATGAAACAAAATTAAATTAAAAGATCCGTGTTGTCTACAAAGAAGTAAATCCTCTAACGAAATCCAAGACGGTAGCATAGGAAATGACGTATACTCAGAATTTGGGACACAAATCACCTCTCTGTGGCTGTTCATCTTATCTCCGTCAATTTTCCCTCTCCCAGAAACATTCCTCCTAGAAACAACACAATCAATCGAGGCAGTAGCATCTGCGGAGAACCCTATTCCAGGACCACACCAAACGTCTTGAAAATCCACACAACTAGCAGAACTGCTGCCAGAATTGAACCCATCAGTCACAACTTGATGATGGTTACGCTCATTATTACTGATGTTGTTGCTGTTGTGGTTGTTGTTGTTCTTGGAAAGATTCTTCTTTTGCTTCTTCTTCCTAAGTTTCTCTCCTGGCCAATCCGCCGATGTTCGAATCACTTCAGGCAAAGACACTTGCTGTGAACTCCCAGCAGTACATCCCAAGCCTCTGAAAGTTGATGTAAAATTGGTCTTTTTCTTCTTGTGATGACCATTTATATTTGTGGGCATGGTTGCATTGGCTGTGTTTGTGGTGGGAGAGAAGGTAGAGTGCAGGAGAGAAGAAATGGTGGATTTGCAGGTTATGGTTTGGATTACAGTTGGAATTTGACGTGGGTTTGGATCTGTTTCCGGAATGGGTCGGCCAATTTCGCTTCTGGGTCTTCTCAATTTGACATGTTCCGAAACAGTTGATGTGTCTGTAAGGACAGGCATGACTACCGAAAAAGAACAACAGAAATAAAATAGAGAGATGTAGGTATAAAGATTCTATTTATGTGGAGAAGTTATGAAGTTCTAAGAGTGTGGAAGAGACAGAAGCGCAGAAATAGGGAAGATGGAGTGATACAAGTGCAAGAATATGGAATAGATTTTGATTTATCAGTTTCTCCGTATGTTTTAACATTAAAAACATAAAGGTTACGTTTTGTTAATGAAATCCAAATCGAAATCGAAATCGAAATCGGAATCGAATATAAAGTAAACAATGTAATTTGATTTGACCATTGAAATAAAGCTCAAAATAATGTTTGGAATGAAAAAAATTTGTAAATTATCTTAATATCCCTATATTCAGTAAATTTCAAATAATATCATTTAATTATTATTTTTTCGTCAAACAAAATATATTATTAAAATTATTATTTTTTTAAATAATTATTACTTAATTAAAAAGAAATATATTATTAAAATTATTATTTTTCTAAATAAGGTTTAAAGTTGTGAGATTTATGATTTAGGATTTAGGGTTTTGGGTTTGTGATTTGACTTTAGGGTTATATTTAGGGTGAGGGTAAAATTGGAAAAAAAAATTTAAATGAAAATGAAATGATAATTCTTAAAGGGGTAAAAGGAACTGTAATTCTTTCTACTTTAATAATCGATTTCATTCCGTCCAACCAAATACATAAAATGAAAGGAATCAATTCTGATTCATTTCCAATCCCTCTAACCAAACATCACCATATATTTTTTTTTATAATCTAAAACAACATTATTTTCTTTTCCTAAACATACATATATATATATATATTAAAACATATATTATTGTGTAAATAAGTTGGTTGTACACTACGTTTTGTTCACATAATTGAATTAGAACGAGAATACTATGAAATGGAAAGAGACATTATTACTATTATATTATTTAGTTTAACCAAAGAATCATTTTGATCAAAGAATAATTCAGTATTATAATATTTAGTTTACAAATGTAATAGAATGAAAAATATTATATATCACCTTAATACTCTTATATTCAGTAAAATTTAAATAATATTATTTAATTATTATTTTTTGTCACACAGAATATATTATTGAAATCAATACTTTTCTAAATATTATTTTGGGTTTTGGGGTTTGGAGTTTTTGATTTTGGGGTTTAGAGTTTAGAGTATAGGGTAGGATTTAGGGTTTAAGGTGTAAGGTATATGGTATAGGATTTAAGGTTTAGGTTTGGAGTTTTGAGGTTTAGGGTTAGGATTTAAGATTTAAGGTTTAAGGTTTAGGATTTAGAGTTTAAAATTTATGGTTTAAGTTTATATTTATAAGTTAATGTTTATGGTTATATTTGTGGGTTTAGGGTTAAAATTATTATTTTTAAATAGGGTTTGGGTTTAAGGTTATATTTGTGGTTTAAGATTTAGGGTTAAAATTATTATTTTTTTAAATAGGGTTTGGATTTAAGGTTATATTTGTGGGTTAAGATTTAGGGTTAAAATTATTATTTTTCTAAATAGGGTTTTAGGGTTTAGAGTATAAGATTTAAGATTTAGGATTATATTTGAGATTATGGTAAAATTGAAATTAAAATTTAATATTGAAATGGAATCATGATTCCTAAAGAAAAGATGAAATTATGATTTCTTTCTCTTTTAAAAATTGATTACATTTCATTCTCAATTTATAGCACAACCAAACATAAAATTGTAAAGAATCAATTCCAATTCCATTTCATTCTTACCACCAAATATCGACTTAAGGTATTTACTAGCTACTAACTAGGTGGATTATTTTTTTTAGTCTAAGAAGAAAATATTTTCATTAATAACAAAGATACTTCCTAATATAAACACAATTTAAAAACTATAAGAAATTCCCATAAATATTAACAAATGAAAAAAAATTTATAATTTAAGGATATGTATATGTCTAATTGAATAATAATTACCGAGTCAATGAACTATTAAGCATTCATTTAAGTATTTTAAATGTACCACGTGAATATACTTGTAAATCAAGAAATAATACTATCCTAGATTAAGTAACAAGATCATAAAATTTCATGACCTATGATTTTGATTTCATCTATGTATGTTGATTAGAACGTATAATATATATAAATTGTAAATACTAGCAAGAAAAATTACATTTAAATAGAAAAAAAGTATAAATACTTGTTTATGTAACTAATAAAAAAATAATTAAAAATTGATTTTGGATATCAAAGAAAGTTTAATTATATAATTGAAGAATTTAATAAAAAAAATCTGATGAATATTACCGACCACTTTTATTGTTTATATAATATATTTATTATTAATTTTTAAAAATTATTAAAAATACTCTTAATATAATTTTAATTTACATATAATAAATTTATTAAAGATATATGTTTTTTTTAAATATATGATATTTTGTAATAAAAATAACATATAATAAAAATAACATATAATAAAATTATATAAATAAGTGGATGATATATATACTTAGAATATTTACTTATTTTTTTGGTTCCAAAACTTACCAACTAATTTTTCACAAATACTGCAAGTTAAATGAAACAAAATCGCAAACAACATAACCTAACATGCATGCTACGAAAATCAAACAAGTGGTATGTATAAACATGTTTACATAAAAAGTATTTTGTATAGGGAAAAACCAACACAGACACAAAGAACGTACAAAACTTATAAGTACAACCAATTTTAAAAATATTTTATCACTTATACATGAATTATGCCTTTTTAGAAATCGTTATCAAGGTTTTTAACGTCTTTTAAGGTAACTTGATAATGTATCATAATTAATATCGATACATTGTCTTCTCCTATAATTTAAACATTTTTTGTTACTTAATTTTTTTACTCATTTTTATTTAAATTTATTAGTTTTTTAGTTAATTTTAGTTTTTGATCTTTATTCCCTTTAGTCTTTATTAATTTTAGCTATACATATCAATTGATGATTATTTGTAAAATGATCTTATCCATAAGTATTATAAATAGCCCTTTTTGTAATGCGTTGACACTTGACTTATTTGGCAATGCATGTATTGGTAAACTAATATGCCTTTTATCTTTGTGTGATCTCATTACAGTTGGTTGAAAGGTTATATGTTGTGTGTTTTGGAACACATAGAAAATCGTGCAAGCATACACGGTCACAAGTAATAAAGATTTGTAAGTAAAGTATCGTTCCCACGAGGATTTGTTACTATAGTTTGTTGAGTACTAAAATTGTATCTCTCTGATTTTATCCAAAACAATCGTTAATTGAGAAAAAGGTAAAAAGAAAATAAGAAAACTCTAGGATTGCAATTTTTCACCAAATTATTCCACTCAAATCATATTATTTTCTTTGGATTTATATTTTTTAGTACATTTAATTTGTCAACCGAAAACTTCTTTTTTTATTCATATATCTCTTCCGAGCTCCGTATAAACACACCTCGTTAAATTAATTCACTATATCTATATGAGAATTAAATTTAATAAGATTCATTAAGTTCTAAGTTTTCAAATGGTCACACATACAATTAGGGTATATTCCTATCCTTCATCATACATGTCATTCTATCTACGAGCAATATACACAAAAATGCCTTTCTCAAGTTTATTTTTATGCCACAAATCGTTTTGATAAAATTCGTAAATAATCAAAAAGCATTAAGCACAAGATAGAACGAACAAATCGAACGTCTTATAAATCAATCAAAAATAATTAAAATAAAAGCTTCATAAATTTAGATCAAATGCAACCCTAGAAAAATTAAATTACTTCATTAAAATTAAAATAAAAATTACACCAGATGCAGAGAAATTAGAAGAAGAAGAAGGAAAATTAAAACATCACATAGAACAAATATTTGGCACACGCAGAACACAACAAAAGCCAAAAAATGGCATCTGCGTGTTTATAGCTAAAACTAAAAACTATCTCCTATTTATAGCTAAAAAAATACATCCAAAAATAATACATTTCTTTTTTTTTAAAACGCGTAAATAATTTGTATCGAAAATAGAATCGATGCGTATCGATATTCGATATAATATTATTTTAATTTACGCGTGAAACAGGGCCGCCATTCTTATTTTTTGAAATTCAAAGTGCATGCCACGTGTCAGCGTCTGATTCGTTGCGAGTATTTCATGCGGACACGTGGCAGAATTTCATTGGCTACGGGAAACGGGCGTGCGAAGGATTGTCGCACGGGAGACAACGCTGAAACGTGGGCGTAATCCTACGCTCTCGCGCTCATGATAACACGCCACGTGTCGGCATATGATTCGCTTAAATATTAGTGGGACACGTGGTAGATTCTTATTCTGTAAAAACTGAGGATGCACGCTGCTTCCATAACCCGCGTCACACACGATCGTGACACGAACGGTTCAGTGCGCGACAGCTTGGTTCCACGTGCTTCAATCTGGACCGTTCAAGAGATCCAACGGTCAGCGATGCGCCTCGGGGAAATCTGCGTAGCCGACATGTGGGTCCCACTCTACACGCGCGGCATGCGCGGCAGGTGGGCCCCACTGACACGCCGAACCGCGTAAAAGAATCTGAGCACACACGATTTGGTCGGGCTTGATCTGGACGCACGCATCTTAGCCGTTTATTTTCTGATCGGATGGTCCGGGTTGCGCGCTTGAATAATAGCGCGTGGCTTCTTCTCACCTGTGTTTTCGATACAAATTATTTAATTATATTAAAAATGTATTTTTAGCACATAAAAGGAAAATATTAATTTATTTAACAAAAATTAGCTAAATATTTAAAGAAAATAGCAATTATCATTACTAAAATTGATGAAAATAACTGTATAAAATACAGTTATCATTATACCATAAGATGAGGAATGTGCTTTATTTATTTTAGAAGATAGATAGTTCAACATGAATCATGTGTATTCAAAAACAAGATATAATTGTTAGGATTAGAGATCAAATACAAATATGTCTATATTTAAAACTTGTTGAAATTAAAATAAATAAAAGTAAAATTCAATTCATTTTGCAAAGTAGTATGTCACCATTAATTAAGTTTGCGAATGATCTTTAACTATGCCACCAGTACAAGCCATATCAATTGGAAATTGAGTGACCCTTATTCATTGTAATTGATTTGGAGAGATTTATTTGGAGATACTTTATATAATAATTGATTATAAAGGACTAGATCAAAAATATTGAAAATATTGTTAATATTCATTCACCCACATATGTTTCTATATGTTACTCAAAGACCATGTGCAAGGCAAATTTAATCATGAGTGACTTTGTTTGCACTTTTGCTATAGCACCTTAGTATTTGAACTACTTTCCCATGCTTGTATTAGTGAGCTAAGATTCCTTATATCTTAGTATTTTGGAGTGTATAATGGGTGAGGAGATTATTTAACAATATATGGAATCCACTTCTTCTATTCCTAGGTGTTATATACCAGTTTCCTCATAACAATCCAGATCTTCAGTAACTATGCATTATCTACAATATGATTATATATAGTTATTCATATGCATTGCATATACTAAAGGAAAATATATAATAAAAGAAATAAAATAATCTAAATGATCTAGATCATATTATAAACTAGCTACGAAGGATTAGGTAGCATGGTTATATCAATAGACTATTTATACATATAATGTTGGGTAAATATTAGTTACGATAGTTCATTCTTAAGTCTTTAGTGAAGTAATTTCGAGATTAATAAATATAGATAATTAGTCAAGGAGTTAATTAATATATTAATACTTTTATTTAAGTTTGAATTCAAAGTTCTTTCGATCTTGAAGTCTACTCCATAACAACAGCTCAATGATGTTACTTCTAAGATAAATATGACTAATTAAGTTGAAATTAATTTGTTTGTTTTATGCACAAATGTAAGATTGATACGAGCTTATAAACTTGCATTAAATTAACATATGTATGAAGAGAAAAGAAATTCCTATTAATCCTTATATAGCCACCATTGAATTCTATGTATTTCGTAACCAATGCATTGTTAGATGACTATAGACATGTGTGTTAGAATTGTACAGATTAGAATTGTCATGACTATATGCTTGATGATTATTTGGGTAGAATTTATTGAATAATCCAAGAATTTTATTAAATATTAAAGAGATTTATAAAATCAAAGAATTAGGAATGTTAGGCAATGAATTCTTTAGACTTCTTCATTGTGTAGTGATCGCCACAAGCGAAATGTGTGTAATGAATATACAAGTATACGTATTATAACAAGTAATATAATGATAAGGAAAAATCATTCTCACAAGGATTATTTTATTAGAAACTAATTTTTAAAACTAAAAAAATAAAAATCAAATTTTTTTTGTGTTATTATATTTTAAGGAAGCAAAATTAAAATAACTAAAAGTAAACAACAATAATTAATTCAATCAAATTTGGTAATTAAGAAGATTTATGAGAAAATATATAAAAATATTTAATCCCATAATTTTCTAAACATGCGAATCACTAAAATCTCTCCAATATAATTATCAATTAATTAAATAATCAATTGAATTTAACTTAGTATGTATTCTTCTTTCAAGTAAACTACACATCATATAGTAATTAATTTAATCACTATCTCATGTCAATTAAATTGAGCAATACTCATTAAGTTCATCAATTATGGATCATGTTTGGTACTAAATGTGTAACAGGTATGTAACCTAATAAATGTTGGTACCCCGATATGCTACACCAAGGTTATAGGGATGGCTTAACAATGTCCAGGACCTGACAAGCTCGATAAAACATACAACATAGTCGATTAGAGCTCCTCGTTATTGCATTGTGAGGTCTTATAGTGGAATTATAAGGTTTCGACCTGACCTCGGCCCTCATCTTATGTTAACGACTTGGGAAATCTACTTGAAAATTTGGAACGATCTGTATGTAACGACCTATCTATGTAAACCCCTATGGCAACCTATTCTATGTTTATTAAATCATGTGTAATTACCATGTATCTAGGTCGCTGAATACATAACCCACTATATACCTAAGATGTTATATATATACCTTTTTAATGAGGAGAATACAAGATCCAATTTAGATATCAAATTTCTCACTCATATCTACAATCCCTAACATAATTAATTTTCTCCGAATAGATCATATACATAAGAATCATACATCTTTACATATAAACCATGCATGTTATTTAATCAAGACAAACAATTAAATAATTCTCTCAAATATATTTAATTTTTTTCTATAGATAAATTGTTGGTCAAACAATTAATAACATTAGAATCAGATTAAATAATATAATTAAATTGAATATATAATTAGGATAAAATATTAGATCATCACATAGTGAAATGGGTTCTTAAGATCCCTAGATTAATAAATTAACTACATATAATTTTTTGTATAAAATTGGCTACCTACATGCTAAGATATTGTACTGTATTGGAAAAGGGATTGCCTTCAATGTAGGAATAGTCATTCAAGATAAAATCATAAATGCGAGGATTTATCTTCCTTATGGTTGCCTCATTACATAATTAATTCTTATTGAGGGTGTGTAACTCACAAGGGATTCTCATTTCATTCATTTGATAGGTAACATTGAGAAATCAACCATCTCAAGATCCTCTACCCATATCTCAAATAGACAAAGGTTTGTTGATATTGGTAACAATATAGGAAGAACCATTGATGTTGGATCCAGTGGTGGAGGAGTTGATAATTTCATGTATGTTTACTACGAACCTTCTCGTCGAGACTTATTTGATGATGAAATGAGAATGAGCATGGAAGCACTACCAACTCAAATAGAGGGCCTCCTTTTTGTTTTATTCACATTGTAATGTTTCTTTGCATCGTGCTTGTGCCATGGATTTTTGTTTTAAAGTGTAATTGAATATGCTTATGTACTATTCTTCATTATTAAATGCACTTTGTGTTTGCTTCACTTGCTTGTGTTTACTTTTTCTCTCTGTTGTTTATTCATATGACAAAAAGGGAGAGAAAATATTAAGCATTAATTAAAAATCTTCAAAGGGGGAAGAATTAATTTGAAAATATCTTATTCTAGAGAGATTACACATATAGGTAAATTTACTCACTAGTTATTCACTTATCTATTGTTTTATACATTAAACTAATGAATTACTCACTACTTCTTCGCTTATTGATTGTTTTATATACTGGACTAATGAACAATGTCTTTAGGTACAAGTTGCGTGGTTATTTGTATTTTTTTAGTGTGATTATGAGCTATTAAGATTCAAGCGAAGATGGTTTCATCGAATCATAAGATAATTCCACTATGTAAATTTACTTATGAGTTTTATGTAGTGAAAGAGAGATTTGTCACACGAATGGGCCAAAAGGGTTTATTGTAAGCTTTATAAGTGTTAGTGATATTCGTGATCAAAACATATAAATGTAATTTAGTTTCTAGGTGAGTATTTCAAGAATACTTTTCAAGTCGAAGAAACTATCAAGCTCCAAACGAGTATGTTTCAAGTATATCTTAATTCTTATGCACGTTAGATTTCATACTAGACACATAAAAATACTTTGTATATAGGTTAATCAATCAATCAAGGAAGTAGATCGATCAAGAATAGATCTACCTTGATTAAAAATCCTTTTGGAATTAATTTTTAAATGGGGTAGTTTAGTCAAAGTTTTAGGTTTGATCAATCGAGGTTTTGAGTTACATTCGATTTACCTAGTCTCTTGCTTTATTTTTTGATACCATAGATCGATTGAGATTTGGTTAGATCGATCAAGCTCAACTTAGATTAATCGAGCCGTGAGGGTTTCAATTCTAACCTAATTTTTTTACTCGAGTCAAATTGTTCTATTATTATATTCTCATCATTCTTTAAACATCTTTTAACTAATTTTATGAACATAATAGCAGTAGACCTTTAACCTAGTTCAGCAAATTCTATTTCAACAAACCTAAAGCATACAATTCTATTAACCATAATCGCTTTAACTTTTGTAACTTATGCTCTCTTTCTCTAAATCGTTTTTGCAAAAACTATTTTGTTAAGTTTTTTTTTATTAGTTAATCTATCAAACATTTTGTAATTATTTTGATTGATTAATAAGCCTATAATATTTGTATTGTTGTGCTTAATCATATGTTCTATTATTGCTAGTAGTTTTGATTTATCTACTATTTTGTTAAATCATTTAGCTAGGATTTTTTATTATTTAATCCGCTTTATGATATAAATTACAATTGTGTTTTTGTGCTAATATTTTAGGTAACAATTGAACATGTTTGATGACTCATATACTTGAGTTTATCAAAATATTGATATGGATCTGAACACCTTGCTTGTGGAGATCGTGAAAGAGAACGGAGGCTTGTAAGTAGGTTACTTGGGGGCATTACCTTGAAGGATAGTTTGAGTCCTAGCCTTGTAATCGAACATATTTTCATAGTGGATTGATGATTTTCTTCCTAGGTCATTATTGTGGCCTATGTTGTTTATATCTAAAATTCTCATATGTCAATTTATCTTTCTACATTATTTTATTTACACGAGATTGCATGTCTCACCGTCTGTGAAATTTTAATTTGAAAAATTTATATTAATTATCTATTTACTCTTCTAACTAATTAGATCCATAACATAAAAAATTTCAATATATAGATGCCCATGAGTTTAGAGAATATTGCTTTCATATAATATATTTTCATTCCAATAATTTTTTCCTAAACTAGCAAAAACTTAACCCAAAACTCATAATGTCATACATATAAATAACAAAATTCCTTTATTATATAAATTTAATAAAATGAAAAAAATAAGATTAAATTCATAAGATCTCCAACGACCTAATGGAATTTTAGTGACCGTTGTCGGTGACCCACTAGAGTCTGATGACCTTTGTCTATGATCCAGTAGATGTAACCTATTATATCTACCTGTATCTTTGTATGTAACATATTATACTATCTGTATCTTTGTAATTGTTACATCAACATATATTTTTTTATGTAACATATTACATCCACCACTATAAGTTGGTCGATTCAACTTCACTTTATAATTTATAAATACAACTATACCTTGTATATAACATGTTATATCTATCTATAGATATAGATATAATATATTACATCTATATCTAACAAAGTCGTTAGAGCTCTAATGACGATGTAAACCATTACATTCAACTCTATCTTTGAATATAACATATTACATCAACCTTTGATGAGGTCGTTGGTAATAGTCATCGGAGCTTTAACAAGGTCGTTAATTGGATCGTAGGAGCTCCGGTGAGATTGTCGATGGGGTGTCAGGGTCTTATAATGATCTCATTTTAATGAATTTGTAAAATAAAGGTATTCTAGTATATTTATTGAATAGTTTAATATAAACTGTAAGTTTTAAGAGGTATTATTTATAGTTAATAAAAAATTGATAAATTTATAAAAATTAATACTATACAAGTTAAAAATTGATGAAATTAAAACAAACTAGTTAACCTAGGACCAACTAAAATATGAAAATCACATTATTTTCTTACATATTCTATTTGCAACCTAATACATATATTTAATGCATAAAATCATTATAAAATGTGCATTGAATACAAGAATTTTGAGTTTTTATGAAAATAGTTAGAATTGAGAAATTGTATATAAGTTATGGATTATAAATAAACTTGTGATTAAAAAAAGATAAATGTAAATTTTTTTAAAAACAAAATTATATATTATTTTTCTAAAAGAATAACTACTAAAATTAATAAAAAAATATAACATCAATTAAATTGAGTAATAATATTATTTCAATAATTTTTATTATTATCATATTAAAATACATGAACATTTTATTTTATATTTAATATTAATTATACTTTAGTTTAAATAAAATTATTCTTAATTAGATATTTTTATAAAATAAATTTTTTTATCTACCCATTAATATTGGTTTAATGTATAATTTCTCTTTAGAATTATCTATTTTTTATCATAACCATCGTTCTTCTACGTGGACATAATAATAAAAAAACTAATATATTTGATCTAAATCGAGTCAAATCGAACTTAGTTTTATATTTATAGTTTCGAATATGTTTGGTTCCATTTTAAAAATGTAAAAATTGATATATATTAAATTGGTTAAGATTTCAAAGTTTGAAAATCGCACTTAAATGAACCTACCTAATTATTATTAATATACATATTTATTAAATTTGTATTACATTTGAGAATAGAATTTTTTTATATATTTCTTTTCTTATAATCGATTTTACAAAAGTTTATTATAATTAATAAAAAATATAAATTATTTTTTACTATTAACAATTTATTCATTTTATACGTAATTATAATTTAAATATTAATATATAATTTTTTAATTAAATAATAAATATTATTTATTAATTTAATATGAATGTAAAAATAAAATTATTTAAATTTATTTAAAAAATAAATAGTTAACAATCACAAAGTAGATATAAATAAATAAATTAAATATATTTTAACCATATTTTATAAATTCATTTCAATTTTTGATTCAGTAAATCGATTCGGTGGTTAAAAACCGATCAAAACTGAGTCGCTCCAACCCCTAAACATTCCCTTCTCTGAATCTGTCTATTTCTACCTTTCTTTGTGTTTTGTTAGTTCCTTTATAGCGGAGTGACAGAGAATAAAATATCCAATTAAATAAGGGAAAAAGAGAAACGGGAGTAGAGAGATGGAAGGAGGAGAAGGTGAAGAAGGGTTAAGGCTGAGCAAAAGGTTTGAATCAGGAGCAAATAAAAGTGGAGAAGTTGATTACAAGACGAAGGCAGGCACAGCTTGGAGCCATTCGTTTCTGAACCAGAAGCCATGGCACCCACTCTCCTATCCCAATCAACGCCGCAAGTGGATCGCCGAGCAGACGGACGCTCAGAGCAATCGTCGCGCCGAAGAGATAGCTCGCGAGGCAATTATCTCATCCCTCGGATCCGCTCGCTCCATTTTCTTCATCAATTCACAAAAACTCGTATTTATACTATAATTTTTTTTAATGCAGTACTCCCAAGAGCAGGAGTTCTTTCGCCAGACAGCTCTAGTCTCGAAAGAACAAAAAGAAAAGGTTCTTGCATTTCTTTTGCCTACGATGTTCTCTTACTACTAGTATTATTATTATTATTTATTTATTTATTAAGATTAATATCAAAATTTCTAATCTATGGATAGTAATTATTGTGATTGTAAGGTTTTCTGTAATCTAACTGACTAGATTTGCATTCCATCCATTGCTGTTTTTACAACCGAACTAAATAAACTAATAGCTCGTTTGGATGTACTTTTAGGAATTCTTTTCTCACCCATATCAAAGGATTGCATTCAGTCTTGAACTTTTAGGAATTATTTTTAGGGAAAATTACCCTAGAGGAGGTCACTAAAAATGTGTGGACACTTTGGTTACATAGTTTTTACTTTGATTTTTAAAATTAGAATACTTTAGCTACTAAAGCATCCTAATTTTAAAAATCGAGTGACTTATGTGTCCCCTGCAGAAATTACGTGATCAAAGTGTTCCAATGACACAAACAAAATGACTTAAAAGAATTGATCACCTTTATTTTTATGATTAATGCGGAAGCAAAAAAAGAATGGTAATAAGCCCCAGAAAAAATATTGAAAATTAAAACCCAAAGAATACAAGAATTTAAGAGGGCTCACTAGTCAGTGTGACTACTTACTCCACTAATCCACCATCGAAAAATCTACCATCTTTGTCAAAAGGTGTACAATTAGTTTGCCAAAAAATTAATAGGTCAAACTGCTCAATACCAAAATCCCAATTACACCCAAAATTCACTTTCTCACAAAAACAAAACAATATGTAAAAATGCTTTATCAATTTAGCCACTTTAACAAATAAACCAAATATAATGGTTATCGACACTGGGGAACGAGCAAAATCTATTTGCAAGATGGATCATCATGGAAAGGTAAAAAGACGTTGCTACAAAACACCTATGAGTACAAGCCAAAATTGTTCTCTCTTGATATTAATTCCTTTACTACCGTCAAAGCCAAATAGCTAAATGATTTCTCCTTATACTAACCGAATGACGACACCTTGCTTTTTGCTGGTCACTTGATGTATATATAGGTGATAATGTGATGAAGGTAGAGTTAGTTACTTTTGGACTTAATTATTAAAAAAGCCATGTGTTTTGAACATAAATGCAACAATCTTTATCTTGACACAACACGTGAACCAAGGTCTTTAATGGCCAAGCCTCCAATGTCATTCATTCTAGGTACCTCTCATGTTGGTACCAAAATAGCATCCCGTTTATAGGTAGGAATGCTCCACCCTCTTTAAGGTTCTCAATAAGAGCTATTATGGATTAAGTCCAAGTAATGCTCAAACGTATTCCTTGGCACTGACTTTGTCAACATATTAATTACATTTCTTCTTTATATGAACCTTTAACAACTGGATTAACCTTTGATTGATTCATTTTCTAATCTTATGATACCTCACACCTATGTGATTAGTCTTGGCATGAAAAACTTCATTCTTGCCTAAGTGAATAGCACTATCAATGTCACCTAGAAGAGGTGTACTCTTTTGTTTGAAACCAAGTTGTTTTAACAGTCTTATGAGCCAAATGTCTTCTTTTGCCACCTATGTCATAACCATATACTTCTTTCATAGACAATGCAATTGTATCATGCATAAATTTGACTTCCAACTTATACAACCACCATTAAAAGTAAAGACATAACCTTTCATAGACCTTTTGGTGTCAAGATCCTCTACATAATCATAGTCCATATAATCCATGGTAACATTAGAAGCACCATTTTTGTCAAACACGATGCCACGATCATGTGTGTCATCCAAATATATGGAAATTCATTTTATAGCATTTCAATGCTTTTTACTTGGATTTGCCATTTATCTGCTCACAATACTAACTACATGAAAAATATCAAGTCTAGCGCAAATCATTAAATACATTAGACAATCAATTGCACTGGCATAAGGGCACCTGTGCCATGTACTTCACCTCGTCCTTTGTACTAGGATATAACCTCGTGGACAATTTAAAATGTGCTACAAGGGGTGTTCTCTTTGGCTTTGCATTCATTATGCTAAACTTCTGTAGGATCTTTTTTGTGTGGCCTTTTTGGGACAACCAAAGTTTTTCGACTTTCTTGTCACGATGAATATCAGTTTTAAGGATCTTTTTTGAAACGCCAAGATCCTTCATCTCAAATTTGCTTTTTATAAAATTTTTTAAATCATTGATTTATTCCTTTGAGCAGAATTCAACATATCACGAACGTATAAAGCAAGCATACCTTTTATACCATTGGCGCTGTAATTACTTTAGCCCATACAATGATCTCTTCAGTTTTCAAAATAGTCGTCTTTATCGAATTCAATGAACCCTTCTGGTTACTGCATGTAAATCTCCTTGTCAATATCTCCATGCAAAAAAACATTTTTGACATCTAATGCTCCAACTCCAAGTCATACAAGTTGACCATGGCAAGAACCACTTTGATGGAAGTTTGTTTCTCAATAGGTGAGAAAATCTCATTGTAATCAATTTCTTCTTTTCGTGAGTACATTCTTTAACTATTCTTTAATTACGAATGACTCATACTGGTCTTTTTTTTTAATTCGAAAGATCCATTTGCAACCAATAACCTTCTTTCTTTTGGGCAATTAAACTAATTCCCAAGTCTTGTTCTTTTGTAACGACTTCATTTCTTCATCCATTGCAATCTTCGACTTCTCATTGGCTTTTATTGCTCATAGCATATTAAAAAGAAATTGGATCATCACTACCAGTAAACAAAGCAAATGAAACTGTGCCATCTTCAAACCCAAGTCTCTCTGGTGCCTTACGAGTGCATGGCTCTTTGTGAGTAGCAATGATATACACCTTTGGTTGCTGCTCTTCAACCTGAATCTGTGGTTGCACTTGACCCTGAAACTGTGGTTGCACTTGACCCTGAAACTGTGGTTGCTGCTGAACTTCTTTAATGGCGGTTGATAAATCTTTTTATGTGAGCTTTTAAATGTGAAATCGATCTCCTTTGGAGCTTTCCCTTTCTCACATGAGCTTTCTGACATACGACGTCACACTTTTCATCATAGATTTTCTATCGAAAACATCTTTACTAATAAGCAACTTCTTAGCATCTAGATCATACAACATAACCTTTGACCCCTAGGTAGCCCAGAAAAATGCAGCAGTTGGATTTGGCATATTGCTTTGATCTCTCATCTTGTACATATAAAAAAGCTGGACAACCAAAAACTTTTAGTAGATAAAATCAATAGGTTTATAAAGCCATATCTCTTCAGGAAATTTGAAATCAAGGCTTGCTCGATTAAGCAAAATGCTAGAATTGATTCCAAATTGCACGTTTGGCTCAATTTTGCCTCATTTTTTTCTCTATTTGTTCCCAAACTTCTGCACTACAATAAACAAACATATAAAGGGCATTGGGAATGCAAATGACATTACATGTAAATGTGGTGGAATTGACATATAAAATACTACCTAATTTAGAACCTGTCACACACATTTTGCCCACAAATGGGTGCTTTTTGGATGCTATTACATATTCTTGCACTATAGATAAATCTTCATATCATTCAACTCTATACTGAAATCTTTTTGGAGAAGCTTGTACAATCAATAGCTATTAGTTTAAACATAAAAAACAGTTAAAAAGCTCTGCCTTCGGGTTTATTCTCATGCATCAAACTTGTCAAATTAAAAGTTTGGGAAAACAAAATGATGAGAAGGTTTGAAATAGATTTTACTATTGGTATTCTTTGATTGTGTTAGATATAGACTGAGAGTATAGTCACTAAACACGTTGTAACTTGCAATTTTCCAATGAATTTGAGGACAAAGGTTATATACTACTGCTCTCTTTTCATAAAGTACCGTTTTATTGTTTCTAAGCTTGTATTTGTTTGCTTAATGAGTGATTGCAAGTTGCGTTACAGATGGAAATAATGAAAGCTGTGAGCTTCATGTATGTTCGTCCACCTGGTTACAATGCTGAGAGTGCCAAAGCAGCAGAGGTTGCTGACGAAAGCAAAATGCAGGAAGAGAATGATCCCACTCAAAACCCAACTACAATGTCCGTATACCCTGTTGAGTTTCTTCTTCTTTCAACTTATGTTTCAGAAAACATAGAAAAGGAATCAAATGTTCTCACAACAACTTGTCAGTTCATACATTATTTCATTTTAAAGGTGACAGGATGGCTATTTTCTTTGCCTTGTAGGTCTCTAGAATCTATGCCTATTAGAGAAAAGAAGAAACCAAGGCCGAAAGATGTCTTTGGACGTCCTTTGCCAACTGAAGAAGAGTTTGAGGTCTTGAAAAATGCTCCACGGTATTGCTGAACGCTTTCATCTTCAGTCTGTAGTATAAGTATTAGTATTAGTGTTAATCCACTAAACATCTTGACAAAATCCTGTGATTCTCACCTGTTTCTTTCCAAAAAATGTTTCTAGCTTAAAAAAGATTTTGAAAATATGGAAAAAGTTGCTAATCACTTTAGAACTTCTGTACTTATTTATCATGGATTTATCTGAGTGGAGGTTGGTGGTTGTGAATCAGATTCTGCTATCGCCTGAGCTTTTTTCATGGTACTTAAAAAACAATTATTTTATGGGGTGGGGATTTGATCCACAAAGTACTTGTTTTGGGATAATTCTCACTAATTTGGTTATATATATATGGTTGATGATTGCACCTCATTTAATCTAGTTGTTTCTTTATCTTGGGGAAAATTGATGCAAAAGTGGCTAAGTTCTTTTCAGCAAAGTGAGTTCCCCTCCTCTCTCTTTTTTCTTCTTCTTTCTTGCAGCAGAGAAAAAATTCAAATGCCTAATGGCTTTTCCTACTTTGGCCCCAGAAAAATCAATGTCTCTTTATGCATTTTGATATTTGTTTTTAACTTTTGCAACTTCAATTTATCTAAGTTCTCATCTTGCTACACATGCATCCATCTGCTGGCGGTTATGCATTGTATTGTTATTGCTATCAGTGAAAATTTATTTACATGAATTTAACATGAGAACCTTTTCAGGTTGGACACTGGTGTTGCTGGGAGATCAAAACCATTTGGTATTGAAGTGCGCAATGTTAAGTGTGTTAGATGTGGAAATTATGGTCACCAAAGCGGTGATCGTGAATGTTTACTGAAGGATGCTATAATGCCTAATGAAGAGAGCCGATTGAAAAGAGATGACCCGTTGACTGCTATTCTTGCTCAGACAGATCCAAGTGAGGTCAGTCTTTACCATTTATTGATCATCTAGAAAGCTGGACAGGCATTGCTGCTTTATGAAGCATGGGAATGAATTTTTTTACTGGGGTATAGAGATTTGTTAATATTCTTCCAATTAGGAAATCAAATGCAAGGATAGTTGGCGGTGTATAGACATCCCTTCCCTGGAAATAAGTTTTGAGGTATCAAGTTATTGGGTGACTTGCAACGTTATCATGGCAGTCTAGTTTTTGGTTGGTTGAAAAAGGGTTGACAACGATCTATATATTAATGCATCAAATAGGGGAGGTATAGCAAGAGTTTAAGAAGAAATAAAAAGAAGTCTTTATTTAACCATAACATATCAGAATATAACATCATTCTCATAGGGAAAACAATTGTGACAACAAATTTTGAAATTACCAAGATCATAGGAGAAACAAGAAAGGAAGAGGAAGTGGACCCTAGCATAGAATTGAAAGGTGACGAGCACATAAGGAAAAGGTTTAAGTGCTTGGTTCACCACCACCAACAAAATAGAAAAAAGAAAACCCTAACTTTTAGGTCATCTTCTCATAAATTACTATAATTTCTTCTTTTCCTTTGATTTGTTTTTGCTTCAAACCATCTTAAAGTTGGGTTAGGCTTGGAAAATAAAGAAAAAATAATCAACCTATTAAAAGCACAATAACCAGAGGTGCACGCCTCATGTGCCTTAAGGTGTAATTCTCATCTACCCTTGAGGAGTAATCCTCGTCAACCATGATAAAAGTGTGCCTCGTGGCATAACCCTTGTCATGCGGTGAGTCTCACAAAATCTTTTTAAAAGGCTTTGCTATTTTGAATGGATCTTACGTGGCTTGGATTCTAACAACATTATGCCTCAATTGTAATTTGGAAGTTTGAGGCAATCACTTGGTTGTAGTTCCCACACAAAATAATTAATAGTGTAATTTTTCTCTCGATTTTAGCTTAATTTCTTGAATTCATTGAAGTTGGAATCCAAGATGAATCTTCAATCTATGATAGTCATGCAAGCATGGATGTCTTATTGGATTATAAAAGAGAGTACCACATTGACCATGGATGGCTGTCAAGTATGAATTCATGAGAACCATCCTCACCATGCATCGGTCTAACCTTTTAGAATAGCGGGGGAGTCCATGGTACTTTGACATTTTGGGTTGGCCTAACCCATGGTACTTGTGACTCTACAAAACTTAATGAAATCGGTGCTTCAGCTGGCCTTGGCTAAAAATTTCTAGGCCACCATTAAAAAACAACAACTAAATACTTGGATCATGCATGGAAGATGACAAGTGACCAAGGAAGCAAATAACCAATAGGTGGGCCTTGCTAAATCTGTAGATGACTCTCAAATAGAGGCTTCATCACTTATTGGTTAATCTTTTGAGATTAAAATAGTCTTATGCACTTTACAAAACTCAATACGGTATTAGCATTTCAATTGGACCTTGGGAAAAAACATATGGGTCTCCCTCCATAGAATTAAATAAAATACTTGGTCTTGCAAAAAAGAGAGTAGGTGAACCAAGGAAAGAATATATCAAGTAAATGGTTCTTGTAAAATGAAAGACATGTGACCTATATGTGAGGATTTTAAAGAAATGATCAAAGTGTTGGGAGGATCCACAATTTGAGGGAGATATTGGAGTATAAAAACATGATTTTGTCCAAATTGACTATGGAAGACTCTCAAAAGTAGAGTTTATAAGAGCCATGACCTCACCATATATGGGCTAACATTTTGGGTTAGAGGTGAGCTAATTGCACTTTGTCTTGTGCACTCTTCAAACTCTGGCATGTCTAGTTTCTTTGTGATTGTAAAACCTTGGTTGGAGAATATGTAGAAGACATTTTGTTCTCTCCAGTAGATAATTAAATCCTTTTTGGATTTGAGTTAAAGTGGTAACAAATGACAAATAAATGAAATAGAATTGGGAATGGAGATTGTAAGGGGGTAAAAGAAGAATAAGTATAAACTGTTGCTTTTCAAGATGATTTTTTTATTTTTATTTTTATTTTTTTATATAGAAATTTGGGATGTGTGCTTTGGGAAAAAAAATATTATTTTGTTGTAAAATCAAAGTTCAAAGATCGAATGATAAGAAAGCTAATTTTTTTTCGAAAAACAATAAAAATAACATAAATTAAAACTTATAACCACATAAATAGTTCTTTTATCAAGCTCATATTTCCATTATTTAAAAAGAAAGTCAAACCCACATTTTACATTGAGAGCTGTCCAATTGGATGTCATTCAAGTTGAACTATGATTATTTAAACCCGTTAAATATTAACTAGAAAAAAATGCAAGCAAAAGAAAAAAGAAGAATTAACATCGGATTGTTTATGCCCAATATGATATACTTGGTTTTGATACTAACTGAAAGTTCGACACTTTATGTACAACAAAGAGGGAGATGATATGAACACCTCAAGGACTCAACAACTCTTGCAAGTAGCAAAAACAAATACATCAATAATAAACATGCAAATAAATAGGAAGAATATAACAACCGGTAAATCATAGATACAAATATGCAAATATGAAGAAAGAATAACAACTAGATATACACACAATAGATAAGTCAAGAAAGAAGTAAAAAAATGTTTTCAATCACAATTAGTACCTTCTATGTATGAACAAATTTGGTAATCACTTTAATTGTACTAATGGTACATGCAAGCATACATGACTTACTATTATAATGTGGAAAACCCACATTAGATCTAATATCTAGTTGGTAACATCCGTGGGTTGCTAAGTACATTCACCTAACAATTCACTATAAGTAAATCAACAGTTTACAACTAAATAAATATAACACTTATATCACAATCAGTTGGAACAACACGCTCAACTATGCCTAAGCTGCCTCCACTGATGTGTTCATAGCAACTACAATCTAAATCAGTCAAACTTTACTCAGGAGCTCCACCATCACATGATGTAGCACAATAACCACATGTGGTATGGTTATAAATTCGTGAAGAAAATTAGATTTCTTGAAAGTAAATCTAAAATGGTGGAATAAGGAGGAATTTGGTGATTTGAAAGAAGAAATTTTATGGAAGATACCATTTTCTTTTTGGATAAGTGTCAACAAGATGGATGTTTCAATGAACCAATGAGATCTGAACTAAAGAATTTGAAATTACAGATAAAAGATTTAATTGTGCATGAGGAAATTTTTTGGAGGCAAAATCTCGAGCTACTTGGATTAAGCAGGGCGATGAAAATTCAATTTTTTTATTGTTGCTAATGGGAGGAAGAAAAGAAATTTGATTGAAAAGAAAGATGGGACAATTATTGTAGATGATATAAAAATTGAAGTAGAAGTTTTGAGTTTCTTAAAAAGTTATACTCGGGAAAAGATAGGCGATGACCGCTAAGTCATGGTCTTGATTGGGGATACTTACTAGAGGAAAGGAAAAGTTTGATGGAAAGGCCTCTTGAAGAAAATGAAATAAGGGAAGTTGTTTTTGAGTGCTCGAAGGAGAGGGCTCAAGGTCCTGGTGGTTTTAACTTTGCTTTTTTCCCCTTCGTCGTAACAATTGGAGATATGGAAGAGGATTTGTTGGAGGTTTTTAAGGAGTTCTTCATGGGTGGTATAGTTAACAAAAATAATATGCTACTTTGTTAACCTAATTTCGAAGAAAGATAATGCTTTGAGAGTAAAGAATTTTATGCCTAATAGCTTGGTTAATAGCTTATACAAGATAATTGTTAAGGTTTTATCTCTTAGGTTGAGAAAAGTGCTTGATTCTATTATTTTTTTTCGAACAAGCAACTTTTGTGAAAGGGAGAGAAATTTTGGATGTTGTTCTAGTCGCTAATGAGGTTGTTGAAGAGTATGGGTAGGCTAAAATAAGGAAGCTTTGATTTTTAAGATAGACTTTGAAAAAACTTATGATCATGTTGAATGGATTTTTTAGATTTTGTGTTGAAAAAGAAGATTTGGGGAACGATTGAAGAGTTAGATTAAGGGTTGTCTAAGCTTTATGAACTTTTTACTGATTAGTAATGGAAAGCATAGAGGGCTTTTCGAGGCTTTAAGAGGGTTGAGGCAAAGAGATCCTCTTTTGCCTTTTCTTTTTGTATTGGTTATTGATGGATAGAGTAGATTGTTGGAAAGAGCAAGCGGATCAATTTGGTGGAAGGTCTAATGTTAAGGCAAACGTAATTAGAGTCTCTCATCTCCAATTTGTTGATGATACTATTTTCTTCTTCTCTGGTGATGAAAAGTTTGCTAATTTGATTAAGGTGATTGCATTGTTTTGTTATATATGGGGTTTGTAGTTAAATCTGACCAAAAGTTATATCTTAGGTATTAATTGTGTTGAAGACAAAGTTGTCTTCTTAGCTATCTCTTAAATATTAGGGTTTTCCTCTTGGAAGCAATACAAGAGTTGCACATTTTTGGTTACCAGTTATAGAAAGGTTTGAAAAAAGATTAATAGGATGGAAGAGAGCCTTTTCTCTAGAGGGGGCAGGTTAACTTTCATAAACTCAACTTTGTCAAGTCTTTTAATTTTCAAAATTCTAATGGGAGTGGTAAAGAGAATAGAAAAACTAACGAGGAATTTTCTTTAAAAATGTGTTAGTGAATAAAGTAAAAGTAACCTAGTAAATTGGGAGATGGTACAAAGACCGAAGAAAAAAGGGGGTTAATCATTGGGAATATTATTGCAAGAAACAAAATTTTGTTAGGCAAGTGTGTTTGGAGATTCCCACTCGAAGAAAACTCTATATGTTGAATGAGAATTAATGGTACAAAAGTAATGAATAATACAAAAGTAAGTATTGGTTGAATGAGAATGAATAGGATGCGGGCTATGGTTTGCAAGGCGGTGCACGTAGTCCTTGGATGGTAATTGTTAAAGGAGTTTAATTTTTTCTTTTCTAATTTGAGTTACAAAGTGGAGAATGGAGTAAAAATTTGATTTTGGGAAAATTCTTGGTTGGATGGTGGGTCTCTTTCTTATTCAATGTTGTATAATCTTTGTTTTGGATAAAATGTCCCAATAAGCATGTTTTCTCCGTAGGGTTGGAATATCAAATTTGAGAGGTGAGTGGTCCTTGTAATCCTATAACTATGTAATTTATATATTTTAGTCTTATAAGTCCTATAATTTAAAAATATGACCAATTAAGTCAAAATTTTCAAAAGTTGTGATTTTTTTTAAAATAAAATGGGATTATATATTTTATTAATAAAAATTAAGAAAGAAAGAAGCATCCTTTCCATTTCTTTCCTCCCTCTCCCTCTTTTTTTCTCTCACTATTCTGTAACCATTATTTTATTAATAAAAAATAAAATTGAGAAAGAGTGAATAGGAGAGAAAGAATGAGTGAAGGGAATGAGAGAAGGGATAGAGAGAGAGAAAGAGTGAAGGGAATGAAAGAAAGGAAGAGGAAGAGAGAGGAGGGGAAGGGATGCTTTTTTCCTATATTTTTTAATTTTTTTATTAATAAAATATATAATTTTTATTTTATTTTTGAAAAAAATTAAATTTTTGAAAATTGTCTTAATAGTTCATTGAAGTTCACCTAAAAAATTACCGGACTAAAATATATAAATCACAAAGTTATAGGACCTGAAGGACCCAATACTGAATGAGAAGTTGATTTTGTAAGTTTGATGTTAGGTTTGGAAGGAGTAACTATCAAAACTTACATTATTAGTAAAAGAATATGGATTAATGACTCATTTTTCTAATTCGGTTCGGTTTACTAGTATGTTTGTCCATTCCTACCATATTTTATTCTTTTGTAACTGTAAAACTCAGAATTCACTCTTATTCTTTTATTCAAAGACATTACCTATTTATATACAAAGTTAGAGACAATCTTAGGTGACATACACTTAATACACAACTAAGACACCTAATAGACAACTAATATATTCACCTAGTGTTAGACACCTTATACACACACAACTAATCATCTTTGACACTCTCCCTCAAGTTGGAGCATAGATATTAATCATGCCCAACTTGTTACAAAGATAATCAACCCGAACCCTACTTAAAGCTTTCGTGAAGATATCTCCTAGTTGTTCTCTAGTCTTCATATATCCTGTAAAAATCAAACCTTGTTGAATTTTCTCGCGAACAAAATGACAATCAATTTCAATGTGTTTAGTTCGCTCATGGAATATAGGGTTAGAAGCAATATGAAGAGCAGCTTGGTTATCACACAACAATTTCGCTGGTACTGAAGTTTTAAGACCTACTTCATCCAAGAGCTGATATATCCATATTATCTCAGACGCAGATTGTGCCATAGCCCTACATTCTGACTCTACACTCGATCGTGACACAACATTCTATTTCTTACTTTTCCATGAGACCAAATTTCCTCCAATGAAAATACATTAGCCTGATGTTGATCTTCTATCCGCTTTGGAACCTGCCCAATCTGCATCTGAAAAACATTCAATATGAGTATGTCCATGATTTGTATACAAGATGCCACGTCTAGGTGTTCCTTTCAAGTAACACAAAATTTGCTCTAACGCTGTCCAATGATGAACTATTGGGGATGACATAAATTGGCTAACAACACTGACTGAATATGTAATATCTAGATGAGTCACGGTAAGGTAATTTAGCTTTCCAACCACTCTTCGATATCTCTCAGAATCTTTAAAGAGTTCTCCATCTCCTGTAAGGTGGATGTTCGGAGTCATTGGAGCACTACAAGGTTTTGCTCCTAATTTTCCTGTCTCCGTTAATAAGTCCATGACATATTTTCTTTGAGATAGAAAGATACATTTTTTACTCCTTGTGACTTCAACACCAATAAATATTTTAGCATCCCCAAATCTTTCGTATGAAACTGAGTATGTAGGAAAGACTTAAGAGATGAAATTCTCGTAGTATCACTTCCAGTAATAACAATGTCATCTACATACACAACTAAAAGAATGATACCAGCTTCTGATTGTTTGTAGAACACAAAATGGTCAGACTTGCTTTTCATCATACCAAACGTTTCTATAGCTTGACTAAATTTTCCAAACCAAGCACGAGGACTCTGTTTCAAACCATACAAAGATTTGCGGAGACGACAAACGTGCCTAGACTCCCCCTGAGCAACAAAACCAGGAGGTTGTTCCATAAACACCTCCTCTTGAAGATCACCATGAAGAAAAGTATTCTTGATATCTAGTTGATGCAAAAGCCAATGGTGAGTAGCTGCCATAGAAATAAACAACCGAACAGATGTCAATTTAGCAACAGGAGAGAAAGTGTCAGAATAGTTTACTCCATAGGTTTGAGTATATCCCTTGGCAACAAGACGGGCCTTTAATCGAGCAATTGACCCATCTGGATTAACCTTAACTGTGAACACCCATTTGCATCCGATAGCCCGTTTCCTTGAAGGTAAATCAACCAAGTCCCAAGTACCATTGTCATCCAATGCATTCATTTCCTCGATCATTGCATGATGCCAACCAGGATGAGATATAGCTTCATGAACAGTTTTAGGGATAGAAATAGAATCAAGGGAAGCAATAAAAGAGTAAGAGGAAGACGACAAGCAATTATATGAAACAAAAGAAGAAATAGGATAAGTACATTGACGTTTACCTTTGCGTAATGCAATAGGAAAATCATTGTTCAGGACTGGATCTGATGACGAAGGAGCAGGTGCAGGACATGAATCAGAAGGTCTATGTCTGGAGTATACTTGAGTTATAGGAGGCTATGGGCGGGTCGAAAACGAGGTTCGGATGATGTGATAGAATAGACTAACAAATCGTCATCCTCGCTTGACGCGGCCACCGAGGAGGAGAAAGACGAAAAATAGGGTGTGTCTTCCCGTAAAGGTAACATCAATTGAGACAAGATATTTGTTAGACTAGGATAATAGCATACTATAACCTTTTTGGAGACGAGAATAACCAAGGAAGATACAACGAACTTGGGATCTAATTTAGTAACATGTGGATGAACATCCGAACAAAACAAGTGCTTTACCAAATATCACAGGTCGGCCAAAATTAGTGACTTATTTGGAAACAAGATTTTGTAAGGAATCTCGCACATGAAGAACAGATGAGGGCGTACGATTAACAAGAAAACATCTTTGTTGAAATTGCATCGGCCGAAAAGGTTTGAAATATTCATTTGAAATAATAAGGCACGTGCGGTTTCGAGAAGATGTACGTTAACTACGTTCGGCCACTCCGTTTTGAGATGGAGTATCAACCAAAGTTTCATGAAGTATGCCATTTTGAACCATATAAGATTGAAACAAAGCTTATGTATATTCTTTGGCATTATCAACTTGAAATGCAATTGAAACATTAAATTGAGCTTTAATCTCGACCTGAAAATCTTGTAAAAAATAGAAAAGCAATTCATAACGACTCTTCATTAAATATAACCAAGTTACAAAGAATAATCGTCCCGCAAAGTAACAAAATACTTAAATCCAGGTTTAGACAAAATAGGACAAGGATCCCGAACATCGAGAATGAACTAATTTCAAAAGGAACACTAGCACGTTTATTAACTCTTGGATTTGAATTAAGGCGATGATGTTTTGCAAATGTGACAAGACTATGATCTAATGAAGACACGCACTAAGCGAGGCAAAGTTTCTTCGGTGAAGGAAGAGATGGATGACCGATCTATGATGTGCCTCGAAGGGAGAGGTTACAAGAAACTGACAAATTTCAATATTGGTGTGTCGGGAATATAGAGGCCTCAGGACTACGTGTCGCTTTACGATAGTCTTCGTCGTAAGATCTTGAAATAAGCAACGATCGTAGAAAAATGAGATGTGATTAAGATTACGAGTAAGGTGACTTCTGAGAGATCGAATTAAAGGATAAGCTAGGTAAATGTAAGACGGACGACAAAGGAGTGGGAGTAATGATGCGGACCGAGAACACGAGATGGTGACCCGGCTAAGATGCTTGATGAGGTAGAAGTGTGTGGTGAAGAGTAGAAAGAGACTAGAATTACCGTCGTATGATCTGTGGCACGAGAATCAATAACCCATTTGGAAGATGAGAGAAAATAAGACACGTATTTGATTTACAGATCGACGATAGCGGTGATAGAGGGTGATGAAGACCTTAGTGATTTTGATCTTGTGAGAACTTGGTAAATTCATCTGTGAGAGATAGAGGCGATTTTTCGAGTATCGAAGTGGATGCAATATGGTAGAGTGACCTTTTTGATGCTTGTCTTGAAGCTTCTACATTACGTGTTTCGTATGTCTGGTTTGTGACAATAGTGACATACAATATCTCAGGAATCTGTGGTAATTAGAGTTTCAAACCGTCTTGAGCCTCCTTTGTTCTGTTCATATAGGTTGGCCGTCGTACTTTCGTAATTATTACTTGTATAACGAAGTACCATTTAATTGAAGCGGTGGAGGTGGAGTGCACTTACATGCTGAAGTACTCGACTAAACACCTCTTGTAAAGGAGATCTCGAGAACCGAGAAGAACTTGGGACTTAACGGTCTCGAAAGTAGAGGAAAAAGCAGCAAGAAAACTTCATGGCCGCCATTTGTTCCGTTGGCTTTGTTGAACCTTGACATCGAGCTAAAGGCATCACTATTGAGCTCATAGAAATTAGTTTAAATTCCATAAAATAATTTGTGAGTGGTAGTCTTGTTTTGTCTGCACGGTAAAATGCTTTGCATACCTCGTATATGCGAGAAAGATTTCCACTTACGAATATAAGAAATCCAAATAATCCGTCAATTCCTTAACAAATTACAATGATTGATCAAGTCGATTACATTCTTTGTCGATAGAATTCGAATCTGCGAAATAGCGAGCATCGTCTACAAGCCATGTCTGCTTTGAATCATCTTTAGGAAGATCATTAGTCAAATGAGTATCTTTTTCGATATTTTTAAATAAATTCGAATGGTCTTCTCGAAGCGAATAATTCGAACCATTGAGCTTATGGTGTGATTTTAGGCATCACGGGCACCGTATTCGTTACAACATTAGCTTTCTTTTAGCCATAGTTCTTACAAGCGACAAGACGGCGAGCAAGCAGAACAAACAAAATCCAAACACGCGGCGACGAACACGCGGCGAGAACACAAAATTGGAAGAATCAAGCACAGACAATCCTGGCCGATGATGCAGAACCACCGCTAGATGACGTAGGGAACGGCGGAGAGGCGACACGAGGTCGACGAGAGAAGGGTGCCGCACGGACGCGATGTCCACGCGGCCGGTGCGTGGGGGTGGCGAGAGAAAGTCGCGGTGGCGCATGTGGCCCACTCACGGCTCGTCTGGTGATCGGACTTCAGGGTTTGGCCGATCGGTGGTTGTTCTTCCCCCTTGTGCCAGCTGTGAGACGTGTGGAAATTTTGACAAAAAGTCGCAATGACGCGTCTGGCTCACTCGCGGCTCGTCTGGTGGCCGGATGTCGGGGTTTGGTTGGTCGGCGGCTGTTCTTCCTCCCTGTGCCGACGGTGAGAAAAAAATGCACTCCTAAAAGGTGTTCCAAGTTGTAACTCAATAATGCACCAAATCCTAATTTGTGTTTACACAAAATCAGCCCCTAATTTTTACGGAAAAAAAATTCTCAAATTTTGTAACCCAAATGCTCTGATACTATGTTATATAAACTCAATGCCTAACTCAACCCAATAAGATCTCATTGAGTTAAGGGTTGCCCACACTTATAAACTGCACTACAACTGAACAATGTGAGGGGCCCTAAGTTCATCGTGGTTTGTGGCCTTCGTTGCTCCTGTCCGATGTGAGGGGGGGTGTTGAAGGATTGTATTGTCCCACATCGACTAGGCGTTTAGCTGTAGTGCAGTTTATAAGCACGGACAACCCTTAACTCAATGAGATCTTATTAGGTTGAGTTAAGCCTTGGGTTTATATAACAGTAACTTTTATATATAAATATATTATGTTATTAAAAAAAAATCTATGAATTATGTATTATTAAATTTTAATTAATCCATACTATTAATTATTATTTTATTATCTTTTATATTATTAACTCATTAAATTATAACATTAGAGTTTTAAAAATTCATACACCTTGAATGCAAAACCCATGCAAATGAAGTTTTAATTTTTTTTTGTAAAAGTAACACACTTACATGTATAATGACGAGATTCGAATACATGCCCACAAATCACTCATGAGAAAAATATAACATTTGCACTGTAAGATAATTGGTAAGTATGTTTTGAATCTTATAACTATTATAAAATAGTTAGTTTACATGTTTGTAAAAGACTATTTTAGAGTTAGTTTGCATGTTTGTTTGTAAAAGACTATTTTAATCCTAACAATGACATTTAAAGTTGATCGGTAAATCATAGCCAGCCTCATTCTCTATCCATTTTTACATTACCCATTATATATATATATATATATAGTTAGTTTACATGTTTGTTTGTAAAAGACTATTTTAATCCTAACAAGGACATTTAAAGTTGATCGGTAAATCATAGCCAGCCTCACTCTCTATCTATTTTTCCATTACCCATGTTATATATATATTAACTAGGGACTTTTAGGCTTATGCAAACTTTTGACATTCATGAAACAAGAACCACCATCTCTATATCTTTCTCCATAATCCCTCTTATAATTATAAATGATATTAACTCAAGACAAATACCTTATGCAAACTTTTGACATTTTTCAATCATAAATCATTAAGTCCCATTAACAATAATTATGATCTCTATCTCTTTTCTATAATATCTCTCTCATAATTATGAATCAATTACTCATACTTTTAAGTAAAATGTAAAATAAATACCCTTTGTATTTTGCAAATTTTTGGCCTTTTTTATAGTGAATTAATAGAATAAAGCGAACTAATAAATTATGCGGTTATAACCTTCTAAAGAAGATATAGAACTTCCACTTATACTCATTAAAAATGCAATATAATTGGCCCATAATTGTGTAATTTTACAATATTTGATTTATTTTAAGCTCTTAAGAATAAAAAATGTTGAATATGTTAGTATCTTTGTTTCTCCCCATTGATTCTTAATATCATTTGATATGTATAATCTTTTTTTTTCTTTCTTATTTTTAAGATTTTCATAAAGAAATTTTAGGTTACAAGCACTAGGGTAAAAATTTGTTATAATACATTGGATGATAACTATGTTAGAATGTGAAGTTGATATCTAAATTAAATATGTAAACTAATAGTAGCAAGTATAGTAAGTTTGTTATGGTTAGTTATATTACATATTATGTAAATATTAGATTAAAACTTTTCAAAATTGTAAAATGTTACGTGTGGCTTGAATTGGAAAGCTAATAAAATAAAACCATTAGTAATGAATAGTTTATGTTCAATAAGTTTTATTATCTTTAGGTGGTGTTTGGTTCACAAAATAAAATCGAAATATGAATGGAATGGAAATTTTTTTGTTTGGTTTGACCACTGGAATAAAAAAAAGAATCATTATTACAATATTTGATTTACAATTGGAATGGAATGAAAAATACTATATATTACCTTAATATTCCTATATTTAGTAAAGTTTAAATAATATCATTTAATTATTATTTTTTCGTTAGATAAAATACATTATTGAAATAATTATTTTTTTAAATAATTATTACTTGAAAAGAAAATATATTATTAAAATTATTATATTTCTAAATAGGGTTTAGGGTTTTGTGGTTTAAGATTTGGGATTTAGGGATTTGAGATTTAAGGTTTAGGGTTATATTTGTGGGTTAAAGTTTAGGGTTAAAATTATTATTTTTCCAAATAGGCTTTACGGTTTAGGGTTTTGGGATTTGAAATTTAGGATTTAGGGTTTATGGTTTTGGGATTTGGGGTTTAGGGTTATATTTGTGTGTTAAGATTTAGGGTTAAAATTATTATTTTTCTAAATATGGCTTCAGGATTTGGGTTATATTTGTGGGTTAAGATTTAGGGTTAAAATTATTATTTTTCTAAATATGGCTTCAGGATTCAGGGTTAAGTGATTTAAGGTTTAGGGTTTTGGGATTTGGGATTTGGATTTAGGGTTATATTTGGGTTCGTGGTAAAATTGAAAAAAAAAATGATATGAGAATGAAATCATGATTCCTTAAGGGGAAAAAGGAATTCTGATTACTTCTTTTTTAGGAATCGATTCCATTTTTTAGCCCAACCAAATACAAAAATGGAAGGAATCAATTATGATTCCATTCCATTCCATCCAATCAATTATAACATTAATGTTTTAGCATGTATTTCACTGTATATATATATGCAAATGAAATTTTTAGAAATCAACTCAAGAAGAAACATTTAAAATTAAAAGATTTCTATGAGAGAGAGACTTTGAGAGTTGAGAATTTTTGAGAACTCTATTTTATAGTTCTATTCTTTCTCATAATAGAGATTGTTTGCCAGCTATATTTTGTAAGGTTAATACTCTCCACCAAATTCCTTTTTTTCCCAACATAAAATATATGAAAGGGTTAAGATAAATTTTATATATTAAGACAATGGTTTTTAACGAATTTTAGAAGTTGAAATAAATTATAATTTGTTTCAATAATTCAAGTATAGAATTACGTATATTAAAATATTTAATAATGTGTAAATCGTTATATTGTAATATTTATTTTCAAAAATTAGTTTACAGAACTTGTAACTTTTATTATATCCCAAATTTAAAAATATTTAATGACATTATTTAAAATGGATATAACGTGAAGTACTTTAGGTGCAAGGCACGTAATATTGACTAGATTAGCTTTGAAACTTAATAATCCTGTTAGAGTAAGAAGGAAACAATTTATAAATATAATATTCTCAAATACTTTCGCTCAAGCTTGACATAGATAGCTTGGACAATAAGAGAACACTAATAATAATAATTGACAGAATAGACAAACTAAAAACAGCCACAATCACTTGAATCTTGCATAGTTGCTTGGGCAGTCCATTTGTTATTGAACTTCAACCACTATCAGAATGAGCTCCAAATATGTCTTGGTACACTATAATGAGGATAATTACATATAAAATTGAAGTAATGAATCACAACAGAGAGTTTTAAAGATAGCCTCAAATAGATGATAGAGTAATGATGCACTAAAGAGTATTGGCCAAATTTTGGTAGACAAAGTAAGAACTTGATTTTATCGAGCACAGAAAGGGAGATGCAGTAAGTTCCTCCTTAAAAGTGTAGGGAGATATAGTGTGACCCTTTGAACACATGGCAAAAATTAACAGTAAGTAGTGTAGTAAAGCACGAATCTGATCGAGCACAAGAACATAAAAGGCCCTAAAGGCCCTTCAATCAGGCAGACTAACAAAATGATATTTCAGAAAATAAAGTGACCAAACAAGAGAATCGAGTCGAAACAAATCTGAACCACTGTGGACAAATGAAATAGAAACCTGATTTATAGCATATTACTTATTTTATTAAGAATTATTCATTCCTGGTTGTTGGTTATTTGTTTTTCAAATAAGATGAGAATAACCTGTAGTTTTTATTATTTTCAGGGATTAGTTGGTCATATTTTCTATGTTCTTTTCACAGCTGTTTTAGCCGTACACACTATATAATCCTAGTTTGTATTTGCTTTTGTCATCAAATATTTGTCAAAGCTTTCCTCCCTAATGGGAGAGAGGAGCATGACTAGGAAGGTATTACAGAAGCTTCAAGGAATGGAAAGAATCCGCACTTATACCCCATGTAAAATAAAAATATGAACATATATATAATGACAAGAAAGCTGATAATCTCCATTAGGTTTCATTGATGGTAATAAAGCAGTACACTAAGTTTATAGAAAACTGTCACACGATAAACCCTAGATAGACTTGGAACCCTAATAGACTAATAATGAAACAATATATTAAGTAAAATCCCAGCTAATAATAATATAAATATCTGAATGATAAAGTAAGTTCAAATACTAAATAAAAGATATAATCGTAAAGATACTAACTAGTTAATTAAATGAAAAAAAACATTATCCTTGACTCCCAATCAATTCTCCAACCTTTTTTTAAGTAGAGTGAGGGGTGTGTTATAAGTGTGCGTATTCAGCAATATGGTGTGTGAGAAAAAACAATAGGATGTTCTGCAATGATGTATGATTGGCTTAGGATAAAGAGCGATTTTGCTATATAGTGTAATGCAACCTTTGAGTTGGAAAGCTGGATTTTCTGCCATTAAATTTTGCTTAAATCTTGCTGAAAATGATACTTTTTCTAAATTTTAAAATATAGGTTGGATTTGCGAAAGCTTGACTGAATAATTGTCTGCTAGATTTTCACAATGAGTGAGAAATAGGAATTCCTGTTATGGGGAACCCTAATAGTCATTCCCTTAACGATGAACAGACATGTTAAGAAAGTCAATTACCAGTCAGTTTAAGGGTGTGGGGATCAACCAACAATTAGATTGTTGTGTTTATATTTACAAATAAACTTTACAAGGGGCCAGGGGATTCTGATCTGTCAGTACTGATTTTATTGAAGTTCTAGCTCAGCTTCCTCTGATTTTTCTCCCTCTTATCACATTGTATTTTATTCATAACATGATTTTCATACATGCTTTGACCTTTAATCATCTATTGCTATGCTTACAAAATTGACAAAAAAAAAATGACAACAAATTATGATCGGATATAATAAATTGAGGAAATGTAGACAGTTTTTGAGAAGATCGAAGGTACAGATTGTGGCTGAAACTGCCCAGGCAGCATGCTTCAATATTGATATTTTATTGTTGCTTATTTGTCTCAATTGCAGCCTCTAAAGTGGGAGCTCAAGCAAAAACCAGGGATTAGTCCTCCACGTGGAGGGTTTAGACCTGATGATCCCAACCAACAAATAGTTGCTGAGGACATATTTGATGAGTACGGAGGTTAGTATCTTTTTTTTTTTTTTCTTCCTCACAATCTCTTTATCCCATTTTGTCTTCAACAAATGTTCCCTTCCAAATTGTAGGTTTCCTTAATGGGAATAACGTGCCAGAGTTGTTGGCCAGTTTTTCAGCCAATCCCGAGAAGAAGTTTAAAAAAAAGAGCAAGCTCAAAAAAGAGCTGCTGTCATTTGGAAGTGGAGCATCAGAAGACGACTTCTCTCTTTCAAAGGATGGAGATAAGAGATTGAAGAAAAAAAAACACAAGAAGAAAAAGAAACGAAATCATTCAGAGTCAAGTTCATCTGACATTTTAGTGTCTGGCAGGCACAACGAAAAGAGCAGTCACAAGTATCCTTATTCATCAGATGATTCCGATGCTCACAAACATCACCTGAAAAAAGATGGGCACAAACACTCTTATTCATACGAAGGTTATGATTATGATAGGCATTGCAGAAGCCTCAACCACTATAGGTATCATAGGGGTGGGGGGAGCAGACACAAATGTTCCTTTTCATCTGAAGAGTCTTATTCTGATGGCCAACCTAGAAGTAGAAAGGGCAAGCCAAAGCTTTCCCACCCATATCAAGATTCTGATGTTGGGAGTCATTATAAAAGTGCCAAGAGCAGACACAAGAGTCACCATTCGCATCAGCCCATTGATTCTGACTCTGAGTGGCGTGATACAAGTAGACATCGAAATAGGCATCACCGATAATGAGGGGCGTCATAGTAGTAGACACAGCTTTGGTCATCAGTTAGTTCTTATCAGAGTGAGATTTTAGTGAAATTGCATGTGTTCATTTGATTATAGGGAGCAGATCTAAATCCTAAAATGCTTAAGGACAACTGTTACACAGGATGCCATGAAGTTTTCAATATGATAGGGAGCTATTATCCTACAATGTAAAATGGGTCGAATGGGCACGATAAAAGCTATACTGCTGACACATCTTGAAAGGACACGCTAAAGATTAATTCATTATTTTTCTTATAATAATTGTTTTGTTGATTGTAATATAGCTTAAGGGTTGAACTCGCAAATGATTACTAACAATTTTATTTCTAATTACTGGCGTGTTTTGGGTTGATTGTGAAAAGACAAAATTAACATAAAAATAAAGAAAATAATGAAGTACAATTTTTTAGAGCAAATAATAAGAGAGATGTGATGATGGGTTATTCTCACGGCTAATCTACAATTGAATTAATTAAATCACGAATTGAAATTGATTTTTTAAATCTTATCAAATTTATAATTTAGAACCTTCTTGAATTTGTAACTTTAATTTTAAAAATCTTAAACAGCTTAGGATATTATAATTTTTATTTTAGTGTAATTGATTAATAATTTAAATCTTTAATAACTTAAAATTATAATTATTAAATTTAATTTACTTATTGTATTATAATCAAAAAAGAAAATAACTAAATTAGACAATATTAAATTCATTAATAATCTTTAATTTAAGTATTCAATACTAATTGTAATAGAAATCACAATTTGTTACTTCAATTAGAAGAACTAATAATTTCATACTAAACTTAAACTAATTGTACAATTTCTCACTTCATTAAGGAGAATTAGTAATTTCATACTAAATTTATGATTTGGTAATAAAATTTTAAATATAATAAATTATTTGATCACTTTAATTCATAATATGTAAGTTTTTAATATTCAAACATAGAATTGAATTCATTAAAATTCAAGAATTAAAATAAAAATAAAATATGATGTTAAATTAATCGAATTATAATTTAAGCTGGAAAATTATCTACAATCGTAACAAATAATTTAACTAGATATAAAATTTATTAAATCATTAAAATAACTAAATAAGAGAGATAAAAGACAAGAATATGATTTTGAAGAAATGGAGCCAAATCATTCAATTTCACCGATTGTCAACTTTATTCTTCAATCTCCCTCAAAAAAATTTCAGATTGCACAAAATTTGAATTCTTTCAATTTTTATATATTTCTGTTGTTGAGCTTAGAATGGGATTTCTATTTGGTATTTAAATGGAAAAAAATTAGAATTTTGGGGCTAGACAAATTGGAGTCGTTGGATGAAATAAATTTGATGGTGTGTGCTATGTCACGTGACAACTAAAGGAATTAGGATGTGAACATGATTGGCGACATGTGAGGCATGTGTTGGGAGAGGACTTGGATGGATGGTGTAGTTTGATGAGGCATTGGGATCTAAGCAACCGACACATCAATCGGTGAAGCTAGGTCATACGGCATAGGTGGGGAAAAATGATGATGTGTTGGTGGATTTTTTTCTAAGTAAATCCACAGCCCATTTGAGCACATCAACATGTAAGTTAAATTAATAAAAAATCTACAAAATCCCAAAAAATATAAAAATTCACATTTTCTCAAAAAATAAAAAATAAAAAATTTATATCCTACAACAACACTAAAATAATTGTAAATGTAAAGGAATCGACATAAAAATTTATAAAAGATCATGTATCACACTCTTATATACTAACTTTTTGTTAATCTTTAAGCAAAGTCAAAACTCAGAATTGAGAGTATATTTTCTAACATTTCATCTAAGTACCTTAACAATACTTTGTCTCAAACTAATGAATATTAGATATTATCTTTAGTCATTTATTTGTTCTAGCTATTATATAATAATTATACTTAACGTGTGTATGATATAACATTAATCAACAATAGTCAAACCATGTAACTTAAACAAGTTAGAACATTATTCCTCCCTATAATTCATTGTATTTTTTTTTTAGAATTGAGACACCATAGGCTTGTATTTAAAATTGTATATCCACTCACTAGAAATATTGCTCAAAATTTAAATATCTTTCATTTGGTTGAAATGAGATTAGGCTTGTTGGTTCAATAAATTGAAAGAAAAGGAAAAAAAAAAACTAAAGTCTATTAGTACATAAAAAGAAATAGATTTACAAATAATATTATCTTAAGACAAGCATATCAACAAAATATGGTCAAATTTCATTACTTTGGAACCAAAAAACATTATTGGCTTTTTTTTCTTTTCTTTTAGCTAATATATTCTGATACATAACAACTTTTTATATTTCTTTTTAGCTTGTTCATTTATTATTATTATTATTATTATTATTATTATTATTATTATTATAGGATACATGTTATAGCATTATAGGATACATATTGTAGCATGGCTATTTTGTATATGTTGCATATTTAATTAATTATAGTACAATTGATACTCTTATATCTTATTATAGCATTTGTTTTATAGAATTCATTATCTTTTTGTGCAATTCTACTTATTATTGAACTATATAATATGACCAATGTGTTTAGTTCAAAAGGTCAGGAGTGAGAATAAACAATTGACTCATGTAGGCTCAAATTAGTTTACTAAAATGGATTGTTTTTATAGGACAATTTTGCCAAAGAGGATATAACTATTGCTTTATTCATTTTTAAGAAATATATTTAGCATTCATCTTGATAAACTTATCTATCATATTCATTAAAATTATAGCAAATTTTAAAGAATTCACAATATTTTTCATAAGTTTAAGCACATAATTTTTCTATCATTAACTTAGTTATTATGCATGCAAGTTTTGAGTAAAATTATTAAAAATAACACTTATTTAGAAACATGGTCAAGACACTATTAATATCTATCATTATTTGAATACCAACATTATTTAGCTAATTGGACCACAAATGCAAGAAAATAAAGAGAAAATATGTTACTATTTCCAAGCTTGTCTAGTAGTCCTATCTCTCATAAGGAATGCAATAAACAAGTACTATAAAAGAAAAAAAATTATGCTACCTAGAGCATACTAATCTTAAAACATGGGATAATACCAATAATATTCACAAGCTTTGAAATAATATCACAAATATCTTTAAGATTTCAAAATATCATAAATATCCCCAAACTTAATGAAAATGAATAGTGATCTTTTATACATAAAAATGAAAGAAATAATAGAAAATAAAAAAATAATAGAGATAGAAGCATAAGATATCTCATGATATTTTCACAAGAAATGGTAATTAGAAAAAATAAAGTTGAAGAAATTGAAAAAAACAAGATTAAATCTTAAGGAAGAAGATTGATTTAAAGATTCATCATTTTCAAAAATAACAAAAATATTTTCAAAAAACCATATAGTTTATTATGTAATAAGTATAAAAAAAATAAGTATTAATATTACAAACACAACAAGAAGGTATAATATGCCATTATTTGATAAAGAAATCATTATAGATAAAAGTACATTTTAGAGAGAGAATTGATACACTAATGAATTAGTAGTGCTAGATAGTAGAATAATAAATAGAAATATGTTTTATTAGGAATGATTTACAGAAACCTATGCTACTAAAAATTAAAACTCATATAATTAATGATAATAAATTAAACCAAGTATTTAATTTAGCTTATGAATTTTAAAGAGGAGATTTAATAAAAGAAGAAAATCATTCATTTTTAGTACACTATATACTAGGATATTTATTAACAAACAACCATAATAGTTCAATAAATGGACAATATGAATTCATAGAAATAGATAAAACTTTATAAGAAATTGAGCAAATAATAAAACTATAAATATTAACATACTTTGAATTACTAAAAGAATGAACCTTAGATTTTAAAGAAAAACTAATATATGAAAGTTTACGTTTATAAATCTTGAAGAAAAAACCTCTAACAAAGAAAGAGATAAGTAAAAAAAAAATGAAAGTATTAATCCACTACAAAATACTAGGAAGAAATGATACCATTATATTTTCCAATAATATTTAAAGATAAACTACATGATATAGAATTATATTTTAATGGAAGCTAACAATCATATCATGTATTAGCACAACTACTATATGCTCAATATAAGCTAGTGTTTCTCATTTGAGCCATGTGCTCACACTCATGTGCTTACTTCCACATGTGCCCTTTCAAGCTTTGCTATTAGCAATTGTATCACGAAGCTTTTCACTGTAAGTGTAAATATATGTACCTAATGTATAAGAAATGCATATAATAAATGAAATACATTGAATTACTAAGGTTATTCTCTTAATCTTTAATGGCTTTATTCATCACTTCATTGTGACTTTCATCCAAGATATATCGTAATGATTGACATTTTTTTATAACGTAAACAAGTTCAAATTCTTGATCATCCTTTATGAATTACACCATTTAAATTAAAATTTTAATTTATTTAGCTATATAAATTATAAAAATAATTCATTTTTTCGTATTCATAAAATAAATTTTATATATCTGATAACTCTATAAAAGTAGAGTCATTAACACACTTTTTTATTTAGTATTTACTTTTTTTTATTCAATAAATACTATTTTTGAGGCTAAAAATATTAAAATATAATTTTTTTAATGAAAATGGGTGAAAATCTAATTTTTGGAATTTTTAATGCAAGACCAATAAGAAGCTATCACGTGTCCTACCACATAAGCAAAGGAGTTGATTGGGTAAGCGAGGTGGACCCTATGCAAGCAGGAATAATGAATCGCAAATCGCTGTGTGTGATGAGCAGAGTAATGCATGCCACGTGGTAGCATAATGTTCAATCCAAGTTCGGAGCACAATCAAACAAAACTGCAATGTGGCACTACTATACTAGTCCAACCGTTCCACCAATGTGCCATACCATCCATTACTGTGAATCATGTTCGTAGTAGCATGGCATTGACTCAGCATACGTTGATTCGGTATGCCATGTGTCACTCTATGATTTGTTGAAGCTGTTAGTTTTGCTTGTTTTGATCTCAGTCCTTGATCTAACAATTTAGATTGCACTTGAGCTATATTTAAGCCTCTAATCATTTTGTAAACCCTAACCAACCTTTATTAGCATAATTTTGATAAGTTTTTGGAGCTAAAAAGAAAAAAAGAATACAGAAAAATTCAAAAGGAGATACAATTTTGGTGGAGGTTCAAGAGAAAATTAGTACTACAATTCAAGAGATTAATTGTATTTTTTCTTCAATTCTTTTCTTAGTCAATTTTTATGTCTTTCTTTATAAAAAATATGAGCTTTATGGATAAAATTATGTCTAGTTAGTTTATTAATCTAAGGATCTTATAAACCCAAATTTCACCATGTGATGATCTAATATTTTACATCAATTATAGTTTTAATTTAATTATATTATTTAATCTGATTTTTATGCTATTAATTATTTGGCCAATAATTTATCTATAGAGACAATTAAATAGATTTGAAAGAATTATTTAATTGTTTATCCTGATTAAATAACATATATAGTTTTTAGGCTGAGACATATAATTCTTATTTATGTGATACATAATTGATGAACTTAATGAGTAGTATGTAATTTAATTGGCAAGAGAGTATGATTAAATTAATTACTATATATGGTGTTTAGATTATTTGAGAGATGAATACATGTTAAGTTAGATTCAATTAATTTTGTAATTAATTGATAATTATATCGAGGGATTTTAGTTATTCACATGTTTAGAAAATTGGGTGATTAAGTATTCCTAGATATTTTCTTGGTTACCAAATATGATTTAATTAATTATTGTTATTTACTATTAGTTATTTTAATTTTACTTCCTAAAAATATAAAACACAAAAAAATTGATTTTTATTTTCTTAGTTTTAAAAATTAGTTTATAATAAAATAATCTCTATAAGAACGATATTTTTTTCTTATCATTATATTACTTTTCATATTTTTGGTGCCGTTATCGAAGATTATAAATATTAGAAATTTATTTTTTTACTTTTATTTATTTATTTTTCATAATTTTAATTTTAATTTTTTTAGTTATATAGTTATTTATTTTAGTTAATTTTCTTTACTTATTTAATTTTTTTATTTTAATTAATTAATTAATTAATAATTTAGACATCTCTTTTAGTGATTTTAGAAATACATTTGAGTCTATTGCATGAAAAGAGTTCGTGAGAGAGAAATCATGCTTTTAGATCTCAAAATTGAGCGTACTTTAAAATCAATAAGGAAACAACAAGCTGTCACTCAAGAGAAAAAATGACTAATCTATTAGATATAATTAATAATGAGCCTTGAACAATCAAATGCTTTTGATGGAAGATAGAGATAAAGCTATGAATGAATATGAAATATCTATGTTGGAAGGGATAAATCCAAGTATTACAAGGCTAAACATTTAAGCTAATAAGTTTGAGTTAAAGCCTATGATATTTCAAATGCTACAAACAATTGGTATGGCCAAGGAGACATTTAGGGTTAGATTGTTCCCTTACTCTATATCAAACTATGCTCGAGCTTGGCTAAACTTTTTCCCCCTTGATTCCATTACAACTTGGAATGGTTTGTTGGATAAATTCTTGAAGAAATACTTCCTACCAACAAATAATACCAAGCTTATGAATGACATTACTTCCTGCCAATAATATGAAGGAGAATCTATATATGAAGCATATGAAAGGTTTAAGGAATTTCTAAGGAAGTGTCCTCATCATGGTATTCCTTCTTGGATTCAAATGAAGACTTTTGAAAATGGTCTCAATGCTCAAACAAGAACTATTGTTGATGCATTTGCTAATGGAGCTTTGTTAGCCAAATCTTACTATCAAGCTTATGATTTACTTGAGAAAATAGCTAGCAATAACTATCAATGACCAATGGACAAAATGATAGCCATAAGAAGAGTAGAAGGAGTACAAGAGGTAAATGATATCATGGCACTTATAGCTCAAGTGTCATCTTTGGTCAACTGTCAATCATTTCCATAATCTAGTTTTCAACAACCACATCAATCACAAGCCTAAGAGAAGAAGCCACCTACTGAGGACAATACAAATTCCTTAATGAGGATGATGAAAGACTTCATCTAATTAGTAAATACAAAAGTGTCCACTTAAGAGGCTTCAATTAAGAATTTAGAGAACCAAATGAGATAACTTGCTCAGGCTATAAGCCAAAGGCCTTAAGATAGCTTTCAAAGTGACACAATTGTAAACCCAAGAAGAGAAGCTAAGGACCATTGCAACGCCATATCCTTAAGGAGTGGTAAAACTCTAGAGGAAGATGAGACTCAAAAAGATAAGAAGGACTATGAGACAAAAAATATTAAGAAAGAACCAAAAACTAAAAAGGATGAAGAGTAATTAGTGGATAGAGAGAGTGATAAAATGTTGATATTGTGGAATGTGTGAACTTTTTGGAAGACGCACCTCTCATGTGTGTATCAAATGCATTTGTGGAGAGTTTTAAGCTAGAATCATCAATTGAAGGGCCACTTAGTTTAGATGTCACATTTTTACTTTCCTATCCCCAATCAAGTAGACAAGTGAAAGAGTCCAATGGAGAGGTGAAAAAGATGTTGAAAATACATAAATTGGATGAGCTATGGTGGAGTGCTTATAAGAGCAATAAGAAGTTCAAAAAGAAAAAAAAATATGGCATGAGAAGAGAATTGAACACTATGTTTGCAAAGTAGAACATAAAGTATTATTGAACAAATCAAGACTCAAATTGTTTCTAGGAAAACTCAAAAGTAAAAGGACACAAAAGAATGTACCTTAGGACTTGATCTGACCATCTAGGGATGTTAAACGTGATGATGCTGGTTGGGAGGAAACCCAACATTATTTTATTTATATTTTCATTGTTTTTGTTTTGTAGGTGAATAAATGTGGAGAGTAATGGTACAATAAGAATGAACATTTTAGCCATAGATGTGGTGTGCCAAAGCTAAGCGAGTTTTCTTTCCTTTTACTTTTTCATATATATATGTGTGTGTGTGTGTGTGTGTGTGTGTGTGTGTGTGTGTGTGTGTGTGTGTGTGTGTTTGTGCACATTAGGGACAATGTTAAATTTAAGTTTGGGGAAGGGAATTTCATTCTCTACTTAAGTATTTAGTATGATTTTTCCATTTTTAGGAAATACTTTCTTTTGTTTAGGTATAAATTGATAAATATATGAAAACTAAATACATGTATGGTGGATATGAAACATATGAATTTAATGATAAAAATTGGTTGTCATGACTAGGATAAGTAAAGTAACATATTTGTTAAGATACTTACATTAATAATGTGATATGCTTGCTACTTTTGATTGGATTGATTCAAATTTTTACTCGCATGTTCATGATTGATTTTGGTGTTCTTATTGAGAGAAAATTCGTAGTGAGTTATACGAGTTGATGAGATATGTCAAGTTTTAGACCTTATTTGGATCGATCGAGCCTTTTAAGCTAACCATTGTTAATATCTTTAGTCACCAATTTGAGCCTAACAAAGAACTTTTCATATCATTAAGCCACATTTTATGCCCAACTAATAAGCATGACCTTTACCCTTACACCTTTAGCTTGTATGAAAAGAAAAAAAAAATACAATCATGTGTTATGCTATAGGATAAGGTGAAATGTAATTCACCCTATAAGTTTGGGAGTGTTGTGAAATTACAATAAAAAAAGAAAAAGAAAATAGAATTGAAAATAAGTTTGGGAGTGTTGTGAAATTACAATAAAAAAAGAAAAAGAAAATAGAATTGAAAATAAGTTTGGGAGTGTTGTGAAATTACAATAAAAAAAGAGAAAAGAGATGTGGAATAAAAGAATATGAAAATAATGTCAAAAGAAGGTGCACTGAAATATTAAATTAAAGTTCAATTGTAGTTAAAAAGTGCATGATGAATAAAACGAAAGCTAAGGTGTGAAAATAACCTAAATTTCTTCATTTATCGACCTTACCTGAGCCTTACATTACAATCATGTAAAATCCTTATTGATCTTTATCTAAGTGCATATTTATATTAGTGGAGAGGAATGTGAAAAATAGACTCATGGTACTTATTCTAAGATTGAATTGATTAGCATGATCATATAGGTTGATTTCATGAATGTATTGGATGATATCATGTGGCACACACACACGAATCAATTTGTCAAAAATCTTGCATATCCTTGTATTGATGGAATGCTGATATAGGAATATGTGAACCTCCTTATCACAGGATTATACAATTTTTGAAAGGGATAGTTTTCATGAAATATGCATGTATTAATATATATATATATATATATATATATATATATATATAATACACATGTTATTTTATTTATTTATACTTGGCTTTACTTAAGAACAAGCAAATAGTTAAGTTTGTGGGTGTGATAACTCTATGAAAATAGAGTCATTAACACATTTTTTTACTTAATATTTACTTGTTTTATTTAATAAATAGTATTTTTAGGGCTAAAAATATTAAAATATAAACTTTTTAGTGAAACATGGGTGAAATTTGTGATTTTTTAATAGATTTTAATGAATTTTTAACGCAAGACCAATCAAAAGCTACCACGTGTCCTACCACGCAAGTAGATGAGTTGATAGGGTAAGCCACGTGGATGCCACACTAGCAAGAACAATGAATCATAAATCACCACGTGTGGGGAGGTAAAGAACGCATTCCACGTGTCAACACGACGTTCAATTCGAGTTCGAAGTGTGGTCAAACAACACTGCCATGTGTTACCATTCTACTCGTCTAGTTGTTCCACCCGTGCACCATACCATCCGTTACCGTGAATCACGTTACGCTGTGTGGTGCTAACTCAACATGCGTTGACTTGGACCGGTCTCCCTTGCCACACATGGTGTTCTGAGTCACTGAGTAAATTTTGTGTGCATTTGTCATTTTGTAATTGGTTAGCAAAATTAGTTTTGCTTGTTTTGATCTCATCCTTTGATGTGAAGCTAGTCTGACGATCCAGATTACACCTTGGCTATATTTAAGCCTCTAATCACCCTATATACCTTAACTAGCCGCCATTAGCATAATTTTGATAAGTTTTTGAGCTAAAAAAAGAGAAAAATACAAAAAAAATACAAAGGAGATACATTTTTGGTGTAGATTCAAGAGAAAATTAGTACTATAATTTAAGAGATCGATTATATTTCTTCTTCTACTCTTTTCATTATCAATTTTTATGTCTTTTTTTATGAAAAATATGAGTTTTATGGACAAAATTATATCTAGTTAATTTATTAATCTAGGGATCTTATGAATCCAATTTTCACCATCTGATGATTTAATATTTTACACCAATTATAGTTTTAATTTAATTATATTATTTAATTTGAATTTTATGTTATTAATTGTTTGGTCAATAATTTATCTATAGAGGTAATTAAATATATTTGAGAGATTATTTAATTGTTTATCTTGATTAAATAATATGCATAATTTTTAGGTAGAAACATATGATTCTTATGTATGTGATCCATAATTAATGAACTTGATAAGTAGTATACAATTTAATTGGCATGAGAGTGTGATTAAATTAATTACTATACGATGTGTAGTTTACTTGAAAGAGGAATACATGCAAAGTTAGATTTAATTGATAATTAAATTGAGAGAAATTTAGTTATTCATATGTTTAGAAAATTAGGAGATTAAGTATTACTAGATATTTTCTCATATGTCTTCTTAATTACCAAATCTGATTTAATTAATTATTGTTATTTACTTTTTGTTATTTTAATTTTGTTTTCTTAAAATATAAAAACACAAAAAAAATTGATTTTTATTTTTTTAGTTTTAAAAATTAATTTCTAATGAAATAATTTATAAAGAAATGATATTTTTTTTATCATTATATTACTTATTGCGATACGCATATTTGTATATTCATTGTACACACATTTTGTGTATGATAGTCAATATCATATTAAATCAATTAATTTTTATAACTAATTTTATAAGAATTTTTTTGGTTCTTTTAAAAAGAATGAAATATTTATTCTTATAAATTTATTAATATATATATATATATATAAATAAAATACTATTTAAAATAATTTGAATAAAAATTAGAATGCGCTTGTGTTTTTTATTAAATAAAATATATTAAATGTTATATATAAAAGTTTATGCGATGATTATGGCCTAGGGCCATATAATGTCCATGGTTGTCTCCACGTACACTTATAATAACGGGATTCGAATATATATTATTTTACATAATTAGCATATATTATTAATTATAGAGATATAAATTAGATTATATCATGTTAGTATAATGTTCTTAATAGATTTATTATTTAAAGTTGTTTTATCTTATTTAAATATTCTCGTATTTTTCATTTAAATTATAGTTATAATGTGTCTATTATTTTATAATTTTTTTATTAAACTTTCATATTATAAATAATTGGTTTAAGTATATCATTGATTTATGAATTTTTATTAAATTCGCACATAGGTTCTTAAATTTTTAAAATGTATGATTTGGTCTCCAAACTTTCAAAACTTTACATATTAATCCTTAAATTTTTAAATCATATTATTTAACCCCAAAATTTTAAATTTTACATATAGGTTCTAGTTTTATATTAAAATATATATTTGTAAATCAAGAATTTAAGATTTATACATAAATTTTTAAAAATTTAAAACTAAATCGTATAATTTAAAATTTTAGATACTTAAAAGTGAAGTTTTGAAAATTTGAGTACTAAGTTTTAAGAGTTTGAAGATTTATGTGTAAATTTAGTTAAATTTTAAAAATTAATGATATAATTTAACTTAAATAATAATGTTTCATATTACAATTATTTTTATATTTTTAATTATCTTATTTAAATAATTTAAAAAAAATTAAATATCTTAAATTGTATTATACTATTAGTATCATATCCCATCGATTAAAATCAAGTATTAGCTAATGAAAAGGTATTGCTTAAAATTAATGGGCTGTAACATCAATACTAATTGACACCCTTCGTTAAACTACTACAAAGTAATTTGTGCCATAAATGATTAAACCCAAGAAGTTGATAAGTACTTCCGATCCGAGTTGAAGAGAAATGTGCCACACAACTTTGGAGGAAAATTCCAAGAATTACACCCTACACAGTTTCCCTCATCAAAGGGGTAACCTAAGAAGAAACCATGACCTCAAAATAGTATACGCATGTTTACAAGCCTTATACCATGTATTACTATATAGCAAACAAAACATCTTCATCACAAATAGCTAGATAGAAGATTGGTCTTGTCTTATTATGGCTACTTAATTGATTAGGCAGCATATTTAACGGTGCATAAGGGCGTGTGAAGTTAAAAAGCCATTATTTGTCTAAAATGAGCTTGTTTTGGCTAGTACAGTCGTACTTCAAAACCCAGTTGGGAACAAGAGCCGAAGGACATCAAATACATGACCGTGAATACATTGTACGGTAGAGATGGTAGGATTCAAGTGAATACGATTGATGCTAGACATACACGTCATATATACGTATATATCCCATATCTTGTAAGTGTCTAGTGAGGTTACTGTCACAGCTGTAATGGAAGACAGAAGCAAGTAGTATCTCCAGTTGTCACCAGTACTTTTTGCGTCACTTTAGTCACTGCTTTTTCCATCCCTCGTTCACATGACCCTGCGCCCGTCTCTTTTGAGATAAAAGAAAGAGCAAATACATTTTTCTACCATGACATTTTAAGAATTTTTATAAAAATAAGATTTAATTTTTTTATTTTTATACCATTAAATTTTAAAAAATGATACAAAAATATCATCGACGTACATATAACATGTCGTTGAATCTAGTTAAATCATTAAATTCGATAATATTTTTGTAATATTTATTAAGTTTAATGTTACGAAAGTAAAATTAAAGTTTGATAATATTTTTATAGCATTTGTAAAATTTAATATTATTAATGTAAGAAAATAAAATTTTATGATATTTTTATAACATTTATAAAGTTTAATAGTATAAAAATAACAAAATAAAATTCGATGACAAGATGATAGAAAAATCAATTTACTCATAAAAAAAATACAAATATTACATTCAAATAAAACACACACATATATAACTTAATTATCCTTTTTATTTAAATAAAAGTGTTATTTAGTCCTTTAAATTAAGAAAAATGTTTATTAATCACTTTACTTATAAAATTGTCATTATTAATCCATTTACTTATAAAAAAACAAGTTCACACTAAGATTTTTAGTAATATTAATAAATTTTTCATTGATAATTTTTTTTAAAAAAATAATGATGATATTATTATTAAACAATGAAATGATAGGAATATTCTTAATAGATTTTTTTAAGAAATAATTTTAAGACTACTAAATGTCTTTCTTGATATTTTTTTTTTAAATAACTAAATGACACTTTCTCTATTTTTAGAGACTAAATGATATATTTTTTTATAAATAAATAAATCAAATTAACCTTTCAAATTGGTCTTCCACTCTATAATATATATATTATTTGATGAATTCTTGTAAAGATCTCTTATATTAAAAGAATTATATCAATTAGTTCTTTAAATTATAGAATATATCATTTAATCTCTTATATTTTATAAAAAGTATTAAAAAATGAAAAAAATTGACTATTAACTTAATATTTTAATAGTTTTTATAATAAATATGATAATAAAAAAATCATTTTTATTATCTTTATTTACCAATAAAATAAAGTATTTTAAAAAATAATATTATTTTATTTAAAATATTAATAAAAACTAATTTTTATATATTTTTACGAAAATAAAGAAACAAATAATACCATTTTTTTTAAAAAGAATTATAAGAATTAGATGACTCATTTACCTTAATGTATCATTTAACTTAGTGTAAGAGACGTTAACGGTATTTTTCTCATTTTATATATATATATATATATATATAATATGTTTATTTATTATAAGATTGTAATAAATCATAAATAATTTATTGTAATATTATTAATAAATATAATTAAATATATATAATTATATTCAACATATTAATTATAATTATTATATATAAAAACGATATTTTTTTTCTGTCTGAAATCTCATGGAATTTGGCTTTAGACTGAATTTAATTCACAATTTGTTTGAGATAAGTATATTTCATAGTATTTATGATTGTTTTTGAAACGTGGGTCCTGTAATTAGTAGAAAATAAAAAGTCAAATTTATGCAGGCTTGTGAAATCACGTGTTTGTTATGATCTAGGGAGATATCAAATTCCAGCATTTTATTATTGGTCGAATATCAATTTCCTGTATTTGCATCTGAAAACACTGCACTGTTTCTTAAACATTTTGTACTCCACAGAATCCACATTGCAACAACATGTTTAACAACTTTGATTCTCTCTTCTCTTTTCCTTTTAACTTTTCTCCCGATCTTCTATTTCATATCTAATACTCAATTATAATTATTAAATAATTATATTTTTAAAATATTCTATAATAATTTGAATAATGTAACATTTTAACGATGAAATATATATCATTAAAATATAATTAACAAATACTAATTCCATGTTTACACATGAAGGCATAAGTTACAATTAACACTTCTCTTATATAAGAATTGTTAATAATTATACTAATTACCACTTCAATTCATAAATTGAATGAATTACTTAACAATTGAACAAATATAAACAAACATGTGATATGTTTGAACATATACAAATATAAATAGTCATGTATAAGTTATAAATAATTCTAATAATAAAAAGTACTCACAAAGATTGGATTATTATGTTTGAATATGAGACTATAATCATGCTAATACTATTTAAGTTAATGAGATTTTATAACTAAAATAACTAAAAGTGACAAAAATTTAATATCTATACTAATATGTTCTAACACATCCACACTAACTATTTTGGTATAAAAGAGTTATAAGAATTTAATTTTTTCTCAATTTTTCATACATGAATCAATTTATCATCTCAGGTAATTATTGATATGATATTTGATCAAATATCCTATACTAGCATGAATTTCTCTTTCGAACAAACTGCATGTCATATGTTGAGTAAATTAATCACACTTTCATGCTAATTAATTTGAACACTTATCAATTAGTATGCATTTCCTTTTTCAAGCAAACTACGTACCACATTGTAAATAATCAGATCATACTCTCTTGTTGATCAAATTACATCATATTTATTAAATTCGCATTTATAAACCATATACATACAAATCATACATCTATACTTAAAAATTATGAAATTTAATTAATCATATTACCTCTCTAAAGCATAATCTAATTATCTCATTATATTGAAAATAGTAAAATAGACTCATTAAAATATCAAATATATATCAAGAATCACAAAGAATGAAAAAAAAACTAATTCATTATATAGAGAAATTGAGTTCAAGAGGATCTTAATAACATGTTTAGATAATCTAAATCATGTTAAATTAAATCTCAAAACAATGGGATAATACAAGAAAATAAAAAAAATACAAGGTAAAAGAAAAGATACAACAAATCTCTTGATGAATCTTGACTCAAAAACCTTCGATCTTTGATCATTTTCTTGCTTTCTCTTTCTAAACTTGTTGTCTCTTTCTCTAAGAACATTTGTTAGGTATATAAAGTATTGAATGAGTTGAATAAGTTGTTATTTAGGTTAAATTGGCTAGTTGAAGGTTAGAAACTGGCCTAATTGATTTATAATTCGTATTAGCTTTGATCCAACAATCGAGATTGATAGTTGGATGTAAAAATAGGAATAATGTGTTAATATTTTCTCCGCTCAATCGATCTAAGTATATCATTATTCAATTTGAGGGCTTAATCTATCAAGGATTGATCGAAGTTCAATCCATTGAACTACCTTGATTGATCAATACCACTTTTGGATCAATTATTTCTTCTAGATACATCCTTGAATCATGTTTTGTACATTCATTTACACTAGAAAATCCCAAAAAATCACAAAAAAAATATATTTTCTTCCCATAACCTAAATAAATAAAGATTTTTCTAACACAATTTTCACCTTCCATTGGTTAGCTCGCCAAAACCTCAAGTTAAAAATAGAGCTCAAGGAGACTAGAAGAGAAAATAGGTTTCTATATTCTCAATCAGGAGGAGGAATCACTAATAACCAAACCGTTGACCCAATCAACATAAATAGACCTGGGTGAGGCCAGCCTAAATCTAACAAGGTTGAACAAGAAGTTGAAGGCAACCCTTTTTATAGCTCGGCAAGACCTAGCGATGAACAATAGTTTCATGAGAAACATAAGAAAGGAAAAACCCTTTATGATATAGACAAGGACTATAATTAATTATACGTCTCTCCATTTTCTGACGAGATAGAGAACGATGAACTAACAACCAAGTTCACTACTCCTAAATGCCCCTATTATTTTAGAACCAAGGACCCTATAACATATGTATAACACTTAAAGAAAACCATGGCCCCTATGAGCCTCACTCAGGGAAAGGGAGATGCCATGATGTGTAAATTGTTTACCACCACCCTCTATGAAGGTGCTTAAAAGTTTTCAACAACTTGGAACTTTGCTCCATAACCTCATTCTCACAGTTCACAATGTTATTCATCACAAACTATGCTTCCAACAAGCCTTTGAGAAAAGAATCACATCACATCTTCTTGATTATTCAAGAGAGAGGTGAATCCACTAAGGAGTATATGAAACTATGCAGAGACAAAAAATTGGAAATCTTTGACTATTCTAGCTTTATTTCTATATATGGATGGTATGGTGGTAAAATCAACTCAAACCCTAAACCACAAAAAAGACCTAAATGAGGTATTTTTAGTAATCCAAAGGTATAGTATGAAACTTAACACCAAGAAGTGCATCTTTGGTATTGCTACATGAAAATTCATTGGGTATCTTGTATTAGCCCGAAGGATTGAGGCCAACCTAGAAAAGATACAAGCTTTGGTAAACATGAAGCCACTTACCAACTTGAAGAGGATCCAACAATTGAATGGAAGAATAGTGACACTTAACAGATTCATCTCTAAATGCATGGATAAGTGTTTTCCATTCGTCAAGATGCTAAGAAAAAACTCGTCGGCCTTTTGGGACAAGCATTGTGAAAAAGCCTTTAAGGAAATCAAAAAGTACTTGAGTAACCCCTATCTTGATCAGCCCTCTTCCAAGAGAGGAACTTTATTTATACTTAGTAGTAGTCCCCAAGACCTGTAGTGCCATACTACTAGTCGAAATAGACAAGGTTTAGTACCTTATCTACTACGTCAGTCAAATCTTGACAGATACCCAAAGTAGATACCCAACCCTTGACAAGTTGGCTTTTTCCCTCAAAGTCAGTACATGAAGGCTCAGACACTACTTTGGCTCACACATAGTAGTAGTACGTACCTCCTTATCATTGAAAAGCATACTAATAAAACCAGAAGTAGTAAAAAGGCTGGCATAGACTGCCATATAATTGGGAGAGTATGACATTAAATACATGGCTAGAATAGCCAACAAATGACAAGTGGTAGTCGAGTTTGTGGCCGAATTCAGTGAGATGCTAGAGGTCGTTAACCATGAGGGGTAGAAGAAAGTATGTGGAGTAAACCAAAATGAGAGGTCAACCTGAAAAGTATTTATATATGGAGTATATAACTTCAATGGTGTTGGACTAGGAATGGTCATACTTGATAACGAAAAAAACTTTTTTAAATATCGATCAGACTTGATTTCCAAGCAACTAATAATGTCATAGAATACGAAGCAGCTATATTTAGGGCCATGACTTCAAAGAAGCTAGGGGCGGATAAGATCATCTTACATAGTGATTCCAAACTAGTGGTCAACCAGTTCTAGGGACATTCGAAGCTAGCGATAGAAAGATGAATGGGTATCTGAAGAGATTAAAGCAAGAGTGCTTAAAATTCTTCGAGTTTGAGATAAAGAAAATAGCTCGAAATGAGAATGGTCACACTGATACTTTATCCACTTTGGAAACAATATGAGACTCTAAGCATAACAGAGTAGTATCGATAATGATCCAAGCATAAGCATCTTTGGAGGAAGCTGAAAGAATAATTTAGTGTGTGGATGCTTCCACCAACCCATGGCTCACCCTGATCTATAACTTCTTGAAAAGGGAGGACCTACTGGAGGATCACAACTTTGCTAGGAAAATCAAGGCTAAGGTAGGTCGATACACAATCGAAATGGGTATGCTCTATAGAAAAACCACACTCGATCTCGTGCGCTTGTGCATAGCCAATAAGGGAGCTGAAAGATTGATGTTTGAAACACACAAAGGGGAGTGCGACTCTCACTCAAAAGGAAAGGGGTTGTGATAATTGATTATAAGGTAAGGCTATCATTGGCCAACCATACTAGCAGACTGTACAAAATACACTTAAAAATGCAATAAGTGCCAAAGGTTTTCCCCATTGTCATACACGCCTCCAAATATCATGACAAGAGTGGTGAGTCCTTGGCCCTTTTATAAATGGAGGATCAATATAAAAGGACCTCTACCCCTAGCTAAGGGTCAAAAGAAGTTTCTACTTTTGGCCATCAATTACTTTTCAAAATGGGTGGAGGCAAAGCCCCTGGGAAGAATACTGGAGGAATAGGTGATTCGATTTATATGGAAGTTCATAATTTTTCAGTTCAACCTATCCAACAAGCTCGTCACTAATAATGGGAGGTAATTCACAGGTCGTAACATCAAAGATTTCTCCCTCAAATACAACATCAAGAAAGGATTTTTGTTCTTAAATATGATCTTCAACTCCTTTAATTTCTTCTTGAATCATCATTTTCTCAATTGTTGTCGACAACTTAATTGTATAATTTCTATATTTTTCTAATTTTTCTCTTAGTTTTTGTGTAGTTCTGATACTGGTTTATTTTATGAAGTATTATTTTGTATTTATATTGATAAAACTGATCTATTTTTGAGTTGGAATAGGATTGATAATACACAAAAATCAAGTGGAAAAGGGTGCGCGGTATGAAAATCGCATTCTAATGAATAGAAAGGTTCCATGTGTCAAACAGAGGAATCAAGAGTGGAATAATATGCACACGAGCTAGCCGAAGGATGTATATGACCATATGACATATCGTATGGCCTGGCATTAGAGGAAATGATGCATTGCACGACTAGAGCACTAGGCTTAGGGTGCCAAAATGATGTCGTTTTCGTGTCTCCTATATATGTGCATCCACGAAAGTACATTCATAGATATTTCTATGTACATCCACGTGTCAAAAACTAATAATAAAAATCTCAAAAAATCTTGAAAATTAGATTTTTTCACTAAATACAAAATAAATAATTTTAACTTATTATAATATATATATATATAAAGAAATTGATATCTAAAAATGTATATAAAATAATACTTATCATGGGGCATGGCCTACTTATTTCATACCGCAGCCTGCCTTGATTCGAGTTGTTATTCACACCCTTTACAAACTGTCTGGTATCACATATGAGACTTACATATATTGGTCCTTTAATCTTCTAAGGTGCAAAAAAGTATTTCAGGCATGATTCTTTAAGTCTTATCAATTTATCAAATTGAAGCTAAAAATAACAAAAATACCTATAATTTCAAATACATAAATTTGCTTAAATGTTGAGAAAGTCATGTATATTCAAATATATTTATATCGTTTAAGTGAAAATAAATTAAGAAATATTAATATTTTTCAAACACTTATCAAAACCCCTAACCAACTTATTGCTAACTTCTAGCACAAAAAACGATAAAAAGTTAAAAACAAACAATAAAATAAATAAATAAAAATAATCCTAAATTATTTTTGTAGATTGATATGGTTGCATTTTACATATGAAACAAGTCTTTAAACTCTTAAGTTGTCCTAATAGACGAGTTTAAGATTTACGAGGGCTTTCAGTGAATAAAGAACTAAAAGAAATAACAAAATAAAAATCAAACATATAACAAAATAACAGAATAAAAATAATCAAGTAAAAATAAAAACAAAAAATAACAAATTAAAATAAAAAAACATCTCAAGTTTTACCCTTATTTTTAAGTTCCTAATTAAAATCCAAAGCATAAGTTAAATTAATTTCCAAAGGATCATAATTTATTGGAAAAATTAGTTGAAAATCACAAAAAATTATATTTCATAACAAAAATGTATCAACTTTGGGCCATCCAATTTCAATGTTAGGATCAAATTCATTTTGACTCTAATACTCACCCAATTTCTATTACTTATATATATACTTTTTTAATAGAGTGGACCATGTACATATATGTATTTGATAAATGGTCAATTTTAGCTCTTTTGTGTTGGTTTTAGGAACCCAATATATATATTTCTTTTTTGGAAATCATGCATGAATGAAATAAACATACATTTTTAATTTCTACTTAAGCTATTCAATTTAAGCAATAAAAATAAGTACATGACACTTCATCAAATGTTAATTTTTTTAGCATTTAATGCAAAACTTATAGAAATCATCTAATAATTTAAAATAATAAGAAGAGTGTTTAAAAGAGTACAAAAATATTATCACAAGATGGTCTCTACCATTTCATTCCTAAACACCAATTTCAGATTTATCTTAATCTCAACATTCAATCATGATATACAAACTATAACAAAAAACAATTATCATAATATTTCATAACATGTTTAAGACATCAATTCAATAGTGTAAAGAATCAATCATTCAATTTAAATCAACTAAATACATAATAATTTTGCAAAATTTTAAAAAATGAACCTAAATAACTTAAACAATTAAAGAAACTAAATAAATGCAAACCAAAGTGAATGCATGTTTAACAAAAAAACATTTTAAAAAGTGCATAAATTCATGTGTAACTTTTCTTTTATTTTTACCATAAAAAACTTTGTCCTCAATATATGAAATGAGTAATAATAATAATAGTAGATGTTTTCCATCTTTCACGACATACGTTAAACCAACTAATTTTGTTATACATGTAATACATCTTGTTAAAATTGAAACCTGATTGATCCAAACTGTTTTCAAAAAGTTCAGATCCGATTTGTAAGATATTAACGGTCTAATTAAATAAATTTTTAAAATCGAATCAGATTCTAAGTGAGCAATTGGCGCTAATATATGAGAGTACAAATAAAAATAATAGAAGTGTAGGTGAATAGTAGGTATTTTATTTGTGTTATTTATATATTTTATTTACTTTGTTTTTATAAAAAATATTTATGTCATTTTATCTATAAAAGTAGGATGTTTTAACCATTTTTTAACCATAAAATATTATTTATTAATGAAAAATTTTAAAAATAAATTTAATAAGTAAAAGTGTTATTTTATTTTTTTGTTAACTTTTTATTAAAATTTTATATTTTATGAAATTTTTCTATATTTTTTAAGTTCTTTTATGTATCTTATTTTTTGTATGTATTATATTTTATAAATTTAAAATATTTTATAAAACTGTATAAAATATAAAATTTTAAGAAAAATTTACTAAAAAATATAAAAGAAAATATTATATCGTTGAAATTTAATTTTAAATTATTAAAAAATAATAATGTTATCTCGGTTAAATTTATTTTTAAATTTTTTTATTAATAAAATAAAATAATATTATTTGATAAATTGAAAAAAATGTTTTTTTAAGAAAGTGATTAAGTGTCTTTTCTAGAAATAAATTGATTGAAATATTTGAGACAAATAAAACTACTTTTAGCCCTACACTACATTTTACCACTAACTTTAAAGATTTATTTGTTATGCAAGCACTTAGCACGTGCTATCCATACCTAAATTGCCTTTGATTGTCAATTTGATACTTTATTAAACTTCTGGATAAAATAACAACAGGTGTCGAAAATGGAGCAAGGCAATCTATATGAATGACTGGCCACACGAATTTACTTTGAAAAATTTAATATTCACGTATATTTTAAAATCAATATGCTTTAATTATTTTGTTTTTTTATAAAATTTCATATACGATATTATTAATAAATATAATTAAATTTACATAATTATAATTAATAAAAAATTAATAAATTAATTATGATTATAATATATTTATGATATATAATAATAATATATTTTTATACTTTAATTAATTTTTTTAATTTTTAATTTTAGATAATTTTTTATTAATAATAAATTGATATTTATTTAAAAATTAAAAATAAAGTAAAAAAACGAAGCGATTAAAAAACAAAAATTAACTTAAAATATTTAAAATATCAATAAATATAATAATAAAATAATTAAAATATATAAATTTAAAATAAAGTAACTAATTGATAAGAATAATGTAATCTAAAATGAAATTTTATTCTATATTTACTAATTCGTAATTACTTTATAATTTTATTTATTTAATTTAATATTAAATATAATCCTATCACTTAAATTAATATATAGCATTATTTATTTTTAAATAATGATTTATTATAATTAATTTTGTATCGTAATCAATAAAATATAGAAAATGATATATTCCTATGTTACTATCAAATACAATAATAATCCTAGCATATTTTATGTGTTAAATAATGATTAGATATATGTTAAAAAAATAAAAAATTATAAATTTCTTTATTATGATTTAGTTTCCACTACAATATTATTATAAAATAATTTATATATCGTTATATACTTTCTATAGTTAACGGAAAATTCTTTCATTTTATTAACAAATAAATTAAATATTTTATTAATTATTATGTGTACACTTAATTTAATAATAAATCATATGTATAATTAAATGTAAATGATGGTGCACATTTATTTGGTAATACTACCTAAAATCACTCATAATATATATATATTTTATCTTTATTATTGATTATATTTTAATTTTATTATTATTGCACCATTAATAATTTAAATTTTTACAATATCATTAAGGATTTTTTTTAATCCAACTTAATTGGATACAAGTCATACAGCACAAGAGGGTGAAATGTATGGACATAAACGGGACTACAGGACGGGGGTATGGCAGGACGAGAAACCCTTATTTAAATATTATGGGTGATAGGGTGCGATTTTCCGTTCGAATGTTTGGTCTTTTTTTTATGGATATTGAGATTTTTTATTAATAAATAAATTATAATAAATTAAATTTTCAATAATTTATGTATCCCTAAAATCACAAATATATATATTTATTATATAATTAAATTTAATAAATTTTAAGTATAAATTTTAAAAATAATTCAATTACTTATATTATTATTTTAACAATTATTATAATGATGTATGTTTTATATATAATAATATTAACTTTTATAAATAAAAATATTATTTTTGATTAATATTTATTTTTTTTATTATATAATTCTTAAAAAAAAAAATTAAGAAAAAGGGAAGAGGTGGAGCAGGGATTGGTAATTTCCTACTCTTACTAGCCAAGGTGAAATCTATATATATATATATGTGTGTGTGTGCTCAATATTATCGAATCTTCTCCAACCCTTTTCTTCTAACAAACTGCTTATTCATCTTTTCCTTGCAGTACTCATCAATCACTACTCCCAATCAGGTATGAATAACAAATCATTCAGAATACCCGAGGAAGAGAAAAAAATAACTAAAGTATAACCAGAAGAAAAATCTTCTGTTTTCCAAATTGCGTTTTTAAAATTAGCACGAAATGAGATCATCTGCCTTTTTCATGCCTCTATCTACGAGTGTCTCTTGGGAGTTTTGGTTTTCTTCTAATGGGTTTTGCTTCGAAACCGTACCTGTTTATGAATGGGGAAGTAGATAAAGATTAATCTAAGCTTCTTTTAAAGAGAAAAAAAAAACTGGACTGGTAGCTCGTAATTTAAATTCTCAAGAGTACTAGTCCTTAATCTATGTTAGCTAAAGTTAATTTTTTAAAAAGAATCCATATCAAACCGATATGAAATGGATTCATCTTTTACTTTAAGGTATGTATCTATCTATCTATATATATATATATATATTGTGCGTACTAGCACACTCCAATTTAAAGAAAATTTATATGTATTAAAAAGTTTATTATTATCTTCATCTTAAAAGATTAATGTAACATTTAAATTCTAATGCTAATGGCTCTATATTTATGATTAGCTGGTAAAAAAATGATGGAGAAAGCAAATTCATCTTTTGGGTTAGCAAGGACAAAATCGGAGCAACTGGTGGAGAAAGTCGCGGCGACATTAATGTCTCCACCATCAGGTGATGGAATGGGTTTACTTGGTGAGAGTGGCAGTGGATCAACACTGTCGAGGAAATCTAGCAGGAAGACGAATATGACAGCTTCACCTGGGCATAGTAGCAGAAACACACATATAAGAAAGGCACGGAGTGCCCAAATGAAGCTGGACTACTTGGAAGACCTCAGTAGTGGATCGGCTCTCAGCAGAGCCTCTAGTGCTAGCTTGGGCTTTTCTTTCTCCATCACCGGCTTTACTCTGCCTCCTGATGAAGCCCCCAATTCCAAACCCTTCAGCGACGATGAAACCCGTAAGTTTTGCTACATGGATCTCTTTGTTTTCAAACCACCTTAATAAATTTTGTCTAATTAATTACATTTGGCTACTATTTTAACATATTAAAATTATGTGTTATTAAGTTAATGATATTAATTTCAATAGTGAATAATTAAAATTACTATTATTAGTAAAATATCATAATCGAATACGAGATTTGATGGTTATTATAATATTTAAATTATAATTAAAAGAAAATATTATTTTTTATATACATATAATTATATAAAAAATACACTTTTAAGATTAAATTTTATTTATTTTTATTTTTATATATATATTTGTAATAAATAGTTAAATAATAGAAATTAATATCTAATGTTTTAACTAACGTAACAAAGTAAAAAATATTTTAATATCTATTTTTTAAAATTAAATATATTTTTAAATAAATGTTAAATAATCATCACATGGAGTATATATACAATCAATGTTGATGACATTATTGAATTCAATAATTAAATTTATTTTTAGGTTATTAATGTTTTAATAAACTTATTACATTATTTAATTATTTTAAACACTGAGTTTTCTCTTAATTGTTTGCCCATGCATAATACACATTGAAATTTTAAATTAAATTTTAATTTTGTACCATTGATATACTTAAAATTAAATATTGAAACTAATAATATATTATTAGTATATTGCATATGAAAATACGAGTTCACATGTATAATTTTGTTAAGCAGGGGTACTGTTGATGTACAAAATTACTTTTTATTTATATTATATGTGTCAATCATGTAATGAAATCATTAATTTAAAACATGAAATTTGATCATTTATATGTTGAGTAAAATTTAGAATACACAAATCTAAATTTTCTAATATTAGATCCAAACAAGTAAACAAACTACTATAACACCTTTCAAAGACAACTTACAAATTGAAGAGAAATACAAACACTTAAAGAAAAAAGCTCCTAACTCATATTCAAACTAAAAATACAAAGACTTATTTGTTTTTGATGGAATGATTAAACCAAATGCAAGGTAGGCTATTTATAATCCCCATCATGCAATCTACACCACACAAATATAAAACTAAGAAATAATCCTAGCCACACAAATCTTATCTATACACTTTTCTTTTCTACAACCTTCAACACTTCATTTATTTCTACAACTTTCAACCACTCATTTATTTCTACATCCTTCAACCACTTCATTTATTTCTCTACTTCTTGAACTACTTCATGTATTTCTCTACATCTTTAATTATTATGTTGGTGTTGATTTTCAACATTATATATATGCATCTTAAAGTAAATGAAAGATTAATATTATACTACTTTAAAAATATGGATCCATTTGATAAAAGAGGTATCACTAAAATAATAAATCCTAAAATATACTAAATACCAATTAGGCTTCTTGAAACACGCCTTCGTATTTAGGAAAACAAAAATACATTAAAAGAGTTAATTGAAGGCTAATTAAACAAAGTAATAAAGGAAAAACAATAACTAATTCTTGAGCATATAAGAAGTTCCGTGAAGAAACCAAACATTTTTTTAATTTTATTAGGTTCTTAGCAATCTTTATAAAATTAACATAGTTTTTCTCTGGGATCTTTAAATCAAAAATAGTAAAATTATCTACAAATTAAACTTTAGGAGCTTTCTAATAGTATATAATATTTGTCATGATTTTACATAATTAATACAGTTTAATCTTCAAAGTTTAGTTAAATTCCTGACCAATGTTGTACATGATACAATTGTGTATAGTTGTAGTGTACAATTGCATGGCATAAAATTTCAAAAAATGGCAAAATATTTTGAAAAATGGCTGAAATTTTTGAAAAGGAAAAAATCTTCAAAAATGTAGAACATGAATAAAAAAAGTCCATTTTTAATGAAAATAGGTCATTTATGTCAACAATCGGGGTTTTGATAGTGTCTTTTGCAAAATTTGATAACACATGTACTGAATCTTTAGGGATTATAAGGGAATTAGTCATAAACACGTGCACAGCATAGGATCAATATCATACCTTGTTTGTTAATCAAAAACCTAAAAATGATAAACAATATTATTCCCTCAGCTTCCTATTTTATGATGAAGTGTGCTTTTGGATGCACCGCTGAAAAGTGCTTTTATACACAAGCATTTTTATGTGTTTAGTAATAAAATAAAAAGCATTTTTATGTGTTTGATAATAAAATAAAAATCATTTTTAATATCTATGAAGCAACGTTTATCACATAGAAGTGTTTTTTTAGAAGTACCCCTTCTATAAAAATCACTAATTTTAAATTACTTCTATTAGAAATGATTTGCATCTAAACGTGCTTTAAGAGAGAGCGAGGGAGAGAGGGGAAGGGAATCAAAGATTGTTTTTTTTTTAATAAATAAAATGGATAAACCTGAGATTACTTATTGTTACTTAACTAATGTATCAATTAGGGAATTACTTGTTAATTGAACCCAAAACCTCTATTTATATGTCCACATGATAAAATTGAAGTATGTTTTTTAAAATTATTCAAATAAATATTTTTCTCTAAAATAGTAAAATAATTCAAGTGCAATTAGGGGGAAAAATGAGAAAGAATAAAGTATATCTATCTCATTTTCTATATTCATAATTATTTGATAACTTTAGATAACATAATATGCAATATGCTATGAGTATCATAAAAGAAGTATTAATCACTAGTAACCATTACAAATTCATATCACATATAAATATAAGTAATGTGTGAACGTAAAAGAAATGTTTTTATAGTATGTTGGGTTTGATATTTTGCTCATAATGGACTATTTTCCTTTATTCAATTTAGTTGGGTTTTATAGTTATTTCGTAATAATTACGCCCGATACCTTAGAGAAAAAGACTAAAATAATATAAATGATGTCAGTTACATATATTATCACCAATATAAATTAATTTGATAAAAAAATACTAAAAATAAATTTTTGAAAAATTTTAGGGGTCTTTACTTGATTGCTCCTTCAGTAAGGTTTTGAGTTTTTTGCTTTGGACTTACTGTTTTTAAAATTTTTAGTTAAAGAATACATGAAAGCCTTTTTCAGTGCTTTTTTTTATTTTATTTTATTTTCCTAAATATATATATGTACCTAGAAATTATTTAATTATTATGTATTTTTTTTATAATTATCAGTAACCTTTATTTAAACATCAGAATTGAGTACATCCTTGGCAAAAAAACTCAGACAAAACATTAAGAAAATTAGACATGCAGGCAGTACATTCTAAAAGAGAAAAAGAAAACTTAGCTATAACGTGAGCCGCAGCCATATTCGCCTCCTTGTTGAAACATACTTTATAAGCTACCATCACCAATCAAGCCTCTAATCTCATCAACCACAACTCGATCCGCAGCAAAATAAGGAATGCTTAACATTAATTAACGCCTTTGTTTGTTTTAAAAAAATTATTTAATTATTAGCTCTCTACTTTGGCTTCAATTAAATAGAAAGTGAAGAAAAATCTAGATGTAGAATGATAGAGATTGATGAAAACGAGTTGGAAGTGAAATCTAGATGTAATTAAAAGACTTAGTCCTCCTGAAGCAAAATAGTATTTGACACACATGTTTTATTATTTTCTTGCTTTTAAAAAAATAATCTATATTTATGAATATGAGAGAGGGAAAGTAGAAAACAGTTATGATTATCAAAATCAATTGCAGCGGAAGATGTAGAATGTGGCACACGTAGACAAAAGTTCGAAACTGAGCCAACCTTGCCAATATATCTCAAGGTAATAAAAGCTACTTGTCATTTTAACTATTACTAAGTGAGCAATTTAGCTACTTCATATCCACAAAAGTAACAGGTCAAGTACTTCAAACTATGCTCACTTGAAGTGCACAAATTGGTGTGGTACTATATCTATTTGTACAGGCATGGATGGAGATTGATCTAAGATATCAAGATCACACATATAGAACATGCATGGCTAGCAAATAGCATAATCAGGTTCAGTCTTGTACAGAGTTTCATACTGATGAATTTTTTGTACAAGACTTGCCCTTCTCTCTAGTCAATATGTTAAAAAGTAAAACTAAATAACAAAAACTTATTGTTAGCCTTGATCTTACACTTAGGGTGTGTTCGTTAATGATATTGATGTTTGATTTATTGGTAATGAGTCTTTTATTTTTTAAAGAATCACCTTCAAAAAGAGTTTAACAAAATGATTGTTGTACATGCAGTTCACAGATGTGACATATAAGGTAACTGTAAAGGGATTAAGGACAAATGAAGAGAAGTCCATTTTAAATGGGATTAGTGGTTCAGTAGGTCCTGGAGAAGTTTTGGCTCTAATGGGACCTTCAGGAAGTGGAAAGACAACCCTCCTAAATTTGCTTGGAGGCAGGTTAATTCAGCCTAGTTCTGTTGGATCTTCAATCACTTACAATGACCAACCCTACTCCAAGTTTCTAAAGAGCCGGTAAGAAACTTATAGCTCATTGTTCTGAGTATTAACTTCATTTAAGAGTGCTTCGGCCTTTTTCTTAACTTTACAACTTATGTTAGACGACTTCTTTTAGGACACCAAGAGTTGTAAACTTTTGGATATGTAACCCGGTGTAAGACGCACCCATTTTTCTAAATTTTTTGTATTTACACAATTAAAATGTCTAAGTACCTACACCTATATCTATCTCATGTAGTTTGGACACAGGTAGTTCACAAAAAATAAAGAATCCAAGTAACATAGATAAGAACTAGTTTTTTCAAATTTAGTGACCAAATCCCTGCATAAGGTTGCCTATTCCTTTGGGACACTTTTCAGCCACTTCAAAGTAAAGGATCTGACTGCACTTTATAGCAAAACAGAACCAGCGTTTTGTCTAGAGGTAACGTACATTCTGTTCTGCATATGACATGGGTAATAAATTAAATTTTGAAAAACATTGCAGCTTATGTAATCATATGCACATCAAAGGCACTAATACATAATTCATGGTTTTCTATAATAGCCAGATCATGCAACGATTCTAGATTTCACTGTATTGTGTAAAGTAGATGATTAATTGGCTTACATTTGAAAATGCTACTTGACGTCCTTATGTTTAATCCCTCAGTTTGTGTTTTCCTAGGGCTAAGGCTGGTATGTAAATGTATAATGAACAGAATGATTTGAAACTTGTGGCAGGATAGGGTTTGTGACGCAGGACGACATTCTATTTCCTCACCTTACAGTGAAAGAAACAATAACATATGCAGCTCTCCTACGGTTGCCAAAAACATTAACAAAAGAGCAGAAGGAAAAACGAGCACTAGATGTCATATATGAGCTAGGCTTGGAGAGGTAAATTATGCCCGTACGTTCTTCCTTTGGATGATCTTGTTCTAGTTGTATATTAACATAAAATATTACAAGCACAGATGTCAAGACACTATGATTGGTGGATCGTTCTTCCGAGGAGTATCAGGAGGAGAGAGAAAGAGAGTTTGCATTGGCAATGAGATTATAATCAACCCTTCACTTTTATTTCTTGATGAACCAACCTCTGGCTTAGATTCTACAACTGCTTTGAGAACTATTCAGATATTGCAAGACATAGCAGAGGTATGTTAATGAGAAAAACAAAAGAAATAAGATTATATATAAAATGGTAAGTATATTTTTTTTACTACTAAACTATAATGCTTGTTACAAAAGTACTATTAAACATTAAATTATTAAAAAATTTCAACTTAACTTTAATTGTCATTACAAAAGTACCATCGCTGTCAAATTTATAAAAAAACAAATGGAATTTTTTTAGTGGTGTTGGTACTTATGTAATAGTTGTTGAAGTTGGATTGTAGTTTTGTAACAGTCTATAGTTTAGTGGTATTTTTGTAACATTCACCCTAATTTAGTGATAAAAAAATCTATTTATCCTACAGAAAATATAAAATAGTAGATGCACTTTTTTTTTTGGGTTTTATGGCAGGATGGAAAAACAGTGGTGACAACAATCCACCAACCATCAAGTAGACTCTTCCATAAATTTGATAAGTTGATACTTCTTGGTAAGGGAAGCTTGCTCTACTTTGGAAAAGCTTCAGAAGCAATGGTTTATTTCTCCTCCATAGGATGCTCCCCACTAATTGCTATGAACCCAGCAGAGTTCTTGCTAGACCTATCAAATGGAAACATAAATGATGTTTCTGTACCATCAGAATTAGAAGATAAAGTGCAAATTATGGGGAATTTAGATGCTGACACAATAAGGAATGGAAAACCCTCTCCAACAGTAGTTCATGAGGTAAACTTTTCATTAATTAGAAAAACCAAAAAGAACTTATGAACAAAGAAATTCGTCATTTGACATGAGAAGAAAGGCACAAATTTGAACACAAAAAAATCATAGAGAAAATTTTCAAACGTACCTTGAGAAAGAGGATGATTGAAGAATAATATGATTTAGCATGGATAATCTCGTTCGAATACTTTGAGACTATGTGATTAAGTACCACCAAACATGTGGTGTTATGTTAATCTTTTTATATCGTTATTATCACCCTCTTTCCACATCTTTTAAGTTTCAACACCATTTCTATTATATATCCTTGAATAAATGACATGACATCACGTTATTGGTGGTACATAGAGTGAAACACCTAAAATGAGACAGAGCACTTAAGTGATATAGAAGCCTTTTTGATCTGAACGAATAAGAACCTCGGATTCAGGAATGGATGTCGATGATCCAAACCCAAGAGAACTCAATTCATAAACAGAGAGACAACTTCTCGGGATACATGCAAATCAAGCTACCTTCTATGGAGTTAATAAGCTCATCTTATAACATAAAACTGTTACTCAAAACTTGAGTTTATATGAGTATTTATTTTGTGGAGAATAACCTTAGATGAGTTCAAGCTTCGTTATATATAGAAACAAGTAAGAGTTGTAATTTCTGCAGCATTATCACAATTATCAGGCTGATGTTATTTCCATGATAAACAGTATCTTGTGGAAGCCTACGAAACAAAAGTTGCAGAAAAGGAGAAGAAGAAACTCATGGCTCCACTGGCTCTTGATCAGGACCTGAAGACAAAGGTGTCGTGTCTAAAACGAGAATGGGGAGCAAGCTGGTGCGAACAATATTGTATATTATTTCGTAGAGGAATTAAAGAGCGGAGGCATGACTACTTTAGCTGGTTGAGAACCACCCAAGTTCTTTCAACTGCTATTATATTGGGGTTACTATGGTGGCAGTCAGATAGCAGCAGTCCCAAAGGCCTTCAAGATCAGGTAGTATAGTACATATGCAAGTTGATGGAGGCTTAGCTTTAAAAGTACCCAATTTTTATACTAAAACTTAAACTTCTACGAGCAAAGGCATCTTAACATACAAATACATAAAAGAGTATTGTATTCACCACAAAAAGAACTAGCTGAACAAACATTTCCATTTCATGAAAGCAACTGTATTGTTATACTATCAAGTTATTCTTAAGATAGGTACTTATTTCAAAAATGACACTTAATTCTTACTTGTTTTTTGTTACTTTTTAGTTTACTAAAGAGTGATCACATAAAAATAAATGATTATTTTTATGTTTTTTTCCTTTAATGTTTTCTTAATTTTTTTCAATTGTATATATTTAAGCCAAAACAACTTGTAGAAAAAATAAAAAAATTAATTTTGTAACAAAAAATAATTAAGGAATTAAAGACAGACAATATTTTTCCCTATCCTAAAAAGAGATGAATAAAAACATAAAATTGTAATCTTGAACTAGAATCACACATTCTTGCTATTATTAAGCTAAATCGGCGGATTGTGTATGGATGGTAGAGCAGTTCATCGAAACCTTATTAGAAACCTAACCTTGAAATATGCAGGCAGGGCTCCTTTTCTTCATAGCAGTTTTCTGGACATTCTTTCCAGTCTTCACAGCAATATTCACATTTCCTCAAGAAAGAGCCATGCTAAATAAGGAACGTGCTGCTGACATGTACAGATTAAGTGCGTATTTTATGGCTAGGACTACAAGTGACCTCCCACTTGATCTTTTATTACCACTACTCTTTCTCCTTGTCGTCTATTTTATGGCAGGCCTAAGGCTAAGTGCTGCCCCTTTCTTTCTAACCATGCTTATTGTGTTCCTTTGCATTGTGGCTGCTCAGGTATGCATCTTTTCAGATACTGATTTTAAGAGTGTTGATCTCCGCCAGAGGTTAGGCATGACATGTTGCCGGATAGCCCCAGTACAATGGGGAATCGCACAACATGTCATGCCGATGTTTGGCATTATATCATTTTTCCCTAATAGTGGAATGGATGGATGTGTAACAGGGACTTGGGCTAGCAATAGGAGCTACATTGATGGACCTGAAGAGGGCAACGACGCTGGCTTCAGTCACTGTGATGACATTCATGTTGGCTGGTGGATTCTTCGTAAAGGTCAGAGTTCACCCATCTATTTAACACACCCTTTCATCTCCTACAATAAATCATAGTCAAATGAAGTAGCTACTGAATAGAATCACCGGCTGTTAGAGGATAAAAGATACTAGAGGATAAAATATGATACTAGGCTAGAGTTTATTGGAATCATAATCTCCACGCAATATGATAACTTTTTGACATTGTGCAACTCACCCATTAGGTTAAAATTTTTAAGATTGAGTAACCCATCATAATTTTTATAGAATCTACAAAATTGACCAGTATAGTGGAGCCTTTCATTTATTTGTTAACTTTTAAGATTTGATAGGTTTTAGATAAATAAATTCAAATAGATCAATTAAAAAAGGTAAAAAATAAAGTGATGGATTTCACAAGAAACATAATATTATAGTGAAGTTTATAAAAATGATGAGAGTCTCCACCATTATTTTTAGATTAATGGGTCTATGGTTCTAATGAATTTGAAACCTGTTATTATTATATAAAATTTCGATCAATTTTACTTTATAACTTGCGAATGCATCTAAACAGCAAAAATAATAACATATTTTACCCAATATTCTACAGGAAGTCCCGGTATTTATTTCTTGGATTCGCTATATGTCTTTCAACTACCACACATACAAGCTTCTTCTCAAGGTGCAGTATGAACATATGACACCAACCATCAATAGTATAAGGATAGACTCTGGATTAACAGAAGTTTTTGCCTTAACAGCCATGGCTTTTGGATATCGTCTCTTAGCCTATCTTTCTCTACGCCAGATAAAGCTCCAATGTGGAGTATAGATGTTAGACAACAATGCATTCAACTCTTTTTCGTATAAAAACAATCTTGTGAAGAGTTATTTCAACATATTATGTTATTTTGGATGACCTGTTAGCAACTTCCCATTTTCTTTAACAAGAACTACTACATAATCTTTGAGAAAATGGTCTCACGATTTATAAACTGTAGATCATTTTTCTTAAATTTGATTTCCAAGTCTAGATCTCAATTCATAAATGCTGCATACTGATATAAAAGAAGTGACATATTGCTGAAAAGGTGCTCAATTTTTATTGATAAAATTAGCCTATAGATAGGCATTATATAGATAAAGAAATAACAAACAAACTGACCACTAACTTAAACTCCTAGGAAAATGAAAACCACTTTCTTCGACCACAAAATCACAATCCTTTTAACTAACCAAATCCCTAAAGACTAGGATAAACTAAGCTACCAAACTTAAATAAATAAATAATAAATCCTGACATATACTTCTAAGAACCATTTTTTTGTGAATCAAGCGTAATTGACTACTATTCACTATGTTCTACTTAATTCAATATAATATATGACATTGGTTGAAACAAAGTAGATAACTTAAAAAAGGATAAAATACAATTGACATTATCAATCCTCTAAATAATGTATTCCTACACCCTCATTACAAGAGGTTTGATCAAACTCAAGTACTAAAATCACTGAAATTCATTAAATTGATCAAACTTAAGCACTACAAGCACTAATTAGGAACCTAAGCTAGCTTGGAAAAGTTGTTTGGGTTTGAATTTTAGTAAAATAAGGTGATTAGAAATGGCAATTTGACCCAAGAGTAGGGCCTTGTCGCTTCAATCGAGGTGAGGTAGATAGGGGACACAAACGTGATGTAGTATTATCCATATCATCATAAATAGTACGGGGCAAAGAACAGATTGGTTCGGGTTACCATTTGAGTACCCACATTTTTTTACTATTACTAGTTTCTTTTAGATTAATCATTAATCACTTAATCAATTATAATATTTAACAATTTTCTCATTTTATGATTAAAGGTAATTTATAACCTACATACATATAGCTTTATTTTCGAAATTATTTATTATATAAACTATTTACAAATAATTTAGAGAATAATCTTGATTTAAAACTTTTTATATAGAAAAAGGTAAGTGGTTTGGTTCAAATTTATAGTATATATTATTGATTATAAATATTTTTTAATAGTATTTTTTATTAAGACTTTAAATTTATTAATTTTATCATTAAAATTCTTGAATCATAATGTGTTTTTTTATCCCAAAAAACTTGTAAAGAATACTTTATAATTTTTTTTTGAAAGTTTAACCAAAAGATTATTGAATAGTAATAGTAATATCATTTAGTACTACATGTAAGAATATTAATGAATTGCTTTAAGTATCACCATGGTTTTAATAACACCAATCATTCTTAACTAATCTATTTTTTGGTAACTATTATCATTACAAATAATTATAAAGTTAATATTTTCAATTACGTATAGTTATATCTAGTGAGTTGACAATAAAACTCATCTCTTTAGTGCATTTTAATTTGAAAAATGTAAAAACAAAAGTCAAATGGGTTTATAGATATTACTCGAACTCAAATTGAACCAAGGGATTTGAAATAATTTAGTTCAAATTATCCTGTATGTCATTTCAATTTGGTTTAAATTTGATCCTATTCAAATCGTTGCCATCTGAAGGGTAGAAATACAATCACTTATATGTGTAGCCAATAATGATGTTGTGCATAATGTGCTCTATGGTGATGGAATAGCATGGACATTTGATTAATTGCATAGGTTAAATTTGTATCCTACATTGATTTCCGAAAGGATCATGCCAAGACATGGAAAAAGTTAGGTCACGACACACATATAATTTTTGAAGTTTGGCAATCTTATTCTTATTGTTAGAGTGTTTAAATGATCTTATGTGAGAAATCTTTATTGTTTTTATTTTATTTATTAATTAAACTTACAAAAAAAAGGGAGAGAAGTAGAATCCTTATCTAGCCAACACGGTATTTGACTTATTTAATACTTAAATATATATAACCTTATTTTTAGTGACTCAACTCATTTTGATATTTATTGTATAAATTAGTCGACAATTTTGACTTATACACACACATATTCTTATACATGTGATAATCGATGTTGACATGAAATTATTTACACATTCACGAACACACATATATGCTATGTTTGAAGTTTATGTATTCTCTTAAAAGACTTTAGAACTTTAACTAATCTTGACTATAAAATTGTGTTGAGTTATATCTCTTACTTTTTAAAATTTTATCGCATGGAGGCACCTAGTATTGAGAAGGTTACCTCTTATGATATGTGAAACTAATGAGGTGGACTAGCTAATAGTTAATGTAAAAGTCATCATGCTAGATTTATCGCTCATGCAAAAAATGATTACCTATAAAACTTGTACTTAGAATACACAAAAAAAGTCCAACAGATGTTAAAGAAGAAATATAATCTTGTGCCTCATTTACAAAATAAAGATAAAAAAAATTAAGTTCTCTTTTGATAGATATATTTTATTTTATGAGATTGAAGACTCGATTATAATTTTACATGATAAGTGATTTTTTTTCTTTTGAGTCTTTCTTGATTGATCATAAATGAATTAATTGACATATTTGTAAAGTTTAAACATATATACTACCTTTAAGTAAATGTCAATATATCATTATATGTGTAAAATGTGTCTTTTTTACTCTACTTGCTTATATAATAGATAATCAAAAATTGAGTAAAAAAATAGAAAAAAAGGATGAGTTCTCAATCGGTTATGTGCTCGTTTGTGATTAAATGAGTTTAATACCTCATGTGGCTATTTATGAAAATTTAAAAAAATATATTTTTACTCATTCATATATTCTTCTTATTTATTAATTGGTTTTTAAGTTAGGGATTCATAGAGCTTAGGGAGAGTTTAAACCACATTCCATTCTACATTAATCTGATTTTACATTGCTCTATCTTTAGGGAGAGCTTAGCTTCATTGCTTTATCCAATGCTTTGTCTTTCTCGTATATCAAAAGGGAGGATAGTGTGTTTCACTTTCATGATTTATTTTGTTATGCATATAGAGGAGAACATATTTAGGGCGAGAATGTTTTACATCATTTTATCTTATGTTAAGCTTAATTGATATGAATGCGTGCACTACATGATTATTCTTTACACTTCGTTTATTTCTATATAAACTAAACTAATATACAAGAAGGCTTTCAAGCCAAGTTTCATATGCTTTGTTTGTGTCATTTTAGTTACTTATAAGCTTGTCAAGTTGTAGCGAAGATGGATTCAATGAACCATATGATAGTTCCACTATAGAGTCTATGATATCATTGTATTTTTATCTTATTCCTATAAGTGTCATGTAGTGAGTGAGAGGTTTTTCCACACGAAAATTCCAAAGGGGGAGTTTGTAAGAACTATACGTGTTGGTTATTTTTATAGACAAAATATTTGCATGTAAACATGTTTATAAGCTCAATATCAAGTCTATCAAGCAAAGTTGAAGAAACGACAAAATTTCAGATAATTGTACTTCAAGTATATCTTTTATAACTATAACACATAAGATTTTAACTGTACATTTAATAACACATGTTTATAAATTTAAAATTATTTATGCTGCTAAAATATTTATTTAAACTTTAATCAATTTATAAAATTACCAATTAACCATTTCTTAAATATGTTTCAATAGCTTTAAGATGAGTCCTAAAAATAAACTTTTTATATTATTAAGGCTTTTTAATAGGTTTTGAATAATTAAGCCCAAAATAAGTTAACCTTAATTGTAATATTTTTTTTATTAATGAATCTTTAGGAATTAGAGCTTAAGCAATTAAAGAAATTGGTTACATTATTACAAAAAGGGGTATTAAAGTCCGTTCGTTGAACCGATTTTTAATTTTTAATTTTTTTTTACAAAATTTACTCATTTTCTATTATACTTAAATTAAAACTTGTATTCGATCACTAAATAATAGCAGAAAAAAAGTTTAACAAATAGTTTAAATAATACAAATAATTGAAAAATAAAATATTAATTAATAGCAGAAAAGTTATCATGGTGTTATTCTATGTTATTCAAGATCATTATATTTTTCTCCTAATGTTATAATACAATCCTACATATATAATACAAAAATTTATACACATAAATAATAACACATAATAACGCAAAAAATATGATTAATAAGTGCATAGGATTAATAGAAATACTTACAAGAGTAAATGAAGTGACAAAATGAAGGAAATGAAGAAAAAATGATGTTTTGTAAGTGACAAATGGGTATAAAAAATTTGAATATTTTTCTCAAAAAAATAGGGTATATAAAAGATTAGTTTGAGGAGAAGAAAACCCACTAACCGGTGTTGGAATTGATGGTCGTAGGTGGTCGAAAAATGAGAAAGAGTGGAGAAGGAGGAGAAGTGGATGATGTTTTGGGTTTTTGAGAATTATGCAGCGCTTGGAATAGTTTACGTGGTGAAACGACGCTATCCACATAGCGTAGCGTCGGTTGACACTTGGAACCGACGCTAATCACGTAACATAGCATCAGTTGATACCTGGAACCGACGGTACATCCTACGTGGATAGCGTTGGTTCTACACCGAACCGACTTTAAATTCATTATAAGTCATTTTTTCCAAAAATCAACTTAAATACCCTTTTTGTAGTAGTGTTAATATTAAATTAATATTGTACAAGAAATATTTATTAGTAAATTTTTTTGGTATTTTTATCTTTATCTAGCTTATTCTTTATTAGATTTTTACATGTTTAGATCAAATAATTTTGTGTTATTCAAAGAAGCTATTTTTGTTGAACGTGTGCTTGATATTTTTGCTCTAGAATTTGATAGTTGGTTTGATTCAAGTGACATATGTTTTGAATCATCTAGTTAGAATTATTTATTATTAATTCATTCTAGAACACACATGAACACTTGTGCTTTTGTGCTAACCCTTTTGCAATTAATGTGTGAACGTATCTAATTGACAGGAAACTTATTAGAACATTGTTTTTAATATAGCTTACGTTAATATTAAAAACTGTGAAAACAGAACAATGACTCATAATTAAGATACATTGAGGAAGTATCCTAGGTAGGATAGCATATATAAGATCAAGTTTATACTTGAATATCTGGTTTTCATAGTAGAAAGTTAGGTAATCCGGTGAACCAATGTTTTTTCTCTTAGGTCATGGTTGTAACTTAGGTTGTTTCCACCTAAAAATATCTTGTATTATTCTTTTATTTTTGCACTTTATTTCTTACACCCGATTGATCTCTGATAGATTTATTTAAGTTATTAAATTATAAATTAATAAAAATTAAAAATAACTTATTCACCCCCTCTAGATAATTAAGCTCATATTTTATAAACTTTCAAACATTATTCTTACTTTCCATGATTAGGTTATCCCATGATACTACTCACTAAATACTTCAATTATTCTTGATAATAAATGAAGAGTATTATGCCATTTTGTCTTGTCAAAAAAGCTTTCTTACTCAAAGCAAAAAAAGGTTTAATTATATGGCATAACTTTTTTTATATATAAAGTTTCATTTTTAACCTCTCATGTAAGAAAAATCATATAAACATATATTTTTTTACCGAGAGGATTAAATGTGAAAACATGTTGAATAATTGGATGATTTATGTACCATATGAAGAAAAAACTTGTAATTCATTTGCTCCATCAAAAAATTTCTTAAAAACAACATTGAAAATATCTCAAGCCTTCGGTAAGCAAATTTATCATTTCATAATTTTTGGGGTCATAGACAACAAATGTCATCTCTTGAAGTAATAATACTCATATACTTCATCATTTTCCAAATATGGTTGTGAATTACCATGAATAAATGAGAGCTTCTCCTTTTCTCCTTTTCTACAATAAAAATCTACATGATTTAAGACAACATATCATAATATGTTTCATTGAGTACAAACCCTTCATTACACGATGGGCCTTCAGATTGAATAATAATGTGATACGAGCTCATTCTGTTCATCTTCATTAGAAAAGCATCGCGTGCGGAGGTTAAGCGTAAGGAAGGCCCAAATTTGGTTAGGGAAACAAAAAGGGACCACCGAATAAATTAGGACTAGGAATTCTGTTAGGAATGTTAGAAAATAGTTAGGATTTGTTCGTCAATTTTGTTCCTGTAAGGCTATATATAAAGCCACTTAGAAATCAGAAGGATTATCAAGAATCTTATACATAATTCAGCTCCTCCTCTGTCTCTTCTTCTTCCTTTAACTTCTTCTCTGTGCAGAACTGTATCAGTGGTATCAGAGCCATTCGACCATGGATACTCAGGGAAAATCTAATGTGGAATTTCGTACTGTGGTTATGGAAACCCTTGGCACTGTGCTCTCTCAGTTACAGGATTTTCGAGCAACTCAGAACCCTCTAGAGGTTAACCCCTTCGCACGAGAAGGAAAGCTGTAACCTCACCTCCATACTTTGCGATAGATCATAAACACCCTAACTTGAAACTTTCATTTCCTAGATTCTTTGGTGAAGATCCAACTGGGTGGATCTATAGAGCTGAACAATATTTTGAGTTAACTAATGTTAGCCCAGATCAACAGGTGCAACTCGCGTCCTTCCATCTGGAAGGTATTGCGTTGCAGTGGCATCGTTGGCTGACCAAGTTTCGAGGACCTCTCACTTGGGTGGAATTCACCAACGTCATTCAACTCAGATTTGGACAACAGATTACGAAGATCCCTCAGAAGCTCTAACTCACCTAAGGCATACCACCAGTGTAGCAACATACCAAGAAGCCTTTGAAAGATTGTCACATAGAGTGGATAGACTACCAAAAGCATTCCTAATAAGGTGCTTTATAGCTGGATTAAAAGATGAAGTCTGCCTCGATGTTGACATTGGCTGAGGCCATTAGAGTAGCTAGGCTCATTAAAGAGAGAAATCTGTTGCAGAGGAAATATGCCCAGAAAACACGTTACCAGTCTTATACAAGCAATCCCAAAACAACAAACCACTCCCACACTGGTGTGCTGACACCTAATGAGTGCTCAAAAAGAACTAAAATTATCATGATTTTATGCACATTAATTGATTAAAAATATATATATTTATATGATTTTATCATATATTTATATAAATTTGTCTTTTCAGAATCACGGGTATTCTTATTGTTTTTCAGGTATTTTGGCTTAAAAATGTAACTTAAAGACTCAAAAAGGAATACTGAAGGCATCACAAATATATTCAAAAATAAATGAGGAAAAGTCAACAAATATGGGAAAAAATGGACAAAATTGACAAAATGGGTCAAAAAGGTCAAAAAAGAGAAAATTGCGCCGAGCAGCCGCTGCCAGTGCCCAATCCCGCGTGCGTGCCCCTACGCCCCATCGGCATGCGTCACTGCCCATCTGCGCCCAGTCCGCGCGTGCCGCTACGCCCATCTGCCCCAATTTGCATGCACCGTCGCCCCACATAATGCTGACGTCATCATTCACTACTCCGTGTTTCCATCATTTTTTATCATTTTTTCACCCACTTTTTCTTCACATCCTCACCTATAAATACCCTCATTCTCTTCACAATTAAACACACCTCAAAACACATATTCTCTTCTCTTTCTTTCTCTCATTTCTTAGTTTTTAAGCTTTTCTTAATTTTTAGCTTTTCTTAGTTAATTTCTCTTAGTTTTAGAGTTCTTCTCTTTTGAGAAGAACTAGTTATGTTTTTGTAATTTATTTGCTTTTCGATTCAATAAATGGGAGTGCAAATTCCATTTGAAGATTTTCCAGTAACAAGAATATCATCGAAGTACTGGAAGGATTTTATTTTCTTTATAGTTATTTTTTATGCTTTATTCTTATATGTTTTATTTAATTTGTCTCTGATTAAATTTAACTTTGATGGCTGTTTGTAAACATGATATAATAATAACGTTGTTATGCTTGCGAAATATTAAATAGGTAAAAATCTCTAAAATGAATTGATTTTATTTTTATTCAAGATTTTATATTAAGAATGTTATAGAGAAATATATTATTTTTCATTACAAACTTAAATCTGAAAATTAGATTTTAAGGTTTAGTTATCCGGTCTGATTTAGAGTAGTGCTCTTTTATTTGTTGCTCTTTTATTCTTATATGTTATATTTAATTTGTCTGTGATTAAATTTAACTTTGATGGCTGTTTGTAAACATGATATAATAATAACGTTGTTATGCTTGCGAAATATTAAATAGGTAAAAATCTCTAAAATGAATTGATTTTATTTTTATTCAAGATTTTATATTAAGAATGTTATAGAGAAATATATTATTTTTCATTACAAACTTAAATCTGAAAATTAGATTTTAAGGTTTAGTTATCCGGTCTGATTTAGAGTAGTGCTCTTTTATTTCTTGGTACAATCGCCCAATAGTTAGAGTTAAGCTCTATTTCAAAAGTTTTTATAAGAATTATTATCTGAAAATGTATTGACAACATGTTTTCAGTAGTGGTTTTAAAACTTGAAAGTTAGTACTCAGATAATTAAATGCTTAGGCTTAATTTGGATACCTTGAATAAAGTTTAAACTGTCTAACCCTACTAAAGGTGGCATTTAAATGGTTCATTTTCAATCTCTTAGAAAAAAAATTAATTTAAGTAACCATATTAGTTATCAACCCCACCCATAGGTGTTAATTGATTTGTTTAGTTAACAAAGAATATCTAACCCCACCAAAGGTGGTATTCATACAAAAAAGGGAGAATCAATAAATATCAATTTATATCTTTAATAACCTAAATAATATGAGTAAGCATAATTATTTAGTTATTATATCCATAAATACTCCACTATTATAAATGATAAAATTTGTATCAATGTTTATTGAATCTATATCTATGTTTATTTTTATGTTATTAGGTTAGAAATACAAAACCCAAATATCGTGACAGGATGTTTAGGATTTAATTTCGTTTTTAAAAGTTTGAATAATAAATTAAAAACCACATATATTCTTTCCTTAGATCGACCTTGGGAGTATACTTATCATTTTTCTACGAAATGATTCGTGCACTTGCAAGAGTTTTATAAATATAAAACCAAAGTATTGGCAGGATTGACGATCCTGGTTCTGCTCATCAGGACCCCCACCTCTGCAGCGATCCAATCCATCCCAACCAATGACTTTTAAAAGAATCACTAATCAGGAGGCACGAGAACAAAGATATAAGGGCTTGTGCTACTACTGTGATGAAAATTTTGTAACAGGTCACCGTTGCGTGCAACCCCAAATGTTTATGATAGAGGAATTACCTCAAAACCCTGTAGAAACTCTAAAAGAAGAGCACCTTGAACAAGAACCTCAGGAGCTGGTGCCCAAAATCATGTTTCACGCAATAACAGGTACTAATCATCCTCAAACACTTAGAGTTATGGGAAATCTAAGAAATAAGAGGGTACTAGTTTTGATAGATGGGGGCAGTACACATAATTTCATTGATCAAACCTTGGTTTCCCAGTTTGTCTTTACTATCACTAAGAATCAGAAATTGGAAGTTATGATAGCCAATCATGAAAAGATTGAGTGCGTGGGGAAATGCAGGGGCCTTACTCTTTCAATTCAAAGGTATATGGTCTCAATAGATTATTTTGTGCTACCAGTAGCTGCATGCCAGGTAGTGCTCGGGGTTTAGTGGCTTGAAACCCTAGGTCCAATAGAAATGGATTATAAAAGGCTCACCCTCAGCTTCAAGATAGGAGGAGCCACTCATACATTCTAAGGCTTACAAAGAACCAATAATGCAACCCTAACCAAAAAGGAATGCAGTGAGTTGTAGAATATAGGGTTGTTCCTTCAGATTTTACCCATAAGGGGTTAGGACCCATAGGAGGATGTTTCCCTATTTCTAGAAATGAGACAATTATTAATAGGGTTCTCTCATATATTTGAGCTGCCCTCAAAGCTGCCTCCAAAAAGACAACAAGATCATTGTATACCTCTGAAGCCAAGAGTAGGGCCAATTAATGTCAGACCCTATTGTTACCCATATTATCAAAAGACAGAGATTGAGAAGATGGTTAAAGAACTCCTTCAGTCTAGGCTAATTAGGCATAGCAGCAGTCCATTTTCTTCACCAGTGTTGTTGGTAAAAAAACCTGACGGTAGTTGGAGATTCTGTGTAGATTATCGAGCTTTGAATGATAGCACAATTAAGGACAAGTACCTCATCCCTATGATTAATGAGTTGTTGGATGAGCTCCACGGGGCTTATGTTTTCTCCAAGGTAGATCTGCGATCAGGGTATCATCATATAAGAGTCTATCATGAGGATATCCCTAAGACAACCTTTAGAACCCATGAAGGCCATTATGAATTCTTAGTAATGCATTTTGGCCTCACTAATGCCCCAGCTACTTTCCAAGGTCTCATGAATGATCTTTTCAAACCTTACCTTTCGAAAGTTCATCCTGGTATTCTTTGATGACATCTTGATATACTCCCAATCAAGGGATGATCACTTGGAGCATGTGAAAGTAGCCCTTCAGCTTCTAGCAACCAACAACTTGTATGCCAAGGAAACCAAATGCCAATTCGGGGTGAAACAAATATAATATCTAGGCCATATGGTCTAATATCAAGGGGTCTTTGTGAACCTATCAAAGATCCAAGCTGTTAAGGAATGGCCAATCCCAACCACATCTAAAGGAGTCAAAGGCTTCCTGGGGTTAGCTGGCTATTACAGAAAATTTGTGCGTAATTTTGGTAGTTTGGCAACTCCCTTTACTCATCTCTTGAGCAAGGAAGGGTTTAACTGGAATGCATATACTGAAGACTCATTTAAACAGTTGAAGGAGGCCTTAACAACACCACCAGTTTTAAGCCTTCCCAATTTTTCCCAAAGATTTGTAATTGAATGTGATGCCAGTGGCATCAGGTTGGGAGCTATCCTTACTCAAGCAGGCAGACCAATAGCTTACTTCAGCCAAGCTCTCAAGGGTTCAGCATTGGCTTTATCAACATATGAGAAAGAAATGTTAGCTATCATTAAAGTTATACGGGTATGGCACCCTTACCTATTAGGAAAACCATTCACCATCCTCATTGATCAGAGGAGCCTCAAATATCAACTGGAGCAGCACATTACCACCCCAACACAGGCACGATGGTTGCCTAAACTACTTGGATATGATTATAAGATTGAGTACAAACGTGGGAAGGAAAACCAAGGAGTTGATTCTCTTTCACGAGTAGTGGAATTCTTCTTTTTAAGTATATCTCAGCCATAGATGGATTGGTGGCCACAACTACAGAAGGAAGTTCAGCAGGATCCCTTCTACATAGACTTGATAGCCAAATCTACACCTACAATGGCTCATAAATTGTTACAACGAGATGGGGTTTGGTTTAAAAACAACGAGGTATATTTGAGCCCTAAATCCTCTCTTATACCTCAGATCATAGCTGATTGTCACTCCTCCCCAATGGGGGGACACTTTGGGTTCCTCAAAACCTTATCTCGCATAAAAAATAGCTTCACCTAACCCAAACTATGCCAAATTTTGAAGAAGTTCCTCAGGGAGTGTGAAACTTGCCAAAGGTTCAAAACAGAAACTATGAGACCAACAGGGTTGCTTCAACCACTTTCTATACCTGAGAAGATTTGGGTTGATATCTCAATGGATTTTATGGAAGGATTACCAGCTTCAAAAGAATATACAGTTATAATGGTGATTGTGGACCGCTTGAGTAAATATGCTCATTTCATTCCTATGAAGCACCCATTTTTCAGCCCCCACTGTGGCCAAGACATTTGTGTCCAACATCTTGCGCCTGCATGGTATGCCTACTTCTATCGTTAGTGATCATGATAAGGTGTTTATTAGTTCCTTCTGGCAAGAGTTGTTTTGTTTACAAGGAACTCAATTGTACATGAGCTCCAGCTACCACTCTTAGACAGATGGACAAACTGAGGTAACCAACCGAACACAATAACAGTATCTGTGCTGCTTCACTGGGGATCAAACACGCAAATGGATTGAGTGGATTCCTTGGGCTGAGTACAGCTACAACACTTCCATCCACTCCACAACACAGATGACTCCCTTTGAAGCAGTTTATGGCATTCCACCTCCTCCCATTTTAACATATGTCCCCAAAACTACTTAAGTGCCAGCTGTGGATAAGCACCTATGTACTAGAGATCACCTACTATGAGAATTAAGGCACAACCAACTACAAGCTCATAACCGGATGAAATGCCAAGCTGATAGACATCGGCGAAAGGTCATCTTCAAGGAAGGAGATTATGTATACCTAAGGCTCCAACCCTATAGACAATCATCAGTAGCCTTTCACTCATCAAGAAAATTAGCTCCTCATTTTTTTGGGCCATACAGAATCATCGCTCGAATAGGACCAGTGGCTTACAAGCTGGCACTGCCTCTCGCTTTATAAATACATGATGTATTTCATGTAAGCATGCTAAGAAAACACGAAGAGGAAATTCCATCAAGCTCAAACCAACTTCCTCCAATCTCTGAACAAGCAATAATTCTTCCTCAACCTGAAACCATTCTCAATCGCTGTGTGACCCAAAAGGGGAAATATCGACCCAAGATAGAAATTCTGGTCAAATGGAAGGATATTCCAACCAAAGAAACTACTTGGGAAAATGAGTGGCGATTTTTGAAAGCACACCCAAACTTTATCCTTGAGGACAAGGATTCTCCTAAGGAGGGAGGAGTGATACGAGCTCATTCTGTTCATCCTCATCAGAAAAGCATTGCGCGCGAAGGTTAGGCGCAAGAAAGGCGCAAATTTAGTTAGGGAAATAGAAAGGGACCACCGAATAAATTAGAGCTAGTAATTCTGTTAGGAATGTTAGAAAGTAGTTAGGATTTGTTCCTATAAGACTATATATGAAGCCACTTAGAAATTAGAAGGATTATCGAAAATCTTACACAAAATTTAGCTCCTCCTCTAACTCTTCTTCTTCCTTTTATCTTCTTCTCTACAAATTTACTGTATCATAATGGGAGCAGTTTTGGCCTTAGATATAAGTTTGGTCCAATATGTTTGAGAAACTGGTTCACCCATGGTTCCGGAAGAAAAATAGAAAGTTTACTGGTGGATCATGAACTTGCAAAATTAACCTTGCTATACAACTCAAAAAATAATTAGTATTGATAATCTGATTCAGTGATATAGATGTTATTATATTTTAAAATTTAAATTTAATAAATAACAATTAAAATCAAGAAAAAAAACATATTCAATATTAAATATACTCAAATTATTTGTTGGGAATAATTTAGTAATACCATTTATTAAAATCATTTGTTTTCAATATATATATATAAGTTGCGTATCTTTCTCACATAACATTTATCTTTCACATTTATATCTTTCTCACCTAACATCTAACTTTCACATTTTACTGTATCAACTTTAACAAAGATGTCAACAGCATATCTTCGTGATTTTATTTTTTAGACACCAAAGGATTCTTATGTGATATGTGACTGTCTTATTTAAAAATTTATTCGTTATGATTTTACAGACAAAACAATAATAAAAGGGTATATTCATAAATATTCTGAAATATTATAAATATATTTTTATTCCTAATTTACTTCATTTTTTCATTATAAGTATATTTTTGTGCACCAAAGGCATTCTTATCAACTTTACATAGTGTCAAGTTACACCTAATGTAAAGTGGTCCAATCTAGAAGACAACTAATGGTGCCATGCAAATTAGACAAACATATATTTGTTTATTCTAATCACACAATTAAATCATCTTATTTATTACAAAGCAAAAACCTATCTCTAATACAAGATCACAAAGCAAACAAATACTAAATCAATATAGCTTTATGTACCTTCATAGCAAAGAGGCACTTGAACTCATGATAGAGAATCATTTTAAAATAGTTGGCAGCTTAATCAGAGCAACAGCGATAAAAGTAATACTTTTCCATTTCATTGCTACATTCTGTGCAGACAACTTTTTCAGGAATTTCCCCATCAATTCCAGGAAGAATTAGGCGTGTGCAGTGTTCCTTAGTATGACGATTTCTCGATTCTTCACCAAATGCATTCAACAAGTTAGTTTCTTCGGCTCTCATTCTCCAAGTTTCAAACTCTTTTAGTGTCAAAAGTGCTAGTTTCCCATTAGCTCTAGCCATCTCAGTTGATCCTTTCCAAAGTAAAACCCAACCTAAGTCACTACCATCATAACTTAATAGTGTCATTACTTCTTTCATTATATAATCATTGTCTACTGTTTTGTGCTGCTTAGCTTTTGAGCATCTCATGCTCTCAAGTCTGGACCAAAAGAACCAGCTTGATGTTGGATCAATCCATACTTCACTAAGATTTTCTGCCACAATAATTATAGAGATTTTCTTTTGTCTCTCCTTTGTAATATTGCCTTTTCCAACATAAACTAGTTCTAGTTTTATGTCAAGAGCCTTCGCAACAAGTTTTGCTGTTTTTGTGAATTCTCTAATCCATCCTATGTCTTCGCCTCCATACAAGCATATGTATCTCCCATCTTCTATCTGATAAATCAAGCAGTTTTTTTGTTTTAAGTTAGGTAGACTTTTCATTTTTTGTTAAGTATATCGGTGTCTAAGGGACACCATGTAGACAAGGATATAAGTACTTGACATTTCAATTTGGTGAAAAATTACAAAATATTGTCCAAAAAATGGATGCAGCCAACATTCAAATATTTATCTAAATATTACGACACTTGATATCTTAAAAGAGTCTGTGTAACATATGTTTTAAAAATTCTACATTATAGATAAAAATAAAATAAATTAAAACTTAATTACTTGGTAAATCCTCAAACTTTGTTCAAGTTAATACTTAGGTCCCAAACTTTTATTTTTAAAAATTTATTACTGAAATTTCATTTTTTACATTTAAATCCTATATTCAATTATAGCCTAATCTAGATAAATAAATAAATCACTCCTGCATTACACGGGGGTAAGTAATCATGGATAATAATGCTGAGTTGTTAATAGATTAGGGCATAATTCAAAAAATAGTACCTAAGTGTAGAAATTAAAAAAGAAAAAAGTTTCAGTATTGGAATATAAAAGATAAAGTTTGGGATCTAAGTGTAGATTAGGATAAAGCTTGGGGACCGTTTAATTAGTTCAGAAAAAATAAATAATATATGCATAATGATATGATTTTTTTTTTGTTTATGATTGTAGATTGTTGATATTTTTTCAAATAATAATTACACACCACACATTTACAATAATTACCTGGTTTGAACCTTTACTCTTTTAGTGCTCATAAGTAATATATATCTTTGCATTATAAGTATACTGTGGGTTCTTAATATTGAATATGAAAATGTGATTATTTAAATTGTTAGAAGAAGAAGATACCCATTTAAGTATGTTTTCATCAATGCCATCAACAAGTAGTTGAAGTCTCCAACTCTCTGCATTCCAAAGAGATGCCTCTTTTTCATTACTAAAAGGAAAAGCCAAATTTCCCCAAATCCACAACATATGGAGTGCATTTTTGGAGACTATTTGTCCCAAATGATCCAATGATACTATAATCATTTTCTTATGAAAATTCCACTCTTGTTTTATAAACTTGATCACATGTGGTTCAATCCGAAGATCATGCACCGAGTACCATGGCATCTTAGCCTGCATAATAGCATACTCAACTTGATGTTTTTCTGTCAAACCAGTTGAAGTGTCCACAACAGGCACCCAAACCACTTCATATTCGTGACCATGAAACTGATTTCTCATTGCATACATATGAAAAAGAACTTTAAGTTCATCATCAGATATACTCAGATCAGATATCAGCAGTAAGACGTGCTTTTTCCTCAGCACTTCAATGTTAATCTGTTTTGCCACAAAAAAAATATCAGGTCGAGTTTAGCTTCGATTTATGATTAGTAGGAATAAAAAAAATGCAGGATGTGGAGTTCATCAGCAAATTTACTCTTGTCTTATCGGAACCAATCACAAATGGATGTTGGTCATCCTTAGGACATAATAGTGCCCTTAGTATCTTCATCAATTTGTCATGCAAGTGGCCGCTCTTCACAATGAGGTGGAACAATTCATCAAACTCTTCCTCATATATCCTTTCCCCTGGATCCATGAAAATTTTATTCAGTACTTGTTATGGCTCATTTTGGTACTGAGCCTAAGAGCTTAGCCTTTTAAGCATAATGTTAGTTTCCTTATAAATATGCAAATTCTTGGTGTATTGTTTGGAACATAAATAGAGTTGTGTTAATAGTGGCCCAAAACAATAATTAAGTCCAAACCCATTTATTAAACCCTAGCCCACTTTTGTAATATGCATATATATCATTTCCTTTGATCTTCTTGAGAAAATACATACAAAAAGCTGAAAATAGAAAACAAGGAAGCGGAAAAAAACGATAGAGAAGAAGAAGCGGACGACGAAGAAAGAAAACGGCGGCCAACCAACTAAGAGAAGCGGAGAAAAAATCGGCCCAAGGACAAAGCGTCCATTTCGATTGCCATTTGTGGTGTTTCTCGTTGTCTGTAATATTTGATTTAATAGCAAGTTTGTTAATTTATCTTGCTATATATATGTTACCAGTAAATTAGAAGGGATTTTTTGTGGGTCGATTTTGGAATTTAGTATAATTTGTGAAGCTCTGGAAATTGGTGTTTGTATCTCCATTTTGATTATTAGTGGTTTTTTCTCGGTGTCTTGTCGTCGTGGAGTAGACTTTTCATATTGAAAAGTTGAGAACCATAAATCATGTGTCTTAATTTAATTTCTTCTTGCTTATTTATTTTCTTTGTTACCCGTTATTATTAATTTGTGCAACTACCCAATTGGACGATATTCGCTTTCGCAAGTGCCAATTCTTTAACAAATTGGTATCGAGCTATTGGGTTATTCACAGTATTTATTGGAGCCCGATCAAGTTTGCTCTTTTGGATTTATTTTTGAGCTTACGGTTATCGATTGGTTTCATATTTTTAAGGTTGTATACATTTTATTTAATATTGGGTTTTATGTCGTAAGCGGCAAAATATGAAATTGAGAAATTCAATGGTAGAAATGATTTCGGTTATATGGCGTATGAAGATGCGGCTAGTATTAGTTAAAGAAGGGCTCGTTAAGACAACAGAGAGCAAGGATAAATTGCGAGAAAAATTGGTGATGAAGAAAAAGATGCATTGATGGAAAAATGCTTTGAGTTAATTCGGTTATCCTTGTCGATGAGGTATTACGAGGTTGGTGATGAGGAATCTCATATTTGGGTTATGGCTTAAATTGGAGAATTTGTATATGACAAGTCTTTGACCCGATCGGTTATATTTGAAGCGGCGTTTGTATACATTGAGAATGTCGGAAAGTACACCTTTGCACGATCATCTTGATGAATTTACTAAAAATTATTCGTGATTTGAAAAAATGGTGGTGTTAAGATTGATGATGAGGATCAGGCGCTTAGTTACATTGTATTCTTTACCTCATTCATTTGAGCATTTTGTTGATCTTATGCTATATGGGCCAGAGACAATATTTCTTTGGAAGATGTCAAAGCGGCTTTGAATTCGAGTTGAAGAAAAAGGTGTCTACAAGATAATGAAAATATGATGGTTTATTTGTCGAGGTAGAAATCGAAAAAGCCTGACGGATAATAGAGCAAATCCCTAGATCCAAATCTAGAAAAGAAAAGATAAATGCAATTATTGCCGTCGGGAAGAAGCCTTTGGAAAGTAAATTGTCCAGAAACTCAAGGTAAAGGAAAATGCACCCTGGCGTCTTACGGTACTAATGATGTATTTGGTGTTGCGGATAGTTACGGTTAGATGGTGAAAATGTTCTATCGGTATCTATTGGTTCTCACGGAGATGTTTGGATTCTTGATTCGGGTTGCGCTTACCATATGTGCCCCGATGAGATTGGTTTGCTTCTTATCGGTCTATTGATGGGGGTGTTGTCTTGATGGGAAACAATATGTCTGCTTGAGGTTATTGGTATTGATGTCTTGTCGAATTAAGATGCGTGATGGTATTGTTAGGACTTTAAAAGATGTTCGCCGTATGTTCAGTTGAAAAAGAATTTGATATCTTTGGGTAGTCTTGATTCCAAGGCTATAAGTATGTATTTGAAGGTGGAGTTTTAAAAGTTAGTAAGGGTGCTCGTTGTTATTAAAAGAGCGGTGTCGCGTGAAGTCTCTATATCTTCGAGGGTAGCTTGTTATTGGCGGTGTATCGGTTTCATCTTCGTCGGATCGAGATTCGAGACACTACTCGATTATGGCATATGCGGCTTGGGCGTATGAGTGAAGCGAGGGATGTCTATTTTGAGCAAACGGGATTTGCTTTGTGGTCGAAGGAAAGCGGGAAGCTTGATTTACGTGAGCATTGTGTTTATGGAAAGCATCGCGAGGTCGAGTTCAATCTGACCGTCCATAAAACGAAAGGTCGCTTATTATATTCATTCGGATCTTTGGGGTCCTTCTCGTGTTGTGTCTAAGGGTGGTGCCGTGTATATGTTGACTTTTATTGATGACTTCTCTGCGTCATTGTATGGGTGTATTTTACGAAGAATAAGAATGACGCGTTCTCAAAATTTGTAAAATTCAAGGCTTGTATAGAAAATCAAACAACGAAAATCGAAACATTTGAGAAGCGATAATGGTTTGGAATTTTGTGGACGGTCGATTTAATGAGTTACGTGAAAGAAATGGCATAGTGAGACACATGAGTGCGTCATACCACGACAAAATGGAGTAGCGAACGTATGAATAGGATTTCTGCTTAGAAAGAGCTGGTTGTATGCTTTCTTTCAAAGTGATTTGGATAAATCCTTTTGGTGGAAGCTTGTAACCATGCACTATTTATTTGTTGTCTCTCAATCAAGCGCAATTGAGTTGAAGACTCGTTTGAGGTATTCTTTGGTACTCACTACTAATTATTCCCGATTTGAAAGTTTTTGGTTGTCTTGCTTATGCTCGTATTAATGATGGTAAACTTGAGCCTAGGGCATTGAAATGCATATTTACGGGGGTATCATACGGGGTGAAGGGTTATAGATTATGGTGTGTTGAACCAAGTCACTTATAAAGTTTTGATTAAGCGAGAGATGTTAAGTTTGATGAGTTTTCCATGTTGCAAAAGAAAAAAGAGTCTATTGTTGTAGATAAAGACCACGGTGTTAGTGAGCGGTGGAGCTTGAGAGTAGATCGCCTTTGGTCGAAGTACTGAGAGGCACGGATCAACCGTATCTGTGGATGAGATAGGACGATTACTGCTCGTGATGTAAAGGAAGAGCGGCATGGCTTGACCATACGATGTCCTTGAGGGTAAAGGAATAAGAGAGATTAGACGCGCCCGGAGGTACGCGGATCTGGAGACTTGAGTTTCTTTTGCATTGTACTGTGGCGAGAGTACATTGAGGTGCATGAACCTTAGTTATCATGGAATTTGTCACTTGTGATGAGTGGTGGTTGGTTGCTATGAATGAAGATTGAATCACTTCATAAGAATCATACATGGGAATTGGTGAAACCGCTGGGGACAAAAGATTGTTGGAAACAAATGGGTCAAGAAAAAGGAAGGTATACCGAGGTTAGGCAGCTAGGTTCGAGAACACGTGTTGTTGCAAAGGGCTATTGTCGGAAAGAAAGGTATTGACTTGATGAAGTATTTTCTCCTGTTGTGAAACATAGCTCTATTAAATGTGTTGCTTTGCTATGGTTGCATTGTTTGACATGGAATTAAACGACTTGATGTCAAACTGACTTTCTTACATGGTGAGCTAGAGGAACAAATATATGCATCGACCAGGGGTTTGTTGTTCCAGGTAAGGAAGATCATGTTTGTTTATTGAAAAAGTCTTTATATGGAAATTTGACGATCTCGAGTGGTATAAGCGGTTTGATTCTTTTATGATTGATCACGGTTACTCTAGGAGTGATTATGATAGTTGTGTTTATCATAAAAAGATTCATGATGGTTATTGATTTATTTGTTGCTTTATGTTGATGGACTTGTCTTATTGCTTAAGAATAAGTCCAAGATTCGAAATTAAAGTCTCGGCTAATGGTGACTTTGAAATGAAAGATTTAGGTCTGTGAAGAAAAATTTTAGGCATGGAAATTTACGAGGGGGATAGGCAATGAAAGCTTTATTTGACTCGAGAAAAGTTATATTGAAAAAGTTTTTGAACGTTTTGGCATGAAAGATTCTAAACCTGTGAGTACGCCGTTAGGCTGCGCATTTCGGGCTTTCTTTGGATTTGTCACCACGGTCGGAAGAAGAAGAAGAGCGGTGCGTATACCAGGTTCCGTATGCTGATGCGTTGGGAGTTTGATGTATCTTTATGGTTTGTACTCGTCCGGACATTTCATATGCGGATTAGTGTTGTCGGCCGAGATATATGGGTAATCCTGGTAAGGGTCATTGTGGCAGTGAAATGGATACTTGTATTTGAGAGTACATCTAATTTTGGTTTTGGTATATGATGGAAGTTCTAATCTTGGTTGCGATGTTATTGGTTATGTGGATTAGATTATCTTTGGTGATCTGGATAGAAGAAGATCTACGACCCAGGTTATGTTTTCACTCTTTCTCGTTGTGCCATTAGTTGGAAGGCTACTTTCTGATCTACGATTTGCTTTATGCAACGGAAATTTGAATATATATGACGGCAAGCGATGAAAGAAGCCGTTGTCTTAGAGGTTTGGTTTGTGATTTAGGTTTACAATGATACATTTGTATTTTGTGATAGTCGAGTCGATACACTTGACTAAGAATACTATATATATCATGAAAAAAGAACCAAACGTTGATGTCGAGATATCACTTAGATTCGTGACATTGTCTCGAAGTGCTATTGTTGTTAATAAGATAGCGGCTTCTGAAGAATCCGGTGATATGTTAACGAAACCGGTTCTTTTAACAAATCTGAAACATTGCTTGGACTTGATTGGTATTTGTTGAAGATGATCACCGCCAGGCTTTGGGCAATGACGGTTGTTGTGTCAGGAATTTCATTTGAAGAACTTGTTTTTGTTTGAGCAGTAGAGATTTGTTAATAGTGGCCCAAAAACAATAATTAAAACCCGTTTATTAAACCCTAGCCGGCTTTTGTAATATGCATATATATCATTTCCTTTGATCTTTAATACATACAAAAGCTGACCAAAATAGAAAACAAGGAATGACTTGACGGCCGTAGAAGAAGCGGCCGAAAGAAGAAAACCGGTAATGACAAGCCAAGCGAGAAAAAATCGAGGACAAAGCGTCCATTTCGGTTGCCATTTGTGGTGTTTCTCTCATTTATGCGGTAATATTTGATTTAATATAGGAGTTTGTTAATTTATCTTGCTATATATATATATTACGATAAATTAGAAGGGATATTTTGTGGGTCGATTTTGGAATTTGGTATAATTTGTGAAGCTCTGGAAATTGGTGTTTGTATCTCCATTTTGATTATTAGTGGTTTTTTCTCGGTGTGCCGTCGTCAGTGGAGTAGACTTTTCATATTGAAAAGTTGAACCACTTAAATCATTGTGTGCTATTTAATTTCTTACTGCTTATTTATTTTTGCTGTTACCCATTATTATTAATTTGTGCAACTACCCAAATTGGACCTGATATTCGCTTTCGCAAGTGACAATTCTTTAACAAGTTGAATTATATCAATATCCATAATCTAGTTTGAGTTAACCTTATTTCATGATATGTTTCGATCACTATTCAAGTTCTTGTTCACTTTCATAATCTTAATTTCCACTAACCTCCACATAATTGGCACTTATTATGGAAATTCCACACATATTTGTAATGTGTTACAAGTTGTGTAGAATTTTCACATAAGTATGTCCATATTCTACACACTCATTTAATTTCATCTTCCAATGTGATACGTGGAAATTTTACATTGGATATTTGCTAATTGTAAAAGTGAATAATAAAATGAATAGTCATGGAAACATATCGTGAAATTAGACTAAATCAAATTAGATAGTAAATACTGGTATAACTCGATCCTTTTATACGAGTTTTTCCTAAAAAATCACTTAACTCATCCTCGCTAAAACTGGACAAAAATGTTGTTGTTTTCATTTTGTTTATACATAGAATATAAGCTAATCTACTAATCTAATATAGATTAGCTTATGTTAGACTACATAACCCTAAACATTACTTTTCTTTAAATGTGTTCTTAATTAAACTAGACTTATATACTCATGAGTATATATACCCTGAAAGATGAATGAAAGCTTACTTATGAATTTATTGCAGAGATCTATTTCATTTCCAAGGTGCTCATATATACTTAGCAACTTATAAGACAAGTTTGACAGTTCCCAAACCTCCTCGGTTGATGCTATGTACCTGAAAAGAGTGACAACAATCCTATTACTATTGAAAGAAGGTGCATTATAAATGCGTTTGTTTTTTTTTTTTTTTTTTTTGCGCATGGTTTCTAATAACTTACTCCTGTTTCATGCCAGGAAGACTAGTAACATGCCAGCCACAGGCTACGATGCTTCGAATAATCCAATACGTTGCAGCAGGAATGTAGGCCTTGGCAACTGAAATTGGTGGTAAATCCAATGAAAGGTACTCTGATGGTAGCTCATGGAACTCAACAACACGTCTTGTTACGTTAATAATGGATTCGATGAGTTTTTGTAGTGCATCAAGTTGATTTCTCAGTGTCTTGTTATAATCTATGATATCTGAGATTTGTTTCAGGTAGGCCACTAACTTGGCTAAAGGATTTGTTTTGCAAAGAATAGCCACAAGCCAAAGTTCTCCATAGTTTGCAGAAAAAGCAGCCACACATAACACCACTTTTGCTTCCCATGGATAATTTGAAAGCATCTTCAATAATGACATAGTAGATCCATGCAAGTCACTACCTGAGCACTTGCAAAAGATCTGCACAAATTGCTTTACTGTGTAAGTACTTAATTCGTAATAATTTCGCTATAAATTAATAGATGTATTATTCGGTGTTAGAGTGCAAATATTACGATTTAATTTATGAGTCATAATTATTGGACCAAATTCGCAGCTTAACTTAATTTATTTAAGATTAATTGGGATGGAAAAAAATCGACTCATCTAGTAGCTCGGGACTTTATTTATCAAAATGTATAATATTTTTATTTTATTTTTTCAATATGTTATAAAAATATAATTATATAATCATAAGATAATATTTATATTAATATTTTTGTTATTATATAAAATTTTAAATAGTTTTTATTTTTTTATTTTTATTATTAGAAAATAAAAGAGTAAATTAATGAATTGCTTAATTCAAATTATTTAAAGTACTTAAATCATATTTTACCTCTAATTATAATATTTTATTTTGTAACACAAAAAGAATAGGAATAGAGCCTTGAGTTAGGTTATACCTCACAAGAGATCTTATGTAGAAGATGAGAAAGTAGATCTTCAAGTAATCCATCAAAACCAGCAAAACTAGTCTTGTCATCCAATGTTTCTATACGATCATGTTGTTCCTGCATTAAAATCCAAATGTTAGTTTTGAAATTGTCTCAAGTTTTGTTTTTGTTTGTTATTTTTGTTTTCTTTTTTTTTCAGACAGCTATCTATATTAGCACAAGAAAAAGACAGAGAAATAAATGAAGAGAATTAGTACTTTTATTAGAGCATCAAATGTAAGACTAGTCTGGCGCAATATGTCAGTTGAGATATGAAAAGTGGGTCTAACATCAAGAAAATGAGGTGTTGGATTATGAGTTTCCCTAACTTGTTTCACCAATGCACTCTCATCAGGTGATGATTGCATTCTACGGTCTCTCTTGTTGAGTTGCTTAGGAACTGCTTGTACAGTGCTGGCCATATTTTGGAACTTTTCAAAGCCGTGAAGAATGACACTTAATTGGATCTATATGGCTGTGTAACTTAGTAGATTATGCATTATATAATGATGAGAAGGTGGAATAAAGTCTTATTGAACAAGTACCTTACTTGCAAGTTGAGTTTAGAGTTTAGACAAAGCTAAAGTCATGCAATACGGATAAGGTTTTAACGCTTAATTTGCTTGCTGGCTCCTAAGGATCTTTGTTTGTAGCATAATGTTCGGCAAAATAACACATCTCATGTGGTGTGTGTGTATGAGTACGAGTATCTACGCAAAATATTTGGATACATATTTGGGTATAAAATATTCTCATTTTTTGTAATTTTAAATAATTTTTTATTAAATTAAAATGTCCATAGATTGATACCATGTACATATCATGTCTCTTGGACAAAGATTTTTAATAAAAAATGAATAATACAATTAACATTTATACAGAGAACGGATATACAAGGGGTTGATCTACACTCAACTTTCGACGAATAAAAATTTAAATGTGATATTTGTAAAATTGTAAAAAAAATATATACATAAAATGAAATTATTCTACTAAATTTTAATTTTTAAGTTTTAACAACTTAATAACCCAATAAAGGACATATTTATATTCAAATAATATAAATATATAACATACTTTTTAAGCCAAAGCAAGTAGTATTATCTTTTACTGTACATATGTTGTTAGTTAAAATCCTTAATTTACAGATGTATCTACGTACTTGGAATCTTGTAGTTATACTTGTTGAAGCTTTTCTATTTCTAGTTAAAACTATGATAATCCTAAAACAGTATTGACCCTTTCGCTGTTTTCTTTATGTTATAATTAATTGTTACTAAGTACACTTTGTAAAGAAGGATAATAGTTGGATTTGTGAATGAGAACAAGTTTAATTTATTAATGTGTTCTGAATAACTTTAATGTGTTCCATTACTCAAATGAATGCTATTTGGGGGGCTCTTTTAATTATATTGATTTCTTTGATTTACTAAAGAAACACAATTCAAAAGCGACAAAAGAAAAAGTAGAAAAGCGAAAAACAAAGAAGAAGCAAGGTTTGTTAAGGAATACTTACTGGTAATATGAAATGATGTTGTTTTGCAAGTTTCTTCTTTGATACCTTTTTTTTGTTGTTGTTGTAAAAATGTGCTTTGGTGCCACCTAATTTCTTTATTTGTTATCTTTTTGTCAAAATATTATAATAATTTAATTTTTTCGTCCACAAAATCTTTAAAATGAGGGTTAGTTTTAGGTTTTATTTTTATAAAAAAAATATATATTAAAAACTATTAAATATGTAAGGATTTGTAGGGAAACTATAAAAAAAATTTGATAAAGGATATATAGTTATTTTAATTTGAAGAAGATAAAACTTTTTAAATTTTGATTGTTATTATTATTAATTAAAAAATCATTTTAATTATTATTTTGTAAATAACTCCAAATACAAAATTTGATCTTTATAATTGAATAAAGAAACTGTTTACTTAATAGTTTTTAATATATATACTTTTATATAAATAAAACCAAAAATTACTCATATTTTAAAGTTTTTGTGTACCTAAAAATAAAACTATTACAATATATTGAAAAAAAATATATCAAAAAAAGAACTTGCCTAATAAAATGATAATTTTTAATAATAAGGAAGTAGATAACACATGTCTTTACATAACACATGTCTAATATGAGTAACACCAAAGTATTAAATCCCACCAAATGTAATTACATAACACGTGTCTTTAGTAATGAATTGAATGGTAATTTTGGATTTTATTTTTATAATATATATATATATATATTCAAAATTATGAAAATTTTGTTAAAGGGATACATGGTTTACTTTAATTTCTTAAAAAAAAATGTATTCTTATATGCAGAAAAAGTTGGGGAAAAAAATTACAGGAGCTTGTCCATTAGTGCGGAAGTGCCTCTTAACACAAATTTGTCATACGGTAATTTTATTATTATTTTTGTTGCATGTAAGAAGGCATTTTCATGAAATTAAAATAAGTCATATATTCCTTTATCAAATTTTTTTCTTTTTAATATATATTTATTATAAAAATAAAATCCAAAACTATCTCTTTAAAGACATGTTATGTACATGATTTTTTATGTATCAAAAAATAAAAATTATTGTAACATTTTGAAAAAAAAAATAATACCCAACAAACTAATTAAGTATACTTCAAGTGAGAAAAGCCCATCACAAATCACATAAGTGTGACGGTAGCAATAGTAACTTTTTACATAAAATATCTCTATCAAAAATAAATATTTTAATGATATAATTACTTGTATTTTTTTTACTAACATATTTTATTTTTATAAATTAAGGGATTAAATTAATTCTATTGTAAGATTAAATTAACCAATTTTATATAATATCTCTATCAAAAATTACGTAATACCATTATTCATAAATATATAGTTCAATTTATTTTTATAAATTATATCAAATCATGTTAATTTTGTTTGTGATATATTCGAGAGTAGAAATCTCTCGCACTTTTACTTACTTCATCTTATTATTAAGAGACAAAGGCACATTAATACCTTAGTATGAGAAATTTAGTCTTTTTTTTATTTTTTTATAATAATTTAAATTTTTTGTTATAAAAAAATAACAACATAATAATAGATTGAAAAATTATAATTTTATTTTTATAGAAAAAAAAGTAAGTGTTCTTATTATTGTAGACATCAAATCACAGGACAATAAAATCATAACATTTAATTAAAATGGCGAATCAATATCTTGATATTTGTTACGAAGCGTTCTACTCGTGTATAGAATTGCATATATATTTTGTTCGGGAAAATAAAATCATAACATTTGACTAAAATAGAGAATCAATATTTTGATATTTGTTATGAAGCTATGGTTCTACTCGTGTATAGAATTGTATATATATTTTGTTTGTGATAAATAGATTTTATTTAATGTACAAAAAAAAATTTCTAAAATTTACAATCATAAAAATAACATCCTTTTATATTAAGTTCATAAAATTTTACTATTAAAAAATTATAACACACCAATTCATATTAAATGTAATTCAATTGAATGTCGTTCAAGTTAAACTACAACAATGTATATCTATTTAATGTTAAACACTGTCCAATTAGACACTATTCAATTTATTAAGTACTATTTTTGTTATTACATGTTTTTTAGGTATTAACTTATATAATTTTTCAAAACTTTATTTTATTTTATGAAGTATAATACATGTATAGTGTACATCACATGCTTTGATTTTTTCAATTATAAATATGGTAATATGAATATATACCATGTTATTTTCTTTACAAATATGAGTAAATTTATATAAGAGAATGATTCAATTTTTAGGATATAAATTAAAGATAATTAGAACACATTAATATATGTTCGAAACATTATGAAAATTGAGGTCAATAATTTTAAAATGATAAAATATATTCACTCCTTTGAAAATTGTAAGGTATCAAATAAGTTAATTCTTTAATATTTAAGAGTTCTAATTATTTAATACTTGTTTTTGATGATGATAACTTTCTAATTATTTCTTTTACATGATAATATTTTATAAGCATTTCTCATAAACAAAAATAAAAGGAGTTTTTATAATAAAGGTAACTTTTACTGTTATTATATCATTGTTTATTATTATTAAGTGACGAATTTTTGGACTTTATTTTACGATAATAATAGATAGTTATTGTAAAGTAAAGTCCAACAAATTAACAAAACATATATCGATAATTTTTTTATAAATGAATATTAGAAAGAAAAAAATTTATTATAATGAACATAAATTTTAAGATTTTGAGATAACTTCTCATTATTATTGAATATTAAATTAATAATAATATATTCATAAAGTAAATTCCAATAAATTTGCAAAAAGTATATAATATTAGATAATAATGACATATTAAGAATATTGAAAATATTAAGTAGTGCGGAGGGAAGCCCAAAATATTATAAAATATAAGGTAAATATTTTTCTTTTGAGATGATAAAATATATTACTCTTTTAATAAAATTTGTGATTGATAATTCTATCCTTTAAGATATTTTGTTATTTAATAGTTATTTTTTGCTAATGATAAAGTTTTAATTATTTAATAATTGTTTTATCAATGATAATTTTTTATAAGTAATCATATAAAAAATTGTTACGATGAATTACAAATTTTTCATACCATTATTTATTATTGATAATTATTATAATAATGACTTCTTAGAGTGAAGTCCAAAAAATTATTAGATAATTGTTAACATTGGATAACTTTTTATAAGTGATTTATGAAAAGGAGATAAAAGAAATTGTTATGATAAACACAACTTTTACAATTTTCGTAACATTGTTCATTACTATTAAATATTAAATTAATAATAATGGATTCTTAAAATTATGTAAAATAAATTTAAAGAAAATTGATAAGATAATAATGAATGGATTTATTATCTGACAATTAGATAAAATTATCTTAAATAAAAATTACTAAGAAAAATATTCTTCAAAATATAAAATGCCAATGTGGTATTTTATTCTTGATAATTTTTATTTATGATAATTTTATCCAATTGTTTACTTAAATTACAATATTTGTCTTTCATTCTCTAAATAAACTTATTCTTTAAGAGAGAGAAAACTAATATCTTTTGTAAATTAGAATTGAAAAAACAACAACGATAACACATTTAAAACTAGTAACCACATAAATAATATTTCTTACATTTTTACTATTAAAATTTTTTAGCACATTATTTTATCTTGAATATCGTTTAAATTGAACTACAACTATTTGAACGCATTTAATGTTAAAAGATATCTAATTTGACATTGTTCAATATTATTAACGTGTTTTTTTTATCGTTATATTTTTTAAGAGTGTTATTTTTTTATTTATCATTAGAATTTAACAAATAACTAATAATAATCTTCTTTTTGTGCAAAATAAATCTGTCATTTCAAGTAGAAATAAAATTTGATTAAAAGATAATACTTTAAAAAATAAAACAAAAAGAAAATATAAAGTTTGAAAGATAAAATGAAATATAATAAATAAAAAATAATTTGATAAAATAATCCAAAATGTAAAATGACAAACACACACATATATATAAATTCAGACTTACGAAGGGGCGAGACCTGCACATGCAGAATGTTTTCTTTAAATTCATAAATCATCTTCTTGTTTTCTTGGCTAGATTATGGGAAGAAAGTTATGGCCTATTGGCACTATACTTCCTCGGTTCTTTCTTGATCCTTATCAATATTTTCCTTTTGAGTCGAACATAGGACACTAGTTAAGTGTCTCTCTCATATTTCCTAAACATTGGATCGAGGATAAAAAATATAAAATTGAATTAAGTTTTGTTAAGAGTTAAAATGTGTAAGTCTTGCAATTTATGTTGAGTGTTTGTTGGCATTCTCATGTATAAAATATAGAACCTGTATTATTTTACTTAGTGTTTTTTTCTCCTCTATGTAAGATCAATTATTGATGGTTTAGTATTACACACTCACATAGTTAAAATATTTTATATGTTTTCATGTTATACACATCACTAGGGGATTAGGAGTATGTAGTTGACATGTTAAGTTGTATTTGTGCATTGATTTATTTTTTGTGAGTATTTATGAAACACTACTTGAAATATTTTCAAACAAAATGGCTAGTTTTTCGAGATCATTAAATGCTTATAGAGGGGATCGATGAGGTAGTCAATAAGAGGTCACTAAGGTATTGTGGCTATTATCCTTACCAAAATGTTACATGAGGGCTTGCCAACATCATCGATAAGGTGTCATGCAACTCAAGGATTTTCTATAAATACCCACAAAATTTGAAACTTAATTAGGAAATATGGGAAAACTCTTGTAGTTTACAAACTAAGGATGTTTAATGAAAAGTTGTTTTTTAAATGATGTCTTCAATATTTTGAATGGTTTTTGGTATTGGGGATACATTAAGTGTTTTTACAAAATAGACTTTTAATGGATGAATTAAAATCCAAACTGACACCAACAAGTAGTTGTAAAATATATCATACTATATTGACCTGTTAATGATTGTGCCATATTAAGTAGTGGTGGGTCTTCAATTGATAGCTAGATTTAGTGATTAAATTGCAATTGATGTTAAAAAAACAATGGAGGTAACTTAAGCATAGTTGAACTTGGTGCTCTAACTAATAGATATAATCTGATAACTTATTTATCTCGAGAAACTTTATAAGTGGAACAAAAGTCACCCAAGATAATAAGAGAGCCATAGCTTCTTCTAGAGCATAATAAAATATCAAGTTCATATCTCATTAAAGAGGTAAAACATATGAAAGAATACAAATCCCAACAACAAGAATGGTTCAATGGATAAAGGCACTTTTAGGATGAGTAAATGCAGTCTATCCATAAGATGCAATGGCTTTAAATCTCCCAATCCAAAGCAATATAGTCCATTTAAGGTAATGTTTGAGTATCCAAAGCATGGATTTGTTTTAGGTTGCTTGAAGATGAACCGAAAGATATGGAGGATTGAAGCTCCAATTTATCATAACTAATTTAATTATGTATTTGCTTTTTCCTTTATTTAAATTTGATGTAATTAATTTACTTTTATTTCTTTTGGACATTGTTTATTTGCTTTGGAACCTTTAATTTCATAATTATTTGATTTTATGTGATACATATGAAATACATAGTGGCTCCCTCTATGTGATAGAACTTGACTTAGATGATGGATGGAAAAATATATCATAATATTTTAATTAATAATTATATACTATATTAATATGTTTATATTTATACTATAACTTATGATAGAAATAATCTAAAAAAAATGTCTAAAATAATATATATAGAAATCAAATATAAAACTATATCTAATATTAAAATAATTGTGTAATATTATTTAAAAATAATAAAAATTAAAAATGAAACCATTTTTTCATATTATAAAGATTTAGCATGAGATTTTAAACAAAAAGAATGACTTCATTTCAAACCAAATACAATAGTTGAATCACAAGCCATATATTACTCCAAAAGATGCATCAATGAAAACAAACTTTAGTATATCAATTAATTTCAACAATAATTAATCAAATAAAATAATTAACATCTAATTGAATAACTAAATAAATATGAGATCACAAGTAATTACAATAATCACTTTAAAAATGTTATCAATATAAAAATAATCTTTTTTTTTACAAAAAAAAATACTAAATTTATTAATCTTGAGAAACTATTTGCAACTAATTTATCATCCTAATCATGATCAACATAAACATATAAAAATAATTGAGGCTGTAATGGTTGGAATGTATGAACATATCATTAAGTTTCGATAAAACCAATCAAACAAAATAGATATATTCAGTAAAAACCCATAAAACTAAATATATACTTTTGATAAATACAAATTAAATCAAACATATATTCAATGATATCAACTGAAACAATTATATATGTTTAGTAAGATTAAATGAACCAATCATACATGTTTGGTATATACCCAAACGAACCTATTGTCTTCTATCTCCAAATACTCTTAAAACCCTCCCTTGTTATTTCCCAACCAAATTTGTATGAATCTAAAATGTGGTTATTTATGAATACTTGAAAATTATTATAAAAAAGAATACCTAAAAATCGCAAGAATATCTATATGAATGGGTTGGTGGTTTTGGGCCTAGTGGTGGCCGGTGGTTTTGAGGGTGCTGTGAGAGAGTTTTTTTTTGTTGTTGTTGTTGTAAGCTGGTTCAAAGGGGATTAAGGGATATGGGAAATGTCTAAGGGTATTTTTAACATTACATTAATTGTTAATTTTTTAAAATTAATTGATTTAAAGGGATGTTTTGCTGTAATAAATGACATTTTTGGGGAATTTTTTTCATTATTATGTGAACATTCTCTATTCCTTAGTTTCTCTCACCTTTTCTCCTCCTCGTCCTATAGTCCAATTCAGGGCTTTTCGTTTTTTCAAATTTGCAAAACACAACAGAATCAATAAGGAAGATAGCAATGGATTCAGACGAAGAAGATTTTGTATTCTATGGAACGCCGATCGAGCGAGAAGAAGAAAACATCAGCCGTAAGAAGAAAGCCGAAGCGGAATCCTCTGGTCAGTTGCGAACCGTCGTTCCTTGGAAGCAAGAGGTATTAGCTTCGCTTCCCTGCTTTTTTTTCCGCATATTTATTGTTTCTGTTCAAGTGGAAGTATGTATTGCTTCTGGAACTGTTTCAAATTTTGTTATCCAATTTTAGTATTCTTTGAATGGCTTGTTCATCTTAGGCTGGGAATATGGAAACGAAAGAAACAAGTGGATGCTAAATGTCAGATTCAATATGATCGTTTAATTTTCCTTACAGTAGGTAGGGCAGTGTATAACACAATTATCGAGAATCAAGAGGTCATTGTCAACTGTAACAAATGTGGTCGTTTGTTAACTAGTACTCCTTTGTCAAGACAAATAACTTTTGTGACATCTTTGAAACATTTGGATTCTTACAACTTCTAAAGCTTGTCTCATAGAAAAAACAAACTATTTGATGCCTGAAGAGCATATTCATTCTTAGTGTAAGTAAGTCTGAAATCGCAAAAGCTTCCTGGTTATATCGGGGATAGATTAATTTATGGCATGAGAGTGGCAATCTGCGGTAATATATTTTTGGTAAGATTAGTGATGGAATTAACGAGTGTTATTTGTGTTTTACTTGAAGTTTGAAGGTTAAGAACTTAAGATATTTCTCTAAAGGTGGGATCTGAGTTGCAGAATAAAACAAATATGGATATGGATGGCTTATTTTTCCCGATTAAAGTATGAATATTTTCATTAGACATTTAGCTGTACTCCTATAATATAAATTTGCAACACATGCAAACTATGACCGGTCATTTTACAGCAATGTGTGCAATGCGGACGTAATAATTTCTGATTACTTAATTGCTTAACAATGAAAAAAGAGAAAAAAGGGCTTTGCTTCATGAGAAATATTAATTTTCATCAACCTCTTGTTCATTGTCTTCAGGTCAGAGACGAAGAAGGAAGAAGAAGATTCCATGGAGCATTTACAGGAGGTTATTCTGCTGGTTATTACAACACAGTGGGCTCAAAAGAGGGTATCAATATGTTAGATTTAGAATATATTAGAATGTGCTGATCGATTAACAATCCTCTTAACTTATTGCTCATCGATGTGAGACAAATGCACAGGGTGGACACCACAGTCTTTTGTATCATCCCGGAAGAATAGAGCTGAACTAAAACAGCAGAGCATTTTCAATTTCTTAGATGAAGATGAAAAGGCTGTAAGTTTTCTTTTTGCTGAAATCATTAGTTTTAGTTACAGATATTTCGGTAACTATTTGCTTCGTTTTTATCATTATGTGGTAGGGACTTTAACTGTTGTAATATTTGTTTGGAAATTGTTTTGAGGTATGTTAGCAGACATGCATGTACATAATACAATTATAATGTTCAAACTCATGTCATGTTTGTGTATTTGTTTTTTAAATTATTAATTTAGTTATACCATTTAAATTAAATATGACATGTCTTAGGAGTGAAGTTAACGTTGGGGAAATGATAATGTGTGAAATGTTCATCTCAAGTAATAAATGAAGGTCTAGCTATTGAATGAAGTCAACTTATTAGATCTCATATTTTCTCATTTGCAAACCTCATTAATAGTTAGAAGATATGGACAACAAATGTTTCGACTAAATAAATCTTGTGAATCTTGCTTTGCATCATACCTCTTATAAATATAGAGTATACTTGTTATCTAGATTCTTCTTCACTTGCAATTTTTGTATTTGTGGTTTGAAAAATCGCTTTAGTTTCCTTATTCAAGATTATGGAAGAACTGATCTAATAATTTCAACACTTAAGGAGTGTTGAAGATGTATGGACAACGAAGGTAAGTTGAATAGATAATTTGAAGAGTTGTTACAAATTTATTATTGAAGCAAACCTCAGGTGTTCTGCTTCTCATATTACATTGGCCAATAAACTTGTACTTCTCCGTGTTATATAAGCAAACCAAGAAATCTGTGTGACATTTATCCTTGGCTCTTTTGTTCCCTCAATCTCCTTTCTTTTGTTACAAAAGTATGGGTTGTGATGCATTTCAATGAAATCTGCTACAAAGTTTTCAGTAAAAGTCTTACATAGGAATGCCTATGAGTGTATTTTACTCAAGTTTTGATTCAATTTTGATAATTCTGTTTGTCATTGTGTTCTAGGATTTGGAAGGTCACTCCTTGGGAACATCATCTCAATTTGATACATTTGGATTCACAGCAGCAGAAATAGCTCGTAAACAAGCCGAGAAGGAGCAAAAGCAAAGGTTTGGTGTTTATATGGATGATTTGTTTGTTCATTTTTAGCAATTGGAAGAGTGAGGTAGATATTTGGGAACAACTCATCGAGCTTTATTAAAGGAGAGGAAAAGCGAACTCTAAGGCCTGTATCGTAATTTGGCAGGAAGTTAGGCTTTGCTTGAATCCTTGTATATTTTTTATTTGAATTTCTTAGTTTACGAACTTAGGAAATGTCTTTATTAAAAGTGTAGAATTTATGAGAATATTTTTTAGGCTGTTTTAGTGTTGTATAGACTGTGAATTAGTTGTAGAACATGCTGGAATTTAGTTGTTGATACCAGCTGTATTATTTTTAGATTAGTGGTCTATTTGTCTAACTTTTAGTTCTATTTATAATGCTGTATATACATTTTAAAAATCAGAGAAAAAAAAACAAGAATTCAGTTTCTCACCACCATTTCTCAATATTTTTCTTCATGGTATTAGAGCATTTTTGAAATCTAATTCTTCAGGCGCTGTTCTCCAGCGTCAATCTTGGTGGCTCTCTATTTTAGCCGAAGTCTTCGTTTGTCTAAGAAACGGCCAACTATCTTGCATCCCCGAATTGGTCAATCAATCCACGGCGCTCGGTCAATCTAGTCAGCGGCAATTTCCCGGTCTGATGGTTCAAGAGCCCACTCCAACTGATTGTTCACAGCCCAGTTCAATGATTGTCTAGCGGCCAGGTCAACCAGCTTGTCCACTGCCAGGCCAGTCAACAATTGTCCGAGCATCAACGTACGTGAAAACCTATCATGGACTTGCCCACCGAGAATAATATTTAACCTATTACTAGTCACAAAGTAAATAGGTACAATTACTTTCAGTGGTCCCAATCCGTCACGATGTTTATATGTGGAAAGATGAAAGACGATTACCTCACTGGAGATGTAGCAGTCCCAAACAAGGACGATCTGAAATATAGAACATAGAAATCCGAGAACAATATGGTAATATCTTGGTTGATAAATTCCATGAAGAGCGAGATTGGAGAGAACTTCCTTCTCTACAATACTACTAAAGGAATATGGGATACAGCCAGAGATACTTATTCCAGTTCTGATAATATGTTCGAACTATTTGAGACCGAAAGCATTCTCCATGATCTTCGTCAAATGGAGTTTTCAGTTACCCAATACTTTAACTCTCTCACTCGGTATTGGTAACAGTTGGACCTCTTTGAGGTTCACGAATGGAAGTGTCACACAGACAGAATCTTGTACAAACAAATTGTTGAAAAGAAACTAGTTTTCAAATTTTTGATGGGACTCAACAAAGATCTTGATGATGTGCGAGGTAGAATTCTAGGAACAAAGCCTTTACCAAGCATTCGTGAATCCTTCTCCGAAGTTCGCCAAGAGGAGAGTCGAAAAAAGGTGATGATGGGTCCTCAGTTTGCCATTTCAGTAACTGGAGAAGGGTTTGTACTTGCTATTCGAGGACACCAACAATTTTAGAATGCAGACAACTGCCTTCGAAGAGGAAGACCTTGGTGTGACCATTGCTGTAGACTTAGTCATACTAAGGAAACTTGTTAGAAAATTCATGGAAAGCCAACTGATTGGAAGCTACCCTCTGCACGGCACACTAACAAAGAAAGTCATGGAAATACTGCCTCCACAACCCATGGAGCTGCTTCACCTTAATTTGTCCTGTTTAGTAAGGAACAGATTGATCTCCTGCAGAAAATATTTGGACATTCTTTGCCAACATCATCTGCCACTGTAGCTCAATCAGGTAACACCCTCAACGCTCTTGGTGTGAAACAGGTTAAGAGACCATGGATTGTTGATTCAGGTGCTTTAGACCACATGACGGGTGATGCTTCTCTTCTCATGAATCTTAAAGTCTACCAAGAAGGACACACTGTCAGAATTGCTGATGCATCAGTATCCAAAGTAACAAGGTTTGGTTCAACAAAAATTTCCAATTCTTTTATTCTCGATTCTGTCCCTCTTGTTCCTACCCTTGATTGTAATCTCTTATTGATCACTAAATTCACCCTTGATATAAATCGTGTAGCTAAATTTGTTCCTAATCTCTGTGTATTTCAGGACTTAGACTCGGGGAAGATGATTGGCAGTGCTAAAGAATGCTCGGGATTCTATCTCCTCAAAAATGAAGATTCTCCAGAAAAACAAGCCCTCCAAGCTGTATCCGAGATTCCTTCCCAGAATGAAGCTTTGTTAAATTTTAAATCCAATAACAATGGTGAAATCATGTTGAATCACTATCGCTTAGGTCATCCTAATTTCTTGTATTTGAAAAAACTTTTCCCCTCCTTATTTAGAAATAAAAATTCAAAGGATTTTCAATGGGAAGTATGTCAATTTTCAAAACACGTTAGAAATTCATATCCCAGGCTTCCACATAAAAAATCGCATCCTTTCTCATTAATTCACACTGATATTTGGGGACCTTCTCGAATCAAAAACATAATAGGGGCACGTTGGTTCATTTCATTTGTAGATAATCATACTCGAATCCCTTGGTTGTTTGTCATGAAAAAAAATCTGAAACAGGTCAGATCTTTAAAAATTTCAATACAATGATTCAAACACAATTTCAAACAAAAATCCAAGTATTGAAAACTGACAATGCTAAGGAATACTTCGCTTACATTCTTAGTGATTATCTGTTAAGTCAAGGGATTGTCCATCTAAGCTCCTGTGTTGACACACCTTAACAAAATGGGGTGACTGAAAGGAAGAATAAACATCTTCTCGAGGTAGCTAGATCTCTCATGTTCACAACTCGTCCCCAAACATTTTTGGGGGAAAGCTGTCCTTACAGCTACCTATCTTATCAATAGGATGCCCTCTCCTGTCCTCACTTTCAAAACACCTATTGTGACTCTACTCGAGTCATACCCACACACCATAATTGTGTCCAACATTCCTTTTAAAATATTCGGATGTTTTGCTTATGTCCATGTATATCATAGAGTCATCAAATGCATATTCCTAGGGTATTTATCATATCAGAAAAGATACAAATGCTTCTCTCATATCACAAAACGGTTCTATAATACAATAAATGTCACCTTCTTTGAACAATAATATCCGTATTATCCCAAACCTGTTATTCAGGGGGAGAACATAGACAATGAATACCAGCTTTGGAATAGTCTTACCACTCAGTCTCTCACAAATTCTGTCTCAAATCATATCCCGCAAATTCCAGAGATTGAATCAGTGTCTCAAACAAATACTCCTAATAATTCCAACGAACCCTCAACTCCTCTGCCAATAGATCTAAACTTCCTTGTCCCAAACAATGATCTTCTTGTCTACTCTAGAAGGAGAACAACTCAAGAGAGAACGGAGAACCAAGCATATCTTGAGCCAGTCCAGGAGTCCAACCCGAGTACATGCCACTCTAACAATTCACAAGGTAACATCACTGAACCTTCTATTATTAAGTTGCCTCCTAATGATTTGAATTTTCCAATTGTTGTAAGTAAAGGTGTAAGATCTTGTACAAACCATCCCATTTACAACTTTGTTTCCTATAAAATTCTCTCACCAGGTTATAAGGCATCAACAACCTTGATCAAATACAGGTTTCAAATTCCGTTCATGAAGCCTTTCTGGTACCTGAATGGAAGATAACTATTCTGGAAGAACTCAGTGCCTTAGAGAAAAACAAGGCTTGGAGATCACAGAACTATTATCGGAAAAACAAGCTGTTGGGTGTAAATGAATCTTTACAGTCAAACACAAAGCAAACGACAGTGTAGAAAGATTCAAGGCTCGTCTTGTGGTTAAGGGATTTACTCAGACATATGAGATTGACTATCAGGAAACTTTTGCACCTGTAACAAAGCTCAACACTGTTCGTGTTCTTCTCTCCCTAGCATCTAACTTGGATTGGCCTCTCTACCAACTAGATGTCCAGAATGCATTCCTCGGAGAAGAAGTCTACATGGACATTCCTACTGTAATTGAATCTTCTGTTCCAACCAATAGAGTCTGCAAACTTACGAAATCCTTATATGTATTGAAGCAGTCTCCACATGCCTAGTTCGATAGGTTTTCCAAAATTCTGAAGAGATATGGGTACAATCAATGCCAATTAGATCACACACTATTCGTCAAACATTTCTCCAATGACATAATAGTTATCCTAATTGTGTATGTAGATGATATTGATGTAATAGGTAATTCTACAATTGAGATGAATAAACTAAGAATTTCTAGCCAAGGAATTTGAGATCAAAGATCTAAGCAATCTCAAATATTTCCTAGGAATGGAAGTAGTCCGAACAAAAAAAAGTATATTTATATCTCAAAGGAAATATGTACTTGATTTCTCAAGGAAACTAGAATGATAGGGTGTAAATCGGTAGAAATTCCGATGGACTCTACAGTAAAACTTGGAATAAAAGAAAACAGTGTACCTGTGGACAAAGGCCGTTATCAAAGATTAGTGGAAAAACTTATTTACCTATCCCATATTAGACCAGATATTGGTTTTTCAGTGAGTATTGTAAGTCAATTTATGAATAGTTTCACTGAAGAACACATGGAGGCGGTCTATCTTATGCTCAGGTATCTCAAGATGATATCAGGAAAATGATTGTACTTCAGTAAGAATCCTACCAAGTTAGTTGAAGTCTTTGCAAATGCTGACTGGGTAGGCTCTATAATGGATCGTAGATCTATCATTGGGTATTGTACATTCGTATGAGAGAATCTTGTAACTTGGTGAAGTAAAAAACAGTCAGTAATCGCTCGAAGCAGTGTAGAAGCTGAATTTAGAGCTATGGTCTATGAGATTTGTGAAGGAATGTGGTTAAGAAGACTACTAATGAACTGGATTTCACTATTACTTAACCTATCAGCATGCATTGTGACAATCACTCTGCAATAAGAATTGCAAAAAACCCAGTTCATCATGGCTGAATCAAACATGTAAAAATTGATAATTAGATGGAAAAATCGTGGACCTCTTATATACATCTACTCATTATCAAATTGCAGATATCCTTACCAAAGCATTACCTCCACGGCGATGATCTACGTTTCACACGGCGCACGATTCCATGGATAGTTTCATTCGACATCGTGATGGAGGACATAGCTTACGATCATCGGCTTTGATCATGCCACTAGGCATTTGATTAAGACATTGCACAATGATACGAACACTTTGTCGCATCTCTTCAATACGAATACAGTAACGATCATAACGATCTCCTCTGGTACCTACTGGTACGTCAGGATCCAATTGGTCATGAACATCGTAAGGTGCTGCTCTTCGCGAATCCTAGCATACCCCTGGTTGGGATGGGTAGGCCCACCACTTCACTTTCACTTAGGCTCGGGCCAAGTCAACGGGGGGACCCTATCGGGCTCCTTCCCCCCCCCTCCAAAAAAAAAATTGTACGTGAGAGTTTCCCTTCATACGGCTCGAATCATTCTCAGAAGCCCCGAGAGGCATTCTTTCCTTGTTTGTTGGGTTGGTTCACGCGCGCGCGCCAACGAGCACTGGCCGCAACAACAGGAAACTATGACCAATACAGTTAGACACTTAGCTACATCCGCATGCAAAATGAATGTGGTTCTGGTTAAGGCTTTCTTTCCTTTATTAGTAAAGGGGGCGCGGGACTTTCGCCGAGTCCGTGCCTTCTGTACCACCACAGGACTGGTCGTTCTTGGGTGGATCCCGCTCCTAAACATAAGGGATAGGGGGGCCTATCATATCAAAAGGGTTGTAGAAAGAGAACCCGGCCACCTATTTCATTCGACGTTTCGGGGCGCCCGATTCGACCTACTTTTGGATAACAAGAAGGCGAGTTGATCTATTTTGATCAAGGAAAAAGCCTAGTCGGCCAACAACTCGTTGCAGGTCACGTGCCCTATAACTTGTCCTTCGCTTTTTGAGGCTTCCTCTACCCACATCTCTATGTGTCCACAACACTTCCATATGGAGAAAGATAGGCTTACCATGTTCCATCAATAGCACCTAACCTATGCCAATTTTGGCGGACCGTGCTCCACCCCGGTGAACTCATGCGGTTCCGATGTGCCCAGAGGCCAGAGGCGAATCCGTTCACGGTCCGTAGGACCAACACCATTCGAAGGTGGGTGGCTCGCCCCGCCTGTAAACGATCATGTTTGGCGGGCTTACACACATTCGCTCACTTACGTTGTCCCCCTCACCACCCTAGTCCCGGGCCTTTTGCTCTTCTAACGTAAGCTCCAAGGCTTCACACCAAGTCTTCACTGACATAATATGCTTGCTTAAGTAGGGTCGGGTAGAACCGTTGTTGCCTGATGGGAACTTCCCCCATATTGCTATCCATGTCTTCATGTCGCACGATCTCTTAACATTACACCACTGAATCCCCAATCCTTTGCTTGCTGTGCAGTGCAGTGACAATACCAATATCCACTAATCGTTGTTTCCAGATACGGTTTCCGGTTGACATCTCTTCTAATTCGTTGATACGAGAAGCAAATTGTTGTGTGGAGGAATCAATATCTTGACATAAGCCAAGAGGCAGATCTTGTGCCACTCCACTTGGTCGTATGAAACTGGCATGCATCCTGGCTCTCGAGACTCTTTCATAGAATTCCAACAATTTCTCCCGCTCCTCAAAAGCTCACAGGAACGGAATTGATGCTCCCACATCCATAGCATGAGTAGTTAAAGCAAATGAATGATTTGAAATTCGAGTTATTTCACGGAATAACACTCATATATATTGAGCTCGTAATGGTACCTCGCAATTCAAAAGTCTCTACGGCTGAAGAATGAGCGTGTTCTTGGGCCATCGTAGAAACATAGATAGGGTCGATGACGGAACGAACAACGAAACTTTACGACAACTTTTTCGTACACGTTCACTTGCATCACATACACAAGTGCTCTCTGAACTGTGCAATAAGGTCACCCATAACACGGCTCTCCCATTTGAGTTACGTTAGCCCCAGGCCATGCTATTCAATGATATTGGAAAAATGGTAGCGTAACGTAACAACTAGTATTGAAAGCTGGTCGCCTTTTGAGGGAAGGAAAGCGTTTCAATAGGAGCCCTACTTCCCTCTTTGCAACCTCATCACTTCAATTCAAGTGCAAACCCATTTCTTTCTTAGTCACCGGGCGGCCTTCGGTACTTCAGTAGGGCGAGCTGTTTGATAGTTACTTCTTTCGTTTGGTAGGGCGACGAAAGGCTACTTCAATCTAGGAAACAACCGAAAACTCGAAAGGGTCGCCTTTCGAAGCGTTCGTCGGTAACCAAAGCGTATTGTTCTCGCGGTACTTTGCTTATAGTTTTTTTAGGTTATGCAATAGAAGGGGGGCTTAGCTTAGCTCTGGATCCCCCCTGTTTGTAGAAATGAAGGCTATAAGAGAAGATTGCCCTCCCGGTAAAGAAGAGAGGAAAAAGGTGCTGTCATCTATCTTGACCAGTTTTCCGAGGCGTTGGAAATCCAGACTGGCTCAGAGAATCACTGGCGCCTAAGGCGCCTTTCGTTTCGCCAACAAGAAGTCATCCTTGACGATTTCCCATTCCTTGCCTCTCTTCGCCATTCGAAGTACTACCTCTGCCTTCCCTTTCTATAACATACCTAGGCGCCTTCCTTTCCAATCACTAAGAAAAAAGCAATACCAATCAAATCAAAGCCTTATCGTTGTAAAGCTTCGTCTGTGATTTTTCGGCCCCAGGGGAGTTTACTCGACCCATTCCCCAGTCTCCCGCACTGCTCAAGTAAGTGTGCGACTTCGTATGAGGACCTCTTTCCCTTCTGCCCACTCTCCGTTCACACGTTCTCAAAGTGGAGGAGGAAGGGTGGGCAGCAGGTACCACGAGCCCTCTGTACCACACATCTATCTAGAAACAAGTGTAGTTCATTGGTTCCACCGAATGCTCCTATCTCTCGGCAAAGATCGTGTGAGTGTGTAGTTATGCTTCGGATGCTTCCCCATAGAATAGATCGACCCAGTTCCCGTTCTTTTCTGGTGCACTCGCTTTATGTCTCCGACACACAAGGAAGGACGCGATGGGAAGGAAGCAGCCCTAGCCTCCGTCCAGCCGATCATTCCGTTGGCATCTTGCATTCACGCCCCCCTTTGACTGTCGCTCGGGGATGTAGTTGTAGATACGTTAGTCTTAGTGGGTCGTTGGCCCCACCTGTTATCTCCTTCTACGACATGATGTTGTCGTCGCCATATTCCATATGTCACTTAGTCATCTCTGCCTCACTGCGGGTCAACACTTCCGAAAGAAACGGAGGACTTCATTCAGTGACTCAACGATCGCCCTCTAAACGATCAAAATAAGGTAAAGCTTGAAGATAAGTTTTGTACTCTATTAATTTCTTAGTCCCTCTAGTCGGGTGGGCGTCGGCCGGTCTTTCGACCAGATCCCCCTAAAAACCGTACGTGCGGGTCTCCCCGTATGCAGCTCACGCCATTCGAGGTGGCCCAGCCCAGCATTCATTTGCAAATCTTGTAGTGAAATTGAGACTGCTCGACCTCAGAAGCTAATTCGCGTGTAGGCTCGCTCCCTCTTTTTCCAAGAATTCATGCACTTCCCTTTACTTCATAGGGCCTTCTCTAATAAGGGAAAAGCCTTCCATTTCCGTCAAATGACCCGGTCTCCCCTGGCTCTTCCACCGTCCGGGCTCCCTTTCCTCCCTATGCTATGCTCCCCCGGCGTAGGCCTACCACGCTTCGCGCCTACGGTGTTTTCGCCAGACGGTCTTTGCCAGTAGTGCCATCCTCCCCGCTGGCTGTATGGGCGGGTTGTCCCTCGCTGCTGCGTTTTGTTAGGCTATGGATTACAGGAACAAATGTAGTTGAATGAGACAGTAGGCTGGTTACACGTTCCACTGTGCCGAGATGTGAGGTGTAGGTGGTGATGATCACCCCGGGGTATGCGCTAGCGCCCTTGACAGGCATTCCAGGACCCGCCAACTCTTATGAAAACCTGGGTTGGTTGGTTCTCCATTCATCTGACTGGAGGTGCGGATAACGAGGCCACCTTCACAACCTTCTCCCTTCTGTCCCTATGTTGTAAAATTTATGAGAATATCTTTTAGGCTGTATTAGTGTTGTACAAGCAATGAATTAGTTGTAGAACAGGCTGGAATTTAGTTGTTGATACCAGATGTATTATTCCTAGATTAGTGGTCTATTTGTCTAATTTTTTTAGTCCTATTTATAGTGTTGTATATACATTTAAAAAATAAGAGAAAAATAAAACAAGAATTCAGTTTCTCACCACATCTCTCAATATTTTTCTTCAAAAAGTTTATGTTGATTATGTTAGTTAAATAGAGTTTGAGGATTAAAAATGAAAGGGAGTTCAGAATTTTCCTCTCTTTTCTTCCCTCTCGTTCTCCTCAAGTAATATTCAGATTTGTATTGTAATAGTATTTTTGGATGGTATCCTCCTCTCATCCTTATTCCCCCTTTCTTTCTTTTTTGCTTTTGTTTATTGATAACGATCCTTTCATTTGAATAACTTGAGTGTATGAAAATATTGCTTCTCTCTTTGTCTCAAACAGTTTACCTTTGTATCTTAAACAAGGTGTTAAAAGACGGTTTTACGCTTTGGTGCGTTGTTATTGCATGAGGCGAGGCTTAAGCCTCTAGGTGGTTTGAGTTGTAAAAGTCTTGAGACAATTTTAACCCATGATGCAAGTTTCTTAACTTAATTATTACCAACAATGAATATTAGGAGATAACATTCATGTAATAAAAATATATATAATAACATAATTATAATCCAATATTGAAATAGCCATGAAAACAATTTAAAATGTGATTTTGGGAATATTAGGAGAGAGAAATGCCTACTTATTTTAATTGGTTGTTTTGCCTTTGGAAAATAAGTTTTGAGTCTAGTATGAGTTAGCATTGTGTGACCATGGATTTTTGACCCTCCCATAAAAAGGTAATTTCATAAACATAGAAATGTTGAGGCTTATATCCTTAATAGTTTCATTGAGCAACACCTATTTGAGTAAGCCTCAACTAAAAAAGATGTAAGTCTACTATTTGAGGTTAAGCCTTAATAGATAGATGAGGCTTATTAAGGTGAGTCTCATTGTAAGCCTCAAAATAGAAATTTAGAACCATGATCTTACGATATTATTATTTTTATTCAACATAACGGGATCATGTAATTTTCAAATAATATCAATGCTGACACTTGTCAAAGTATTCCTGTAGTAATTATCCTAGGTTATGTTACCTAAAAAAAATATTGCATTGATTTTTGATGACTTGGAAGAGGTAACAAGTGGATAGGTGTTGTATCTTGGGAAGGAGAAAAGCATTGTTTAGGCCTTTTTGCAGGCTACAAACCCTACCCATGTATAATAATGGAGAGTAAAGACATTGAGTGTTAGATTTAGAACTTCACTGGTGAAAACTTTCTAGTTGACACTTGATTTTGGCTGACTGAAAAATTTCAACGGCAACCAGGATAACCAGCAAATAAATTAGTATCTCAGTATCATATCGAGATTCACATGGAATTACAGGAAAGATTGGTATTTCTGCTCAATTTTTATTGGCATGATTGCTGGAAAGATGCTTTGAAAATATTTCATTTCCCTTCATAGATTTTTATGCTATATTTGTGCTTTATGAATATAAAAATGGATTGCAGACCATCAGCTATTCCTGGACCGGCTCCAGATGAACTAGTTCTTCCAGCTGCAGACTCCATTGGTTGGTTTTTTGAATTTGTATTATTATTATTATTATTATTTTTCATACATGTGATAAGCTTTGTTTCTGCTATTTTTGGTCAGGTATGCAATTGCTGCTCAAAATGGGATGGCGGCGTGGTCGTTCAATAAAGGATTTCAATGTGAATTCGGCTTATGGTGTGTGTTGCCTATACCTCTTCAAGTGATTAATCTCTTTCTTGCTGCTTTTGACCGCTGGATTAAAAAAGAGATTTTGCATTTTGGCAATAACTTAAACAAAATTATATAGATTTCGTTACATGCACTCTTTAAATGTTCGTGAAGAGCTGTGTCTAATAGATATGATATGGGTTTGGTATTCAATACTCCAAGTACATGGAAATTTACAAAAAAAATGAGGAAAATAGTCGAGTCTGACTCAAGAATACATACCTAGAAGGGCACTTCAATTGGGCCCTAAACAAGTCTATGTTACATACCAATTTGAGGAAAGTTCACATTTAGATGATTTAAATAAAACAAATATTAAGTGAAATAAAGAGGCACTTGGATTTCCTAATTAAATCATTCAGGTACATCGCAATCAAAGTAATTTCTTTATTGATTCTAGATCAGATTTTAATTTATGCTGATTTTTCTTAGAGTAAGCTATCATTGAGTTGAAATGAAGTTTGCATTACCAAACTACCAGAGTTGTCAAAACCTGCTAAATTAAACCAACTTATTTTGCAATCTTTCAAGAAGTTTTTCTGAAACTTTTTCAAAATCAATCAAAGTCTAATTTCTTTATTGATTCTACATCAGATTTTTATTTATGCTGATTTTTCTTATAGAGTAAGCTAGCATTGAGTTGAAATGTAGCTTGCATTACCAAACTACTAGAGTTGTCAAAACCTGCTAAATTTAACCAACATATTTTGAAATCTTTAGAGGAGGTTTCTGAAACTTTTTCAATATTAATCATTCTAGTCACTGTAAAAACATGTTTCTTGTTAACCACTTGTTGGCTTTCTTTATTTCGACTTCATCTAAAAAGTTTGTTTATGGTTGAATCTATTTATCAATATTGTAGTTATTTCTTTAATCTAAGTACGTGTGTTCCAATCCAATTCTTCTTTGTCCAGTGCTTCTTTTTCTTTTTTGTCAAACTTCAAATCAATTTCAATAGAAATATGTTTTAAGTTTCATGCTTTTAAATTACAGATGCTCGAAGGGAAGCACGCAAAGCTTTCTTAGCATTTTCTTCTGATGAATTAAAAGCACATCATGCCAATTCTGGCCCAACACAGAGTGATCCTGAAGATTGTGTTGAGCTTCCAGCTAGTGATGATGTCCAATCTTCTAAGAGTACAAATGTAAGCATCATTTTGCTATAACTAATCTTTTCTATTCTCACATGGAGCACTCCAATCTTTTATTGATTATGATGAAAGATAACGGTGTACGGTTATCCCATGCAAATTATTTGTTCACTAATCACTTTCAACCCTCTTAAAAGTCTGAATTATGATGATTTATGATTCTTTATTTACTATTTTCAAAGAGAACACTTCTTTCTATTGATCATGATGAAAGAGAGTAGCATAAAGTCATCTCAAGGAATCCTTCGTTCACTACTTAACTAGTCACACCCTCAACCTTCTCAGAATTATGCTGATCTATGATCTTAGTTCTTAATGTTTGATGATTCTCTACAATTAATGTGTTCTTGAATTGCCTTCATCTTAGTGTGCGTTCTTCCAAGTTTCTGGAGCTTTTTTGGGGTCCAGTTTAATATGTAATTATTATTATTTTGTTCTGACAATGTGCTAGTATTATGTCACGATAATTTTTTTGCCAATTAATTGGGTATCCTTTGTTGGTTCGTTTTTGTTGGTGACAGATTGTAATGTAACTTGGTTGTGTTTATTTGGAATTACATAGTATTTACATGTCACTTAACAAATCAATATTTTCTCTCTAAAATGATAGAGATTATGAAATTTAAATGTTACTTTCATATAATATTTAACTATTCGAGCATACTTTTAGTTAAGTTGAATGATCTCAAATACTTTAATCAGTTGCAATATTTTAAATCCCATGAGTTATAATGTTATATTAGTATACATGTGTTAGCTAGTATCAGATGATGTTATTGGTTCTTGATGATGTCTTCTGTATCATTTGTTAAAGTCTATTCAGGGAATCTGGGTATCAATATAAGAGTCGGCAGAACAAGAGCATAATTCACCCACATAACCACCAATTTTATTGTGATCAGTAATTTGAGCTGGTTGTTTGATGTTTAGCTGCTAAGCTTTTCATTTATTTATTTTTTATAAGGAACACCCTATTGAATTTATAAATAGTTATATAATTACAAATTGTGGACCAATAGGTCACTCTAAATAAACATTAAAGATTAATACAGTCCATCCTTTACAAAACTCCATCCCCTATAGTTAGACAAGCTCATTAATTATATTTTATAAAAAATTGAGAAAATCTTTCAACTCATTATAACGCGATGCCCATGATGAAGCCAAGAACAAAGCTTCTAAGCTTCCTCTCCCCTAACAACAATGTTTCTTCCTATCTCAAGTTGTAGTCCTATATATGCATCATTGCATCATATAAATATTCAATTTCAATAGAGTAAAAACATGCTTAATTTCTTATCTTTATTTCACGTGTGTATTACTGTGTAGTAGCTACTTGTATAGGATAGGAGCTAACTTAACAATAGGTTGTTATAACTTGTTAGTTATTTCATTCAGCCAATTACATAATGATTCCTTTGTGTATATATAGCAGTGAGCTGCTCATTTACTCAAGTAGAGAATCATTTTACATTTTCTCATTCTTCATTCATTTCTATGGTATCAGAGCCTACTCTACAAGATCTTGTGGAGCCTCTCATAGTGACACCTCCTTTTATTGCTGATCATGGAAAAATAGTTGCTGAGAATCTGAGCACACAATGGTCTCTCTTAGTGCTAGGAACTCCTTCAGTGAACCTCACCTTTTTGGTGAAACTAGATTGTATAAATTGTCTTCTTTAGCGAGCAAGTTCTCTTTGTGATCATCGTGTATGGCTTAGATGTGACCATTGATCTTTGCATCTCTGCACTTGCTCAACTTGTGAACAATTTGACCAATCCTGAAGTTTCACCTTTGATGCATCCACACATGAGGCGTGGTGCTTCAGCAGCTGAGCAATGGAACTCTTCGGAAAGAGTTCACTCAATTTCATCTTATGCTCATAGAGTTTCGATTACAACTTAAATGACCTCTCGGCTAGTGACTTTGTAATAAGTCTCAGAACAATAACAGATCATTTGGCAGGCATTGGAGAAGTTGTAATTGATTGTGATTTGATCCTTTATGCCACAAGTGTACTTAACTCAAACTACAATTTTTCGTGTCATCTTTCATCATGAGGTCTAATGCCTTTTCTTTTGATGAATTTCAAAGAAGTCTTGAGCATCAAAATCACAAGATGTGAATCTTTTTATGAAGGCAAACTTAACTATTTTTATGTAGGCAAACTTAACTAAGTATGCATGTCTTTCCTTCAAGAGTACTCCAGAGGCACATCTAGTGTCCAAAACTTCTAATTTTTGCAGTGAATCATCATCTTCTTGGAATCTGCTGGATTTCCTACACAAGCAACAATTCTAAGAAAGATCACAATGGAAATTTTCATTATAAGAACAAGAAAGGTAGTGAAGGAGGAAGTCCTCGTGTACAATGTCGAATTTGTGGCAAAGCTGGACACACTAGCTAACAAGTATTTTGAACTTCATGACATGCTTTAAGAAAAGGTTTCTTTTCTCAGTCCACACCATCGGTTATGGTTAGGAATGGGCAACGAGTTTGGTTATCTGTACCGTAGGTTCGGTTTTTATTCGATAAATTTTGGGGACGGGTACGATTTCGGGTAAAAACCGAACATTAAACAACGGGTATGGTTATACTGATAACCGTACTCGTCCGTACCAGAAATTAATTATACTTATTTAATTAATTTATATATTAATTAATAATTAGGGTTTATTAATAATTTTTTTTAAAAAGTTTGGAAAAATGGTTTTTTTTCTAGGTATTTTTTAATAATCGTCTCGAACCGTTACCCGTGAATAAAAGACCTTTCCCAAACCGTAATGGTTTTCGGGTAGTTTCGGGTACTGATTTTATAATTTGGTTCGGGGACAGTTATATTAAAAACTATCCCCGTCCGTACCCGTGCCCATTCCTAGTTATGGTAGCTTATAGATCTAACTATTTAAATCCTTGATTTGAAGCAGGTCTAGTTATGGAAACGTTACTATTAGGAAATTTGTAATTATGGTAACATTAAGAATTTAATTATTATTCTCATAAATTAAAATATTTTATTTCTTTTTTTATTCATGCAAATTGTAGTATAAATAACTAGCTAACCATGTACAAACAGATTAAGAAAATACAAAAGAACAATTAGTTCTGACTTTCATTTCAATCTTTATGGTATACCTATCTATGACTGATTGAATAGAATCAAAGACAATAACTGAAAACACCCAAATAGAAACAGAAACCGAAACCACACATGCCATGAATTCTAGGGGATTGGATAACTCTTCTTCCAATTCACTATTGAAAAATTCAACTATAGGAACTACAGAGAATGGACACAATTCGTAAAACTCGTTATAAACGGGAAAGGTAAAATGGGATACCAGATGTGGGGACCAATAAAACCTGTTTCATCCAATGTTGGCGCTATGAAGCAATGGAGTTTTGAGAACTTAATGGTGACTGCATGGCTCGTCAATTCCATGTTGCCACCAATCGAAAAACATACCTCTTTCCACCCACAACAAAGGATGTGTAGGAAGCATTCAAAGAAACCTACTTAATGGGAGAGACTTCACCAATTTTCGAGTTAAAAACCTGAAAGCACTTTTGATTTTCTTACTAGAATTAGCCACGAGCTTGATGATATTCATGGGAGGATACTCGGCCGACAACCACTGCCCTTTAGGCGAGAAGAAAATCAGCAGTGAGTCATGCTTGAAGGTGGCCTAGGCAACGATGGCCCTCTTGCCCAGTGATGGCTCCTCTCTCTCTCTCTCAAAGTTTCAACCTTGAAGGCCAACGTGAATAGAGGGATTTGGAGTAGGTTGGTGGAGTTGATGGGCCAAAAGGTTCTTTTAATAGCATTGGCCAAACAATAAAATCTTGGGTATGATGGGCCCAAAGGAGCCTTTAACAGTGCTAGCCCAAATAATTATGTTATTTCTAGTAGTGGGCTTGGGCCTCCTATAAACCTAACTTATGGACACCAAATAAAGAATGCGCCGAATATAGGTAGTGGTCTTTCAACAAATTTAACCCACGGGTTTTATAGAGCCCGGACAGGAAACAATTCAAATTCACAAAAGAAAAGAATTTTTGCGATCATTGTCGTAAACCCGGACATTTAGAAGATACTTATTGGGAAATTCACAGTAAACCGGTAGATATTAAGTTTCAATTGATCATTTAATCTAGGACAACTAAATCAACTTTACAAACTATTCTCCAGCATGCACAATTCCGATTAGTCATCCACTTCATTAGCTTTCTTATCCTACAAAGGTAATTATTTAAGTACATTTGTTACTATTTCCTGAACCAAAATCCCTTGGATCATTGATTTTGGCGCATCAAATCATATGGCTGATGCCTATCATTTATTTACCTCGTACTTACTACCCTCTGCTGGAAATCCTAAGGTTAGAATTGTAAATAGATCTCTCTCATCCATTGCTAGAAAAAGGAGTATTTAAATTTCAAATTCTATCACTCTTAAATTTGTACACTATGTTGCAAATTATCTTGTAATCATATTAGCTTACTAAAAACTCTCATTGTTATGCTAAATTTCTCTCATCTTGTTGGGTGTTTCAAGATCTATCATCGGAAAAGACGATTGATAATGCTACATTACTTTGATGAGACTAATATGAATGAATGTTATCCGATTACTATTTGTGATTATGTTACTGTTCTTAGTACTAGTGAAATTATATTATGGCATTATAGGATCGTTCATCCTAATTTTCAATATTTGAAATACTTATTTCCTTTTATATTTATGAATAATAAAATATTTAATTTTCAATGTAAAACTTGTGAGTATGTCACGTATCAACGTACCTCGTTTTCAAAATCTCAATATAAACCTTCTAAGATCTTTACATTAATTCACCCTGATGTGTAAGGTACTTTCTCATTACAAATTTCACTAACAGTAAATGATTTGTTACATTTATTAATGATTTTACTCGGATTGGTTGAGTTTATTTGTTAAAAGAAAAAACATTGGTTTGTAATGTGTTCATTAATTTTAACTCAATCATACAAACTTAGTTTCAAACACAAATCCAAATACTTCGTACTAACAATGGCATTGAGTATTTCAACCATACTTTATAAGATTATCTTAAAAAGAATGGGATCATATACCGAAGTTCTTGTGTTGAAACTCCCTAACAAAATGGGTTAGCCAAACAAAAAAACATACACTTACTTGAAGTAGCTCAACCTTTAATGCTCACCATTAACATACCTAAAAGATACTGAGGAGATGCCATTCTAACTGTTGCATATCTCATCAATCATATGCCCAGTAGTGCTCTCTCGTTTGAAACCCTACTTCAAAAATTAAAGATTTTCTTCCCTACATCTCATATCCAGTCTCATTTGTCTCTTAAAGTGTTTGGGTGTACCTTTGTTCTTGACTATTCCTAAGGTTGGTCCAAACCTGATCCAAGAGCTATTAAATGTGTTTTCATTGGATATTCTCCTACTCAAAAGGGATGCAAATACTAAGATCCCTTTACATGCAAGACATTTTTTAGTCTTTATGTTATCTTTTTTGAAAACACCTTCTATTATCAAAAATTGTTTTCCTTAGTGGGAGAGTATAAGCGAGGATAGCCCCTTTGGTCATTACTTGAACATTACTCTTGATCGAGATAAGGAGTTCCATAACCCAATTAGAGAAATCGAGATTGAGACCAAGCATACCACACCATCTCATACCACTCTACCATCTATAAATAGAAATTTGAACTCCGGAGGAGAAATAGAAAAAAAAAACATAACAAAGAGATGATCACTTACTCAAAGAGGTCTAACCGAGAGACAAGGAGCACTTCACACTTGAAGCACCAAATGAGTAAGATCTAATGGTAGATCCGGATATCCATTATGAGTCTCCAAAAAATTATGAGTTACCTATTGCCATTAGAAAACAAACACAAATTTGTACTCCATCCTAAATCAAGGTTTGTTTTTATAAAAGTTTGTTATCTGGACAAAACAAAGATTTCAAGAAATAGTCATGAGGTCTTGAGAAGTTGTAATAGAAGAAATAAAACCTCTTGAAAAAAATGGAACATGGGATATTACAGAACTACTCAAAGGAAAGACTTTAGTTGGATGTAAGTGATTTTTTACAATAAAATATATGACTGATGGAATAATAGAAAGATACAAACTCCATTTGGTTGCTAAATGTTTTACATTAACTTATGGAACTGATTACATCGAGACATTTTCACTTGTGATTAAATTGAATACATTTCGAGTCCTATCTCGAGCAACAAATTTAGAATGGCCTTTACACTAACTGGACATAAAAAAATGGCTTCTTAAATGTAGAATTAAAAGAAGTCTTAATGATCATGCCATCAGAATGTTGTAAAGGAGAATGTTTCGTATGTAAACTAAAGAATCATTCACAAGCTCAAACAATCGCCTAGATCGTGGTTTGATAGATTTGCGAAGGTAACGAAGAATCAAGGGTACCAACAGGGACAATTAAATCATACCATATTCTTTCAACACTTTGAAAATAGTAGATGAACAATTTTGATAGTATATGTTGATATAATCATGACTGGAGATAAGTTAGAAGAAGTCGAAAGATTGAAGAAAAAATTGGTTGTAAAATTTAAAGTTAAAAATCTATTGCAAACGTGGTACTTCATAGGCATGGAAGTTGTAAGATCAAAAGGTGTAATCATGGTTTCGCAATGAAAATACATCATTAATCTTCTTATCGAAACTAGTTGGATGCAAACCAAGTGAAAACCCAATAAAAGCAGAAAAGAACAATGAAGATATGGAGAGACTAATGGGCAAAGACAGATACCAAAGATTATTAGGAAAACTAATCTATCTGTCTTACACTAGACTTAATATTGCATTTGCAGTTAGTGTCGTAAGTCAACACGTGTACTCTCCAAAGGAAGTTTACTTAAAAGCTGTTTACAAAATTTTAAAGTATTTTAAAGGGTCTCTAACCAGATAATTGTTCTTTAAGAAAAATGAAACCATAGACATAGGAGTTTTTATTGATGCCGATTGGACTGGTACAGTAGAAGATAGAAGATCCACTATAGTGTATTGTACCTTTGTGTTAGGAGACTAGTAACTTGGAGGAATAAGAAACAAAAAATGTAATTGTCAGGAGTAAGGTTGAAGTTGAGTTTAGAGGAGTTGCACAAGATATTTGTGGAACTTTATGGCTAAGCATGCCATTAAAAGAACTTTAGATTGCGGTAAAATCTCTAATTAAACTTTATTGTGACAATAAAGTAATAATTATAAATCCCTAAATCTAGTTCAACATGATAGAACAAGGCATGTGAAAATGAATAGACATTTCATCAAAGAAAAGTTTAAAGATGACATTATTTGTGTAACCTATGTACTATGTTCCTACAAAAGAGTAAGCAGTAGATATATTCACTAAAGAACTTACTCAACGATATTTCTATAATTTCATTTGGCAAGTTAGATATGATCAATGTCTATGATCCAACTTGAGGGGGGTTGAAATCCCTTATTTTTAGTAGGTCTAGTTATGGAAATATAATTATTAGGAAATTTGTAATTATGACAATATTAAGAATTTAATTAAGTGGATTATTCTCATAAATTAGAATATTTAATTTCCTTTTTCATTCATGCAAATTGTATTATAAATTACTAGCTAACCATGTACGAACATATTAAGAAAATACAAAAGAACAATTAGTACTAACTTTCATTTCAACCTTCACTAACTCTTCATCTTCAGAGGCTGCTTCAGTTAATGTGCCTTGGCTTCTTGAATGTGGAGCAACACATTGCCTCACTAATGATGCTAACAAAATTGTTGACACGAATAATTCCTGCCTTAGACGTCATTCTGTCACTGTAGATAATGACACTTCTTCTCTTCAACCTATCAACTCTGTGTTTGTCTTAGAGCTCATAAAGTTGTTGCACTCTTATGTCTGTTCAGAAACTTTGTTTAGACAACATTGTTGTTGTTGAATTTTACTCTGTGTGTTCTTAAAGGATGCTTTAAGCAAAACAATCCTGGCCCAGGGGAAACTAAGGGAGGGCTTTACTCATTGGAAGGTCAGCTCAAACCTTCTTCTGTAGCATCCATGGTCTATACTCATTCCTAGTCAGTATGTGATACTGCTACTGCTTTTACTGCAATAACGCTATATGTTTGGCATCACATGTTAGCACATCCATCTACAAGTGTTTAACAAACTTGTAAAAACATCTTTGTTGAAATGTGATAAACTTTCTTCTCTTGCCATTTGTTCTACTTGCTGTGTAGAAAAATCACACAAACTGCCCTTTAAACACAAGCACGCTCCATGTGACACCTTTTGCCTGATATGTTGATTGATGGACCTTACCAGTTATGTCACACAGTGTTGCAAGGTATTTTCTTTTGATAGTTGACAATTCCACTTGTTATATGTGTATTTCTTTCTTAAAACTAAAGATGAGGCACAAGCTTTTTTATGAGCTTCTTAAACATAGTTGAGGGGAATTTTTCCATTAAGGTACAAGCTGATCAATCTGATGGTGGCACAGATTGGCAAGGTATTTTCATTCCTCACCAAGTTAGGTTCTCTAAGTTTACTACATGGTGTTACTTGTCCACACTCCTCTGAGCAAAATGGGATTGTGAAGTCAAGAAGTGTAAGATTTGTAGAACAAGGCCTAGCTTTGCTTCTAGAAATGTGGTATTACTCTTAAATATTGGATATATGTCTTTACAATTGCTGTTTTTGTTCTAAACAGCCTGCCTTTAAAGCTATTGATGATCATACTCCATATAAGTTACTTTATAAAATGTCTCCTAATCTAGCCTAAGTCTTTTCGATCACTTTGCTTTCCTTGCTTTCGTGCTTATAATAAGCATAAAATCCAACCTAGGTCTACGACTTGCACTTTTTTATGGTATGCATCCCAACACCAAAGTTACCTTTGTCTTGATAGGAATACTAATAGACTTGAAAAGTTCGCACTCGATACTAATAGTCTAAGAAGGAGTTGATACAGATATCTCAAGGACTTTTAACTCTTTAACTGACAACAGAAACAAATAACACATAATATCGCAATAATCAAAAGTAGTAACTAGATAGTCAGAGAGGTAGATAAGAAAAGCAATAGGTACAGAAAGAAAGCTTTATTAGAACCTTCTATGTGAGAACGTATTTGGTAACAAATTTGATTGTACTAACACAATATGTGATCAATCAAACACAACATATAACGTGGTAAACTCACGTAGCATCCAATACATATGTGGTAACATATGAAAAAATATCAATAATACTCTCAAGATTTGCATATTCTTAGCTCCAACTTTTCAAAATTGTCAAAGATGATCTTTTGATTTTAATTGAAGTTAAAGATAACAATTAATTTTGGCATTTTTGTAATATGTTTAAAATCAATGGATGAAATTGTTTTTTTTTTAATTTATCCATGCAGTGAAATGGTTACTTTTATATTTTTAATTATCTATAAATGATTTGGGTCCAATTTTAATTAAATTAAATTTAATGACATATAACTCAAGATTTAATTATTAAAATCATAATATTTTCAATTTTAACATTTATAATAGGATTAATAATAAAATTAGCAAATTGAAGTAATTTATAAAAATTATAAATAATTCAAACTTAGTTTTAAGAAATTAATGTTTATGAATTATTTGGCTTGAATTAAATTATAATATACTCATTTTTAATAAGCTATCCAATTAATATAAATGCATACTCTATTTCTTGAATGCATTCATTCATTTTTTAATTATGTTAATTGCACCAAAAATTAAAATTTTAATTTTTTATAAACCAGTCAGAATTTAAAAATATTTTTTATGAATCTAATTAATTAATTTTCTATTGAGAGAATTTTGGACATTGTAGAAAAATAAATAATATTTTTAAAAACTAAAGTTGAGAGATTATTAATTTTTTAGGAAATAAATCAAGAATATTATATTAATTTTTTAGGATTATTATTTTTTATTTAAATAAGTTTTATATTTTTATTTATTTTTTTATTTAGTGTAGATTTGTATTTTTTATCATAACGAATATAGTAAATAAGTAAATATATTTTTTCTTTATTATTATTTTTAAATATTGTTTCAATAATTTAGTAAAAATGATAAAATATGTGAGATAATAGATAGAATAGTTAACGTTGTTACTGATAGGAGTTATTTGTGATCACACATCTAGTCTTAGTGTCATTAGACGTATTTTCAAACGATAATGGTAATTGTTAAGGAAAGATGAGCTTTATGGGTATGAATGATATTTTTCCGTTAGCATCAATGGGTTGTGACAACAACCACTGACAACAAACAATACACTAAATTACAAATATAACTAATTAAAAATATAAACATAAATATTTGTATTAGTTGGGGCACCTACTCAATTGCATCTAAGATACCACACTTGTTGTCTACACAACTCCGTCAACAGATTCAACATTCTTTTGGGGCTCTACCATCACGTTACGTGGTATTATCACCAACAACTCAGATATATTGAGACAACCTAAGTTAGGATAACTCTCATGCAAATGAACTATTTACACAAATGTCTTGATTTTATTTCATTTAGTTGAACCTTCGCAAAATCACTTATACATTGAACCCAAAAAACAATCTACAAATTGAGTTCTAATTTTGTAAGAGTTTTTACCCGTTTTCTAATTTCTAAAACAATAAAAAGGGGTCTTTATTGGAAATTTCATATCTTCTGAAGGGCTTGTCGACGACGGGGCAAGGCCTCGCCTACTACTCGTCGAGGATAACAGCTACCAAATTCTCTCGCCGAGTGCTATTTGGCGAACTCCCTCTAGCCTTGCTTAGTTCACCTCAGTGAGCTACATGTCACACGACATCGAACCATTTATGATAGGGTTATTTTAGTATTTATTGGTATACCAGAAAAATCAACAAAAATTAAAGAAAAAAGCACAAGTAGGACTACCAAAAGTTATAGAGGCTTCTTATACATAAGATATGTATGCATTTGAAAGTATTCAACTTTAATAATAATAAAATAGTGCTTCATTTCTTATCCTTATTTCAGGTTTTTTTACTCAACCCTAAAGGGGATTTATATGGCTTAGGTTTTGATCCTTACAAGCATGCTCCTGAATTTAGAGGTAAGCATTTTCTTAGAATAATTGTGTTATCAATTCACATTTGTGTCATACTTACTTTTATTTACCCATTCTTTTATAGAGAAGAAAAGGTCACGTCTATTTGACAACAAGGAGCCCCAATGTTCAAAAGCTCTTTCGATGAGAGAGAATCTTTTTGGCTTCAATTGTAAGATCTATTGACGATTTGATGGACAAATTTTTTAAATATATTAATGAATAGGCTGCTTTACTCTGATAGCTTATATCTTGTTTGCATTTATGGTCTCAATTTGAGGTTGATTTTGCTTATTATTCATCAGCTGGAAAGGTTGCTCCTGGTTTTGGCATTGGAGCACTCGAAGAACTCAATGCTGAAGATGAGGATGTCTATGGCTCTGGTGAGTATTTCTTTTACAATTAGCTCATCTTGAATAATTTTATCTTACAAAGTGCTTATGGTTTTGTGCTTGTTCTTTAGTTTCCTTATTTCTTATTTTTGGTGAATAGTACTTTTCTTATGTTTCCTATAATATTTACGCACTTTGAGGAAGAAATTGTTCTTTCCTTCATCCTTGAAAAAGATGCTGGTGCTATTGAACCCATCTTATTATTTTGTTTCGTTTTGGCAGTTGATGTATTGAGTAGATTGATGGAAAGAGCTAAGATATTTAATTTGGTGGAAATTTTGAGTGTTGGGGCAAAGAATGTTGAAGTCTTTTCTCTCCAATTTATAGATGACACTATTTTCTTATTAAGCAATGAGGAAAAGTTTGGTCTTTTGGTTAACGGGTTTGCAATTAAATTTGTCCCAAAGTTGTATCTTAGGTATAAATTGTGCCAGAGACAAATGGTCTCCTTAGCCAACTATTTGGGGTGTGAAGTTTGGACTTGGCCATTGAAATATTTGGATTTGCTTCTTTGAGGTAATCCAAGAGTTGCACAATTTTGATCACCAATTATAGAATAGTTTGAATAAGATTAGTAAGATGGAAGAGTTTTTTTCTTCGGAGGGAGTTAGTTAAGTTTGATAAATTCAATTTTATCAAGCCTTGCTATTTACTACCAATCGATTTCCAAAATTTCAGTGGGAGTTGCTAACAAATTAGAGAAACTAATGAGTGACTTCTTTGGGAATGTATTAGTGAAGTGAGTTATTCACTAAAGTGGGAGATGATACAAAGATCGAAGAAAAAAAGGAGATTAGGCATTGGAAATATCATCCTAAGAAATAAAACATTGCTAGGCAAGAGACTTTGGAGATTCCTTTCAGTGGAGAATTCTATTTGATAGAGTTATCAAAAGTACGGGTTAAATGAGAATGGGTGGGATGCAAGTTGTGGTTTGCAAGGTGGTGTATGTAATCTTTGGATGATAATTTCTAAAGAATTTAATTTGTTCCTTTCTAATTTGAGTTATAAGTTGAGGAATGGAGTTAGAATTTGAATTGGGGAAGATTCTTTGGAAGTAGTTTCTTTAAGCAAGATATCTAATATTGTATAATTAATGTTTGGATAAAAATACCCCAGTAAGCATGTTATTTTTGCTAGAGGGGTTAGAATGTTAGATTTAGAAGAAATTTAAATGATCGGGAGGTTGATAATTTTGTATGTTTGATGTTAGGTTTGGAAGAAATAACTATCATAATTAATAGTTGTGAGACAAGGATATGGATTAATGAGTCGATTGGTAGTTTTTTTGTAAATTTTACTTTGAGCTTCTTTTGGATGATCCTAATATGCTAGATTTTGATCATTAAGCTTCAGTGTGGAAGTGTCCTAGTTTAAGTAAAGTTAAGGTGTTGCAGTGGCTAATTGTTCTTGATAAGGTCAACACAATGGTTCGAATTCAATCAAAGTTTTCAAAACTGTCTTTCAATTAATTGGTTTTTGCAAGAAAAATTCAGACGACATTATTTATTTCTACATTGCCCGATTGCGCATAATCTTTGGTCTATAAAGTAACATGGATGTTAAATGGGCCATTTTAGGATCTTGGAAATCTTTGTTGCTAATTTTTTTAACATGCATTGGAATAGTATGAAGGCTACAGTATCGTGGAGCCATGGGATTGGAGCCATTCTTTAGGTGTTTTGAATTGAAAGAAATGATAGAATTTGAGGAAATTGAAAATGATAACAATTTTTTATGGGAAAAAGTCTTATTTTTAGCATCATTGTGAGCTTCAGTTTAGAAAGAATTCATGAATTATTTTCAGTTTCTTATAAGCTACAAGCTATGAGTTTGCATATCTTAATATGTGATTGGTTTTGTAAGGAATAGACTATGTTATTGTTTGGATTTTCTTTGGTGGATTGCTTGTCTACATTTTATACTTTTGTAACTATTTTTATAAATAAATATATTTTTATGACGACTTGAAGTTCAGGGTTTGCTATAGTAAAGACTAGAAAGAAAAAAAGTTTGTGAAGAGCCTGAGGTGCTACCTCGAGTGACCCATAGAGCATTTATTGCCTTAAGAAATGCATTTCACATTAACGTGGAAGGTCTATTTTCTTCAGTTGACCCTAATTTTTTGGTTTTTCCTTGCACATCCTTTATCAGTTGTAACTCTTTATTTTATATTAATGTACACTGCTATAATTGTTTCTTTGAATTTTCTATGTTTAGGCTATGACTTTGAGGAGACATACGTTCACGAAATAGAGGAACCTTCAAAATTGAATTTTGATAGTGAGCGTGGATTGCCCGTGAAGAAACCTGGTATTTTACCCGGATTTAGACCTGCATCCAATTCTGACTATCAGCTTGAAAGGTAACCAACAATTGTTTGTGTCATTAGTTTGTCTAAAACATATGATTAGTTTTTGGTAAATGTTTCATTTAAAAACTATCAACCAGCTTGTGTTTTTTAGTACTCTTTTTGTTTTTTTTTGTGAATCACTACTTTTTATTTTCAATTTGTTTCATCCAGCTATTTTTCCCATCTTCTACTAACATAGTTGATACAAAATTTAGGAAAGGTACATGGACTAAAATCTAGGGCATTATGTTTTTTTTACATTGTTTGGAATAATTTTTGACTCAACCACGTGGGAAGCATCTTAGGTGATTTCTATTAAACAAGTATTTGTGGTGTCTAGAGCTGTAGAATAGAACCAAATGATATTTAAAGTTGATAATTTTTTTGAACTTTTTCACGTGTGACTCGCCCATGTATTTCCCGAACTTCAACATTACTGTAACATAAGTTGACAAAAATAGCTAAATAAAAGAACTAAAAGCGAAAACTACTAAATTGAAAAAAGAAGGAAAATGTACTAAATTGGAATTTAGTAGTAGTTTTACTACTAAATGGGAAAATAAACTTAGTTTTTATTATCCATAGTTTAGGGAAAGCATTTTTGTTTTAATTGAACTATCAAGGTTTATTATAGTATTGTTGCAGAATAGGTTCTAAGAAATGGTATTTACTGAATTGTATTTCTTGTGTCTTTACAGAATTATGCGCTACATATATAGTTAAAGATCATGATAAAATATGTAAACCTACTAATAACATAAAATCTCCTAATTAAAAAAATTCCCTAATTTAAGCATAAATTTTTTTCTAATTATTTAGATAGTCAATCTGAATCAAATCCCCATTAATTTGAGATAACAACTTTTAATGCGGGATTTTAACTCTTTTTCAAGTTGGATAGTAAGTGTTGATCATAACTAACTTGCCAATAAATTCAATGAAGTTTTGTGGGGGAAGTCATTTGGTAAAGATATATTTGTTTTTTTTTGCTGGAGCATAAGTCATACAGATGGTCTCATTTTCAACTTTTTCTTTGATGAAATGACTATATATTTCTATATGTTTGGTTCTGCCATGTGTAACTGAACTAAGGGAAATATTGATGGTTGCCTTATTATCACCATACTTCTTAGCCATAATGCTTTACAAATCCCTTGTACAATTGCTTTAATTTGACTTTAATGCTACTTTTAGCTATCATGTTTTGTTTCCTACTCTTCCAAATCCCAAAATCAAAGGTACAATGACCTATAGTGGTTTTTTTTTTATCTTTTATTAAACTTGCCCAGTCTGTCATTAAAGATTTCTACCCTCGTTTTTCTTGAAGATTAAACCTCTATCAAGTGACCTTTTTAGATGTCTGAGAATCTTGTAAACAACTTTAAAATAAGTTCTTTTTGGGGAATATATGTATTGACTTATCACGATAACTGAAAATGCAATTTAGGTCCTATGGGTCATTTTAGTTTTCCCACTAATATTTGAAACCTAACTTTGAACATTGGATCTCCTAACTCTTTTGAACTTTTTCAACCTCGATTGGAGTCACTTGCTTTATGCCTAAACATTCCTCATGCAAGAGTTTTATAAGTTCTATTATGCTTTATTTTATTACATTGTTATTTTTTGACCTTTTATGTTCGTTTTTTTTTTCTTTTTATTAGTTATATTGTTGAGTATTTATAATTAGAAAGGAATAGGTGTCATGGGTTGAGAGGGTTTATTACACAAGTTTTGTCATCTTGTGTAAACTTTTTCTAAGCGGGAGGGTAAAGATGAGGCAACTTATTTTGGATTGTATTTTCTCTTTCGTTCGCTATGAGAAACTTGTTCTTCAATCAATCAACAGGTTCAACCATAGTAGCTTGGTTTTCCCTCATTAGATATTCTTCCTTCTCTTTTTGTAAGACTATTTGCACCGATTTTGGTATCTGTAAGAAGAGCAAGGACTTACTTTTGTCGAGAGACTAATTCCTTTAATCTTGCAACCTCCATTCCTAAGAAGTATTGCATTTGTTCCAAATCCTTAACTTCAAATTTTGTAGCCAATGTTCTCTTTTATGTTGTCTCCAGTTAGGATTATCTCATCAACGTAGATTGTTAAGATTGTCTGTCTCATCTTCAAAGTGTTGGAAAAATATTGTGTAATCGGATTGCTCTTGTAGGTACCCTTATTTTTTCGTCACTTTTGACTTTCATTTTACATCGTATTTTGATCCTCTTTGTAGAATCTTGGTGGTATTATCATGTAGACTTATGCTAGTTCTCCAATTAAGAAAGCTTTTTTATATCTAGTTATTAAAGAGGCCAATCTAAATTTGCTACTAATTACTAGAGAACCCTGATTGAATTTAGTTTAGCCATAGGCGCAAAGGTTTCACTATAATCAATTCTATATGTTTTTGTAAACCCTTTTGCAACTAGATAGGCTTGTACCTTTCTATTTTTCCATTAAGCTTGTACTTCATCGTAAAGACATATTATAACCAATTGGTACCTTTCTTTTTGATAGTTGTCACATCCCAAGTTCATTATTTTTTCCTAGTGCCCTTATTTATTCCATAAATGCTTGTCTACATTCTACAATTTTATGGCCTTATAGATATTTCTTGTAATCTTTGTTTTATCAAGATTAGTGGTAAAGACATGAAATGTATGAGAAAATATTATGTGAAATAAATCTTGAGATGTGATTAAACAAATCTAAAGATGGGATGGAGTGTACAACATGGTTGGTTTTCTAAATGTATTCAGTGATTAGAGAATTTCTACGAAACATTTTTGAGGAACTGATATTTACGTACTTACTATTATGAATTTACACTTGCTCCTATTACTTATATATAGTAAAATTAGGCTTAGAAGAAAAGAAAAAAATCTCTTAATAATTAGTACAAATGTCACTCATTAAACTATTGTAATCTCCTAATAATACACTTAATAAATATTGATATCCTAATTAATGTACAAGATCAAATCCCTAATTACTTGGAATTTCATCACTCTCCCTCTAGTTGGATCATAGATATTATCATATCCAACTTGCAAATGAAATCATCATAGTTTAGCCAGTGAAACCCTTTGGCCATTTGCTCATTTGTTAGGATATAGGTTATGAAAATAGTTTCATCTTTAATTTTTTGTTTGATAACACTTCCATATGTTTGGTTCTATCATGTTGAATTGGACTAAGGGAAATGTTAATTGCTATTTTGTTATTGCGATAAAGGTTGCTTGGAGACTTCATTATACTATGTAGTTCATTGAAGAGTTTTCTCAAACCATAATATCTCACATATTCCTTATGCCACATCCCTAAATTAAGCTTCAATGCTGTTTTTAGCCACTATATTTTGCTTTACTTCTCCAATATACTAAATTCCCAAATACATAACTTATGTCTTCGATTGAGCCAGCACAATTAGTATCAGTAAAAGCTTTTATTCCTCTATTTTTATTTTTTTTTAAGAACAAATCTCTACCAGGGGATCCTTTAAGGTATCTAAAACTTTTGTAATCTGCTTCAAAATCAGCTTCCTTTGGGGAATGCATGTGTAGGCTTGCCATACTAATCGCAATAACAATGTCAGGTCTGGTGTGAGACATATATCTGTTTTCCTAGTAATCTTTGATATCTTTGTCCACCGGCTCTTCCAATTCTTTTCCCCCTACTTTGATTAGAGTGTCACTTGGTTTACATTCAAGCATTTCAGTCTTAGTATAAAGATCAAGAACATACTTTCGTGGAGGCACTTGTTCCTTTTTTCAACCTTGTAATCTTTATTATCAATTTTCTCCAAATTGTTTCTAATCAAGATTATATCATCAACATAGAAAATCATGATTGTTTTCTTCCTATCTTTAGTGTGCTAAAAAAACATTGTTCGATTCGATTGTCCTTGTTCCTTCATCACTTTTGCAAATCTCTCAAACCATGCTCTAGGTGATTGTTTGAGACCATAGAGTGACTTTAGTTTACACATCACATTCTAAGTTCCCTTTGTTCTTCTAGCTCCCTTATTTCTTCCATAATAATTTATCTCAATTTTGGAATTTCTTGGAATTTCATGGATATTTTCTAGAATCTCTGTTTTATCTAGATTAGTGGTAAAACATGAAATTTGAGAGAGCATTATATGAGAAAAATCTAAAGATGAGACTAAGAGTACATGTTCGAGTTGTTTTTCTAAGTACAATAGGTAATTCAAAAGTTTTTGGTGACTCAGGATTACCTAGTATTGAGATAGACTCTTGGAAAGTTGGATCTATCATCGGCTCTTACTTTCTTGTTGCCTTAAGTGTGAAGTTCTATTTTGTCTCTAATTATGGCCTTCGTGAATAAATTATCGTCCCTTGGTTATTTGATTTTTTCACATCTCTCCCTATGTTCAAGTTTTTTTTCCTGTAGATGGCAGAATAGGATAGAATGGTGTTATAGGGTCATTTTTAGATAAAGTGTCGCTGGTTGGCTCAAGTGGGTTAGGTGATTCAAGAAAAGTAAAATCTAAGTATCGGCCAAAAGAAATTTTTTTCAATTATCCTCTTAAGAGAGGACGTTTGATAGTAGAGATATCGTAGCATTTGTAACCTTTTTGGGCAGGGGAATAACTGATAAAAACACATTTTTAATAGCTCATAGATTTAATTTGGATTTGGAATGAATGAGTAAATACATTACAACCAAATACTTTAAAAGATAGGTTTGATTGAAGGTGAGATATCGTGAAGATTTTTTTATAGAGTTTTTTTAAGTGATTTTCAAACGAAAGAACTCGATTGGAGCTTTCGATTGATTAGGTAAGTTGAAGTTAAAATAACATTAACTTCAGAATTGTTTAGGCATGCTCATAGTGACATCAGTGTTTGGGCTATTTTTAAGAGATGTCTATTTTTTTCTCAAAACCCCATTTTGTGTTGAAGGGTACGAATACAAGAGCTTTGGGGCACTATCCCATGTTATTGAAGGTAGTTTCCCAAGGAGTGATTGAAATATTTTTATCTATTATATGTGTGGAGGATTTGAATTTGTGTTTGAGATTGAGTTTTAATCATTGAATGAAAATTAATGAACATCATGAACATCCTCTTTTCCTGAGTAAATAAATCTAACAAATTCGAGTATGATCATTAATAAATGTAACAAATCATTTAGTGTGAATACGATTAGGGAAACAAGGTCTCCATAAGTCACTGTGGATTAAAGAAAACAGTTTGAACGGTTTGTACTGAACTTTGGAAAAACAGGCACGTTGTTATTTTGCAAATTTATTAATTTCACGTTGAAAGTTTATTGCTTGTTTTGAAAAAATAATGAAAATGACATTTTTAAGTACTAAAAGTTTTGATGACCCATTTTATATTCCCATAATAACAAAACTTCACTATCTTCAAAAACATATGCAAAATCCCAAATTTTAATTTGAATACGTGCATTCACATTGGTGTCATCAAAGTAGTAAAGTCCTCTCTTTAGCATTGTCAATCGTCTTCTTTGATTGATCTTGAAAGACACAATGAGATGGAAGAAAAATTAGCACAACAATGTCAGCCTTTAGTTAACTGACTGATAGATAACAAAATTACATGATAAATTTGGGTCATGAATGACAGTTTTGATGACCATAGAGTTACAAATTTGAATATTCCTTTTTCCCGTAATGGATGAGAGATCCATTTGTTATTCTAACTTTAAGATTACTAGCATTTAGTGAATAAGATTTAAATAAATGATATGCTTTAGTCACATGATTTGACGCACTAGAGTCAATAATTCAAAGAATTTTGGCTTGAGATATTGTAATTAGAGCACTGGAATAATTACCTTTGTATGTTTGTGAAGTTGGGAAAATATTTATAGATGACTGACCGATATTTTGGATACTGGAGAAGAATTTGTAGAGCTGATCCAGCTATTTTAGATTAAAGGCTCCCCTTCAACTTGAACCATCTTGAGTTCTCTAGGTTTCATTAGAAACTTGATAACCTCGTGTCTTATTTTATTTATGTTTTCAATTTGTCTGTTTTCCATAAATTTCCCAATGCGTGTCCTTTGTATGTTTGAATTTACAACAGAGATTGCAAATACTTTTTCTTTCAATGTGAATTTTTGCTATCATAGGGCCCAGATAAATTTGTTGAAGGCCCAATAAGAACACCTGGCCCAAATCCATTACTAAACAAAATGGGATGGTTAACGCGGAACCTATTCCAATCCCAATTTTGTTAGATGATCTAGCCCTTTTACTCTCATGTGCAATTTTTCTTCTTCTGGCTGTGAGAGTGCCTTATACCTCGAGAGCACTTCTAGTTGCAAGAGCTCCCCTAACCGCGAGGGATGAAAGGTCCCCAACTGCAAGGGTCGAAAATCACCAATTGTAAGGGCCGAAAAATCTTTAGCTATGGTGCCACATGGATCAAGACCTCACATAGCTCTACTAGCATTCACATCAACCTCATTCATAATCATTTTCCTTCTGTTCTTTTCATTGGACGTTGGCCAAACCTTCTTTCATGGTGAGAAGTGGTTGCCTGGCAAGTATTTTTTTGGAGCTCTATCGTTGCAAAGCTTTGTTGTTGGCTGAGTTGGGTTTTGCTATCACTCTGGTCAGGTATCCCATTCTACCTTCACCATTAATAACTAATTTCATGGATTGAGCCTATCTTGATGTTTTATTTCTTTGTCATGAACTTTAAAGGCTATTTCTAATTCGTAATTGATCGTAGATTCAGCCATGGTAAGCTAGGTTTGAATTAACTAAGTTTTGATACCATATAGAGTTTGTACAAAACATTTTTGAAGAAATGATATTTACTGAATTGTACTTATTGTTATGAATTTACACTTGCTCCTACTACCTATTTATAGTAAAGTTAGGTTAAGAAGAAAATGAAAAAAATCTCATAATAATTAGTATAAATCTCTCTCATTAAACTATTGTAATTCACACAACAAATATTGATATCCTAATTAATGTACAAGATCAAATCCCTGGTAACTAAGGATTTCAAAGTAACTTAAAAGAATTGGGTGACTCAAAATTACCTCATCTTTGGTTTTTAAATTTGGTCTCTATTAGTAAACTATCATCCCTTGCTTATTTGGCTTTTCCACATCTCTCCATATGTTCAACTTTCCTCCCATAAATGGGTAGAGTAGGACAAGGTGGTGTCATATTGGAATGAATATGAGCAAATGTAGTCCAATTAAATACCTTAAGAGATGGTTGCATTGCATGTGAGATATTAGTAAGAATTCTTGGAGTTTTTGAAGTCGTGCTTGAAACAGAAGAACACGATTGGGCATTCGATTGATAGATAAGTTGAAGTTAAAATAACATCTCTCTAGAATTGTTTAAGTATATTCACAGTGAACTTAGTGCTCGAACTACTTCTAGAAGATGACTATTTTTTCTCTCAGTAACCTCATTTCTTTTGAGAAGTGTGAATACAAAAAACTTTGGTATACTATCCCATATTTTTGAAGATAGTTTACCAAGGAATAGGTTTGCTAATTTTTTTTCCCAATGGGGCAAATTCTTGTGAAAATTCCCTGGTTAGAAGCAAGGATGGGGAAAATAAAATTGGAGATGGGGATTGGGGACAAGGATCTCTATTTTAAAGACACTGGCAATGATTGTATTCCTTGCCTTATTCTCTAAAATTTTATACCTCTTTATTATAATTTAAAAAAATTGCTACTTTTAATTTTTTTCCCAAACTATCTAGTTATTGAGACTTGGAATAAATCATTAAATATAACATATTATAAACGCACTACTAATTATATTGCATTTTTTATTCTTTTTTAAATAATTTTCCTTATACTAAAATTATTTAAACTAACTATTAAAAACAAATAATGTATTACAATCTTGTTATTTTGTAACTTATTTATACCCGTGGTTTTAAACTTTCATTTACAATTATATATTTGTTAATGACTTCATTTTAATGAAAATATTTTTATCCTTAAAACTAAAATTAAGAAATTGTTTTAAAAATCATATCAAAATAATATATTGATCATCGTTTCCTGTATAAGGATCCTAATCTCGTTTGGGGGTTCTTGTTATGTCTTGCAAAAATTTTAAGTGGAGGTGTGTGAAAGATTTTTACTAGAGAATAGGGGGACTGGAAGGGGTTTTTTAACTCCGACCCTTCCCATTGACAACCCAACCAAAGAGTTAATTGGAGTATTCTTTTTCATCATCAATGTGAAGGATTTGAATTTGTGTTTGGATTGGGTTTGAATCAATAAATGAAAATTAATGAAAACATTATGAATCTTAGTTTTTTCTTCTAATAAATAAATCCAATAAACTCGAGTATGATCATTAATAAATATGCAAATGCAAACCATTTAGTACGAGGACGATTAGGGAAATGAGAAGGTCCCTATATATCACTATGGATAAAAGAAAAAGATTTGGATGGTTTGTATCGAACTTTGGAAAAGAAAAAAAAACACACTGTTGTTTTGCAAATTCATAGATTTTATACTAAAAGTTGATTACTTTATTTGAAAAATAGATGTAAATAATTGTTTCAAGTATTGAAAATTGATGACCCATTCTATAATGTTTTAATAGAATTTCACTATCTATAAAAAGATATACAGAATCACATTTTAATTTGATGATGTTCTCTGACATGGGTTTCGTCAAAGTAGTAAAGCCATTCACACTCTTTCGTACCGCCAATCGTCTTTCCTATTAATAGGTCCTAAAAGACATAATTGAGATGGAGGAAAATTAGTAAAACAGTGTGAGCCTTTAGTTAATTGATAAGTCAATATCAGATTATAGGATAAATTTGGACATGGAAGAGAGTTAGAAATTTGAATACACTTTTTTAACAATAGATAAGAGAAATCAATCTACTACTCTAACTTTATGATTACTAATACATGGTGAGTAAGAAGTATATAAATAATATGTATTAATCATATTGTATGACGCACTAGAGTCAATAATCCGAATTTTGTCTCGTTAGGTAGTGACTAGAGCATTTAAGTAATTACATTTTATGCTAGTGAAGTTGATGAAATATTTATGGATGACTAACTGGTATTTTGGATACTAAAAAGAGTTTGTAGAGTTTATCCAATTGTTTTGGATTTAAGGTTCCCTCTAAGCTCAAGCCATCATGAATTCTTTGGGATTGAAATGAAACTTGATAACCGTGTCCTATTTTGTCTCGGTTTTCAATTTGTCGGTTTTTCATGAATTTCCCAACAAGTTTCCTTTGTTTGTCAGAGCTTATAAGTGATCACAAAAACTACTTTTCCCTTGTGAATTTGACCAATTCTTGTTTTGGTTTCATAGGGATCATGTGTAGAATTGGTTGAAGGTCCACAGAATCAACTAGAGCCAATTCCTTTGTTATGCCCAAATCCCCTATTTCTATCAAGCCCAAGACTGCTGGTGATGTTTAAAGAAGACGTAGGCTCCCTTGCATTTATGTGAAACTTTCACTCAAGTTTCACACTCACTAGCCTCAAGGCCTCCATCCCCAAGACCGCCAGCTGTGAAAATATATGCCCTTTGCTAGCTGCGAGACCCAAGAACTCTAGCATCGGTGCTTTCTAGGTTAGAACTACCACCAGTCTCTTTCCAATTTTCACCTGGTCTTCTCTTGTCGTACTTTGGCGAAGACTTCTTTCATGATGGGCAATGTTTGCCGGCCAAGAATCCTCTGTAGAAATAGATTAGTTTTTCCTTTCGTGGGCTTCATGAAGTTAATTAGCCATGCAATCACCATTGATTTCTTGGAGCTCCATCGTTAAAGAGCATCAGCGTTGGATAAATGGGGCCTTTTATTTCCCTGCCAAGTATCCATTCTACCTTTACCTTTAATAACTATTTTCATGGATTGAATGTTGATTCAACCAAATAATTAAATTGAAGTAAGCCTTGCTTTAATAAAATAGAGAAACCTAATAATTACAAAGTAAAATCTCCTAATTTAAGCATAATCAAGTCCCTAATTATTTACACGATCAATCAAAATCAAATCCCTATTAGTTTGGGATTTCATCTTTTAACGAGGGAGTTCAACATTTATCATTTATTTAGTATTTTGATGATAAGTCACTCTTTGAAACCTAGAGTGCCAAGGAAATAGTTACAGCAAAGTGCTTACTTTTCTAGGCCCGGCCCTTCCTTTTATAAGTTGATGTTATTAATTATATGCCTGAAATTTTCTACCAGATTTGATCCTCCTCTTGTACCTAAGGATTTTGTCCCACATCATAAATTTGTTGGGCTTCTTGAGACTGGTTATGACATTGCTGATCCCAGTCCGCCAGAAGTTTCACCACCAGAGGATAATAATTTGAAACTATTAATAGAGGGGGTTGCCACCTTAGTAGCTAGGTGTGGTAAATTATTTGAGGATCTCTCCAGAGAGAAGAACAAGTCAAATCCATTGTTTAGTTTTCTTGTTGGAGGAAATGGCCACGGTTATTATATGATGAAGCTGTGGGAGGCACAACAGAAGCAAGGTGATAAAACCAAGAAGAAATTGGATGGGAAACTGTCTCCTAGCAAGCAGAAAATGAATGCAGAGAGCCGTGGAAAAATTTTGGGAGAAAGGCCCTTAGAGCAAAGTTCTAAAGATTCACATTCATCTGTTGCTGTTTCAGATTCCATTAATGTCCCATACAGTCTTTCGGACACGTTTACTAAACCTGCATCTTATGTGAGTAAAATACTTTTTTACTATCTTTCGTTCAAAATTTATATTTATGTGGTCTTTTCGTTTTTTTTCCATGTTCATTGTTTCACTTTCCTCTTCTATTAAGTTGAGGCTGCTGCTATCATGCTTGTGTATGCATACAGTGCTAACAATGTGTGCGTTTATGTTATCTACTCTCTTTATGTAGAGCTAGGTTCTTCAAGATGCAAATCCCGTCAAATCTTAATGTGATTTATTTGTTTGTTTCTTTTCTTTTTCCATGTTCATGGTTTGCTCTTCTGTTATGTTAAGCTGCTGCCCTGTCATGCTTTTGTAGGGTTATTGATGGATGCAAAATATGCTAACTATGTGTATTTTTATTATCTACTCTGTTTAATATAGAGTGAGTTGGTTCAAATAACGAGGCCCTTCAAAGATGATCCTGCAAAGCAAGGAAGGTTTGAGATGTTTTTAAAAGAAAAGTACCAAGGTGGGCTTCGGAGTACCGAGTCTGGTAGAGCAAGTAATATGTCTGAATCATCTCGTGCCCTTGAGAGATTGGATTTTGAGGCTGCAGCTCAGTCAATAGAGAAAGGCAAATGGACAAATGAAGACAAGCTTCCTTTTCAACATATCTCAGAATCGTTTGCTACTGGAGGAACGCAGTTTACTTCTGGTGGATTGGAGGTATGTTTCAGTTTGTGTTTTTGACAGTTTAAGATTATCGTTTTAATTCTGATCTTCAAATTCTTGAATATAGCAATTTAAAGATGAACAAGTTGAGGAATTGAGTACAAAGAAAATGTACCCAAAAAGAGAAGAATATCAATGGCGTCCTTCACCACTTCTATGCAAGCGCTTTGATCTCATTGATCCTTACATGGGAAAGGTACTTGTTATAATAATTATTTTGGTTTCTTTTTCTTCCTAATTTACTTATTAAAAGTGTACTGCTCTCTCTCTCTCTCACTCACTCTTCCTCCATTTCCATTTCTGTCATCTTTGCCAGTAAAATCATTCCTTCAAGATAATATCTTGGAGTTTTCTCACATTCAGAGTTTGAAAACTATCTTGGATACACTACTATATTGAATTCTGTTTAAAGATTGCTATTTTACCAAAAATTTAAAACTTTTAACTAAAATACTTGTTTGTGTGTCTCCTCGTGTTGGGTTTTGTTTTGACACCTTTTCACATGTGGTGGCAATGATTTAAAAATCCAACTGTCAAAAGTTTTGGTATTATTGGGCAAGCATAGAAAGTTTTGTTGGTTTACGTTTTTTCTTAGATGGTTATGCTTGTAAGAGGTGTACCTCTACTTACATGTGTTAGCACTTCTAATGGGTGAGTTGTCAGTACTTACTCTAGTCACACCTCAGAGTTTGAGGTGAACCTATTGAACAATATGGAGGTGTAAAATATAAGTTTAGATCCAAAATAATACTTTTAAGATAATAATGAAATCATCAAGCAATTAATTTTTTCCCCCTATCAATCAAGCAACTTATATTCGTTTGCGCTAGAAATCATTCAAATAAAAAATAATATCCCTCAGCTCCATTGACTAGACTTTGATGTGGCCAACCGCAGCAACTATTACTACTATTAGAGGAAAATAACTTGGGAGGATGGCATTAATGAAATCATGCTTGATGCAAAAATATGCATGAAAAGTTGAAAAAATGTGATTATCGTTATGCTAAGTTGCAAAGCTTATGTTTACATGCAGAATAACGGAAGAATCATAGTATTTTTTAAATTAAGTATGACTTTTAGTATGAAAACTATTGCATCAACTTACACTACGGTCCAGGGAAGTTATATCTCACATGATGGACATGCCGAATTTACACTAAGAACAAAATAAATAGATTTTTCTACCATTGAACTTTTGGGGTGGTTACAAAAATATCATCAAACTTTGTTTTGTTATTTTTATACCATTGAACTTAATAAATGTTACAAAAACATCATTGAACTTTTTCTGTTACTTCTATAACATTAAACTATATAAATGTTACAAAAATACCATCGATGTAAGCGTAACTTGTCGTTAGCTTCCATTAACTGATTGACTTCAATGATATTTTTGTAATATTTATAATATTTAATGGTATAAAAGTAACATAAAAAGTTTGATGATATTTTTGTAACATTTGTAAAATTTAATGATGTAGAAGTAACAAAACAAAATACGATGGTATTTTACTCTTAAGAGTATATAGGATTGGCATGATTTGTTGGAAGTTGAATCATGTGAAAGCTTAAAGCTGGAACGCACGTAACTTTCTTGACATATTTCTTAAGCTTGCCATGTTATTTTTCTTGCTTGCCAAGCTTTTAGGAAAAGCAGTTACAATTAAGCATATGTTCATGTCAACTTATACTCTGTAAATTATGTATAATGTATACATATGTTATATGTACACCTTGTGTACAACTGATATGTTATTTTAGGACTAATTTTATGTCCATATTGTACATGTTATTTTGGATCCCGACTAGATTTTATATAAATGTTGGAAGAGTGTTGGCATGATTATACTAAAAGCTTAGGGCACTAGTAAGGAAAATAACTATAAATATACGAAAGGAGATTTGACATTTGACGAGATCAAACAATAATGATTTTAAAATGGAAGTTTTTTTATAATGAGCACCTCTAATATAATAACTCAATTGTAGGAAATTATCCACAATCGAAGTAGAAGAATTTCAAAAACGTTTTGAAAAGATTCTAACTAGATTTAAATATCATTCTTTGAGAACACTAGGAAAGAATATTTCTATAACAAAGATGTGTAAATAAATTCCAGTATAATTCTAAGGTAATGGCTTTGGATATGAATGACATTATAATTTTGAAATTAGCAGAAAATGGTTATAAATAAAGGGAGATGATGGAACAATTTAGAAATTAAAAGATTTAACAGGGACATCCAAGAAAAACTCTTAAGAATGACATTTTCAAAAGTAATTCAATAATTTTAACAAGCATAAATAAGTTCTGTGACTTCTTTTACAGTGTCTTATAATTCCAGCCCCACCACATGTTATACTAACAATTTATAGAGGATAACGTCACAAATATATTTCTCAATATAATCACCCAATAGCCAAAAAATTATATTAAATCCCAAAAATAAAAGTTGATTAAATACAATAGTGTAATGATCGGACACAAATTGTGTTTAATGAATACGCAAGTATACGTATCCCAACAAGTAATATAATGGTAAGAAAAGATCGTTCTCACAGAGATTATGTTATTAGAAACTAATTTTTAAAACTAAAAAATAAAAATCAATTTTTTTTTGTTTTTATATTTTGAGTAAGCAAAATTAAAAGAATTAAAAATAAATAATCATAATTAATTAAATCAAACTTGGCATCTAAGAAAATATATAAGAAAACTTAATCTCCCATAAATCACTAAAATTCCCTCGATATAATTATCAATTAATTACATGATCAATTGAATCGAATGTAACATGTATTACTCTTTTAAGTAAACTATATACCATATAATAATTAACCTAATCATACTTTCATATCAATTAAATTGCATACTATGTATGTTATTTAATCATGATAAACAATTAAATAATTCTCTCAAATTTATTTAATTGTTTCTATAGATCAATTGTTGGCCAAACAATAAATAACATAAAAATCAGATTAAATAATATAATTAAATTAAAATCATAATTGGGGTAAAATATTAGATCATCACATAATAAAAATTGGGTTCATAAGATTCCTAAATTAATAAATTAACTGCATATAATTTTGTTCATGACACTCATAATTTTTTACAAAGAAAGACAAAAATTGATAAAGAAAGAAGAAAAAGAAATATTAATCTCTTGAATTGTAATACCAATCTCTTCTTGAATTTCTACCAAAATTATATTTTCTTTTGAATATTTCTGTATTTTTCTCTCTTGGCTCCAAAAATTGTTAAAAATTATATTAATTTTGGCTCATTAGGGTTTATAGGGTAATTAAGGGGTTAAATATAACTCAAGTGAAATCTGGACCGTTAGATCAGCTTCAGATTAATGGCCGAGATCAAAACAATCAAAATTAACTCCTTGGCAAACAAGAGAGCGATACGTGGCACACATAATTCATTGGACGAATCAGAACGTAATGTGTGACGAGGAGGATTAGTATCTTTCAATGCTTGTTGAGTTAACAACACGCGACGATTTGTGATTCGATGTTGTGGATGGCATGGCGCACAATTGGAAGGAGTGAACTCAGAAGGAATGCAGTGTTAACATGTGTCAAAGTGCTGCGTCACTCTATACACGCGGCTTTGTATGATTCGTTTGCTTCAATTACGTGATGTTCACGTGGCTTGCTCCTTCAGTTTCTTTCTTACGTGGCATCCACGTGGTAGCTTCTGATTGGTTCTACATTAAAAATTCAAAAAAAATCTATAAAAGTTTTAAAAGATTCTAAAAATTATATTTTCACCTCTTTTCACTAAAATTTTTATATTTTAATATTTTTAACACAAAATATTACCTATTGATTAAAATGAGTAAATATTAAATAAAAAAGTACATTAATGACTCTACTTTCATAGATTGATCATGCAACAAATATCTATATTCACTTATCCTTAGCTGCATGTAAGGTCGCAAAACACCACAATTAGCTTCCTCTCAAAGTCCTATAAACAGCTAATCTAAAGCTGGAGGGGGAAAATAAAAGTAAGGGGTGAGCATACAATACCCAGTAGGGAAATCTCCGAAATAGTTCATTTTAAACAAGAGTATTAAAATATTAAAGTCACTCTTAAAAACAAACTTAAACCATAAAATTATGCAACAATATTCAAAATAATATCCAATTACTTTGAAACATACTAATTCTACAAATTTCATGCAATGGCTGATCCAAACTCATTATTAACACGTGAAATAAAATTGGTTTTAGTTCTAGACTACTCATCTCTTATTGCTTCATCGATGATAATCACAAAGTGAAAGTAAAGTGTTGAGCTGTGTATTTAGTTAATTGCTAATCCAGCAAGAACCTATTACCTATAAGCCTTTTAGGCATTTACTCTAAGTTTCCCTTTTAGATAATGGTTAACAACGTCTTCAGGGACCCAGGTTCGCACACCTTGATTGGGCTATTGCATGTGGGCTGAGTAATAGTTTTGGAAAGGCCCATCATGTGGAGATATCATATCCGATCAATTGAGTATATATTTAAGGGCTTATAATGTTGAGATAAACAGATCCATCAACTGAGTAGATAGGTTGTGGCACATAAAGAAATAGCCCAAAATATCACATAAACCATGCAAGTGAATATTTTGGAGTAGGAGAGATTCAAGGTCATGTTCTTATGCTCTTCTACAATGTTAAAATCTTTAAGATTAAGCAATTAGGTTAGCTAATAATCTTCTTATATATGTTCTTATGGGTCTTAGCAATAAATGACATTCTTAAATTTTGTTTGTCTTTCCTCAATGTTGTAGTATATAAACACACTTGCATTCTTGCAGCCACCACCTGCTCCACGGATGAGAAGCAAAATGGAGTCTGCCTTTTTTATACCTGACATTGTCAAAGCCACAAGTATGGAAGAAATGGTAATAGCAAATAGCTCATTTTTGCATCCTCATGCTGACAACACTGGAGTAAGCAAAGACGTAGCCGATAAAGAAATCGAAATTGCTGAGGTTGAAAATGTGGAGAGGCCAGTTGACCTCTACAAGGTACTACATGTCCATGAATTTGGACTTCTGTTCATGTCTGATACTTGGAGTTTCCCTAGATCTGAGTGCTTTCCGTTTTGTGCTTGTCACATCTATTTATTTGTCATATTTTAACAACTGTTAGATGTTTTCTACAGAGTTGCATGTGAATTGACTATGACATATGGCGGTGCAAGCATTCATCGATACCCTTTCTAGAAAATGTTTTTGCTATGTGATGCTGAGACCTGAGAGGGTTTTGTTTTTTTTATTTTTTTCCCTTTTTCTTTTGATATGAATCTGAAATCATTCATTTTATTGGGATCTTTTTATAAAATAGCCATTGTTACACAAAGTATAACTTATTTGGAGCAATTACTTGAGCAGTCATTGGACAGTATATGTCCAACTAGAGCATCCATGCTAGCTTGCATCATAGGTCAATTGCGCAAGCTAGTTTCTTAAAGGGGAACCTACATTTGCATGGTTACTTTTCTCAATGCACATTAATGTGCTTACTTATGGTTTCATATTTTAATGTACATTAGAAAATGTTGTCTTTTCTCCTGAACATGTAAGCAATTGCCTGGTTACATTTGTTTACACTTTCTTTTCTCTGTTTCTTGCATTCGCTCTTGAAGTGACCTGTATAATCCATACTGTGCTCCACTCTTAGCTACTTTGTATATTGTGTGTTTTTCTATTAATAATTTTTCATTTCTATATAGGCCATCTTCTCAGATGATTCAGATGACGAAGAGGATGTTTCTGGTCCAAGTAAAGTGGAACATCCAGAAAAGAAGGTTGAAGCAGCTAATAAAACATTAAGTCGTTTGGTGGCAGGCGATTTTTTGGAATCTTTGGGGAGGGAATTAGGCCTAGAGGTTCCCCCTGATCCACTTCAATCTATGAACAGAACCCATCTTTCCCAGAAAGAAACTAATGGTACTGATCCAGGAAATGACATCACTCTGCCTGTTGAAACTAGGGTGTCTTTCTCTGATGTTTACAGTGAATCTCCAATAATTAATGGTGTAACGCATGGCCAAGATATAGCTCAAGATGGAAGATATCACAAAAATGAATTGAAGTCTAGTAGCTTCCCAGAGAGTAGTGGTAAACAAGTAGAAACTGGTAGTTCTGACAAGTTCCGTGAAGAGAGGAAAGCTAAAACATCAGAAAATCGTCACCACAGCTCAAGCAGTTCAACGTCAGAAGATGAGAGGAGAAAAAAACGCAATAGGCGGCTTCGGGATCCTAGCAGTGATTCAGATATTATTTCATCTACTGATGAACAGGGGCACTACCATTCTAGGTTAAAAGGGAGAGATAAAGAATCCTCTAGAGAAGAGAGCCGTAGCCGCAGAAAGCACTCAAAACATTGTAAACGCAAGAACAAGCATTCTCCTACAAGATCTCATCGTCACAAAGACAGAGAACATGCAGAAGCCAAGAGAGAAAAACATAGAAAGAGGAATTAAATGAGTGATTTGTTGTCTACTGTTTCCATGCAGAAGCCAAGAGAGAAAACCATAGAAAGAGGAATTAAATGGGTCAATGTTGTGTACTTTTTCCTACTCTGGAAAGATTAGATAGGTTCATTTGGAAGTTCCTCGCACTAAAATATCATTAAAATTGAATGTCTATTTGCTCGGTTTCAATGATGTATGCACATAGCTGTCAAAGCAGGTCAGTTTTACTTGCTAAAAAAAGTCACTTTTAGTTGTGTTCTTGCTCCTTGCATCAGGCGGCCAGGCTTCTTGAAAGACCAAATATATATAAGAATTGTTGCAATCTTTAATATGTTTATCAGAGTAATCACTTTGGAGGATTTGGTTGATAGTGAATTAATGCTGAACTATGAATTTTGCTGTTATTTATATTAAGGCATCATCAATGGATTTTTAAGATATTCTCATTTAGGGCATGGATATGAATCTAGTGGTAGAACAAAATCAACAAAAAATTACCAAATGCTGAGCTGAACGATGCAATGTTAAGAAAATGTTGCAAATTATGTAAAACATTCCCCTGAACGAGCTGAATGATTTTATGGACGCTTGGCACTGTAGGGTGGTAGCTTGTGCCAACAAATTTTGCCGTAGCAACCTATTTTAGTGAGGGTGAAGGACCATATTACTCCAATAACTTAAAGATGGTGTTTCAGTCCATTGGTATTGAACACATGCACGAGTTGCACCGTGCATATAGTCCAAAACGCACACTCAGATTGTGTCCATTTTACACATCTCCAAAAATAAATAAAACCTTCAACTTCCATTCAAAAATTAAGTAAAATAAAATTAATAGAGTTTTACAAGTTAAATTATTAAATATGAGTTGTTTAAAATCCTACTGTATATAAAATTTAGGGTGAATAGTTCTTAAAGTTATTTTATTTGTATCATTAGAATGTTTGGTCTAAGAGTTTTCATAAGAAATATCACTTTTTAAATAGTAAATGAAAATCTATTAATAAATACAATCACTCACTCACTAAATGAAAGCTTTTAATTGGGGGCAAAAGGGTCGATGTTTAGCTTTTTCTTCATTTTTATATTTTCTTTTTTCAAATTTTCAGTTATACATTATTCCAATTTTAAGTAGTATAAAAGATAAAAAAAAAATTAAACTATTTTTTTCCTCATTCTTTCTCCGTCCTATTTGTTTGTTCCTTACTCTAAATGAAACAAATTTTTTTTTTCAATATATTGGGTAGAGTAAGAAAGGAACAAAGAAGAGAGAAAGAAAGTGAGATTTTGGAGTAAAAGTTGAAAAAGTTGAGTTTTTCTACGAAAATTGGCTCTATGTATAAATAAAAAATAGAGAGAACAAAATATAGTTGTTGAAAATGGAGAGAAAGATAAGATTGACCTTTTGTTAATTTAACATGGGGTTGAATTTATTAATAAACTATTGATTTATTGTTTAAAGAGTAATTAAAATATTCTAGTTATAAAGATTGAATAACTTATATATTTCTTATAAAAAATGAATAACCAAAATATTCAAGCTACATAAATAAAGTGATTTTTAAAGTAATTTACATAATTTTTTAAGATTTAATAATATGATATAATTATATTCATACATAGAGTTTCATTTTTAATCTCTTAGAAAAAAATATGATTATTTTTCTTACAATATAAATGAATATATATATATATATATATATATATATATATATATATATATATATATATATATATATATATTAACGTGATAAGAAAATAAAATTGTATTTTTTTTAAAAAAATTAAAAGTAAAACTATATAAATAACAAAGTTATTTATATATATATTAACGTGATAATAAAATAAACTTGTATTTTTTTAAAAAAATTAAAAGTAAAACTAATTAAATAACAAAGTTATTTATAGACTGAAATACTTTTTAATTACTATACAAATTTTCGGACAAAAATTAACCTATATTTTATTCATATGATAATTATTGTCCTCTGCAATTACTGCTTAAATATTTCTTTTTGTTTTAGAAGTCTATAATATTGTTTTTAATTATTGTCGTTCATAAACAGTTTATTTAAAAAAAATTGTTTTTTCGTTAGTCATTGCATGACCTAACTCTTACTATATATATACTTGAAAATTCTCCACCTAACTCTTACTATATATATACTTGAAAATTCTCCGTAGCATATGAATATATAAACATTATTTATCGTATATATATAGAACTATGTATTTTTAAATAAGATAAAAATATCAACGAAATCATCAACATTATCGTGATAATCTCTTTTGTACACGTCTTGACATATAAACATGATATTCATGTATTTTGATCAAGTTCTCACAAAATTGTCGAAAATAACGTTAAAGTATTTAAATATTGTTGTTGTTTAAATATTGTTTGAATGTATTTTTTGATTAAAATATCCGAATATTGTTGCTAAAATGTCAAATAAAATATCAAAAATATAAATTCTTGATTTATTTTTATCTTTTTCTTCTTGAGCAATCATTTCAATTCAATTTTTTTTTCTCACTTTTACATAAGAGAATATATTTTTCTTTTTCTTATTTGTAACATATTTACGTATGAAATGAATATGTAAAAGTATTAATTATTATTGTTAGTGGTAAATTTAATTTAAAACCCATATAAACTAGTTGGCATTGAGCCTTATGTTTAGTAATTGTTATTAGTTTTAATGAGTATGATATTTAATAATTATTGTAATTATTGCATGCATGTTTTATTTTCTATTGTTTTATATTAATATTATAATATATAAATTACATTGAAGGATAAGACTTATTATGTAACTTCAAAATATTGGATGCATTATGAAATTATAAAAATAAGTAAAAGAGAGAGTCTCTTTTTATAACTTTTGTAATCATATTTTATTGATTGTAATTTTTTAAATTATGTTAATTTAATACATATTTAGGATACTTTTGATTTTCTCTTTTAATTTCACAATATTAAACAATTGTTATAAAGATGAGTCTTTTTATTTTCATTTTTTAAATTTTCACAAGAATTTATATATTTTAAATCTGTCCATATATTCAAAAGTAGTTAGTAGTTAATTATCTCTTTGTCATATAATCAATTATTTTATGTGTTTTTTAAGCTTCTTTTTTACTTCCTCAGCCAAAATATAATTAATATATTGAATATACTATTTTTTATATTAAATATAAATTAGAAAGTAATTTATAAATTAACACGTATTTAACAAACTTTTGGTTTTTTGACACTAAATTTAACAAATATTTATGAGACTTTAATTTTCTCTTTTAGTTTCATACTAATAGATAATTATTATAATATTCATGAGTCTTTTTATTTTGATTTTAAAATTTTTACTAAAAATGAATTTATAAATTTTAAATCTATTTACATAGAATCAATTATTTTAGAAGTTTTTTTGGCTTTTTCATTTTTTTTCATAAAGATAATTAATACATATAATTAATTATTTTTATTTTAGATATAATTTACAAAATAAATAAATAAAATTAATTTATCATTAAATTAGATTATATATGGGACTACATTGATAATTAGAATGCACCTCCTCAATTAAATTTTTACATGTCATATTTGGGATTAACATATTAATTTTCATATGAAAATGAAAACTCTCTCCTTTGTAATAATTATAAGATAATTATAATTTATTTTATAATTTTCATCCAACTATTAGCTATGCATATAATAAAAGTTGGATTACATGCAGATTAAAAAAAAGTTAGATTACATGCAGATAAAAAAAAATTTGGATGACAAGTATTATTGCGTGAACTGTAAACTTCTTAGTATTACACTTTTCCTCGGGCTCCTTTTAAGATTTGAACAAACCTTCATATTCAAATTATACGTTGGAAACACATTTGAAAATATTGTTTATTTAAAAAGGATAAAAAATTATTAAAAAAATAACATTTTTATAACTTATAATAATAATAATAACATCTCAATAATATTAAATATGGTTAAATTAAACAACATTTAACATTAAACGAATCTAAATATCCATATTTTAATTTAAAAAGTATTTAAAATTAAACGATATGTTAGACTCTTTTTAGTAATAAAAATATATGAAGTGGATATAAATAGTACCATTTTTATATTTACAAATTTTAAGAGTTATTTTTATTGTTTTCCTAAAAAAAATCACTTATTTAATTAAACCAATTATTACAGTATATTGTAATTAAAAAAACAAAAACACAAAAACACAAAAACAAAAAGTGGAGGACACAAATTCACTTTAACTAGCCTTAATATAATTTCATTTTTTTCTTCACAAATTAGAAATATTTACAAAACTTGTTTTAAATTAGTATATTTTACTCATATTATTATTTGAATAATATAGTATTTTAAGCAAATTTTGGTCATTTTCTTGCTTTATTTGCCACTTCTTTTTATACTTTTTTGAGGTATTTTTCTCTTTAAACACTTAAATAAGATTTAATTCTATTATATTTAAGTTTTTCCTTGGTGAAATTCAAAAGAATCGCTATTGTCTTAAGCACATTGTGAAACACTTAAAAAGATTTTTTGCAATTGAAGGTACATGTAGAATATTTTTAATAATCATAGTTTTTGAAGGTTCAAACAGAGATTCAAAATTATTAAAACCAGTGGAGTGAATATCAATGCTCCTAACGTTGCCAACCATATTGAATTTATCAGGTCTTCCATATGACTAAGGTGCAATCAGATTACTAGGGTCAAATGTCACGTGATGACTAGCTCTTGAGTCTGGATACCAGTTTAGCTCTTGTCTGGTGTTTAGTACAGTAAGATTGCTAGGATTTGATGGGATTTGAAAAGGATACTGAGGAACATAGCTAGTGTGGTGAGAGATGTTGTATATATTGTGGTGAAGGAAAAGGTAATGAATATGAAGGCTGAGTTGGAGTGCTTGACATGGCTTGCATCTGTTATGGTGTAAACATAGGTGGTCTAGGATTATAGTATTGAAAAGCTTGGTTAGAAAATGGTTGTTGAGTTGGAAAAAAACTTAGTTAGGAGGTTGAGTAGATAACTGATAGGGTTGTATATGAGAGGTTCTTGTTGTATTACCAGTTGATTGAGATGGGACAAAGTTTTTGTCGAACCTATTCCATCATGTTGCCACCGTGTGACCCATTTAGCCACAAAGCTATCACTATGGTCTGCCTCTGCCTTTGCCATAGCTAGGACCTCTAGCACGTTGTTCGATTCCAGGAAATGAGTTGTTACCATCAAGTTGTGTTTGTCCTTGAAAAGGTGTATGGGTAGTGTTGAAGGGCTGATTTGTGACAGACTTGCGTGGTTATATTGGGACTGTTATCAAGCAATTGTTTGTCACCTTGATTTGGTATATGTTTAATGGATAGATTGACAGAACCTTTCAAGTTTACATTCATGAATGAGAAAAAGAGCCTTAGCATCTTCAATAGTCATAATTTTTGTAAGCATTTTTTTAGCAAGGGTTGAAAAAACATTATCATAGGATTCATCTAACCCACCTAAAACACTCATTAAGATTTCTTCTTCAGACAAACCACACCCAGCTCCTTCCAATTCATCAACTAGCAATTTTATTTTTTAAAACGTAGTCTGTGATGCTAAGGTTATCTTTCTTAAGACCCTTAACTTCTTTAAATTCTATAGCTCTATTTATGGAATTTGAAGCAAATGTTTTCTTTAGTTTTACCCAAACCTTCCTTGATGTGTCAAAGCTTGAAATATGCTTGATAATTTCATCTACCATATAGGATTTGTATGTTAGATTGATTTCACCAGGTATTGATATTCTAGAAGGTGGTTCTTCAAGCACATAGCTATCAAGCTCAAGGTTACGCAATATTCTTCAGTATCTGTATCTAGTGTTTCCAAATTGTAATGTTTGTATGATTCAATTTAATAGAGATAAAAATATGGTGAAAGGTGTAGACATCTCGATTAGATTGATTTGAGATGTTTTGTATAGGTGTTGAGCATTCAGTTAAAACTGGTGATTCAGACATGGAAGCTGTTTAGAGCATGCTCACAAGACCATCACAATTTTCAAGAAGAAACATAAAAAAGCCAGCATTTGAAAGAAGACACGAGCAAGAGAATAGAGGGAAAACTTTAGAGAATTGTCCAAGGATTTCATACATTGCAAAAACAATACCAAGCTGAATACAAACATTTATACTACTAATTCTGTTATAACCTCTCTAATTTCACTCATTACATTTTGCACTCACCACTACCTCACGGCCTCACTCACTAATCTGTTACAATCATTTCACACACAATTTACACATCTCAATATGAAGATTTGTTGGTTGTGATTCTTGCAGTGAGGATGGTAATGTTGTGTTGCATTCCAAAGTAGCATCTGGTGATCCTCTGATCTTGAGCATATTTGGTGCCATGCCATTTCCGTTGCCATTGCTGCATTCACTTGCCATGTCATGTTCCAAGTCATGTTCTTCGCCTGAATTATTTTTAATAATAATGTACACAATCTTCTTCTTCCTTTTGGAAATAAACATGTGCGCTTCATTCAAACAGCTAACAATTACATTATTCATATACAATTTGGTAGTTGACTGTAGGCTTCAAAATGTCCGACATGGCATTTTTTTTAGTTTTATTGTATTTTTATAATTATATATGGGTATTGTTTGGGAAGAATAACAAAGTGTTACAGGGCCAGAGAGATTTGTAACTTAAGTCTATATATATAGATACTATTAATTCCAGGTGTTCGCACCTAATGGAACTATCATGTCTAACTTCCTATAAAATCCTATATCATATGATGAGGTCATGTTTGTGTTTTATGTAATTCATGTCTTTATGTCCTCTTATTAGATCTTACACCTCGGACACCATGTTGGAGTCATACAGCTAGGGCACCTTTTGTGCCATGATCACCCTATGTGAGATGTACCCCACACACATCGTATACCTTGTGTACACAAAGCACCCCATATGATCTTATTCTCTCACATGCACCTCGTACCTCCCGTATGAATGTATCCCTAGCACATGGGCTATCTTGGTATGCAGCACCCAAATATTAAGTTTCTAATTCTTTTATTTTAACGAAATATGAAAGAATTGATCTTCGTGTAATCACATTAATATCTAATTCTTGAAGATGCAATCTTTTCACCTTCCATGTATTTAAACCTTATTAAAGTCTTTAGAATAAACCTTTCTACTTCTACTAGAAGATCCAACTTCCTCACCCACTATATTATGAGCCCTAACCCCTCATTCCTATCATTCTATTTCAAACATTCAAAATTTCCTTATGAGAATCCTAGGCCATGCAAAAAATTTCAATCCGTGCCAGAGAAAATCCAGACCGTGCTTCTAGTTATTTTGATCGTGAGAATATCAGCTTTCTACCTTCATATGCTTCCACTAACTCTTATACTTCAAATTGTTTTTTAATCTATGGTTGAGCAGCCTAGGTCTCACCAAAGTAGTGTCCCTCCTAGGTCCACCTCGGGGACCGAAGACCTTCTACCCCCAATAATCTATAGGTATAACTCATAGGGTAGAGAAATACGGTTAAGAGAACCAATGACACAAAGTGAGGCTTTAGCGCTCCCAACTTCCACCTCAGATCCAACCGACGATGTCTGTGTGCGAAGAACCACACGGTTTAGAATAAAGAATTATAGTACCTTCATAGTAGGTCAAACATCCTACGACTCCACCTCGAGCCAAATTTAAACAAGTTTTGCCCCATCTTCTGAATCAAGCACCTCAACTGTGTCTTGAGATCCTGTATCTAGCAACACCATGGTTCCACCAGATTCAAATGTTGCCACAACATCGGGGTCGTACCTTCAATTCATCTCATTGTCCCTCAAAAGGTGCATAGAGAAAAGAAGCCATGATGCAAGCAATTGGAGAGTCTGTGGAAAAATGTCCTAAGAAAAAAATTCAAAAATTACCTTCAAGGTTGACTAAAAATGATAGGTACCATTTGAGAAGGGTATACTCTATTCCACCGTGTGTGGGCCTCATACCAGTCCCAAATGATGGTATTTTTTACACGAGGAGGCTCTACGTGTTGGTTTTAGGTTTCCAATTCCTCAAGTGGTAGCCACTTTTTTTGAATACTTACAATCTAATCTTGGCCCAAATAAATCCCAATGGTTGGAGGATGCTTCTAAGTTTGGTCGTAGTTAGTAGTGAGCAAGGATTTGAGTTGGAAGAAAATGAACTACAGGCTATGCATTGTGTTAAAAGGAACATGGTGGATGAAAGAGGTAGAGTATACATCTCAATCATCACACTTTGAGGTCTTGTTCTAAAGCTTCCCAACATAGAAGGATAAGTACTTTTATGTTGGGGGTGATATTTGGGATGGGGAGCACGTGGTTCCATTTCGTTCTACTTGGAATCACAATTTTTACATAACACAATCACGAGGTCAAGAGATGCTACTCTGTCTTGGTCATGGGAGAAAGAAAATGATTGTCACATTGAGCTCCGGAATGCTCACTGATGGGCTGAATCGAGATTGCCAAAAACTTTGATGCCATCCCCGGCAACGGAGTCATCCCCGACAACGGCACCAAAAACTTGATGAGCAAAAACCAGCATCGTCGATTCTTGCCAATACTTTGGTTTTATATTTATAAAACTCTCGCAAGTGCACGAATCATTTCTTAGAAAATGATAAGTATACTCCCAAGGTCGATCTAAGGAAGGAATGTATGTGGTTTTTAATTTATTATTCAAACTTTTAAAAACGAAATTAAATCCTAAACATCCTGTCACGATGTTTTGGGGTTTTGTGTTTTAATCTACTTACAGAAAATTAAACATAGATTCAATAAACATTAATGCAAATTTTATCTTTTATAATGGTGGAGTAATTATGGATATAATAATTAAGTTAATTATGCTTGCTCATATTATCTAGGTTATTAAAGATTTGAATTGATATTTATTGATTCTCTCTTTTTTGTATGAATACCACCTTTGGTGGGGTTAGATATTCTTTGTTAACTAAAAAAATCAATTAACACTGGGGTTGATAACTAATTTGGTTAATTAAATTAATTCCTTTTTCTAAGAGATTGAAAATGAACCATTTAAATGCCACCTTTGGTGGGGTTAGACAGTTTAAACTTTATTCAAGGTGTCCAAATTAAACCTAAGAATTTAATTATCCGAGTAATAACTTTCAAGTTTTAAAACCACTACTGAAAACATGTTGTCAATACATTTTCAGATAATAATTCTTATAAAAACTTTTGAAATAGAGCTTCATTCTAACTACCGGGCGATTGTACCAACAAATAAAAGAGCACTACTATAAATCAGACCGGATAACTAAACCTTAAAATCTAATTTTCAAATTTAAGTTTGTAATGAAAAATAATATATTTCTCTCTAACATTCTTAATATAAAATCTTGAATAAAAATAAAATCAATTCATTTTAGAGATTTTCACCTATTTAATATTTCGCAAGCATAACAACGTTATTATTATATCATGTTTACAAACAGCCAGCACAGTTAAATTTAATAACAGACAAATTAAATATAACATGTAAGAATAAAGCATAAAAAATAACTGTAAAGAAAATAAAATCCTTACAGTACTTCGATGCTATTCCCGTAGCTGGAAAACCTCCAAATGGAATTTGCACTCCCATTTATTGAATCAAAAGCAAATAAATTACAAAAACATAACTAGTTCTTCCCAAAAAGGGAAGAACTCTAAAACTAAGAGAAATTAACTAAAAACTAAGAAAACTTAGAAAAAAAACTAAAAACTAAGAAATGAGAGAAAGAAAGAGAGAAGAGAATGTGTTTTAAGGTGTGTTTTGAAGTGAAGAGAAGATGGGTATTTATAGGTGAGGATGGAGAGAAAAAGTGGGTGAAAAAATGTTAAAAAATGGTGAAAACGCGTAGTGCAATTATGGAGGTCATTGATGACGTCATCATGATGTCATGGGGGTGACTGCACGTGAAAAATGGGGCGAAATAGCATCGGCGCGCCAGGAGGGCAGCTGGGGCGCGCATAGGCGCGCGCAGAAGGCAGCAGCAGCGCGTGCGCGTGCGTGAACGGTGATAGGGTGCTGCGGCGCGTGCGGATATAGAGGAAGGCGCGCACATCTGCGCGCGGACGTGGGCTATGCTGCGCGCCCGGCTGGGTGCTGGCGCGCGGGGTGGGCTGCTCCGGGCGCAATTTTTTCCTTTTTGACATTTTTGACCTTTTCGACCCATTTTGTCCAAATTTTTCATATTTGTTGACATTTCCTCATTTATTTATTAATATATTTGTGATGTATTACTTCCAGTATTCCTTTTTGAGTCTTTAAGTGACGTTTTTAAGCTAAAATACCTGAAAAACAATAAAAATACCCGTGATTCCGAAAAAGACAAATTTATATTAATATATGATAAAACATATAAATATATATATTTTTAATCAATTAATGTGCATAAAATCATGGTAATTTTAGTCCTTTTTGAGCACTCATCACTCACCATATGACTTATAAGGACATGCTTACTAAGCCTCGTTATAGGGCTTTTGGGGTGTGAAAGGAATATCGCATTCCACCCTCAGGTTTTACACAAGGTACTCTACTTTTTAATTTAAAACATCTTATTATAGTGATGATCTTTATTTATTGTAATGTAAGGATGGACTTCATAACAATTAATATTGACGACTTGGTGTCATGTCTTGGCGTAGATAAACTGATTGAAACTAACTCCCACGAGCAACATGGGCAGCCTTCTCACGAGGTGGATGCCTCATTCATTCTTGTGTGGTGTGTTGTGATAAGAATCTCCCAATACTATTTGAAAATGGTATATTTGGTAACACCACGGCTCAAGATGATTTATATCATCATTTTGGTACCCCCCATAGGTCAATTAGCCATCTCTCTTGCTAGAAAATAGGAAGGCTCTATTTGGAACATGACTGAGCATTGTCTATTTGAGGTAAATACCCATTGTTTGTTTCCCTTTGATGTACTTGCCTTAAATTCTTGATCTTAAGTGTGTTTTAGTAGGCAGTGTGTTTGGTTCACAATTTCGAGAAGTCTGTTCGACAATTGAATGAAGTAGACAGAAATGTGGAGAGAAATATAGAAGTTTAACATGCCATATATACGGAAGCTTCGTAAGAGCTTCAAACTATGTAGGACAAAGTCCACCTAATTAAGAGAATCAAAGCTTAAAAATTGAACACAATGAACTGTAGAAAGAAGTGGAGTCCTTGAGACATAAACTTGGTGAGGCGAGAGAGGAAAAGAACTTATTACGTCTAGAAGTGGATCATTAGAAGAAGAGCTACTTTGACATGCAGAGACCATCATGTGGTCTTAAGAGAGAGGAATGAAATATCTTTGTAATCATGTAATAAAATCTTTTAATTTTCGTCAGTGTCTCATTGTCCTTTGAATGTGATCATTTTTGTATTCTGAATGTACATTTTTTTAATACTTGTAGTATACTTTTTAAAAGGAGGTTCATTATGATGAACTCAGAACTCTTACTAAGGATGGGCATTGTGACACTTATACCCTCATCTTTAGTGAGGGGTTCATTTGGCCTCCTCTTCCATACTAGGGGTTATCGCATTAAGTGGAGTCCTCGAGACATAAACTTGGTGAGGCAAGAGAGGAACAAAACTTGTTACGTCTAGAGGTGGATCATTGGAAGAGGAGTTACATCGAGACGTAGAGATCATCATATGGTCTTAAGAGAAAGGAATGAAATATCTTTGTAATTATGTGATAAAATCTTTTAATTTCCGTTAGTGTCTCATTGTCATCTGAATATGATCGTTTTTTGTATTTTGAGTGTACATTTTTCCCATACTTGTAGTCTACTTTTTAAGAGGTTCATTATGACGAACTTAGAACTCTTACTAAGGATTGGCATTGTGCCACTTATACCTGCATCCCTAGTGGGGGTTTCATTTGGTCTCTTCCTCTATACTAGGGGATTATTACTTTGTTTTATTTGTGAGACAGGTGATAGGGATAAGTAAGAAAATCAATTCTTCATTCATCCTTTTCAACCTAAAGAGGAAGTTCACATTTGTGAACTCATGACCCATTCCTCTTACACCCACATCTATAGTAGGGGGTCCATTTGGCCGCCTCCTCCATACTAGGGGTTATTGCTTTATTTTATTCATGAAACAATTGATAGGCATATGTAATAAAATCAAGTCATCACTTATCCTTTTCAACCCAAAGACGAGGTTCACATTTGTGAATTCACAACCCTTTCTTAGGATGGGTCTTATACCTCTTACACACGCATCCCTAACGGGGGGTCTATTTGGGCTCCTCTTCTATATTAAGGGGTTATTGCGTTATTTTATTTGCAAGAAAGGTGGTAAGGATAAGTAAGAAAATCAATTTGTCACTTATCCTTTTCAACCATAGAGGAGGTTCAAATTTGTGAACTCACAACCCTTTCCTAGGATGAGCCTTGTGCCTCTTACACCCACATCCCTAATGGAGGGTCCATTTAGCCTCATTTTCTATACTAAAGGGTTATCACATTATTTTATTCGCAAGACAGGCGATAGGGATAAGTAAGAAAATCAATTCATCACTTATGCTTTTCAACCCAAAGGGGAGGCTCACATTTGTGAACTCACAATCCTTTCTTAGGATAGGCCATGTGCTTCATACATCGGCATCCCTAGTGTGGGGTCCATTTGGCCTTCTTCTCTATACTAGGGGATTATCGTGTTATTTTTTTGTGAGATAGGTGATAGGGTAAGTAAGAAAATCAATTCGTCACTAATCCTTTTCAACCCAAAAAAGAGGTTTACATTTGTGAACTCATGACCCTTTCTTAGGATGAGTCTTGTACTTCTTAACCCACATCTCTAATGAGGGTCCATTTGTCCTCCTTTTCCATACTAGGGGGTTGACGTATTATTTTATTTGTGAGATAGGTGATAGGAATAAGTAAGAAAATCAATTTGTCACTCATATTTTTCAACCCAAAGAGGAGGTTTACATTTGTGAACTTATGACCCTTTCTTAGGATACTTACACCCACATCCCTAGTAGGGGGCCCATTTAGGCTCCTCCTTTATATTATGTGGTTATCACGTTATTTTATTTGCGAGATAGGTGATAAGGATAAGTAAGAAAATCAATTTGTCCCTTATTCTTTATAACCCAAAGAGAAGGCTCACATTTGTGAATTCATGACCCTTTCTTAGGATTGGTCTTGTGCCTTTTACACCTGCATCCCTAGTGGGGGTCCATTTGGCCTCCTTTTCCAAACTAGAGGATTATCGTATTATTTTATTTATGGTACTGATGATAGGAATAAGTAAGAAAATCAATTCATCACTTATCCTTTTCAACACAAAGAGGAGGTTCATATTTGTAAACTCATGATCCTTTCTTAGGATGGGCCTTGTGACTCTCACACCTGCATCTCTATTGGGGGGTCCATTTGGTCTCGTCCAACATACTAAGGGGTTGTCTCATTATTTTATTTACATGACAGGTGATAAGGATAAGTAAGAAAATAAATTCATCACTTACCCTTTTCAACTGAAAGAGGAGGTTCACATTTGTGAACTTACGATCCTTTCTTAGTATGTGACTTGTGTCTCTTATATTTGTATCCCTAATATAAGATCCATTTGGACTCCCATTAGGGATGTCACACAATGTTTGAGATTAAATAAAAAACAAGCCTAGCAAAATATAATTTAGTTTTTATAAAACATCTTAAGGGAGAAAACGCAAGATGAATAGAATATATGTGGTTGTTTTAAATGAAGAGCATTAAGTTGTTTAAATAGTAGAACTGAAACCCTAATGTTAGGTCATTGGACAATGACAATTTTGTACATTAAATAATTCATAGAGTAATTATAAATAGGGATAATATGGTAAATCATCAATTTGGTTCGAGTAAAGTTGAAAACTTATGTACTCGATTGATACAGTCTAGTCTTGATTGTTCAAACCGATAAGGTCGATTGATCGAAATCTTTTTTGATCAATCGAGTAACGATTAACAAAAAACGGACGTCAGATATATTAAACATAATCGATCTAGCCTCATGATATATCGAACCCAACTTTAATCGATCTATACCATTTTGAAATCCAACCTAAGAAGAAATAGATTGTACACGATTGATCCTCGATCGATCTACCACATTGATCTATCAACCTACAACTCGATCGATTGAACATCATTTATACCAAATGTTCCTAAATGTATAATATGAATTCTAAGATGTTTAAGTAAAGAATATATATCTGAAACACATTAATATAGAGCTGAGAAGTTTCTTCAACTTGAATAGAGGACAAGTAAAATATGCTTAGAAACTAGTTTACACTGAAAATGTTTTGTTTATAAATATCGTCAATACTCATAAATCTTATAAAATAAAATAAAATAATGATAAAAACAAATAAAAAAACGAATTAAAGTTACTAAATAAATAGCTAGAAACAAGTTAATAAAACAAAGAAAATAAAACAAACAAGAAATAAAAATTAGTACGCGAAAATACTCAAAAATAAATTAAGTTAGATAGTGAAAAAATGACTAAAAACAAGTTAATAAATTAAATAATTTAAAATAAAAATTAAATAAACTAAAGTATTTTATTAAACAACCCATAAATATTCACAAAAACTACGAAAAAATCATGAATATTTATTAAAAGTTTTTAAGAATTTTGATAATGAAAATTTAAAACACTATCTCTCTCTAACAACAACGCCAAAAACTTGATAGTCTAATTTTTTAAAATTTATAAAAAGTTCACAAGTACATGAATTATTTATAATAAGCGATAAGTATACTATCAAAATTGATCTAAAGAGGAACTATATGATTTTAAAGGATTCTACAAATATCTTAAAATCAAACACGAAAATAAAGCTTAAATATTCCATCACAATATATGTGTTTTGAAAATACTAAATTAATGATAAAATAATAAATAAATAAAGATAGTTTTGATTCAAACAAATCAATGCAGATATGGAATTGACAATAACTAGAGAATTTATGGAAATAATTAGCAAATTAACCATGCTTATTTAGAATTAATTAGTTTAATAAAAATATAAATTCATATTATTGATTTTTTCTTTAATATATGAAAATATCCTTAAGTAGGGATCAGATTCTTTATTGATCAAATCAATTAATATCTTAAGGTGAAGATCATTAATTGATAGATTAAATTATGTTTTATTATTAAAGAAATACCAAACCATTTAAATTAGTGTTTTAGGTGGAGTCACTAATTTTAACTTTTATGCAAGGTATCAAAATTAGATTTATATGACACTTCTAAAACCTAAATTTCATATTTTAAATTTATTACGAAAAATATATTATCAATATATTAATTAATAATAAATTTTGTAAAAATCTTGAATAAAGAAATAACTTTAATTTATTTTTATAAAAGTGTTCACCTAAATTAATCTTCAGAAACATAACAACAAAACTAAATTTTCATAGTTAAAATTAGCTAGATATACTTAGATTAAATTTCATAGCTAATGGATTAAAAATGGCATCAGATATAAAATAAGAAAATAAAAGATGATACTATGTATATAAAATTAAATGAATACAATTCAAATCTATAATACTAATTAAAAATAGACAATGTGTCCTACTCCATAATGATAACCTTGATCCTCGTTGAATTGTTTGAATAGACAAATTTCTATTGTATCTTTTTTTATCTAAAAAAAACTCCTAAAGATATGCCTCTTATTGTTTTAAATATAACCCATTTGTAAAAACTATAAAAAATTAAAGAAAATAGAGAACAACAACAGAGGAAATTAAAAACTAAACTAACGTTTTTGCCCTTTTCAACCTAAAATAAAACTCATTTATTTATAGGGAAAAGATTGGCACAAGGGTTTCGGATTGAATAATTGAAGGTGTGTTGTGGCACCATATTTTCCACACCACGATATAAGATATGTTGAGCTAAGCCAAATGTCATACCAAACAGGTAATGCCATGTCACACTTATTTCACGCTACGACACACTATTATGTACCTAATGAATTCCTACCGAACAATGTGCACTATGGCACACAATAACCTTGTTGTGGCACGCTTCAATTTTCTTCAATTGTGTCTTGTAATCCTTACAAACTAATTGGTTTTTGATGTAAGGTTTGCATGCCTTATTCTTTTAAATTCGTAGGATGCAAATTAAGTGCGTTAATTGTTGTTCTTCATGTATTGATAAATTTATGCATTTAAAGCTAAAAACACTTGAAATACAATAAAATATATATATATGTGATTCTAAACATATATATTTGTATAAATATTCACATAAACATGCTATAATCAAACCTGTTTGTTACATTTAAGCTCAATACATCACTAAATATTAGTGACTTTCAAGCACTTATCATATATGTCTTACAAGCTCTTATCTAGGCAAACAAAATGCATTAATATGATAAACAACACACATCATATGAATCTTACAAACATACTTGAAAAGTTATAAATGATTTTCAATCACTTAAAGACTTTTTACGTGCAAACATTTTTTGGTAAATAATGATTATATTCTTACAGTATGTGATCATACATAACACATCATATAATAAGGTATATCCACTTAAGATCTAACTTTTATGTGGTAATATTCATAAAATACTTATGGTAACTACTCGATAGCATGCAATTCACTAATAAGTAAATCAATAATATACAACTCGATAAAAATATCAGCGTAAATACTTCTACTAATTGGGACATCTATCATGATTTTGCCTAAATTGTCCTTATTCACTATCAACATAATACCTTATCTAAATAATCCAAACTTATCCCCAAAACTTCATCATCATATGAAGTAATCGACTATGAAAGACTCAACATCCTAATATATATATACGTTTTACTCCGACTACGAATGACTCAACCTCCTAACATGTATACAAGTTTTAACCCTGCAAAATCTAAGTGACACAAAACATGCAAACAGACACGCTCCTCACCCATGCTTCATGTTGTAACCTCATAATTCTCACCTTACACATGATGTGACCTTGTAACATTCCAAGGACTAGCTAACACATGGCACAACACATATGGTCGTAAACTATGCCAACACATGTAAACCCAACTTACACATATAACGCAACCTGAGAGAATATAAATAATAAATTTTATTAAAAGTTACCATTTACCGATGTCTTATCGCTTGCCGTTAGAGTCTTACAGAACTAACCAAAAAGCCAGAACTTTGTCTCGTCTCACAGTCTCTATACGCAAAAGCTTTCTCGGTATCCAAACAATGTGTCTAAGTCTGAGTATTCAAAACCGAAATAGAAACTTGTAAAAAGTCGGCTCATTGAAACAGCTTTTTATCCGGGAAATGGCCTTCACTACAACAGCGAAATTATCCGAAATTCCACTTAGGAACTCCCTCTCACTCACCTCTCATTCACCTCCTCTTAATCTCCTCTTCTCACCTTCAAAATATTCATTCCATATTCTCAGACCCTTATGTTTTTCCTTGAAAGTAACTGATCAAAACCCTAAACCCTCCCACCAAACCAGAGCACTCAACAAGTTGTCTTCTCAGGTCGAATCGAACAGTAATCAATCTCGTTATGTTGACAAAGATAGAGGTCAGAATGCAATTGATAGAATCGTTCTTAGGTTACGCAATTTGGGATTGGGTTCGGACGACGAGTACGAAGAGGAAGATGATAAGGGTATTGGATTGGATGGTCAGAATGTGAAGCCGGAAACTGGGGACGAGAAACTAGGTGACTTACTCCGGCGGGAGTGGGTACGACCCGATTATGTATTGGCCGAGGAGGTAAGGAATGATGATGATGGAGCTGCATTGCCGTGGGAGAGAAGTGAGCAAGAGAGTTATGCTGAAGAAGGAATCAGGGAGATGAAGAGAAGAGGGAAGGCACCCACATTGGCTGAGTTGACAATTGAGGATGAGGAATTGAGGAGGTTGAGGAGAAATGGAATGTTTTTGAGGGAGAGGATTAGTATCCCAAAAGCTGGGATTACTCAGGCTGTTCTTGAAAAGATTCATGATAAGTGGAGAAAGGAGGAACTTGTGAGGCTTAAGTTTCATGAGGTGCTTGCCCATGATATGAAAACAGCACATGAGATAGTGGAGGTCAGTTAAGCAAGTTTATTGGCTATGAATAGTTATTAGCTGTCAATTCTTGGTTGTATAGTGTTTGTACACTTTTGTTTGTAAACATACTCCGTTACAGAAAATGATATTTTGACAAATTTGATGTTCATGAAAATTAGTCAGTCATTACCTGCAAGTCTAAATTTGTTATCTTTTTCCCTCCTCTTGAATAGTTATCAGATTATGTTAGTAGTAGTTATATTACCTGATGTCAGTTGATTCTCTCTCAATGTTAATAAAATAAATGACATTTTACATTCCTACTGACTGATTCTAATGATGTCAGCGTCGGACAGGAGGGTTAGTTCTATGGAGGTCAGGGAGTGTTATGGTGGTGTACAGGGGAAGTAACTATAAAGGGCCCTCTAGAACTCAACCTGTTAATGGGGAAAGAGATGCTCTTTTTATTCCAGATGTTTCATCAGCTGAAAATCTACAAGATGGAAGCGTTACTTCTGTAACTCCAAGACTGGACAAGAGCAAGCCAGTTGCAAGAAATTCTGAGTTCCCTCAGAACATGACAGAACAGGAGGCTGAATTTAACAGCCTATTGGATGGGTTAGGTCCTCGTTTTGTTGAATATTGGGGCACTGGTGTGCTTCCTGTTGATGCTGATTTACTTCCTCCAAAAGTTCCGGGTTATAAAACCCCTTTCAGGCTTCTACCTAATGGAATGCGTTCACGATTAACCAACACAGAGATTACCAATTTTCGGAAACTTGCTAAGTCACTTCCTTGCCATTTTGCCCTTGGTAGTGTTGATGTCCTATTACTGCTTTTCTTTGGCTAAGGAAACTAATTACATTTCTAACATTAAATCACTTTATAAAATTCTTCATGAAGGGAGAAATAGAAACCATCAAGGGTTGGCAGCAGCTATAATCAAGCTATGGGAGAAAAGCTCAGTGGTGAAGATTGCTGTTAAACGAGGCATCCAAAATACAAACAATAAATTGATGGCCGAGGAGCTAAAGGTCTGCCCTACATGATTATTGGTTCAAGGTTCCATTTGTTTCTTTCTACTAAGAAACTGAATTTTTTTTTTATTGTTTGTTTGTTTGGGCCAAAGTCCCATTTTGAGAAGAAGTTAAGTTCCTATAGTAGATTGTAAAATGACCATTTGCTCGTACAGTTTTTTTCCAATTGAAAGAATAATTAATTCAAATAAAGCATGGACAACGTCTATGAACATATGTTGTACGTTTTTGTATATGCTTTTGTGGGTGGCACATGCTAACTGTTCCTCATTTTGGTTAATAATGAGAATATATTGTCTCAAGTCTCATCTGCTTTTTTTGGTCAGAACATAACAGGTGGTGATTTACTGCTCAGAAACAAGTATTACATTGTCATGTTCCGTGGAAAGGACTTTCTTCCAATAAGTGTTGCTGCTGCTTTGGCTGAAAGGCAGGAATTAACAAAGCAGGTTCAAGATGTTGAGGAAAAAGTACGCATTAAAGTTGCACAGAAAGTACAGAGTGGACCAGTTGGGGTGGTTAGTTCAGATGTCGAAGAGAAAATGTGCATTCAAGTTGCACAAAGAGTACAGATTGGATCAGTTGGTGCTGTTATTTCAGATGTCGACGAAACACAGGTGCCTGCACTTGCAGGTACATTGGCTGAATTTTATGAGGCCCAAGCCAGATGGGGAAGAGAAATATCTCCTGGAGAACATGAGCAAATGATTAAAAAAGATTCCATTGCCAAGCATGCTAGGCTTGTCAAACGAATTGAACATAAGCTTGCTGCTGTAAGTATACTTTGGTTTTAATCTTGAAATTGACGGTCCCACCAGTAATGCCCTGTACAAACTTCATGTACAGTAGTATACAGAAAAAACAGAAGGATGTATTGATATTACGATCAAATATCTACAAAAATTGACTTTGACTTTGTTAATTTATTGATTTTCATGAATAGACCCAGGCGAAAAAAACTAGAGCAGAGAAACTCTTAGCTAAGATAGAAGCATCCATGGTTCCTGCTGGTCCTGATTATGACCAGGAAATAATCACTGATGAAGAAAGAGTTATGTTTCGCAGGGTTGGTTTAAGAATGAAAGCATACTTGCCCCTTGGTATGTAATGTGCTATCTTTTTCCCCACTTCTTCCATGCTAAAGGCACCATTCTTGCTTTAAATACACCTATAGCTTTTAGCTGAAGTCTGATGGTCTGCATATCATGGCATCCCAGGTATACGTGGTGTTTTTGATGGTGTCATTGAGAACATGCATTTGCATTGGAAGCACAGAGAACTTGTGAAACTGGTAACGAAACAAAAGACACTTGCTTTTGTGGAAGATACAGCGAGGTTATTGGAGTATGAGAGTGGTGGAATATTGGTTGCAATAGATGGAATATCCAAAGGATATGCTATTATTTACTATCGTGGAAAGAATTATCAACGACCTATTAGTGTGAGACCAAGGAACCTTTTAACAAAGGCAAAAGCATTAAAGCGTTCTGTGGCCATGCAACGGCATGAGGTTTCTTCTCTGCCCAAATTTCATTTTAGTTACAGCTACATCTATCTCTCTTGTTAAACTTGAGTTTTGACTCTAGACACTGAATTTGGCATGTAGGCTCTGAGTCAGCACTTATCTGAATTGGAGAGGACCATAGAACAAATGAAAGATGAACTTGTAAGTGGCAATTTCCTGTTTCCACTTGTCTCTTCAAAGCTACTGTGCTTAAATGAAAGTAAAACAAAATAGCTTTCGGTTAACCTCCAGCTTGTACTGAAAGACATTGATGATCAAAAAGTGAAATTCAATACCTGTGTATTGTAACTGGGGAAGGGAGGCATAAGTTGTGGAAATCAAAGTTTAATTGGTGTACCTATTCCAAATGTTGTGGATCTTGTGATCCTGTTTGAGATTTTTTATTTTCAATTAGCAGAGATCTCAAGACATTTTAGTACCAGTTTCTTGTGCAATGGAAAAAGTGTGAGACTTCCTAGTGTAATAACATGAGTTTATTTCTTGGAAGCTGCCAGTTCTTGTACTGAAATGTTGGAATGTAGGAAAATAGCCAAAACTTTTTTTCCAGTTAACTTTTAGAGGATGAACATTATTCTAAAAGTCTTCTCAAAGGTCCCATTTACAAGAAATGTGAACATAGAAAAGATAGAATAGTTAATGTGCATTACGGAGATAAGATTGGCTATGAAATTTTGTTTGTTTGATGAATATATTTTTAACCTTTTTCTTGCTACGACTAGATAAATGTTTTGAACTTTGGGAATGTTAATGAATGGCCTTTGGATACATTGTTAGTTAATAACTCTAACCATTATATTGCTACTTGTACATCTACTCACCGTTTTGGCCTGGCCTTTTGGGTTTCAGAACCTATTCCTAGCAAACGGTATTTGTTCTGACATAATACAACGATGGATTCCCCATTTATGTGTCTTAAAATCACTACAAGTTTTTCTATGCTGGTGCACAAGTACTTAGCTGCCTTTAGACTAGTACCAGATATGTTTAATGTTTCTCTATTACTTGGATTTTACATTTTTGGACACTTAATAGTGATATTATCTGCAGGATATTTCCCAAAATGTAGAAGATGAGGCTAGCTGGAGCCCAGAGAATGACATGGAGGTAATGGAGGTTCATAACATAGAATTTATTTAATTCTTATTCCACTTTTCACTAATTAGTATTCTCTTCCTAGTTACTATGCTTAGGACTCCCCTTATGGAGAGATTTTCATCGCACATGCAGGTTTTAATTTGCTGCATGGTTGGTTTTGTTTATTATATTTTTCTTCTCTCTATCCAGCATTGAAAAGAAAAGCTAATCCGGTGTTCTTATCTGCAGAGTGAGGGAGAAGCTTCCTTTGTGGATTTAAATGATGAAGCTAGTGACAAGATTGATTTTCAATGACAAAGATCAAAACCATTCCAGCATTCCTGAATTTCAGGACAAATGCTGAACGCGTGATCAATTGCAAGGCTAGTGTTTTGAACTGGAACTTACGGAGATGTTTGATTTTGGCTAAACCTGCCTGGTGACTACCAACTAATATGGTAATTTTAGAGGGCAACTTTCAGTTGATGGCATGGTTTCACGAACTCTTCCCATGTTTTAGGGTAGCGACACGTAAAATGGAAACAAATACTGAAAGTCTTTGTATGCTTAATTTCATTCGATATCTGGATGTAATATCGAGTTTAGCAAGTCTTTGTATTTAACATTGAATTTTATTAAAAAACTAATGCGAGGAATAGCCCACTAGTTAGAGACAGTTGATGTACTACTCGAAATAAATATAAGTATCTCAAAAAATATTATTAAAAATTAATTTTAAAATTAATCTTTATTTTTTAATTTTAAAATTAATTTTTAATAATATTTTTTTCTTATCATTATATTATTATTTGTTTGAGATACTTATATTTATTTTGAATAAAAATATATGAGAAAATATTTGAAAAATTTTAATTCTTTAATTTTTTAAAGAATCATTCAAATTCTTCTCGTATAATTATTAATAAATTATGTAATCAATTAAGTATAACTTAATATATATTCATATTTAAATAAATTATATATCATATGATAATTAACCTAATCATATTCTCATCCTAATTAAATTTTATATTATTTATTAAGTTCATTAATTATGAATCATATACATAAGAATCATACATCTCTATTTAGAAATTATGCATGTTATTTAATCAATATAAATAATTAAATAACTCTTTTAAATATATTTAATTGTATCTATAGATTAGTTGTTGGTTAAACAATTAATAACATAAAAATCAAATTAAATAATATAATCGAATTGAAATCATAATTAGAGTAAAAATATTAGATCATTACTAAAAATTTGGTTCATAAAACTCCTAGATTAATAAATTAATAAGATATAATTAAGTTCATAAATCTTATATTATTCAAAAAAAAATACATGAAAATTAATAAAGAAAATAGAAGAATAAATACAATCAAACTCTTAAATTGGACCACAAATCTCCTCTTAAATATCTTCTTTTGAACTCCTCTCTTTTTTTGGGCTGTTGTTATATTTTTTTTCTCTTAATTTTATATTTTCTAATAATGCTTATATTTTATAGGATATTATTTTGTAATTATATTAAATAAATTGATTTATTTTAGAATTGTATCGAGAATAAAATGCAAAAAAATTAAGTAAAAAAGGGAACCCAGATTATACTTATGCGCGTATATATATATATATATATAATTCTAATAACACGGGTAAACTTATTAGATTAAGAGTAAATAGTGCTACGTTGATTTGCTAGGAGAATTGGTATGCTGTGTGCATCAAAGGTTCTGTTAATTGCACTCACTTTTACTAAGTATATTCATTGCTATTTCTTCTAAATATATTTACCTATTAAATAAAAAATCATAAAAATTACAAAAAAAATTCAAAAAATAAAAATAAAAAAAATTAATATTTTTTCAACAAATATAAAATAATTAATTATTAATTCGTTTTATTTATATTGACATAATTAAACACTAACTAAATATATTTTTTGATATATTAACTCAAAACAAGACAAATAAAAGATTTAAAATTAATCAAATAACACTACTTTCCTAGAATTATCAACAACTACCTGGGCATGAAAACTCCTTCATTTCTTAGGTTCTTATAGGGAACTTTCTTTGTTGGAGGGAGAGTTCCTATTATTAGAAGCTCTCTCAGCTCTCTCTCCCAACTTAAATATTTTCTCATTATTTTAATGGGTTATTTTCTACCTCTTTGGTTCCTAGAACCACTTTAGGATCTGGGTTTATTTGTTTTTATATTTTGATCTTAGCAAGTTTGTTACGATGTTCTCCAATAGGTATGCGTTTGTGTATTTCTACTCTCATGTGTAAAAATTTAACAAGATGCAAATATTTAGTTCAATAATGAACTACATTGATACATATATCCAAGTACCTCTTACGGTTATCTAATGGTATTCTTAGTGGAGTTATTCTTCTCTATATATTTATATTTATTTAATCTTTGATTATGTACTGATGAGAATTAATGAAATATCCAAGTTTTCTAGGTACTTTTTTAAATTTTTTTGTTGTTTTTGTTTAAAAATAGTGTTGAAGCAGGCTCTAGAATTATTTAATCACTATTTTTTAAAAAAAATCAATAAAATTTAAAAAGAATTATAGATTATATATAATTATTTTGGTAACATTTATTCAAAATTTTAATAATTTTAAATTAAAATAAATCTTTTTTGAAATAATAAATAATAGGCAATATAACTTAAAAATTAAAAACTAAAATTTCAAAAGGTTTTAATTTAGATTATTTACCATCTCTTTATATATCTATTTTTAAATATTTTTAATTAAGATTAATTTTTAGAGATAATAAATAATTAACATAATGACTTAACGAAGATTTAAAAACAAAAATTCTAAAAGACTTTGATTAGAACTATTTAATCACCTATTCATAATTTTATTTTTTTAATATTTTAATTGAAATTAATTATTAGATAATAAATAAAAAATATAATAAATTAATTAAAATTTAAAAACTAAAATTCTATAAAACTATAGTTAGGATTATTTAATCATCATTTCATAATTTTAATTTTATAAAATAAAAAAGTTATAGATGGCATATAAATATTTGGCCATATTTTTTTAAAACGTTAATGTTAATTTAAATTATTTTTTGAATAATAAATTACAAATTCAATGGCTGAACTAGAAAGTAAAAATTAGAATTTTTAAAAGATTTCAATTATGATTATTAATTAAAATATTTTTATTTTCTTTTTATAAAATTTAAAAAGTTATAAATTGCATATAATTATGGAGTGATTGGCACAAATGGTCATATTTATGTTAAAAAAAATACATTTTAGTTTCATAATTTTTAAATAAGGTAATATTAGTCTTGTTGTTGTAAAAAATGACTACATCTAATCCTATAATTATTAGAAGTAAGTATTTTAAGTCCTATAATTATTCAAAAAATACATTTTCAGTCCTATCGAGGGACCAATTTTTTATAATGAAGTGTTTAGTTTTTTTTTTTGTTATATTAAATTTTTTTCATTTGCTTTAAAATGTGTAACTTTTAAGTTTTAATGCTAACTATAAAAATAAAAAAAAATTAATAAATTAATTATGATTAAATTTTTACTTGTTTCACGTAACAACTTCTATAATGATTTAATCGATAAAGTTTTATAATTTTAAAATTTAAGAATACTTAATTTTCTTCATATATATATATTACATACTTTCTATACCCATTTATGAAGCATTGATAAAGGAAAATATTATGTTTACTTATTGCGTTTGACTTTTTTATAATGTTATTTTCAAATATTCAAACAAAGTAATAAAATATTACTAATAAAAGTAAGTTACATATTATATATTTATAAAATTAATAATTATTTTCATGATTTATTTATAATATAATATTATAATACAAAATTATTAATATAAATAAAAATAATTTTATATTTAATCAACAAGTATAAGTTTTTATGTGGAACATGTGTACTAATGACTTGTACATATATATTAATATTTTTTATGATAAAAAATATAAGAAAATAGAGTAAATTAAGAAATATACCGTAGAAATCAAAGCATTTGTACAAACCTTTTACTTTTTTGATAAATCTATCATTAAACTTCTTATTAGTGATAAATTTATAACATTTATAATAAGTCCACTGGTAGATTTATCACAAAAATAGTTAATTTATAATATTAATAAAAGTTTGATACAACTTGAGGTCACAAACCCTAAGATTGGACTACCTTTTAGTTGTCTCATAACCCAAATAATCATAATTATTGGTATGTCATCCATAAATGATTTTGAAAATACTCATTGTAAGAGCGATAGTGGGTGGGCAACAATTTCAAGATCCTCTACTATGACTTCCAAGAAACAAAAAAACAACTGATGTTGGAACTAGCAGAAGGGTAGTTACTAATATATTTGGTAATAATGATATGGAAAACATTATTGCTCCCAAACCTTTTTGTCGAAACATATTCGAGGACAAAATGAAAACAAGAATGGATGTACTATCCACCCAAACGAGAGTTATACATATTATCTATAAAGGCATGCACTAACAAGTAACTAGATTGATGAGTATCAATAGGTCTTATTTTCAATAATTAATGATATACATTCTCAATATAGATATCAGAGTCATCAACCTCTTGGTCAATGATCATTTTTTTATGCTTTATACTATTTTTGAGTTTTTAGAAAACATCTTGTATTACACATTTTACTTTTTTTTATTGTCTTTAATACTTATATGAACAAGCAATTTACTTTTCGTGAAATACATTGTATTCATGTTCTTATTGAATTCAAGCTTCAAAGTTAAATTATTTTTTTGTATTAAAAAATGGGGAGAGGTTTATAATGGGATAGATATTTCACATAAATGGAGAACACATTGATTAAGTGTTCTATTTATTATTTGATTTTGTACATAGAGGGAGAACGCATTAATTAAGTGATCACTTTGATATGTGACATAAAGGGGATTAATTTTAATATTTAAATGTTCTAACTATTATTACTTTTTATGTTTGTTTCTTCATTTTACTATTACTTTGTACACTAAACTAATGAATAATGAGCCATTAGAAACAAGTTATGCACCTATTTGTCGATTTGATTTTTGTAGTATACATATGAGATGTTAAAAATTGAAGCAAAGATGGTTTCATCGAATCATAGGATAATACCATTACATAAATTTATTTTTCCTATGAGTTTCATGTAGCAAGAGAGAGATTTTGTCACATAAATATGTCAAAGGGATAAATTATAAGATTTATGAGTGTTGGCGATATTCGTGAACAAAACATTTAAATGTAAACTAATTTCTAGACTCATTTTCATATCTGGTTTAAACTTGGACTGGTTTAACATTTCAAATGAGAAACCGTTAACCAAATGTTGACATTAACCTAAAACAACTTTATATCCTTGGGTAAATTTACTTCATTCTATCAAATTTTAAATAAGATAGTCTGTGTTGATTTTCTTCCCTTAAATCATTCTTTAGAGATAGGTTTCTTACATGCTAAGATTTTGTATTATATTAGAAAAGGCATTGCTTTTATTGTTGGAACCGTTATTCAAAATGAAATTGTAAACTAAACTGAGATTCCAAACCCTGCGGTTGGACTATCCTTTGGTTGTCTCATAACTCAAATAATCCTCACTATTGGTGTGCTACCCATAAAATATTTTGAAAATGCTTGCTATATAAGCGATATTGGGCGAACAACAATTTCAAGATCCTCTATGTGAACTTCCAAGAAACAAACAAACACTAATATTGGTACTAGTAGTGGGGCAATTGCTGATATATTTGGTAACATTGATATGGAAAATATAATTGTTCTCGAATCTTCTTGTCAGAACGTATTTGAGGATGAAATGAGAACGAGAATGGATGCACTATCCATCGAAATGGGAGCTATATATATATTATCAATAAAGGCATACACCAAAAACTAATTGGATAGATTTTAGAGTGATCAACCTCCTAGACAGTGATCATTTTTTTAATGTTTTATTTGCTTTATATTGTTTTTGAGTTTTTAGAAAACATTTTGTATTACACATTTTCTTCTATTTTGGAACTATCTTTAATACTTATCTGAATAGGCAATTTACTTTTTATTAAATACAATGCATTCATGTTCTTATTGAATTTAAGCTTCAAGAAATTATTTTCTTATATGACATAAAAGGGAAGAGTGATTTATAATAGGATAAATATTGCACATAGGGAAAAACACATTGATTAAGTTTACTTTGATATGTCACATAAGGTGGAGTAATTTTAATATTTAAATGTTCTATTTATTTTTATTTACTGCTTATGTTTGTTTCTTCACTTTCCTATTACTATGTACACTAAACTAATGAAAATGGACCATTTGAGACAAGTTATGTGTATATTTGTCTATTTGATTTTTTAGTATACATATAAGATGTTAAACATTCAAGCGAAAATGGTTTCTCCGAATTATAGGTTAGTACTATGATGTAAATTTATTTTTCCTATGAATGTCATGTAGTAAGAGAGAGGTTTTGTCACACGAATATACCAAATGGAAAGATTGTAAGGTTTATGAGTGCTGGTAATATTCGTGAACAAAATATTTAAATATAAATTAGTTCTTATGAGCATTTTCATGTCTGATATTCAAGCTGAATAAACTTTTGAGCTTCAAGTCAATATGTTTCATATATATACTTCTTTTTAAACACTTCAGAATACATATTATGCACTTAGGAACTTTAGTATATATATTGATCGATTGATCAGCATGGTGAGTCGACCAATAGAAGTGGTAGATAGATCGTGTACGATCTATGTCTACTCGGGTTGATTTGCAAATTGGGGTAAATCAATCTAGGTTGGGTTCGATCAATTGAGACACTGAAACGATCGATGATCGATCATATTCAATCTATCTGATCTTGAGTTTTTTTTAATCGTTGTTGGATCAATCAAAAAGATCTTCGATCGATCGACCTTATTTGTTTGATCGATCGAGCTTAGACTAGATTGATTGAATGGCTAGGGTTTCACTTTAAAATATATTTGTGTACTCGAGCCTAAAGTATTATTTTACCATTTTATCTCTATTAATTATTGCCATATTGTTTGTTTAATGGACAAAATGATAATTGTTCTTTAACCTAGCATTAGTGATTCATCTCCTCTATAAACAACCTAATGCTACTTATTTTAACTAACTACACACTTATTCTATTGATCTTATAAAAGTTGAATCATATTTTGTTACTCTTTTGTGAATTGATCTATTAAATATTATGTTGTTATATTTAATTGATTAATAAGCCTATTTGTTTTATGATACTATGACTTCATATTCATATAGTTTCTTCTTGATTAGGTTCTTGCATGTTTAAATAAAATAATTTTGTATATAATCATAAATATTTGATTTAATTATTTTATTTTAAAGAAATTATCTTTGTTAACCTTATACTTAATCTATTATTGTAGAGTTTGTCAGATGATTTATTTTAATTGATTTAAATATTGAATCTTCTAGTTAGTATTTTTCATTATTAAATATACTCTAAGACACTTTACACTTTAACTATTTTTGTTAACTTTTCGTGTGTTTAATGAATGAATTCAATTGGTGGTGTGACATGAGATATCAAAAAATTAAGCCAAATACATACATCTATCTTGAAAAGATTGTGAAAAATAATCTTAATACTTTATCTTTATAATTAAATATTAATTTACATAATGAATAATTAAATGATCCAATAATTGATAATTTTCCTCATAGATCATTATTATGACCTAAATTATTTTCACTTAAAATATCATGTATCAAATTTTTATTTATTTCTACTTTATATTAATTACACAAGGTTATATTTTTAAACGCTAATGATTTCATGAATTTTAATTAGACATAATTTAAAAAAATTAACTATACAATCCCTCTAATATTGCTAAGTAAAATAGTTTAAGGAATTAAACAAAAAGAATAATATTTAAAAATACATTTGGGGCAATTATGGCTCGATTAGTATCAAACAAAATAAAGAGGGGTTCACAAAGTTCGATCATCCAATAAATAGACCAATCTACGTCAACGTCAAAACTGAAATTAAGGGTCTATTTGATTATGTTTTTTAGACCATAAAGGAACTGTTGACAGCAAAAAAGTACTTCTAACAGCAACCAAAAAAAATAAAAAATAAAAAAACAAAAGCTCTAGGACCAAACATGAAATCATTTGTCACACTATGCTTCCTAACAAAAACATATTATATGTGATTCTTCCTAGAACTGCTTTCTAAAACCATTTTTAACACCGACACAAGCAGAGACAGTAAATGTAAACCTACATAAATAGCAAAGTCGAAAAAGTATATAACGTCTTAATGAATATATATCCACCAAAACATGCTCTAAATGCAAAATTACAAACATTTCTTCCTGATACAAACATAAATGCCCCATCATCAGCCAAGAAAACGTTACGATCTCAAAATATGTGAGCACAAAATTGGCAGGTCTATGTTGATTGCTAAACCAACAATTTCTAACCGATCTTGTTGCCATTTGTCTTTATAAACCCTACACCAACCCTATATACTACAAGCAGTCGTTTTGGGTAAAACAATACCCTTATGAATTCAAAGGTTCATGCACTCCTCAATGATATTTACCAATTTATTGGCGAAGTATCTGCTGCAACTGAAGCACCTGATTTCTCTGCTCCGGAGGTAGGAGATTAATTTGTTCTGGTGTAAGGCTCATCACCTGTTGCAGCAGAGCCTTCTCCATCTCAGGGGTCAACTGCATTTACAAAATTTATTTTCACAATTACTAAATTATAAAATCAAGTCATTCATAAAACAAAAGTTTCGGCCAGCTTGATATTTGAAATCTAGCAGATGTATTACTGGTGGGCGAGGATGCTGACTGCCAAGGCCCATTTGACCAGGGATCAATTGCGGTGGAGCTGAGAAATGTGTCATTGTTGCATTCTCAGGAGGTCCAGACATTCGGGAAGGTCCTCTCTCTGTCGGCATGGAACTTCCAACTTGATTGTTAAACTCCGTCCCCAAGTGCATACCTCCACCCTTGAAACATGAAATATAAAAAATCATAATTATGTTACAAAACACTTAAGTTGTATTAGCCATACGGACAGAGTAAGGCTTCGTAAGGAGCAACAAATTGAAATGCTAGCATTAAACTGCGTAGTATATCCAGAATCTTCCAGGTAGACTATTTGAGCACAGCATTTACGTTGTTAAAGCATTAAAATTATCAAGAAAACTTTTGTATTTTTCACGTAGCTAAAATGATAATAGCTTAGAAATAACCGGATCTACAAAGAAATTTTGAGGTTATTATTCACAGAATATAATGTCATGCAAGATCTCAAGGATAAGTTGGTTGTGAAATGATATAACAAAACAATATTAAAAATTTAATACAAAAAAGTCCCTCCAATGCATTCCTCATGGAATCCAAATATTCCCCTTTTAAACCCAGGTAGCCCACCAGATTTTGCTTTAAAAATTATACGAAGTAAGATACCTAGGGAAATATTCCATGGAATATTGGAATCAAACAATTAGTCCCCCCAAAACCGTCCTAGATTTCATTGAAAGGAGAGTGCAATATAGAAAACATTATTTCAAGTTTGATCTGCATGAAAAGCACAATCTAGCCAAATTTCCTGTTAGCATGGTTTGAACTGATGCCCCATCAATACTTCATAATTCCAACACAATGTTTCTTCCATATTCATAAATAACACGCACTCAATTTCATCCCATCAGCCCTGTAAACTAAAATTAAGAAATCCCATCGGATTTTGAATTTAAGGATTGGATCACTGTTACTTGATGAATCACATTTGCTAACGAACTTTACAATGTTACAGATGATGAAATCTCAATTAGTCAAGATACCAATCCTCCGGAAATTTATTTCTTACTTTTTGCTCCGAGTCCAAGGCTATAAGATATTGGCAAAAAAATTAGCACAAAGTTACTTTTTTTTCCTTGGTGAGCATTTCAACTAATATTGAGTCCCATTAAACATCATTAGAAATATATGAAGTCCAATGATTATGCTACATAACTGATGTTTCTCCCCTTTTTCTTGTTGAGGGGACATATTGCAACTTAAAAGCCTGAACAGGCCAATTTTTTATGAAGCTTAGGCATAACCACTATGGAAAGAAGCCGAGCAAGAGAGTAGTCAAACCTCTCCCTTAAATTGTAATTCCCAACCCGAAACTCTTGAATCAAATTTATCTCTGGTTTCACCAACAAATGGAAGATGTGCATGGAGGAGCCCATGATAATTATTTTACGTGCCACAAACTTCCATCTTATGTTTATAGAAGTAAAAGCCTCTTTATCACTATTTCATTACACAATTTTTGACAAATCAAGTTTCTTCAAGAGAGTGCCTCATGATTGGTTCTCTCTGCAGAAACTTATAGTTACTATTCAGCTAGAGATTAAGCACTAGGATATTCATACTGCAGTACGGTCAATGAGAGTTCATGCAGTCCATCAGATGCCCTGATGAAACAATTAATATATGCATCTTGACCCAGCAAGCCATGTAGGAATGCTAAGAAAAATAATTACTCTATTGAAACCCAAAGAGAGAATATGCACACACCTGATATATTGATTGATGTGGTGGCTGATTAGATAGTTGTGGCTGCCCATGAGGAAACCCAGGGCCAATGCTTGCAGGTGGTTTGACACCAGGCTGAAAAACATTTTGATGTAGAAAATTAGTCCAAGCATGTAATAGCTTATGCATTCAAAACTATCGTCTTCTACTTACATGAAACATAGGCTGGGAAATATGCTGTGGTGTGCCAGAGTGTTGGAAGCCCACATTAGATCCAATCTGTGGGGAATATTGATGATGGAAAGTAGGCAAAGAGGTTGGCCTTGCCTGTGGTGGAAGTGGTGGTTGCAGTGGCATATGAGGAATTCCACTTGTTTGTGTTGGTTGGTGCGACTGGCTTGCAGAAGTAGGCATTTGTGGGGGATGACGCACATGTGGCTGAGAAGAATGAAGAGGTAGACTAGGTACATTTGAAAGCTGAGAGGATTGAGGAAAAGATGTTGGAGTTACATGGGGATTCAATTGTCCCTTTGGTTGTTGCGGCATTTGTAAGGGATGTGATGGCATGGGCTGAGACTGAATATTTGCAGTAGGAGCTGCAGCAGATGAATTAGGCAGAACAGGTTGGCTCTGATGTTGCTTCCATTGAGAAGTATGAATCTGAGATGCACCAGTTTGGTCCTGTGTACCCACTTGAGCAGAAAAGGACTGGGAAGTCTGAACATTGGGCTGCTGAATAGGTTGTGTTGTCTGCTGAAGATGCTGAGAAGGAGAAGGCTGGATGTTTGGAACCTGATATTATAGTTGAATATAGCAGTTAGCAAATGGGCCAATTAAAGTTGCCAAAGGAAAGAAAATCTTTAGAAACAAAAACATACCATTTGAGGCACCTGAACCATTCCAAGCATTATCTGTGCCTGGTGAAACAAGATAAGTAGAAGAAAAAAGGATTACACTCAGCACTTAAACAAACACCTAAACAGTATGATCCCATGAACATAAAGCAGTAATATTGATCTGCCAACTAAAATTCCCAGATAATAAGCAAATTCTGCATACAGGGGTAGGGATTCCCTTCCCTCCCAAGGAGATATATATTGTACATCAGTGAATGCATATATACATGTATATGTATATATGCTTCATGAAATTTACATTGTTGTCCTATGTATTTCTAGGAAAATATAATGTTGACAATTCTTCCATGCTTTCTTAACAGGTTTCCAGCCCATATCTCAATACAGCTCACTTTATATTTCACTCCCATACTCTTTACCAATCCCAAATCTATTATGTACCTATTTTATTATCCACCATCTGTTTTTAGTGAACCATAGAATAGGGTGTCGAGGGCTTCAACCCTCAACCTACAGGTAGAAAGAGAGCATTTGAGGTAGGGCCGAGGGGAAAACCAACAGGCCAGAAGCACAAACACATCAATTGCTCAATGATTTTGGTTTACTAATCTTCTTTACGGTCTCCCAGAAAATAATACGACTTAAATCATATAAATTTCTTAGTGCTCTTATTCATTTTGGGATAGGATTCCCTTCTGTCTTTAAAAAACTTTTATGGTTGGTGATACTGCCACACCCTTTTTTTAAGGTCCATAATAGATGCATTTAATTCTAATTCTAAAATCTAACTTGTTATTTAAATCATTTAATTTGTTATTTCTATAAAGGGTTATCTTCGCTAAATCCTATATTCGTTCGTCATCATATTTTTGACTATAATTTAATTTACATGCTTAATTTAGTTACGACAATTAATTTAGAATTTACAATCTTTTCTATCAATCGACCATTGTTAGAATGTTTAGGATTGTTTTTCTCAATTACTTTAGAGCATAATTCAACTTTTTAAAATAACCGATCAATTCCTTTAGAGATTGACCTTAGAGTAACTTATCATTAGTCTACTAGTGATTTGTGCACTAGCGAAAAATTAAAATTTGTACATCAATTACTCGAACATCGATACGTGTGTCGGACACAAGAGGCGTCTAAGCGTCGAACTTGCTATACTTTGAGACGGATATAAGTGTCCGATTTTTAGACATGGATACTTGGACATGACTATTAAATATATATTTAAAAACATTATGTTTATATCTAAATATATTATTACATATATATTAAATATATATATTTAATCTTTTATTCTTTTAATTTTTATGTAGGTTTTTCTTTTTATTAATGATTTTACATATTATTAATTCAAGACTTTCTATTAGTTGGCCAGCAAAATTAAAAGGTCCAAGTCCCTTCCAACTTAATAGAGAAGCTAAAAAGACCCAACACATCTATTAAGCCAATTTGACTCTTAGGTTCTGCAGCTGTGAAATTAATGTTTAATTTATCATCTTTCATTCCAAAGTTTAATTTCTTATTCTTGAGGCATCTTCTTCTTCTTTTCCTCTACCATCTAGTTGTACCAAATCTTCATTGCTCCTTTAATTTGGTTTTTTCTACATGGAGAACTGGTTTTCTCTTCTTTTCTTTACCCAAAAAAAATGAATGAATGAAATTTCTACAAGTGAAAACAATGACGAGTCCATTCGTATTCCGTCGTGGGGGGCAAAAGTGCCAAATCCAGGTAACATATACACTGCCTGCTTCTTCTCCTTTTCCTCTATCATCTAGTTGTACCAAAGCTTCAATGCTTCTTTAATTTGGTTTTTTTCCATGGAGAGAAGGTTTTATCTTCTTTTCTTTTAAAAAAAAGAATGAATGAAATTTCTAATGGTGAAAACAATGATGAGTCCATTCATACTCCATCGTGGGGGGAAAGTGTCAAATCCAGGTACCACATACATTGCCTGCTTCTTCTTCTTTCTTCTTTCTTCTTTCTTATCTTGGTCAACTTTTTTCTACAAACTGTCCAAAAAATATTCACCAGATTGAACAGATATCCTGTACTGGTGTTGGTGTCGTCTCGTGTCATCACCGGTATGCCAGGGCAAAGGAGCGAGTTGCAGTAACATAGGTAGGAAGAAAAGAAGAAGAGAAACAATAAAATTGAGAAAGAAAGAAGAAGGGGGACAAAGGAATTTGGAAATTTGAATGATCTTTTAAATATATAAAATGGTCACGCTCAACACACATCTTTTTCCGTTAATAGTTTATGGACAAACTAACAAATGCTATATTTATAACAATAATTGTACTTTAATGGTATTTTTGTAACTTGACATAATTAAGTGATACATTAGTAACTTATATTCTTTCATATACCTTGGATTGATTTCACAACTAGTTTATGAGAATGATTCATATTCATTTTATTTTATTTTTAATACTCCCTATTTATAGTTCATGGCACCATCTCACAACCATATTTATGGACTCGTCTCTAAGAATTCATATGGTACCAGACTACCAAACACCAGAGGTACAAAATATCTTTGGCATCATGAACCTCGACACAATTACATTAGTGATAATTTCTCAACATAATCAACAATGACCAAATCAACAATATTGAATTTATAAAATAATGTTTATACCGGTAGAGGACAGCAATCATGTCATGCATATATCAGAAAACAATACTATAGAAATTATGTATGACTAGTATTATCTACTCAGTGAAAGAGAAACTTTGCAGGACCAAACATTGGCATTCATCCTACATATGATTCAATATTCCTTTTTCTATAGTATTTCACTTCTTGCTTCTCTTCAATGTTCTCACTAATCACATATAAGTTTCTCTTGGAGTCAAAGTTATAGTAGTGACCAAAAAAGTTTTAAATGAAACAATTATCTGCATACACGAAATAACTTGAAATTTCAAGAAAACATGTTTAGTTTCCAATGCATAAAGAACCTATTGTATTCTAAATGAAATCAAACGGAATTGGTAGTTGCTGGTGCTCTCAAAGTCACCTTCATAACTGCTAGACCTAAAAACTTCTCTTAGTGACAAATTTACACCTGAAAAGCTTGTCTATTTTGTTATTTTATTATTATTATTTTCCTTTCCTCAACCACATATTTAAAACTTGTTCCAAAATCAGTCACCTAAAGTTGTCCAGAATCACAATGGAAGGAATAAAACGAGACAAAAAATGCTAATTTTACTAGCAATGAAAAGACAACTCTAAAGGCCAGTATTTTGGTCCAGCAGCACAAATGAAAATACATATAAAACTTCAAAAGCAGGTAAAATCAAGATAATTAGAAGTAAAATAAAAATATCAATGCTACTTTTCTAATTTTATAAAAATATTATCACAGGGAAAGAAAAGTTATCAAAGCATATCACACAATCAACTAAAAACTGCTTGCCAGCATTTGCCACTCCCGAAACTCAATATTACCATATTACGCTCCCATTGCAAGGAATAATATTAGCCAACGGGTACAGACAAAATAAAATTAAAACAGATTAATTAACTCTATTCGACGGTTAATTTGAAAAGGCACGGAAAATGTCCATGGCCTAGTTTAAAATATTTCTAAGAAAAAACCAAACCCATAAACATTAAAGATCAAATAGTTTCTAAGCATAGTAAAAAAATGAGTTGAAACCCTAATTGAAGCGGACCTGGAAAAGAGCTTTTGTAAGTATTGGATTTTGGATGAGAATCTGTCTAGCTTGTTGCTGGTTTTGCTCGATAAGCGTCTGCAATAAGAAAGGAAGGAATGCTGAGTGTTTAAATTGTTAATAAGTTTCGAAAAGAGAATGTGGTTATTGTTTGGAAGAAAAGAAAATTGAAAAGAGAAAGTAAGTAGAGAGAGAGAGAGAGGACCTTCATCTGAGACATGATGTCGTAGAGTTGGTTCTTCGACATGCCGGCAAGATTGGCCGGTATGCCGTCGCCAGTGAGTTGCTTTCCCGACATTCGTCCACCCTGCAAAATACGTGGGTACTGCCACTGGTTGGGGCTTGCCGCCTTCGGGCCTTTCAGTTAGTTCTCCGAATTTGTTTGGCCGACCCAAATTCCTAACCCTGGGAGATCTATCGGTTATTTAAGATGCGATAGGTTAAAGGGTGATTATGGAAGTAACGTCGATAATTTAGTAACTTTTTTTATTTAAAAAAATTAGATCACTCTCTCATTATATACTTTAGTTAATTTTTAAATAAAAAAATTTAAAATAAGCTTAATGATGTAAAATTATTATTATTTTATTTTAATAGTATAAAATTAATTTTAACAATACAAATTTTTTATCATTTTTTATTATAAATTTGATATATATTTTTTATATATTTTTTTATCATTTTTTAATATAAATTTGATATATATTTTTTGAACAATTTTTTATATTATTATTTTAATCAAAATTGTAGATTTTACAATATTAAAAATAGGATCAAAAATTACAAAATTAACAATGTTGAGACCACATTGATAATCTCTCTTTCAATATACCATCGTGAAAGACCACGTATCATATTCTTGACCGTAAAGATAGTAAACATTGATAATCTAGCTTTGAGCAACATAATGGGAGGTGCATCGTTTGTCTTCTCGTACTATTTTCAAAGATAGTAAACATGATAAAGATCATTTGTGTGGTTCTAATATTACTGATCTTGTAATTTTTTAATATGTATAGCCATATTTTTGATATAGTAAAGTCTTTAGTTTTGATCTAAACACAATATCTACAGAAAATATCATGCATTAAAGTATCCTAAAAATAAATAAAATTCTATGAACTGAAAAATTTACGCTTGATAAAAAAAATTATACAATTCAATTTCAATTTTAACTATTAAAATAAAATGATAATTTTGTCTCTATTAAATTAACTTTATTATTATTCATAATTATACTAAAATGTTTTAGTTTTATTAAGAGAGTGACCTAAGTGTCACTTATAAAAACAAAGTGATAAAAATGTCATATTGACATATGTTTTAGGATTATTATGCCCCACGTAGCATATTCTTTTCATTTTTAGTATTTCTCAAGATAGTTAGGATTAATATACAAGCTTAGAACGAATCATATATTCTCTCTTTGTTTTCTAGTATCGATGATGAAATTAGTTAAACAATATTAGACCAAAAAGGATAATGAATGTTGATAGAGTTTGAATCTTATTCTTAAATGAAGGTAACTTTATGATAAATTTGCTAAAAACGTACATGTATAATAGCTAAATTAGTAATAGAATAATTTATCAAAGTGAATGCTAAATTTATTTTTAGAAAAATGATTAAGGTAGTAATATTAACTTCTTCGACAAAATTTTCATACCTTTAATGTTGTTTTCTTTTAAAGAGCAATCCTTTTAGAAAATAAATTTGAGTTTACATGAACCAATTATTTGTACTCATTCCTTACCCTTTGAACCAAACACATTAGTCATACCATATAATTCAAGAAAAGTAAAGTTGCACAAGAAGATAATAGATTTTATGAAAATTATAGAATAAGATTTAAGAGTGTTAATTATACTATAATTGATTAAATGCTCAATATACAGAAAATAGCATCTGCTACAATATTTACCCCACATATAATATATAAATATATATACATTATGTACTATGTACTAAAAAAATAAGTGACAAAAATAAAAGAAAAAAGAAAATAATGATGTTTTAGTTCAAAATAATAAAATTTAACTCCATTTTATGGACATAATTGTTCTATAATAATATTATTTATGAGTTTCTTTCTCTTACTCTATGGACTTATGCACTTTTGCTTCTTTTTCTTTTTTTCTTTCATTTGATTGAACCAATAAGGAGACTCATCTTATAACCAAATAAAAGACCTTTTGATTTTAAGGAATACTTTTATTATGTGGAAATATAATTTTAAAGAAAGACCTATTGTATCCAATTCAACTCAAAAAAGAATAGTGATATTTTATAAGGAGGAATAATGTATCAACTTATTTAAGTTATATGATTTGACTATTGTTAGTTGATACTACATCATACACACTTTGATCATGTTATTGTACAATAGTTGTAACAAAGAGATGACTAAAGGTAAATATATTACATCTATTATAATTTGAAAACATAATATTGTTAAACCACTTGAGATAAAATGTCAAAAAATTTATTCTCTCAATTATGGGTATTGATTTTACCTAAAGACTAACAAAGAGTAGGTGTAGAGAGTTTGATAAGTGCTATTTTATATACATTTTTAGATATCAATTCATCTACATTTATATATATATATATATATATATATATATATTAGTAAAATGAACTAAAATTATTTATTTGTATTATTTGAAAAATATTAATTTTTTAAATCTTTTATAGATTTTTATGAATTATTTATTTAATAGGTTAATTAATTTAGAAAGGAAGTTGATATATTTCATAGCTTTTCATATTGTAGCTTATCATATCCTTTTAACCATCATAGTTTATCCTAACCTATTGATTTAATTTTTTCTCTTATAAATATAAAATAATACCATACAAAATAAGAAAGAATATTATAATACATATTTAGAGAGATTTAGATACATAATTTATATAGTTAAGTTAGAGGTAAGAATGAAGAATAAGATTCAAAAGGTAATTAAAAGAGCCGAAGATTAGACTCAAGAACATTAATCATAAGATTTATTTTCCTTTCTTTTATTGTTCTCGTGAATACTATTCTAAATTTATTATTCTCCATGAATAGTTAATTTTATAATTTATTGTGAATGATTTCAAAGACTTAGACAATTATTGCAATATCTAATAATAAGATATGCAATATTCTATTTATTTATTCTCTTTGATTATGTATTAATTCTCAATTTTAATATTTGTATAAATTTTCTTGATTATTCAAGTATATAATTGAATAATAAAATTAATTTATTGTTAATCAATTTAGTTCATTGGGTATGTAACCACTTGATCAATTTAAATAACTAGTGACAAATTTCTTGCAAAGAAGATTAATACTCAAGATAATTAAATCAAGCTTGTGTGTTTAACCTTGATCTAATATGTTACTTGAAGTTGAATGCCTTTTGTGCACAACTTGTGTTTGTTTATGCATTGTGTTTGATTATTAACATACAATTTGTTGCATGAGGTGGTAAGCGTAATTTCCATTGTATTATTACATTATGTTTATCTAATATGCATACATTTAGGAGGAGTGTTGCATATATTTAGGACGAGTTTGCATATTTGTGTTGCATATAGACTATGCAGTTTTCATATTTATATTGCATGTAGATTGTGTTTATTTGTGTTACATTTTAAATGTGCTTAGCCTATCGTGTGTACCTGTGTAGGGGTAACACGATAGTAATTGGAAAAACTATCGGTGTGCATTTATGTAGGATAACAATGGTATTTGTATAGCTACATATTGTGTCTACATGATACATTTACGTGGTAAGTGTTTGTTTCGTGTATGTAGGTTACAGGTGCATAGTGAAGTCTTCATGCTTCATGTATGCTCTGTACAGTGGTATTGAGTTCCTTATGATAGAGGATTGGATGAGTTGATTCATGAAGCTGGATAGAACATTCAAAATAGATACACTTAGAGTAGGTGTGTCTTTTGGATTTTGGTATGTCATTGTGTTATTCATGGGAACAAACAACTTTAGGACATCTTTATGATCATCTCATGTTTGATGAGTTTTTGTATTTAGTTATGCAGTGTTTTGACATGGAAAGCCAAAGGGGGAGAATGGAAGTCTCTTTGTCTATGTGTCTATTTGTTGGCTTCCCATGTGCAAAACATGGTATCTGTTTTATTCTTACTTAGTGTATTTTTATTCCTCTGTGTAAGGTTAGTTACTCAACACTCTGTATGAAAAACATATTAACACACACCACAATGATGGCTTTCATAGTGTGAATGCTAAGTGAAATGACATTGTCACTTGTGTTTTTGGTTCGTTTTGGGTGCGCATATTTATGAAAAGTATTCCACAATTTTTGAAATAAAATAATGTGACTTTTTACCACCTTGCCACCAAGCTCACCAAGGACCTCACTATAAATGGTGGCTAATGAACAAAACTGGTATCGCCGATCCTGCCAATACTTTGGTTTTATATTTATAAAACTCTCACAAGTGCACAAATCATTTCATAGAAAATGATAAGTATACTCCCAAGGTCGATCTAAGGAAGAAATATATTTGGTTTTTAATTTATTATTCAAACTTTTAAAAAGGAAATTAAATCCTAAAAATCTTATCACGGTATTTGGGTTTTTGTGTTTCTAATCTAATAACATAAAAATAAACATAGATATAAATTCAATAAACATTTATGCAAATTTTATCATTTATAATAGTGGAGTATTTATGGATATAATAACTAAGTTAATTATGTTTGCTCATATTATTTAGGTTATTAAAGATATAAATTGATATCTATTTATTCTCTCTTTTTTATATGAATACCACCTTCGGTAGGGTTAGATATTCTTTGTTAATTAAACAAATCAATTAACACCTATGGGTGGGGTCGATAACTAATTTGGTTAATTAAATTAATTCATTTTTCTAAGAGATTGAAAATGAACCATTTAAATGCCACCTTTGGTAGGGTTAGACAGTTTAAACTTTATTCAAGGTGTCCAAATTAAACCTAAGAATTTAATTATCCGAGTACTAACTTTTAAGTTTTAAAACCACTACTGAAAACATGTTGTCAATACATTTTCAAATAATAATTCTTATAAAAACATTTGAAATAGAGCTTTATTCTAACTACCGGGGGATTGTACCAACAAATAAAAGAGCACTACTCTAAATCAGACTGGATAACTAAACCTTAAAATCTAATTTTCAAATTTAAGTTTGTAATAAAAAATAATATATTTCTCTCTAACATTCTTAATATAAAATCTTGAATAAAAATAAAATATATTCATTTTAGAGATTTTTACATATTTAATATTTCGTAAGCATAACAACGTTATTATTATCTCATGTTTATGAATAGCCAGCAAAGTTAAATTTAATCACAGACAAATTAAATATAACATATAACATATGTCTTTGTTAATAGAAATAATGGTGGTTTTATTTCTCTTAAAGTGTAATTGTTTTATTATATAGTGAATTTTATGTGCCAATGATGTTACCACATAGATAGGGTTTCTATGTAGGTTTACCTCATTATATCTGTTGTTATGCATGGTCTTCTTTTGTGTTAGTATAATATGAGTTTCTATTGTATATGTTCCACCATACTAGTTTTAGACTCTGTTTAGAAAGCTTATTTATTTTGCATAGTTGCATGCTTTCTTTCCTTTCTTTGTAGCATGCCTATAACTTTCTAATTATTACTTATACTTTTTGATCATGCATTTTTAGTACAAGTCTCTAAGGAGTTTGTATCTCCTTACCCTAGTAATGTATCAAGTATTGGACTCTTTATTATGGTTATATAATGTATGACTACATGCTGTGAAAGTACAATCATCATTTATAAAATATGTTTCCACATATAAGGCCTTGAAGAGATTGGAAATCCCTTATAGATTTTCAGTATGTATGAATGTCTTACATGTTGTGTGATATTTGTTATGTTTATGCATGTTGTTAGCCTGGACAAGAGCTTGTGAGACACACTATCACTAGTGTGTTTACTACAATTTCTTCTTTTTTATTGCTCGTTATTTTTGTTGTGTATTGAATTGAGAGGTGGAGACTTTCGAGCTTTTGAATTTCTCTAAATTGGTATAATCAAAGAATAGGAGAATGGGATATACTTTTATTAATTTTTAATACATGCTAGTGGTGAAAAATAATCACGCTATCGTTTTTATTCATATTTTTTTATTTTGTTTTATCTTTATTAATTTTTATTTGATAAATTTAAATTTTGTTTAAAAAAACAAAAACCTCATGTTAGTAATTTTAATTAACTTACTAATGAACTAGTAATTGAGAGTAGATATTGTTACTAATAATCGTGGGTAAGACGACATTTTTCTTAAAATTACTTATCATTTTTTACATAATCATGTATACTTATGTGTTTTCAATCGTACCACTTAACTTAATCATTTATCGAGTTGTAAACTTTTTCAATTGGTATTAGAGTCATTGCATCCTTTTGGGCTTTACCGCTTTGGTATTGATTCGTTTGACTCACTTTTTCACATACACACTTTCTCTAGAAAAATATAGAGAAGGAGAAATGTAGATAGGCCTCCCCTTTTTAATGGAAATAACTAATCCAATTGGAAGTCCCATATGTTGGCTTTCTTATGGTCATTTGGAGAACATGTATGGTTTCTTATTTAGAATGGATGAGCATTCCCAACCGAAACCCTTGCAAACAACACCATTATTCCTAAACCTATGATCGAATGGACAAAACAAGAAAGTAAAGAGTCTAAATGGAACAGTAAAGGAATGTATTAGAGGCATATCTCAAATGAGTATCGACAGATTCAAAGCTTCCATACTTTGAATGAAGCTTGTGACATTCTAAAGACTACACGTGAAGGTACCTCTGTGGTCAAAAGATCTAGAATCATAAGAGCATATAGAGACTTTAAGTTATGCCAAATTGAGAAGGATGAAACTTTTCACAAGTTTTATGCTCAATTCTTAGACATCATCAACTCTTTTCACAACCTTGGCAGGCCAATTGATGAAGAATAATAAGTTGAGAAGATCCTTGCTAGTCTCCCTTTTCTGTTTCATGCTAAGAACACTACCTTAGAAATCTATTTTAAACCATGTGAATTAACTATCAATAACCTTATTGGTGTTCTTCAAGTTACGAGATGCACCATTTTATCCTTAGGAAAGTTGAACTTGCTACTAATCGTGGAAAGGGCATTGCTCTCCAAACTACCAAATGAAGTGGTAGTAAAACTCTTGTAAATAAAGTTATGGCTAATGATCGAATCTATAGCCTAGATGAAGAAGAAATGATGTTCCTTGTATAATGCTTTACAATATTTTTTTGGAATAAAAAGAATCCCTCTGAAGGATTCAGGAAAGATACCTCAAGAAAAAAAATACATTAGGCATGGTAAGAAATATGACTTTAAAGATAAGTTTGATAATCAATCTGGTAGATACTTTGTCAACCAGATAAAGTGTTTTGAATGTGGAAAGCCAGTTCATATTGTTGTAAACTTCCTCTCTAAACATAATTGGTTTGGAAAACAGACGATGAAAGTCAATATTACTATTTCGAATAGTAGATGTAGCGATGATGAGGATGAGTGTCACTTTATTACTTTTATGGCTTCCAAAACTCTAAAAGATCCTTCCACTACAGCCTCTTTGGGTAACTGATGAGTGCTCAAAAAGCACTAAAATTACCATGATTTTATGTACATTAATTGATTAAAAATATATATATATTTATATGTTTTATCATATATTTATATAAATTTGTCTTTTTCGGAATCACAGGTATTTTTATTGTTTTTCGAATTATTTTCGGCTTAAAAAACGTCACTTAAAGACTCAAGGGAATATTGGAAGCAATACATCACAAATATATTAATAAATAAATGGGGAAAGGTCAACAAATATGGAAAAATTGGACAAAATGGGTCGAAAAGGTCAAAAATGTCAGGAGAAAATCGCGCCCGAGCGGCCCGTCACTTCAACGCGCTGGCTCACCACGCGTGCGGACATGACACACGTCGCGTGCGCCTTCCTCAGATTCCAGCGCTCATAGCCACGCTGTGTCCTTGTTCACATGGCCTTGTTGTTGCCTTCGCGGGTGCTTGTGCGCGCCCGAGTTGCCCTCACGCGCATGGCCATTTCGCCCCATTTTTCACGTGCGGCCGCCCGCTGACGTCATGCGACGCGTCATCAATGACCTCACCATTTGCACTACACGTTTTCACCATTTTTTAACATTTTTTCACCCACTTTTCACTCCATTCTCACCTATAAATACCCCCCTTCTCTTCACTTCATACCACACCTCAAAACACACTTCTCTCTTCTTTCTTTCTCTCCATTTCTTAGTTTTTACTTTTTCTTATGTTTTAGCTAGTTTCTCTTAGTTTTAGAGTTCTTCCTTTTGGGAAGAACTATTTATGTTTTTGTAATTTATTAGCTTTTTGATTCAATAAATGGGAGTGCAAATTCCGTTTGGAGGTTTTCTAGCAACGGGAATGGCATCGAAGAACTGTTAGGATTTTATTTTCTTTGCAGTTATTTTTTATGCTTTATTCTTACATGTTATATTTAATTTGTCTTTGATTAAATTTAACTATGCTGGCTGTTTGTAAACATGATATAATAATAACGTTGTTATGCTTATGAAATATTAAATAGGTAAAAATCTCTAAAATGAATTGATTTTATTTTTATTCAAGATTTTATATTAAGAATGTTAGAGAGAAATATATTATTTTTCATTACAAACTTAAATCTGAAAATTAGATTTTAAGGTTTAGTTATCCGGTCTGATTTAGAGTAGTCTTCTTTTTTATTTGTTGGATAATCGCATTAGTTAGAGTGAAGCTATATTTTAAAAGTTTTTATAAGAATTATTATCTGAAAATGTATTGACAACACGTTTTCAGTGATAGTTTTAAAACTTGAAAGTTAGTACTCGGATAACTAAATTCTTAGGTTTAATTTGGACACCTTAAATAAAGTTTAAACTGTCTAACCTCACCAAAGGTGGCATTTAAATGGTTGATTTTCAATATCTTAGAAAAAGGAATTAATTTAATTAACCAAATTAGTTATCAACCCCACCCATAGGTGTTAATTGATTTGTTTAGTTACCAAAGAATATCTAACCCCACCAAAGGTGGTATTCATACAAAAAAAGGGAGAATCAATAAATATCAATTCATATCTTTAATAATCTAAATAATATGAGCAAGCATAATTAACTTAGTTATTATATCCATAAATACTCCACTATTATAAATGATAAAATTTGCATAAATATTTATTGAATCTATGTTTATTTTTATGTTAGTAGATTAAAAACACAAAACCCAAAATATCGTGACAGGATGTTTAGGATTTAATTTCGTTTTTAAAAGTTTGAATAATAAATTAAAAACCACATACATTCCTTCCTTAGATCGACCTTGGGAGTATACTTATCATTTTCTACGAAATGATTCGTGCACTTGCGAGAGTTTTATAAATATAAAACCAAAGTATTGGCAGGATTGGCAATCCCGATTCTACCCATCACTAACCCCACCAAAGGTGGCATTTAAATGGTTCATTTTCAATCTCTTAGAAAAAGGAATTAATTTAATTAACCAAATTAGTTATCAACCCCACCCATAGGTGTTAATTGATTTGTTTAGTTAACAAAGAATATCTAACCCCACCAAAGGTGGTATTCATACCAAAAAGGGAGAATCAATAAATATCAATTCATATCTTTAATAACCTAGATAATATGAGCAAGCATAATTAACTTAGTTATTATATCCATAAATACTCCACTATTTATAAATGATAAAATTTGCATAAATATTTATTGAATCTATGTTTATTTTTATGTAAGTAGATTAAAACACAAAAAACCCAAAATATCGTGACAGGATGTTTAGGATTTAATTTCGTTTTTAAAAGTTTGAATAATAAATTAAAAACCACATACATTCCTTCCTTAGATCGACCTTGGGAGTATACTTATCATTTTCTACGAAATGATTCGTGCACTTGCGAGAGTTTTATAAATATAAAACCAAAGTATTGGCAGGATTGGCAATCCCAATTCTACTCATCAGTAACCGTGATGTTGAAGACTATAAAGACGATCAAGATGAACTCCTCGATTGATGACTCTATGAGAATAGAATCATTAGTGCACTTTTTACTTAATATTTACTTATTTTATTTGATAAATAGTATTTGTATGGCCAAAAAATTTAAAATATAAACTTTTTATGAATTTTTAATGCATGACCAATCAGAAAGCTGCCATGTGGCATGCCACGCAAGCAGAGGAGCTGACTGGGAAAGCCACGTGGATGCCACGCAAGCAGACGAGCTGACTGGGAAAGCCATGCGGATGCCACGCAAGCATGGAGAGCGAATCACATTGCATTGTGTGTGAGGAAGACTAAACACATGCCACATGTCAGCACAACGTTCAATCCGAGTTCAGAAATCGGACAACCCGCAGTGACACGTGTCACCACGCCATTGCTCTAGCGTTTCACCTGTGCGCCACGCCATCCATTCATGCGAATCACATCGTGCCACGTGTTGTTGACTCAGTGAGCATTGACTTTGACCGGTCTCCCCTGCAAGCACGGAGAGCAAATCACTTTTGCTTGTTTTGATCGTAGCCCTTGATCTGAAGCTAATCAGACGGTCCAGATCACACTTGAGCTTTATTTAAGCCCATAATCAATCTATAAACCCTAATGAGCCTCTATTAGCATAATTTTGGTCAATTTTTAGAGCTAAAAAGAGAGAAAAATACAGAAAAAGTGAATAACAACACAATTTTGGTGGAGATTCAAGAGGAAATCAATTCTACAATTCAAGAGATTGATAATATTTCTTTTTCTACTCTTTTATTTATTAATTTTATGTCTTTTTTATGAAAAATATTATCTTTATGAACACAATTATGTTAAATTAATTTATTAATCTAGGGATCTTGTGAACCCAATTTTAATCATGTGATAATCTAATATTTTTTCTCAATTATAATATTAATTTAATTATATTATTTAATCTAATTTTTATGCTATTAATTGTTTGGCCAACAATTTATCTATAGAAACAATTAAATAGATTTGAGAAAATTATTTAATTGTTTGTCTTAATTAAATAACATGCATAGTTTCTAGGCAGAGATGTATGATTCTTATATATGTGATCCATAATTGATGAACTTAATGAGTAGTATACAATTTAATTGGCATGAGAGTATGATTAAATTAATTATTATATGGTGTATAGTTTACTTGAGAGAGAAATACATGCTAGGTTAGAATCAATTGATTACATATATTATATTGGAGGGATTTTAGTGATTTTCATGTTTAAAAAATTGGTGGATCAAGTATTCATATATATTTTCTTATATATCTTTTAGTCACAAAATCTGATTTAATTAATTATTGTTATTTACTTTTCGTTATTTTAATTTTGCTTTCTTATGATATAAAAACACTAAAAAAATTGATTTTTATTATTTTTTTAGTTTTAAAAATTAGTTTCTAAAAAAGTAATCTATGTGGGAACGGTCTTTACTTATCATTATATTACTTGTTACGATACGTATACTTGCGTATTTATTGTACACATAATTTGTATGACGATTAAGTTTTTGGCTCAGTTGCGAGGATTATTAATATTAAAAATTAATATATATTTTTTTATTATTATTTTTTTTTTCTTTTTAAAAAAAATTTCTTAATTTATTTTTCTTTACTTTAATTTTAATCTAAATTTATTTATATTCTTTTAGGGACCTATTTATTTATTTATTCTAGTTATTTCTTTTATTTATTTATTTTCTTTATTTATTTATTTATTTATTTATTTATTTATTTTACTTAATTTATTTTTTTTGTTGTTAATTTTTTTCATTTTTTTAGTTTTTATTTAGACATCTCTTTTAATATTGTAGAAACATAGTTGAGTTTAGTGTATGAATAAAGTTCATGAGATAAAAATCTTACCTTTAGATCTTGAAATTGAGCGTACTTTGAGATCAATTAGAAAACAACAAGTCACCCAAGAGAAAGAAATGGTTAATCCATTAGAAATAAACAACAATGAGCTAAATTTGAACAATCAAATACTTTTGTTGCATCATAGAGATAGAGCTATGAATGAATATGCAATACCTACGTTGGAAGGGATGAATCCAAGTATTACAAGGCCAAACATTCAAGCTAATCAGTTTGAAGTAAAGCCAGTGATGTTTCAAATGCTACAAACAGTTGGACAATTCATTGGATTACCAATAGAGGATCCTCATCTTCATCTCAGATTGTTTATTGAAGTTGTAGATTCATTTAAGTTCAATGGTGTGACATAGGAGGCATTTAGGCTTAGATTATTCCCTTACTCTTTACGAGACCGTGCTCGAGCTTGGCAAAACTTTTTGCCACCTAATTCCATTACAACTTGGAATGGTTTGGCAGAGAAATTCTTGATGAAATACTTTCCACCAACAAAGAATGCTAAGTTTAGGAATGACATTACTTCCTACCAACAACATGAAGGAGAATCTCTATATGAAGCATGGGAAAGATTCAAGGAGTTGCTAAGGAAGTGCCCATCATGGTATTCCTTCTTGGATTCAAATGGAAACTTTTTACAATGGTCTCAATGCTCAAACAAGAACTATCGTTGATGCATCGGCTAATGGAGCTTTACTAGCCAAATCTTACAATCAAGCTTATGATTTACTTGAGAAAATGGCTAGCAATAATTATCAATGGCCAATGGACAGAATGACAACCACGAGAAAAGAAGCTAGAATGCATGAGGTAAATGATATCATAGCACTTACAACTCAAGTTTCATCTTTGGTTAATCTTTTGAAGGTTCAAAACTCACCAGCGAGTATAAACCAAGTCCAAGATTTAGGAGTGTCATGTCTGCTTTATGGAGGAGCTCATTTGTTTGATAATTGTCCAAATAATCCTGAATCCATTTGCTATATGGGTAATGTGAATCGAAACAATAAAGAGAGTAATGGAAAGGAAATAATTCAGCAGAAAAAGAGCAACCTTTACAAACCCATTATTCCTTTCCCTCAGAGATTGCAAAAGCAAAAGTCAGATATGTAGTTTTCAAAATTTCTAGAAGTCTTCAAAAAGCTACACATAAATATATCATTTGTAGAGGCACTTGAACAAATGTCATCTTATGCCAAATTCATGAAGGATATACTATCAAAGAAAAGAAGGCTTGAAGATCATGAAACAATAACTTTGACTGAAGGTTGTAGTGCCATCCTTAATAGAAAACTACCACAAAAACTGAAAGATCCAAGTAGTTTTGACATCCCTTGCACTATTGGGAACATCTATTTTGGCAAGGCACTATGTGACTTGCATTCTAGTATTAACCTTATGCCATTATCGATCTTCAAGAGATCGGGGGTTGGTAAAGCAAAACCCACTTTGGTAACATTACAAATGACAGATAGATCGATTAAGAGACTTCGAGGTGTGGTAGAAGATTTGTTAGTAAAAGTAGACAAATTCATCTTTCCGGCGAACTTCATTGTGTTAGACATGGAAAAGGACCATGACATTCCTATCATACTTGGTCATCCATTCTTAGCAACCGGAAGGGCACTCATTGATGTACAAAAAGGTGAACTTTCAATAAGAGTGCAAGATGAACAAGTAATATTTAAAGTTTTTAAAGAATTTGAACCCTCTGATATTGATAATGCTAATGAATGTTTAAGGATAAATGTTACTGATTATGGGAATGGCTTAAAAGAATCTATTGCGTCACCCAAACTTAAGACTTTAACACATACTGCTTTAAATAAAGACATAAACTCACCAGAAAATAACTCAACCTATTATAACTTTGAAAGTATGGCATCGAAGGTTGATATTGTGGACTGTGTGAACTTTTTAGAGGACACATCTCTCATGTATGTATCAAAGGCGATAATGGAAAATTTTGAGATAGGATCTAAAATCAAACCATTAATTGAAGAGCCACCAAGCTTAGACCCGTACTTCTACCCTCCTATCCTAAATCAAGTATGAAAGTGAAAGAGTCCAATGGAGAGGTGAAAAAGCTATTAGAAATACATAAATTGGTCTAGTTGCGGTGGAGTTCTTATAAGAATGCCAAGAAGTTCAAAAGGAAAACAAAAATATGGCATGAGAAAAGAATTGAGCATCGTGTTTACGAGCCAAAATATAAAGTATTATTGAACAAATCAAGACTCAAGTTGTTTCTAGGCAAACTCAAAAGTAAATGGATAGAAAGAGATATGCCTTAGGACTTATTAGGACTATCTAGTCAAGGACGTTAAACGTGACACTGGTTGGGAGGCAACCCAACATTATTTTACTTATATTTTTATTGTTTTTGTTTTGTAGGTGAATAAATGTGGAAAGTAATGGCACAACAAGAATGAGAATTTCAGTGACAAATGTGGTGTGACATGACTAAGGGAGTTTTCTTTTCTTTGACCCCAACATTATTTTACTTATATTTTTATTGTTTTTGTTTTGTAGGTGAATAAATGTGGAAAGTAATGGCACAACAAGAATGAGAATTTCAGTGACAAATGTGGTGTGACATGACTAAGGGAGTTTTCTTTTCTTTGACCTTTTCATATCTATATGTGCACATTGGGGACAATGTATAATTTAAGTTTAGGGGAGGGAACTTCATTCTCTACATTAGTATTTAGTATGCATTGTAAATTTTTAGGGATTTGTTTTAATTTTTAGGTTGTTTTTAATCATGATTTTGGTAGAAATTGATAAATATATGGAAATTAAATGCATGCATGCTTGATATGAAACATATGAACTCAATGATAAAAATTGGTTGTCATGAATAGGATAAGGAATGTAACATATTTGTTAAGATATTTACATTAATCGTGTGATATGCTTGCTAGTTTTGATTGAATTGATTCAACTTTTACACACATGTTCATGATTGAGTTTGGTGTGCTTATTAAGAGAAAATTTGTAGTGAGTTATGTGAGTCAATTAGATCTACCAAGTTTTAGAATCTATTTGATAATCTCTTGAGGCAAGATTCTAAATAGTATTTCGCAAGAGAAATGATTTAGGCTTTATTTGGATCGATTGAGCCTTTCAAGCTAACTATTGTTAATATCTTTAGTCACCCATTTGAGCCTAACAAAGAACCTTTCACATATGTAAGCCACATTTAATGCCTAACTAATAAGTATTACCTTTACTCTTGCACCTTTAGCTTGTATGAAGAAGAAAAAAAGATGCAATCATATGTTATGCTTTAGAGTAAGGTGAAATGTAATGCACTCTGTAAAAAAGAAGAAGCAAAACTCACACCGCAAGTATCCCTATAAAGAAAAAGAAAATAGAATTGAAAATAAGTTTGGGGGTGTTGTGAAGTAACCAAAAAAAAAGAAAAAAATATGAAAAGAATGTTAAAAGAGGGTGCACTAAAATATCAAGTAAAAGCTCAATTGCGGTTAAAAAGTGCATGATGAAAAAAAGAAGCTAAGGTGTGGAAAGACCCTAAAATGTCTGCATTTATCGACCCCCCACCTAAGCCTAACATTACAACCATGTAAAGTCCTTATTGATCTTGAGCTAAGTGCATATTTATATTAGTGGAGATGGATGTGAAAAATTAACTTATGAGACTTGTTCTACGATTGAATTGATTAGCATGCTCATATAGGTTGATTTCATGAGTGCATTGGATGATATCATGTGAAGCACACACACAAATCAATTTTTCAAAAACCTTGCATATCCTTGTATTGATGGAACGTTGATTAATGAATATGTGAACCTCTTTATCATAGACTTGTACGAATTTTGAAGGGAATAATTGTCGTGAAATAAGCATGTACTAATAGAAGTATATTTATGAATATACTACCCAAGTTAGTTTATTTAGCTACACTTAGCTTTACTTGAGAACAAGCAAAGATTTAAGTTTAGGGTGTGATGACTCTATGAAAATAGAATCATTAGTGCACTTTTTACTTAATATTTACTTCTTTTATTTAATAAATAGTATTTTTATGGCCAAAAAAATTAAAATATAAACTTTTTAGTGAAAATGGGTGAAAATATAATTTTTGTAATTTTTTGGGATTTTTATGAATTTTTAATACAGGACCAATTAGAAGTTGCCACGTGGCATGCCACGTAAACAGAAGAGCTGACTGGGCAAGCCACGCAAGCATAGGGAGCGAATCACATTGCGTCGCATGTGAGGAGGACAAAACACATGCCACATGTCAACACGGCATTCAATTTGAGTTCGGAAATCGGTCAACACGCCATGAGACGTGTCACCATGCCATTGCTCCGCACGTTCCACCCGTGTGCCATGCCATCCGTTCATGCAAATCATGTCGTGCCATGTGTTGCTGACTCAGCGAGTGTTGACTTTGACCAGTCTCCCCTACCATGCGTTGCTCCCTGATTCACCCAATGAATTTATAATGCCATATGTCACGTTATGATTGGATGAAACTATCAATTATGCTTATTTTGATCGTAACCCTTGATCTGAAGCTAATCAGACGGTCCATATTGCATATGAGCTTTATTTAAGCTCATAATCACTCCATAAACCCTAATGAGCCTATTTGGGTAACCGTGATGTTGAAGACTATCAAGATGATCAAGATGAACTCCTCGATACATACAATGAGCTTCTCAAGGAGCATATTATATAAAAAAAAGTTGGATGCAAGCTTTGTAGAGTCTTAAGGAATAGGATGAAGACTTAAGCATGCTAAAAGCTGCTATTGAGGAAAAAAAGTCCTCTACTAGCTGCGATAAGAGTGATCACACAAAAATGCGTGAGTTTTTTTAGAAGAGATATTCATATCTATAAGTGGAGTTTAATTTCAATCTTTCCAGAATGAAGCATCTGGAGGATAAGTTGAAGAATCGTGAGTCTAGAGAAGTGACTTATAGATTTATCAGTTTTGATCCCTCTATTGATCAAAATGATCAAATTACACGCTTAGAAAAAAGTGTAATTGTGATAGAACATGATAAATAGTATTTAGCTTCTACTCTTTTTGAAAAGAATGTGGACCTTGGAAGGGTCTATGAAAAGCTTAAGAATCTCAACACTTATGTTATTTTTCTAAACTCTTCCTATTCAAGAAAAATAAGACCTTATCTAAGCTTTAGGAGAAAATCTCATGAAGTGCCAAAAAGAATTGGATTACTCTTGGAGTACAATTCATAAGCTTATGATAGGAACTCAAAAGCTAGATGAGATCATTAGTAGTACCAAATCCTCATGACACAAGAAAAGACTTGGTTTTGAAAGAGATTCATCTATTATTATCACTGGTTCTATAACAAAATTCATCAAACTTATTGTGCCTGACCATAAGCTAAATTTTATCACTACTGCCCCTAAAGGTAAGTCAGTTGTTGTATCCTTGCCTCTTACCTCAGCAAGGTGAACACTTCACCTCTTACTACTTCTTTTCATCGCACTAGTGATAGTCTCTTGCACTTACCTACATATTTTTCTCTTGAATGTCACCACTGTGGTAAGCATGGGCATTTAATAACTCATTATAGGAAGCTAAATTATCATCCTTGTATGAGAATTAATGTTAGAACATCTTTCTCTTCTCCTTCTCATGGTGCTTCTCGAAGTCAGAGACTTTACTTATCTCATTCTTAACAAGTACGTGCCATCTCTATGGCACTCTTGGCTATATTACTAAATAGTTCCCTAATTATGCTCAAAGTACTACCAGAAGATCTCTTAATTGCTTACCTCCTTCTATCCTTTTAGGTGTAGCTATTGCGGTTCACATGAGTATGTCCAAGCTGGATGTGTCATGCATCTAAGGCATAGTGCAGAAAGAACTTCTTCATATAAAAGTTTGCTTAGCTTTGTGTATATGGATCATTCGAGTGGGTTTTCAAGAGTTTCAAAACAAAAGTACCTCGTGTTCCATATACCTCTATACTTATTTAAACTAGAGAATGCACTCTGATTCTATTATCCTTTATAAACTCTTTATTGAATGGATGGATGTAGTTTGATAAAATGTTTTTATGATACTTTTCTTGTTAAGAATCTATTTTATTTTCTCTCTTTTCATGTAGTTTTTCTATTTATGTTCTTTTCATTGTTTTTGTTTATTTTGTTTTAAAAAATTGCATTCTTTTTCTCTCTTTCTCTCTCTTCCCATATTGGCCACTATGTGTCATACTGTGCCTTGCCACCCTCCTCACTAGGTGTGATTTTAACACACTCATCATGGGATTGTCATGCATCCAAGCGAGGTGGCAATGAGGTGGTCAGTGAGCTCCTCGTTGTGTCTTTTTAAATCTCTCCTGTTTCATTTCTTCAAACCACAGAATTTATAAACACTTTTCTACCTTCTAAAAATTTTCTTACCCTACTTTTTGTGTTTGTAATTGTTCAAATGACCCTAAGGAGAATTAGAAGAAACCAATTTTTTTGATAAAGACAAAGATTAGAATCCCAAATCTACTGGTCCCTCTCAATGCTTGGCTTTGATTCTCTATGAGCATTCTATATAGATAGATGAGTTTTCACTCATTCAAGAAAGGTTTACATACTTTGCTTGGCTTATCATATGTTCTCTTACTTATAGGTATGATCCCTCCTTTGTTCAATATTTCTATTCCACTATTACCCTTATCATACTACTCATTTCTCTACTACTTTTGAACGAAGAGGATGTAGGGTCACATTCTCTCGAGATGATGTCATTAGGATATTATCTCTTCAGAATGTATAGAATCTATCCTTTCTTATCATCCCTTTTGAGTTTGATAATCTCATTGCTTTAGATCTTCCACACAAGTTTTCAAACATTTATGCTCATAATCTTAATGAGATGGAAAACATCTTGTCCCAATCATCGTTATAATGGCTGTGCACTTTCTTTGAGTGCTAATTCCCCTGGTCTGCATCTCAATGACATTATGAGTGTTGTAGTACGTCCTTACACTCATTTTCACTTATGTGATTGTCTCTTTTGGGCACTTACTTTGTGTTATTCTCAATGGTGAGACTTAAGACTTTGCTATCAAGATCTATAGGACCATCATTTTTCGTTATATCATTCATTCTCTTTCCATTCTTCATTATCCTTCTTTGATAACTTAGCGAGGCACTTGCTTATTCTCTGGTGTCATTGGTACATCTGGAGGAAAAGGCATTATTCATGTTTTTCACTTTGATTTTAACCGTGAGTTTTCCTTCCAAAGTTCTACTCTATCTTCTATTTCCTCTTATAGCATCTCTCAATCAGTTTCTTGTACTTCTACTATTGTTTGCCCTCGTGCTTCTTCTAAGACTTCTCCTTCAAAGATCTCTCTTTTACATAAAAAACTCAACACTCTTATACACCTTTTCCATCATTATCAAGAGCTATGCAGGGAAGAGCCACTGATGAGTCCTCAAAAAGTACTAAAATTACCATGATTTTAAACACGTTAATTGATTAAAAATATATATATTTAGATAAATCTATATTTTCGGAAGCACGGATATTTTTATTGTGTTTTAGGTATTTTTGCTTAAAAAAGTAACTTAAAGACTCAAAGAAAAATACTGGAGGCAATACATCACAAATATATTCATAAAGTAAATGAGGAAAAGTAAAAAAAAGATGGAAAATTGGAAAAATTGGGTCAAAAGGGTCAAAAAGGAGGAAATCGTGCACGCAGCCGCACAGTAGCATCGGCCAACGCGAGCGCCTGCTCTCCATTCCGCGCCGCGCCCCACCTACTATGACATCAGTAGTATGACGTCATCATTCACTACTCCGCATTTTCTCCATTTTTAATCATTTTTCCACCCAATTTTTCTTCCTCTCTTCACCTATAAATACCCTCATTCTCTTCATAACAAAACACACCTCAAAAACATCTTCTTCTCTCTTTCTTTCTCTCCATTTCTTAGGTTTTAGCTTTTCTTAGTTAGTTTTTCTTAGTTTTAGAGTTCTTTTCTTTTTGAGAAGAACTAATTATGTTTTTATAATTTATTAGCTTTTTGATTCAATAAATGGAAATGTAAATTCAGTTTGGAGGTGTTTCACCAACAGGAATAACATCAAAGTACTGTAAGGATTTTATTTTCTTTAGAGTTATTTTTTATGCTTTATTCTTATATGTTATATTTAATTTGTCTGTGATTAAATTTAACTTTACAGGTTGTTTATAAACATGATATAATAATAACGTTGTTATGCTTGCAAAATATTAAATATGTAAAAACCTCTAAAATGAATTGATTTTATTTTTATTCAAGATTTTATATTAAGAATGTTAGAGAGAAATATATTATTTTTCATTACAAACTTAAATCTAAAAAATTAGATTTTAAGGTTTAGTTATCCGGTTTGATTTAGAGTAGTGTTTTTTATTTGTTGGTACAATCGTCCGGTAGTTAGAGTGAAGCTCTATTTCAAAAGTTTTTATAAGAATTATTATCTCAGAATGTATTGACAACATGTTTTCAATAGTAGTTTTAAAACTTGAAAGTTAGTACTTAGATAATTAAATTCTTAGGTTTAATTTAGACACCTTGAATAAAGTTTAAACTGTCTAACCCCACCAAATGTGGCACTTAAATAGTTCATTTTCAATCTCTTAGAAAAAGGAATTAATTTAATTAACCAAATTAGTTATCAACCCCACCCGTAGGTGTTAATTAATTTGTTTAGTTAACAAAGAATATCTAACCACACCAAAGGTGGTATGCATACAAAAAATGGAGAATCAATAAATATCAATTCAAATCTTTAATAACCTAAATAATATGAACAAACATAATTAACTTAGTTATTATATCCATAAATACTCCACTATTATAAATGATAAAATTTGCACAATATTTATTGAATTTGTATCTATGTTTATTTTTATGTTATTAGATTAGAAACACAAAAACCCAAATATCGTGATAGGATGTTTAGGATTTAATTTCATTTTTAAAAGTTTGAATAATAAATTAAAAACCACATATATTCTTTCCTTAGATCAACCTTGGGAGTATACTTATCATTTTCTATGAAATGATTTGTACACTTGCGAGAGTTTTATAAATATAAAACCAAAGTATTGGAGGATCTATTCATCACTAGTCAATACTCTCAAAACATTGAATCCTATGGGTTCAAACACTCATACTAATTTATATGCAAAAGAGTTGATGTATAGAAATGTACTAATATGTTTGCATATGTATAAAGAATAAAGTCTCAAAGTATTATTTTGATGTTGATCTCATGAAAGGAATCAAATGTATAAATTATAAAGATATCATATATAAAAATTATTTTCATCAAATGTACTAATATGTTCGCATATTTTCATTAGGAATCAAACTCATTAAGAAAAAAATTTCAAGATATATGCCTTTTATAAATGAAGAAAGTGCAATGACTTTTTAGGGAATTACTTCCTATATCTTTCTTTTGTAATTAACCTTTACTCATAATTTTATAGGCAATGTGGGTCATAGTATGTAGATTATACTATATATTCTTTACCTTTCTATTTTTTTCTGAAGATATTTTTCAATATATATATATATTTTAGAGAGTCAACCCATATACAGATTGTACATTTTTTTAGGATTTTGGTGAGTGGTTAATTTTGTGGCTTTTCTGTTTGATTTTGGTTTAGGTCACCTCATATATGTCTTTTTTTTGTAACAGTCATGCACAAATGACTGTTACAATGTCAAATATATTCATTAAGTTACTTTTTTAAACAAAAATACCTGAAAAATAATAAAAATACTCATGATTCTGAAAAGACAAATTTATATAAATATATGATAAAATCATATATATATATATATATATAATTTTTAATCAATTAACGTGCATAAAATCATGATAATTTTAGTACTTTTTGAGCACTCATCAGCCACCAAGGTATCTGTTATCTGAGATAAGGGAAGGGTTTTATTGGGTAAGGATAATTTGGAAAAACTAGTCAAAAGAACCAAAGGAGAAGTCTTGCATGCCATTTAGTTATGCATTGTTTGTTCATGGAAAGTGAAAGGAAGAGATTAGTTATAAATTCTTTGTCCATGGAAAGCTAAAAGAGGAGATTGTAATTCTTATAAGCATTTGAGTCTTATTAGAATTCACGTGAGCAAAACACGTAGTCTATTTTGTTTACTTAGTATTTTTTCTTCCTTTATACAAGGTCTGTTACTAATGGTTGGTGCTACACACACACAGTTGGTTACATTTTTGTTGCTTGCATGTTTTACATATACCATGGGGATTGGTTCGTTAGAATGAATGCTAGGTTGTTTTTTTTCATGTTTTTGTTCAAGTTGGTTTGTAGGTATTTTTGGAAATTTATTTGAAAAATTTGAAAAAAAATGAAATTTTGATGTGCTCGTCAGGGGTCTCCCTCGCCACTATGGGAAGCAAAGAGGGCGATAGGTAATCAACGAAGCCCCCGAACTGTTCAAAATTTCTATAAATATCTCTATTTTTATTATTGAGTAATTAGAAAAACAAAAGTATACTTTAGCATTTTTAAAGCTTGTTCTTTTCAAAAGCATAAGTTTTATCTGAATCTAAATTTGGATCACTAATAACTTTAGTGTTTGTTTGGTATTAGTGATTCATGTGAGTGTTGACCAAATATTATTTTATCGGGTTGGGTTCATTTGGTAAATTAATGCACGACACTTAGATTGCTCGGTTTGTGAGTTTGGTTTTCCTACCCTTAGGATTCACTTGTATCAATTGTTGGTGACTGATTATACAACCAGGTGATTATAGGGTTTAGGAGGAGAATCTGATACTACTTGGATCATAGTGGTTGCAAAGGCAACTAACAAAGGCAACATAGGAGCAATGAGAGTAAGAATCCTGACTGATAGTAGTATTGGAATTATATTTCTATCAAATTGTAAAATGCTTTTATATTGTTAGTAGATTGTTTGATTCCAAGTTGTTTTCATAAGCAACCTGATGATTTTATCACATAGGTAGAGGTCTATTTGGGTTTATCTTGTTGTATCGATGTGTTTGCATTTTCTTGTATTTTAATTAGTACAATCACTATCATATCCAAGTATGTGTAACATATGAGAATTTCTTTGAACATGTGAAGATTTCTTTGTCATTAGAAAATAGCTCTTTTTTTATCTATTGTTGTTTATTCTTTTTAAATTCTCTTAGTGTTTCTTGCTTAAGTTGCTTACCTATTGATAAGTGCTCAAAAAGCACTAAAATTACCATGATTTTATGCACATTAATTAATTAAAAATATATATATTTATATGATTTTATCATATATTTGTATAAATTTGTCTTTTTTGGAATCACATGTATTTTTATTATTTTTCAGGTATTTTCGCTTAAAAACGTAACTTAAAGACTCAAAGAGGAATACTGGAGGCAATACATCATAAATATATTAATAAATAAATGAGGAAAGGTCAACAAATATGGAAAAATTGGAAAAAAATGGGTCAAAAAGGAGGAAATTGCACCGCCGCACCGCCAGGTTTGCCCGTAGGCCTTCGTATGTGTTGCTCACCTTCCGTAGCGTGCTATGCGCGCCACTGGTGCCTTCCGCGCGCGCCGCTGCCATCTCGCTCCATTTTCGCACGTAGCTGCCCCCTACGTCATGCTGACGTCAGCAATCACCATTCCGCGTTTCCACCATTTTTTATCATTTTTTCACCCACTTTTTCTCCCCATCCTCACCTATAAATACCCCCTTCTCTTCACTTCTAAAAACACCTCAAAACACATTCTCTTCTCTCTTTCTTTCTCTCTTTTCTTAGTTTTTAGCTTTTCCTAATTAGTTTCCTTAGTTTTAGAGTTCTTCTTTTTTTGAGAAGAACTAGTTATGTTTTTGTAATTTATTAGCTTTTCGATTCAATAAATGGGAGTGCAAATTTCGTTTGAAGGTTTTCAACAACGAGAATAGCATCGAAGTTTTGTAAGGATTTTATTTTCTTTGCAGTTATTTTTTATGCTTTATTCTTACATGTTATATTTAATTTGTCTGTGATTAAATTTAACTATGCTGGCAGTTTGTAAACATGATATAATAATAACGTTGTTATGCTTACGAAATATTAAATAGGTAAAAATCTCTAAAATGAATTGATTTTATTTTTATTCAAGATTTTATATTAAAAATGTTAGAGAGAAATATATTATTTTTCATTACAAACTTAAATCTGAAAATTAGATTTTAAGGTTTAGTTATCCAGTCTGATTTAGAATAGTGCTCTTTTATTTGTTGGTACAATCGCCCGATAGTTAGAGTGAAGCTCTATTTAAAAAGTTTTTATAAGAATTATTATCTGAAAATGTATTGACAACATGTTTTCAGTAGTGGTTTTAAAACTTGAAAGTTAGTACTCGGATAATTAAATTCTTAAGTTTAATTTGGACACCTTGAATAAAGTTTAAACTGTCTAACCCCACCAAATGTGGCATTTAAATAGTTCATTTTCAATCTCTTAGAAAAATGAATTAATTTAATTAACCAAATTAGTTATCAACCCCATCCATAGGTGTTAATTAATTTGTTTAGTTAACAAAGAATATCTAACCACACCAAAGGTGGTATTCATACAAAAAATGGAGAATCAATAAATATCAATTCATATCTTTAATAACCTAAATAATATGAGCAAACACAATTAACTTAGTTATTATATCCATAAATACTCCACTATTATAAATGATAAAATTTGCATAAATATTTATTGAATCTATGTTTATTTTTATGTTAGTAGATTAAAAATACAAAACCCAAAATATCGTGACAGGATGTTTAAGATTTAATTTCATTTTTAAAAGTTTGAATAATAAATTAAAAACCACATACATTTCTTCCTTATATCGACATTGAGAGTATATTTATTATTTTCTACGAAATGATTCTTGCACTTGTTAATCTACTTACTTTATTTCTTTCTCGACTATTTGCTTATCTATTTTACTTTTGCTATACACAAGTTAGGGGTTAGTTTCCAAGAGTAATCAAATCCTTACTGTGTTCATCTATTGAGTAGGAGATTTTTTCAAAATATATATTTAAATAATTTTATATTTTAATATTATTATTATTTTGTATTAAACAATGTCATATTAAATTTCACTTTTATTATTGTTAAATATTTATATTCTAATTGCGTTTTAATTAATTAATAGAAAATAATAATAATTTATAAAAATTATTAAAATAATATAACTTATCCTTAATTTTTTGATATTTTTTATAGTTAAAAGATTACATTGCACCATTTTTAATTTAAAGAACTAAACGATGTAAATAACCTAGTTTAAGAGACTTATCACATCATCTTAATATATAATATGAAAATAAAATATAAAAAATATGAAACATATAGGAAAGGAAACAAAAAATCAAGAAAAAATATGCAGCATATTAATAGAAAAAGATACGTCAATAAGCATGAAATAAAAACAGGTGACTACTGGTAGTTAGATATCGTCATTAGATAGATATACGGAAGTTTATTTTCCAATATATGTATATAGGCATCAATTAAAGCATTAGACAATTCTACGTACTTTTATTTGACAGTTCCAAACAGAGAAGAATTTTTTAAAATAAAGTTCCACATAACACTCCAGCTTTTTCAAACCCATTATGAAATCAAAACAAAGGTAATAAAAAAAATCATGGTTTCAATGAAAAATGCATATAACTTCTTACGTGTTATATTTACGTTATAGTTTGACAGCATAACCAAGAAACCCTACCCATTTTTCATTTTTCTTATCATTTAGATCTTTTCTACTAGAGACGACTTTTTCTTATAGAAATTATTACTCTCATTGAGTAATTATTTCTTTAATTTTCATTCTAATTTAACAAAATCAACTACAATTGTGACATTTTTATTTAGATTTTAGATCTAGAGTAATATACTGTTGCATAAAGTTACTCTAATACAATTTAAGCATATTTTTGTTTTTATTTTGACACTTTTTTTCAATGGATCTAATCACAGACATATATCCATTAGGTTATTCGTTGAAGATAAAAGTTTGATGGTGACAAAATACACTAAATCAATAGAACCATTTGACATGGTTACACTTATTGAAACAAACGAGGCAAAGAAAAAGCTATTAATGGAGGTGAAGGTTATTCGTTGGATGGAAAGACAGCTAACTGGACTACAAGATTGTTGGGGTTGGATGCAAAGGCTATTGGCTAGACTATGAGATTGCTGGCTTGATGGCAAAGATTGTTGGCTTGGAATTGTCATTAGCTGTGTTATCGTGTTATAAGTGTAAATTGAGACAATATGTTAATAAGATTCATAAGATAATTCATTAATTTTTAAAATTTATTTCATTTTTTTTCACTTAATTTTAAATGGGTTTAAATGATAAAAATAAGAATATAAAAATAATAAAAAATATGATAAATGATATTTATTATGTAAGTTTAATAAAAATAATAATAAAATATATATTTAAAGTTAGACCCATTGAAGATATATTCTAAATGAGATAAAATGAACAGAGATGATATTTAAATAAAAAAATATGGTATCATAAACATATTAGAAATATTAAATGATATAAGATAAGATAAGTTAGACATCTTTATATCTACTAAAGGTGGTGGTGGTGGTGGTGGGAGGCAGCCAGATTCAAAGAATAAAATTTAAGTTTATATATACTTCAGATAATATAATTTAATAATAATATAAATAAAAAATTATAATATAATAATTGAATAAAAGATAAAAAATCAGTGTATATTAAAAATATAGATTGGTTCAATTTTATTATTTTTAAAACATACACCTGAAATGACTATCACTGGTTTAATAGTTTAGGTCCTACTTAGACCAACCAACGGTATAGGTTCGATTTGATTTTAAACTTGCCGATTTTAAAAGAAAAATGCCCACCATTAATATATAGTACATATGACATCACGACAACATGTATAATAAATTCTTTAATAACTTATCATGTCTTTAAAAATCTTATTATTTCTTATTATAAATAGATATCACAAAAAAAATTAATTAAATTTTTCACATGTTAACTGATAAGCACAACACAATTAATGCTGAAATACTACATGATAACACAGTACGATTACAATTAACCAAACACGATTTCCACCCATACCACATTCAAATTGTCACAATTTATTTTGTTTTTCTCTTTTTTTAGATAAACACCATCAAGATCATATACTTATTAAAAAAATGTCAATTAGGTCATATATTTATCTTTTTGCAACGATTAGTACTATTCTTATTAAAAATTGATCACTTAAGGATAAAATAAATTTTTTTATTTTTATTTTTTGATTTTTTAATTGCATTAGATAAAGATTTATTTAACTTAAATAGATTGAAATTAAAATAATCAAAAAATTAAATAAATATTTAAAAACATAAAATAATCGTTTGACTTTGTGTAGTTACTTTTTCATAATGATATAATTAAGTTTTATGAAAAATAAGTATAAAATCTAAATATTATTTTTAAAATAAGTATAAAAGTTGTGCAGTTCACTCTCCCTTTCCATTTTTATGTTTTTGCACCTAAATTTTGTTTGCTCTCTTTTTTTTGTTAATCTTGACTGTGATGAGTTTTGTTTTTTTTAATTTATTTATATTTAACTCTTCTTTATTAATAGATTTGTAGAATTCTTAAGAACCAACCTTAAAAAGCGAAGAAATTTGATTGATGAGACCTCCTCTTCTAATGAACATATAATAATTTTTTTTACCATAAATTCTTTTTTCAGACCCTGAAAAAATTGTAATTTTAAGTTATATTAACCACACACACGTGTATATATATATAACAAAAATGTGATGTTTTCTTAATATTTTATTCAATGGGTATTACCCTAACTTTAGGACAGAACCAACAATTAATAGACGTATGCAATACCTAATAATATTTTGGCTATTGCATACTTAAATTTTATTAATTTGTAGCACTTCTTAATTTTTATAGATAAAACAGAGAAAAATCTTATTTACTTTTATTTTAGATCCTGCTATGCATTCATTTTCTTTATCAATGTTAGATTATCGATTTGCAGAAATCTTATAAAAAAATTAAAAAAAATCAGATTAAATATTAAATAGAGTGCCTAAATAGAATGTACATATTATATATAAGTGTAATGGTCAAAATTATAAGTCAATTATGCATAAAATGTAGGTATGTTATATACACGTACAGTGTAAACAATGTAAATATTCATTTATGTATAGTATATATAAACTATATATTGTACATATAAATAACTCATGATATGTTATATTTTATGATTAATTTCAATTATGTAAAACATGTAATGTTATCATGTGCTTCCATAAGACTAAACATGCATGAAAGCTTAGCTTGTGGGAGCTAGACATTGAGCAATTAAACACCATTAATATATCATATTTATTCTTTTGAGCTTACTTTAGAAGCTTCATTATGATCATACTTTATATCTTAATTTGCCAACAAGCTTTTTGCACGCATCGAAGAAGCCGGGAATATAAAAAAGGAAATAAAATAGCTAGGTATAGTATTAATTAACAAACCCAATAATAGAGGAAAATATTTCACTTGCATAAAAATCAAACATAAAACAATGGGTATAGTCATATTGATAATCGTACCCGTTTATATTTAAAAATAATTATATTAATTTAATTAATTTATATATTTATATATTTATTAAATTTAATTATATATTAATTAACAATTAAGGTTTATTAAAAAAATTTAAAATTTAAAAAACAATGGTTTTTTTTTTGTATTTTTTAATAACCGTTCTTGAACCGTAATAATTTTCAAACAATTTCAAAAATAGTTATATCAAAAACCGTTTATATTTGTACCAATAACCATCCCTGGTTGATAACATATTAATTATCTAACTCAAAAGATGTTAAATATTTGTTTGGTAACTTTCGGTTTGTTAGTTACCTTTTAGATGTTATAAATAATTTGTTTGGTCTATTATAAGTTTATTTTTTTTCTAATAGTAATATTTTCTGTTGGTGGAATATTTAAAAATTATAGGTGTGGTTGTCAAGAAGTAAAGTCGAAGACAACTGCAATATCAATGGACAAATAGTTGAGAGCGTTTTAATCCAATCATAATATTTTTTATATGATTACTAAATGACCGTATATATTATGTATTTATGAAACACTTTTATGAACTCACGACTATAAGTATTATATATTACAAAATGGACAAATTTTTTTTTTTTAGTTATTGACCTATTTAGTAAGCTGTTATGATATTAATAATTATGAAATAAGTTATATTATATACTTTGTTATAATATGAACTCATGACTATGATATAATATGAATTGAAAGGAAAAAAATCAAAAGATGTCTGATTCTGTTTTCACTTCCAAGGCAGTAGCTGTTGTTGATCTCAATAATTGCGAACCTTGGGACCTTCCTGATACTTAATTTAAGTTTCTTATTATCATTAATCTTTCCTCTCTTTGATTTTGGTTTTTAAAAAGAATTTATGTATCAATTCTTTGAAAAGCTAAAATTTGTTAAATATGTTATAACAATTCATTTATATTTTCTCAATACCTTACGGATACATTTATTATTTTGACATGAAATAAATATTTTCTATGGTCCTTGTCGATATATATATCATAATGATTAATTTAAACTTGAACTTTTGAATATACTTTAGTTTTATATACGATTAAAAAGTTATTTTAAAATTTATAATTTCATATTTAAATATCTTCAACAATTATCATTGGCAGAATTTCAACCACCATCATAAGCAACCTATTAGAGCTCTAGTAATTATCGTCGATGACTATTAAAATTCCGATGATTATCACCGACAACTAATTGGATGTAATCTAATACATCTACATGTATATTTGTATGATATACATCATAGTTTCAGATACCCACCAAATGTAACATATTATATCTACATTTATGTTTATATGTAATTTATTACATCCACCGTAGCTCCAATAACCCAACGGATGTAGCTTGTTACTTTTACTTTTCTTTCACATGTATCTTTGCATATAACATGTTGTTGTATTTATTTCTATCTTTTGTATTTATAACAAGCTACATAAACTTTTGACAGGATCACTGAAGATGGTATCAAAGCACAGATAGAATGGTTGGTGATGGATGCCAAAAATGTGATGGGTTTGACCTCAATTTCACTTTATTGAAGTAAAGAAATAATTGTCTTCTTAGTCTTTTTATTAGACAATTTTGTATAAAAACTATAAGTTTTGGAATGAATCATGCTAGACAAAATAATTAATCAATTTATCAAAAATAAAACTACTTAAATTAAAAAATATTTTTATAAACTTAAGTTAATGAAAGATAGATTAATACTTAATCATATATATATATATATATATATATCTTATATAATTTAATAAAAAATAAATCATATTCCACCGTATATCATAAAAACTACTTATAATATATTAAATTAGGATCAATTGGGATAACTTCGAAAATATGATTGAGTTAAGTGAATTTTACGGTGTAGAGTTGAATATGCATAATCTTGACATACATCTATTCAAATTTCATGCAAATACTTGTAATTGTCAAGAGTGAAAATTAACATGATTATTGTGGAAGTAGAAGTCGAGGAAAAATTGTGACCGAAACATAATATAAAATAATATTAACTCATATTAAATTATGAATATTAATAAAATTCAATCTCAAGAATACATGTGTATCAATTTCTTTGGTTTTTTAAATTTCTTTTTTTTTTTAATGAAAATTTGGTTGATATCCCGAAGGATAATCAAGTTCATAATTAAAAGAAATTTACTTGAGTAGTTGTGTGTCTACAAATGTGATGAAATGCAATTATAGGTTGAAGGGTCTAACTGTCTTGTCTAGTTATTTTATGTTATATTAATTTTTCTAAGTAACATCTTGGTATAAATAAAACTACACGACTTTAGAAATGGCATCCTAACTTGAATTATATAGTACTAAACTATGATTCTACCATATAAATTGTGCTAAGGTTAATTATGTTCAATGAATTTTTTAAATTTCTAAATGATTTTTCCCACTTCATTTGTAGGAAGAATGGTTTGCAGGGTATTCCACATTACCACAAGAATAATAAAACCATGAAGAAACTCAACAAGCAGCACGTACTCATGAGCTATCAACCTAGCCACAATGTAACACCAAGTCAATTTGAAATGAATTCGGCGACAATGAGTTGCCAAATCTCAACATTGCGAATTCAACCAGTGGACCAATTAACATTTCAACACAAAGTTACCGTCATTTCAATAATGACAACAATATTAGCTTTTGAACACGATATGACCTTATTGAACATGAACTGAGCTACCAAAAGCGTTTCAAATAGTCTTCTTCCAACACATTCATGGCCTTCAAGTTTGTTAAACCCAAGTTTTTCAGTGAACCTCTTCTTAAGGCATTACAGTTCAAGAATACTTATATCAAACATTCAATTATGACTCAATTTGGTGAAGCCTTTTCTATGAATGAAACTGTAAAGCTAATTAATGTTACTATGCTTGTAAAGTACTTGCATTGTTAATTATGAAGACTGACCCATTAACGTTGGGAAATTTGAACAGTTTATTTATTTAGATGATATAAATATGGCAGATATCTTATAGCAGTAATATTCCACGAACTAGTACAATTTCTGAATTTCTTCATAATTAATTAGAAACCTAAAAAAATAAATATTCCTATACATGGAATTAATGGGTAGTGGTATACATAATGGGTTAAAGTATATTTAGTTAAACTATACTTACGCAACTGTGCAATGGTATATTCTTATAAAGTGTTAATTAGCTTACTATGAAATATGCAAGACAGTCGATAAGGACTTCAAGCCAAACGGAACTCTGCTTTGGATAAGGTCAATACCTGGTACTCCAATCTAGTTTTGAACAGACTATTTTGCTTGCTAGACTGCCAACATAAGAAATTATCTCAAAGAAATACAATGTATGAACCGGTACTTCTCCTCTCATCTGGACAACTTTTCTAGTCTGCATCAAATCATCAACAAAAGAAAGCACTCAATCCAAAGTTTGGTTACAAATCCCATTCATTGAATGTCTTAGGAGCCTTTTAGTAGACGCCTCATCGAAACTAATTAAGAAACGAAAATCTAGAGGGCAAAAGTTAACATAGTCTAAACTGAGTATATCAAGTAAATACATTTTCCATGACTATGCATCCCGATCTTGTTCTAGCGGGAAAAAAATATATAAATGAACATTACAAAATTTCATTAGATGTAGACAAAATTGGTCATCAAAAGAGATGGACAAACAGAGAATTGAAACAATCTTAAAGATAAAAAGAATCTTGTTAAAATTACAGAATCAAGTGGGAGGTGAAAGTGGCAAACATCCAAAAAACTATATATATACACAAGTATAATTAAAGGAGTTTGATCCTACATAAAACTTACGGCAATTTTTTGCTGGGAGGCTTCCCTGGAGATGATAAACTGCTGCCACTGTGAGATTTTTTAATACCTACGAGAAGTATCCATGGATTCCAAGTTATTTCCTTCCTTAAGAAAAAGGATAGCATGTTTTATCTTTAAGGGCGGAGTGCCCAATTGGTTTTCCATCTATTTTGACTTTTCCTAGACCAACTCAATCTCCAATCATTTGAAAATTTGGAAAAGATTAAGGAATGAATTGTATCAAATCGGAAAAGATTAGTACCAAATTGGTCAAATTAAAAAATGAGTACTAACTCCTCTGAGTGAAAAAGGTTGGATGACCAAATTGGTATTTCAACCTATCTATTAATTAAGAAAAAAATAACCTATATGCACAGCTCAATATACATACTTGGTGAAACCTTTAATGTGCCTTTCGCCAATGATGATGTAGTCTGGGCAGTTAGCCTAGGTTTTTGTGTGGGTCGAGAAAATTTAGAAGCCATTTTAGTCCTGCGCACAATGTAGAATTACAATTAGAAAGAGGCAGTTATACTTGCTTTGAGGACATTGTCATGGGTATGAATAGATGTATACGTGTACAGCAATGATAATATCCTTATCCAAATAAATAAAGAAATAAAAAATATAAGTAACGGCAACCTTGACATTTTGCTACAGTGTCTGATTTCTGATCAGCTCCTTCCCTCACACCTTCTTTAAGAATAAGATATATCCTAATTCTATACTATTTAGTCCCATTTTAAGTAAAATGGAACAAAATCTTCATTCTATATCAATTGATGTTGTAATGTGTGCACCAGTAAAATTATTTTCACTGAGGCAATACTCAGTGTAATTATTTTGTTTCTTCCTTTTAGATAATATGATATAAAATGAGTTTTGGCTCATCTCCCATAAACTTCAACTTTAAAGAGGATTAGTAACCAACACACTATGGTGATATTAAAGCACTAGGGTACACACTATCCATCTCAGATCACTAGCAACTTCGCAACTTCCACATCCTTCTAGCACCTTGGAAGCTGGAGCTCGCAGGGCTACTTTTTGGTCCATGGTGTGATGGATCAATGGTTGTGATGGTGGTGGAAACGGTAACAGTTCTGGAAGGAGATGTGAGTTTCTGAGTTTTTGAGTTATCTTTTGGATTTTGTTTTGGTTGATTTCTTGTTTGTGTTTTCACAAGTTCGTGGTCGTTAAGTTTGTTTATTTTATTTTTTTCCTTTCTGGTTTTTTATTGTTTGTGTTTCACCATGGATGACTTGCTTGTCAACCTCTTCCTTCTCCCTTGCTTAGTTAAATAACGGATGCCACTTAAGATTATTACAAGACAGCAAACTAGAGGTTTTGGTAAGATTTAATTACTTCTACACTTAAGATTTAAGAAAACACTATGTTCTTAGTATTTTCACTTTTTTTTTGCATTTTCTTTTAATATTTTTTTAATTTAAATAATTCTTTATATTTATTTTTAAGAACCTCATATTTATTTGCTTTTATTTTTATTATTCTATAGTAGCATTTGGCCTACCGTATAACTTAATTAAATCAAAACTAAGGCTATACACTTGATATAAAGTGAAACTGTTTTAACTTTCTTGACATTTGGATGAACCTTAGGGATGTTAATGATACTTAGCCTTTATTTTATTTCTTGTTGACTGGCAGGGATGATAAATATCTTTGATCGTTTATTGTTCTGGTTTGTTGATAAGGAATAAAGGTCTCTCTTTTGGCACACAAAAATAATTAAACGGAACTAAACAGAATTATAAATTACAGGTGAGATTATTATTGTTTTCTATTTTTTACTTCAAATTACTACTAATCCAAACCCATTTTCATATGACGTGGTTAGTTTTACTTGTACTACCTGACAAATATATCTTAGATTCTCATTGAGTAACTTGCTTGAGGATCAAGTATTGGGATCCTATAAAAAGACAGTCTCTAATTATTATAAAAGTATCAGGCACTAATTCTGACAAAACTGAAGCTTATAGGAGATACACTTAATAATTTATTTATACTTTTTTACACTTGTAGGATCGTAGCGTTTTGCAAAAGGTCACCCATTTTTAAGTTTCTCCAAGTCAAGCACGTTTGCCCATATCCTTTTAAAACCAAGTGATGATTAGAAGGTAGACATTAAATCATATAATTCCATCTCTCCATAATCCCCCGTGCCCATTGCCCTATGATAGACCCAACAATCTCCCCCTCAACAATAGCCCGAGAACTAAAATCTTGTCATGTGCCTACATTTTGACTATCTAGCCATCTTGGCCTTTTTCTAGTTGACACGGTCCCAACCCACTTGCTAATTGACAGTCACACAATGTCAGCTCACCAAATGACTTGGTCCACCTTCGCCTCCACCACACACTACTATTTGATATGGTGCTAGCCCACCATTTGACTCAACCACCACAGCCTACACCACACACTACTAGTTGAAATGGTGTTAGCCCTCGAATATGTGACCTTGCTATGATACTACTTGTAGGATCCAGGCACTTCCCAAAGGGGTCCATCCTTGAACTTTCCCCAAGAGTGGGGTTTTTTATCTTTTTACAAGGTCCATCAAACTTGAGAATTTTAATTGATTTTGAATGTTGGAATAGAGATTCGATCCCAACACCTTGCTACTCTGATATCATGTTAGAAGTTGTTAAAGACCAACTCCCCCAATAGCTTAAGCTTTTAGCTATTAGGAGAGTTAGTTTCCCAACAACTTCTAACATGGTATCAAAGCTAGAGGTCCTATGTTGAAGGCTCAAAAATCCCAATTGTTGAAATGCAAGTGTTTGGCCTGCAGGGTGCATAAAACCAACACTTATGGGGGAGTAATAGATATATAAAAGCAATGTTGACCCTTCTCACAATAACTTAAGCTTTTGCAAGAGTCGTTTTTCCAACAACTTCTAACAATTATTTGTCAATGCATAAAATTAACTTATGACTTCCTCCCTCAAAATTCTCCTCTCTTCCTATCTCTAATTTTTAATTCACTCTCCAATTCCCAAATTGATTTTCTCCATTTTTCTTCTCCCTATGCAACATCAAAACTTGTACAAAAGAATAACATACTATGCTAGCTCTCACATGTCCATCATCCTACCTATTATTCAAGAAAAACGAATGTAGGTTACGGAGAAATTAAGCAAAGTTTCCTTTTAACCTAAATGGACTCTGAAAATATTACCAATTTAATCGTCTAGTTACTTATACAAAACAAATAGAACAAAATTTTGAAATTTTAATAGTGAAACAAGAAAAAAGATTAGAAGAGCAAGAATATTTCAAAAAACTGAACAATAAAGCACATCGGGAGCATTACCTATCCATGCGTTCAGATTTTTTCCCATCACGGGAAATTGCACTTCGAGTAGAGCTACTTCCTTCTGTTTCGACAGAATTATTACCATCAGATATTTCACTTAATCTCTCCTCATAATCGGCATCACTGGTTCCTAATATTTCATCATCTGGATGAACAGAAGAGGAAGCTTCATGCCTTAATGAGTTTGGGGAAGAAGATTCATTTGCAGGATATCCATTCTTTATATCTTTAAGTAATTGCAATCTCTCAATCTCATCATCTTGTTTCGAAATAGTGCTCTTGAGAGATGATACCTGCATGGTTGAGATATATATTTTATCTGCTATATCATCGTCCAACAATAGTACATGACTACTTTCAATTGAAATAACAAGCAAAACAAACATGGCACGTCCTATTGGTATAACTCATTTGGAATCTCTATAAAAAAATTATAAAAGAAATGACCACTAATTGTTTCATGTATTCAAGGGTTTAATATTCATTGCTACAGACGAGGCCAAAAATTGGCATGATTGCCACCCTTAAATTGAATTTAAATTTCTTTGGAGATAGACATGTTCCTAGAAGGCAGGCTGAGGTCCTCTTAACTTCATACATATAAAACTTAGTTTCAATATAATAATGCAAGTTCAATAATTTAACGAGAAATAGTTCCATTTAGTAATAAAAGTATCATCTAGATTTGTAATTATATATATATATATATGTATATATGCAAACTTTTTTGAAAGATGATCATGTCTCTAAAAGTTTCAGTTTTGAGCCTCAATCTGTATTTTTAAAGCTTCTGCATAAATTCTATAAGCAGAAATAGGAAGTAGTAGTTAAATGAGTTGAAAAGAAAAATTACCAAAATGAAAACTGGTTGATAGTTTTAGGACAAAAAATTTAGAAGTTAAAACTCACTCTTTTGTTCATCCAAGTGTTGTGGAAAGAAATTTGGATCTATCTTTAACTTTGTTAAAGAAGGAAAACAAGACTGTTTTAATAAAGAGTGAAAAGAAAGGTTTAAGAGAGCTAAGAAGTTTGATAAATGAGGTCAAATTCGGCAAAGGCAGCACAAGAGGGTTGGATGATTACAAGAGGAGGTATGTTCTCAAGGAGTATGTGAGGAAGTCGAATCCTGATGTTGTTATTCTTTAGGAGTCAAAAAGAGATATTGTGTTGAGAGATATAACTTGATATTGTCTTTAAGTCAGGGGAGAGAGAGAAAGACTTGAAGTTTCTCATATTCAATTTACGCATGATGCCATTTTCTTCTCCTTATACATCGAGGAAAATTTTATAAATATGATTAAGGTGGTTGAACACCTCTGCTATGTGTCAGGTTTGAAAATAAATTTATCCAAGAGTTCTATCTTGAGTATGAATTGTTTCGAAGAAAAAGTGATAACTTTAGTCAACTCGGTGGGATGTGAAGTAAGAAATTAATTGGCCCTTGAAATATTTGAATTTAACTCTAGGAGACAATCCGTGGGTAGTAGAACTTTGGTCACCAATTAATGAAAGATTTGAAAGAATATTGACAAGTTGGAAGCCAGTTAACTTTGATTAGTTCAAAAATTGAAGAAAAAAGGAAGATTAAGCATTGATAATATTATCAAAAGAAATAAGGCCTTATTAAAAATGTGGCTTTACAGGTTTCCGTTAGAGGTTGACTCTCTTTGGCATATAATAGTTAAAAGTAGATATGTGTTGAATGATAATGGGTAGGATGCTAACCGAGGTCTTCATCAAGATTGTCGTAGTCCTTGGTTGTCAATTATAAAAGACTCGGGTTATTTCTTTTCCAATTTGAGGCACAAGGTGAGAGATGGAAGCAAAATTCGTTTTTGGGAGGATCTTTGGATGGAAGGCAATTCTTTTTCCCTTGGAATTCCAAGGTTATATAGTTTACGTTTGGAGAAAATTATTCTTAATAATAGGGTATTTTCAACAAATGGTTGGAATTTCAAGTTTAGATGGAACTTGAATGATATAGAATGTAAGTCCTTTTGTATTCTATGTCTATGTGTCGGCTTTCTGTGTGCAAAATACGAAATTTGTTTATTTTACTTATTGTTTTATTTTCCTCTATGTAAGGTTGGTTACTGCAGATTAGTAATGCACACACACACATAATTATGAATATTGTGTTTGAAAGCATGTTTTTCACACACCACGAGATTGGTTGTTTAGTATGCATGTTATACCGTGAGTGGCGAATTTTGGTTTATTCAGGTGCGATTATTTATGAAAATAATTCGGTATTTTTGAAAAGAAAATATTTGATTTTTAGCACCTTGACACACCCCTTGGTGAGGTAGTTGGCAAGATCCATAGCGAGGTGGCTCAACTGTTGTTTTTCTTTTAAAAATAACCTTCATTCTTCTCTACTCTTTAACCATTGTTTTAAGAATAAAAACTCTGCCAAAATTCGCACTGAGAATTACATCTGTTTTATACGTTATTTTTGGAGAACTTACGTTATATACTTCAGTGTTGTGAGCAAAATAGCATGCTTGAGTGTTGAGCTCAAGACTATTTTGTTTTCTGTGTGAGACACAACATTGAGAATGTTGGGTGATTATTGAGCTTAGAGCGTACGTGGTTTGATTTTGTGTCTCCCATACACGATTTGAGATATATGGTAGACTGTGTCACAAATCGATTATAGGTGGCTTGAGTTTGAGGGTAGTCTTCAAAATTGTGAGTTGTTACACTTCTTGTTACTAATATATAGTTATTGATCACACCACATTGGGTGGCATTGACTTTCAAAAAGAGTCGAGTTCGTGTGTCGAACCAGGTCGTTAAGAAAGCAATAAACAAGGGCAGCAATAGGCTGTTCAAAAAGAGGTCCTAGCTAATAGAGATATTGATGGTTTTATTTCTTTCAGAGTTGTAATTGTTTATTGCTTAGTGAATTGTTTGCTGTCGAGTAGTTGTCATAAGCAACCCGAGAATGTTACCACAGATACGGTGGGTTTACCTCGTTATATCGCTTGTTATACATGATCTACTATTATGCTAGTACAATCTGAGTTTAAGGTACGTATGTTCCAACATACTAAAGCTTAAACTCTGATTAGAAAGTTTTTATATTTTTACCTACGTTTTATTAAATTATATAATATTAGTTGTTAAACGTTATATGCTTATCTGATATTATATTTTTTGTGTTTTTGTTGTGTGGCCTGCTTAAGTGTTTACTGCTCTATTCTCGCGAGTTAGGATCGAGTCTTAAGGAGTCCATATCTCCTTACCCGAGTTGTTTATTGAGTCGTAGACTCTTTCAAGGAAGTTGAAGATTTTACAAGTATGTTGTTAGAGTATCAGGGGATTGAAACAAGAGATTATTGCAATGATAAAAGGTTATGGACTAATGATTCATTTAAATGTCTCTCTTGTAAATCTAATTTTGAGGCACTTTGATGCAGAAGCATCTAATATGGTCTAGCCGTGTGTCATATGCTACGTTAGGAGTTGTCGTATCTATCATTATGGTGTCGTTTCTTTTAGATTGTTTTTTCATTTTACTATTTATTGCTATAATGAGCTGGTCTTACAACCATTACTCAAAACGCGAGTTGTTTCATGTGAGCCTGTGTTTTGGTTAGCATAGGAGTTTTTAGCTTCAGCTCACAAGAATTTTGTTTTAAATATTTGCTTGATCCTCTTTGTATTTGTCTCATTGAAACTTGCTTTATCCCACAAAACGATAGATTTTAATCGATGAATTGATCCTTACCTCTGAAGTTATTTGGTTTAGGGTTTATTTAATAAACCTCATGCGTTAAATTGGTATTAGAGCCTTAGGTTGGCCTAAGGGTGATGTCCAACTTTGATGACAGAGGCCGCCATACCGCAAAACATATTCACAACATGAAGACCCATCGGGTAGCGATTAATGATTTGGATGAAAGGTTTGAATCGAATTTTGAAGGCTTAACCCTAGAATTTTGACAAACTGTGGATAAAGTCAGAAATGACCTAATTGATAATCTCCAATTCTGACAACGACATGAACGAGATGTTTCTTGTACTCCACCATTGGCAATTCGAGATTACCACTATCAATATTTTCAATCTTCTTGGACTCGAAAAAGGAATTCAGAGTATGGTAACAAAGTTTTTAAGCCTCAACCATCTTTCTGGGTAGAGATAGAGTCCAACCATCAATTTGAATATTGTACTCCTTACGAAGAAAGGTATACTCGATATCTTAATTTTAATTATTCTTTGCCTGAGGGCCATTCATCTATGAGAGAAAAAAATCTTTCAAATCATTCCTGTAGAGACCCCACTCTATGAGGATTGAATCAAACATGAACAATTATTTACCAAGAACCTGATACAACTATAGCCAAACAAGACAGATCTCAAACGCATACCATTTTCAGAACTAGATGCACAATTAGTAAGAAGGTATATGATGTGATAATTGATTGTGCAAGTTGCACCAATTTTGTGTCCAAACGCCTTGTTAAAGCCCTTGGTTTACAAGCTGAAAAACACCCTAGCCCCTATACTGTTAGGTGGATTAAAAACGGAGGTGAAAGTAGAGTTACTAAATGGAGAAGAAGTTCAACAAGCAGGTAATTCTGACTTTGAAGTTTCTGATATTACTTCAAATCCTACAGATGTAGAAGGAAATAAGTTAAAGTTGAATATTCCAGGCGTGGAAATTCACAAGGAAGTGAAGTCCAGTAAGTTTGAATTAGCTTTGTTGCACATCAAGCTAGCAAGAAAAGCTTCCCTACTTTCTGTCCGAATGGATCATGTTAGTAAGACATCTATTAAGAGACTTCAGCTTGTTTCTAATTTCTTGAAGGATATACTAGCTACAAAACAAGGAGTTTGAATATCATATCGAGCCCTTGGAGTCAATCTCTGAATCCTTGCAAAAAAACAAGTTAAACTTGAAAATGGTGTAGTGTGAATTATTGACAAAGGAACTGCTATACTTGGGCTTTATAACTAGTAGCAATGGAGCTTCCTTCAGTTCAAAATTCAAGTGGTTTTTATGCAAGTCTAAACCATGGAAAATTGCACAACTTCAAGTAAACTTTGCTTATTGCTGCACGGAAGAAATATCCATAGGTCCTGCAGAGCTTTATTTTGAGAATGGGAAGGCTACTATTAACATATGGGTTCGTAATATCTTACTGCAACCATTTGAAAACCCATGGGAACATCTTCTACTTCAAAGTATTAAAAGGGCCAGTAAGGCAGATGTGAGAAACCAATTGGATGATGTCAAAGGAGACCTGTTATCAAACGGAAGTATTTCAAATCATCTGAAGGCATTATTCATTTGGTCTTCCAGTTTCAACCATTAAAGATGAATATGGTTCAATGCTGTACCAAAACCACCAAATTGTGAAGATTGACTTGTCTCAATTGCTATACTAGCCCAATGCCACTATACTCTGTGCAAAGGATCTAACTTACCAACAAGATGGAATTCCCTTGAGCTCAATTTTCAAATGGTTGATCTTTATGAGAGGATGTTGTTGTACTTGCAGATAATTCAGAGTCAAGCTCTTTTAAAGAAGGGGCCTTTGATGCAGGAGCATTTGAGCTGGTTTAGCCATATGTCATATGTTATGTTAGGAGTTGTCTTATCAATCTTTACGGTGTCGTTTCTATTAGTTTATTTTTTTTATTTTACTGTTTATTGATATTAATGAGCTGGCTTTAAAACCATTACTCAAAAAGTAAGTCTTTTCACGTGGGCCTTTGTATTTTGAGTAATGGTTCTGAAGCCACCTCATCAATAGCAATAAACAATAAACAGTAAAATGAAAAAAACAAACTAACAAAAATGATACCATGGAGATAGATAAGACAACTCTTAGGATAGCACATGACACATGGCTAAACCAACTCAAATGCTCCAGCATCACTATTGTGGATAATACTAACGAACAAGTTTTTGATCATTATGCATTAGTACGGAGAAGTCCAACTCCAAGCAAAGTCAATTTTTTTTAAAGTGGTTGATTGCTCTTGACAAGGTGAACACAAATGATTGGATACAATTAAAGTTCTTGAAAACTTGTCTCTTTCCTAATTGTTGTGTACTTTGTAAGAATGATTCTGAAAATATCAATCTCTTATTCTTACATCGTCCAGTAGCACATACTCTTTCATCCAATTTACAAAGGAAATTTGGGCTATCCCAAGCTCATGTCATTCTTTATTTATAGAGACTTTTTACATATTTGGAAATAATAGTATGGTGTCGAACGCTAGAGTGTTGTGGAACTGCACAGTTGGAGCTATTCTTTGCATCTTATGGATAATGAGAAATAAGAGGATCTTTGAAAATAGTGAGAATGATCTCAATTTTTTATGGGATAAAATATGTTTTTGGCATATTCCTAGGTTTCGATGTCTAAGGAGTTAAGAAACCATTCTCAATTTTTCGTAAGTTTTAATTGGGAAGCTTGTATACTCTAGTTAGGTTTTTGTGTTATGGTACTTAGTTTTCCTTGGTATAGATTGGTACTCACTTTTGTAATTGGATTACTGATCCACTTTATATTTTTGTACCTATTACATATTTTAATATAATATAATGTTTCTTATAAATAAATAAAAAAGTACTAAATATAACATTTACAAGATATATGTGAATATTGGTCTGATTTTCGTTTCTTTTGTGAATAAGAGGGTTCTTGTACTAATATTTAAATCTCTAATACTTAAAAGAGATGAAAGTGTATCTAAATTTTTAGGCAGAAGTAAATTTTTTAAGGTTAATTTTTATGCATACAAGGTTTTTTTTTATACGGTGGAGAGTAGAAAGCCCAAAAGACATAGTGATTTTATTCTACATATTCAAGGAATGTGCTATCCTAAGAATATGCTCTTATTTATGATATTTATATCAGATGAAGAACATATCAAAAATCCGAATATCATTGCCTTATTATCCTAGCTCATTGACTGAGATGCAACATAGTTATCTCCAAACGATAACTAATTGGGTGTGGTTATGATGAAGAGGAAATCATGTGAACATATTCTCGAGACATAAGTATGTTGAGGTCTAATATCTATTACAATCTAATTATTTGGTTGGGTTATGGAATTGGGCTCGGCACTGGCTATGAAGAATAAGAAAATAGATGTTTGAGCTCCTCTTTGTAATTTTATAAATTTTTAAAACCTGTTTAATAATAATATAAATATTTTAATCAATTTAATATTATTTTAATAATAAAATAATCATTTAGCCACACATTACTTTTTCAATTAATTTTTTGACAAATTTAACGGCGATAGTACTCAACTAATAACATTTGAAGTTTAGGAGTGGTTCTGTAACATTTAGTTTTGTATCATTTTAAAATTTATTGAAACTTTTAATACAATCAAAATAATTAAAAAATCTATTTATCCTACCCTAATTAGACATCTAAAACCATAAGGAAACTAAATATATGAATGTTTATTTTTCAATATCTGCTTAGGGTGATATGCTTGCATTCTATCCTTAAGCTACTTGTTCTTCCAATCTTGCATTAATATGTCAAGTTTTCAACCAAGGTTCCCCTCTAACCTAGTTTTTCAATCATGTAATGCAGGCATAAAATCAAACTTCTTCACAACTCCAGCTGAACCATTTCCTCATATGGCATTCAATTCCACAAAAAATGTAAATCCAAAAAGAAAATTTTAAATGTTGCATGCTATTGGCCTTCATTTGAATTATTATCGTGGGCAATACATGTAAAAAAGAAACAACAAAGAAATGATCACGAACCTGATCCATTAATTCCTTAACGTCCCTTCCCTCTTTGCTGCTTCGGGCAGCACCCAGTTCAATTCCAGAGACCCTTTCGGCAAATTTCAATGTACTAAAAGATTCAGAATATGAACTTCCTTCAGGATTAAGTTGTACAAACATTAGTGTTTTTGCTTGTCCACCTATTAAATAAGAACCAGTAGTAAAAATTCATGAGAAAAATTTAAAAAGATAAAATCATCTTAAAAAAAACAGAAAGAACAAAAAACAAAAAAGGAAGCAACTAAACGCAAGTAGTAGTATTGAAAAAAAAATATTCAAAATTACCTAGAGAGGACTGAAGGACTTGAGTAAGTTTGCTGTTTCTGTATGGAACATGGGGATTCTTTTGGGCAAGAGCAAAAATGACATCTCCAAGAGCAGATAGTGATTTGTTTATATAAGCTGCTTCCTTAAGCCTATCTCCTGTCACCTCTGAGCGATCCACTCTTTCGCTTCCAGCAAGATCTACAAGGTGAAGATTACTGTGTGAAGCCACACCAGTCTTCAAATCAACTCCACGAACACGAATAGTGACAACACTGTACAAATGCATCTAAATAAATATTACGCTTCAATTATTTATTCAAAGCATAAAAATAGTCTTTGCATAGATCACGGGTGCACAAACCTATGTGACCGACTGCTGCTTTCATTTAAAGCAGTGGAACTAACTGATCTGTTTCTAAATCCTACATCCATTAATTCCATCACATCTGAAGGTGATTTAACAGTGTGCATGCTGGCATCAGGTACAGCCAACCCATTGGATGGGTTTGACACAATCCCAAGTGTGTGCAAGTCAAGGTTAACCAAAGATTAATTTAAAAAATAAATTTTATTCACTAAGAGCCCGTTTGGATGCAAAGTAGTTTAAAAATTAGTGTTTCTTTTTTTTTTCAGAAGGTGACTTCTGAGAAAAGCACTTCTTCTATTTTAAAAGCGGTCCCAACATACAATAAATTTTTATTTATTTCACTCCCAATGATTAAAGTAATGATTGTGCCAACCCCTCACCACTAGTGCATCCAAATGGGAACTAAATTTATTTCAACCAAACACGTGGAAACAATTATAATAGTTTAAAAGAATCATGTCATGGAGAAAATAATAGTTTCATGAGCTAAAATTGGCCAAACAATTTCAATCATTGATAAATATTTTAGAAAGGATATTTCTTCTGAGAGCTGTCTTTTGAAAGTAAATCTCTCACTAGCTCATTATATATTTCAACCATTTGAATCCCAATTTCATATGAAATTAAGCTATTTCTCTTCTGAGAGGTTTTGAAAAGGTCATTCAGAGCTCTATAATTAACTCCCAATTCCTCTTCTGTTGCTCCGTTAGGGCCACTCTGGTAGAATGAAATTTAAATTAATGAAACTCGTTAAAAACATATAGCAATAACATTGTCTATTAAGAGTCCAATTTTTTTTGTCCCACTTATGGTGTGCCAATGCATCTGCCACCATCATCAGCATCCAATTGGACAAAAATATTAAAAAAATTGGCAAAGTGTCATAAAAAGTGGAAAGAAAAATTTAAATTTGCTTTTTTGTTATAACTAGTTTTTGTGCTTGTAATTCAATTCAAATTTGTTAAATATATAATAATATTAATTTCCGAGTAATAATTGTTATTGTTCCAAATCATTTATTTTATAAAATAAAATAAAAAGTAAGTTTTTAAACAAAAAATTTTAGGTTCCTTTTATTATAATTGAAAAATTGATGCTAAAATGTTTATAAAATGGTTTGCAAAAGTACTCTTAAAACAACTAGTTTATATGAACTATTCAATTAATATTTTCACTATCTAAGAAAAAAATCCTATATGATGATATACATGACTTTATTGAATTTAATAATCATTTTTTAGTTAAAAATAATTTATATTAATTAACTATTTTTTTAATTAATATGAGATATGATATGATATTGAAAATTATTAGTTCAACAAAAATATGATCTACTCATAAATGAATTGATCGAACACTCATTAAATGGATAATCATTAACTATATGAATTATCACCCTTAATGCAATAAGAACAATTGATTATACAAAATAACTATTCATAAAAAATATATTTATTAAATAGATATTTTGATATTTATTCTTGTAAAAAAAAGTTAAAAAAAACGCAATTTGATCGTTGACCAAACATTCTTGTTAAAACAAAAATATGATCTGCTCATAAGTGAGTTGATCAAAACTCATTAAATACATAATCATTAACTGTATGAACTGTCACCCTTAATGTAATAAAAACAATCGCATTATACAAAATAACTATTCATAAAGAAATGTATTTATTATATGGACGTTTTAGTATTTGTGTTCGATAAATGAGTAATCATTAACTATATGAATTTTCAATCTTAATATAATAAAATAATTGCATTATACAAAATAACTATTTATAAAAAATGTATTTTTTATATGGACATTTTAATATTTATTGGTGTAAAAAAAAATTAGAAAAAATGTATTTATTATATAGAAAATTTGGTATTTATTAGTGTAAAAAAACTAACAAAAGTAAATAAAAAAAGGAAGTGCAAGTTGAATATCGGCCAAACATTCAAGTTTTTATAAATAAAGATATTATTAGTAGCACATACAATGACATACCAAAAATAGAACACAAGAATTTGATATGTTTAATAATACATCCAATAAATTGTAAGGGTCATACCATTGTGTAGGTTTTCCCTGAACCAGTTTGACCATAAGCGAATATGCATACATTATATCCATCGAGAACAGATTTAATTAATGGTTGGGTGTCAGCATATACCTCAACTGCAATAGTCAAAACAGTGATGAAAGTTATGAGACAATCGTAGTCAAGACATATCAAGCGTGTCATGCCTTAAGACTATACAAATTGTAGTCTCATCCCTTGAAATTCAACTGGGGTTGCAAGGGTTGGAACAAAGGACCACCCAATCTAATACTATGTTTAGAGTGTGTTTGACCTACCCTCCCTGATGAGAGATAGATCAACATATATTATAAAGACAAAAAGAACTACATTGTCATTAGAAAAATTCAATCCACTAAAACCATCAATACAACATATAAATAAAATTCAAACAAGTGGAAGAAAACCTTGGGTTGCAGTAGAACCATAGATTTTATTAAATCTAAATGCACGATTGCCTTCTTTCCCTTGTTTGGAGGGGTTTGCAATTATTAGCTCACCATTTTCACCAATGTATTCTACAATAGTCTGCTTTTCTCTTTGGCCAGGAAGAAATGGTCTAATCCGACAATACACTCTAATATTTCCTGTCAACGGAATAACTTAATGGTAAGCTTATGTAATGATTAGTTGTACAAACCCAGGAATCACAAATAAAGTTGGCACCTTTTAAATCTTGAAGTTCCTTAAATAGCGCCTTGTTTTCGGCAAGAACTACATTATAGTTCTCAGCAGCATTGGCTAGTGCTTTAAGTTTGATGCCTGATCAAAATAACATCATATTTGTAAGTACCTGCAAATGCAAGTTTAATGACATTGATTTTAAGTCAAAAGATTTTTTTATAGTAATTCCCACCTAAATGTCTCATATCATCAGAATAGCTTCTTTTTCCACTTGAAATTTCTTCCTTAATGAACTCTGATGAAGACCTCAAATCCTGGTTGCTAAACCATTTTAGTAAAAAGGCATGATGTAATATCTAAACAATTAAATAATATACAAGTCTACTGGAAGTGCACCTGTAATGCACCAAATTGAATATTCATAAAGCTTTGGTAAGTAAGCTCTTTCTTATTCCACCCTTGGCACTTAGATTCATATTCTAACTCTAACTCCTTAACTTTATTCATGGAAGCTTCCAAAAGATGCTCCAGTTCTTTTATCCTATTTTGGAGCTCTGCTTTAGCACCCTTCATATCTCTTTCCATTTCTAAGCAACGTTGCTTATATTTCATTGTAGTTATTTCAACATCTTTCTTCAATGATGAAATCTCTTGATTGCTAACATCCTTCTCTTTTATCAACCTTATGACATTCTCATCTTCAGTTTTCTTCCTTGCTTCCATTTCTAAGCAAAGTTGCATATATTCCTTTTTAGTTATTTCAAGATCTTTCTTCAATGATGAAATCTCTTGATTGCTAACATCCTTCTCTTTTATCAACCTTATGACATTCTCATCTTCAGTTTTCTTCCTTGCTTCCATTTCTAAGCAAAGTTGCATATATTCCTTTTTAGTTATTTCAAGATCTTTCTTCAATGATGAAATCTCTTGATTGGTAGCAACCTTCTCTTCTATCAACCTTTTCACATCCTCATCTTCAGTTTTCTTCTTTTCTTCCATTTTGGTCTTCTCATTCTGTCAAGAAATAAATTCCTATTAAAAGGCATCTTAGATGTGTTGGGCATATGAGAATGCAAATAATAATACATTTAAAAAAACATTTTCAAAGCTTGACATAAATGGTACATTCATAAAAGATGCCTAAGTTCTTTTACCCTATCTTGGAGTTCTGCTTTAGCACCCTTAGTATATTTTTCCATTTCTAAGCAAAGTTGCTTATATTCCTGTTTAGTTATTTCCAGATCTTTTTTCAATGTTGAAATCTCTAGATTGCTAGCCTCCTTTTCATTTATCAACGTTAGGACATCCTCATCTTCAGTTTTCTTCTTTTCTTCCATTTTGGTCTTCTCATTCTGTCAAGCAATTCTCATTAAAAGGCATCTTAGATGTGTTTGGGCTTGTGAGCATGCAAATAATACATTTAAAAGGTAATGTTTCGAAGCTTGATATAAATGGTACATTCACAAAAGATGCTCAAGTTCTTTTACCCCATCTTGGAGCTCTGCTTTAGCACCCTTAGTATATTTTTCCATTTCTACGCAAAGATGCCTATATTCCTTTTTAGTTATTTCAAGATCTTTCTTCAATGATGAAATCTCTTGATTGCTAGCCTCCTTCTCTTTTATCAACCTTATGACATCCTCATCTTCAGTTTTCTTCCTTTCTTCCATTTTGGTCTTCTCATTCTGTAATGAGAAATTCCCATTAAAAGGTATCTTTGATGTGTTGTGCATGTGAGCATGTGAATTATACATTTAAGAAGTAATGTTTGGAAGCTTAATATAAATGGTACATTCACATAAGAATTAGCATGAAAATTCAGTGGAGATTTTAACTCTAAAGTAAACCCACTTATAGGCATTTAAGCATTGAACTAATTTCAATTTCATCTTCAGCCTGTATTTGCGAGAGGATTTTATCCTTAGCTATATTAAAAATCAAACTATTTAGGAATGCAAGAACCAAAATAAATAACAAATATATAATGTTGCTTGTGAAGTGGGGAAACAAATAAATTCATACCTTCATCCGTTGCAGCTGGTTAACGGCAAGCTGTCATAAATAAATTACATTCAACGAATAAAAAATCAGCAAGGAACAAATCATATGTTTGTACTTGCATGTGTGTGTGAGAGAGAGAGAGATAATACACTTTCAATTCATGCTCTTAGGTTAAAAATCATACCTCACTTTCTTCATTAGACCCTGATGCGAGGGTTTCCAGTACCCTGATTCTTGACTGGTATTTCTCTTCCCGAACCTTAAAAAGATTGTTTTGCTGGAAAAAAATACAAAAGATAACTAATACGAAAGGCACTAAAATAGAATAAAGAAAAGGAATAAGAACAAAATTTAAAACTTCATAACATATATTACAGTTCTCAAGTGTTCTGCTTGGGTTGATATCCGCCGCTCAATTTCCTGCACAACTTTTCTCAACAAACAAGCCACACGCTGGAACACAAAAGTAAAATTAAGCAATAGTATTGGATTGTATAGTTGCATATATCCTCATTAAATTAAGCAATACTATTGGATGTAAAGTCACATATATCCTCAAAAACGTATCACATATAAAAAAAAATTGTAAATATATATATCAAATATTAGATGTGGTTTGAACATGTGAGTTGAAGTTAGGAAATTGAGTCTTAATGCACCTGCAGCAAACCACAAGATGTACCACAAAAAAAATTAAAAAACACTATTGAAGTGTGCTACTTATTTTTACACAAGTGAGCTCCAAGGTGACATACGTGAGGTATTTCACCGTTCTTTCTTTCCACACTCTCGTCAAGAATTCCATTCACAACGCTTAGAAGTGATTGAGTTGGAGCATTCTGCAACAAGAGAGGCTGAAATACATTAAAGATGCATCAAAGAAAGAGATTATACAAGAAAATATGATCAAGTATCAAACACCATCAGCCAAAAGCTTACATCTAAGTTGTTTGATTTCATCATCTCATATAGTTTTGTTGCAGAAAGATCAACATAGCGCCCTTGTTTAATTTGAAAGACCTCATGGAACTTGTGTCCAGTATGATGCGTTGATGCAGCTGATGTCTCTGGCAAAGAGAAAATTCATTGAAACATCAACTTTTTATCTAAGCCATTGAAAGTTCATGATATTGAGCAATCACTACTCATGTAAGTCATATTTTATGCTAAAGCAATATTAAAATCAATATTCCTATTTCATTAGAATGTAAATCAGATACAATTATGCTATAGTTTCAAAATCTATTTGCCCTTCGGTCTTAATACGCATTGGATTATAAACATCAATAATCTTAAACTTAATTTATCGACTTTTACATGCATAGACATTACTCACTACAGATGAGCTCTATAAGCAATGTATGCAACTCATTGAATAGAAATTTAGTAGTACATGTTAAAGTGTGTTGATTACCAATTTTTCCAAAACCTTAAACTATTGGGAAAAGAGATAGCAATACTTTTATACATCTATCACTCCCCACAAGTGTGAGTTCTATGCATTATGCAGGATTGTAATTTGCAAGAATGAAAATTATATTTTTCTTCTATACAGTGGACTCTTTAAATATACAGCACTACTAGCTATTCTTTTGGAAATAATTACTCTAAATCCCTACTTTTAAACCATACATAACTACATAGTTGATTCCTAGAATTTCTCCAAAGAATCGTCCTAGAATTACTCAATCAGATCTTGTGATTCTTTGAATCTAGAGGGTTGACTTTCCAACAAGGACCAACACTTGAAATTCAATAATTAGGATTACTGGAGTTTGAAAACATGACCCAACTTTGAAACCATGTTAAGGTGTGTTGGTCACCAACTTTTGAAGCTTAACTCACTTGAACATATTATCAAAATTGGGGTCCCAACAACCCCAATAGTTAAATTTCAAGTGTTGGTCCTAGGTGGTACATAAAGCCTACATTTATGGGTTAAATTTCAAGTGTTGGTCCTAGGTGGTACATAAAGCCTACATTTATGGGGAGTAAAGTTTATAAAAGTATTGTTGATTGTTTTTCTATTAACTTAAGCTTTTAGGAAAGTTGGTTTCGCAACAACTATTAATAGTATAAGTTCCTTCTTAACATGATTCTAATGCTACATAATATGCTTAAGCAATTACTTAAACATCCATAAAAGAGCCAAAAAGAAAATGTATGTTGTGTTTGAGAGACTTAGAAAGAGTGAGAGGACAAACCTGATAGAACTGGACTCCGCAATGCACGCTCAAGTTTTGTCTCATGCAACACTTTACGTCTCTCTTCATCAAATGACGGAGTTTGGTGACTATACAAGGAAGCATCACCACGTGGACTATCGACTTTAGCACTTGAACTAGAAGTAGAATGGTTATCTTCCATATCTGTTGGAAAGCATCACCATGAAGATGCTTTACCTTTCCTTGTTTTTATATTTTTAGTTCTATGGTAGGACGCTTCCAAGCTGTTACAACACTCTGAATTATACACAAATAATAAGGTAACTTTTGCTCTGCATTATTGGTGCAATCCTAAAAGATAAGAGCATCTAGTTACTATTCAGCCACTACCATAATTTGATTATTGCATAAACTGTAATCTTTTATCAGAAATAAGAGAAAAGCTTGATATCTTTTGACCATGTGATCGCTATTGTAGAATAACGATATACTAAAAACACATCATTATTGAACCAATATGCCTTAAGTAAGTGCAGAATAAAAAAAATGTACTTTACTGAAGCCTAAACTTCTTCAAAAACAAAAATAGTGTCATAACTTTAAACCCTTAGCCATGTGATTAAAATTGAAATCTTACATACTATTAAAGGAAAGGAAATTAATAACTTCAATGTAACTATGAAATAAGGAGCCATGCCCTAAAAATGACAACATATTGTATGTACTCTTAGTCACTTGAAATACTGTTCCTTGTTAATGAGAGTTATGTATAACAAATCACTACTATAGTCTATAGGAAAAAATGCAGAGCCCCACAGTTGATGCGAATTGGTACAAATTCCTAAATCTTAATTTATTTAAAGTATATAAGTTGGTCAATGTCAGTCAACGACAGGAGGCAGCCAAGTGGATTTGACAGAGAACTTTTTAAGAATTGCTGAAAATCAAATTGAATTGTTAAAGTTAAAGGTAAATTGGTCTCAATTGATTAGATTGAAAGATAGGAAACCAAATGACTAACTGGTCAAAGTTAGGGGGAGAGATAGCAGAGGAGAGCTCTGAATCTAAAACCTGGAAAGTTGGGTATGTACTTCAGAGCCACAACAACTAAGGGAGGTCTAGCATGACAATATATGCATATAAATTTTAAATATACTATCATTGGTGAGGTACATACATAAAAATTATCAAGATACTCTGCATAAAGCTCCCCTGCGCCTAATTCCTTTTATTTTTGGACCCCAAGCCCAACACATACTCAAATAACTTAAATATCCTTCCTTATTATCAAGGAAACAATATTTTAAAAAAGGCAGTTGCATCATTAATAAATTTGACCAAGTGCTACGACCAACTGCACCAATAGTCCGACAACCATCTGCTAGAGCTCTACAACAACGACAGTCTTGAAAACATGTCCAAAAATTCATATTATTTGAACACACGTCCAAAAATTCATGTTATTTGAATACATGTTTAAGGAAAGTGTTCAAATTCCATAACTCTTGAGTAAAGATCCAACAAGGTTCGCCAGTGGTGGTGCAACTCTCCTGCAGGAGCTCTGACCACATTAACAATTCTGAACACATGTGAAGAAAGCAAGCTTAATGTTCAAGGCTAGTGTCAAATGCTCAAAACTATTCCAAGGATGATGGTTAATCCACCCTTCTCCGTGACAGCTTTAGTGACAACGGCATTTCTGAATATGTGGAAAAAACAATATATTTGAACATGTGTCCAAGAATAGCCTCAAAGTTAAACTTGGTACACATGTGCAAGTCCACTAACAAGAACAAGTGTACAACTTCAAGGCAAACTATATGCATGCTTATAGAAGAACGAGCATTTGTGTTTAAAGGCCCATCTAGGAGCATAGGACAAAAGTACACTTGAGGATTCAACCAAATTTCGAATTTCAATATTTTGTCCTCTATATTTCAACCGTTGGAGACCACATGACCATTTTCAACCTAATATTGACCGTATTGGTAACCGGCTATTACAAGTTAAGACAGGTTGGAGGTCCTTAAAATAACCATCTTTAGAGGCCTTCCCAGATTTACAAGAAAAACACGAAAAATTGGAGAGAGAAATCCTATAAATTGATCAAACTATTATTCATCAAACAAGAGAAATATTGGAGTAAATTTACCACATGCTTCACTTTCCTGGAAAATAAGAGACAATGATATAGTGTCCTAAACCTATAATCTGCAAATTAGGTAAAATAATTTGAAAAAGTGGGATACAAGTGAGATTATCATATAAGGAAAAACATGAAAAAACCAGAAATCCAAACTCAAAATAAACATTGATATCGTGAGTAAAATCCATATTAACACACATCATACTGAAAATTGTCATGGGAACAATATTGAATCTTCAATTCTCGTATAAAACCAAGACCGAAATGGAAAAGGAACACAAAGACATAATGGTAATCGAAACCGTAAGACATCGCCGACGATGTGAAATCGAGAGACAAAAGAGAACCTCTAGACCAGTGGGTGAGAAACGACCAAAAATAAAAAGGAAACGAGGAACACAAAACAAAATGAATCCATCTTGAAACTCAAGCGCTCACCTAAGTACATTTCTTCGTCGGCACAGTCGACCGTCACCGGCGGTATATAAAACGACCATTGAAACCAGTGAGGATGAGAAAGAACCTGTGATGGGGAGAAGCGGTATCGAATAATCAAGAACCTTCAATTTCCTGCTTTCAATTCGCAGTTTGCAGAGTCGACCTTCAACGGCGGTATATACAACGGCCATTGTTGAAGAGAAAAATTAGGATTTTGTTTTCTTTCAGTTTTTCTGTTCAATAAGCCCTATCGGCGCACGATCACTGATCGTGTTGATCAACCGTTCTTCCCATAATCTCGATTATGGAGTTGTATTTAGTTTTTCTGTTTGTACATCTATGGTCATTCATACGCCAAATCTATTAATGAATTATGTGTTATGTGTTTTCGATTTCAGTTTCCTTCGTTGTGGTATCAGAGCCACCACCAATTCAAAGCAGCAGCTTTTGACACTTACGTAGGAGCAACGAGATGACAACATAAGGGAATTTTGTTCAACCAACTATTTCTCGCTTCAATGGTTATAGTGACCATTGGAGTATGTTAATGGAAATGTTAATGGAAAACTTCTTGTGATCTAAGGAATACTGGAGGCCGGTCGAAACAGGTTATATTGAGTCAGAAAATAGAGTGGCTCAGACAGACGCACAGCACCCAAGTCTGGTAGAATTAAAACTAAAGGATCTAAAAGTGAAGAATTATCCCTTTCAAGCTATCAATCAAACAATACTGAAACCATTCTTGAAAATGTTACTTCTAAACAGATTTGGGAGTCTATGAAAGAGAAAATTTCATGGCAATGCTTGGGTTAAGAGATCACACTTATAAGTTCTTAGTGGAAAATTTGAAACATTAGAGATGAAACCGGAGAAAGAGTCACTGAATACTTCTCAAGAGTGTTATCTGTGAACAAAATGCGCACAAATGGAGAATTAATGCAGGATGTCACAATAGTAGAGAAGATCCTTCGATCATTGAGTGAGAAATTCAATTATGTTGTATGCTCGATCGAGAAATCTAAGGATATTGACAAACTTTCCATTGATGAGCTGCAAAATTCTTTAATTATTCATGAGCAAAAATTCCAAAGACACGCAGAAGAACCCCAAGCACATAAGGTAACACTCGAAGATAGAAATAGTATAAGAGGATGCGACAGAGGCACTTACAGAGGCAAGGGAAGAGGAAAAGGGCATCAATCCTATAACAAGGAAACAATGAAATGCTATCATTGTCGCTAGTTAGGACACTTTCAATTTGAACGCCAAACTGGAATAAAGAAGTCCAGTACGCAACAATAGGTGATGAAGAAGAAATGATACTTATGACACATATGAAAATGCATAATTCTCGAAGAGATGATTTATGGTTCCTTGATTCTAGATGCAGTAACCACGTGTGTGGTAACAAAAACCTATTCAATGAGAGTTTCACTCATCAAGTGAAACTGGGAAACAACACAAAGATAGAAGTTATGGGCAGAGGCAACGCAAGGTTAAAAGTAAATGGCTTTACTTATGTTATCAGTGAGGTCTTTAATGTACCAAAGTTAAAGAACAATCTTCTGATCATTGGACAAGTACAAGACAGAAGGTTAACCATCTTTATTCAACATGGAGAACTCAAAATTTATCATCCAGAAAAAGAGTTATAATAAAGACAACAATGACAACAAATCAAATGTTCGTTATATTAGCCACCTCATAGCTGGAAAGATCATCATGTCTCTATACATTCACACAAAACTTGGCACACTTGTGGCATTGTCGCTATGGCCACTTAAACTACAAACGACTGAGAACTCTCCGACTCAAGAAAATGGTACATAGTATGCCTCAATTCAAGCCTTCATCTACGGTATACATAAACTGTCTAATAGGAAAACATCACAAGGATCACATCCCAAAGAGAAGCAATTGAAGAGCCACAAAGAAGCTTCAGCTTATGCATGCACATATCTACAGTCCAATCGCTCCCATGTCCAATAGTAAAAAGAGGTATCTTCTATGCTTTACTGATGACTTTACTAGAAAAATATGGACTTATTTTCTAATGGAGAAATCAAAAGCACTAAGCATGTTTAAATAATTTAAGAGGTGGCGAGTTCACATCCATTGAATTCGATGAATTATGTAAGGAGCATGGCATCAAAATACAACTAAATGTTGTCTATACTCCACGACAGAATAGTATAGTAAAGCGAAAAAATCGAATTGTGATGAATATGGTTCGATGTATGTTAACAGAAAAAAAAGGTTCCCAAGCCATTCTGGCCAGAGACAGTTAACTAGACCACTTACATCTTAAACCGAAATCCAACACTAGTTGTGAAGGACCAAACACCCGAAGAAGCTTGGAGTAGCAACAAACCCTCAGTATAGCATTTTAGGGTATTCGGATGTGTAACATATGTTCATGTGCTTGATATGAAACAAACAAAACTAGAGACAAAGCTTCGCTTGTGTGTTCTTAGGAATGATTGAAGATTCCAAGGCATATAGGCTTTATGATCCCATTAGAATGAAAGTGGTAATTAGTATGGATGTCGTGTTTGAAGAAAACAAAGCGTGGAATTGGGACAATAGTTGTGAGGAAGTTACAATAGCATAACTGAAATGTCATAAGGAAGACAATGAGACTTTAAGTGAAGGCAACAAAGAAGCAACAATTGAAGAGGTTGAAGAAACAATTGAAGAACAAAACAGTGAAGATGGAGAAGAATTGTCAAACTCAAGAGAAGAAAGAATAAAAAAACTCTAGTAAGGATGAGAGATTATACAAGTGGAGAAGGGCTCTCTGAGAAAGAAAAAGAACTAAACATGCACCTAACCTTATTCTCTTCAGCAGATCCAATACACTTTGAGGAGGTAGTGAAGCATGACAAATGAAAAATGGCTATTGACATGGAAATCAAAGCAATGAAAAAAAACAATACATAGAAACTAACTGATTTACTACCAGGTGCAAAACAAATTGGAGTAAAATAGGTCTTCAAGACCAAACTCAAAGAAAATGGAAAAGTGGAAAAATTCAAAGCTCAGTTAGTGGCTAAAGGATATGTGCAATAGCAAGGAATCAACTGCATATAAGTGTTTGCACCAGTTGTAAGAATGGATACAGTGAGAATGATTGTAGTCTTAGCAGTACAAAGAGGATGGGCACTTTATCAACTTGATGACAAATCTGTTTTCTTTCATGGAGAACTTAACGAAGAAGTAAACATAGAGCAACTAAAGGGATATGAATCAAAGAGCCATCTTCATAAAGTTTATAAATTGAAAAGGGCTCTTTACGGACTAAAACAAGCTCCACCAGCTTGGTTTAGTCGTATAGAAGCACATTTCATGAGTCAAGGGTTTGAAAAGTGTTATAATGAACATACTCTTTTCATTAAGGCAAATAAGAGAAGTAAAATTCTCATAGTTAGTCTATATATAGATAATTTAATATTCATTGGTAATGATATAACATGTTTGTTGAATTTAAATATTTCATACTAAGAGAATTTGACATGATTGATTTGAGGAAAATAAGATTTTTTCTTGGTATATAAATTTTACAAAAATCTAATAGATTTACATATGTCAAAGAAAATATGCCCCAGAGGTATTGAGGAGGTTCAGGATGGAGAATTGCAATTTAGTCCATAATTTCATTGTCCCAGGATACAAGCTATTTAAAAATGAGAATGAGATACGAGTATATGAATCTGTATACATACAAATGGTGAGATCTCTCATGTATTTGATGACTACAAGGCTAGATTTAATGTATGTAGTAAGTTTGATCAGCAAGTACATGGAAAAACCAACTGAGTTGCATATGCTAGCAGCAAAAAGACTCTTGCAATATTTGAAGGGTACCACTAAACTTGGAATCTTTTACAAAAAGGAATAAATTTATGAGAATCTAATTGGTTATGTATACAGTAATTATGCAGGAGATTTAGATGATCGCAAAAGCACATCAGGATATGTCTTTATGATGGGGTCAAGAGTTGTTGCTTGGTCTTCAAGAAAATAACCTATAGTCACTCTCTACTACAGAAGTAGAATTCGTGGCTGCAACTACATATGCTAGCCAAGCTATCTGGATGAGAAGGATATTAGAAAATTAAGTTTTGAGAAAAGCAAGAACAACATAACATTTTTATGTGATAACAGCTCCACAATCAATTATCAAATAATCATGTGTTGCATGAGAGAAGCAAGCACATTGATGTGTATTTTCATTTCCTTCATGACCTCACAAAAGAAGGAGTAGTAGAGTTAGTATATGGTGGGACACAGGATCAATTGGTAGATGTGATGACAAAGCCTCTCATGTTGGATGCATTCCAAAGGTTTCAAAGTCACCTATGAGTTTGTCAAATTCTTAAATTAAAACTAGTTACTGATAGGAACTAGTTTAAGAGAGGGAATGAAGAGAAAAATTAGGGTTTTGATTTCTTTCATTTTTTCTCTTCAATAAGTCCTATGGGTGCATGATCATTGATTGTGTTAATCAACCGTTCTTCCCATGATCTTGATTATGAAGTTGTATTTAATTTTTCAGTTTGTACATTTATGGCTATTTATACACCAAATATATTAATGAATTGTGTGTTGTGTGTTTTCAACTTCAGTTTCCTTCAATTGGAACCACCAATGAGAAGGATAAAGATTATTGAATAATGAAAAAAATTGCTAAAGGAAAACTTTTGAATTCGCCACTATGATATGATTTTTTTTTATTTTTTTTTTGCCTTTTTGCTTTCGATTTTGGCGATATGACTTCAAATGCAATTTTTTTAAAAAATAAAAATAAACTAAAGTAGACCTATGGTATTAATCATTTCCAAATGAATGTCTTAACCGTCCATGATAACATACACAAAAATATAGTGTAAAAAAGTTAAAGAGATCGTATAATTAATAATAGGTATTTTAATAGTATATAATTGAAGTTATGTTTATTTATAAAAAAATGATGATTTTTTTCTCTAAAATAATTGTAATGAAAAAATAATAAAACGAAATGGTTTTTGCAATATCGAAAATATAGTTAATTGAAATTAAATATAAATTAATATTATTATTTTATATAGAAATATAATCTTAATAATAAAACACACAATAATTTGTATAATTAAATTAATTTTTTTTATTCTTATTTTATATTTTCTTTAATTTACTTAAAAATATGTGTTAAATAATTAAAAAATGAAAAATAGTGTCAATATTTTAAATAATATAGTAAAATAATAATTAATTTAACATTAATTTTTTAAAACTAAATATATTTTTAAATAAATGTTAAAAAATAAGAAACGTAGTTAAAGAGTGAGTGAACTGGTACTAGTTCTTAACCGATAATTATTAATCGAATATATCCCAAAATTAATACGCGATAGTTATGGTTATTAACATAACTATCCTAACTCATCCCACACCCATTCATATATATAACCGTTAATAAATGAGCATATTAATTATGTAATTATTAAGATAAGATTATATAATTTTTTAACATAAATATTTTAATATCATAATTTATAAATTAAATATTATTATTTTTGATATTATAAAAAGTAAATATTTTTAGCTCAATAATTTTTTTAAATGAGTAACTCTAATCTATGAAAAATATAAAAATAGGATTTATATTATCTAACTTTCACAAATAATAGAATTGTAGGTGTCAAACTTAAAAATTACATTACAAAAAAATTCATTTTAAAAATTATGAAACTTTTAATATCTAACTTAATAATTAAGGGATTAAACTGTTTAAATTAAATAATTACATGATTTTTGGTGCTTAACACCCAAAATATAATAGATGTTTGAAAAATTTATAATAATAAAAATAAAATTTTAATAATTAATTGAATGAGGTTGAATATTGAAAATGTTTAAATAATTGTAAGTTAATTTAAATATTGACGTTTAAAGGAAAATAATGATTTAAAATTTTTAAATAATAAAAATATATAATTTAAACCTAAATAATGTTTTTTTTGTGATTATAAGTAAATGTTATTTTCCCCTTAAATGTTCTTATTTCTTTTTTCGTTTAAATTTTTAAAGTTAGAAAAACAATTATTCCTTCTTTCAAAATAATAACATTGTAATATAATTATTAAATACCTATTAGTTACTAATAAAATTACAAGTATTAGATATAGGTAATATTTTTAAAAAATAAATTAAATTAATACATTTAATTTTTATATTTTATAATGACTAACTAACAAAAAAAAATGATTTATAATTTTTTATTCTCAAAAATCATCTTCAAAAATCCTAAATATACCACACAAAAACAACCATTTCAAACTCCATAATCCTTTAAACTATGCATATCATCCCTCTACACAAACAATAAAATAACAATAATCCAATTAAAGTTTATCCACAATCTATAAGAACAAAACAACATAATCAACTAATTTTACTTCTATTTACAATCCACATCGAAATTGAAAACCAATTATAGGTTACCAAAATGTGAAATATTGATCCAAGAAATTAAACAAACCAAAAAAAAATAAACATTTTAAGGGACACAATTAAAAGAATTGATAAATACAAATATAATTAAATTGATCAACAAACCAACCTGGAAAAATAGAAAAAGAATTCAGCTCTATTCCGTCATAACTCAAAACAAAAATAAGTGATAATTCTTTTAATTTATTTTATTTTAATATTTTATATTTGTCATAATTTTGTGGACTTCTTTGGTGTTTAGTTAACGAAAATGATAAGCCCTAGAAAATAGGAGTGTAACATTCTCTGCTTCTCATTTACGAAATTTACTTTATATTTTGGTAAGTGATTTATTGGAACGTTGAATTTTGAACAAATATAAAAAAAATTGTCTTCTCTCTTTAAGAGTCAAAAGTCACAATAATATAATCGTATTATCTTATAAAAATATAAACGAACCATAGATTTTTTTTCAATTATTAATCAATATAATTATTAATAAAAATATATATTTATGTAATTATTAAGTTAAGGTTATATAATTGTTTTAACATTAATAATTTAATATTTTTAATTTATGAATTAAATATTATTATTTTTGATATTATAAAAATAAATATTTTTAATATTATAATTTATTAAAATGAATAATTATAATCAATGGAAAGTATAAAAATAGTATTTATAACATCTAACTTTTTTAAATAATAGAAATATAGATATTAAACTCAATAACTAAAAAAAAAGAGTATTCATTTTAAAAATTATGAAACTTTTAATGTATAACTTAACAATTTAACAATTAAGGGACTAAAAGCTTATGTTTAACACCTAAAACATAACATATGTTTGAACAATTATATAAATTAATATTTTTAAAATATATAATAATAGAAATAGAATTTTAATTAATTAAATATATTTAAATAATCGTATTTTAATTTATATGAATCCTAATTTAATCATAAAAATATATAATTTAAACTTAAAGAATTTTTTTTTTGTGATCTTATAAATTTTATTTTTTCCCCTAAATGTTCTTATTTCTTTTTTGTTTAAATTTCAAATTCAGAAAAGCAATTATTCCTTCTTTCAAAAGAATAAGATTGTAAGGCCAAAACAACATAACCAACCAATTTTATTTCTCTTTACAATCAACATCGAAATTGAAAACCAATTCTAGGTTAGCAAAATGTGAAATATTGATCCAAGAAATTAAACAAGCCAAAAAAAAACATTTTAAGGGACACAATTAAAAGAAATGATAAATACAACTATAATTAAATTGATCAACAAACCAACCTGGAAAAATAGAAAGAGAATTCAGCTCTATTCCGTCATAACTCAAAACAAATAATAAGTGATAATTCTTCTAATTTGTTTTATATTCATCGTATTTTTGTTTGGTGTTTAGTTAATGAAAATGATCAGCCCTAGAAAGTAGGAGTGCAACATTCTCTGCTTCTTAATTATTTTCTATTTGTTTCTTGTAGTCGAAATTCACGGTATGTTTTGGTAAGTGATTTACTAGAACGTTGAATTTTGAACAAATTAAAAAAAAAAAGTTGTCCTCTCTCTTCAAAAGGCAAAAGTCACAACAATCTAATCGTATTATCTTATAAAAAAATCATAATAATAGATATTTTTTTTCATATATTTATGAATATTTTTGTAATATTGTTTTTTTGAAAGATATGTAATAATAGTACAAATTATTTACATGAAATTTTATTATTATCATAATTATAATGAATATAATGTTATAAACGATAATATAATCTCTAATATTCTAAATATTTATATCAAGATTTGATGAACCCTTTCGTTTATTAATATACTAATAGTAAATCTAATTATAAATTTTATTAATTTTTTTTATATATCACTTTTCTTTATTCAATAATACTCACAATTGTTACTATCTAGGTCTCAACCTAATTATATGTAATTGTGTAAGTACTAAAACATGTTTTCTATAACCTTTTTATTTAAAAATATAATAATACATACATAATATTAATATATATATATATATATATATAATTAAATTATTATTGAAATGAGATATTTTTATTTAAAAAGGAGACAAAAAAATTAAAAGAGATTTATGACAAAAAAAAATTAAAATATATTTTTGAGGTACCATTAATCAAGTTTTTAATCTTTAACTATTTTTAAAAAGTAAAATAGATTTAAATAATATTTTTAAAAATTTAAACCAAATTTATAACTATTATTTTCTATTTTCATAAGTTAAAACATCTAGATCCTCAACTAGTTGTAATTTAGTCACACCAAAGCTTTCCGTTAAGATTTATTGTTTAGTTAAAATTATCGATAATCAATTAATAAATATAAAGTAGTATGTAATTTTATTTAAAAAAATAAAATATAAAGTAAATGTATTTTCTTTCATGCATGGAAGTAATTTAGTTATTTGAAATTGCATGTATCGTAATTTTTTATTATCACTATTATATACTTCATATTCTTGGCATTTTGTTGTACAAATTATTATACGTTTGTTTTCTTGACATTCTATTGTTCAAACCAAGAAAAAAACGCTAATAAATATTTTAAAAATATAACAAAGAGCCAATGCAGATAAGTGAAATAAAAGGGATGGATAATTTTAAATTATATACTTTAAGATTTAATTTTAATAAAAAAAATTATTAAATTCGAGATATATCTGCTTAAAACATAACCAAAAATTATTTAAAATATAAAAATATTTAATACATAACAATTTAAAATATTAAAAAATAAATTATCATATTTCATCGTTGTCTCCATCATAAAGTAAACACTTGATTTTCTTTTACTGTTTCAACGTTGAAAGTATTAAGATTTGATTTACTATAAAAGAAATTATATTTGATTAAAAGTTCTAAATTGTAGTCCAATTATTATAGTGATAAAATAATAATATTTCCGTATAATTACTTTAACTTAAGGATTTAATTTTTATAAACATTATATATACACACACACACACATATATATATATATATATATATATATATATATATATATATATATATATATATATATCTTTGAAAATATACTTAGATAATGATAATATAATATAATATTTTTAATTTTCATGGTATGAGAGCGTTGATCTTAACACTTCCACTAAGTTTACACATATTTCATGGATGATACTCATTCAATAAGTGTCATCCAAAACAAACCCAACACAAATAAAATAGCTAATTAAGAAAACCAAAACACCATTAACCAATCTATGTCTTGTTCTACCATTGATCTACCTGAATCAACTCAAGTCATCCACACTTCTAATCAGTCACTTCATGTTACTATTAAGGAGTTCTCACAAATCAAAGACTTCTTTCGTAATGAAAAACTAACAATCTCTCCAAATTACACAAGTATATCTACATTATTTTGTTCATCCATAACTTCTCAAAATATTAACTCTTTAAATTGGATTATTGATAGTGGAGCTGACCATCATGATAGAGCCATTATTACTATGTTTACATAAGTCACCTTACCACGTGGTAAACCCATGTAGGATTCACACCTATGTGGTAAAATCCATAGGTTTCCTAAGACAACCATGTGACAACAAAAAATTTACTTATTAAAATAAGTCAATAGTTCATAACCTAAGACATTATATACTAATATCTATATTAATTACATCACCATGTTCAATTGTGTCTAAATTGCCTCATCTCATATATACACAATAACTAATATAAGAATATAACTATTGTGATGTGATACAATCACTGACGTGTAAGAATTTTTTGACATTTTCTAATTAATTTCTAAATTTCAATTGAGAGTTATTTATAGAAAACACTTGAGCTATCGTCATCCTCGTTGAGGTCTCGCTAACCACCTCAATGAGGATATTATTTGTCATGTTAAGGATACTGGCAGTAGTTTCTCAGTAACCTCATCTTCGACTATCTCACCGATCACTTGGTGAGCACCTTGATAAACTCCGAAAACTAGCTGTTTTGTTTGAAACTACTATCAATATCCTTACCCACAAAAAGCAAAAGAAAAAAGGATGTGCTATCAATAAAGTTTGATCAGGAGGTGGAGCCCTGTTGTTGTCTTATTTACTTCTTTTTTTTCCGTTGTTTCATTTAAACATTTATAAAAAATGACTAAATTATAATGGACAATCCATAATCCAATTTAAATAATCCAAATTTTATGAGACTTGAGCCTCACATGCCTTAAGGAAAAATCATCTCAATGGTTACACCTCAAAGAAAAAGGCTTATGTCTCAGTTTTCCTTTAGAGGCTTAAGCCTAGAAACTTTTTTGAATGCCTAACCTTGAGGCGAGCCTCAAGACACACCTTAAAAACACTTTTTACAACAATACATTTCTTTTTGACTCAACTAATAATTAGTTACATTTATACTAATTGTTAATGTCTTGAAAATAAGAGAAATAATATAACTATTACTTAGTTTCACTTTAGTGCAAACATTTTTAATAATTTGGAGGCATAACTATTATTGTGCACTATATAATGTGATAATTATCTCACCAACTGACATGTGAAATGTGTTGTGATAATTATCTCACCAACTGACATGTGAAATATGTTATGATAATTATCTCACCAACTGACATGTGAAATGTGTTGGTCTTTAGGTGCTATCTCTTAACAAATACTTATATCAATACCTTATTTTCATGTTTGTATGTGGTATAGCATAACATAATAAGGTATTACTGATATATGAAGTGTTTAATCACGTTCACCCTAATATATGATATAATTTCAATCAATTAAAATAATATTAAAACTTTAAATTCAATTATTACATTTTAAGTTGATCATATTTACAAATTTGTTTTAAATTTTATATGTCATATTCATTTTGAAACTCTTTAATACATACATATTCATTTGAAGATTTGAAGATGACAAGGGGTTTTCATGTTAATAACCTTCTTATACTAAATTGATATCTCAAAAGAAAACTAAATTAACAATTGATACTAAGTGTCAACCTAGTTAGATGTACTTGTGTATGTACTAAAACATGTTTTCTATAACCTTTCATTTAAAAATATAATAATACATACATAATATTAATATATATATATATATAATTAAATTATTATTGAAATGAGATATTTTTATTTAAAAAGGTGACAAAAAAATTAAAAGAGATTTATGACAAAAAATAATAATTAAAATATATTTTTGAGGTACCATTAATCAAGTTTTTAATATTTAACTATTTTTAAAGTAAAATAGATTTAAATAATATTTTTTAAAATTTAAGCGAAATTTATAACCATTATTTTCTATTTTCATAAGTTAAAACATGTGGATCCTCAACTAGTTATAATTTAGTCACACCAAAGCTTTCCATTAAGATTTATTGGTTAGTTAAAATTATCGATAATCAATTAATAAATCTAAAATAGTATGTAATTTTATTAAAAATAAATAAAATATAAAGTAGTATGTAATTTTATTAAAAAACAAATAAAATATAAAGTAAATGTATTTTATTTCATGCATGGAAGTAATTTAGTTATTTGAAATTGTATGTATCGTAATTTTTTATTATCACTATTATACTTCATCTTCTTGGCATTTTGTTTTACAAATTATTATACGTTCGTTTTCTTGACATTTTATTGTTCAAACCAAGAAAAAAATGTTAATAAATATTTTTAAAAATATAACAAAGAGCCAATGTAGATAAGTGAAATAAAAGGGATGGATAATTTTAAATTATATACTTTAAGATTTAATTTTAATAAAAAAATTATTAAATTCGAGACATTCCTATTTAAAACATAAATTTAACCAAAAATTATTTTAAATATAGAAATATTTAATACATAACAATTTAAAATATTGAAAAATAAATTATCATATTTCATCATTGTCTTCATCATATAAGATACAAATAAAATAAACAAAATAAAATAAACTAGTGATTTTCTTTTACTATTTCAAAGTTAAAACTATTAATATTTGATTTATTATAAAAGAAATTATATTTGATTAAAAGTTCTAGAGTGTAATCCAATTATTATAGTGATAAAATAATAGTATCCTTATATAAATACTTTAACTTAGTGATTTAATTTTTATAGACATTATACATATATATATATATATAATATCTCTGTGAAAACATACTTAGATGATTATGATATAATATAATATTTTAACTTTCATGGTATTAGAGTGTTTATCCTAACACCTTTGTCAAATTTCCACATCTTTCATGGAGGATACTCATTCAACAAATGTTATCCAAAATAAACTCAATACAAATAAATTAACTAATTAAGAAAACCAAAACACCATTAACCAATCTATGTCTTTTTCTACCACTGATCCACCAAGAGTTGAATCAACTCAAGCCATTCACACTTTTAATCAGTTACTTCATGTTACTCTTGAGGAGTTCTCACAAATCAAAGACTTTTTTCGTAATGAAAAATCAACCATCTTTGCAAATTACACAAATATATCTACATTATTTTGCTCATCCATAAGTTTTCAAAATACTAATTCTCTAAATTGGATTATTGATAACGGAGTTGCAAATCATATAGCTATCACTATAATGATAAAGCCATTATTACTATGTTTTCCTAAGTCACCTTACCACGTGGTAAACCCACACAGAATTCACACCTATGTGGTAAAATCCATAGGTTTCTTAAGACAACCACGTGACAACGAGAAATTTACTAATTAAAATAAGTCAATAATTCATAACTTAAGACATTATATACTAATACCTATACTAATTAGAGCACCATGTTCAAATTTGTCTAAATTGTCTCATCTCATATATACACAAGAACTAATATGAGAATATGGCTATTGTGATGTGATACAATCACCAACGTGCAAGAATTTTTTAACATTTTCTAATTAATTTCAAAATTTTAATTGAGAGGTATTTATAGAAAACGCTTGAGCTATCGTCATCTTTGTTGAGGTCTCGCTGACCACCTCAATAAGGATATTATTTGTCATGGTAAGGATATTGGAAGTATTTTCTCACTAACCTCATCTCCGACTATCTCATCAACCACTTGGTGAGCACCTTGACAAATTCCGAAAACTAGCTGTTTTGTTTGAAACTATTGTCAGTATCCTTACACACAAACAACAAAAGCAAAAAAGGATGTGCTATCAAGAGAGTTTGATCAGGAGGTGGAGCCATGTTGTTGTCTTATTTACTTCTTTTTCCCCTTGGTTTCATTTAAATATTTATAAAAAATGGCCGAATTATAATGGACAATCCATAATACAACTTAAATTATCCGAATTTTATGAGACTTTAGCCTCACATGCCTTAAGGAAAAATCATCTCAATGGTTACACCTCAAAGCAAAAGGGCTTATGTCTTATTTTTCCTTTAGATGCTTAAGTTAGAAACTTTTTTTGAATGCCTAACCTTGAGGCTCGACACACCTCAAAAACACTTTTTACAACATTACATTTCTTTTTTATTCAACTAATCATTAACTACATTTATATTAATTGCTAATGTCTTGAAAATAAGAGAAATAATATAATCCTTACTTAGTTTCACTTTGGTGCAAACATTTTCAATAATTTAGAGGCATAATCATTATTGTGCATTATATAATGTGATAATTATCTCACCAAATGACATGTGAAATGTATTGGTCTTGACGTGCCATCTCTTAACAAATACTTAGATCAATACTTTATTTTCATGCTTGTATGTGGTATAGCATAACATCATAAGGTCTTACTGATATATGAAGTGTGTAATCACGTTCACCCTAATATATGATATAATTTCAATCAATTAAAATAATGTTAAAACTTTAAATTCAATTATTACATTTTAAGTTGATCATATTTACAATTTTGTTCTAAATTTTATATGTCATATCCATTTTGAAACTCTTCAATACGAACATATTCATTTGACGATTTGAAGATGATAAGTGGTTTCCATGTTGATAACCTTCTTTTACTCAATTGACATCTCAAAAGAAAGCTAAATTAACAAGTCAAAAGTATAATAAATTGTCATCTCTAAATAATGATCCATCATATTCTTTATAAAAAATTGATTCTCTATAATCTTTCTAGAAAGATCTATTGTCATCCTTGAAACATATAAAGGCCTAATTATACATCTTTTTTCTTGTTTTTATTCTCTTATACAAAAGAATTTACGTTTTGTACAATTATTCATTTCATATTTTTCATTTCTTTTTCTATGAGAAGCGATTTGAGGTTATTTATTCATATCTAAAATAACAAAATAATAAAATAATTGTTAATTGTATAAACATATCATAAATAATAAAAAAATACAAATTATCAGTAACATGGTTTAACATGGACAATAAAAACATAATAGTGAAGTTAGATAAGACTAATAAAATCTAATATTTATGTTATTAAAGTCCGATCGAACCTAACAATGAGGTTCATTAAGACCAATCAAGCCTTCAATATCTCGTAAAACCATTCAAACCTAACATCGAGGTTGAGTAACTTTTAAACTTTCAATAGTGTCTTTTTCGTTCCAACCATCCCTAACAATCTAATCACCATTTTTTAAATGAATTTTATGTAATTTAAAATGTTATGACTTATATGGGTATAATAAGTTTAGGATGGTTAAAGAATATTTTTGAAATTTTATGTAATTTTTAATTAAAAATATTTTTATTATAAGTTATAATATTATTAGAATCAATATAATAGTTAATTAATTTACATAAATAATTATTTACTATGCTTTTTTTTAGTTTTAGCATTTTTTTTAATTTATCGTATTATATGTGAAAGTCTGAGGTTCTACCAGCCGACGAACAAAAGAGTGAACAAAAACCAAAAAGGTAGGGTTTGAAATGGGGAGGAAGAAGGGAGTGGAGTTCGATGAATCACCACCGGACGATTTCGATGTGGAGAATCCGTACAAGGATCCCGTTGCGATGCTGGAGATGAGAGAGCACATCGTTAGAGAGAAGTGGATCGACATCGAGAAGGCCAAGATTATCAGAGAAAAGCTCAAATGGTGTTATCGGATTGAAGGTATTAATCATCTTCAGAATTGTCGCCATCTCGTCGAGCAATACCTCGATTCCACTCGTGGTATTGGTTGGGGCAAGGACGGTCGTCACCCTTCTCTCCATGGTTTCTCTCGCACATTTTCTTAAATCCCATTTTGATTTATTCAATCCCTAAACTGGGTTTTTACTGTTCGCTGAATTTTTCCATTGTATCAGGTCCTAAGGTTGAGGCTAATGAATCTGAATGATTCATTTTTCTACCTGCCCAGATTGATTTAATAATGATTCAAGGTACTAATTTGACTTTACTATATCAATTAATTAGTACCTCTTGTACTTGTTACGAGCATTGTGAACAATAGTGTGTTAGTGCTTATTTGGCTTCTGAGTAAATTAGAATAAGAGATGATAAGCTTCTCAATTATGGCTTGTTGCCTAATTTTGTTATAGTTAGGAATTAGCGAGCTAGGAGTTTCTTGGCTTTGTTGGTTGACTATCAAAAATGGGTTTAAAATTAAAACTTGAGGTGTAATGCTCAAATATTTCCCAGCCAAAGGAAAGATATTCCTTAGCAGACGATATAACTTAGGTGGATTTGGAGAGAGATATGAAGAACTTTAAGGTCTCATTACGGTAAAGTCAATGATATTAAATTGAATGGACTTTTTATTACCATTAATATCTGGGGTGTTTTGTTGACCAAAAAAAATTCTTTTGTTTGAATAGTGGAATAGAAAAAAAAGTTGTAGTATTTTAAAGAGAAAAATGTGTAGATTAGTCATTTGTCTTTTGTTCCTTAGATTATAAATTGTGTCATTTAGTTTCTTAGTTATAGAAAAATGGGTCTATTAAAGACAAAGTACATCAATTTATTGATTTCCGTCAAGCGATTAAATGCCAATTATAATCTAAGGGATTAAACAATACAAATGACTTAATTTAAGGGACCTATATGACACCTCAAAGAAACTTCACAATGAAGAAAAAATGGTGAAAAAAACAGTACAAATAAATAGTAAAGAAAACATTACATTCCAGTGGATTCCATGGGGTTGTGTTGGAAGTACTTTTCCCTCCTCAAGATGGAATTGATTCCTTTTTATTCTTATTAATGATCGAACCTAAGAACTCCATTCCATTACCCATTATAGCTAACCAAACATGACTTAAATTGTTTATTAGTGGTTTTCGTTTCATTTGTAGCCTTGTGTCTAAGTATTAAGGTAACAATGAAGCTTTGCCTTACCAATTCCCATAAACCTACCATTAAGTTATCACTTTCTTTAGCTCTTTTATGTTTTAATGTTATAAAGTACTGTATTAAGAAATTTGTCAATACTTGATTCCTAGATTTTTTAGGGAGTTTGAGAAAAACAAAACCAGTATTAGATCCAGTCAAGTTCCTTCACATGGTTGAGTTGCTGTAAGTTATGTGGGTTATTTTCTGCTTGCTGTGAATTGACTAATTTTTCCACTTAATCTAGATTGTCATTAATAGTTATACTGATGTATTAGGATTAAAATTTCGTTAGAAAAAAGGGAAAAACCAATTGAACATTATAAACTTGAGGAAATTTAGCAGTTTGTGTTATCAATCTAAGCATAACAATTAAAAATTTGAATTACTTATTCTTTAAGTGACAAATTTCATATGAACAATACTCATTAATGCTACACTATGTTAACATTGTATGACTCTTCAAAATGAAAATGACTAACGTTAGCATATTTGGATGCTAACATTTGGAGCCCAAGACTTTTAGTTTGGGCTTGGACATCTGTTGCAAAATGGTTGGTACATGAGACACATGACTTGTATGGTTGGTACATGAGACACATGACTTGTATGGTTGTATTGCTTCAATGACCTGCAAAAAAATAAGTATATGTGAGTTCACGTATTTTATTTTTGACATTTTTTTAAGTTTTGGATTTTGGATTTATTTTTCAATAGTTAGTGGACTTGTAGTGCTTCATCCAAAAGTTAGTGTACTTTTGTATGCTTTGGTCATAGTTAGTGGACCATTGCTATCCTTCATCCAAATTATTTTTTCTTGTGTTAGGATTGAAGATAAATCTATCAAAAAGTTGTATTTGAGTATCAATTGTGTCAAAAGCAAAGTAATAGGTTTAGCAAATTTTTTGGGTTGTGAAGTTGGAACTTGGCCTATGGAATACTTGGGCTTACTTCTTGGAGGTAATCTTAGAATAATAGAGTTTTGGTTACCAGATATTTAAATAAGATTGGTAGAATGGATGGTTTTTTTTTCAATAGAGGGGGATGGTTGACTTTGATAAATTCTTTTTTGTCTAGTCTTTCAATTTACTATTTATTAATCTTCAAAATACCCATGGGAGTTGCAAAATATTTAGAGACAATATTGAGGGACTTTTTGTGAAAAGGTGCCAATGAAGGGAGGTAGTGTTAATTGGTCAGTTGGGCGATAGTTTAGAGATTGAAGAAAAAAGGGAGGTTAGTTGTTGGTAACATTATCAAAAGAAATAAGGTTTTATTAGGGAAGTGGATTTGAAGGTTTTACTTAGAGGAAGGTTCTCTATGGTATAGGGTTATAAAAATTAGATATGGGCTGAAGGAGAATGGTTGGAATGTGAGTTGTGGTTTGCATTGAGAGCGTTGTACTCCTTGGAAATCAATTTGTAAGGACTCAGATGTATTCTTTTCCAATTTGAGATATATAATAAAAGATGGAGATAATATTCATTTTTGTGAGGATCTTTGGTTGGAAGGCGATTCTCTTTCAACAAGATACGAAAGCCTTTATAGGTTGTGTTTGGAGAAGAATACTCCCTATTAGTAGGATGCACTTATTTGAAGGTTGGATGTTTAGAAAGAACTTGAATGATTGGGAAGTAGAAATTTTTTCAAGTTTACTGTCAAAGTTGGATAGAGTCAACATAGATGTTAATAGTAATGATAGAAGGATCTTGATTGCAGATTCATTTGGATTTTTTTTCTTGTATGTCTTATTTTGAGGTTCTAGTGGATGATTCCAATAATCAACTTTTCAATCTTTATGAGTTTTTTTTCCTTATATGTCTTATTTTGAGGTTCTAGTGGATGATTCCAATAATCAACTTTTCAATCTTTTATGAGTTTTTTTTCCTTGTATGTCTTATTTTGAGGTTCTAGTGGATGATTCCAACGATCAACTTTTCAATCTTTATGAGTCTGTGTGGTCTAGCCCAATTTCAAGTAAAGTCAAATTTTTGAAGTGCTTGAAGGGTTGGGAAGGTAAACACAAATGATTGGATCTAATTAAAGCCCTCCAATTTTTGCTCTTCTCCTAATTAGTTGTGCTGTGTAAGAACAATTTGGAATATATTGATAATTTTTTTTTATATTTTTCAGTTACTTATCTTCGATCATAGTTACATGGAATATAATGGCCTATTTCAGGATCTTGTCTTTCCTTATTTCTGGAATCCTTTTACTATTATGGGAGGAGTATTAAGGTTTCAAAGGCAAGGGTGTTATATAAGTGTGGGGTGGAAGTTATCTTTTGGGTGCTTTGGATGGAGAGGAATAAGAGGAGTTTTGATGATAATGAGAATGAAAGTACCTTATTGTGGGAGAAAATCTTATTTTTTAATGTCTTCTTGTGCATCAACTTCCAAAGATTTAAAAGACTACTCTCAATTTCTCATTAGTTTTAATTGAAAAGCTTGTTTATTCTAGTTAAGTTTTGAATGGGGATTATAGTTTTATTTGGCATAGTTTGATGCCTCTTTACCTTTTTACCTTTCTAATTATTACTTAATCAATATAAAATACTGCTTCTTATTTAAAAAAAAAAACTATTCATGCAATCAATTTATTTAATCATGTTATCTTCTGATCCCTATGGGTTTACCTACACACCAGATAGCACATTGGAGCTGTTTGAATTGTACAAAAGTCAATGATAGGTTATTTTCATATACTAATAGGTAGATTGGGAAAGCTATATGAGTTGGGACGGAATGGGTTACTTCTAAATTGTAAACTCAACCATAATTGATCTTGGCACTTATGTTTCTCCTTAAAGCATAAGTGCGTAGCCTTTAGCCTAAATTTTCATGACCTTTTGCCATTAGTTTTTTTTTTCCTGAATCACACATATCAACGAGTTATTGTTTTGTAACGTCATTTATGAAATGTGAAAAATTAAGTTATTAACTAATTCTGAAAGATTTATTCGAAAACAAAAAGGAAAGGGAAAATCCACAATGTAGTTTATTTTAGTTTTATGATGTTTATTGGTATATCTTTTGAAAGCGTGTATATTTAAGGGAGCAGGGTTGTATAAGGAAATTAGGTTTGATCCTTTAGATTAAAGAAGGTGTATTTCATTAGGATTTTAATAAACTTTTAAAAAATTATAAATTTAATTTTTTTTTTCATGAAAGAACTCTTATAGATTTTGCTAAAATCTTGTAGATTGTAATGGAATTTATTACATAGGTTTTTATAAATTTTTATCAAGTATAGTTGAATCAATAATAGAGATTGTTACAGAAAAATAATAAAAGTAAAAGTTCTTATAAATCTTTAGAATTCTTTGGAGTTGAGGGAAGATTTGAACTCATTATTCCCTCAACTTTAAGGATTTTTAAGAATTTATAAAATCTTTTATTTTTATTTTTTTATGTAACAATTTCTATTATTAATTCAACTAGTCTCTATACAAATCTATATAAGTTTATGAAATAAAATCCATCCATAAGATTTAAACAAAATCTACAAAAGTTCATAAAAATTATCAAAATCTTAATTGAATATGTCTCTTAAAAACGATGTCATTTGGTCTTCTTATTTTGGAAAAGGGACCGGTTAAGAATAAATTTAATCATGTGATTAAAATGCGATGAAAACACGAGGTTAAAGGGTAACATTGAAATTTAATATAAAATTATTGAAGGAAAAAATCAATAGTAATAATATTTTAATGAAAATCATTTAAATATATATTTTAAGTCTATAAATCAATAAAATATTAAAACAAAATAGTGACAATTAATAAATATTTTGTGAAAAAATTTCATATTAATTGTTATTATTGTTAAAGGCTCGTGTTCAAAATGAAATTTTAATAGAAAATATTAAAATTATATTTTCTCCTCTTAATTGGTTCTATTTTTCAAAGCAATGGGACTAAATGAACAATTATTAATCCAAGAGATCAAACCACACTAATAGCCTATTTTAGGGCTTATATGGCATTTTTTTTCTTTTCTATATTTAATTAATGTGGGATGCGGTCATAGAGAGAGATGCTTGTAAGGTCTTGCTGGTTTTTTAATGATAACTACTTCCATAAGGATTGATTGTAATACTTGAATGGATGTGGGTTAAATTGATAGAAAATTGGTCATCAAGAGTATGTTTTTGTAAATGGTGAATGGTGTCATTTCGAAAAGGCAACATTGCTGGGAGCTATTCTATCGATTGCATCAGCATTAACAGTCATTTACATTAGAATAATCTTGTGTTCCTTTATAGTGATGCAAGTTTAGCTACTCTTTGTTTTGAATTTGTCATGATATATGTAGGACTTTTTTTTTAACATGGCGGGACAAGTGAGAACCATCTAGGACTTTAGCAAAATCCAGCACACCATGTACAGTTTCCAACATCCCCTTTCTCATCTGCATTACTGCTGGCCAGTTCAGATTTTTCTTTTTGCACTCTACCTTACATATTAGATCAGTGCATAGATGTCTAAATTGGGAGTTTATGTTTGCTTTTTGCAGGTATTAGAAATCTTTCTATAGAGAGATGCTAACGGGGGAAGTTGCGACCAACAATGTTCAGATGCACTATTGTTTTTCATATATCCAGACTAGTCATGCATTTACTTCATTCTAATGTGTGCAAATGCAAGTTGTAGCCTTCTTTGACTGTTGTGGTAGATTTTTGTTGCTTTACCATTCTCAACCCGATAGTGATTTGCACATGGGTGAAGTAAACAATATTCAATAAAACTAAGAAAAACAATTTGTCTTTCATTTGTGCGTTCGATCTTTTAGTAATAGAATGAAGTTTTATATATGATGTCTGGTTTCTGGCTGATGAAAGAAAAAGAAACCTATGCCTTTGCCTCCTTGGCCATACGATAGTATAAAATTAGGACCAATGCTATCTATCGGAACTTGACATGTATGTTAAATGAAGTAATAGCAGATTATTGATAGCAGGTGGCAAGATCTTGAATATTAGTGGAGGTAGTATAATTGTGCCGAGTGGGCTAACAGCATGTTTAGTGTACTATATTGAATTGGTGCCTATGACTCTGCCTCTTTGGCTATACAATACAGTATAAAATTAAGAACACTGCGATGTCTGGGAACTTGACATTTTTCTTAAATGAAGTATTAGCAGACTATTGATGGAGGTAGTAAGACCCTTAATATATGCGGGGTAATAAGATTGTGCGGAGTGGTTCACAGTATGATTGGTGCGTGTATCAAATATATTAAATATAGTTATATTGAATTAAATTATATTAAATTGTATTATGAATTCTAGGTATATGTTTTAGAAATAATTTATATAATATAAAAATTGATAAATATTTTAATAAGTGAATTTATATTTAAGATATGGTGACGGTATTGTAAAAATTGCAATTATTATTATTATTATCAATACCATAATTATGTTTAATAATAATGATATTAAAGTGTAATAAATTCTAGAGATATATATAATATATATTTAATATTTAATTCGTAAATGGTTAAATTATAGTGATTTTATTTTGAATATCTTTTAGTAAAATAATATTGTTTATTTTCTTACCACACAAAAATATATGTTCATTTATGTTATAAGAAAAATAAATATTTTTAAATTTTTTTTTCTATTCTTTCTCTGTTTCTTGAGTGTTAAAAATAAAATTTTATGTACGAAGATATTATGTTATTTAATTAAATCTACTTTGCTCTTGGTAGTAATAATATAAATTATTGTGATAATATTATTATCGTTAAAACAAGATGTAATTGTTTAACCTTCAAAACAATTTCATTATAAAAACTTATTCCTATCCATATTTAATTGATTTTTTATGTTATATATTTTTTAAAATATTATTTTTAATTTTTGATGAAAGGAAAGTTAAAGACATAATTTTAGAATTAAATATTTAATGCATAATACATTTTAAACTTACACCTCCAAAAATTGTACAATTAAGAATTTTTTATATGTCTAATAAACATGTTCTAAAAGTCCCTAGCACATGTTTTTATTTTTATATGTTATCAAGTAGAAGAACTTGGAAGAGAAAAACTTAAAACATATAAAACTTTTTTTTCTTTTTAAAAAAATATAAATTTTTATTATCTAATTGAAATTTAGTACATTGGATAATCCAATCATAAAATACATATCGATTGAAGTTGATAGACATACTAAACTACGAGTGTCTTTATTGAATGTGACACTATTAGTGTTGCTATTATTCGTCTCTTTCATGGTTTCTATGTGTTTGGACTTGTTTTTGGCTCCAATTTAACATAAACATAAATAAGCAAAACAATATATCTAGATTTAGATGATAAAAATATATCAAAAATGAACCACAAATATGCATGTTAAGGACTGTACTCGGCCTCTGTATGGGTGGATCATCTTTACGGGCCAAAACCCATTATGGTATAATTGTCCTTTCCTTTCAATATAATCTCTTTCTATTTGTTTGGGATCCTTTATAGATATCATTCTTGTATTTGATCTTTCTTATTTTTCTCATACTCATTCATATTAATTTTTTTCTTTTCAAAAACTACCTAATCAACTGAATTCAAAACTAAACTAAATCATGTTTTTTTATAGGTTGGTTGTGTAAGATTAAATGAAATTTTGAATAAATATTTGCAGCGAAAAAATTAAATCACCTTCGACTATGGTTACCCTAGTCTCAAAATAAGCTCTCAAGATCTACTAGAAAATAACTTCAAATAAGTCTTATAACTTATATTGTATTTTTTATCGTGGCCTTAACCCATGAAGGCCACGTGCTTATGTAAAGTTATGATAGAGACATTTATTCAATAATCTTCTTTATCTTATTTTCTTCCATAAAGGAAATCTTATATGAATTTAAATTTAATTAGGAGATTTTATCTTTTACTATATACTTAATTATCTTCTTTAATTTATTACTAGTTAAATAGCTAAATAAGTAATTATATGTAAGAAACATCACAAATCTTTTATTTAATATATTTTGACTAATACTAAACAGTTTTAAATTTATTTTGATTTTATCCATGATAATCACTTAATTTATAAAGTTAGTATTTTTCCATTTGACGCACAACTAAAATAACAAAAGATATGATACATCATTATTTTGTCTTTATATTATCCAAAATTGATTAGTTGTATAATTTTTATAGAGATAAAAATTATCAATTCACGAATCATGACGATTATGCTCCTTGTGCAAACACTTTTTTTTATGATCAATATAATTACTCTATGAATAACTTTCAATAAGTCATTCAAGGTCCAACTTTATTATTCAAACGATACCAAAAAAGATGAAACTTAATTGCACAAAATAAAATACATAATATTTAATCTCAAAGATCATAAAGGTTTTGCCAAAAAAAAAAGCCTAAAAGAGATCAAACTTAAACACTAAATGAGCTAATAAGTTCCATATGATCCACATGACTATTATATTTTGTCAACAATCCTTTATTCATGTGATATGCAAGCATTAGCTTAGTATTTATATGCTTAATAACAAATCTTATGGTTCTTAATATGATATCTTACAACCAAAAACTTTATGTCGATACGTTTGTTGTAGGTCCTACTCTTGTTATTCTTAGAGAAAAAAACTACAATGGAACTATTACAATGAATTCTTAATAAACGTTCTATAGAATCAACAATCTGTAGCTCTGTAATAAACATAAAGCTTGTGATTTGGCTTTATAGCAAGCAACAAATTGTAGATTAGCTATCATCTACATATAACACAAGAAAAAAATGATTTTTTTCTCGCTAATCGTATGGTATATATATTGATCTACAATATTTAAAAATAAACCTACAAAGTAATCGCACTTTTGTTGGGAGGTTTGTTTTAAACCATATATTGATTTTCTTAACTTACAAACCAAGTAGTTGCCTTTACTATTACAAAAACCTTCAAGGTGATTCACATATATCTCTTCTTTAAGATTTTCATTTGAAAATGCCATTTTCATATCTATTTGGTGTAGTTTCATATAAAAATGAGCTCCTAAAGCCATTACTATCCTAAGTGCATTCTTCCTAGAAACTTGGGAGAAGGTTTCATGGTAATCGATGCCTTCATTTTGAGTGAAATCTTGAGCCATAAGCCTAGCCCTATATCATTCAATATCACCAAATGTCTTTTCTTTGGTCTTGAAAATCTATCTATACCCAACAACATGGTGACCATCTAATGGTTCAACGAGATACTAGACTTAATTATGAGTTATAGATTTCGACTCTTCCTTTATGGAATCATTATCAAAGTAAAAAATTTCCCTACTCATATCCTCCAAAAACTCTAAAAATGAAGTTGCATATTTCCTTTGTCTAATAACAGTGCCACGTAATCACTAGGAATTCCTTGTTTTCTTACCCTTGAAGATCTTCTTCATCCTACCATTTTTTTGTACCTTATGGTTCTTAAATGGTGATAGGTTCAACATCTATATACTCTTAATTAAGTAATTGTGCTCGATTCATTTGTTCAATTGGATTTTCTTGATGAATAATCACCTTGTAATCTTGCCTTATGGACAAGGGGAAAGTTATTGGAATAACTTCCCTTATTTTCTAAAGCACAAAATTTTAAAGAACTCCACTCCCACATAAATTAAGATCCTCAAGAAGTTTTTATTTTTAATCTCAACAATTTTATGAGTATATGAATGACAATAAAATCTAAAATCCTTAGAGTTTACTACATAACCAATAAAATATCCATTGATTATTTTAGGGTCCAATTTCGTTAAGTGTGGGTTATAGATCCTAACTTCAACTAGACAACCCCATATGTGTAAATGTCTTAAACTTGGTTTCCACTCATTCCAAAGCTCAAAAAGAGTCATAGGAAAATAATTTAGATGGAACCCTATTTAACACATACACATGCTTCACTCAATAAGTTACAGGATAGATTATAATTACTAATCATACTTCTTACCATGTCCATTATAGTATAATTCTTCTTTTTGTCATACCATTTTGCTTTGGTGTGTTCGGTATTGTACATTGTTCAATAATGTACTCACTTTTTAGGTTGTTGTGTATTTACTATTATTTATAGCTGAGTGATTTAAAGCAAAATTATTTCATGTGTATTTTTAAGATTTTCTAAACCAACCATATATGCCTTCATTATTGTATTCTATATGACATCATTTATAAGGCCCATTTATTCTATAAATTTAAGCTTTGCGTTCTACATTTTTCATACATTATATCTCTTACTTTCTTTGAAAGGCTTGAAAATGGGGCCTTATATTGAACAATTAGGGAAATTAGGGTTGGAAAATGCCTAATTTTCTCTATAAATAAAGAGGTTGAGAATCAAATTTGGATACGAGAAGGATTATACTACCTTCATTAAGCACCATTGTAGGGAGTCTATCTACAAAATGGCTACTCTTGTAAACAAGGGAACTACTAGGCTAATGAATACCAAGATTGTTACAAAAATATTTTCTTTGAGATAATGGGCCATGTGAGGTAATGTGAAAAGTTTCTATATGAGTGGTTCTGATTAAATTATGATTCTCCGATTCTCATAACAAAGGAGTTCGAGGAGCCCATCTTGGATCTCCTATTTGGAGAAAGTTGAGGCTTCCATTTACTCTCTTATTAAGTCAAAAGTTGAAGATGGTGACTCTTCCTTACAAGTTGTATGATCATCTTAAGTTAACCAGATAGAGGCCTATCACATTGTCCCTTTCTAACTTCGTTCATTAAATTGACCTTTGTAGACTCCATCTCTATAGAATATACCCCTCTAGGGTCTTATCAAATTCAACCCTCATAGTTTATTTTATTCACTTAGTGTTTTGTTATCTTCTATGTAAAGTCAGTTACTGATGGTCAGGACTGCATATACTCACATAGTTGGTTTTTGTATGTTGGCATATTTTACATACACCACAAGGGGTTGGTTCATTAGTACGCATGCTAGGTTAATTTTTGTATTTTTGTTTAACTTTTTTGTGAGTATTTGTCAAAAAAATACTTGGCAAAGTTTTTGAACAAAAAATGAAATTTTGTGTGTGCTTGCTAGGGGTCTCGTCACCCCCTCACCACCTTTACCGACGAGTTTGTAACGGCTATTACCTTCACCACCATGCGAAACGAGCCTCACTATCAAGGGTGTCAAGGAAGGAGGTGAAGGGTCGATGAGCTACATGGACTTCTCGAATTTTTCTATAAATATCCCCTATTTTAATTATTTAATTAATTAGAAAAATGTGAGGAAACTCTAAAAAAATTGAAAATTATGGTTTTCAAAAATAATATTATTTTGATGATTTTGGATTAATAATCTTAAGTGTGATTTCGACATTAGTGGTTTGTGAGAGTTTTTGGCAAATACTATTTATCAAGGTTTGGTTAATTAAAAGTAAATTAACACCTACAACTTAGATTTCTTTAAGGTTCTAGTGCTTGTATATTTCTACTCATATGATTTACACATGTTGATCGTTGGTGACTGATCATACCACCAAGTGGTAGGTTGGGTTTAAGAGGAGAATTGAATCAATCATAGATCACATAAGTGTAGAGGCATCTAGAGATGGAAACATAGAAGTAGTGAGGGCATGTTTTCTCATTGATAGAGGTATTAGAGATATATTTGTATTACTTTATTATATTTTATATAAATTTATCTTTTTAGAATCAATGGTACTTTTATTATTTTTTAGGTATTTTTGTTCAAAAATAAATTAATTACACGAACAAAAATAGTAGAGGTAATACATCACAAATATATTGAGAAAAGAAATGAGGAAAATTAAAAAAATATGGAAAAAAATGGGTCAAAACGAATACCAGCCCTTGCACACGCCCAACACACGTTGGAACATGCCCAGTACACGCTTGCACGTGGTCGACACATGCCCAACACACGGTCGAACGGAGTCAACACATATCCAGCCATCACACACTCGAAACACGCTGTGCTGACTTCTGCGGGAGCCAACACATGCCTGCGCCATGTCCTATGCGCGCCAACCGCCCATTTATCGAAATTTCCGCACCCTATACGCGTATCAACCTATCCAAACGCGTCCAAATTCAAATTTTAAAATATTCCCCCCCCCCCTTTTGGCCTTTTTGTCGCCTATAAAAGGACCTTCTTCCCCATGTAAAAACACACAATTTTCTGAGCTATTTATCTCTCTAGTTTTCTCTCTCTAAAAAGTTTTCATTTTTTTAGTTTTTAGTTTTTAGTTTGTAAGTTCTCTTTTTGAGAAGAATTAGCTATGTTTTTATAGATTTTTAATTTTTGATTTAATAAATAGAGATGCAAATTCGTTTAGAGATTTTCCAGCAATAGAATTAACATCAAACTGTTGTAAGGATTCTTTTAAGGTATAATTTTAATGAATTATTTACAGTTATCTTTTTATGTTTTATTCTTATATGTTATATTTAATTTTTTTGTAATTAAATTTAACATGATTGACTGTTTATAAATATGATATAATAATAACGTTGTTATGTTTGCGAAATATTAAATAGGTAAAACATCTTTATAAAATAATTTGATTTTATATTAAAAATGTTAGAGAGATATATGTTATTTTTCATTACAAACTTAAATCTAAAAATTAGATTTTAAGGTTTAATTATCTGGTCTTATTTAGAGTAGTGTTCTTTTATTTGTTAGTACAATCGTCCCGTAGTTAAAGTGAAACTCTATTTCAAAAGTTTTTTATAAGAACTATTATTCGAAAATGTATTGACAACATATTTTCAGTCATGATTTTAAAACTTGAAAGTTAGTAGTGAGATAATTAAATTCTTAAGTTTAATTTGAACATCTTAATAAATTTTAAAATGTCGAATTCTACCAAATGTGGCATTTAAATGGTTCATTTTCAATCTCTTAAAAAAAGAAATTAATTTAATTAACCAAATTAATTTGTTTAATTAACAAAGAATATACAACCCCACAAAAATTAGTATTTATAAATAAAAAAAGAATAAATAAATATCAATTTATATTTTTAATAACCTAAATAATATGACCAAGTATAATTAACTTAATTATTATATCCATAAATACTTCATTGTTATGAATGATAAAAAATTGTATTATTGTTTATTAAAACTATATCTATGTTTATTTTTTTATGTTATTATATTAGAAAAAAAAATATCGTAATAGAATATTTAAGACAAAATTTCATTTTTAAGATTTTGAATAATAAATTAAAAAATCATATTTATTCCTTATATTAACCGTGTGAATACATTTATCATTTGATATAAAAATATGTGTGTACTTGTGAGAGTTTTACAAATTATAAAATAAAAAGTATCCACAATATTGGTATTATTATATTGATCTTATGTTTATCAAGCCTTTAACGTTGTTGTCGGGAACTTGATGTTATTCTCGTCAATATATATTAGAAAATGTATTTACTAAGTATATGATTTATTAACTATAATTAACTTATTAATTTTACACTATAATAATTAAAAGTTTTACAATTTATATGTAATAAAAAATATGTTTGGACATGGTTGAAAAACTTTGATTAAAAAATAATATGATTTAAAGATATTATAACATTATTTCATGAAAAAAATAATAAAATCCATTTAATACTTATGAAAAAAATCACATATCCTTAGTTGTATCTAATTTAAACTAAAAACTACGATTTAAATTTAATTGTTTATTTCTTAAAAATTATGCTATCAATTGAATCATATCACCAAATAATTTTTTTTAATAAATCAAATTACAATTTGTATGATTTGAAAAAAAAATTACATGATAAATTTTACAATTATTGTAATAACAACCATGGTATCACTATATGCTCTTTACAATGGAAGTTTGTGCACCACATGATTGGGCAATCAATCAACGATACTTTATTTTCTACAGTCGCACGCGTACATTATCCGTACAACCACCTCTTACAAATCTGTTTTTCTCGCTTACGCTACCACAAATAAATCTATTTTTTTTTAAAAAGGGAAATTAAGTTATTTATTATTTTATTAAGTTTAAGGAAAATTAAGGGTAATTCTAACTTCAATCTATGACGAGTTATACTAACTACATCATAAATTAATAAACATAAAGACACTTCACCAAATAAATCCATTTGTTCCTCTGTTTGATTTGGAAAATGATTGTTGGGAGTTTCTAGAAGTCTATCGACATTGGGAAAAAACTTCCCTCGTTGTTCTACAAGTTTTTTTTTCCCAAACCATAGGTCTAGTTTTTCTAGCGACTAAGATAATCTTTCTTTATTTTATAAAAAAGTTAAATAAATATTATTTATTTGTAATTTTTAACATTTTAAGATCTGTTTGTGGGAAAATGGCGGCGAGAATGGGTTCCAAGTTTGGTGCCTTTCGTTACAATTTTGAAGAGAAAAGAGAGAAGTTGCTACCTACAAACAAGGGTCATTCTGAGATTAGTTTCTTCCCTGATGATGATAGGGAGGCAGTTGAATCCAGTAGGTGTTGCTCTTTTCGGAAGATTTCTGATGGGTTTGTCAGTTGGTATCATGCCTTACAAGAAATTTCATACAAAGCTTGGAAGATGGGTAAGTCCGACCCGAGGAAGATCGTGTTCTCTGCGAAGATGGGTCTAGCTCTGATGCTTATTTCGTTGCTAATTTTTCTCAAAGAGCCTTTCAAGGATCTGAGTCAACACTATGTTTGGGCTCTTCTTACTGTTGTTGTTGTATTTGAGTTCAGTATAGGTAGTCTTAATATTTTTTGCTATTATTTACTTTTTTTACTTTGTTCTTTGTCTTAATTTTGTCTTATTATCTGGTTAGTTATTAGTTTTCCCTCGATGTTGGAAAGTTTTCCTTTTCATATTTATATGGACTGTTACAAGTGATCAAGAACAGGGGATCAGCTTATGGATGGAAAAAAAAAATAATAAAATAAAATTCAACTTGGGACCCTTATGATTTTTGAAATGCATTTTTTCTTTTTTTACTGGAAAAGTAAAGGTCTAAAGAAAAATAATGAATGGAGTTTTGTAGCAGATAGTTCGTGCGATGAGAAAGATAAGTGTGGATCAAAGAGCATTCAATAGAGTGTTTTTCTACTAGAAAAGATCTTTCCTGTCTCTTGCCTGACAACCGCTACATTTCCTTTTGGTTTTCAAAATATAAAACCTTTTTATTGCAGAATATGTAGTTTTGGCAATGCACGATTTGTTTACTAATTTCCAAGATTTTTACCCTTTTTTATGCAACTAAATCTTTTGTCATTAATCATAGAAGTATGGTTCCTCTCTCTCTTTAATTTGTAGGAGCGACCCTTAGCAAAGGATTAAACCGTGGAATTGGAACATTGTCTGCCGGAGGGCTTGCCTTGGCCATGGCAGAGTTGTCCCAATTGGCTGGAGAATGGGAAGAAGCTGTCATTGTTGTTAGTATCTTCATAATAGGTCGGGTTAGCAGTCAATACTTCTTTCAGCTGAGGCAGATTATTTATTTATCTATGGCATTTCTTCTTTTGCTCACGCTAAAGAACTTTCTGTTTGTGTCTTGCTCTATTCATTATAGGATCTCTAGCAACATATGCGAAATTGTACCCGACAATGAAGCCTTACGAATATGGGTTCCGGGTTTTTCTGTTGACATATTGTTTCATTATGGTGTCTGGATATAGTTCAAGGGAGTTCCTTCATACAGCTGTGTCACGATTCTTGCTCATTGCTCTTGGTGCTGGTGTTGGTTTGGGAGTGAATATATGCATATATCCCATATGGGCTGGTGAAGACCTACACAAGTTGGTGGCAAAAAATTTCAAGGGTGTGGCAACATCTTTAGAAGGTGTTTGTATTTACTTATCTCATTGGCACTTCAAATTCCCGGAATAATGTTTTCAATTGCATATCAAATTTCAGTTTTTGGGTTTTCTTTGCTAATTTCTTTGAGTTTCTTTTAGGTTGTGTCAATAGCTACCTTCAATGTGTTGAGTATGAGAGGGTTCCTTCAAAGATTCTTACGTACCAAGCTTCTGATGACCCACTCTATAATGGCTACAGAGCAGCTGTAGAATCCACTACTCAAGAGGATGCTCTGGTATGATTAAATTAAGATTGTGATACATCTACAATTATTGTACTAGGAGATATTTATTGTTTATGTCTGTGGTTTTAGATGGGATTTGCCATATGGGAGCCACCTCATGGCTGTTACAAAATGCTCAAATATCCCTGGAAAAACTATGTGAAATTAAGTGGTGCATTGAGGCATTGTGCTTTCACGGTCATGGCATTGCATGGATGCATACTTTCAGAAATACAGGTATTTATGCTATTTTATCTCTAACCATGCAACAGAAGCGTCAATAATGGAAGAAAGGTTATGTGCTCTTACGTACTAATGAATTGACAGATTGAAATGTCAATAAAGTGACTTGTTTGAGTAGGTTTAGCACTTGAAAATGCCTTCACTACCCCTTGAAGCAACAAACATAACATATGTTGTTCTGATTTATTCCCTTCTCAAACCTAGTTAATTGACTTTTGCTTATGAAAGCAATAAAATCCCATCTCAAATGCATCTCTGATCCCATGGAAACAGTTTTCACGGATCCTACTCCAATTTTGTTTGCACCCCTTACCAAAGCTACACTCTTAGATTGCAAGTAGCAGTGTGATTGCAACCTAGTTAATTGACTTGTAAGGTTTAGTGTTTACATGCCAATTTCCGTATCCTGTTTTTTTTTCTTCATATGCTTGCTAAATTTAAAGTATAAGCATGTTGAGAATTTACTATAATCAATTCTTATAACATTTTGAGGAAATGGCTTGAAAATCCATTTAGAAAATCAAAGTTATATGGTAGAGTTGTAACCATTCTTGATCTGTGTTCTCACCTTGTTTCTTGCCTACTACCTTATGGTACCCTTGCAGCTTTGTTATATGAAGACATGATTCACCTTCAAAATAAACAAAGATTTTGGGTATCGGTACTTTTGAACAGTCCCTCTTCTCGTTTTGATACCCTTTTGAGCCATATTTTCAGCTACGACCCATCAAGTATCTTAATTTAGGTTTTGGTACACATTTTGATCAATTTTAATAGTAATTGTTACCCCTAAGCTACTCCAATTCATTGAGATTATTGTTAAATTTAGTTAAAAAGTGTACACCAACTTAAATTGGGATATTTGAGGTTTCCCAGCTAAGAATATAGGTAAAAAATGATACAAAAACAAAAACTAAGGTTGTCCAAAAGTATTAATCCCCATATTTTGATTCGAAGAATTATTTGAATCTATTTTATAGTGCCTGACAACTTGAGTAATCTTGCTAGAAAATGAATCGGGAAAAGTTGGAAGTTGTTTGTTTCACAGTAGTTTTTTTATGTTCATGAATAATGTTTCTTTTCCCATCAATCTTATCTATTTATGGAGGAACTTTTTTTATGTTCATGAATAATGTTTCTTTTCCCATCAATCTTATCTATTTATGGAGGAACTGGATAAAATTTATTACGTGTCTTTATGTCACTCTTTTTTGTTTTCTTTCTCTCCCATTGAGGAAGCTTGCTAGTCCACTTTAGTTCTCTTTATTTACAAGTAATGTAAAATTTGGTTCCTTTATTCTTTATTAGAAGATACACTTTAACCTTCTTATTTTAGGACTAAAGTATACATTTCTAGAGGAGAGTTGGAGTGTCCTATTAGAAATTAAGATGACCTAAATGTGCCTTTTCACAAAAAAATTGGACTTGTAGGGTATTTAATCCCCCCTCTTTGAGCTAAAAAGGATGTCCTTAACAATACACAAAATAATGATTCATGGTAATTTTGATTATACAAATTTGTTTTTATTTATTTATGAGTGTGTTTGTTTCTTCAGCTATGTATTCATATGTTTAATTTTTTTTCCTTATTTTTTTAAACATCAATGAGTGCCAACAATTTATTCCGAAAAAAAAGCCAGCAATTGGGCATTCTTATAGACCCAAGTGTCCTTTTCGTTTTGGATTTGAGATGTGATAGACTTGTATTCCTACTTGAAAAATGGTCCATGGGCTCATAGCATTTAATTTACTAATCTTTTTTCTGTTGCTAAGCCAAATATGGTTTATGTTTCAGAATATTTTTTTTTTCTGGGCGAACTTATTGCATACAACAGATTTAGTACCATGTTGTAAACTTGATGGATGCTTGCTGTTTCAATATATGAATCTTTCTCAGATATCCTGTACTCTTGTTTTACACACAATATTTCTATTCACCTAGAAGATGCACTTTAGGAGATAAATCAAAATTTTTCCATGAACCAAATATGTTTCATTTGATGATAATTCAATTTCTATGTATGAAGGCTCCGGCTGAACGAAGACAAGTTTTCCGTAATGAGCTTCAGAGAGTAGGATCTGAAGGCGCTAAAGTGTTGCGTGAAATAGGAAACAAAATAGCTAAGATGGAGAAACTAGGTCCAGTGGACATCCTTTATGAAGTTCATGAGGCTGCAGAAGAGTTGCAAAAGAAAGTTGATAGGAAGTCTTACCTTCTTGTCAGTTCAGAAAGCTGGGAAGTAGGAAATAGGCCAGGGGAACTGAACGAACCACAAGAATTCTTGAACATGGATGACAATGAAAATAAATACCATGAGTACAAGTCCCTTAGTGAAGCTGTGCTTGATCTCAAGTCTTTCCCAGCTGGACACAGTTGGGATGGGCAGATGATACCAACAACTGTTGGCAATGTTGACATTATAAGCTCCATACCTGCTGGCGTAAATACCAATGTCAATGGCAAGAAACCCACCCTATCTTCAGCTGTTTCCTCTGGAAACTTGTTTACAAAACAAATATCATGGCCAGCAGGTCATACATTTACTGCGGAAGCAACTCCAAAGGAGGAGGAATCTAAAACTTATGAAAATGCTAGTTCATTGTCATTAGCTACGTTTACATCCCTTCTGATTGAATTTGTTGCAAGGCTTCAAAATCTAGTTGACGCATTTGAAGAGTTAAGTGAGAAAGCTAAATTTAACGAACCTGTTGGTGAATCTATTGAGGCAGTGGAGCCTGATGGATTTTGGATCAGATTCCTCAAGTGTATTAAGCCTTAGAATTGGACACAATCCCTATGCTGTTCAAGGTAATTTTGCTAACCAAAGGCCTTGCTAGGATTCATACTAAAATTCTTATTTAGTTATTTCCCCATACAAATTGATACATGTCACGGCCTGAGAACGGAGTGATACTGAAATACTCATTTACGCTCTTAGCATTTGTTAACATAGGTACTAAGCAATCTACTTATAAATGTAGTCTTTGAGATTCTAACTTGTTAGAGAGACATGGGTGGTGCGGAGACCCGCCATTCATGCTAATCAGAGAAAGAAATGAATGACAAGGAAGTATCCTTCTGGGGAAGGAAAGGGGGGGAAAATATATTCCCTTATAAAGCAATTGATACGTATGTTTTGCGTCTTCGTATTGTTGTCATACTCTCAGAATGTGTTGAATATTTTCTTTGCCAATGATTAACTTGTATTATGAGTCGTTTAACTTGTGATCTTGTAGTTAAAGCTATCAGTCACCTCATTTTAAGTCACTGGTTCAGATGAGAATCGGGTGACACCAAAGTACGAAAGTATCGTTTGTTCTTTAAAATAAATAGATAAAAAAATAAAAAATAAAGAAAGAGTATATCATGTTACTCATGTTTAAGGATGTGATTTTGTATACTTAATATATAATAGTTTAGGAATGGAATTAATTAGGATTTACTTTAAAAATGAACAAAATCAAACTTGTTAAGCAATTTACAGGTTATTTTCTTTTTCTAATTCTCATCACATTTTCTCCTCCCCTTTTTTAATTGCCATTACGTTCTCTTTCTCTCCTTATTTTATAAAAAAAAATACTTATCCATCAACTTTTAATAAATAATAATTTATTTTTATTATAAATAAAAATAATTTATATTTATATAATAAAAAATACATAATTTTTTATAACAAATAAATTATTAAAATTCTATTATAAAATAGTTTAAAAATAATTATATATTTATTAATATGAGATAAAAATTTACTTTTTATTATTATTTTGATTTACATTATAAAATACATATATTATTTTTGATTATTTATTTTCTTTATTGTTTTGATTATTGTCTCTAATCAAACAATTTTATAATAATTTTTGACGTTATAATAATTTTTGAAGTTATAAAAAATTGAAAATCATAATGTATTATGATATTCAATCAATATAATTTTAATTATTACTAAGACAACAAATATTTATTAATAATAATTTTATTTAAGTATTAAAATATGATTAATTAAATATAATTTATATTTTTTATTATATTAATAATAAAAATAATTATAATAATATTTTTACACAAAATTTACGATATAATGTTCTATATTTGTATTGTATATTGTAAAAAGTTAGACAGAGAAACTTCACAATATTTTTTAATAATTTAATTAATTTTATGAATATTATTTTTTATATCATAATTATAATTAATATTATAATTATTTATGAATTATGAAAATACTTAGCATATCATTTTCAATATGAATAAATTTATATTTATTTTATTATAAAATAAATTAGTTTTTAAAATAAAATTTTAATATATGATATGATAAAAGAGATTCGTGTATTTAAAATTAATTATAAATTTATAAAATGTTAATATTTTATTATGATTATAATAATTATGTGTTGTAAAATAGGGTTAAAATATTTTTTTTTTATTTTTTTTAAATAAAATTGACTAAAAAAATGATATTTCAAGTTGAATGTTATATTTAGCCTATTTCTAAACTAAAACATAACTAAGTCTATTTTTAAACTATTAGATGAAAAATGTCCATTAATAATCTATAGTTTTAATTCTACTAGCATTAAGTAAATGTGTTAGATATATGTATTTTTACATATAATAAATGCCATTTACCTTATAAAAAATAAGAAATTCTTAAAATATAATATACTTTAAATGAAAATTAGAAGTTGAATAACTAAAGCAAAGAAACGAGGCTGTTGAAATCTAAAAAGATTTAGTAACTTAAACAAAATTAACGGTGATAGTTAAATGTATAGTTAAGAGTTATCTTAAGAAATATGAGATATCTATATCAAAAACTACCCATTATAGTGAACATTATCTTAAGTAAACATAATTCAAGAATATGATTTTGTTCTTACAAATATGATTCACAAATACCGAACAACTATCGAAAGTAAATATGAAATGTAATCAGAAAACACGATATAATTTTGACAAAGTTTTGTTTCAAATTTTCTAACTACCATTTCATAGAAATAAGGAAGTGTTTATCGAAAAAAATTCCACTATTCCGGGCCTCCCCAACCCTATGTTAACAAGGTAATACCATATCTGTTACAACTCGTTGTCAAGGTTGGTTAGGGGTCGACGAGCCCTTATAAATGTGATTTTTTTGTTCCAAAAATTACTGAATAATTTTTCACAAATATCCGCAAGTAAAATGATATAAATTACAATTAACATAAACTAATATACATACTATGAAAACTAATTCCGTGATATATATCAACATATTTGTATACAAATTGTATTTAATTAAGTGTGTATACACGTTACTAAACAATTAATAATCAACTTTATATAAAAGATGATAATAAATAAAATAAAATAAACAGATTTTATATTTTGCTTACGAAAACTTCAACACATACATAAAGAACTTATAATATTTACATAATAAATAAATTAAAACTTATACATAAATAACTTATAATATTTACATAATAAATAAATTAAAACTTTGATTTGGTATGCTTAAATTTTGAAGTTATTGTAAAAATATTATTAAAGAAGGGCTATTTTAACTTATGTTAACTTGATTTTAATGTTTTTAAAAAAGTGGAGGGTAGTTGTAAAAATAAAAATCCCAATTAATCAACGTGAATAAATCTCTGTCCGTAGTTGAAAAAATAACCCTAAATCCGTTAGAGAAGATCTCTTCTAATTTCTAATACTTATGAAACCTATTTTTAATTTAAAAAAATAATAAAATTTTATTAAAAATTGATAAATTTATCTATAAATTCTTCATGTATCTATAGAATTATGTATAAAAGAGGTTTGATAAGACGTATCAAACCTATTAACCATTTATAGGAAAAAATTATAAACCAGATATATTAATTACTTGCTCAATTTTTAGGTTTTTTTTTTATCTTTTTAAGTTTTATAAGTTTTTGTGAATTAAAATATTAAGTTTTACGTTGATATATAGTAAAATGGTGAAAAAAATGTTGATTTTAAGACGAACAAATGGTGGATTTTTTTTTAAAATTTATATTTCTAATAATACCCGGATAAGAAGTTATATGCAAACTGATGAATAAAGTTGAAAGGAGAAGAAAGAAAAGGAATGAGCCGATGTTCAAAGGCTTACTCAACCAAACGAGGGTTTCAGGGAGGGAGCTTTCGGTCTGATAATTTGTTTGTTAAGCATTGCCAATTTTTATTAGATTTAATTTTATATTTTCTTACGGAAAATTAGTTATCTGAAAAGTTGAGTAAAACCCTAGCTTTGAGAGGTTTTCAAAGTTTTGCCATCTTCAATGTACGGTCAAGCTAATCAAGGTACTCAGTTTGGGAGGGGATCCCAATCGCCTGTTCCATCCCCATATCAACAATGCCCACCACATCCTCCTGCCTTCCATTTTCAAGAAAAAATGAGGCCTACAGCTCCATATCCTAATGTAAATCAGCAGAATCTTCCTGATTCATCGCCTTCTCTTCATACTGGTCAGTCATGGCTATGTCCACCTCCACAAGTCCATGGAAGTACCCTAATGTCTCACACGTTTTCACAAGGTGGTCCGTATTTAGAATCTCATAAGGGTTACTATCTTCCACCACCACCCCCTTCTCTTCCCCCTCCTCCTTCGACTTCTGGTACTTCTTCTACCACTACCTCTAGATTTTCATCTGAGTCAGTTGTTGGTTATTCTTACGCATCTTCTATTTCTTTTCCTCCACAATTATTTTCTCTACCAGCTACTGTGCATTTACCGCAACTTCCCACCTTTTCTAGACCTTCTTCATCATTACCAAGCTCCTCTGCTTCAAATTTGCCCTCTCACTTTGGCTGTGATCCTACTTCCAATAAAGCTTCCATTGAAGAATCGAGATCTCTGAATCCCGCAGATGAAGAAGCTACCAAAAATGTCAGACATGACGTGTCTATACACGGATCTAAAATTTGGGAGGGTTATGGTTGTACTTCGACTGTTGACTTTTACGGGCAACCCAATCATTTAATGATTCCAGCTGGTCGTACTTCAACTTCAGATTCTGACATGGACATGGAAGGTTAGTTTAACTGTTTTCGTTTCTTTTGGTGTCTATGTTTTATTTATTCATGATAGTATTGCTTTTGTAGTACCGTTAAGGTTATTCTTGTATTCATGATGAATTGCTGGTCTCGGAACTTCTTTAAACTTTCCACATTCAATTCAAGAACCAGAATCGATGTTGGCCAACAGTTTCTATTGATCTAATCTGATTGCGTGCTGAATTATATAGAGTATTTGGCATAATTTGTTAAATAGGAATCAAGTTAACTATAATGTTCGGGAAACACGGCTAGTCTGACATATTATTCACATTTTATGAAACTCTTTATGATGAACCTTATTTTACCTGGGTATCATCTAGACATTTGGTTCATGATGTTATATGGACTGGTTTAAGACACAGACTGTCCTAAATTTTTTGGTATTTATCTGATTGTTAGTCATGCTTATTTCCCCCCTCTATTTACTATAAATTTCCACCAATTTCGAGTGTACAGTACCCACAGGCAACATCCATACCTTTTTATATCATTGGACACAAGACCCAATGCAAAAATGAAGAGATCATGTAACAAACACCTGATCTGTGCAAGGAGAGAGAGATATCACACTGTCAGTATTGATGGGAAAAGTGATAAGTAGGGAGATCTTAGGTGATTGGTTATGACCATCCTTGAAAGGAGTTTTATTCAGATATTATCATCTGCTCTATCTAAATCATGAGTTATCTTTACGTGGAACTTGTGAAAGGGACATGGATAGTAGCACCATAAATCCTCCTTGAGTATTTTCGCAGTCCTTTGGATTATCAAGATAATTTGGTTACTGTTTTCAACTAACCCTGACATAGTGATATCCCTCATTTGGTGAGCATATGTAATAATTGTCAAATTATTGAAAACCTCTGATCAAATTTGCATAGTTGTTCAGAAGAAAATTCTAATGATCAGAAGGCTGTGAATATGTTTCTAATCTTTAACCCTGACAAAGTAAGGTTTCTCTTAGGTAAAGGTCTGATGGTTTTCTCTAAATGTGGACTGTATTTATGGCATCGGGTGTACAATGTAATATGAGAGGAAAAGGAAGCTGTATCAGTTGCAGTTATGATTTAACTACTGGCTTTTTTGTTTGTCCCTGTTTTGATCTGTTTATCCTTTTAAACATGTTTATGTAATATGAAACTAGAAGAATCAATTTATCTTGTGATTAAAATGTCTATTGTGGAGTGGCATGGGTGCCACTGTAAGTGTTTTTACAATAGTTTTATCTCATTAAGTTAATGCTGGTGTTCTTCTAGTGTTGCTTTCATGTTACTTTTGAATAATATTACTGTTTAGGAGTACAAAGGCTCTAGTCGCCTGTTCTCTATTTTACTTCCAAACCAACATACCATTGATTTGTCACAACTCGCATAGTCTGAATTCTGATAGATTCATTCTAATTTTGTCTCTAATTTGTGTGTGGTATGAAGATGATATTATCCCTTCTGAAAAGGACCAGGGAGTCAATCGCATTGTTGAAGTCTTAGATCCCAGGTCAGGTTTGATACCAAATGAGATTGATGTGAAAGAGCAGCAAAGTGGACAAAAAATTTCATTGCAGTGCACCCTGGGCCAGGATATCTCATCTGAGAAGGTGTTTAGTGGGTTCTCAAATCTGCTTGAGAATAGTGAAGGTCTGACATCTGAACTAGCCTTAACTTATATGCATTTTCATGGATACTTATTTGTTCTTATTATTAGTCGTTTATTCTTTTTCTTGAACAAAATCAAAGTGGGATTACTGGATTCTATATTTTGATGATTATTCAGATTTATTGTGTAGGGCTAGTTTATAATGAATTCTTATTTACAACCAATTCACATGTTAATTACAATTGTACATACTTACTGTGATTCAGTGGATTAATGTTGATGAATCATTAGAGATCTACAATTTGAGGTTCCTGATTGTGTATATTAACAAATTTTTTATGATGAGAAGTTTAGGTTGGAAATTTTGTGCCACGTTCCACATTGTTCTCTTTGCTTTATTCTTATATATTTATTTGTTTTATGTATAAAATCATGAAAATCAAAGCCTATACATAGAGTAGAAATATAAAATAGGTAAGGAAAGAATGCAGAAGCTAGAACATTAGGAATCACAATAGTTTGAGATGAGAACAGGAAAAGGTAAATAATTTCATTCTTATTCTCCGTTATATTATAATAATAAAGAGTACATCTATATTTATATATTTACAGAGACTAAGACCTAAAACCTTAATCCTAATAGGATTAATAATTGGACTCCTGAACTTATAAGGGAGTATGATATTTAAATATGTAATATTCTAATTCATAGTGTTCCTGAAAAAATACAGTTGATAGAATTTTCAAAACCATGACATAAACTAAAACTTGTTGAATGGAAGGGGGTGCTGTCCAACAAACTTCAGCTCACCATAACAATCTAGAAGAAAAAGAAGAAGGGTTTGCTCATCTGTTGTACATGCCACTTTTCCCCCTATTCCTGCATTTCACATAGCTTGAGAAAATATACTAGAGTTCAGCCTTCTTCTTTTGAAGCTAAACTTAATAGAGATTTGGGTCTGGTCCTATAACTCTTCAGTAAGGGCATTTTTTTTTTTTTTTAAGTTAGGTTGGTTTAGTCCATTAATTTTGAGACAGGTCAATCAAGGGTAAAGTTTGGTTTCTCTCAAAAATAAAATATTCCATCTTCCAAAAAAATACCACTTCTCTTTCCTCTCTCTCCCCTCCGTTTCTCTCTTCTCCCAATTTTTATGATCTCATTCTATATGTATGCCTTATAATTATAAAGTTTATTTTCAACTTCAATTTTTAACCTTGAAGTTATTTGAATCTATAAATTATGAGAGAATAAAAATGTTTGGAATGAAGAGAAAGAGAGATACCCAAGGGGAGAAATAATTTTTATTTGGGAACGACGAAAAAGAGAGTATAGATTCTTTGGGTTTTTAATGTTATTTTTAAGAATAATATAAAAAATGTTATTTTAGAGAGAAATCCGGTTTTACCCTTTAAAAAAATATAAGTTTTAAAAAATTGGACTGAATTGATTCTATCTAAAAATTATTGTATTAAACCTACCAAATTTAAAAGAAACGAGACTAAATTGCCCTTATTAAAGAGTTATAAGAGTATTTTGACCCTAGTCCGAACATAATAGGGGATCATCCGAATTGTTGCATTTGGCTTATACACATCACTTATGATGCTGAAGTAAACATTAGTAAATGAGGATTTCCAAATTTTGTTTTGAAAATATAGTGTCACCTGGAGGATAACTTTTGAGATTTTCATATTTCATGGCACCATTTCTATTAGATCATGACATAAATGAAAATTTTTATTGGACATAAATGCATCAAGGGTGACTAGGAGTAAGGAAATCGATATTATTTCGACTAAAATTATTTCAAGCTTCTCAACACAAAATTCTGAAACCTTTGTTATGAATTCTGAGGCTTGTTTATTTTAGCCAGTGTATGGCTAATTATAGCTAGTTTATAGTTAAGAAAAATTGAAGAACTAGCAGTAGATAAAGAAAGACATACTACTAACTTAGTGATTAATATATTGCCCCCTAGAGCTGCGCGGGGGGAAAGAAATATTGGCAGTCCACCTGGGTTCCTAGTGAATAATTAAAAGTTGGTATAGCTATATGAAAATTTTCTATGGTGCATTCTGAATTAGAAATGGTTTAATGACATAATGTACTGACAAAATCAGTGTTTTTCTAGTCTTGCAATATTGTGTGAATTTTTATTTATTTTATTTTTTCTTGAGAGAAAGAGCACAGGTTTGAGATAAGGCTAGCTAGTCTGCGCGCTTGGTTTCCAAATCATGTATCTTATTGAAAATTGGTCCCAAATTAAATTTAATAAAATCTTAAATGTTCAGTCCTAGTGGTTTATTTTTTGTGTCCATCAATGAATCTGTTAATATACATCAAGTCACTCACACCCGAGTCACTTTTTGATTTAGAGCTATATGGTAAATATATATTTAATAAGAAACTTTATATTATATTAATAAAAGTGAAACATACAAAGATGTAAAGTGAATCATTAATCCACTTCCAACCCCCAAAAAACCAAAAACTAACTACAAGACAAAAGTCTTACAAAAACCTTCTAACTAAGAAATACAAGCTTTTCAATTAAAACTTATAAGAAATTGAGAATAATCGTTTAATTCTTTAGAGCCTGAAGCCTAAGAAGAAGCGAAAAACAAAACTTTCTCCCATAACACCATCAGGTCGTTCTCACAATCATAAAAAATTCTTCTATTCTTTTTCATCCCCAAAACTCAAAGGATTACTCTCATCTCACGCACCTTTCTTTTCAAAGTTATATTACTATTCCCACATATGTAGAGAGTTTTTAGAAAGAGTGACTGATAAGATCTTGGGAGGTTCCAATAAAAACCCATATTACGTTTTAACTTGGACAAAAAAAAAGAGCAACCGGACAATGCAAGAATAAATGATCTATATCTTCAAATTATTCTTGCATAGCACATAACAATTAGGAAAAAGATAAGATTTTGAAGACTTCAATTGAATCCGGTTGTTTGTATTCAACTTTCCAAGAGTAATTAACCACTTTAAAATTTTTACTTTTAAAAGACTTGGGCCTACCCACACAGAAGTGAAATGATAAAAAACTTGATCCATAGACAAGAACTTCAAAATAAGTTTTACATGAAAACATCCAGAAGAATCATTAATCCAAATCCTTCTATTACAAGTGTATGCTCTTATCTTGACTCCTTTTACTTCTAACAACATGCTCGAGAAAAGTACAACTTCTCAATTATTGAAGTTTCTCTTAAACATGAAGTTCCAACCTTCGATTGAATGTATCCTATTGATAGACTTATTTTGCTCCAAACATAAACTATATAACCTTGAGAATCTTATTGAAAAAGAATCACTTGCCATCCAAAGATCCTCCCGAATATGAATTTTATTGCCATCTCCCACCTTATATCTCATATTAGAAACAAACGAAGATGAGTTTTTAATAATTGTCATTCCAGGACTACAATGAACTTGGTGAGAATCTTGAACTGCATCCCACCCATTCTTATCTAATCTATATCTATTTTTAATTACCCTATGCCAAAGAGAATTTACCTCAAAGGAGATCCTCTAAAGCCACTTCTCTAATAAAGCCTTATTTCTTTTAATAATGTTATCAATGTCTAACCTTTATTTTTTCTTTTCAATCTTTGAACGGTCGCCCAATTGATTAGATGACTTTTTTTTCCCTTTACTAACAACTTCCCTCAAAAAGTATCTCAACACTTTTCTAATCTTTTGACTACTCTCATAGTTATTATAAAATTGACAAGTAGTAATTAGGAAGACTTGACAAAACTTAATTTATTAATGTTGATCGTCCTTCTCTAGAGAAAAAAAAGCTCTCATCCATTTCGTCAATCTTTTTTCAAATCTTTCAATAGTTAGTGATCAAAACTCTATCACTCCTTCGATTGCCTCCTAAAAGTAAACCCACATGTTTCAACAGCCAATTCCCAACTTCACACCCCAACGAATTAGCTAAAACAAACACTTTATTTTCGTCACAATTAATACCTAATAAGCAACTTTTGGACAAGTTAATCTTCAACCCTGACACAACACTAAAAAGTTGAATTCTATTAACCAAGTTTTCGAATTTATCCTCACTCTCTAAAGAAAAGAAAATAGTATTGTTTGCAAATTGAAGATGAGAAACTTCAACACGATCTGTCCAACACAAAGGTCATCTATCAGATTAAACCTCTTAGCATGTTCCATCAATCGACTCAACCCATCAACTACCAAAACGAAAAGAAAAGGAGAAAGTGGGTCTCCTTGCCTTAAACCTCTTGACGCCTTAAAGTGTCCTCTTGGTCTTCCATTAATAATTAAATTCATGGAGTTCGAATAACTTTTGATCCAAAATCTCCTTTTTTTCCCAAACCTTTTCTCTTGCAATACAAAATCCAAGAAAGTCCAATCAATATAGTCATAGGTTTTTTTAAAATCAATCTTGAAAATCAAAGCTTCAATATTATTCCTCCTATGCTCCTCATCAACTTCATCGGCTATCAAAATTGCGTCTAAAATTTGTCTACCTTTAACAAAAGTAGCAACAGATGTGGTGGACTCTAGAACCTCTTTTAGCCTTAGAAACAAAACCTTGGAAATGATCTTGTTTCTAAAATCATATTCTCAAAGCTTTATCTTTCTTTGGTATTAAACGAATATAGGTAGCATTAGTTTTTTTGTTAACTATGTCATTATTAAAGAAATCCAAAAAACCTCTAGTAGTTCATCTTTAACCAACTTCCTACATGTGTGAAAAAAAAGAAAAATTAAACCCATCTAGACCAGGAGTCTTGTCTTTCGAGAATCAAAAATTGCTTTTGTAATTTCCTCTTCTTCAAAAGGTCTTTCTAGCCAATGAGCCATTTCATTTGAAATACACCCCAATCTAACTCTGTAATTCTCTATTTCGACTCATTAGAGTCAGAATAAATCTTCTTGAAAAAACTCACAATTTCCTCTTCTAATTGAAGATCATCCTACACTACACTTTCATCTTTTTTCTCAAGTTTTTCAATCAAGTTTATATTCTTTCTTTTGTTGGCAACAACATGAAAAAATTTGTGTTCACATCAACCTACGTAATCTAAGTAGCTTTCGACTTTTGTTTCCAAGAGATTTCTTCATCTACAATTAAGTTGGAATTTAGACTAGAAAGCTCTGCTTAATCATTGAAATTTCCATCCATTTGACACTTAGTAAAAAAGAAATCCTTTCCTTCAAAGATTTTCTTCTATCTTTCAATTTTTCATATTCTTCCTTGTTTTATCTTTTAAGCTTTTCTTTCAAAAAGTCTTAACTTTTTCATGAACTTGTAACTATTCCTTCCCTAAACAGGCGTTTCTCACCACCATTGTTGCACTTTATCAAAGAAATCTTTGTGATCGAGCCAAACATTTTCAAACTTAAAAGGAACAGGATCCCACTGCTTGGTCTTATTGCTCAAAAGTATTGGGCAATGATCAGAGATAACCCTTTGACAAATCTCTCGTCTAATATTAGACCCAACCAAAATTTCCCACACATGTAAGAATAAAAATCTATCAAGCTTACAACAAATAAGATTGGATTTAAAATTGGACCAAGTAAAAGTACCCAACTGAACAAATTTTTTTAGCCCTAGCTCCCTTGTGAAAGAATTAAAGTTCTTTATACTCTTAGTTTCTCTCCCACCATTTGATTTTTTTCGAGCATTTGTAAATTTGTTTCTACATACACTTCTATTATATTTTGCATGCAAGTATTTTTATATATAGCTTAGCAATCTAATGGATGTAACATATTATAAATATATGTATCTTTATATGTAACTTGTTATATCCATCGTAATTCTTGCGATCAATTGAATGTAACATGTTATATTCATTTATATATTTGTATGTAATGTGTTACAACTATCGTAGTTCTAACGACCCACCAAATATAATTTGTTACATCTACATGTATCTTTATGTAATTTAATACATCTACCGTAGTTTTGTCGATAACATGTTTTATCAACATGTATATTGTTGATTTTTTTGACGGAATTTGAATATATTAAAGTCACTCTCACACACCAATTGATAAATATTGGTGCCAGAGCAACCTTACTTCCAAAAGAAAAATAAGCTTGCATACAGCCACATAATACTTTTTTGACCTTAATATACCTTGAAAAATGACTAATTTGCAACCCAAGTAATAACTTGTAATGAATCCAGTGGCATATACCGACAGAAAAAAGCAATAGGATTGGAAGTGGAAGACGATTTTTTTTCGTTCTTTTTTTTTTCAAAAAAAAAAATGTTGAGGACTAATATTCTACCACAAAAGTGAGAACCAAAATGTATGAAAAATACAAGTTTTATAGGACTTAATGGACCTCCCTTTTGTCTGCTGGCCAAGTACTCAGGAATCCTGCTATATTATTTTCGAGAAGTATTTTCTATTTTATTTGTTCATAGTTCGTTTTTTTAGGGATCAAATTGTTCATGGACCTTGGTTTTTGGTTCCAGTAACTTTTGCAATGCTCAGTGATTTGGAATTTTTTTTAACCGAAGTACTGGGCCATATCTCATATCTGATCATGTTCTGCTAGTATTTGCAGAATCGAATCGAAAAATTCATAGCCCAGTCATGTATTCAGTTGAAGCTGTTGCATACCCTGTGTCCCACCACCTGGAGAAAAATAATGAATATCTAACTGATGATTTAAGTCGACAGAGTGCTTCTGCAGCTGCTGATGCCTTTAACATGAAACCTTCTGTTCAAGTTAATAAGAGTGGCAGCCCAATCATGCTTCTTCAAGACTATGCTTCTGATGATAGCTCAGAAAATGAAGTTAAATCTTTCCATGGAGATGTTAATTCTCTAAGAATTTCAGCACCAGTATTAAAATCCCTTGAAGACACCGAGAGTCATTTGGAGACACAATCAAAATCCTGTAAGGAGCATGGGATAGGTGAGGATGGCATGAGGCTTGGGCAATCTAAATCTAGCGATTCCACCAAGGCTGCTGAAATTTTCTCAGATTCGCAAAGTAAGGCTAAATATACTGGTATGTCATCTGCTGTAAGTGGGGCAACTGATAAATGTTTTGATCATAAAAATGGAAGCCTAGTATCCAATAAAGGTGTTTTTTCCCATGTGTCTTTGCACAAAGAAAACGCACAAGATGGTGATAATGCTTATGTAATATCTAAAATAAGTGAATCTCAAAAGGGAGATGGGGAGAAAAAGGAAAAAATTGAGCCAGGTCAACCTCAACTGGATGAGTTTGGGAGATTGGTCAGAGAAGGCTCCAGTGACAGTGACAGTGACTCACGGCATATTAGGAGGCAACATCATAAAAGCAGAAGGCGAAGTCGCAGTCAGTCCCCTCTAGACAAGAGGAGGAAAAGGAGATCATGGAGTAAAAGAGAAAAACGAAGCCAATCACGCAGGTATCTTCTGGATTGTATTTTTATGTTCTCTTTGGTGGCACAGTTTCTTGCTCTTGACTTGTTATCTTGGCTCTAGGCTGTTGAATTGAACCCTTTCTTTTACTAGATTAGATTTTTTTTTTTGGGCAAAGTACCAATTTGGAATGTGACCCTTTCTGAGTCGATGAGTTACCCATATATTTTAATTTGACCAATGTAGTATACACTACTTTTTTATTCATTAGTTTCTTATGTTTTAATTTGAAAAGTTGTCTTAGTTTTTTTCCTTTCTAATTTGACCAATCAAGTAATTTTTCAGGAAACATGACTAAAATGGAAATAATGAAAAACATGCATTGCAGACCCCATCGAGAATTCACTGAAATGACAATTATTGGTCAAACTTTAATTCAGTTGAGTCAGAAAAAATTGAGTGCCAAATTGGTACTCAGTTCTTTTTCTTTTACTTGATTGGACTCCTTGATTTATGCTTATATCATTACTTTTTACACGATCTTTTTAATGACATTTATTGTTTTCCAGCTTGTCTCCTAGGAATCGTAGAAGCAGGAGTAGGTCTCCTGTTCATAGACATGCTGGTGAATTGGGTGGGGGGAACTTGAGACGCGACAGGGGTCACATGCCTGAGTGTTTTGACTTTCTCCGAGGAAGGTGTTACCGTGGACAATCCTGTCGATATATGCACCATAAAGTTGAAGTGAGTGGCAATTCAAGACACCATAGGAGCAAACAGAAGCAACTGGAAGTTTCAAATACCTCCAAGAATTCTGAGATGAAAGAAGAGAACAAGAATGTTGTCAATGTTTCTGAACACATGTCTGCGGAACCCAAAAGGCAACAGACACAGTCCAGTCATAGTATACTTTTTGCTACAGAAGATGGGAAGACTGATATGAAAACTGAGGATACCATCAGGGGCCATCTACAAGCTATTGTTTCGGATGACAGCTATCATTTGGTTGATTCTGATAAAACTGTTCCAGATACTCCTGTTGAGTTTGTTGCTGTTGTGCCAGATAAACATATACTTCAAGAAAATTCGGCAGAATCAACTGATGTTGATTATAAAAGTTTTCAAGATGGGGTGAAACCTCTCCAGCTACCTTCAAATAGTGGTGCTGATATTCTGAAATCATTTTCTCTTACTTCTCAAGATGCTCTTCTTTCCGTGAAAAGCTTTGTACTTAATGATTTTCAAGGCAATGTTTCTGATGTTCATGTTGAGCTGGACAAGACTTTATCTGATTCATCACAAGATCAAGCATCTTTAGCTTCTTTAAAGGAGCCCTCTCATAGCGAGCCTTCTCGAAAATCAGTTTTATTATCTGAACCATTGTCTATAGGTGGTTCTTTAGGTCTTACATCTTTATCTGAACCCTTCTCAGTGCAATTTCTTGCTTCTAAAGGGTTACATGCTCCTAGTTATTCTTCTAGAGATACTCATCCTTTGCAGCTGCCCCTTCCTCCTCCTCCCCCTCCTCTACCACCTCCTCCTCCACCACCCCCTCCTCCACTCCCTTCTCTTCTACTTGCACAATGTGTCAATGCTGCCCAAATGCCACACTTTTATGGGGGTTTTAGCCCAATGCCTCAGATTGCACCCTATCCACTTCAACCAGCTCATGGGAATGTAAATACTTATCATGCTCACTTGAATGACCAACACATGAAGTTCTCTTTGCCACCAAATACTTTGTGGACCTCTTTGCCACAGCCTCCTCAACCAATCTCTGCTTCATCTTTAAGCACAGTAATGACTACACCTAGTGTTTCTTCCCAGCCCCAACACAATGCTTTTGCACCAAGGAATGATTCAAGTGATCGGAATCCGGTGAGGCCTTACCCTGCTGAATTTCCCTCACACTCTCATGCTCTCGAGTTGTCGCACCGGCCCTACCCTTCAATGCTGGAACTTCATCCACCTAGCTCTTATATTAAAGATTTCAAACCTACCAACCAACCAAAGCAACCATTTAGCAGCCTTACTCTACCAAGGGAAGATTGCTTCTCACGTCCTAGTGTCCAGAATCTAAATACTTCAAGCTCTTTAGGCCATGACAGCTCTCACCTGCAACCTTTGTCTTCTTCAAATGAATTTTCTTCGAACAGAACACTGCCCTTTTCTGGGGACCTACCCCCTTGTGAATCTTCAAGGTTTCATCCTTATGCACACAACCAACAGTCTTTCTTTGGCTCACAATATTCTAAAGCTGATGGTATTTTGGGTGTGCCTGTAAAATCTGATCCCATCTCTCAACCTGCACTAGATCTTCTGGACAGGAATAAGTTATCTAGCTGTCCTGATTTTGGGGGATCAAGCATTTCCACAAATTACAATCCTTATGCTTCAACCTTTGAACAACCCCTTGGCTCCAAGTTCAGCTTTACTGCTTTCAGTCAAGATAAGGTTGCATCATATGGTAATAAATATGACACTACTTTCAATTTAAACAATGTTGTGGTCAATGAGCAACGTGTTGGTTGCATTGTATCAAGACAGACAACTTCCTCACCAGATTCTGCAAGAGCTGTTGGGCAGAGTTTGCCTAGGGCTGGCAGTGATCAGTATGATCCACTTCTCGACAGCATTGAGCCATCCTCAAGTTCAAAGAAGAAAAATGATCACAATTTAAAGGAGGTGGCTTCTAATGATTCTGATTTTATGGTAAGGCTTAGCAGTTTGCACAAACCATTGGATTTTGATGAGAACAGACATGAAGATGCTGAGGCTGTTGCTTCTGCAGCGTCCGTGGATAATGATGAATATGGTGAGACAGCAGATGCAGAACTGCATTCTCTTGAGAGGAGCTTGAGTAGTCCTGCTGGTGTAGCTTCTGCAGCAAAAACTGAAGTTGATCAGAGCAAGCCCACGGGGAAGACTAAGAAGAAAAAGGATTCTCGATCAACGAAGCTCTTCAAGGTTGCCATTGCAAATTTTGTGAAAGAGGTTCTTAAGCCGTCATGGAGACAGGGTAATATGAGCAAAGAGGCCTTTAAGACTATTGTCAAGAAGACTGTTGATAAGGTGTCCGGAGCTATGAAGAGCCACCGGATACCAAAGTCTCAAGAAAAGATAAATCAATATATTAGTTCGTCGCAGCGGAAATTGACAAAACTTGTCATGGTATGTTCTTTGTCTCTGGTTCAGTTGCTGTGTTTCAGTAGGATTAACATTGCATTTATCATGTATTGCGTAGTTTGAAGTTTCTAAACATATTGCATGGTTAAATGGATGACTTGTCAAAGATAATGGACAAAAGGGGTTCATGTGAACGTGTTTAGATGCTGAGTATTTTTATTGTGTCATTGCATGGTACATATGATTGTTGATGGACGGGTTATGTTAAACAGAGTTTTCAGCAACTTCTTGACTGGAAAATCTGGTAAAGCAATGAAAACCTCCTTTCAGCAAAGTGAAATATAATTAAGAAAATCATACTTATGGAGCGCTCATTTATAATTATGGAATGCCCATCCCATACTAGAAAATTATGATTGCAGTTTTTTGTTTTATATTATTTTTTTCTCTGAAGTGAATGAATCTATTTTTTTAAAACTAGTAGGTCCTCTGGAGGTAGCATTTAAATTGTTGCCTTTAGTTCAAAACTTTTGGGTTTTAGATTGCTGTTGTAACTTATTAGGTTTTTAAGGCGAGTACAATGGTTGATTCACATGTTACTCTATATGTATACCTTTTTGTACTTATTGTTCTTTTCCAGCTTTTCATTTGCTATCTAAATGTTTTCCAGGGCTATGTTGATAAGTATGTGAAGGCGTAATAAGAACTCCTGGCAATCTTAAGACAGGATGACTGGGTAATTATTGTGTTCCCATCTTATTGAGAAGTTAGGGACTTAAGTGTCATCGACAAAAGAAAAGGAGCAATATTGCCAAAGAAAAGAGCATATACTTCTATGAGTGGGCGGCTTGCTCTTCAAACTATTGCCCTGTACAGGAGGATAGTAGACTATGGTTGGGCCACCATGTGATTGATGGAGCTTTTCAAGTGGTTTATTATATTTTAAGAGCTTTAGAATAAATGGAGATATTTCACTGTGTTTTTGTCTCTGCCACTTGAAGGATAGCTAGGCTATGGGAAATTGGATTAGAATAGAGGCTATATTGCTTCTAACCTGAGCAGGCATACGCTGTTTCTTAGAAACGTGTATGTATTGTTTTTGTTGAAATGTTTGTTGTGTAAATTGCTTCGTTATTAATGGTAAAAAATGAACTGTTTGATGATTGTCCACAAAATCGTTACTCAGGGATGTTTGCCTTCCATTCATTATGTAGAAATCCTTGAACGCTCTCAAATAGTTACATTTAGTATTTTAGGGAAACTACCAATTTCGTGCATGTGTTTTGGGAAAATGAATTCAATGTGCGTGCAATACTAAACGATAGTAATCGACTTTATATAAAAGATGATAAGATACTAAATAAACATACAAATTTTGCGTTTTACACATGCGAATGCCAATATGAAAATAATGACTTATAGTTTCTTCCTTTGGTTTTTTGTGACAAAACATTGCAAAATTATACAAACAAAACATCAAACATAATATATTTATGCAAGATGACCTAAATAAATTCATTCCCTTTACAACAAAGATAGGATAAACACATTGAACTCAAGGGTATTTGTTTTGTTATATTTCATCAATCTTCATAAATTAACACATTCATCCAGAAACACTACTCCATCGTGCATGTTTGATCTCATAGCTTCAATTGAACTCTTCATTCTCTACCTATAATTGTATCATATACATCTTAAACAACACATAACCATGAGTACATGTTTGATCTCATAGCTCCAATTGAATTTTTTATTCTATACCTACAATTGTATCATATACATATGAAATAACACATAACCATGAGTGCATCATGTAGAACTACATGTAGTCTAACCAAATAGTAATCGCTCCCATTCTGACACAAAAAGGTTAAACATAAAAAGAACAGATCAAAGCATACAGTAACCCAAAATACATTCAACATACACAGTTGAAAACAACATAAAACAACACTAAAATAGACAAACATATATACTTTTCATTAATATAATTTGTTTTTTTATGAAAAAAGAGTACATAACTCAAATAAGCACATCGAAAGCAGAAAATTAAAAAAATTAAGAATCACTTCCATTATCATCATCCTCTAAGGACGCTCGACTAGTCTCGAAGAACTCCCTATACGTAGTTTGACAACGATGAAACCAAGAGGAGGTTGGAGAAGAGATAAAAGTGTATGGACAATGACTAAATCATATTGAAAAGGGTTGAATGAGTCTTTAATATCCCTTTTTGGGACTATAATGGTCATTTTTATAAGAAAGTACAAACTCATTGTTTTATAATAATAACAATATATAAGATATATTTTCTAATCATAGGTAAGTTGAAGAGAATAATTGGAATTAATTTTTCAATTCTCTTTCCTACTCGTGTTGAGCAATTAAGATAATATACAATTATCAAATTGTGAGATTTTTCCTCTTACAACAAATTGACCATAGCCATTGAATAGAAAGCTTCAAAGTTCCTTTTCCTCATGCTGTTCACACACTTAATTACTTTGGAAGACCTATGGAGAAACCGTTTGAAAATAAATTTGAAAATGGTTCTACAACTTCAAGTTTTAAAGGTATGTTATTCCAAATATTTTATTTTGTATATATTAAACAAAAAAAATGTTTTTGAATGTTATTTCGTTGCATTTTCTAAATAAATTTTGAGTCCCTTGGCTTAAGTTTCTATTTTTCAAAACAAGAATTTCCAACAATATGGACATCACCAAGAAGTCAACGAGGCAACTTAAAAGTTTTCAAGAGGTTGTAATTCTTTATAAATAATGTAAGTCTGTTTGTATTCTATGTCTTTGTGTTGGTTTTTTGTGTACAAAACACAATGTCTGTTTATTTTACTTAGTGTATTTGTCTTCCTTTGTATAAATTTGGTTACTAGGGATCATTAATACACACACATATAGTTATGTACACTTTATATACGAGTATGTTTACACACACCACGAGGTTGGTTTTCGTAGTGTGGTCGCTCGCCGACATTGTAACTTGTGTTTTTGGTTCATTTTGAGTGCAAATATTTAAAGAATTTACTCAAAAAAAATTAGAATGAAAAAATGTGAATTTTTTTCACCTCACCAACAAGCTCGCCACCACCTTTGGCAAGGTAGTTGGCGAGGTGGGCATCCGAGTTCTATAAATATCCCCTCATTTTATCTTGTTTCTTATCCATTGTTTTATCTTGTTTCTTATACACTACATTGAATAGTGTTGCTTGTGGAGGATAGCTGGGTTCGCGTGTTGAACCAAGTAGTTACGAAAGTAGGAAGTAAGAGAAGTAGTAGACAGTTCAGACAGAGATCTCAACTGATAAAGGTAATAGTGGTTTTATTGTCTATCATAGGTGTAACTTGTTTATTGTTTAATGAATTATTTGCTACTAGGTGGTTGCCTTAAGAAACACGGGGAGGTTACCACATAGATAAGGTCTCTATATGGGTTTACCTCATTATATTGCTTATTATGCATGATCAGTTGTTGAAAGTATAATTTGATTTTTATATGTGTATGTTTCCATATACTAAATCATAAACTCTGATTAGAAAACATTTGTTGTTTACTTGTTTTTTGTTTTGATATACAACATTTGCTATTATAGGTTGTCTACTTTTTTGATATTATATTATTTGTGCTTCTACTGTATAGACTATGTAAGTATTTACTATTCTTTTTCTTGTAGGTTAGGGTTGAGTCCTTTAGGAGTCTGTATCTCCTTACCTTAATTGTGCATTGGGTTATGGATTCTTTCATTTGGTATCAGAGTTGATACACCCTTTTGGGCTTAACTACTTCGATGTTGATTTTGTCAACTCACTTTCAAGAGAAGAAAGTAATGTTGATAGATTTCCACACTTCAATGGGTTAAACTATGCCTATTGGAAACTCATGAAGGTACTTCAACTGTAAAAAGATCTAAAATTCTAAAGTTAAACTGAGATGTTGAACTCTGTATCATACAAGGGGATGAAAACTTTGACAAATTCTATACTCGCTTTTCCAACATTGTTAACTATTCCTACAACTTAGGTAGACCTATTAGCGAGGAAAAGAAGATTGAGAAAATCATCGCTAGCCTACCCTATTATTTTCATGCCAAAGTTACCATGCTTGAGTTTATATACAAGCCTGATTAACTTATTGTTAATGAGTTAGTTGATGACATATAAGTCTTTGAATTTCATATCTATTGCCCAAACAAGATCAAAATGTTGCTGAGAAGGGAAAGAGCTTGGCTCCCAAGACCACCAAGCAAAGTGTTCCAAGTACTGATACAATTTTCACTTCTATTAATTGTGAATCTAATCTTGATGAGGAAGAGATATCATTACTTGCTAAGAAATTCACAAGATTTTTTAGAAAAAAGAAACCATCATTTTGGGGTATTAGACAGGATAGTTAGAGCTCTAAAGGTTTAAAATATGTAAAAGTTTATGATGATTTAGATGATGAATCCTAAAAACCAAAAAAATGGAACTTGAACAACATTAGATGATTCAAGTGTGGGAATCCTGGTCACATTATGGCCAAGTGTTTTCAAAAACAAAATTGCATGAATAAGCGTGATATGAAAGTTGAGGTTATTATTTCATATAGTATTAGAAGTGATGATAAGGATGACACTAATTTTATGGCCTTCGTTACTTTTAGTAATGTTGTTGATCCTCCAATTACTGCCTCAGATGTTGAGGAGGTAACTACTAAAGATGTTGAAGATAAAGATGAGCAAGACGAATACTCAATTCCTACAATGCTATACTGTTGGAGCATATTGAGTCTAAAAAGGATAAGAAAAAGGCTATGTTGAGCCTTGATGAAAAGGAAGGTGAGATTTATGCATTGAAAAAGACTTTAGAGGAAAAGAAGTCCTTCATTGACTCTCACCAACATGATCTCAAAAGTAAGTCTGAGGTCATTCAAAAGAGATACAATGATTTTCTTGAAAAGTTTAATGCAAATCATGAGAATTTAAATAAGCTTGTGGAACAGTTAAAAGTTCCTACTTTTGCTAAAACAACTCAATCTCTTGTCAATCCCATACCTACATCTAATGAGAAGAATGAAGTTAAACAATTATAAGAGGAGATAATTGTTCTTGAGAACTCAAAGGATTATTTGATTAACTCTTTTACAGAAAATGATGTTGAGATTGAACAACTATATAAGAGAGTCATGATTCTTAATAATTTGACTTCTTATCTTGAATCCTTCCTCAAGGAAAAAGAAGACTTGATTACTTCTCTAAAAGAAAAGCTCAACATGTGGGAGAAAGAATTGGCACATTCCATAGTTGCTATAGAACATAATGACAATAGGCTCAAATTTTTTAAATGAAATGATTAGTAATGTCAAGATTTATGGTTACAAGTATGGCATTGGTTATAGTGAACGGATTTCAACTTCTATATTGGGTTCTACCAAGTTTTTCAAATCTTCCAATTAACAACCTAAATTTGTTGCATGGTCTTAGCAAGATTCCTCTACCAAGGTGAACTTTTCACCTAAGGGTAGCACTTCTCGTTGTTCCAGTAGTGGTCGAATGCCTTTATCTATTGTCATTCCCACTTTTCACAACCATGACTTGGGCATTTTAGACCATATTGTAGGAAATTGGATTCTCATCCTCGAGTGAAATTCAATGCGAGCTCTCCCTTTTCTTTTCCTCCACGTACTACTCCTTGTAGTCAGGGACCCCATTTTTCCAACTCTACTATTTGTACTTGCTATCGTTGTGGCATTATTGTCCATATTTTTGGGTAGTGTCCTAGATTTTTGAGGAGTACATCTCAAAGTTCTTTACTTCGGTCTTCCTCATCTCTTTTGATTATATGTAGCTATTGTAGCTTATATGAGCATGTTCAAGTAGAATGCATTATGCACCTAAGGCACAATGTGGAAAGAAATAAATCTACCTCAAAATGTACACCTTGCCCAATTTATATGGATGACTTGTCCAAATTTTCTAGAAATTATAAACAAAACAAACCATGAGTCCCATATACTCCTCATGCTTATATGAATTAGAGACTAATCCCTAGCACAGTTTTCCCTTACAAATTCTTTAAATGGAGGGATACTTTTATCACTATTTTTGGGTGATTTGTTGGAGGTGAGTTATTTATTTGCTTCCTCTTTTTAATTGTAGTTCTTTTGTATGTTTCTTGCATGTTTCCTACTTTCCTTTTCTTGCATATCTTTCTCTTTCTCTTTATTTCTTTGTCTCTCATAGGATATTAATTGTTTTACTTGTTATACATGACTATTCAACTTGTTACTAGTTTTCTACCTTGTTTACTACTTACTTCTTCTTCTGTGGATGTTTGCGTGAGCATCACTTAACATGTTTTTATCATCTAGTGTCATAATAGTAAGATTTTTTTTCTATTATCTTATCATTTATATGCCATATTATATAGTATGCATCTCATTTATTTTACTAGGTTCTACATTCCTACACCTAATATATTATGTGATGATTCTTTATTGGTCTTTTTTTGGTTTCTTTTCACCTTTTGCTTGCTCTTCCTTTTTGCTATGTTTTAGTTGTGTCTTTGAAGTTAACTATGGTATCTTAACAAGCATGTATTCATGTTTGTTTCTCTTTTTTGTGCCTATTATGGTCTATCATATACATCTGTTTGTCACATAAATTTTATACATTTCTTTAGGATCTTTAACTTACATTATTGTAACTTAACATGTGTGTTGTGTTTTTCACTGGTGTATTGGTTGTTGACCCTGTCTTAGCATGTCTCTTAATTTTGTGTTTAGATCTCTTGCCTTTCTCATATGCTTAGTGTTTCTAGTTGCATCCCTTATCTCTTCCTTTTCTTAGGGATGTTGTTTGTGCTATTCATTAGTTAGTTAGTTTCTTCTTCTTACTAGTGATAATGTGAGTGTTGCTATTGATCTCGTTTGAGGTACTTTTTCCTTCTTTTTGAGATTTGATATGCTTTGAGTCTATTCTTGTCTTCTCACTTGTTAGTCACTGTTGTGTGTCTCATGAGATTGATAGTTTTTTTTCTCTTCTACCTTACTGTAGGTAAAAAGTTTTTTAGATGAACTATGTTGATATTTGTTTGGCATGTATTTGACATGAATTGAAGTGTGGCTTCTTTGAGTGTTTATATCCACACAAGTTTCATTTTTTTACATTTAAATACTGACTTAGCTAAAATAATCATTCTTACTTATCTTGTACACCAGTTTTTGAGCATATAAGTTATGGGATTATCCTCTTTACCCTCTTGGTTTCAATCAACAAAAAGGAGAAAAAATGAATGATGAATATTAATAAAAAAATTGAAATGATGGAAGATGAAGAAAAGAAAAAGAAAATGAAGTGTTGATATTTAAAAACAAAAGATGGAGGAAAGAAAAAAAATTGAAATAATAATAAGTATGAAAAGGAAGGGGTGCATAAAGTTCTAATTTTTTTGTATTGTTCTCTTAACTTCATTGTTTGATTTTTGAGAAGTAAAGAAAAAAGAAACCATGTTTAAGGGTATATATCTTGGAAATGAACTTATTTGTGTGATTGGATCAACAAAGGTGTGTTTGAGCCTAAACGTCACCTTTTGCCTACCCATATCTCAGCCCATCGTTGCAAACTTTGAAAGACTTATTGATTTCTTTTAGGGTTGCACTTGCTTTAGTGGAGAGAGAGGCTAAATGTAGACAATGAAGTTTGGTTCTACTTGAGTCTATATTTCTATTTGCTTGGTTCACATAAGCATATCATGATGACATTAGTAAACAAGTTCGGCATATCACACATAGAACATGTCATAAATTTTTTAGTCATTCTCATACATGAATGTATCATGGATTGATAGACATGTGGATATTTATGTTAAATTTATTGATTAATCTTTAAGGACTCTCAAGTTCTTTGAATATGCTTAGTGTGCTTTCTTCTTTCTGTATAAATTGTTTTCTATTGTGTATGAATGCTTTTGTCTTGGGAGTTTTAAAAGTAGAATGCATAACATGTTTATCGTCTCATATGCATATATTTAGAGGAAGATGTGTGTTTGTCAATTATTTGTTGTCAAGGAAGGTGTTGTGCTAATTTTATATCCTATTGCTTGTCATGTTTATGAGTTAGTGTCATGCTCTTATATTCATGTGGTGCTTCCTCCTTCTTAACATCATCTTGTATGAACCTTGCATAAATAGGACTTTAGTATGACATGTTGCATGCATAGTTTGCAATCTCTTATTTCACATTTCATCTTTTGTGTCTACATGCTTCCTATAGTAGTAAGTTAGTTCTTTCTTTGATAGACTGAGATGTTTCTTGTCTGCACTATCCTCATTTTTTATGCATTTAGTTTGTTACTTATTGCATACCTTTACCTTGATTTTGTCTCAGTGTTATTCTTTGTCATTTTTGCATGATTGCATATGTTGCTTCTTATTGTGTTTGCTTTAATCCTCTATGTTGTAGTGCATGAGTGTTAGGATTATTACATTTCTATTAGATTTCTTTCCCTTATATAGAGGTGTTGTTTTGACTTTCTGTGTCAAAAAAGATGAGAAGTTTCATGCATAACTAAATGTATTTACTATGTTATGTATTGCACAGATGATTAGTGTATGATTGCACTACATCTTATTGTTTGACTTGCATGCATTTAGGGGAAGTGTTACATGAAGTCAATGGGAGTTGTGCATTTGTGCTTGTGTTTGTGCCTATCAGTGTTTTCCTCTATAGGGATGACACAATAGTATATGTTTAGATTACATGTTATTTCTACATGATACTTTCATGGGATATGTGTTTGTTTTGTGTGTGCAAGTTGCAAGTGTAGAGTGAAGTTTTCGTGCTTCAAGTGTATTGTGTTCAGTGGAGTTGAGACCCTCGTATTTCAATGTGATAGCGATTGGATGAGTTGATTCATGAAGTTGGATGGAGCACTCAAGATGGATGCATTTGAAGTAGGTGTATTTTTTGAATTTTGTTCTGTGTTGTTGTTATGTTCATAAGAATAAAAAATTTTAGGACATCTTTTTTATCATCTCCTACGAGCATGTTTACATATACCATGGGGTTGGTTTTTGTAGTGTGCATGTAGGTGGCTCGCTTACCAACGTTTTCACTTGTGTTTTTGGTTCGTTTCAGGTGTGGGTATTTATAAAAATAACTATGTAATTTTTGGAACAAAAAATGTGACTTTTTAGTACCTCGCCAATAAGCTCACCATCACTTTCACCACTACCTTTTGCAAAGTGGTGACAAGGATGTTACCACATAGATATAGTCTCTATATGGATTTATCTCGTTATATCACTTGTTACACATGATCAGTTGTTGAGCTAGTATAATCTAAGTTTTATGTGTGTATGTTTCTACATACTAAGTCATAAACTCTGATTAGAAAGCAATTGTTGTTTACTTACTTTTTATTTTGATATACAATATTTGTTGTTATAAGTTGTCTTCTTTTTTGATATTATATTATTTGTGCTTCTAATGTATGGCTATGAAAGTGTTTACTATTATATTTCTTATGAGTTAGGATCGAGTTCTTTAAGAGTATATATCTTCTTATCCTGATTGTGTATCGGGTCGTGGCTCTTTCAAATACTTCCTCTTATTAATTGTTTTGGTAATTAGAAAATTGTGGGAAGACTATTGTAAATTAAAAAAACTTGATTTTCCAACTTTCTAAAGTGATTTTTCTAATTCAATTTGATACACTTAAAGTTGGATTTGCAAACTTTTTTTAGGTGAGTTTAATTGAAAAATATTAAAATCAAGAAATAGATGTGTGATTAGGTATATCTGCATAGAAGTTTCCTTTACTGAAATTTTGACTATATTGAGTTGTTTATGGTTTATCATATCATGTTTTGATGGACAAGTTAGACTTGGAACAATTGGTGTGTAGATAACATAATAACAATTAACACAGTTGAACGAGCGTTGTAACTATAAGAGATATATCGTTTTTATATTTATATATTGTAGAAAAATGTTTATTTATTTTAATAAATTATTTGTAGTAATTAGTTGTTCTTGTGTATGTTTTCACTTAGGTGAAAAAAACTATTTAATTTTTTCATTATATGTGTTGTGACTGATTCTATGTTGAGATAATATAATCATTTTTTTTATTAAATATATTTACAAGTAAGAGGTTTTGATATGATTGAAATTTATTTATTTTCTTGTTAATTGTGTATCTTACTTGTTTTTTTCATTTTAATATTACTTATTTGTTTTGTGATGTTTTTTTTAACTGTCGTTAAAGCAAACATTTTTAAATTATAATTTATTTACCCTTTTAAATTACTTTGTAACTAATATGATTTTTTAGGTTAGAATTTGAAAACAAATAATGAAAGATCTTCGTACAAACATGTTAATAAAAATATATTAAAACATAGTGTTTATCTCTCTTGATTTTAAAATAATAAATAATTAAAAATTAAAATATATTAATTAATGTATTTATAATAAAAATGTATTGGTTTAAATTTTATTAGTTTTATAAAATAAAAAAAATAGTTAATCCAATTGATTCATTCTCTAAATGTTAAAATATAAATTAGACCAACCAACGTCTACAAAATAAATTAGACCAACCAACATCTACAAAAAAAAAATGTGTTGAATCAGTTTAATATTTGGCAGCTTTCCCAAAAAACAAAAAAAAAAATGCCCACCCTATAGCAGGCAATCAGACAATCTAATCGAAGCGGCCTGTTTGGTAGCAAGAAGAGCCGCCTTCATAAACCGAATATATAACCAAACTGATCGTAGGAAAGTAATATTCTTCAAACGAGTAAGGTACAAACAGCCGTCTCCATAGTTCAAAAGTCAGAACTATTATCACCTTTGTATTACACTTCTCGTACCCCCCAAGTTACATCTCTGCCTTATCTATATGAGCCTATACCTTCTTCGGGCTTAAAGGTGTGTATTTTATCTCAACCTTTCTTTCTTTCTCTCTGTATTTCTTTGCATTTGCAACTCAATTTAGGGAATGGGTTTTCATGGTAATTCCAAATTTTTCTAGAAAACTGTAGTAAAAAAATATTAATCTTTGTTGTGAATCTTAATTTCGTTTATTTTTTTGTTGACTCGAAAAGAATAGAGTGCTTGGATGAGTAAATGATTAGATTAGACGATTCCGTAGATTTACTTTCTTTGATTTCTTCATATTTTTCTTTCGAAAACACTTATACGAAGCAAAATCTTTTGATCTGATTGATATAAGTAATGAATTTTGTTCCGTGTCACATGTAGCAGTTTGTGAGGTAATTGATATGCTGCTAAGAGGGATTGGGATTGGGTTCATACTGGTTTATTATCAATTTATGTTGAAGTTCTTCATTTTGTTTTTCAAGCACTAATTGAATTAGTTTTCCCGATCCAGTTTTACTGTCCCTTAAATTTAGTTTATCCATTTTCTTTGTTTCAAAACGTGGTTTTGGATTTGATTAAATTGGATCCTCAAAGGGGCTTCATCCAATTACCAACTGTTACATGTTTGACTGTTATGAAATTCAAAATATTTAAGGTTAGAGATTATGTTTGACTGTTGGTGAAAAAAAAAATGCTTGGAGGAATCCTTGGAGGACCCAATTTTATTAAATTTGAAACATGGAGCAAAATTGATGAGAGAACTTAAAAAGGACTAATTTTGATAAACATACTTTCAATCTGGTTAGTCCAAACTAATTTATTAGAGTTTTTGTGTGGGTGTGTGTGCTTGTTTTATATTGCTTTATGCAAGCCTCGCATTGCATCTTGGTATGTTTTCTTTATCCTCTTTTATGCATTGGTGAGAGGTGTCACTAATACAGATTGCAGAATGTAGTCATTTTAACTCCAAATGATTCAGAAAGCTACAAAGTAGTTATTCTATAATGATGGTTGGATTCCACTCTCACACTATCTAATTGATGATGAATTATAGTGAGGCTATCAATTACATAAGAGAAAGAGATTCTTTTAGGTGTTATGTGTATTTTTAGCTGCTAAGTTCATCTGGATGTATAGTGCTTGTTGCCACGTTCTAGAGGATTCATTTACTACTATTGTTTCTTACTTTTATTGTCAACTATAGTTCCCCGTTATTTTATTTTTTGGTAATGGTTACCTTCTAGATTTTCCAAGATGGGCTCAGTTCTTACCCCATCTTACACCAACGTTTTCTATTAAAATTGTTTTCTTAACATTTCAATGTTTGAGGTGACTTGAATTTTTTTAATGTGTTGCTATGTAATTGGCATAAAGTATAAATAACTTATGTCAAAGACTCAAAATATATTTTAACTGTCTTGGATCTGGATTGAAACTTAGAAAATCTACTGTTTTATGTAATGTTACTTTTCATTTACGTAATACATTACTCTAGTGTAGTAGTTTACAGCTGTTGGGGTTGCTTTCTAAAGAAAATATCTAATGTTTCTTGCATAAGTTCTAGATATAAATTGATAATAACTTTGGTAGTTGGGTGTGCATGAGCATGAATAAGAAATATTACAAATGGTTATCTCATAACACAATTTTATTCATATGTAGTTTCATTTCATCAAATGGTTGTAAAATGACTTGACTAAGTATAACTTTGTTTAATTTAATATTATAATCAGTTAAGAGAATATTGGTAGTATTTTTTACTAAGCTTTTTCTTCGTGTTTTGAATTGAATTTTCTACCTTGTGAAGCTCATTTTTCATACCAATTGTTTCGGATCTCAAAAGAAGGTCAAAGATGCATGAGATTGCTACATAAACCTTGAAGATATACATATTACTGGGAAAAGGCTTGAGAGGGAGCATTTATCAAATTTTTATTGTGAAATAAATCTATAAGAAAAATTATGAAGGTTAAAGTGCTTCAATATGATAAGAGATACACTGCCTCTGTTTAACCTGAACAGTTCATGAATATGGAAATAATGCAGTGTTATGCAAAACCAAGTGATTTTCCTGAAATGAAGAGGAAGAGGAAGAAGAAGAAGCACAAAAGGGGGCAGGAGCTTTCAAATACTAATGCTAACCTGCAGTATAATTTTCCAGAGGAGATTTCTTCGTTAAAGGAAACTCCTCTGGAGCCTCTATCTAATACTGGCAATGGAGTGGTTCCAGTGGAGGTGAAGGATATAGAGAGAGTTCCTCCAGTCAATATTAGTACAGACGTGATATGGACTTCAGAAAAGAAGAAAAAAAGAAAGAAGCCAAGGTGGAGAAGTAAAAATCCCAAAACCATCAATACGGATGATCTATCTAATACTGGCAATGGAGCGGTTCCAGTGGAGGTGAAGGATATAGAGAGAGTTCCTCCAGTCAATATTAGTACAGACATGGTACTGACTTCAGAAAAGAAGAAAAAAAGAAAGAAGCCAAGTTGGAGAAGTAAAAATCCCAAAACCTTCAGTACTGATGATGATAACTTCAAATCCCTAGAGAATACCACAGATGAAAGAAATCCATGTTTAAAGTCTTCAGCAGGTGTTGATGGAACAATCAATTCCTGGCATCTGGCCTCTTTTGAGGATATTTTTCTCAAAGAGAAAACCATCACTACGAATAATGATTGTTTTGAAAGTTTCTCCTTAGAAAACGCCCCAGCTGAAAGAAGTCCATGTTTTAAGTCTTTTGCAAGTAATGATGGGAAAATAGATTCACAGCATCTTGCCTCTTTCAAGGATACACTTTCTGAAAATAATTCATGCTTGGAATCGTTAGTTTGTAATGATGGAACAACAAATTTAGAGCATAATACTGTGACTGCATATTTGGCTTGTTCTGGGAAAAAGAAGAAAAGGAAAAAGAAGCGAAAAAGGAGTAATGATTCTGATCTTCTTGAAGTGGTTTCTTTAGTAAAGAATAGTCTACAAAAAGATAGCGAATGTGTTAAGACTTCTGTCAAAAAGTCTGAAGGAATGGAGTCAGAAGGGGGAAAATCCTGTCCATTGTTAGGTTCTGTTGCAGTTAAGGGTGAACAGGTTTTAAACACAGAGTATAGTTCCTCAGAAAATCGTGGGATGGACCATGCGATGCTGATAAGTGTTGTGTCCAGCCCAGGTGCAGTAGGGGTTGATTCTCTTTCTGCAGATGCAAGTTTGGGCTCAACAGAGATTAAAAAGAAGTCTCTTGGCCAAGGTCTTGTAGATGTTAACAATGGTGAAAATATTTCTAGGGATTCTCCTATGGAAACTGCTGTGTTGGATTCAACTGATATTAAGGAAAATTCCCCTAGCCCACAAA